>OX371284.1:3408700-4813700 GCA_947310995.1 Yponomeuta cagnagella
TTAAATTCTCATACATACAATAAAGAATATTCTATCTATCTATCTATCTATCTATTATAAAATAACGAATTCTTCCTATGAACTTATTATTGTGTTTGGCTGTATGGCTCATTTTCTCTGCCTTAATACAGATACATTTATGAGTAAACACGTTAATGCACTTGTCCACAAAATTCGATTTTGTGCAGCCTATATCCTGCACAAATAAGCACTTTCAGGGCGTGCGACGTGAGAAATATCATAAATCTTCTGGTGTCATCTGGATGGACTAAAGCGGTAACATAGTGTAGTGTTTTCTTTTTTATATAACTTTTCATTTTAATTTTTAGACATAATAATTTTATTATACAACTTACAGAAATTTTTAATAAAAAACAAAGGGCGCCACATTATTAATAGTGGCGGTACCTGTAAACAAAAAAAAAAAACATAGTGTAGGCCGACGTTAGGAAAACGATCGGCAAGCAGAACAGTGACCCGGGTGGGTCGATGATATTACTTAAGCCGTCTGAAAGCAATGGACGAGATTCGCAAGAACCGAGGGGGTTGGTGTTGGTGGAAAGAGGCTTATGACCCGTTCCTATATTCAAGAACGACTCGTTTTGCTTACGGATGGTTAAAATGTCAACTCAAGTATTCCTCTTACAAACGGTTTCGAATAACGTGTTGTACGATAAATGTATGGAGATGACAATTTGTAAAGTTCCTAACAAATTTGAAACATCGACCAGCTATTCAATTTACGGGGCGCTTGTTAAGGATAAGTTACCGATTACCAATAACGATTCGTTAAATAAAGGAACCAGGCATTAGTAATGTATTGTATGTACGAGGGGAGTTTGGATATGAAAGAAAAGGCGGAAAAATTTTAAGTAATTATCTTTTCCTACATAGGCCGCTGCAATCTCAATACACTTCTTACAGCGCGAAATCATCTCTTAAACACCAATACAATTTCATCCTCCTTTGAAAAATTATCATTTATGGCCGCCTTGAGCTCTTCATCATCGGAAAATCATTGCATACTATACATTTTTGGTGGTTTGATTGCTATAGCAAAATGAATGTGCCTTAACAATAGCTATGGAATAATTATGTTAGTTTGTTTTTTTTATTTAAACCGGCCAAGTGCAAGTCGGACTCGCGCACGAAGGGCTCCGTATCATTATCTATACAACATTAGACACAAAGATCGGGTTTGTTGTATGAGTACAGCAACAGGTAGACGCTTGAAATATTCACAGAATATTTAGTTCTATATTCGCTTCAAAAATAAAAAAATAAAATTAAAATAAATATTTAAAGTGGGCTCTAATATTCTGATATAACTAAATATTTTGTGAATATTTCAAACATCTACCTATTGCCGTTTTAATATCGAGCAAAAAACGGCAAAAAATTACATTTGTATCGGAGACCCCCTTAAATATTTATTTTATTCTTCTTTTAGTATTTGTTGTTATAGCGGCAACAGCAATACATCACGGTTCATGAGATACAGCCTGGTGACAGACAGACAGACAGACAGACAGATGGACAGACAGACGGACTGTGAAGTCTTAGTAATAGGGTCCCGTCTGGCACCCTTTGGGTACGGAGCCCTAAAAAAGAACTTTCCAAGAATATCTCGACACAAACTTGAATCTGTTAGAATCATTAGTAGCCAGCCAGAGCTGTGCATGCGTGCCATGGGCCCGCGGGTCCACAGAACACATTTACCACAAGGGTCATTGTTCCGGGTCATTGTTGTGATAGATGGAGAGGCGATACTAATTGTTCCCGCATTTTTTGAAACATTATGAAAAAAGCTCGAAACAAGATTTGCTTACAATTTTTTTTATTTACGTCTACCTATACTTAAAAGTAATAGTCTAAATATGTACCATTTTTAATTACTAATTACATAACTGCGGCTTTCAAACCACCTAGATTTCAGCGTGTAAATTATATAATTTTTGGTTCTTGGTAGTGAAAGCTTTCTAACAAAGTTAAGTATAAAATAGTTAATAGTTAGTTTAGTTTAAAAAAAAAAAGGATAATATAAAGTTAAGTATGCTTTTTGACTAGCCTTCTTTCGACAATCAAAACATTTGGTTCTCAATTATGGGGCTAAAGGAGTGACCGTTCCAGAAAGTTATCGGCCATATATATACCCGTCAAAATGGCCATTACGGGCCATAACTTGGGCATACACGCTCCCGTGTTCTGACGCGCCGGGCCACTTTCAGCCGCGGCGCGTATTCCGGTATTAATCAATTTTATCGCCCTCCATCTGTGATACAATCTTTAACACTTCACCGACGTTTGACGTTGGGAATTTACACCTTGTGTCTTGAGTATTAAGAGCTTTTCATTCGTTGTTCGTTGTAGGTTAGGCTGTTAAAACGTATATGGTGTTCGTCACAGGAGTTTCATGTAAGTAATGGCCGAGTAATTTGGTGCGTGTCCTAGTAGTAATAAAACGACTTGTTTGATACCTTGTAGTGAGGAGCCCCCTGGCTTTATGAGGTACCGTCGAAGGCCGGCCAACCTTAACATTTGTGTGGCAAAGTCGCCCTTAACGTAACTGATAAGAGTGCACGTACCTACGTAAAGGTTGATGTGCTGTCGACTGCGTTGAGCACTCGTGGTGACCGGCCGGTTAGACCTGAGATTTCTGCACTTAGCCTCGTAGTTCGGCCATTGTACGTAGCGAGCGCTGAGGTATGTAAATACCTCAAACACTAGGGTTTCCTCACCGTGACCGGTCGGATAATTAGGTAGCTATCTTACTGAGAGAGTCGCCCGGTCTACCGTTTGTTCGTTCAGGTTTTTGGAAAGTGACGAATCATATTATAATGCCCGACAATTAACTGACTTTGATCAAAATATTTCGGGTTTCATTGACGGTGGACGCAGGACGTGACTTACATCAAATGTTAATCTCATATTAATCTCACGTCAAGCTAATTTCAGCCAATCACGTGCCGGTATTTTGAATTAATCTTAGATTAATCTCTTGTTACATTTGAACACACTTTCAGAAACTGAGGTTTAGTGTTCTCCGGACTTTTATTTTCGGTTAAATGATTATAATTGACAGTGTTCACAAAAACACGCAGTCAGAGGCATTAAATACATTATTGACACCTCTCAAGCTAAATTCCTATAATCTGTTTATGCTATAGAGCGTAACAAAGAAATACATATACATAATACCTACATTCGAAGAACTTAACCCTACTCTTTCGGGTTAAAAAAATGAATAACACTCGTATGAATATTTATTAAGTACATATACACAGTTTCTTCGCCATATAATCAATTTTTCTGAAACTGGCAATGTGATTAGATGTCACTTTTTGTGTAACCATTAGGTACATATCTTCTAATATATCAAGATCTCGTGTCACAGTATAGGTATGTTAACAAACTCCTCCGAAACGGGTTCACCGATTTCATTATTTTTTTTTGTGTATATTTCGTAGGTCTGAGAATACGTCGTAGGCTAATTAATAGTATGGCAAAACCACGTTTGCCGAGTCAGCTAGTATAGTTATATATTTGAACTTTATGTTTAACGTTACGTTATTTAATCCCTGACTAGGTGGTTGATAACTTTTTACATTATATTTCTTGAAAATGGTGCCTTCACCAAATCAATAAAAGTTAGCCTTAGTATAAATGGGATAGGGTTAGCGGTGGTAGCCTAGTAGGTAGAGAACATTGGACTCGGAAGCGAGAGACCCAGGTTCGATTCCCGTGCCTATGCCTTTGTTTTATATGTTATGTACATTTGTGAAGTTCTAGTAGCAATACCACTCGCTAACTGTGAAGGAAAACATCTTAAGGAAACCTGAGTGTCTGACTATTCACGTACCTTGAATAGTACCTTGTCAGCCCTTGAAATCGCCAATCCGCTGTGGGCACGCGTGGTGACTAAGCCCATCTCTCCCTGAGAGAAGGCCTGTGCCCTGCAGTGGGACATATATAGGCTGCTTATGTAGTATAAATTACCAGGTAGGTAGAATACCTAATACAGTTTCAGCAATTTCTTTGTTCCGATTCAAGAGAAATTATCCTTCCGGTTATAAATAGACAGAAGAGAATTGCACCACAATAGAACGAAGGAAATACTACTCTTTAGTGAGCCATCATTCAATACCACCAGTATGGATAGGTAGACCAGGTAGTTGTGGTCGATTAATACTGCAGCAGACGACATTTCCAAGTAACTGTCTTGTACCTTATCGGTATAATTTCTATTTGTAATGAAACTTCGAAAGGAAGCTAACGAAACTTTGAACAAATCTAAATCATCATCATCATCATCAGCCATTTGACGCCCACTGCAGGACATAGGCCTCCTTCGTGGTTTTCATAACCATGAGGGGTTTCTAAATCTAAATAATTTGTGGTAAAATAGAAATGTTTTGTGAAAAAATTGTGATTTTTTTATCTAGGTAGGTAAGTAAACCTTTGAAACACTTACTTAAATTAACAACAAAAGGAATTTACTTAATTCACAGACCTTTAAAAAAACTTATAAAAACAGGCCACTCTAGGTTAATTTAAGATAATTGTAAGAACCTTTCTTATAGTGTGCAACAAATGATGTTACAAATTATGATGAGTCGTTTCTCTTATCAATAAAGTTATACCAATAACACTATTATTTGCTGACGGTTATTTTTAGGGGTAATGATTTACCTGATTTTGCTAAAAACTCGTTTGAATTGAAGTGATCAGCTCAACTAGCTGTTTTCAGCACCATGAGAACAGAATCTAGATAGCTCACTCAAGCATAGATTGATCTTAGCTATAAGAGCGTTTTATCAAAACGGACCTTTAATTCAATTATTCAATTATTATCCCAATTTAATTCAATTATTATTTTTTCAATTTCAATTCATCTGTATCTCTGTCTCAATTTCAATCTGTCCTCTCTACGTATTTACGTTTGTAGTAAAAAGTATGTACGTATTTTGCCAAGTCCACACTTTTCATGATCTCAGTCGTTTCATGAGAAACTGCAGGTGTGCTGGGCCCGTAATTCACGTTCGGTTTTGTCTTTAGCTGTACTGTACCGATGTACTGCTCTATAATTTGTTAATTTTCTTTAATAACAAGTCGTCATGTATCGGAATAATAGGTCATTCTAATAAAACTGTCGTATCATTATAATTTTGATCGTGCATTATTTAATGAGCTTTGTCTTTCAGGTTTCAGTGTCAGTCTATTGATCTTTCACGTTAAATTATTAATAATACATAGATAACTAACAACTAGCCGTACATATTTCTTCTCCGGCAAACTTTCCTGTATGAGATTGCCTGAAAGAATTTGCTGTTAACATAGGTACATAGGTTCCGTGTGGCGCCGGATTAAGAATACCTAGCGTCACTCCATTTCCAAGGAGACTAAGGAAATAAATTACCAGGAGACGGGCAGCAGCGTCTTCCTGAGATTCCAACAGCTGCATACTGCGATCGCCAACCCGCCCGCCAAGCGTGGCGATTATGGCAAAACCCCTCATGGTTATGAAAACCACGAGGGAGCCCTATGTCCTGCAGTGGGCGTCAAGTGGCTGATGATGATAATGATACATAGGTACATGAATACATAAACTCACGCCTGTACCCCAGAGGGGTAGGCAGAGACCAGGGACTGCCACTTGCCACGACCCTGACAGATCACTTCGTTTCCTCAACATTCATTAGTCGTTGCATGCACGCACGCTGGTTTCGGGTACTTTTTTATCTTGCCCTTTGCTAATGCATTTCCCTATTTGGTCGAAGTACGTCCGCTAAGTATACCTTAGCGCTTGAAATCGCCAATCCGCGGTGGGCACACGTGGTGATTAAGCCCGTACTCCTTCCCTGAGAGAAGGCCTGAGCCCTACAGTGGGACGTATATAGGCTGCTTAATATTATGTTATAGCACACGTTGGATCATTTGTTTTCAGGCCAGACTTCAGCTTGTTCTTTATCCCCAGATATCGGAAAATCTAGTCTACCTCGTCAATGGATGCGTGCTTCGGCTACTATGGGCCACGTCAGTCCCCCAAGTAGGCGTGGTTGACGCGCGATGGACAAGTATGAACAGCTCTCTGTGGTGAGTCCCTATTCTATCTCTAGAAGCGAAATGTTGGCTTTTAAGTATACCAGTGCAGTGGGCGTCAAATGGCTGATGATGATGAGTCTTTATGGTGGAATGTCCAAACAACAATAAAAAAATACGTAAAGTAAACATCCTAGAGAATTCGACGCTTCTCTTCGACTTGACTCTGCGTCAGTGTACCTTGACCATAAAGTTTGTTTCTGGACTCGTCAGGTGGGCGAGGGCTCGTACGGCGTGGTGCTGAAGTGCCGACGCCGCGACACGGGCCAGCTCGTCGCCATCAAGAAGTTCCTGGAGACCGAGGAAGATGCGGCTGTGCGCAAAATGGCACTCCGGGAGATACGGATGCTCAAGGTGAGTGTCATCATTACTTTATGCGACTCGCCACAATTTCAGTGATTCTCGCTGGAATTTTTTCACGTTTCTACTATCAACCGTTTAGCTCGAAGAGGGTGGGATGCCCTGCTCTAATAAAAATTTGCGCTTTAATGCTTAATATTCGGCAACCGGAACCCTAAATCGAAAAATAGGTTTCCTCCACCCATATAATATTTTTAAACGACCAAACCATATTTTCGCCTTAACTATAAGGGTATACTTTCGCCATGTCCGTCCGTATGTCTGTCTGTCCTCATGTCTGTCTTTCCGTCTGTCTGTCCGCGGCTTAGCGCAGAGACTATAAGCACTAGAAAGCTGAAATTTGGCAGGCCACATATTGACCACGCCGACAAAACGGTAGGATAAAATGTTAAAAAAAATTTTAGGTTATTTTTTTGATGCAATTTTTTTACTCGCCTACACTTCAGGGTGAATTTGAATTCGTTCACCTTATTTTAAAGGGACATTCTAAACATGATTTAGAAATGTACGTTAGAAATGTGAAATAAAGGTTTCTTTTTGTTACCCAAAATTACTTTACTTAAGACAAACAAATAATTTTAGGACAAAAAGTAAAAAACATGCAAAAAAGCTATGTTTCGAGCGTTTTATGGTGGCACCGGCCAACTCAATTTTTTTATTTGCGTACGCATATCCGACGTCAGACTCTTAATAAAAGCGTTTAACATATTAGAAAAATTTTTCAACGTTACGGTACTTCCTACCGCTTCGAATTCGGATTCAAAGTTTGGAGCCAAAATCACGTCGGAAAATCACGAATAATTACAACTTAAAAGGAAAACTATCATGGTTAAGTAGGCTTTACAAGTTAACGAGCAACGTACAAATTCTATTGAAAATGACTTGGCTGAAGTTGTTAATTGTTTAAAGCAGTTCTACGTAAACCTATGCGCGTGGCCCGACACGTACTTGGCTGGTTTTATGTGTTCTAGATAGATAGATAGATAAAATATCCTTCATTGCATGTACATCAGGAATTACATAGGAAAAGATTCCAATAAAATCAGTAAAATAAGGGATGAATCGCTCGTAGCCCCGGCTGCCTGAGTGATCTTAAACGATCACGAAGGTTAAGCAACACAGGGCGCGTTCAGTGCGTGGATGGGTCGCCGTCTATGCCTAACGCTAGTGGCATTTTTCCGAGCGGTTTCGTGCTTCGCAAGGCACGTTAAGCTGTTGGTGCCGGCTGCCGTCGATAGATGGCAGTCGTTAAGCCAAGTCAGAGGCCTTAGGGCGGCTTGACAACTTCTGACAGTAGACGAGCCACTAGTCTACAAGCCTCCACCAATCCGGACTTGGCCCCCGTGGTGGAGTATGGCCTATACCTTCCTCAGGGAAGAGACCCGTGCCCCTCGGTGGGGACATAATGGGTTGATGATGAAGGGATGACTTAGTTTTTTTTCCCGCTGCCTTTTTCTCCACTACAAATACGGCCCGAAGGCAGCGGCTAACATAGTAACATAGTACATTGACATTCAGCAAACAGAATGTAAATTCTTTACGTTGAAATAAATTATTGATTTCTGATTTCTGATTTCTTTTTTCCATCAGATTTCGTCTAGCACAACATCTGTCGGGTCAGCTAGTCGTTAAACATTCATGACCAAATTTACAGAAGCTTCGCCATGAGCACCTCGTAAACATGATTGAAGTGTTCCGGCGCAAGAGGCGTTTTTACCTCGTCTTCGAGTACCTCGACCACACACTCCTGGACGAGCTGGATGCAGCCAGCGGGGGACTCGGGGAGGAGACGGCCAAGAAGCATCTGTACCAACTCCTGAAGGGCATTGAATACTGCCATCAGAATTCTGTAAGTAATTCGTTGTTGGTACATGTCGTTTATTTCATACCACCTGACCAAAAGGATCCTATGACGCTAGCAGCGTTACCTCGGAACGAATGTCATGTTCACGACTCGTCAGGCGCCAATTTCCCGAATGAAAACCAATTATTTGATTACATAGATAACATAACATGTACAAAGGCGAGATATGATACGATAAGAATATTCTTTATTGTACACTAGAGCACATGACTTGGCGAGCTTATCTGTAAAAGATTTTCTCCATTATCGTCTTTCATAACAAGATCTTAGTCTAAGCAGTGGAAATTGCTGTGCAGAATTACACAACAGAAGAACTATTGATAGAATTTTATCAGCAATTGTGTCGTTGTAGGTCCGACGTGTACAATTTCGTTACGACATTTTTTTCATTGAGGATCAAAATCCAAGCGTCCAGTGCTTTGAAAACAATTCTGGATATTGTAGCCTCCTAAAAGCAACAAAGAAAGACATTTTTTATAACAACGAGACACATCACAGAAAAAAAACAGATCTATAGATCCTTATCGTACAAAGATTTCTTTACCGGACATTGGACCTTCCGTAAATCACACTCATATATTCATAAAATATAAATCAGAGAAAACACTCACAGAACAAAAGTTGTTATGCGAACAATTTTTTCAAAACTTTTAAACCTTGTATATTCAGATACGCGTTTCAAACCATTGTGTCCATTTTAGATCATCCACCGCGACGTGAAGCCAGAAAACGTGCTGGTGTCGAACGAGGGCATCGTGAAACTGTGCGACCTGGGCTTCGCCAGGGCACTGGCAGCACCCGGGGAGCCCTACACGGAGTACGTGGCCACGCGGTGGTACAGGGCGCCAGAGTTGCTGGTTGCTGAACACAGGTGAGGAACTGAGGACAGAGAGCTACAGTTAGTTAGACCTGAGATTTCCGTACTTAGCCTCATAGTTGGGTCATTGTAACTTACTCCGTGTGGCCCCGGATTAAGAATAGTGTCACTCCATTTCCTCCCGTGAATGTGGTAGAAGGCGACTAAGTAAATAAATTACCAGGAGACGGGCAGCAGCGTCTTCCTGAGATTCTAACCACATACTGCGATCGCCAACCCGCCTGCCAAGCGTGGCGATTATGGCAAAACCCCTAAAGGTTATGAAAACCATGACCGAGGGCTGCGTCCTGCAGTGGGCGTCAAGGGGCTGATGTTGATGATGATGATGATGATGAACTTACGTAGTAAGCACTGATGTATGTAAATACCTCAGACACTACGGTTTCCTCGCGATGTTTTCCTTTACTGTAAGCGAGTAGTATTGCTAC
Organism: Yponomeuta cagnagella; assembly: GCA_947310995.1. NCBI lineage: Eukaryota > Metazoa > Arthropoda > Insecta > Lepidoptera > Yponomeutidae > Yponomeuta > Yponomeuta cagnagella. Next base: position 3,418,329 of record OX371284.1, read on the forward strand.
TACAACTTCACAAATGTACATAACTTAAAAAACAAATGCTGGGATTCGAATGTGCGGCCGGCGTTCTACCGTTGCGCTACTACCGCTCGAGAGAGCTACAGAAGAGCGAGTGATCTGTCTAATCAGTCCATAAACGGAGCCCGCTTGTGAGCCTAGGTCTCTCCTCTTTCACGCCAACCCATCCGGTCCATTGCCAGCCTGGTCCAGTGTTTCCCAGCCGTATTTTAAGCGGGATATCTGCCGCAGATTCTTAGCACCTTCTGCCCCGTCACAATCGAACTGCCTAAGTTCGGAATAACAGAGCTGCTTTCTTCAGACTGAGGGCCAAAACTTTCTTCAGTGTTCCATGAGAAGGATTTTAGCCTTCCTTCTTTTTTGATTTAACAAAGACTCGTACCATGTTGGCTTGAAGCAAGTAAAAACTTGCTACGGTTTCCAGGAGGTACGGCGAGGAGGTGTGGCTAGGAATTAAACTGTCAAAGAGCCATCGATTCGAAAAACGTCAGTTCATTCAATCATTCCTACCTTTCTTTTCCTCCCCGTTTCAGGTACGGCCCAGAGGTCGATATCTGGGCGATCGGGTGTCTTTTTGCGGAGATGCTGACGGGAGACCCTCTGTTCCCCGGAGACAGCGACATCGACCAACTGGCGCTCATCATCAAGGTTGTCGGTAAGAATAACCGCATAGTAAATCTCCACTTATTTTCTTTGTAATCGTCATTCGGAAGAATGATGCGTATGGTTTTAAAAGGTATTCAAAGATGCTTCGGGAACGATCTTTTTCTTCAATCAATTAATGAGCCCATAATCGTCCACTGCTACACATAAGCCTTCCTTCTGTCCTCGGCCATCCTCATCCAGCCGCTGTCAGCAATCCGCTTGAGATCGTCGGTGGCCATCTTGCGCTGCGTTTACCAGTTTGTGGTGTCCACTTGAGAACCTTTGCGCCCCATCGACCATCGGTTCTTCGGCATATTATTATGTTCTTCTTACCGCATCGGACACTTGTCATTATATTATGCTTACGTCAGGAGTAACAAACACTACGTTACAGGGAAGCTAGCACCGCGTCACCAGCAAGTGGTGTCCCGGCTCTCGGGGGGCGCAGCCTTGTCCAGCGCCAACGGAGCCCGAGCGATGCTCCCGGGGACGGGCTACGCCAAGGACCTGCTGGCCGCCTGTCTTCGGACCGAGCCGCGAGCGAGGCCTCAGGCGCACGCGTTGCTTAGACACAAGTAGGTACCTATTTCCGAGACCGAGACCGATACCGACAGTGATACCGAGACCGATACCGATACCGATATTGATACCGATACCGATACAGATATCGAGACCGAGACCGAGACCGATACCGATACCGATACCAATACCGAGACCGATAACGATACCGAGGCCGATACCGATACCGAGACCGAAAACGACACCGAGGCCGAGACCGATACCGATACCGACATCAGAATAACAGACGCCTCAAGTTACAGTAACGGCGCCCCGTCCAGCGCAAGCAGTAACTTTACAGCTCTCTTAAAAAACTGGCTACTTCTAGTTCTAGCCCTTTCAGTAATTTCGCGTCCTATTGTTTTTTACTCGAACCTCCCAGATACTTCACGTTCGACGGCTTCCTGGACTCGTTCAACGCGGAGCTGCGCAAGAAACTTGGCAAGGAGATCCAGCCGGCGCCCGCGCACCACAGCAGCACACGCCTCCACAAAGCGCGCCAGCAGTGGACCCTGAACATCATACCAGTAAGAATCTCTCATCATCGTTATCATTGCCCTTGACAAGGATCGCGCCAGTGATTTAAACGTCGGATCTCCGCATGTCTTTAGTGTACCATAAAAATTTATACTAAATCGTATTTTTTTCCAGCCAACCAACAAGTGACGTGGAGAGGGTGGGGGCAGTGCCAAGCGGTGTTAATGGAATTAGTTTTAAAGTTAAACAATATACTATCGTCAATATCTACATCATCATCATCAACCTGGACAAGGAGCGCGCCAGTGATGTAAATCTCTCCTCCCCTTGTTAGCGTCATCATTATAAACCTGGATAAGGAGATCTGGAAGACCTCCTTGCAGCATAAGCCTCTACAAGACACGCCAGCAGTGTACCCTCAACACCATACCCGTTAGCATTGGCTCACTTTATCATTATCATGAATACATAAGCACACGCCTGTATCCCAGAGAGGTAGGCAGAGACCAGGGACCTGCCCCGGTCCTGACAGATCACTTTCGCTTCCTCGACATTCATTAGTCGTCGCATGCACGCGTGCCGGTTTCGGGTACTTCTTATCTTGCCCTTTGCTCCTATTTGTTCGAAGTATGTCCGCCTGGGATGTCCCTTACCGGCCCTTCCATCCACATTCGCTTGATATGTTTGTTTCGTCAATCTTTCTTCCTTCATCCTCTCCACATGTCCAAACCAACGCAACATTCCTTTCTCAATTCTAGTCACTACATCCTCTTTCAGGTTTATTTAAGGATACATTTTGCTGCTCTGTATTATGTCGACGCTGTTTTACGGTCTTTTTGCAAACTATTGTCAGGTTTGTCATATGATGTCGATCTACTTGATCGATTGACACAATATTATTGACAACATCAAAATTTGTACGTCCTCGTTCGTTCTCTTTTTCATCCCTAAAATGAAACTATTCATCTAAGAACGATCATTCCTCCGTTACCAGGAAGAAAAAAAGCGGCCAAGTGGGTGTCGAGCCACGCGCGGTGTAGGGTTCCGTAGGAGGACGGATTGTTACCTGGTTTACAGAATTAACAACTTCAAGAAAGTAATTTTCAATGGATTTTTTACAAAGTTTTTCCTTTTGTAAGTTGGTAGCCTATTACTCGGTAACGTGTAAAGCCTACATAGCCGTAATCGTTTTCCTCTGAAGTTCATTATATGTGCTACTGCCTTGAAATTTTTCATTTTTCTACGGTCAACCGGTTAGTCTGGAGAGGGGGGGACTGACGGACATGGCGAAACTATAAGAACCCTAAAAAGGCTATTTGTCTATGTTTAATTGGAATTGAAAAAGAGGAGAATACCAAAGTTCGCCATGATTTAAACATATTAAAAGGTTAGACATAAGACGCTCCTCTATAATTACCTAAAGTAATTGAGTAAAGTAATCTTGCATGTTTGTTTCTAGGATCACTGCTCATCTCGAACCAACAGCACAGCTGAATCACTAATCGACTACAACTACACGCCTGGTAAGATATTTACGCGAAGGATATACCGATTACATAAGCAGCCTATATACGGCCCACTGTAGGGCACAGTCCTTCTCTCAGAGAGAGAGAATATGGGCTTAATCACCACGCGTGCCCAACGCGGATTGGCGATTTCAAGCGCTGAGATATGTGAATAACTCAGACACTCAGGTTTCCTCACGATGTTTTCCTTCACGTTAGCCTGTGGTATTGCTACTATTAACTTCATAAATGTACATAACTTAGAAAACAAAGTCATAGGTACATGCCCGCACTGGGAATCGAACCTGGGTCTCCCGCTTCCGAGTACAATGTTCTACCCACTAGGCTACCACCGATTAATCAAGCGCAAATCTTCCCTTGCCTTTCTATAATAAGTATTGTTTCGTTACACCCTGATTATGTACCAGATCCCAGTCGAAAGATCCCCTCCGGATCTGTCCTTGCACAAAAAGTAATTTGGCTAGCAAAGAGGACAGATTTGTTCTTAAATTTCAACAGTACAAGTACCAAGCACTTGGTGTCTAAAGAACCAAGGAGGTAGCGAAGCGGATTTTCGCTCACTCCTTCGTACATGCTTCATGTTATAAATTAAAAAAAAAGGTGAATTATTCCTGGCTATCCAACACTGGTGATTATTACACCTGATCTTTTGTTATCCTGGCGAAAGACATCAGCTGTAAGCTACAATAATTTCACTAGGTTTATAAGAAGTACGCTGATTTCTAACTTGGGTAACTTTTACATTAAGAATCTGTTCCTTCCCAAATTGCAATGAAGTGGTTACCACTTTGGTTACGGTTTCAGCGACTGAGTCTCAGATGGAGACGGCGCCACCGCCACCAGACAAGAGGTTGGCGCCCATCAGTCCAACGCCCCCTTCACATGAAGACTCAGCTGCTGAGGTACATTCCCCTTGGTCAGGTATCATCCATGATCACAATGCAGAGCAGAGCCCTTCGCTCAGAAATGTATGGGCTTGATCACCACGTATACCTACCAAATATAGGCGATTTCAAGTGGTATGCGTACCCCTCACACTCGGGTTTCCTCACGATGCTTTCCTTCGCAGTTAGCGTCTAAGAGGGAATATAATTGTAATACCGACATATTTAGATCAACTTAGTTGTGCCAAGTGCTTTGATCATTCAAACTTAGCTGGCCGTTCTCAGGTAAATATGCCTCTACCAGTTTTCTACTCACTTGTTAAGTGTCAATTATAATGGTGTTTGAACTAAGTCGTCGTACATACTAAAATGTACGACTTCAAAATTTAGGTTCTCTAGATTGTCGAAGCCTAGGACATACCAATCCACCCAGGTTGACTGAAATTGCCGTGCGACTGGACTTGGGTCCGTTATTCGTAGAATCTAAAGACCTTGTATAAGTTGTAGGTATGTATATTAGTAAGTAGTATTTTATATTGAAATGTAGGTAGCAATAGGTTTTGTTTCCACTTTATCTGCTCTACCCCGCTCTCTTTTTTAACATTCAAAAATTTCTGGGCTGGCTGGAAAAAAAAATATTTTGAAATAAGTCCGCCTCTGCAATTTTTTTTTATCACAAGCTTGTTATTTAAGTTTGTTTTTGTAAACGTTTATTATCGTGCAATAAAGTGTAACAAGCATACTAACAAACAAACCTTTAAAACCCACAGATTCAACCAGTGCAAGGCTCACCTCTGCTGCCGAAGCCTAGTCAGCCGCCTGCTAACCCGAAAACTTTGGCACGAGCCATCAACGATACGTTCCAGGTATACCTCTGGTGGTCAATGGGATTTAAAGTGGTCCCAGAGGGTTAAAGACGTGTTCTTTGGGTTTCAGGCCTTTCCTGTGCCCGTGACCACGTATCCGAGAACGCCGTATATTAAAAAGTGAGTGGCTAGTTCTTTGATTTACTTGTTGTTTGATAAATTTAGAATAATTTGACAAACGCAGGATGTCAGTGCTCTCTGTCTCTCTTTGGTATAGTCGAAAGTTGATCAATGTTTAAATTGCAATCTGAATTTTGGACTCTATGGGCTCTTTGACATAAGACCGAGCCATCGTTGATGAGTTTTCGACTTTTATTTGTTTTTTTTTAAACAAAAATAATATTTGCGCACTCTGACGGGTAGAGCATGCTTGTGCCATAATGTTAAGTCACCACCTACATAATTTTTAATTACCATGCTTTAGCAAATAAATACTCTTATTCTTATTCAAAGCAACCTGATAGCTTGACAGGACCTTGATGGGTCAGCTAGATGACCGCGCTAGTTGACTCATATCAACATTTATTAAAATAATGTTGATTTTTCCCACTTGGTCTAATTAACCTAAATATCACTCATCATCGTTCAGCCACAAGAGGTCCACTGCTGGACATAGGCCTCCTCCATGGATTTCCAAAAAGACCGGTTGGAAGGGGCCTGCATCCAGCGCCTTTCTGTGACTTCCAATCTGTCCATCTTGTGGCTGATCGTCCTACGCTGCGCTTTCCGACATGTGGTCTCCATTCGAGAACTTTTCGGCTCCATCGGCCATCAGTTCTGCGTGCTATGTGCCCCGCCCACTGCCACTTCAACTTACTAATCCGCTAGGCTATGTCGACGACTTTCGTTAGTCTACGGATCTCATCATTTCTGATTCGATCTCGTAGAGAAATTCCGTGCATAGCCCTTTCCATAGCTCGTTGCGTGACCTTGAGCCTTCTTATGAGGCCCATAGTGAGAGACCACGTTTCAGTGCCATAAGTCATCACTGGTAACACACACTGGTTGTATAATTTTGTCTTAAGCGATTGAGGTATATTAAAGACTTTTCTAAGTTTCCCGAATGCTGCCCAGCCGAGTTGGATTCGACGATTGACCTCTTTCAGGAATTTTACCGGGCTAGTTGGACTGTTTGTCCTAAGTAGACGTATTCGTCTACAACTTCGAGAGTCATGTTTCCAATGTTATTGGGGTGGGCACAACACGGGCGTTCGACATGACCTTCGTTTTGTCCATGTTCATTTTAAGGCCCACACGTTGGGAAACTCGACTGAGGTCTTCGAGCATTATGCTGAGGTCTTTTATCGTTTCTGCCATGACTACTATATCGTCGGCAAATCGAAGGTGCGTGATGTACTCGCCATTGATATTGATGCCGCGCCCCTGCCATTCCAGAAGCTTGAAGGCATCTTCCAGTGCGTTCGTGAACAGTTTCGGAGAGATAACGTCTCCCTGTCTCACGCCTCTTCTCAATGGAATTGCCTCCGAATTCTGCTCCTGTACTCGGACCGACATGGTGGCGTTGTTGTACAAGCACTTCAGCACCTCGATATACCGATAGTCAATACGGCAACGCTGGAGAGACTCGAGCACTGCCCATGTCTCGATCGAATCGAAGGCTTTCTCGTAGTCCACAAACGCTAAGCAGAATGGCAAATCAAAGCGATTTGACAATTCGAGTTGAAAGTTCTCGTGGTTTTGGATATGGGCATGAGTAGGTCGGAGCGTGGACTTCATGAGACGAGACCTCTCAAGTTTGACATTGATATTCAATGTGCCTCTTACAATTCGGTGATCGCTTCCGGTTTTCACCATGTTGATCACAAAGACGTCATTGAATATTTGTCTCTTGGAGGTCAGGATGAAGTCTATCTCGTTTCGTGTGGAACCATCGGGACTTAACCAGGTCCATTTCCTGTGAGGTGGCTTCTGAAAGAAAGAGTTCATCATAAAGAGTCCCACTTTCTCCAGGAAGTCTGCCAACCTTTGTTTTCTCGGGTTCCGTTGCCCATGACCAAATTGCCCCACTCTCATCTCATCTTCGCTTCTTGTGCGCAGCTTCGCATTGAAGTCCCCCATAACCACATTAAAATAGGTCTCCGAGGTATGTATGGCCCTACTTATGTCCTCATACATCGCCTCTACCTCCTCATCGGAGTGGACCTAAATATATCGATTTGAATTCGAAAACATTGGACTCGGAAGCGAGAAACCCAGGTTTGATTCCCATTGCGGGCATGTACGCATGACTTAGTATTCTAAGTTATGTGCCTTTGTAAAGATATAGTAGCAATAGGTACCACTCGCTAACGGCGAAGGAAAACATCGTGAGGAAACCTGAGTGTCTGAGCTCTTCACATGCCTCAGCGCTTGAAATCGCCAATCCCGCGGTGAGCACGCGTGGTGATTAAGCCCATGCTCTCTCTCTGAGAGAAGGCCTGTGCCCTACAGTGGGGACGTATTATAGGCTGCTTATGAATACCAAAAAGTAAAAGAGGCATGTAGAAATTCAATAAAAAATCTTGTTAAGACAATTTAGTGTGTGCATGTATCGAATTCAGGTGAAATAGCCAACTGCAGTCAGTGCGTCAATTTATATGTTGCTGGCGATTGTAGAAAGCCAAGTTACTTACTACTCAAGTATATGAATGTATTTTTTTGACAGAGTGAACCACAAGCTGATGATAGACAAGGACTTGCTTTGCGGGAAAGAGAAAAAGAAGAACGGAAAGGTGAAGACTCCTTCCGAGTTCTCGCTTCCTTACGTACCTGGAGGTAAACTTATGCCTTCATATTTATCTGTGCCTAAATGAGTTGATAACGTTCCTTCTTTAGGCACATCACACGACGATCTAATAGCCTACATAAAATTGGTGTCATGATGACGATGCACCGTCCAATCAGCCCGTACTTATCAAGTGACGGATATAGGCCTCCACTAAGGCACATCTCTTGTTTCAGTACTCGGCCATGCTCATCCATGGACTGACGCCATTTTTTTTTAATTACTAAGACGGTTGCAAGTCGTTTAAAAAAATATAACATTCGAAATTCAAATACCTAGTTCTGATAAGCTAGATGTGCAAAACTTTTAGTGTGCCCCATGTATGTCTGACTGAAATTATTAGAAATTTAATGGTGTCGATGTTTGTCCTGTGTGAAATATCCTTCAGTATTGTTGACTTATTAAATTTTCGTAAAGTGTAATTACGTCATTGTTATTTCGGATGATGTGCCTATAATACTGTATCATAATCCACAAGATGGACAGATGATCTCATCCAAGTGGCAGGAAGACGCTGGATGCAGGCCGCTTCCAACCGGTCTTTTTGGAAATCCATGGAGGAGGCCTATGTCCAGCAGTGGACTTCTTGTGGCTGAATGATGATGATAAATATTGTTTACAGCGAGCATCAGTCCAACGAAGAACGTGAAGAAGCCCCACACACATGCGCTCGCGCACACGACGCGTCATAAAGGCACGGACACGCCAGGGGAACCTTCGGTGAGCAGGCTGGAACTGTTAACGACATTGTGTTGCGATTACGTAGCTTTTGCCAATCACCCATCGACCATCGGTTCTTTGGCATATGTGATCAGCCGACTGCCACTTTAACTTGCTAATCTTATAGACGTATGTCTTTCATCTTAGTTATTTGACGAATTGTCTCATTTCTGATGTGATTCATCAAAAAGGCGCAGTTTTCCGAATGCAGCCCAACCCATTGGATCCTTCTCAAGGCAAAGAGCCTTTGTACTAGGGATTATGCTTATTTTTAGGGTTCCGTACCCAAAGGGTATTACTAAGATTCCTAATTACTAAGACTCCGCTGTCCGTCCGTCCTTCCGTCCGTCTGTCACCAGGCTGTATCTCAAGAACTGTGATAGTTAGATAGTTGAAAATTTCACAGATGATGTATTTCTGTTGTCGCTATAACAACAAATTCTAAAACCAGAATAAAATAAATATTTAAGGGGGGCTCCCATGCAACAGACGTTTTTTTGCTGTTTTTTCCTCGATATTAATAACAGCAACAGGGAGACGCTTGAACTATTCAAATGTTGTGTAGATAATGGTACGGAACCCTTCATGCGCGTTTTCTTTTATTTTATCTTGCATAGCTTAGTTTCAGAATCACATACGGTCGACACACATACATGCAAGCACTCTACTCCGCTACATTAGGGGCAACTTAGCAACAAAAATGTAAAGGTTGACCAGGGCCGAGTTTCAACTACAACTCGTTTGTTATGATGACAGTTGGATGTACATTGCGTAGCTGAGAATTTATACTTGTTAATCTGTGGGTTAATCGACTTTGCAATGTAAATCGAATTGTCATAGTAAATCATGAATTGTTGTTCTGTGAAACAGGCCCCCGTTGTCTACGGCACTGCTTACTTATGGGCGTTTTATCTAAACGTCGCAATTTTGTATGAAGTATTTATTGTCCTGACACTACTGAAATGCTTGTTCCAGCAACGCAGCGGTGGATCGGACGCGAGGACCCCCACAAACCTGCCATACATGTGACTGTGTGGCCGCCGGTTCGTTTCGGTCAAACAATAATGGACTCTAGTGCCTGCGACGTACGGCAAATTATCCGTTCTAAAAGTTGAGTGTTCGTTAAGTTTTTTTCTTTAGTTTGAAATTTTTCGGTCTAAGAACTTCCGGACCGTACGAAATGAAAATGAATGAAGTTATAATAACAGCTAGCCTGCAGTATTTTACTTACTTAGTTATAGGTTTCGTTCGACTTTTTTTTTGTTCGTCCTTAACGTTACATTTTTTGTCTAACTCAAAAATATTCGGCATTTGTTTCTTTTTCTAAAACATACCCATTGATTGCCAAATATTCTTAGACTTTGAATGAGTTTTTGTAACTAAATAGGTAAGTATGTAGGATTTTACCATGTAACTAAAAGAAAATAGCTCTCAAATACTCTTTGTAAATAATGTACAGTGTTAAATTTTAATACTTGCAGGATAAATAAACAATTCCGGATTTAATACATAGCGTTTTTGTGCTAGAAAATGATTAGGGAATTTAATAAAGACTATTATATAGTTAGGTTTTAATATTTTTAATGATACTCAAAGTATTACTACTAAAATAATAGTTGAAACCAACCAGTTGTTCAAGTAAGTGGCATACAATATTTTGCAAAAAAAGCGAAATTAATTATTAACCAATAGGTTCACCGTTGACAGTTATATTGGCTAACTCTATAGGTACCGTTATCTCGTGAAATTGAGAGAAAAAACTCAAACCGTAAAAATGGGAATTCTAGTTCGACGAGCATCTATTAATGGACTTATTTTCAGTTGTGGGAGGCGCTACTAGTCATACAAAATTAGGACTGGTGGCGCCACAAGCAATATACATTGTTCACCAGTAGTCCACTGTAAGGAACTCTTAATCTCCCGGAATCGTGTTTCCCAAATTGCATTTTTCCATTTTCATGAGATTGCGGTACACCTATATCAGCCATTAAAATCGCCTATTTCTGAAATTCATAATGGTACTTTGGCTTCTTTTCTTATTTTGGGCTTCCAATGTTTTTCACAATAATACTGAAGCAAGAAATAGACTAAAAACTAAGCTGAACATGAAAAAAGCAATTAATGCCATTTTATCATGACTAAACATATTTACTTGCATTCCACCTTATAGGTTCATACTTAGTTACTTAAATTCTCAAGTCACTTATCTCATATCACGTTCTTACATATCTATCTATAAAGATCAAGAATCGAGTAAATGAATACTAACGTAACTTAATGACTAAAACGTTGACTGCAGTAAAAGTGGTCCCTATCACTGAATAGGCTACATATTAATAACATTACATTATTGAATTTCCACATTTTACTAGGTTCTTAAACTTCGGACTTAAAATGCTGATAAATTATTCTCAATCGATTACAATCAAGTTACAGGTAGAATTGAGTTTCCGAACGGATTCAAGATGGCGGCGTCAAGATGGCGGGCGTTTGCGCGGGAACGCAGGGTGACGTCAGCAGTTCACCACCACTCTCTGTGATAGGGACTGACTTGTGGTAATTGATGAGATCAGCTGAAACAAGGATACCCAGTTTAGAAAAAAAGGCATGAGAAAGAAGACCAAATACTTAAATTACAAACCTACTCAATTCAGTCACAATGAAAACCTCTACACCACGTGTTAAGAAAAGGAGAGATAAGTACAGACCTAGGTCTGTAGTACAGTCTAGACTGTCATGGGTTCTGGGTGGCACCCAGTAGTCTAAGGCCGCGGCTGATCATCTCCACCAGATAGTGCTTGCAGAGCGTACCCACGCAAGATACACGCCATAGCCCTAAACTTGCTCCGAGAGTAATAAAAAGAGATATAAACACAAACCTAGACTGTCATGGATTCTGGCTGTGGCTCCCAGCAGCCTGTAGGCGCGGCCGACCATCTCCACTAGATAGTGCTTGCAGCGTGTTCCCTCGCGGCATGACACCGCGTAGCCCCAAACTCGCTCCGAGAGACGCACGAGGAAGTTGCCACTGGAAGCTGCCAGGAGACGCTCGGATTCTGCGCGAGTGATCAGTCCTGGAAGAGACGCTAAGTTAAAGAAACTATCCCTAAATAGTTCCCTAGTTCGGGACCGTTTTTTGGATAAGAGTCGTTTGAATCCAATTGATCAGTAAATAATCGTCCACTGCTGGATATAGGCCTCCCCCAATGCATGTCACTTCCTTTTCTTCTGCTCCTGTACTAAGCACACCAAATCATAAATGATTCCATTCTTTTAACTGTTAAATTCCATACTAATCGCAAACGTCATTTGCCACTTCGTGATCTCCACTCGAAAACCGTTTTACCTCATCTCAGCACTTAAAATCGCTGATTCGGATACAGGCTTGAGTTTATGTAATGTTAAAATCGCCAACCCGCAGTGGGCACGCGTGGTAACTAAGCCCATACTCTCTCGGAGAGAAGGTTTGTGTACTGTATTATGACACGTATATTATGCTGCTTTGTAGTTCCTCTGTGGTAGTACATAAATGATCGAGAAAAGAAATCCTACATATTTACCATGGAACCAGTTAACTGGTTTGTTGTTTTCATCCAAGCCCACGCCACGCAGCAGCTCGTGTGTCCGGAACCACTCAACCACAGCCTCGCGGTTAGGAGGCTTGCCCGCTGTAAGAACAGAACAATACCTACATCACGAATACACATATTCTGGAAGGAGGAGACAAAGGTACCTTTCAAATCTCATTAGAGGGAACCTCACTCAACGGTCCTAGTCAATGGAGTACGGTGAAGGAATTGACATCATACTGCAGCAAGTCAAATCAGAAGGTCTCTCAGAGTAATCAAACAGTGGTTTTGTACCCACCGGACCGTCTGACCAGCTAATCTCATCATCAGTAGTCAGTTGAGACGAAAATTTTGACTACTGGAGGTCAATTGGGAGCAATTCATTCCTAATTCATTCTTAAAATAATAGATTAGTAAGTTGAAGTGGCAGTGGGCGGGGCTCATAGCACGCAGAACTGATGGCCGATGGGGCCGAAAAGTTCTCGAATGGAGACCACATATCGGCAAGCGCAGCGTGGGACGACCAGCCACAAGATGGACAGATGACCTCATCCAAGTGGCAGGAAGGCGCTGGATGCAGGCCGCTTCCAACCGGTCTTTTTGGAAATCCATGGAGGAGGCCTATGTCCAGCAGTGGACTTCTTGTGGCTGAATGATGATGATGATGAATAATAGACAAATTAATACTACCATTTTTAGAAAGTTGGCATTAAAAAATTAATAGATTTTTAGGTCAAAAAACCCGACACTACCACGGTTGCTCCAATTTTAAAAACTTAAAAATTTTCTTGTTGTGAAGAAATTTTGTGAGCGTATAGAGAATGAGAGAAAAAATGTCAAAGCTATGGCAGCATTAAAGGACACTGTCACTGTCTTGAGATAGTAAGCCCATTTGCTTACTAGTACCAAACGGTACTGATTTTTGCCATTCGTTTTTTAATGTAATAAAAATAGATAAGTGTACCAATATTTAAGAGTATATACCGTTTACTTACAGTTAGTTTTATGTTCAAACAAAAATTTAACTTATTTTAAACATTTAAATCTAAGTGAAGTCATCAGTTAGCCCATTAGCTCAGTTGGGAGAGCGCTGGCACGGTTAGCCAGAGGTCGCGGGTTCAAGTCCCGGCATGGGTGGAATTTTCTAAATAGGTTTTTAAAATTGTCCTCAGCAAGGGTTAGTGCAACAAAAAGAATATAACCAAGTTAGTTTTGTTTTCAAACAAAAATTAAACTTATTTTAAACATTTAAATCTTTTTTTCAAACCGTCCATCGTTGGTAGGTAAATCTAGATAAATTTTATTTTGCCCTTTTGTAACTAGGTGGGTAATAGGGAAGTACCATTGTGTTATTTGGTCACTGGTAGTCAATTGAGAAACTACTGACCACCAGTGGTAAAATTTGGTGAACCGTGGGCCACCTTATATCCATTTCATCACCAGTAGTGAAATGGGTCAATTTACACCACTGATGGTAAAATGGGAGTAACATTGTGTTATTTAGTAACTGGTAGTCAGTAGAGAAATTAGAATGCCAACTGACCACCGGTGGTCAGACGGTCCGGAGGGGTTGTGTGTAGCACAGGACTGTGAAGAGTGGTGTGCACATGAACAGGCCTTTACGCAGTAGTGGGTGTCAGTCGATGATGACGATGATACTGCATGGACGAGCTATTCCATAAAATGAAAATAGGCTTTTACAATATTTTTTAAATAGTAAGGTCCCACTTCGTCTTTGCTCCGCCCGTCGGTAAGTATTGTGTTTTAACACTTCTCGCGTAAACAACCTTCGGCATAAGGACCATGAGACCGCTTCTCACCTTCAGTGAGACAGGGGACGACAGGAGGCTCCAGGACAGATGAGCGCCGGTGTTCTTCGCGCGCCGCCCGCACTATCTTCCTCATCGCTGCCTCTGCCTCCTTCGCTTTGCGCTCTGGAATGTAAAATATAAGCGAATTGAAAAGCTTACTGCAGGACACAGGCCTTTCATAACCATGAGGGGTTTTGCCATAATCGCCACGCTTGGCAGGCGGGTTGGCGATCACAGTATGCGGTTCGACTGTCTCAGGAAGACGCTGCTGCCCGTCTCCTGGTAATTTTTTTCCTTAGTCGCCTTCTACAACATCCACGGAAGGAAATGGAGTGACACTATTCTTAACGAGGCCTGTGTCCTCCAGTGGGCGTCGGATGACTGATGATGATGATGATGAAAAGCTTACTCCTTTAGGACTGTGGATGACTATGACTAGTGATTGCATATGGTTGGCCACTTCCACAGCCTCTATCTATTATTAGTTGCATGTGTGTGGGGCCTAGTTTTTACAAGCGAAAAGAGCGAGCTTTCGTAGTACATCCGGAATAACATTTGTAAAGATCAAGTGCCTCTATTCCAATATGTTCAACTCCTCTTTAAGACCATTAGGCTAATAATTCTTCCAGAGTAGGTCAATATTCCAGATAGCCCGGGTATCATTAAAACTAGAGTCAACCGGTAACAGGTAAAGACTTAACATATTAGACCCCGTCTTCGTTTACCATCAGGCGTGACTGGGGTCTAGTATCAACCTATCTTAATAAAAAAAAATAAAAAAAATCGTAATTCTAAAGGGTTTCTAAGAATTCCTTCCCTTCCTACCTTGTTCTCGCCAAGCCGCGTCGTCATCATGTGCATGCAACTGTGCGTCCCTCAATGTTCTGGCTCGACGAGCCCTCAATCCTCTCAGGATATCTCCAGCTCTGGCAGCCGCGACCCGGCGCTCCCATGCTGCCACGCGGTGGCTCACACCGTCGCCGCCGTTCGGGATGCCCAGCTCCTGAGGGTTGGGTTGAGAATGTTTTAACGAGAGCTTAAAATTGGAAGCTTCAAGGCCACATAACGAGTTTGAAAATACAGGGAAACGGGTAATGAAAATTTGGATATCTGGTGTGCAAAAAAAGTTATAATCTAACTTTGGATTTACCAACTCTAAACTATGGCTTTTCACATTAGGACTTACTGCATGGGTAACTGACTACTCAGACACCGCAATACCTAATGTAGATGTTTGTGGTAGTACAGATAGGTCGCGATAGCGCTAGCAGAGGTCTTTTTATTGTATATTTTATTATGATCAGTAACAAAATCTGTAATAGAAGAAATTACAAATAGATCTTAGTGTAAAATTAAAAATCAATCAAAATCAAACGGTTTTTATTCAAAATAACACAGAAACGGTGACCAACGTTGAACTGTGAACGTTTCAAGTAAAACTCGGTGTACATTTCAAAATCAAGATCATTTTGGGGAAATAATGTAACTCCAAGTTAACTGTATTAAATACAATGAGATCCATTTTTAAGAATTTCAGTATATTTTATGTTACTGATATCACAGAGGAAAAAAGGCTGATATATAGCTCGAAGAATTTCTCCATTCAAGTGGCAGTGGGCGGGGCACATATCTCGGAGAACTGATGGCCGCTGGGGCGAAAAAGTTCTGACCGGGCGACCGCGGACCGGACGACGCAGCGTGGGAACGCCCCCCGTCAGATGGTCTGACGACCTGGTTACGGTGGCGGGGAGTCGCTGGATGTGTGCGGCACAAGACCGGGAAGCTTATGCCATGAAGGAGGCCTATGTCCTGCAGTGGGCGTCGAATGGCTGATGATGATGAATATATTTTATAAAATGGAACTGGAGTTAGTAGTAAATAATTTAAGTAAGTGGTAACAAATATGGTTATACAGTTGGTGTGAATAAATAAGGACAAGACAGACTTTAGTCTAATATTACAATATCAATCTCGATAAGGTCTTTATAATGACAGATAATTCTATCATTCCTAACAATAGACAAGCCAAACATTATTGAGTGCAACGAGTCTGTAGGACCTAACAAAACAAATCTAAAGAGCTGATCCAAATAACACCTGTCGATGGCAACATTATATGGTAAGTAGGTGTGGCTTCGCTTTCCAGATTAGACCAAAAAATTACTAAGCCGACTCAAATTAGAACTAGTAGTGCATTAAAAATATCACTGCATAAACCTGATAAGAATCCCGCTTCCCCTCAATAAAGTTGAAATGCAATGTATTTTTGTTCAGATCCATCTGCAAATTCTTCTCATTCCTGTACTCGGTCTGGTCTGCTGAGGTCTTCTCGTCAGGGATCTTGACCTCTGGCTCCAGCGCCTCGATCCTCTGACGGAGCTCGTCTACTGTGCAGTAGATGTCTAGCGTGTCTTCCAGAGATTCCACGCTCTTTGGGGATAGGTCGAAATTCTGCAAACGAGATTTGTAAGTTATTAATGGCCATCTTAAGATTTTTCCCTGTGCCGATGACCTTGAGCGTTTGACACAGGTGTGCAGCACTTCAACATTTCACCGCTAGATGACACGACTGAATTAATTCCTAGTAGTAATCTCCATAGAAAGACGCTCGCGCTGCCGCACACACACAGTCTCATTCCCTTCGCGTAAGCACACGCCGCCAAACGCACACATATATAGCCGAATTTCGAACGCGTCGAGCGAGCCGAGCGGTTTCTACTTTTCTAGCCGGCTCGCCAGCCCGCCCGCGTACGCGTAGATTGAATAGACTTCAATCTAATGCCTTCTTGTATAGCATGCGTCATTAGTACAAACAAAAAAGATAAAGGTATCTACATCTCTTCAAAACTTATCTATGCTTTGTAGAAAGAATAGCTTTCAAACAAAAATCACATGTTTAGTAAGTACGTATTTATTTACCTACCTACTTATGAAATAGTACATGTTTTTGCACAACAACAGGTTTTTATGTCAAAAAGTGAAAAAAAAACATCTTATCTTTTTTCAATAAAGTGAATTTGACTTTGATTTCACATGGATGTATTTCGGGACTCAGTGGCAGAATTGGAACGTATGAAGCGACTTCCCCATATGAAATAAAAAATATATTTCTAATGCCAATTCCATGGAAAGTAGAAATTACGACCATTTTAATTGTTATCCGGATTTTACGTCGTTAGGGTTGTCACGCTCTCAGATAGTAATTTATAATCCGGATCTGATTTGATTTTGAAAAAAATATGTAAATACCTGGTGCCGTTATTATTCATATTAATTAAAATAGTAACATGATATACATAGCATATAACAACTTTATGTACACGGTGTGACGTGAAGAATGTATATAGATACATAAAGTTGATCAGCGAAAAACACCTAGATAAAATTGTTGTCCCATTTTGATGTTACTAACTTGAAATTTTCTATACGATTAGTTTTTTTGCTAAAACCGACGGAGAAAATCGAAAACTTGTTTCTTTTTTTCAACGGCTTGGGATAATGGTAACACTTAGGGGTGGTCTTTTAAAACAACATAAACTCGTTGCATAAACCCTAGATAGGACGGTGACGTAAATTAATTTTTATGGCAAATTTAATAGTGCCGATTGAAAAGTAAAATTGCTTAAATTTTCAACTAACACCTAATGCAGGTTTTGCCACCGGGCCCCGCTGGTCTAGCGGCTGGACTAATATGGTATCAACTTTATAGTCACACAGCGTTTGAATGCTAAAATAACTAGACGTGTGAAAATTCTTGAATTTTTGGTTGTTCTAATTTCGGTCTTATCAGGTGCTAAAAGATTTCCAAGTTCCACATATGGTGTAAACTTGGAATTTTCCATCCTTACAGGGTGATCCCTCAAACCGATAAGAAAAATCTGACTTGGAAAATCCGGTCTCTACAGCTTTTTTGTCAAAGCCTGAGAAAACGGTAACATTACGGGGTAGTCTTGTCGAACAAATGTTGAATAAGACCTTGGGTTAGATGACAACGTTAACTTACTTTTTACAAAATGGCGTAAGTCAAATTTCAAGCTGGCTCCTAAAAATTTAAAAATTCTGATTTTTATCTCTGGCTCCGTTTTTCTATGAAAATTAGTATTGGAGGTTTTTGTGGTCGCTGATGACTACTCTGCGCCATGTATTGAACGCAGGTTTGATGACTTCCAGCCTCCCGAACAAGCCGGTTTCCGAAAGGGCTTTAGTACCATTAGACCACATCCACACGTTGCGGCAAATTATACAGAAGACTGAGGAGTATAATTTGCCATTATGCTTTGCGTTTGTGGACTTTGAGAAAGCCTTCGATTCGATCGAGTTATGGACAGTGCTCGAGTCTCTCCAGCGTTGCCGTATTGACTATCGGTATATCGAGGTGCTGAAATGCTTGTACAACAGTCCACTATGACCACAGAACCACTATGTCGGTCCGAGTACAGGAACAGAATTCGGAGGCAATTCCATTGAAAAAGGGCGTAAGACAGGGAGACGTTATCTCTCCAAAAATGTTCACAAACGGACTGGAAGATACCTTCAAGCTTCTGGAATGTCAGGGACGCGGCATCAATATCAATGGCGAGTACATCACTCACCTTCGATTTGCCGACGATATAGTAGTCATGGCAGAAACGATGGAAGATCTCGGTATAATGCTCGAAGACCTCAGTCGAGTTTCCCAACGGGTGGGCCTTGAAATGAACATGGACAAAACGAAGGTCATATCGAATGCTCGTTTTGTGCCCACCCCAATAACATTGGGGAACTCGACTCTCGAGGTTGTAGACGAATACGTCTACTCAGGACAAACAGTCCAACTAGGCCGGTCCAACTTTGTGAAAGAGGTCGAATCCAACTTGGCTGGGCAGCATTCGGGAAACTTAGAAAAGTCCTATCGTCTAATATACCTCAATCGCTCAAGACAAAATTATACAACCAGTGATGACTTAAGGCACTGAAACGTGGCGTCTCACTATGGGCCTCCTAAGAAAGCTCAAGGTCACTCAAATAACTATGGAAAGGCCTATGCTTTCTCTACGATATCGAATCAGAAATGATGAGATTCGTAGAGGAACAAAAGTCACCTTAGCCCAGCGGATTACTAAGTTGAAGTGACAGTGGGCGGGGCACATAGCAAGCAGAACTAATGGCCGATGGGGCCGAAAAGTTCTCGAATGGAGACCACATATCGGCAAGCGCTGCGTAGGACGACCAGCCGACAGATGACCTCATCCAAGTGCCAGGAAGACGCTGGATGAAATCCGCTTCCAACTGGTCTTTTTGGAAATGCATGGAGGAGGCCTATATCCAGCAGTGGACTTCTTGTGTTTCCATGACTCGAGAGGTTTCTTTACAAAAGCTGCTGAAAACTTAAAATATAGTGTAAAAATACAGAGGTTTTTATAAACATTTTAAAAAAGTGGAAATTTTGATAAATTTGAAGCTTGGATTAAGATTTTGGCTCAAAATCTTTGAATTTAAATCATCGAATTTACGCATTTTTTTATTTTATTTTACACTACGCGCATTCACTAAAGCGGTTTCAAAAGGGTGAATATGTGTCATCGCTATCGTGCCTGTGTGGCCAATAGTCCATTGAGCAAATCTGACTGGATAATTTTTTTTCTATGGTATAACACAAACAAAATTATAAAAAATTTAAGAACAAAAGCAAAATAATTAATTTTTTACAGAAGAAAAAAAAACATTTCAAAATGGATATTGACCAAAGAAATAAAACAAAAATTATGAAAATGGAAAAAGACTTCGTTGCTAAGGATGTTGGCAAAAGAGCTACAAATGGATTTGAGTGCTTATTTGGCCTGCATCCTTGTTTCAGCACAAAGACTGATAAATATAATTATTAATCAACAGTGCCTCCTCGTCTTAACTTATATTGGTATATTATAACAGATTAATCTGTTGATAATCGTATTAATAGTGTAATTCATACCATTTCTATTATTTCATTCCAATAGCACAGGAAACATACAGCATTTAAGTGATTTTTGGCGTTAAAGCTGATAGTTAAAAACTATCTATACTATAGTGCAGGGAATTCTAGTTTGATTGCGTTGTGTGGACGTTATTATTATTATAATTTTGGAACTCCCCACCGACGAATATTTTCAAGATACATTAAACTATTCATTGTGACACTTAAATAAAAATATGTAATATCGGTAAACCAGGAACGCAGATTTTTGTTTAATCTACTGTGTGATACAGTACTTCTATTTCTATTTGGTTACTTTTTGTTACACTTTTCCTTTTTGTTAAGGTTTCAGTTGTTTTTTTTTGTTACGTGTACAAAAAATTTACCTACTTTCTTTTGTTGTCATTATAATTACGGAACCCAAAAAATATTATGCGCGTTAAATTATATATTTAAATTACGTTGTACCTAAAAATGAGCACCGAATAAATCTTGAATAAAAAAAACCCGGATTTTGTGCCAACCCTAGCAAAAACAATTGAATAGGATCAACTTATACATGTCATGGAAGTGTGATTTATATTACATGTAGGGAAGGTAAAGAGCATAATTATTGCAGTGTAGATAACTTATCCCAATACAGCGGAATTTCGAGAAAATAAAAAAACTAAAAACAAGTACCTACACACGTATATAAATTATAATTCCTACAAAATTTTTAGCATTACGCCATTGATTCTTCTAACAATACTTCCGCATGTACAATAAAATGCGTGATAAAAATATACAGCGTTTTATTTTATTTAAAACAGAAAAACATGTCAGGCAGATAGAAAAAAAATTCAGAGACGAAATCTACACAGATTCGTTTTGTATGTTTAGAAAAGGTTCTAAACATAACATTATTGACATTTAATTTTTAATGAATCTCACTTTTACCGTGATTGAGGCACAAATAGTAAAACGATGTTTCGCTTAGGTTGGTAATGTTACAATAGCTCGGATGGGAAGAGGCGTCCCTTGAACGGCAGAGAGCTCTTGGTTCGAATACTAGTAAATGATCGGTTTCCTTTTTACTTTTCTTTTTTAGTTATTTACTTAAATAAAAAATGTTTTTCTAACGATTGAAGCTCGATCACTACTACAAAAATCAGTTGCCGTGCGTTGGTCTTGCAAACACTCGAAAATGTCTCCACCGATTGGACTAATAGCTATATAATATTTTTTTGTTTTGTTCGGACATGGGACGTGGGGCGAGGGCGCGGAAAAGACCCATCCCTTCAGGAGCCTGTTTCATAGAACTACAATTCATTGTGACTATGACAATTCGATGTACATTGCAAAGCCGATTAACCCACAGATTAACAAATAGACTCTGCTGCGCAGTGTACTTCGAATTGTCATAATAAACTACGAATTATAGTTTTATGAAACTTGACCCAGTACATTTTGTACGAAAGTGAATTGGAAAGATGCGGCGTCTTTTTCGGTCCCTCGCCCCACGTCCTTGGCCTACAATCGGTAATTTTGTATGAGAATTGCTACTTTGAATTAATTTCACTATATGGCGCTCGAGGTGAACTTTGGAAGGTTGATTTATGATTGATAAATCGCTTATGAAAAGTTACAATGAAATCAATGGTGATGCGAAGAGCGCCTGGTCACAGACAACAGGCAACGAGTAGACTGGGCTTACCTCGTAAGGCGTAATGTGATAAATTGATGAAAACGTTTTTTCTGAATGAGTAACTATGGTTCCTGTTAGTTTTAAACATTAACATACAAGATTTTGATATTGCCCGTAAGACTGTATAAGCTTAAACGTAATCCACTGCGCATTTAAAATGGTATATAAATTCTTAGCTTTTTTTTAAGCATTCTTACGGAATATATACTCATAGAAGGCGTAAGGTTATGACAGTTGTCAAACATCCAATAGGGAATCAAGGAGTTAAATTATATCATATATTAATTTCAACGGTCTGCCATGTTCCTAGAGGATGTCACAAGCGATTCAAAAACGTCTGCTAGCCAGTTCCAGCACACTGTAGCCCCTTAAGTAGATTACTAGTAGCAACTGATTGAGGACAGGACAATAGATTTAGTGAAGAAGTATCAGTAGTATGCATAATCAGCCTATATGCGTCCCACTGTAGGGCACAGGCCTTCTCTCAAGGAGAGCGTATGGGCTTAATCACCACGCGTGCCCACCGCGGATTGGCGATTAGACACTCAGGTTTTCTCACGATGTTTTCCTTCACAGTTAGCGTGTGGTATTGCTACTGTAACTTCACAATGTACATAACTTAGAAAACCAAGTCATAGGTACATGCCAGCACTTGGGGATCGAACCTGGGTCTCTCGCTTCCGAGTCCGATGTTCTACCCACTAGGCTACCAACACTCTTACTAGGCTACTAACGCTCTACCAGTTGTATAGGGAGCTAATTTTGATTTGATCCAGACACAAAAGTGAAACTCGTTACTAGCCAACTGGCTAGGATTTGATGTAGCCTATATCCGTCCTACTGCAGGGCACAGGCATTTTCTCAGAGAGAGAAAGAGTATGGGCTTAATTACCACGCGTGCTCGTGGGGGTATGTGAATACCTGAGACACTCAGGTTTCCTCACGATGCTTTCCTTCACAGCTACACTGGCTAGGATGGCACAGCATTTTTAACTTGTGCCATCTAAGCCAATCGAAACTCGGATCTTCATCGGTTTTGCAATAGCAGCAGATTTTTTTTAAACCACTCAATCACGCACACACATACAAACATACCTACTTTTTTACATACACACACCAAACACGCGTAAGACGGATTGTTTGGTGTAATGTTCAAGGAAAAACACGAGGAGGAGACCCGAGCCATAAACCTATTTTAGGACCCAGAGTATCTACCGATGTTACCCTTATGTGTTAAACTAAAATAGTTTTGGTGGAAGTAAACGTTAATAGCATTTTTTTAATAATATCAGTGAAGTCAATAATTGCTCGACTGCTGAGGGAGAAGGATCCTCGCTACTCTATGCGTGGCAAATTGCTCCAAAACGACTTGATGCCAACCTCTTCAAAGCTATCCAGGGGCTTGTAATCAATGAGATGAGTGAGCTCCTTCTCAACCGACTTCCGAAGCTGGTGGGCCTCCTTCCTGGCCTGTTCCAGGGCCTTCTGGCGCGCCTCCTCCGCCAGGATCGTCTCAATGGACTTGTCTTCGGGGTGCTCGCCCATCACCCACACCTAGAATGAAGAAAAGGAATTTTATTTATAAAAGGGATTTAAGCAAATACTAGGAGGAGCTACTCAAATAGTTTAATAGGTTTCTCATCTTATATATTCGCTCATTTCACGTTTGTGAATGTGTTATCGTTATTATTTTTTGCCTTTTGCTTACTTACGTCTCCGATACATATTCAGACTGCATAAGTATGACCACATTTCGCAATGTCGTACTCAAAATCTCAACAAAAAACGAGATATAAATATACAATCAATCGTCTCATAAATTTTTTGTCTGCATGTTAACAATTTTTTCAAGTTGTTTGGCTGTTTCCTCTATTACAAATAATTAGATTTTTATAGTAATTTGAAAAAGAAAATGTTTTCATCCAGACAAAAGCCGAATAAAATGAAATACCTATCTACCTACTCAGTGAAATTCCCATTTTAGAAACCGGCGGTACAACAACACAATTTTATTTAGGACTGGATGTCCAATTTGCGGTCTTAAAATAAAATCAATTCGCGTTACGAACGAATAATATTGACTTTGCACAATCGATTGGCATTGAATATCGGCAGATGGTTACCAAAGACTGTCGACACTTGCAAGCCACATAAATTTCGACTTTATTCCTTCCGGAGGAACGTCGCCCTTTCCAATTTGAGTGATGAGCACATTTTCAAGCAAGAAACGGTCTACGATGTATTGAACTTGACCTTGGCGATGAACAATGATGGCAATTTGGACTGAAGGTCTTCCCAATCTCCGAGAGACTTTGAAATGTCAAATGGCTTTGTCGTTTGGGTCGTATCGAGGAAGTTTATGTCTTTATGCTTGACTCCGTCTCATCTATGCCATGGTCATGCTCAGTCAGCCCACTCAGCAAAAAGTCAATTTTATATACGTTCTCCGCGGAGATGAATCTTTCAAGATACTCCTATTCCCCTATGGGAATAGGCGTGATATTATGACCAATAATACGTACTTGCATGGGAAAGTACAAAATTCTCAAAAACATCGCACTGTAAAGGACTGTTATGTACATAGGTACAGTCTAGACATGACTAGATCTTGATAAGAGAGATGTAGATGACACATATCTCTTCGAAGCACTACTGTCTTCAACTCAAGAGTCAAAGGATTGTACATATTGTAAGTATCATGTCATTGTCTCCCAGATGCTTTCTTGTCGGTAGTTAAAATACCCAAGTGCGAGCGAGATGCGTAAATACGACGCACCATACAAGGCAAAGCGATAGAATGCTGTTACTTATTCTAATTCAGGCATATACTCGTGATCTCCCGGAGCAACTAAATTCTGCGATCAAGATAAAAGAGGAAATAGTTGAGAAATTAAGTCTCTGGAAAAAATACTGATCTACTGTTAACAGCTGTCTGTCAGTCGTTTTTAGGGTTCCGTACCCAAAGGGGTATTTGTCTGTCTGTCTCTCACCAGGCTGTATCTCATGACCCGTGATAGCTAGACCGTTGAAATTTTCACAGATGATATATTTCTGTTGCCGCTATAACAACAAACACTAAAAACAGAAAAAATAAATATTTAAGGGGGCTCCCATACTAAAGACAGCGCTCGCCATCTAGCGGCCATCTATGTAACCTTCACAGCGATGCTTCAATGTAACGATGTCATGTCGTTAAATTTCAATGTTAAAAGCTTCTTGCTGGCTTCTATAGATGGTACTGTTCTCAAATTCAATCTTTGTTTAATTTTGTATAGATGGTACGGAACTCATCGTGCGCGAGTCCGACTCGGACTTGGCCGGTTTTTTTTACGTTCTTTGGACAACTGACAACTGTTAACAGCAGATGAACAGATTGTTTGTGTACCAGGAACCGGGGGTAAATGATTTAAGATTGGGATACATATCGGAAAACGAAATTATAGGTGAGTGAGTAGATCCGAATAAAGATACAATTTGCACATGTCTAGTCTCAGTCTGGTTACCATAGCACAGGGTATCCTAGTTTGGGACCAGGACAATTGAGTGATTGTATTGTGTGGAACTTATTTATTTGTTAGTATAGTCGCTCTATCAAGTTACTGGGCCTATTCCAATTTGCCGAAAACCTCATCATCATCAACCCATTATGTCCCCACCGAGGGGCACGGGTCTCTTCCCTGAGGAAGGTATAGGCCATACTCCACCACGGGGGCCAAGTCCGGATTGGTGGAGGCTTGTAGACTAGTGGCTCGTCTACTGTCAGAAGTTGTCAAGCCGCCCTAAGGCCTCTGACTTGGCTTAACGACTGCCATCTATCGACGGCAGCCGGCACCAACAGCTTAACGTGCCTTGCGAAGCACGGAACCGCTCGGAAAAATGCCACTAGCGTTAGGCATAGACGGCGACCCATCCATGCACTGAACGCGCCCTGTGTTGCTTAACCTTCGTGATCGTTTAAGATCACTCAGGCAGCCGGGGCTACGAGCGATTCCGAAAACCTATTCACCTCATTTAACACTGCCGGCTATTACAGCTTTACTTAATGGACAAATGATTTCTTTGTTAGTCGTTAAAATGGTGCGGTGAGTACCGGAATGTTATTATGATGCTGCTCAAAGGTATTTCAAAGATAAACACGCGGGTAAAACTTGATTCTTTGTTTTGTTCCATGAGGAATAGATAAGACAAATGTAATAAAGTACAAAAAACGTGTAAATCATCGCTTTACTTTTTTAAAATAAATATACGTGGAAAAAATTATCATAGCACGTAAATAATATTTTTTTGTTATCCTATTTTAGATCTTTATATGTATTTTTTTTATGTAGCCTATATACGTTCCACTGCAGGGCACAGTGTATGTACCACGTATGTAAATTATCATCATCATCATCATTCAGCCACAAGAAGTCGACTGCTGGACATAGGCCTCCTCCATGGATTTCCAAAAAGACCGGTTGGAAGCGGCCTGCATCCAGCGCCTTCCTGCCTTCTCTACGAGATCGAATCAGAAATGATGAGATCCGTAGACGAACGAAATTCGTCGACATAGCCCAGCGGATTAGTAAGTTGAAGTGGCAGTGGGCGGGGCACATAGCACGCAGAACTGATGGCCGATGGGGCCGAAAAGTTCTCGAATGTAAATTATATATAAATATAAACAATAACTTTAATCACTTGTTCTGGTCCCAAATTAGGGTACCCTGTGCTATGGTAACCAAACAAGGACATCACAAACATGGAAATACTGGGTCCATTTGTACAATAATGTACGGCGGCCCTTAGTGGGAATTGAACCGAACTCTAGAATGGTAATGAGACGTGATATACCGCTAGACAACGAGTCATAAATTCGACAAGAAAATACATTTTTCGTTTAATCAGTTTCGAACCCGTGACCTCTATACCATAAGGTAGTCAACTGTGTTACCGCTAAACCATCGAGACAGGCAAATTTCACAAGGAAAGATGTAAAGGTTCAGCCTTACCCAGGGCTCTCCATCCTCTCCCTTCATGAACTGGACCTGCTTCTTGGAGCTTTTCTGCTTGGGCCGGTCCGCGTCCGCGCCGACCTTCTGGTCCCAAAGCTGCCAGCGACGGACCTGGGGACAGGGGCAGGACAAAGACTTAGCTAAGGGGATAGCACATACCTGGCATAAAATAAAATCCAGAAGAAGAAAAAAAAAACAATTTATTGTAATTAGAAGACACCAACGAAAAGGAAGATAACTCCTTCGCGCAGTCATAAACGAGGAAAACAAGTCACGGAAATCATCGTTTCATGCACATGTTTCCTTTATTTTCTTTTGGCAATAATCTGTGGAAATGCCAACTATATTCCATTCCACGAAACGAGCTCCCAAAGAAAATCGTCCATTGGTTAATGCGCGTGACCGGACCGTATCGCTTATTGTTTCGCTTATCTCTAGCCGCGTGCACTGACCAATGAGATGCGAGTATCTTTTTCCCTAGGAGTTCGACTCGTGGAGCTGAGTATAGCTACTTTAATAACTTCGAGAGATAATGCCCTTGCATGTCAGACAGGCCGACTTCGTTGGCATATTAATAGAGTCCCGTTGACATTAGCACCCTCCGGATACGGAACCCTAAAAACAGCGTACAACTTGTGGTGTTACAAAGTTTAGTTGCTACAAAAGGCATCTGACATCTGAAAAACAGCGTACAACTTGTGGTGTTACAAAGTTTAGTTGCTACAAAAGGCATCTGATATATCTGTGCATCTGACTCAAATATGTGCTGAGCGTGTGAGTCCTCAACATAAATATGAAACTAGCTACTATGTACTTCTCTACCGTATTCTCCGAACTGTCCAATACATACATATTTAGACACTTTGGAAACTTAATAATGGGAAACAGTGGTCAGTTACGTAATAGAAGGGCAGGCCTTGATCGTCCTCACCCAGCCAACGCCAATCTGCAATCTGTGGTCCGGAAAATGCAGTGCCAAAGCGGATGAGGACTGTGATAGCATAGTAGGTCCATTGTGTAATAAAACGACCACCGACAAAATTATTGTACACCAGAATAACGAATGAATGAATGTCCCATTACATTAACTAAAATAATGTTTGTAACTGAGGAATTATTTAACAGTCAATATAATTCATCGTCATCAGCCATTTGACGACCACTGCAGGACATAGGCCTCCCTCATGATTTTCATAATCATGTGGGGTTTTGCCATAATCGCCACGCTTGGCAGGCGGGTCGGCGATCGCAGTATGCGGTTGGAATCTCAGGAAGACGCTGCTGCCCGTCTCCTGGTAATCGATTTCCTTAGTCGCCTTCTACGACATCCACGGAAGGCAATGGAGTGACGCTATTCTTAATCCGGCGCCACACGGAATTCAACTAATGCACCCCGTAAAAGGCATCCAAGTGACTTTTACGGAACTCTTGGATTTCGTGGAACCCACTTTAGGAATTGCTGCCTAAGACGCTCAGATTTGCTCACAATGTCCTTCATTAAGATAAGATAAGATAAGATAAGATAAGATAAGATAAGATAAGATAAGATAAGATAAGATAAGATAAGATAAGATAAGATAAGATAAGATAAGATAAGATAAGATAAGATAAGATAACAATATTCTTTATTGCACACAAGAAACGAGACATAAAATGTAAAAGTTACAATGAAAAAGTAGAATAGGCGGCGTTATTGCTAACAGCATTTTTTTCCAGACAACCTTGTGACGGAGAGGCTGCCGAAGGAGAATGAGAGACGGGTAGTTGGTGCAAATACGAATAGTATGTACTTAAACTTAACAATAAACTTACATAAATGTTACTTAAATAATATTTATAAACTACTACATAAATAAGTTAAAGAGGAGGATATAATGAATATAACATACCTACATAGAAAGAAAAGTAATCATGTACTGATAAAAAACTTAATTTAACTCTCCATCCACAAACAATGTACAAACAGTGACCTTCGATCAATTCAAAACTAAAAACCAAGCAGCCAACTTCCGTCCCCGAAACCTTAACCGGCTTTTGAAGACAAAAACAATAGCCTGTGTTAAACAACGGCATGCTGCGACCTCGATACGGACAAAGGGCCTGCCAGTGCCAGAACTGAACAAAAACAGTGGCAAAGGAACGCAGCCCAGCCAA
Organism: Yponomeuta cagnagella; assembly: GCA_947310995.1. Lineage (NCBI taxonomy): Eukaryota > Metazoa > Arthropoda > Insecta > Lepidoptera > Yponomeutidae > Yponomeuta > Yponomeuta cagnagella. The sequence continues at coordinate 3,446,949 of OX371284.1, forward strand.
GGGCGTGACTTAAGTATCGAGTCCAGTGGTCAACTTAGTAGTCGTGTGAGCGCAGTGGTCTTTTAAGTCAAGTCGTGAGTTCCATACCCAGAGAACCGCTGACCTTTTTAAAACCAAAGATCGTGAATTCAACTCCTGAGAAAGAGGAAACCTCTATGAAATATACTGGTGCAACAAAATTTCCACATACGTCCGAAAGAGGGGGTTCTACTGTTTCATACGAAAAACTATTATTATGGGGAAAAAATAACAGCTCTTTCATACAATTCAATGCTGCAACCGCAGGTGGCAACTTTAGGTGAGTTTAGTATGGAACAGCAAGCTGATATTTTATTGACCCTGTATGGGGTAACCTCAGCTACTGACAAGTTACTATACAGCGCTAAGAGTAGTACAGATAGCAAAAAACGACCTTCAATAGTTGAAAGTACAAGCACAATAATAGACACGAGAGGGCAGACTTAAGACCAATTTGGATCAGATTAGTTCCTTACTCGTGTACCGTGACCTCATTGGATGACGGTAACAAAAGCTTATCGCAAAGTGAGTTGGAAACAATAATGTGTTTCGCATAAACTTTTAATGGCCACCATTTCTTGCTTTTGACCAATCATTCTGATTGGTTCATTATTCTACATTAATTATTCTACCCTACCCTAATTATTTATTCCTTTTTTGGGATACATGCTGCTTACAAAAGAAAATGGATATAGGTACAATGATAATAACTATGAGCTAACAGTAAGTATCCACATAAGATAATAAATAGCTAAGAATGTGCATTGCGCAAGTAGATATAACAAAGAGTGTAAAGTAAGTTTAAACTACGTTACAGCACCAGATGGCTACGTGGCAAGAAATAATGGAAATTAAAAAGTACAATTTAATTTTGCTCACACTTTTGTCTTTGTAAATTTCTCTTTGGGAAGAGTAGGCAAAGAAGCTGTTTTGCCTATGCGTGAATAGTGCAGTCTATGACACGAAAACATAATTTAAATCGGGAACAGTACGAAAGGCTCCCGATTTACAAAACTATTAACGGACTAATCAAACTAAAAAGCAAACGCAAAAGCAAAATATCTCGCTAGATAACGATGAACACGAATCCCCTTCATTCCCATTAATCATAATGTAACGATACTTCTTTGTAAATCTGGTGGCTGGCCGGCACAGCCATCTAGTTTGATTTTGGATAAAAGAGAAGTTTTAGGAAATAATTCGACCAAATAGGACATGTATTAGCAATGGGTAAGATAAAAGAACCTGAAACAGGCGTGCATGCATGCAAAGACTAATGAATGTTGAGGAAACGAAAGTGATCTGTCAGGATCGTGCCAATGGCAGTCTCTGGGCCCTATTTAATAAAAGTTACAAGTCGACTATTTTGTAAATAAGTGACATATTTGTTAGGTTGTATGACAAGTGCTGTTTAATAAACCTTACAAATGAGTAAGAATTTTATATATAAAATCTATTGTGAAAATATATTTGTATACATTGTGATTATAAGTGCTATTTAATAAACGTTTACATGTGTCGAAAACGCCTGTAAGGTAGATTTCAATGAAAAATTGTATCTACTAATTTGTAGTTGTAAGTTACATAAATTGTAAATTCTTGTTGAATAAATTCACGAGGGTAGTCTTTAGTTTTAAAATAAAAAAATAATACCCTACAATACCACAAGAATAGAACAAGTGTAGAATGTATGATACAGCAGAATCGAGTATTAAAATGACCTGCACTGCACTTCCTCTGAGCAGGGTTATTGCGCCGTGCGATAAAATATTTACAGCCACCGGACACGTCACACGCAGTTTCCTATTGCGCAGCAAACGTTGCCAATTGTTAGCCTTCGTCATTGTCAACGCTGTGATGGTAACATGGTCCGTAGACGTAAAACACGTACAGTTGACAGCACATCAACCTTAACATACGGGCACTCTAACTGCAACGAAAATGTAAAGTTTGTACTGCTGTCGACTGTACAGACTGTGCAGTTTTTAATCCATTCATCTTCCAAGCTTAATAGATGAACTGAAATGAGGACTACGGCCGGCCTAGCAACCCTCGTGCTTCCTAGCCACTCGCCGTAATGTCTACTTGCCTATTTACAAAACGATACTTTTATTCCTAGCACATATAAAGCACTTCTCATCAATCTCCTAAAACATTAACTACAGGGAGGAGCTGACTAGGGTTACCATACCAGATGATGGAATTTTTTAGGAATGTCCGGAATTAACATTGTTTTCTGCCTATACCTCTAGAATGTAGGCGAGAGTTTATGTAATCTAAGGCATGCCCGGAATTAGGGCAAAAGTAAAATTTTTAATTTGTCCAAACTTTTTTGTAAGTGAAACATTTAAGGAACTGGCTTGCATGCATACAACGAGCGACTAATGAATGTTAATGAGGCAACATTTTTGAGGATCGTGGCAAGTGAGAAAATCTGGTTTCTACCCACCCCTCCGGGATACGGGAAATATAAATTCATGTAATTTAATGTGAAATCTTTACACCGGGGTACCCCTGCAGGGCACAGATGTTCTCTCAGAGAGAGTATTCATCATCAGCCATTTGAGGCCCACTGCAGGACATAGGCCTTCCTCATGGTTTTCCTAACCATGAGGGGTTTTGCCATAATCGCCACGCTTGGCAAGCGGGTTGGCGATCGCAGTATGCTGTTGGAATCTCAGGAAAACGCTGCTGCCCGTCTCTTAGTAATGTATTCGCCTTCTACGACATCCACGGAAGGAAATGGTGTGACACTATTCTTAATCCGGCACCACACGGATAGAGAGAATTGTGTCACAAAAAAAAACTTAAATTTTATGAATGAACGAGATGAGTGAATATAATACATTCTATAGATGTCAAAATGACCGGTTTTCTGAAATATTTAGAAATGCTTTCCGGAAATCTCATTTGTTTCTGTGGTAACCCCAAATATGACCTGAAAATAGGCCTGCGACCTAAGACTAAAACAGTAAAAGATCTCGAAAAACAAATGGCGAGCTATTTTTAATCCGGCACGCCGCTAACCGATAGAGGTCGGGCGTGAAATCGCGTAAATGGCAGTGCCGTGTCGAATCGCAACATGACCCCATGGCTAGCTGGCCAGTTCCGTGACCCGCTGTTCTAAATGGTGACGAGGACTGGCCGAAATCACATGTCAGCCGAAGACAATGGATCAGTCATGGGGAGAAAAATAGAAAAAAAACAAGGCTATGGTTAGATTAAACTATCGGTATTTTTATCGCTCGGAAAAATGCTCTGCATTACTTACTCTGGTATGCAGTACATTTTTGTAGGATAGGTGGAGTAAACATACAGCTGGCTCAGTCGGTAGCACATCGACCTTTACATTTTAGTTGCAAAGTCACCCGTAACGTAACTGAAAGTGCATGCATGTAAAGACTGTACCGACTCAAAGTCGCTCTGCGTGCTATGGAACGAGCGATGCTCGGAGTCTCTTTGATGGATCACATCAGAACTGAGACAATCCGCCAAAGAACTGAGGTGACTGACATAGCCTATAAGATTAGCAAGCTGAAGTGGCAGTGGTCACAAACAGGACCGACGGTCAATGGGGTGCAAAGACTGTACAGCCAGCGATAATTATATTTACTCCACTTTACTCTTTTACTTTCTGTTCTCATATTTTTTTAAATAGTATTAAGTTATATAATGTCAATGGCTTTCCTAAAACTAAATAAATAAATGACCACATAAATGTAAAAAAAAAACATTCATATCGGGTGTCGAACGATCAATATCGTGTCCCAGAATAGAGGAGTGGAGGAAACTTGAAGGCATGACTCCTCTGAACTCTGAAGATCTTACCGTCAACTGCGTAATTATAGAGAACAAGAAGTGCGTGAGATAAATTGTATGGACATTTGTACCACCTATATATTTATCAACAAACTCAGGCCAGTATTCCGGAGGGGTAGGCAAGGACTAGTGTTAGACACTTGTAAAAATAAGTTGGTCCAATGGCTAGGTACTTTATTTTGAAAGTCACCATTGATTTGAGAACCTCCTGTTTTTTTAAGTCGCCAATCGAGTGATCCATTACCAGCTAGAACGACGGTAGAGCCTTCGGCTATATGAAGGACACTCGTGGCGCTGAAATGTCAAACTAGCTGCGTTTAGAAAGTGTGCCAAAGGGTCTCAATGTCGTAACACTCCAGCGATTGTCTCTATATGGACGCAACTCTTTCAAGCCCATGTCAGATTATAAAAACATATACAATATTTAATTTGGTAGCTTATTGGGAAATATTGTAATAGATCTACCCCCAGTTTCTCGTACACCACCACGCTGTTAATCTACTGTTAACAGCTGTCAATTAACCAAAGTGCATACAAAAAAAAACCACTGACAGCTGTTAACAGTAGATTAACAGCTTGTTTGTGTACGAGAGACCGGGGGCTAGTGTCGTAACAGGAAGCGAGGTCAAATGAATTACTTTTGAAGAGAAAAAAATTTAAAAAAAAAAACCCTTAGATCCGTAACGGATCTAGGAAAGTAATGTTTATTTAGGCTCGTAAGATGGGTATTCCAAAGACAGATTGGAATTCAAACAGGATCTGGAGCTAGAAAAATAGTCCTGTTGGAAAAAATTTAAGACATCGGTTCTAAAGAGGAAAATATTTTTGGTAGATCCAACATTGATCTAGACAATGGGAATGAACTTTAATACTAGCTTCAGAAGATGGCGTATTCCAATGTCGGGTTGGAATTCAACCTGAATTTGGAGCTAGAAAAATAGTTCCAAGTAGGATTCAATGAAACAAATTCGTTCTAAAGAGAACCGTTTCCGTCAGATCCGAAATGGATCTAAGCTATGGAAATAAACGTTATACTAGCCTTAGAAGATTATTCCAAGGTCGGATTGGAATACAAACAGGATCTGGAGCTACTTATACAATAACTCACGCGCAATCAGTGCAAACGTTTCCATGTACGGAACAATAACACTAACGTCACACAGAATTTATAAACGAAATCAACTGCCGATCAAGTTTGCACGTATTGCAACTTGCTTACACCTATTAATCAAATCAGTATCGCCATAAAAACAATTATCTCCATATCGTTGGAATTTCACGGGTTGCCTGGACAACTGACAACTTCCTAATTTTATAGGGTTCCGTAGTCCGACAAGGAATCTTTATAGTTTCGCCATGTCCGTCTGTCTGTCTGTCTATCTGTCTGTCCGTCCGTGACCTAGCGCAAATAACGGTGGTACTAGAAAGCTATAATTCGGTATGTGTACATCTTTATCACGCCGACAAAGTTAAAGAATAAAATATTGGATTTTTTTTTCACAGTTTTTTACTTAACATGAAAAACATTTTTTTTCTCGTTTACCCCATCATGTGGGGCATCGTTAGATTGGTAGTTGCAAAATATTGTAGGTGTAGAAAGACCATTTTTTGATTTAGGGTTCCGTTTGCGAAATATTAAGCTTTAAAGCGCAAAAAAATTTCCGAGTATCGCGTCCAAGTCGCGTCCATATCAGCCTATGCTTGTCCACTGCTGGACATAGGCCTCTCCTATTGCACGCCACTGAGCACGGTCCTCGGCTACTCTCATCCAGCTCTTGCCAGCCGCCCAAGACACGCACTTGGCCGGTTTGAATTAAAAAACAATTTGAATTAATTTAATTAAAATTGGATTCGAAGAGAAAAACAATCTATGCTTGGTACCCACTTGCTCTTCCCTCATCTTGCAGAACAGGGTCTGCTTCTGCGTCTCGTCCAGCTCCGCCAAGATCTCGGGGTCCACCCACATGTCGCGCAGGATCTGCTGCAACATCCTGTCGAGCCTGAGGACAAAAAATGGGAAAGTTCAATGTCAAAAGTGTTTTTATTCAAAGTAATGCTGAAACTGCGACTTAATTAATGTTACAAGTTAAACGTAAGTTCAAAATGTAGATCGTTTTGCAGAAAAAATTGAAAAAAAAACCTAGTCTTTTAAATTTTGTTTTAATATACTTTTTTGCACACGAAACATTGAACAGGACGTTACATAAGAAATAGCGTGTACAAAGGCGAGCTCTTCTTAATTGTCAATTAACAGATTTTAAATTATTAGGCTTTCTAATTTCATTTCATTCCCAGTGCGGGCATGTACCTATGACTTTGTTTTCTAAGTTATATACATTCGTGAGGTTATAGTAACAATACCACTCGCTAACTGTGAAGGAAAACATCGTGAGGAAACCTGAGTGTCAAGGGCTATTCACATACCTCAGCGCTTGCAACCGCCAATCTGCGGTGGGCACGCGTGGTGATTAAGCCCATACTCTCTCTCTCTGAGAGAAGGCCTGTGCCCTACAGTGGGACGTATATAGGCTGCTTATGCAAGCTTTCTAAAACCTAAATACATGATGTATTGCTCTGGCTTTTATTCCAGACATCTTTGTCAGTGAAAAATTCTTTAATGTTATAGAAGCCCTTTTTTCACAAAGTTGTCTATAAGACACAAGCCTTCTCTCAAATAGAGTTTGAGTAGTATATTTTATGACTCGCGAAGCTCATACTTATGGTTACACATTTAACGATTCTAATCGCGTTTAATTATTAGGTAATAAGGGATTAAGGATATTAAGTTTACCTAATACATAATCGCGAGTGACGATTAGAGATTAAGGGGCTCCAGGGTGTTACACCAGCGCCATCGAGGAAAGAAAATCATATCTTTTTTTACAAATCGAATTTGCAAAAAGTGTCTGTAAAATGTCTCAATCACGTTAATAGTGTCTGTGTTTTTTATAAATAAGGCCGTAAATGTAAAACTACGTAGAGCATGGGTATCATTGAAACCAGTAGTTCTTAACCGGTTGTTAAGACGATGGATTTATTGTAAGAGCGAGAAGCAAATAGTTGTCCACTTGTCCAGTCCCTTTGTTATTTTGACAGTGTTATACCTATACTTATTGCTTTAAGATTAAATTGGCCGGTAACTGTTAACGCATTACGGATACCCACAGCTTCGCAGCTTAGTAATCAGTCCGGCGCGGCTTACGGAAACAAATAATTGCTATATCGGTGGACAGATAGCCTGGCTTGCGGAAGACATGCGGAAGACATGGCAGTAGGAACCGCACATCTTCGGGGCTAATTGAGTGGAACAGCTGTCAGTAGCTTTCACTTATTCTGGCATTAGTAAAGACTAGCAGTGCCCGCGACTACGTTCGCGTGGTAAACGGATTAGCTTATATCCACCCTGAAAGTCCATTCTAAATACTGTTGAAAAAAATTTTAAATCGAATAAGTACTTTCGGAGATTACCCCTACATACAAACTTCCGCCTGGCGCCCGTTCCGTGGATGTCGCAGAAGGCGACTAAGGTAATCAATTACCCAGGAGACGGGCAGCAGCGTCTTCCTGAGATTCCATTCCAACCGCGTACTGCGATCGCCAACCCGCCTGCCAAGCGCGGCGATTATGGCACAACCCCTCATGGTTATTAAAACCACGAAGGAGGCCTATGTCCTGCAGTGGGCGTCAAGTGGCTGATGATGATGATACAAACTTTTCCTCTTTATAATATTAGTATACAATTTGTACCTATTAGATACAAATACCTAAAGTACAAAAGCAAAAATATTAGTAGGTACTATCTACGCCTTTCCTTTACCTTCCAATTAAATATTTTACTTACCACATTCTCAAACAAAAATCTTTAAATTCATTGTATCTACAGAAACTGGGACCACAGACAAGGACCCACGTTCTTGATCACAGATTAAACATTATGTAGGTGTACATTGCAAGCAAGATTGTTTTGGAGTAAAAATAGACATAAAACTTCGTAAGTACTTACTTAATCTTTTCAAATTTGGACCTTAATAGTAACAAGTTTTAAAGTCAACGCTGTTATTTTTTTTAAAACATGATTTCTCAAAACACTCCATAAACGCCATACAAAATGTTGGTAGCGACTTTAGTACTGCGTTTGAGGAGTTTTTAAAGGAATCATGAACACCGTTATTTTTAAATCTAGATCTCGTGCATTGAACAGGTTCTTTTTCATCTAAGTAATCGTTAATGTTAAAGTAGGTACTCGTACCCCTTGTGGCACAAAGTGTTCATTACACATTTTCTTAACCGCGTCTCAGGTAATTTGGCGTTTGCTAGTTTATCTTGGGAACCTTCTGTTTATTTTTAGTATTTACATTTGTTGGCAATTTAAAAGTTACTAGTATTTTTCCTGACTTACGTATATTCAGTACAATCTCCATCATTAGCCATTTGACGCCCACTGCAGGACAAAGGCCTCCCTCATGGTTTTACCGGTCTTGTGAAGCCCGCATCCAGCGACAGTAACGAGGTCGTCAGACCATCTGGTGTATATTCAGTACACTGATTAAAAAAAACTAAACAAATCCCTACTATCCCAGATAAGAAATGAAAGGAATTACTCTCTTCTGTAAGACGAAGTTGGCCACAATGGGTTTTACAATTTTACAAGATTCTTATGCTCTTGGACCGATTTGGTGAAAGGAGAGACTTATGGCACAAGACAGGCGACAAAGGTCAAAGTTTGTTCCAGCCTTATGTCCCTGATAAGCGGCGATAGGAAAAGACTGAGTTTGCCTACAGTTGGCGAGGAGACAATATAACATGAGGTTGTTAAAATCACAAAATATGCTTTTGATAAAGCCCGAAATCTGGTCGATAGTGGTGTTCCTGAAATCTCACTTTCTTTAGAAACCCTGAGCTCCGTAGTAACATGTAAAATATCACGTATTATATAACATACATCCAATGACGTTTGTACATGCTCGAAACGTACGATTCCTGAAAACTAAGATAGCGCGGAATCTTTCCTAACAACAACTGTAATTTTAGCTCGTTTCAAAATTCAAACACTTCAATACAAGATAATACAAAACAGTGTTGGAACGTACCACACTCTTTACGAAGGGTAACTACAAAAGAACAGAGCCAGCCAGTGCAGTGACTGTGTGACAAATATAAGTCGTGCGTGGATGTCGTGCCGGGCTCGGAATATCAATTAGGTGGTGCAAAGCGCGCCTGCCGTGGTATTTCTAGGCTGTGGTCCAAGGTAGAGACGAGAGCGGTGGAGTGTAATATAAAACAAGCAAGCAAAAGAGTAGGCAAGGATTTTTATTTCCACACCGTACTGGAATCTAGTATTCAATGTAGTGCAGAATCTGTGACTTAATGAACGTTACAAATTTTAAACAAATTAAACATAGGTGTTTATTTCAAGCACGATCTAAAATCTAGATAATGCTGATTCTAGATTGTAGAGACGGAATCTAGAATCTAGACGTGCTTGAAATAAACACCTATGTTAAATTTGTAATGTTCATTTAGTGACAGTTTCTGCGCTACATTGAATAAAAAAATTACATTGACTTTTGTCTTTATAAAGTTCATGCTGCTACCGGTAGGTACTGAGAAAGGAGACCAGAGCATAGATCGCGTCACTCATATCGCTAAATTGGAGGTCGGAGAATGGTCCATCCACATAACAAGGTGCCGGCGACGTAAGGGCGATTTCAATCTAAAATAATCCTTATATACTTACGAAATTAGAGACTACAATACTAGAGCAAAAAGCCCGTTCCAAGTTTTTTTTTTGCGCTAGTACTGTAGTCCTGAAAATATTTAAGGTTTATTTTAGTTTGTACCGTTGCGCTCGCACGTCGTCGCCGGCCCATTGAGATGTGTATAGTACTTTGACAACCTATGCTTTGAACCACACCCCAACAAATGCCTGTCAAGCCTCTAAGAACTTGCGTAACATAAATAATTCATTTAACGACTCGGTGTAAGCTCCCGCCTCCATGTCGCCCTGGTCTGGGCTAAAATCGGAACAAAGGGGTCTGAGATGGATTTAGAATAAAGATAGACATAAGACAGGTGGTAGTGAGACTGCTAAAGTAGCTGACAACTGTCAAGTACGTCCTAAGGATGAAACGTATGTATGTATGTAGTATGTATGCGGTCCATACCGCCACCGCCACCGCGTTGGTGTGTTTCATCCTTAAATCGCACACCTACAAGAACAACGTGATATTTCGAAAACCCTTACTTTACAGGAGAGCATTTTTAAAGTTTCAAAGTGATATAATATATCACTAATTATGATAAAAATGATAGAATGATAATGAAAATTATAGGAACTTTAAAAGTGACATCATAAACCACTTTGAAATTTTAAAAAAGCTCTCCTGTAAAGTAAGGGTTTTGGAAATATCGCGTTGTTCTTGTATGTGTGCGAAATAAGGTAATAGACCGGTATGGAAACATTTTTAACTTGAATTAACGCCTAGAGGTTTTATTCGATATATCTACGTTAACTGAACATAGCAAAGAAAACAAAATGTTTTCACGGCGCAAACATTTAGGTGAATAATGCGATGAATCGCAAATTATTAAATTGTGATTAAATCGAGTTACGGTATCATAAGAAGAGATAGATTGTCCGTTTACGTTATTGGCGGCATAAAGCATATTCTTGTTTTATCTACGTTGATACATTTTAACTCTGCGAGTTTCAAAAAGTTATGTTCATAAGTACATTGTTGCCCTTTTTACGACTTTGCTGTATTCTCACTTAATTTAAAAATATGAGAAGGCCCCTATGAGTTCATCGAAATTCGTAGCTTTTCTAATAACACAATCGAGGTTGTGTTTTCATCCATCAAAAAGGAATTAAGCACCAGCATTCTTGCTTACCGGGAGCTAAAAGCTAGGCTTTTATTAGTGCAGCGCAGAATTATCCTTCCCACAATCGGCGTTTCCAAAGTTCGCCCGGGACAAAGCGAGTCGTGACGAACTGCTTGCAACATTACCTTCAGCGCTAATACCGTCAGCAAAAGTGGTATAACTTTCACACAATATAACACTTGCCCGTTCAGGGCAGTTTTTTCAAACTAGGATGTCTCGTACTATGGTAACCAAGAAAGGACATCATAAAAATGGAAATACAGACTGAGGCCATTTGTACAAATTAAGTACGGCAGCCTCCAATAATGACAATGTGTAGATAATTAGAAAATAGATGAAAAATACAATAATGTCAAATAAATACAAAAAAATTGACCAGAGTTGTATATGGTTGATTGATTCTTCACTTGCACATGCCCAGGCGCGAAATCATTTTTGCTAACAATTTACAATACGATCCAGGTCTTACAAAATCGACGCTAAAGATTTGTTAGGAAGCTCGGCAATGGATGGTTAATATTTGCCAAATGAGCAAATACGAGTGGCCAAGTGAGGTGCCGGATTCAGTAATGAGGCCGGCAATAGTACTGAACCGAAAGACATGTAACAGTACTAGAGAGCCTCCCGCCCGGACATAAATTGCCCTTGGCAATACGGAAATCCCTGAACCGGCTGCTGACCCGTATTGGCCGAAGTAAGGATAACATGTCCAAGTGGAGGTTGGCGGACTCCAACAGCGATCATTTGAACGGTTTGTTCGGGACTTCCCAGACGATTGACCATCTTCCATCGTGCCCTGCGTGCCCTAGCACACCTGCACTCAGGAGGACCTAATGATTGCAAGTGATAACGCCAAGAAGCGGTAGTAGCCTAGTGGGTAGAACATTGGAATCGGAAGAGACCCAGATTCGATTCCCAGTGCGGGCATGTACCTATGACTTTGTTTTCTAAGTTATGTACATTTGTGAAGTTACCGTAGCAATATCACTCGCTAACGGTGAAGGAAAACATCGTGAGGAAACCTGGGTGTCTGAGCTATTCACATACCTCAGCGCTTGAAATCGCCAATCCGCGGTGGGCACGCGTGGTGATCAAGCCCATACTATCTTTCTGAGAGAAGGCCTGTGGCCTACAGTGGGACGTATATAGGCTGCTTATGATAACGCCAAAAGAGATTGTAAAACTAAGATCTACTATTTGGTTTAAGAATATAATTATATATCGATTTTTCCCATATTATTTAAAAAAATGTAGATATTTATATTGAAAAAAAATCGTGACGTAAATTTTCTGTCAAACTTGCAGATGTATTTTCTCTACAATATGAATCAGTTTACATTCTATGCATTTGCTGACTCTACAATTGATCATGTTGATAATAACATAATGCTGTTAGCTATAGCTTAAAAGTGAAGGTGAGGTAATGAAATGTCGATGTGTATTATTGGATTTCTAAATAAGGCAAGAATAAGAGTATGGGTTTATGGTTAAAAGCTAGGTACTGATAGTTTTGTCAAGTAAGACGTAGAAGTTAAATCTTGTATGACCAAAATTGCTATGATGATATTATTGCACATTTTAAAGTTATAAGACTATAGAAGAAAGAAGAAGAAGAAAAAACATTTATTATAAAAACAGTGCACACGCCACAATAACAAAACAAAAAAACAACAAAGAAAATATTTCAACCGAAATGTTATAAAAAAGAAAGAAAAGCGAACGGTCACGGCGTGTCACTGCTGCTATAAATGGCAACTGACTCAGCAGTATGCTGAGGGTCAAGCCTTCAGCGCTGATTTTCAGTCAGTGCCAGGAGTTTCCCCGCGAGCGTCACATACCGCGGTGTGGTACAACCGTAAGCAATACTATATATAGTAGAATGCTATGTAATACAGAATAGTAATTATATGCAATAGGATACGTATTGTGTATACAGTATTAAACATATACTTAAATTGTTTTTATGAAGTCACTGAATAAACTACGATATACTCAAATATCATGCTATGTGCTATAAGGCTATGTACAACCACTAGAGTTGTAAAAGCTGACATCATTTAGACGTTATTATTATATGTTATTTTATTTTAAGACCTAGGAATGCAGATTTTCTGTTATCGATTAAAGGAATGCCCTAACTAGAGCATTCATGTGAGTCAAATGTAATTCATACACAAATTATACTAATAAATAAGATGAATAGGAGCATTTGATTTTTCGCAATAAGCAAAAGGAATTTCATGTTTATCGTCTGTACGCTGGCTGGGCTGATGATAATGACAATGACCTCGAGATTACCAATAAAGGAATCTGGAACTTTCGCAACCGTCTCCATTTGCGAAATATCGTCCTTGATGTTGAAGAAAGTCATAACTTTATGCCGTTGAGCAAACCCGACGCCCCGAGGGCGTATGCTGCTTTAACCCACGCGGTATACACAGACAAGGTTGCTTCCTTCTAGACAGACATCACTTACGATGGCGTTGTTCTCTTAATATGGCATACTCTTAAGAGGTCATACGTAAACAGGTCATGGGAATAAAGCAAAACCGTGTTTTCAGTACCGATAATAAAAATTAAACCACCTTCAAAGATCGAATTTATTATTTTTTCATACAAATTTACTGAGTTAGGTTTCGAGACTGTGTGAATACGTACGTAAAGTCACGTTTGTAACCCGGAGGGATAGGCAAAGATCAGGGTTTGCCACTTGCCACGGTCTCATCCCAAACCTCTTTTGCTTTATGTATATTCATACATTAGTTGCTGCGTGCAGCGCTCGTGCGCCGGTTATACAAATTGACGACGTTCAGTTTCAAGATTATATTAAATCTAGGCAATAAAATTTACTTGTTGAAAAATGACTAAACTTTTACATAATCATTTAACCAACCAAATTTCATCAAAAAATTGTGAAGAATTTCGATTAATTGAAACTTTACCAGTAGAAATCCATTAATAGAGATTTATGAGGTACAATATGAGGTTGCCTGGAAGAAATTGCTATTAGCAATAAGACCGCCAATTGTATCTTTTCTTTTGTCATTGCTGTTTCTGTAACATTTTTTCTGGTATACAATAAATAATATTCTTATCTTATGACTAGCATATGAAAAAAAGAAACGGATTCGTTTTACTCTCTAGTTGACTAATTAATTTCAATTATGTCTCCTCTTCTTCTTAAGACACGGTCAGTGAGTTAATCGGAAAGTGTCGAGAAACAAAAAAACTAAAAGTCCATCTTCGGAGAGAATGCGTCATGTGTTTCAACAAACAATTTGACCTATGAGTGTGCAGTCAAGGGCAAAAAGCTTGCTTCTTTGCTCTTCATATTGTACCGACAGCAAGACAAGTAATTTTTAAGCCTTATGGTCTTTTCTTTATGGCTTAATTTCGTTTAGTGTATGGTCATGAGGGTAGATACAGAGCAAACAATGCCTCATAAAATAAGTGAAGTGCGATACATTTTGCGAAGTAAATTTTAAGTTTAATCAGCGGTAAGCTATGGCTTTATGTTAAGTAGTAGCCACCGTTTTGCTAATATTTACTTAGGTACACGTAAAAGCATCTATATTTACACAGACAATCTGAACTCGCCTTTGTGCCTTTGCCATAAGGACAGTTACGGAGTGCAAAATGTAAAGGTCGGCCAGAAGAACAGTTCGATACCTACAGTGTATATAGGCAGCTCAAAGGAATCCATGTTAAAGAATTTGATAGAATTGTGAAAAAATACGAATTTTCTTCATGCAGTTTAAATAGTCTTACGCAAAGAAAAATACAAATTTAAACTGCATTTAAGGAGTGTTTCCTTTTTAGATCGTGTTTTTTATATATAAGTCTGTTAATGTTTAATTCAATAAAATGTTTACAAAATTATTTGTATATTATGCTCAGTTACGTTAAAATGTAAAGATGGATATTAGAACGTAAAAGTCATACAAGAGAGAAAAGGAAACACAATCGAGTGAGTGAGTAAGACAGAGTGAGAGAGAGAGAGAGACATTAAATTTCAGACATCAGTTTTACCGGCTTATGGATCTAATAAATAAAAATCTCGTGGGACTGTGTTTGTTATCACTTCAGAACTGTGTTATCACACTCCTCCGAAACGGCTTCACCGATTTTTATGAATTTTTTGTATATATTTGGTAGTTCTGAGAATAGGTTGTAGGCTAATATTATGGCAAAACAACGTTTGCCGATTATAAAAATGTCCATAATAACGTTATGTAAACTGAGACCTCGTACTACTAATGATACATAATTAACTATTAATAAGAGAGTTTGCATAAATATCGATGATTTATTTATACTTGCCAGCTGGTTTTATTACTTTGCTCTACAAGTCTACATGCGGAAATAAGTAGGTGACAAATCTTCATGGTGTAAAATAAACTTTCTTGGTTGATAGATTCAGACTTATTCGAACAGTTTAGTTGAAAATGTAACCTGGTTTGTTACGCCTGAGGACTGTTTGATGTCACGGTCGCGTTAGCGCCCTATACAAATCGCTGTCGGGGCCGAGTTTCATAAAAGTACAATTCGTAGGTTATTATGACAATTCAATATACATTGCGTAGCAGTGTCTTTGTACTTGTTAACCGTGGGTTAATCGACGTTGCAATGTACGTCGAATTGTCATAGTAAACCATGAATTGTAGTTCCATGAAACAGGCCCCAGTCGTATGAAGTTTTGTACTCACCGCTGCCGCCACCGTGACCACGCCAGTGTATAAGCATAAGCAGCCTATATACGTCCCACTGCAGGGCACAGGCCTTCTCTCAGGGAGAGAGTATGGGCTTAATCAACACGCGTGCCCATCGCGGATTGGCGATTTCAAGCGCTGAGGTATGTGAATAGCTCACTCAGGTTTCCTTACAATGTTTTTCTTCGCCGTTAGCGAGTGGTATAGCTACTATTGCTTGACAAACGTATATAACTTAGAAAACAAAATCACAGGAACATGCCCGCACTCGGAATCGAACCTGGGTCTCTCGCTTCTGAATCCAATGTTCTACCCACTATGCTATCACCGCTCTCTGAACTGAATAAAAAAACATATTTTGCCAGTGTATGCAAGTTCGCAAATCACAGATTTTACCAGTATGTAAACAGTAACCATGGTAACTGCTGCCAGTTAACACCGTTACTGCTTACATTTTTTTCATACGATTTATGAACTCTTTGTACTTCAGACAAGATTAAATCAGCCTCTATTTATCCACTGCTAGACATAGGCCTTGCCCAAGGCACCTCACTTCCTTCCGTCCAGCTGCTGCCGGCAATGTGCCTCAGATCGTCCTTCGAACGACCTGGTGGGCTTCCTACGCTGCGTTTGCCAATGCGTTGTGTAGGCTCCAATCAAGAACCTTTGTACCTCATCAAAAAAGATTTAAAAAAAGTTTGGCCGTGGCATCTTCACCCACACTAGATGGGACCACACGGACGCCGCAGTGCCTGGGACATTGTTTTAGATGGAGTGGGCTTGCAAATTCAGTACATATTACAAATTCGTATATGTACGCCACATTTAAAATAAACAAAGTCATAGGTACATGGCCCCACTGGGAATCGAACCTGGGTCTCTCGCTTTCGAGTCCACTGTTCTACCCACTGGTCTACCATCGCCACCGCCAGAAAAGATTACTACTATGAAAAGATTACTACTATGTAATCTTTGAGCAAACCCTACTGCCTCTGTCTCTGCCTACCCCTCAGGGATAGGGGCATGACTTTATGTAATGCAATGAAAACCAATAAGGTGTCCCACCCTTTCTTCTAGTAGAAGGCTTATTTCGCTATCTGTACTTATATAAAGCGGTGTTGAGACCCACATCTGCACAATTAATGTCAATTAGCGGTGGCTACCGACGCTTGCGCAGGGGCATCTGCGATCTGCAGCTTCGCGGCCTCTTTTCTCTCGGGACTGGTTTACATTTCGAAGTAAATTTCTTTATTTTTTATATGCCACCTGAGGCCTTGCAGCCACCTTCCCCGGCGCGCTGGATGTCAATATTGTGATATTACGTTACAATTAAACACCTGGGGCCTATTTCATACTAACAATAGCTAGAAATCATGGTTTACTTTGAAAATGCGATGTACATTATAAAGTCGCCTAATCCACGGATAAATAAGTAAGAAGAGGGCATTGCAATGAACATTATCGTAATAAACTATGAATTGTCGATTTATAAAACGCGACACTGGTTTTTACCAACTTATTTATGGGTGGCTTCGGTAGAGAAGTCTCTTATTGAATGTTTTTTTTTTATCAACTAGGGCTATATCGGGATTGATAAACAAACTTCACTCAGGAATCGAAATTCCGGATTGAAGCGGGATTCGACCTCGCGCTTACCGTGCCATCTTCCCGCTTCGAACCGGCATTTTTTTTTCTTTTTAAAGTTTGTTATTTAATAATCAACAACATCACCGTACATTGTATTGTACGTTGTTTATTCCTAAGCAAACCCATTTTAGGGCAAACCGCCCGCATGCATTCTTCCCTACCCGTCCATAAAGGGAATAAGAGAGCTATTCTTATTTAGTAGGTCCATACATTCTTAGCAAAGTAGCATTCTTTTGAACTCAGAAAGACAAAAAAGCGTAATGGGCCCCGATGAGTCGATAACATAACTAAAGCCTATGGAAAACAATGGACAAGATTGGCAGAGGACCGCGGGGGTTGCCGTGACAGGCAAGAAGCCTTTGCTAAAGGATGAAACACACGAACGCGGTGGCGGTGGCGGTCCATACATACGTCCATAAAAATACTACCGGCCGTAAATGACGTTAGTTTGGACCGCCCCGACACCGCCTTGGTGAGCTTTATCCTTAACAGTGGGCTTAGATGCCAGCTGTAAAAACAGCCCGGAAAAGGCGCTGCAACCTGGAGTATTCAGCAATTCGACACACCTTTGGAAGACCTCGAGCAATAATGACAACAGCACTCTTTCATCATAGGCAGCGAAACGCACAGCGCCAATACCGCGTTGGATTTGCATAAGAGACAAACAAAAGAACAAAAGTACGCCTGCCTGCGTACTTGTAATTTATGCCCCGTGAAAATCTGCCCGGTTTCATAATTTCACTGCTGGCTTCTCTCTGAGCTTGTTTTGGATGCCATCGCCACAGGGGCTATAAGTTGCTATACCTACGGTGTAACAAATACACGATATACATCCGAGAATTGGGCTTTCACTCGTCAATAGGAACAACTGTGTTACGAACAGAAAAATGTTCTCTATCTATCTATCAAAAATCTATCTATCCAGTCCAAGAAGTCATGCCCTAGGCCTTATCTCTCTCATGCTATCGCCTTCGGTCTCCAGCCAAGGTCGACCATTGCTTTAAAGGGCTGTATCTCGTGAACCGTGATAGCTAGGCAAATGTAATTTTGACAAATGATGTACTTCTGTGGTCGTTACAATAAAAAATAATAAAAACAGACTAAAATAAATATTTAAGGGGGGCTCCCATACAACGAGCGCATTTTTTGCCGTTTTTTTGCTCGATATTAATAACGGCAACAGGTAGACGCTTGAAATATTCAGAGAATATTTAGTTTTATAATCGCTTCAAAAATAAACAATTCAATTAAAATAAAATAAATATTTAAGGGGGCTCCTATACAACACACGTGATTTTTGCCGTTTTTTCCCGATCATTGTGTCTAATGTTGTATAGATAATGGTACGGAACCGTTCTTGCGCAAGTACGACTCGCACTTGGCCGGTTTTCTTCATAATAATTTGCCACAATTATAACGATCTAGTATGTATTGTTTTCATACATCTTACCTTTCTACTCGGCATCAACTACGCAGGCACAAAGGCTCAGATTAATGTTATTTATTAATCTATGAGCACAAAGGTAAAAAACAAAGAAACGTCACGCTGACAGCTGTCAGGTGACACATGTCATGTGTAGACTGAGCTTGTTGGCGGGAGACAAGGTGGGCTCGAAAGTGGGTTAAGTAAACGAGACGTATACTAGAGGTTAAGCAAGTACACTGCGCAGAGATTCACGAGATTTTTTATCGTAGTAAACAGGTAGATAAGCTTCTTGTATACTTCGTTTTATTAAGCAATATTCTGGGTTTAAACCACTTTTTTATTATTAACGCAGTCAATGTAGAGGTGATATTTCTTGAATCAATGAGATTCATCAGTTACCTAGGACGAGCAAACAAATTGATAGTAATTATTGCTTCCTGTATTTTAATTACTTCTATCAATGGTTTTTGTACATATAGACTAAAGCTCCACTGCAGAGCAAGGGCCTTCCCCCCATTTTAGACAAGGATTTTTGGTTGGTCAGTTTCCTCTGACCACTGCGGCACGAATTTGTCCACATTTAAATTATTAATCAATGAAAACTGCTGGACATATGCCCCAAGGCACGCCACTTCCAATAAAATAATCCAATCTTATCTAAAGAAACAACGACATAAAATCCCAAAACACACTTTGCGTGTACGCCTATACTCTTTTCCACTTAGTTTCCAGCCACTTTCTCCGTTTCTTACGAGCTAGGTCACGAGATCATCGTGGCCCTGCGGTAGCGCTCTTTATCATGGAGTTTGCATCTTTAGTCTAGCGGTTAATACGCTTGACTACCGTAATAGAGGTCGTGGTTTTGATGCCCACGGGAGGCCACCGTACTTGGTTTGTACTAATGGCCTCAGGCTGGGTGTATCTCCACGTTTGTAATGTCTCTGCCTGGTTACAGCGCAGGGTATCCTATTTTGGGTCCAGCTCAAGTGATTGTGATGTGTAGATGTTGTCTGGTTTCTAAGACTAAACCCCAATCTTAGTTTGGAAAATTTCACTGATGAAAATATTCTCTAAATTTTACTTATATCTATTTAGTAGTGATGGAGATTACATCAAAACTTTTACATAAGTAATTACACAATATGGTAGTAGAGTTACCAGTGGTACCTGGTAAGTTTACTTAACTGCTCCATTTTTATTATCATGTCTTGTACACTCTAATTTAGATAGTTTTCAATATAGACTCATTAATCTTCTGACACACACTGAGGCGGTTTCCACCGACTCGATTAAGGTGAGGGGAATGTAGTGCCATCAGTTCACCACACACGTGCTTGTACACAAAATATAAACGTATTTTAAGCTCGAACAAGTCCACATAGTGCCACGGTGGTTATCGACACAGATTTTGTACCGACAGCAAAGGAGTTAAGAAATTATTCACCTTCTTAAGGCTCAAGATAAATACTATTTTCAAAGAAAACCATGAACAATTTCCATAAAGTGTTGATACAGTGCAACGATCCATTAATAGATAAAGCCCACTGACTGACAGTTTAAATTTGACAGTCTTCCGTATAGAAAGACCTATCAAGATGTATAATCTTATATCAAAAACTCAACTATTACTGGTGTATTTTATATTGTTCGATTATAATAATAATCGTATCTTTATTTCAGGCGTGCAACACCCATTTTGTTAGTATCATTTAATCTAACCTATGTTGGTACAAAAACAACAAAACTTATTTCTACCATGTACATGTACACTAAAGTCGCTCAGTCTGTGTGCATAGTAGAAATAAGTTTTGTTGTTTTTTTTCGCACTATTTGCTTTCGCGTAGCTGCATCAAGTGTGCTCAGATTGCACAACCGGGCCCACCGGCAATTGCACGTAGGATACTGTTGGCGCTACCACGTACTGCCCAAGGCTGCCCGTTTACGGAGTCAGTGTGGGCTTCAGTGAACATCCCAGATGCACTATAGTGTTTCTGCTGTCCAATAAGCATAAGCAGCCTATATACGTCCCATGTAGGGCACAGGCCTTTTCTCAGGGAGAGAGTATGGGCTTAATCACCACGCGTGCCTACCGCGGATTGGCGATTTCAAGCGCTGAAGTATATGAATAGCTCAGACACTCAGGTTTCCTCACGATGTTTTTCCTTCACAGTTAGTGAGTGGTATTGCTACTATAACTTGACAAATGTACATAACTTAGAAGACAAAGTCATAGGTACATGCCCGCACTGGGAATCGAACCTGGGTATCCCGCTTCCGAGTCCAACGTTCTACCCACTAGGCTACCACCGATACCACCGGTATTCAATGAGCATCCTAAATTATAAAACACGCCGGATTAATATTCACATTTTGGACTTTGGACCAATTGAAGACATGACAAATATGTAGAATTTAATTTAGATCAACTGGGTTTTCGTACTAAATGATGATTAAGCTCTGCAAATCAGAGCGAAACCTGGTCTGACTCTTTCAGCAAAAATTCAGGTAAATAGCTCCGGTATTAAGTTAATAAAATGTAAAAGTCAATGAACAGTGTCACAGTTCCGAAACAAATTGAAAGAGCACTTCATTTCTAATCTATAATCATCATCATCACCATCATCATCAGCCATTTGACGCCTACTGCAGGACATAGGCCTCCCTCAAGGTTTTCTAACCATGAAGGAGTTTGCCATTATCGCCACGCTTGGCAGTCGGGTCAAGGTTTTCTAACCATGAAGGAGTTTGCCATTATGAAGAAGAAGAAGAAGAAGAAGAAAGACATTTATTATACCAACAAGATACATCACAGAAACAAAATAAGCACATAAGTAACATAATATGCACAACACAGAAGGAAAACTAAATACACAACAGACAAAACGAATAAATAAAACAGGACTATAGATGTAGCCTGTGGTGTATCTACATTGCCACAAAAGGCAGCTGACTCAGCGTTGTCGCCACGCTTGGCAGTCGGGTTGGCGATCGCACCATCTCAGGAAGACGCTGCTGCCCGTCTCCTGGTAATTTATTTCTTTAGTCGCCTCCTACGACATCCATGGAAGGAGATGGAGTGACGCTATTCTTAATCCGGCGCCACAGGGTCTATAATAATATTATGTTATTCGTGCAATATATTTATATGTATGTTTTTTATTGTTCAGTACATATATTTACGTTTAAATTAGGTATATATTTCTTTCATTCTTATATTTATGTAGACATTCGTGTAAGTTGTATGTATATTAGTAATTAGTATTTTATATTTAAATGTAGGTCGCAATAGGTTTTGTTTTTACTTTATCTGCCCTACCCCGCTCTCTTTTTTAACATTAAAAAATTTGTAGTCTGGCTGGAAGAAATTTCTTTTCAAATAAATCCGTCTTTGCAAATTTTTTTATTACAAGCCTGTTATTTAAGTATTTTTTTTAATGTTTTAACATTAATGTTAATATTATTGTGCAATAAAGTGTAATAAACGAACAAACGGTTTAGGAGGTAGGAGAGATTTTCGCCTTCTTAAAGTTGTGGACCATCAATCCAGACAAAAGTATTTTCTCAATCTTAGTGGTGCAGAAACTTCTTTTGAAACTACGCACTTTCTTTGCGGACTCTACCAACATGTGCGCGTACGTTTCTACACTAAGCCGAGGGAGGAGTCAACGAACTGTGGAATAGCGCGTAAAGCTTGATGGTAATCGAACACGCCTTGTAAGGATCGTGTTTATTGTGCTAGCAAAAAATACTGGCCGGCCATAAACATTTTTGTGTAGAAAAAACTGGCTGGTTTTATAATAAGAATTTTTAGAGACGCGTAAAAAAGTAGATTGGCAAAGTTTTAAGTGGCCAGCAAAAGACATTGACTTGCAGGTTGATAAGCATTCGAGGCTGATTGAGTAGTAGGTTTGAATACGACTTTGACTAAAATTATCTTGGCTATTTCTGTAGTATGAGATAAGCCTCAATACTAACTGTATCTCGATTTTACAAGATAAAAAACCACTGGAAAAGTTATACAATCTTACACACTGAGAAATCAAGAGCAGAGTGAAACTGTAAATCTGTTCATATTTAAATAAATAACTTCCACACAACACAACAATTCGAAATTTAATTATCTTTTAGCAGTTTAGCTCTCATTTGCGAAAGTGGGTATGGTTTTGACTGCTTCGTTGGTCTAACGGTTAACGCGCTCGACTACCAAAACAGAGGTCGTACCTTCGACCCCATTTGTACAAATGGCCGCAGTCTGGGTGTATTTCCATATTTGTGATGTCCTTGTCTTGTTATCACAGCACAGGCGCCACCCCCGGGACACGAGTTACCATGGGCGACTTGGAAGTCACTAAACAGACTTCGCACTCAGGTCGGCAGATGTAGAAATAACTTGGGTGAGGAGCGGAATCTCCCCTCAGACTATGGAGCACCTCTCTGTGTGTCCCATGTGTTCGTCCACATGCACTCGAGAGGACTTGCTGGAGGCCACAGACGCTGGAATGCGCGTGGCCGAGTTCTGGGCCAATAAAATCTGATTGGTTTTGTCGGTAATTGGTTCGACACGATAAGAAGAAGAAGAAGCACAGGGTATCCTAGCGTGGGACCAAAGCCTATTTGTAGCTAAATCTACTGATGGTAACTAATTAGATACACCTTACTTAGTTAGAGATTCTGAATGTTATGTACGTGTTACGCATATGAAAATAAATACAGTTGCATTGCGTTCACTCTACATTTCAGAACTACATAACAACTGACGTGAAAGCGGTCATCTTAAATGGATTTAGAACTTATTTTTTAATTTAGTACCAAGCATTGCATAACTTGATTGCTACAAAACTTATTATGTACATGTACATGTTACAATTTACAACTAACCAAATTAAAAGATTCCGCTAACGAGACGAAAAAAGAAAGTCCATTTTATTTAGTTAGATCATACACTGGCAAATTTAACTACCTTCATTTTACATTCAATAATAATAATAATTGTCCTCAGCACGGGCTAGTGAAACAAAAAGAATATAATAATAAAGTAATTGAAAAAACGCTAAATTTAAAAACCGTTTATTTAGTATCGATTAATTTAACCGCTTTAAATCAAGAGATACTTCAAATGTCTGTTTTCAAACCCGAAATCGGCTGCAGCGACTAATGGTCCCTGCCTTCCCCTCCGGGACACAGACGGGACACAGGAAATTGTGAGGAAACCCGACTGGCTGAGGTGTTCACATACCTCAGCGCTTCAAATTGCCAATCCCGGTGGGCACGCGTGGTAATGCGCAAAAGCCAGCCCATACTTTGTGCCCATATCTGAGAGAAGGCCTGTGCCCTTTGGGACGAATATAGGCTACTTAAAAAATAATATTATTGTTTTTCGAACAGGTATAGCGTCCCATTGGTCTCATTTTAATTTGGTGAAGATCTGATGGAGACTTTCAGAGATGGAGAACGGAACTCTTCAATGGACAGCAGTAAATAAGCCCTAGCCCATCCTTTAGTAACATCCGTATGTTTCATAAAATGCCCAAGTCAATTTGGTGATGTTCTGGTGAAGACTTTCAGAAATGGAAATTTAGAACATCAAATTTTAAAGTAATTAATTAAGTAGGGTAAATTGTGGTTATAAGGGACTTCTTTATTTTTTTACCGCTCCCCCACAAAAATTAGAAAATAAAAATTCGGTTTTTATTTTTTATTTAAATTTTTTTTAGTAAACCTATTGGGAGGTAGTCTAGTGACTAATCACATTCTAATTGAACTTTGGGCCTCGCGCGATTCGATCTTCTTCGGGAGAGACGCCTATTTAAGTAGCGGGTTGAACATTCGACTGAATGGATTGAATGTGGGTAGAAGGACTCGGAAGTGAGAGACCCAAGTTCGTTTCCCAGTACGGGCATGTACCTATGACTTTGTATTCTAAGCTATATACATTTGTGAAGTTATAGTAGCAATACAACTCGCTAATGGTGAAGAGAAACATCGTGAGGAAACCTGAGTGTCTGAGCTATTCACATACCTCAGCGCTTGAAATCGCCAATCCGCGATACGCACGCGTGGTGATTAAGCCCATACTCTCTCCTTGAGAGATGTGGAACGCGTTGCCATTGTCTGTTTTTCCAGAGACATAATATGTTATGACAGGTTATATTATAACCTGGGTGTCTTTAAAACTAGATTCAACCGACATTTAACAGGTAAACACGTAACATCTTAGATCCCATCATCGTTTACCATCAGGCGTGACTGGGGTCAAGTGCCATCCTGTCCTAATTGAAAAAAAAAAATGTGGCTTTTTTTGTCAGTTTCACCAGCTAGTAACTGCAGATAAAGAGGTGTTAGTGCACGAGTGAAGAAAAAGCTATAAATAAAAACTAGGAATGAATAAGCAACCTGTGCACTAGAATTGGAAGATTAATTGGAAACTGATAAAGCAAAAGCAAACAGGAAAACCTTATTGTTTTTTAATAGCACATTACTGCAGCGGTCAGCAAAAGAGGCATTGATGGACGAACGTGTAAATGTGGGCCGAGGCGAAGCCGAGGCATACATACGTAAGTCCATCAATGCCTAGTTGTGGTCAAGGCTTGTGTAGTACTTTTCTCAAATAATGCACGGAAATTAAAACTAAGTAGTACCTAGGCAGAACTCTTTACTTTTCAAAGTCAATAACGAACAAAAAAACAGTGTTCATTTGTTTTTATTTTTCAATAAACAGCTTTCTATTTGCAATCCAGTTCGAAATTTAAACAAAACCTTCGATAAGTTACCTCCTTGGTTGCCATGTTTCGGAGTAAAAGATCGTTCCAATTTTAAATTACACGACAGATATGAGTTTACCACATATCTGAGGAGTTTACTATGCAATTTATGTGGCCGCTAAAATACGACACATAATTACCTATGTATTTTCATACAACTTTGGCGGCCGCTACTCGCATGTATTTGGCCAGTACAGCAACTTCGATTTATCTCGAAGAGGGTTGTAAAAATAATGCTCAAATTTCCAAGTATGTTTGAGAAAAAGTAACAACTTATTAGGGTTTTAAATAAAGAGAAACCGGAGGTTAAAATGACAGCCGAATGGAATTTATAATTTCATAGATGTAGTTCGCATAATAAAAAAAACCGGCCAAGTGCGAGTCGGACTCGCGCACCGAGGGTTCCGTACAAACCTGCAATGTCAACAACATTTTTTCACGGGTTAAAGGCAATTAGATCTAAGTATTTGATATGAATTTCAACTTGATAGCTCTACGCGTTCATGAGGAAAAAAGTAATAAGTTTATATTTATTAAAAAATATATATTTTGTAATGTAACTAAAAATTTAAGGTTTTCGGAATTTTTCCTTTATGTGTGCTATAAAACGTTGCTTCATGCCAAATTTCAAGATTCTAGGTCGACTGGAAGTACCCTTTAGGTTTTGATTCCCTTGCGAGTACTTGCGAGTTTCAAAATATGCAGCTTAAATTGCTGTTTCTTTTGATTGCGTTGACATAGAAGTTAGATTTTGTTACAGCTTAAAGGTATTATAGACCTGAGTATTTGGTATAAATTTCAATTTAATACCTCTACGCGTTTATGAGGAAATGGGTAGTAAGTTTAAAATTATAAAAAAAAAATATATTATGTGATGTAACTGAAAATTTATGGTTTTCGTAATTTTTCCTTTATCTATGCTATAAGACGTTGCTTCGTACCAAATTTCAAGATTCTGAGTTCACGGGAAGCACCCTGTAGGTTTTGATTCCCTTGCAAGTGTCGAAAATTTGCGGCATAAACGGCTGTATCTTTTGATTGCGTTGGCTTAGAAGTTTGATTTTTTCACAGCTTCAAGGGACAGTAGACTTGAGTAATTGATATAAATTTCAGCTTCATACCTCCACGCGTTCCTGAGAAAAAGGGTCTTGACAGACGGACGGACGGACGGACAGACGGACAACAAAGTGATCCTATAAGGGTTCCGTTTTTTCCTTTTGAGGTACGGAACCCTAAAAACCGGCCAAGTGCGAGTCGGACTCGCGCACCGAGGGTTCCGTACAAACCTGCAATGTCAACAACATTTTTTCACGGGTTAAAGGCAATTAGATCTAAGTATTTGATATGAATTTCAACTTGATAGCTCTACGCGTTCATGAGGAAAAAAGTAATAAGTTTATATTTATTAAAAAATATATATTTTGTAATGTAACTAAAAATTTAAGGTTTTCGGAATTTTTCCTTTATGTGTGCTATAAAACGTTGCTTCATGCCAAATTTCAAGATTCTAGGTCGACTGGAAGTACCCTTTAGGTTTTGATTCCCTTGCGAGTACTTGCGAGTTTCAAAATATGCAGCTTAAATTGCTGTTTCTTTTGATTGCGTTGACATAGAAGTTAGATTTTGTTACAGCTTAAAGGTATTATAGACCTGAGTATTTGGTATGAATTTCAATTTAATACCTCTACGCGTTTATGAGGAAATGGGTAGTAAGTTTAAAATTATTAAAAAAATATATATTATGTGATGTAACTAAAAATTTATGGTTTTCGTAATTTTTCCTTTATCTATGCTATAAGACGTTGCTTCGTACCAAATTTCTAGATTCTGAGTTCACGGGAAGCACCCTGTAGGTTTTGATTCCCTTGCAAGTGTCGAAAATTTGCGGCATAAACGGCTGTATCTTTTGATTGCGTTGGCTTAGAAGTTTGATTTTTTCACAGCTTCTAGGGACAGTAGACCTGAGTAATTGAAATAAATTTCAGCTTCATACCTCCACGCGTTCCTGAGAAAAAGGGTCTTGACAGACGGACGGACGGACGGACAGACGGACAACAAAGTGATCCTATAAGGGTTCCGTTTTTTCCTTTTGAGGTACGGAACCCTAAAAAGATCTTCGTGCATCGAGATACCTTAGTTGTCTTTTGTGAGTCAATACATGGACTTGTTTAAGGACAGCTAACTGTCCTGTAAGTAGGTAGACTGTTTAAGTAATGCAAGATCGTTATTCCATTGTAGGTCTGAATAAAAACATACAGTATTGATGACAAAAGGATGTTTTGTGCTTAACACCTTAGGTTTGGCTTGGCTTTTGATGAATAGCGTAGGTAATTGCTAACATCCATAACTGTATGGTAGCATGGATCATCGCAAAGAGGTCGGAACCTCACTCCATTTCTTTGTGTAAACAAGTAGGTACCTAAATCATTAAATTTAACTATATTCGCACTATCCTGTATGTCAGATAAATATCAGTAACATTGAAACTATAGGTCGGTAAATAGCCAATACAACGTAAATAAACCAAAACTACTTACTACTACACCAATACGTATTTTATACTAATATTATTGGCTTACTTTCATTCCCCTCACTTTAAAGTTGGACTACATTAACATTAAAGATCATTAAGGTGACACAGATTTCTGGCATTAAGAACAGTTCAATTTAATTTAAGGAATTTAAACTTCGTTAATTGAGAACCAAATATTAAAAGACGGTGTAGTTTTTTTATCCATTTTTTCTCCACTACTAGATATTAAAATGGACACTATTTAAAATGACTCAGTTTCTGCATTACATTGTAAAAAAAAAATGCTTGAGTTGATACATGTTTGCAAGCAAAATAACTTAGAAAGGAACTCAGACTGGAGACGGCCATTTAAGAATTAAATAACTGTGAAATGAACTTGATCGTTTTAAAAAGGCAATTCCTCTGTAATACTACCAATTAAGGACCATTTTAATAGGTAAGTAGCCAGACGTATCGTTCACCACACGATATCGGCTTAGAGTCATTATGGCTCTTATTCCTTTAGTTTTAGGAGCTAAAACAGATTACACTAAGCTATTGATTTCTTCACTTCCTTCCGCATTTGCTGGTACATAACAAGCTACTTCATGTTATTGACATTGATAAAATGTACTACGCTACAAACTCACTAAAGTATGACCTAGAAATTAACTTGATCTGTTAATTCATTCGATAATCGACCGTATTCAGCCTCTTATAGAGTCTGTAACAAATTATTACATTTTGATAGATTGCTTACATAATAGGTAAGTGATTAATAAAATGCTAATGCTTTTTTGTGGAAGTTATTTAGAGTAGAGTGGATGAATGACCGATGCTTTAAATATTAATTAGATAGAATATGCAATGGTATGTATATTTTCATTTTCACATCTCTATTAACGCACAAGATAGTTTCGAAGTTCACAGAATTATATTTATCAGCACACATCCGGCCACTGCTGAGTATGCAGGGATATTTCCACAACGCGCGGTTCCCGAAACACCCCAATTAGAATTTGTTCACAACAACTTTTGTTTTATCATTTCCTTATGAAGTTTGTACTTATTAAAATCAGAGTTTATAAATTAACGGTCTCTACCAACGTGGCAACCTTCAATAAATAATTTTCCTACAAAGCAGAATGTCAATTCTATGTAACACAAAACAATATGGTTTGTTGTAAATAACAAACTGTAACCGACAGGTTTCAATTGTGACTTTTTACTTTTTCCTTCTATCAAAAGAGTGGGTAATCATTGTCTAAGTGTAGACTTAGACAGTGACTTAGACAAGCCTTTGTCGGATCACTAGTCAATAATATAATCCTGTTATTCAATGCAGTTGCAAGGCTTTCCTCCTATCCAGAGGCAGAGACCATTGGCCTGCAACCAACACAGGATATTTGTGATACGTAATAGCTAAGTGTCTTTGTCAGACATTTTTTTAAAAGACTTTTAAGACACTAGATGTTTTTGAGAACGGAATAGCCCTGTTGACGCCAGGATAGTTCATAATCGTAGTGTTTAACTCGCTATGAACCGGAATACACGGTGTAACCAACTGAAAGCGATAGAAACTACTCGCAACCAATTCAGAGCCATATTTTGGCATAGGTAGTGCAGCAAAAACATTCACAGATTTCGTGCCTCACACGACTAACGACCACATTGGAAATGAATCGAGTCATGTGAAAAATTTCGTTCTGACTTTTTTCAAAAAGGTTAGGCTACAGGGCAAACCTTTAAGCCGATCGTCTTTGTTTTAGGCTCAAATTGTAGCTGACTAAACTGTTGAGAGGGGTTTTTTTGCGATTTTTGATAATCATTCTTCGTTTCCAAAATAGGTATCGAGTGCCAATATCAAAAATTCGGAAAAAAAGTTTTTTTTTTTTTCACTATTTCGGCCATAACTTTTATCGTTTTTGACTTTCTCGAATAAGTCGTTTTATGTGAATAAGCGTCTCTTGAGCCTTTTTTGAATATGATATCTTCACAACTTCGCACTTTTTCGTGAAATCGGAGCCTACACTGGAGCGAACGAAAAGACGTAAGTTCCAATGTCACAACGTGAATTTCTAAGTACCCGCGGCTCTTGCGTTCTCCTGTTACGGACCCACCCAACTTTTCTATAAAAACCAAATATCGTAAGAATAAGTGTTGATTTTAACTTAGTCACCTAACAGTGGAAGCCGCATTATCGCTTTAGCCGTTTTTGCGTGAATGCCATACAAACAAATCTACCGACTATGTTTCTATTGAGTGTAAATAAAGTACATGTTTTCAGCAAAGGTACGTTTAGAACTCTTTATTGTTCACACCAGAAAACAAAATACATTAAAACGCTTACATAAAGTTTACTCTTTTACGTTTCGTAAAGAAGACATACAGGATGCAACAAAATATCATCTCTATTCGGAAAGGGGGAGTTCTAACAGTTATTACAAACAACTTGTACCTCGTTGAAAACTTGAAAAAGTAAAAAAAAAAAATACCTGATCCATAAGCATGAAAATGTCACTAATCACTAATCGCGCTACAGAACTGCTCAAATAGCGGTTAGAAAACGCTTAAGCACTGTGCCCATATAACTTTATATCCAACCATCTGCTCCACGATTGGGATTTCTCCACCGAGAAAGAAAATGGCTAAATTGCATCGAAACTAGTTCTAAGATGGTTTTAAACATAGACTCCGCTTTCGAACCTAGTTTCTTTCGCTAAAGAGGACAGTTGGCCAAGTTTTTGTCGACTTGGGATGATGACTGGAATGGAATGTCTATTGCCATCGCCATGTGAGTGTGATGGTCATGATGATTGCATTTAAATGACACCTAAGGGTTTACTGGCCAACTCGGTTTTGCGTGAAGTACTTAGGTTGGTAGTGAATTGGTTATTGGTTGTTGGCTCGCCATGTAAACTTTTTCATTTTATAAATTTGTGTTTTCTGTTTGTCTTTTACGTGTGCAATAAAGTATAAAGTAAGTAAGTACAGTATTAAGTTTTCATTAAGCAACCTAAACAAATAACACAGAACTTCAAAAAACGTATCTTTATGACTACCTATCCACATTACAACGGGCCGCAAAAATTACCTCTAAAAACCTACTTTTAGAGTTACGGTCTTATTTATAAAAAACACGATTCTCTAAAACGCCGATTAACATAGTCTGTGGTGGAGATTTTACAAAAAAAGTCGAAAACACAGATTAAATAAACTGCCTCTTATAGGAGTGCTTTAGAGGAATCGTGTTACTTATTATAAATAACACGTTATTATAAATAGCTGTTGCAGGCGACTTCGTTCGCGTGGTAATTTTCCGGGATAAAAAATAGCATATGTGCTTATCGCGACTATAATCTATCTCTGTGCAAAATTTCATTCGGATCCGTTCAGCCGTTTTTGCGTGAAAGAGTAACAAACATCCATCCATACATACAAAATTTCGCGTCTATAATATTAGTAAGGATAACTACAAGACTAGGAACGGGTTTTTGTTTGCATTTGTTTTTTAGTCTCTAACTTCGTTTTTAAGGGTTATTTAAGTTTGGAATCGTACAGCTTGCACGTCGCCGGCCTTGGTTATCTCGTGGATAGACCTAAAGCAACGATAGTTAAACAAATTGCTTAAGCAAAAGTGAATATTTTTTTATAATATTCCTCACAATTTTGAAAATTGACGTGGTCTTTTTTTGTTAAAAAAAAACAACCAAATTTACATCTAACTCTATCAATACGTGATACTCCGTATGTCTTGACATTTTCGTGCTAAATCACATAGCTCGAAAAATTTTGTTCCGAAAACATGGGTTAAAATGTCAGGAGTGTCATATTTCATGACGATGGATACATTATACTTATTCAAACTTATTCAATTCGAGTCAGCTATATAAAATAGTATTTTTAGTCCTCACATTGCAGATAACTGACCTAGTTATTTTCCAAGCTCAGTAATTTACACCACTATCAGTTTTGCTGTACTGAATGTAGCCAACAATAGATACAATATGAGTTATTATTATGATGATAGATAATACTTTCCAGTTTAATCACAGCGTCCGTCAACAGCAAGCTTAACTAGTATATGTCGACCTCTATCTAGCATCTGACTATACTGTATCCTAGTCTAGGAGTGAAGCGAAAACACCGGCTAAGCTTGACCCTTAACGCGATTGATAAACGTGCGAGTTTAGATCAAAAATGGGTAATAACGAGTGTCACTCCGACTGTACAGTAATTGCATTGTGTATCTCAACTAGAGCATAGTAATACAACAGCTGAGTACTTTGAATTACGTTGGTGGCTCAGATTGTATCGGAGCAAGCAGCATGTTGGTTTCGTTTAGGCTTTAGTTCCAGATTTGGGTTCTGTCTGTCATTAACTTTTAAAGATTTAAGAACTACTTAATGCGATTCGAAGTAATGACTTTTCCATACACGTGGAGAACCTGAGTTGGTGTTATGCCGATATTATATATTACTAACTGTACCGGCGAACTTCGTACCGCCAGAGGATCCATTTTTAAAACAACGTTCGCTCGCACAACGCCATCTAGTTTAAATTTACAATCAGTATTATTCCACGGGATTACCGGGATATCAAGTATTCTATATATCATTGTCTATCTGGACGCCATGTTTCATGTACATCCGTTCAGCCGCTATTGCGTGATTGAAGTAACAAACATCCGAACATCTTCACAAACTTTCACATTTATAATATTATATAATAGTAGGATTTTAAAATAACATTTACATTATTGCATTAAAATGTGAAATTAAAAAGTTTTCACATATTATTATGGATTTCCGCAAAGTAACGCCTGATTCCATACAATTTACATTATTCGCATTACCTTCACATTATCTATGACTATGATGATTTTTTTCTACAATAGAATTAAATGTTGCTGAAGCTGCTACCTGGTGCTAGAGTACCCAGGATGCTGGTAGGGTCATTGATAAACGTGATCACAAGTTGTGTTAAATGAAGGCAGGCAAGTGTCGAAATTTGGCTAGAAACTCTGCTCAGAACTATACTCCGCTGAACTCTACTCAATAAAATTCATAATTATATTGAAAATATTGGCTCGTGTCGATGCTGTACCTTACACGTAAGAACGCTATATTCGGGAATATCGAACCTCGGTTTCCCGTCGCCTTCTGCTCCGTTGTATTCTGACAGTCCAGCTATATCGATCAGCTCGTATTTACCCACTACTAGACACAGGCCAGCCCCAAGGCACGCAAGTTTTTTTCTATCCTCGTCTGTCCTCACCCATTCGCTACCGGTAATCTGCCGTTCCAGGAATCTACTAACTCTCTTTCATAGTTGAAATAGTGTTTACTAAGCTACTAGAATGAACGGAACAATTACCTTGTATAAACTGCAGGCTATAGAATACGGAAACGACCGCTGTCACTCATGAATATCTGCAACAAAATAAAGTTCTCATTGAATAACAAATTGGAACTGTATCTAGATAATAATATTAACTTCCACAGAACACAATCACTGGGGTCCCAAACTAGGATACCAGGCAAGGACATCACAAACACGGAAATATACCCAGACTGAGGCCATTTGTACAAATGCGATACTTCAATAGAATCTATTTCTTCTTTAGTATTCTTAGGTACGTCTTACCTACGGTCCACCTCCTGAGACCACCTGGGTGAAACATGGGATTTTTTTACAACGGAAAATTTGTTCACTTGTGTGTTTGTTGGGATTTTTTTCCATCGTACATCTTGACATCGAAACTCTCCAGTCTGAGGTGGAGTGTCACCAGTAAAAAATAGGGCCTTTTAATGTTCTATCGGAGAGGTGAACAGTTGTAAAAAAACCCATGTTTCACCCAGGTGGTCTCAGGAGGTGGACCATGGGTAAGAAGGGTCGACAACAGGGCCTCGTTTGATAAAACTACATGTCAACTTGATGTTCATTGCGTAGCCGATTAATACAATGGGGAACTTGCGTCTAACTTATTGGAGTGATTTGATTTTATACCATATCTAAATCACATAAAAACCTAGAAAAAATAAAACAATAATAGTTATTTGTTATGCAAGGCTGCAAAGTAAATTTTTGGCGCGAGTACCTTGTATTGAAACCTGAGCAAGCGAAGGATTCTAGGATAGAGCCACGAGCGAAGCGAGTGGTTCAAATATAGAATCCTGAGCGTAGCGAGGGTTTCAAAGGTACGAGACGCTAAATAACTTTGCTGCCGAGCGCAACACACAATTTTTCACCTCACTAAAGCGAGGAAAATGTTAGGTGCAAGAAAAACAGTTTTAATAAATATTAAATTACTGTTTATTTATTTCAAAAATTAAAAGTAAAATTACTACAATTGGTAATAATGAAAGTAATTTTTTTTTTTTAAATCAATTTTCTTGCCGGCCAGTGCGATTCTTTAAATGAGGCTGGCGCATGACATGAAATAAGTATTTGCATTTCAATCATCAATGGACTGGCTGCAGAGAATATAAACTATTACGAAACCAATGAGGTTCTATTTATATGTAATTTATTGTACGAAACCTTTATTGAATAAAAATATTCGAATTTTAAGAACACTTTCCACGCTAGCGGATAAAGTGCGATTTTCCACGCAGATTTCGAATGATAAACAGAGCTTTTACGAGCTAGTGAGGTGAAAAAATATTTTTTTCGGTGTTTTCGGGGTCACAAAGTATGCGAAAAATAAAGTTCCTCTGATAACATAAAACTTATTAGATTTCGTTTTTTCAATTCTGAAAGTTTTCTTATAAGGGTGTACATGCATAAAAACATTATTTTGGCAAGAAGAATAACTCAAATATTGATAAACGCTTGTTTATTATAATTTTAAGCGTTACGTTAGGGAGTATCGTCATAGTCTAAAGTCGATTTCTGTGGCGCGTTTTATTACCACGGGGCTGTATTGACTTTTCGACTGGTTTTGTTATGAAAAGTATTAGTCGCAGAGAATAAAAATTCCACGTTTATTTGTCTTTTAACGTGTCCTCTCCCATTCTAATAAAGCATTTTTAGTGCAAGTTCTTCATTAGTCTTCCTCCTTGTTAATCTCTGGGTGAATCAGTTATGCAATGAATTGAGTCGTAGTAAACCATGCATGTAGTTCGGTGATGGACTCTGATCTTTATTGTTTTGTTGCAAGTAACTAAACTGAGTAAAGAGTGGACGTGCCTATGACTTTAGTTGTCTGCCAAACAGATAAACGAAAAAAACAAATTCGGCTTCAGTAATTTTTCCAAACGCTGACCCTAAGTGGCCAACTTGACCGAACTTTGTCATTCTGGTACTCTGGTTCAAGACTGCCCTAAGAGCACGGCCGCGTTTTATAAAAGTACAACTCATAGTTTGTTACGACAATTCGATGTACCTTGCGTCGCCGAGTAGTACCGACGCCGACTTTGCAATGTAATGTGACGATTTATTTTTTAGGGCAAATATTACTTTTCGCTCCAGTTTAGGCTTACGACTTACGAAAAAGTGCGATCCCCTTATATCTCAAAGAGTTGTGAAGATATGGTATTCAAAAGACGCGTATTCACAAGAGCTGTAAGGCGTAAAAAGATTATTCAAGAAAGTCAAAAACGAAATTTATGGGCAAAATTTAAAAAAAAATTGATTTTGGCGGTCGAAATTTTGGAAACGATATCAAAAATTTTTTAAATATTCCTCTGGACAATTTAGTCAGCTACAATTTGAGCCAAAAACGATCAAAGACGATCGGGTTAAGGGTTTGCCCTTTTTGAAAAAAGTTAAAAAGTCAGAATGACAATGTGAAAATTCACATGACATTTATGGCTCGATTCATTTCCAATATGCTAGATAGTCGTGTGAGGCACGAAATCTGTAAAATATTATTATAGTCTTTTCGTCGATTCCCTAGCCTCGATTGACATTCTAAAACAAAACGTAACGATTCTCTTCAAATAATTCTAAAGCTAGCTAGACGGCTGCGCCGGCCAGCTACTATAAAAAGGTATCGTTGCAATGTACATCGAATTCTCATAGTAAACCATGACTTGTAGCTCTATGAAATAGGGCTCTGGGCGTCACATTGTTATTGGTCGTTTAATTAGGACAGCATAGGCGTTTCAAATTACTGTGGCTATTGAATTTTAATGCCGTGGCTAAGTGAATTACTTTTGTAATTTTTGTGTAAAAACAGAGTTTAAAAACTGTCGGTATGTGTCTCAAGAATTGCAAATATAACTCGGTTTTTATGCAACGACCGGTTACGTACGGTACCGCACATTCGCGGAATACGTAAACAGCCGAAATAACAGGCGCTCACGTAGCTTACTAATTAGTCAGGAAGGCGAGTCGTGAAATGGGCTGTTATGTGTATCGCGAAGGTGTTTTTACAACCTCGTTTGGTCAACCTCTTTTGCAAGTCTCAATTAGATCTTGTGTTTAACAACCACTTTTGTTCTTTTTTTTCACAGATTGATATTTTTTTAATTATTAGTGTTTGTAATTTTATTAAATTCGTGTTTTACGAGTTCTACCAATGTCGCAGCCTCCAGTAAGTGATTGGCCTACATAAAACGGCCAAAAATCTTTATATTCTTCTTCTTTCTATTAAGTAACTTCTTCTTTATATTAAGTAACACAAATAAAAGAACCCGAAGCCAGCGTGCGTGCACGCAACGACTAATGAATGTTGATGAAGCGAGAGAGGTTTGTCAGGATATTTTTATGCATACAAACATACATATATAATACATAAATACATTACAGGCTCACGCACAAAAAAAACCGTTGATAATTTTTTAGGGTTTTGTACCCGAAGGGTGCCAAACGGGACCCTATTACTAAAAGACTTCACTGTCTGTCGGTCTGTCTGTCGGTCTGTCTGTCTGTCTGTCTGTCTGTCTGTCTGTCTGTCTGTCACCAGGCTGTATCTCATGAACCGTGCTAACTAAGCAGTTGAAATTTTCACAGATGATGTATTACTGTTGCCACTACAATAATAAATACTAAAAACAGAATAAAATGAATATTTAAGGGGGGCTCTCAGACAACAACGGGATTTAGAGCCGTTTTTCTCGATCTTTGTGTCTTATGTTGTATAGATAATGGTACGGAACCCTTCGAGAGCGAGTCCAACTCGCACTTGGCCGGTTTTTTAAGACTACCCTAACCATTCCACCCAATTCGTTGACTAAAGATTAAGGGTCTAATTTCAGATTCTCGTAAAGCTAGCATCTTAACCATTGCTTTCGCTGCCACGTACATTCGCTGTAACGTAAGTCCCTGCAGAGAACAATCGGTGTAGCGTACTTCGCAGCTATACACTTTCTGTGTAACGTTTGTACCTCGCGGTACCGTACTTCGCGGTAACGTAGTGGCCGTTTCCGTTTGACTAACCAGTAACCACACAAAGCATCATGTTTCGTATGCAAACGACCTCAAGTTAAGGTAAGTATGCAGGCCCAAAATATGATATAATAAAATTATTATGGTCTATTAGGGTATTAATAGTACATTATGTATGATACAAGTGTGCTAAGTTGGTCATTACACACGAGGCATTATTAGTAACTTGAAGTAGACATTTTTTATAGTAATTAAAGACACAGCAGCCACTTTATCAAATATTTACGAAAAATGGCGCGTAAGTTTTGTTTTTTTTTTTGCGCGCCGCACTTTTGATGCTCGCGTAGGTTCAATAAAGGCATGGGAAAAAAGTAAGCGGTGGTAGCCTAGTGGGTAGAACATTGGACTCGGAAGCGGGAGACCCAGGTTCGATTCCCAGTGCGGGCATCTACCTATGACTTTGTCTTCTAAGTCATGTACATTTGCGAAGTTATAGTAGCAATACCACTCGCTAACGGTGAAGGAAAACATCGTGAGGAAACCTGGATGTCTGAGCTATTCACATACCTCAGCGCTTGAAATCGCCAATCCGCGGTGGGCACGCGTGGTGATTAAGCCCATACTCTCTCTCTGAGAGAAGGCCTGTGCCCTACAGTGGGACGTATATAGGCTGCTTATATATGGGAAAAACCGGGTCATATTCTTTTTGTTGCACTAACCCGCGCTGAGGACAATTTAAAAAACCGGGTGTTCAGCCGGTACTTCAGAAATAAAAATAAATAAATAAACTAAAAATGAATGTTTCTGAACACGATATTTAAGTTAATTTGTGTTTATTAATATACAATTTGACGATACGAAATGTTTATTGGTCTCTTAACCATAAAATAATTTAATATCCGTAAAAATATTCAATGTTCTTAAGACATAAACTTTTGCTGAAATTTAAAAAAAGTCTATATTACAGCAATTGTACGGTAATTTTTTATAGCAAGTATGGTAATATTTTGAATAACTAAAACAAACTAAAAACGGTGTAATAAGAGTCAATTTACGAGCAACTGTGTTGAAAAATTATGTTACGGAAAACAGTTTCTAAAGTACCTAAGTGATACTGTTTTTAAGACGCATCGTCCACGACGACTTTTGTACGCGCTTCTAAGCGCGTTTTGTAACACTGCTAAGCGATGCAAACGCGCTGCAGTACAGCGTATGTTTTGCTTCCATTTTTGCGGCAGCGCTGCGCAAGCGCGCGAATCGCGTTTGAATCGCCTTTTTAAGTCGTCGTGGGCGATGGCTCTTACTAATTTCAAATATTTGCTCAGAAACATTGCTGAATAACGTTTCCTTTCGACTAACCAGTAATCACACAAAGCGTCGTATTTCGTATGCAAGCGAGCTCAAGTTACACAGTTTATCACTTGACATGCACCGGGCTCACTTTCCGTTGTGTGAGTTGTGTTGAGTTGAATGCAAACTGAAATTTCTGGGAAAGCGTGTAGACGTTTGTACCGTCCAACGGCGGCCCGGCCTTTGTATTTTAGTTGCAAAGACGCCCGTAACGCAACTGAATAAAGTGCACGTGACGGTAAATGTGCTTAGCTGTCGTCTGTACCTAGTCGGTGATGTGACACTCCTTTGGTTTTCCGCGACGATGGGTTTAGTAACTGTTATGAAACTCAGTCATTGTAGGCAAAATAATATGAGTATATCGTATATTTTTTAATTCTTTACTGCACAAAAGAAAGTATACAAAGGGTGGACTTAATGCCAATCAACCCGCAGGAAATACAGAAGAAGCAAAAATTGAGTTAGGCGTGCAAAACAACAAAGTGTTAAAATTACTTATACCTAAATGTGTTATGAAGAGGGGATGTATATTTATAAATATACAGAGAATGTAACGAAACCCCCACATACATCCGAAAATGGGGTCATCACGACCAATTTTTACTATGAGAAAAACATCGAAGTGACCGGAAAATATATAGAAAGAAAAAGAAAGAATAGTATGTTGTTAGGTATCCTAGAGGTGAAAGTAACTTATTTAGTCCCGAGACGGGGTTCCAATAGTTCGAGAGACTAAATAATTCTTTTACCCGAGGTAAACACTGTGCTTTTCATTACGAATATAGTTAAAGAAAGTAAAAATAAAAATGTCAATAAGCTAAACAAAAATTTTATGAATGAAACTGTAGATTCGGATTGCCGCTTTCCTGCCAATTTTTTTTCTGTAGTCAGCCAGCTGTTTAGTCATTATTTTTCATTTTCACTATTGAATAAATGGTAAATATTTTGCCCAACTCTATGTTTTAATAGTTGAAAAGAAATAGTTAGTAAATTATAATAAAGTAATTTAAAAAATATATTCTTTATGTTATTTGAATTTTATATCGCGCTGTAATTTTTTTTTCACCTCACTAGCTCGTAAAAGCTCTGTTTATCATTCGAAATCTGCGTGGAAAATCGCACTTTATCCGCTAGCGTGGAAAGTGTTTTTAAAATTCGAATATTTTTATTCAATAAAGGTTTCGTACAATAAATTACATATATATAGAACCTCATTGGTTTCGTAATAGTTTATATTCTCTGCAGCCAGTCTATTGATGATTGAAATGCAAATACTTATTTCATGTCATGCGCCAGCCTCATTTAAAGAATCGCACTGGCCGGAAAGAAAATTTGATTTAAAAAAAAAAATTTAACTTTCAATATTACCAATTGTAGTAATTTTACTTTTAATTTTTGAAATAAATAAACAGTAATTTAATATTTATTAAAACTGTTTTTCTTGCAGTTTTATTATTATAATAACTTATTTTATTTGACAGCTGTCAGTTGAAAACGAATTTCCCTAGGGCTGAAAAGTATTATTTTCAACTCGGTCCTCGGGCAACTTCAGACCTACTTTCCGAGTATGAGTAATGAAGAAGATATATTTATTATAACAACAATATGAACTGCAACAGAAAGAAAACTAATTACGCAACAGACAAAGCAAAAAAACATACATGTATTGTAGCCTGTGGTGTGTCTAAGTTGCCACAAGAAGCAGCTGACTCAATCAATCAATCAATATAAAATATTTATTTGTGAACATAGGGGTGTTCACTAAAGGTCTTACAGTATATTTTAGAGCGCTATGGTCTACACAAAACGAATGTAGGTATACAAAATATGTTTAAGCATGCACATGCACAATGAATTAAGAAATTAAAATATTATACAAAACAAAGAAATGTCACAATTAGATAATTAATAAGTCATTATACAGTGAAATGTCAAAATTAAATAGTCTTTAAATTTTTATAGTAATGTCATTCAAAAATGCATCTAAACAATAATAACACATGTCAATAAGAAATTGGTGAGATGAAAGAAATAATACCTAGTAGATTTTACAACAAGTGCACAAAACGAACCATTTTTATCCGAGACTTTTAGCAGCATGCTGAAAACAATTTTAAAAACCTATTTAGAGGCTAAAAATTTCACCCAATGCGGGACTGATGCCTGCATTGGCCCATTAGCTCAGTTGGGAGAGCGCTGGCACGGTTAGCCAGAGGTCGCGGGTTCAAGTCCCGGCATGAGTGGAATTTTTAGCCTCTAAATAGGTTTTTTAAAATTGTCCTCAGCACAGGTTCATCATCATCAGCCATTTGACGCCCACTGCAGGACATAGGCCTCCCTCATGGTTTTCCTAACCATGAGGGGTTTTGCCATAATCGCCACGCTTGGCAGGCGGGTTGGCGATCGCAGTATGCGGTTGGAATCTCAGAAAGACGCTGCTGCCCGTCTCCTGGTAATTGATTTCCTTAGTCGCCTTCTACGACATCCACGGAAGGAAATGGAGTGACGCTATTCTTAATCCGGCGCCACACGGAGGATCCATATCTTTCCTTATACCAATGTCGCAGCCTTCAGTAAACTTTGTTCTACGTAGAATAATGGTCATGTGTCTATTTGACATAAATGGTTTTAGGCATTATCTATCAAACAGCGCTCCTACAAAGCAAAACCAAAATTATTTGGAAAAATATAAAGATGGAAATTTTTATAAAAAAAATCTGAAGTCGTAGAACAATTGTTGTACCGTTGTCGTAAATGGAAAACTCTAACCGACATGTTTCAGCTATTGAGCATTTTGGAAATAACCCTGTATTGCTGAAACGTGTTATTGAAATAACGCAAAATCTAAAAAAACCGTTTATTTAGTATCCATCGTTAAACCATTTACAATAAGCAAAAGTCTAAAATTCTCATTATTATTTTATGTGTATATCATGAACGTATATACGATCGAAAAATATAAGCCTGCTTTTTCTTCGCAGTGGGTGAAAAACAAATTTAAACAGTCTCGTATGCACAGTACATGTCGTATGTGAAAATCCCTTCCCGCGTAAATTGGCTCTGATTGAAACAATTGCGAGTAATTTCTTTATCGTTGCAGATGTTCATAATACCCCTGAACTCAATTATGTGCAACTTTCACTCGGGAAACCGGATTCCGACAATGATTCTTTTTATTATCATCAATTCGTTAAACACAAATAGTGAATCATAGGTCAATTTACAAAACTATTTCCGAAGCTAATAGTAAACAGTACCAGAAGAAACAACGGTGTCAATGAAAAATCTACACTATTCCGTCTGGTTACGGCTGGAAATCTTATGGCAACAGCGCACTATGAACATTACAGGGTAAATAGATGGTCACATTATGGATACACGTTAATGAAGTACCTCATTTACGATAGTATTAAGACATCAATACGCACACAAACCTAGATCCAGCATATTTGAAACTCGAAAGAAATAAAATAAAAAATGAAACTGTTTATTTCAGGAAAAAAAATACAAATTTATCTAGCTCTGGAAGCTGAATCTTCCATATGAAATTATAGTGCTTCTAGAGGTTGCTTTATAACATTAAAGATGAATGATATAAATAAACTCTACATACCAGTACTTTTACTTACATAAGTATAAGTAAAAATACAGGCATGCAGAAGTACACTGCATAATACAGAGAAGCAATCAAACTAACAATCATAAAACTATGGTGTAAACAAGGTGGAGTAGCGATGGTAGCGCAACGGTAGAACGCTGGCCTCATATTCGAGAGGTCATGGATTCAAATCTACTAATAATATAGTACTAATGACTTTGTATTCTAATTTACGTACATTTTTTAATTTGTAGCGGCTATACCCGTCGCTAACCGTGAAGGATAACCATCGTGACAAAATCCGAGAGTCTCATGTGTTCACATACCCTCGCGCTTGAAATTACCGATCCACGGTGGGAAACCCATACTCTATCTGTGAGAGAAGGCTTGTGCCCTGCAGTGGGACGTAGACAAGACACACGTTCGGAAATATCCGTCAGTGCTCAATATGTGCCACATAGGTTTCGCCTACTGTACTAAATAGCCAATTAGAACTTCGCTAACAAAATTCACCTTGAGCCGAAAACAATGAGAAAAAAATTCCTAGGCCAATTTCGTGATAACACACCTTTGAAAACGAATATTTAATCAACTAACTAAACGCGGTTAATGAACAAACAGTAAGTTCAGCCCATGAGGAAAACAACAGCGAAGAAAACCTACGAAAACATGGACAATGATTCAATGGTATCGAGATAGACAGGAAGCATTCGTGATATGGTGTTGGAGGAGAGTGGAGAAAATAAGCTGGATAGAAAAGGTGACGAATGAGGAAGTCTCAGAGAGAGTCAAAGAATAAAGATCGATGCTGAGGATGATCGAAACAAAATGACCAAATTGAACTGAAGGTGAATATCGTGACACACCAAGCGCTCAAGGAACTAGCTTGTGACTGAAACGCGTGGAGGATAGATAGATAAATAATTTATTAACATAAGACACACAAAAAATGCTGCACCGACAAGATTACTCTTTATAAATGATGATCATCTTAATGAAATAGTGGTGTATGGTAGCGAGATTTGAGCATGGAAAAAGAATCAAGAAATAGATAGATACTCGAAGGTAACTGATTTATTTGAAATATTGAATATGGAAATCAGAAATCAGTAATTTATTTCAACGTAAAGAATTTACATTCTGTTTGCTGAATGTCAATGTACTATGTTACT
The DNA here is from genome assembly GCA_947310995.1 of Yponomeuta cagnagella. Classification (NCBI taxonomy): domain Eukaryota; kingdom Metazoa; phylum Arthropoda; class Insecta; order Lepidoptera; family Yponomeutidae; genus Yponomeuta; species Yponomeuta cagnagella. The sequence continues at coordinate 3,490,176 of OX371284.1, forward strand.
ATGTTAGCCGCTGCCTTCGGGCCGTATTTGTAGTATAGAATAAGAATAAACTGAAACTGTATGGAATAAGAATAAACTTTTACTTTTGTATCTATGTAATGAGATGATTTATACAGCGTCCAGAAGGAAGAAGACTGAAGTAGTGAAACAGAGGATGTAGGTATTAGTGAAGGGCAAGATAAAAGGTACCCGAAAAGCAGTAAATACTTATAGTGAGTACGGTCGGCAGCTGATAAATTTATACATTTTTTGCAAATTTACTAATAACGGAACTGAATACAATGCACGCGTATAAAGACTGTTCGTTCTATCTGTCAACTCTTTGTTTCAAGTATGTATCTCATTTCTATCCATCGTAAAGACAGACAAATAACTGAATATATACCTACTGCCCGGGACATAACTTAACCAGATTATGTTGACTGCGCGTAGACTAATTTCAGGTCTCATTTACGAGAGACACGGGATGTGACTTTACATTAGTCACATTAAGAAATGCCTAATTAAATAAGTTTGTTAAGATCATGGCAAGTAGAAAACCCTGGTCTCTGCCTACCCGCTTGGAATACAGGCGTGAGTTTACGTATGTCAAATTAAAAAAATTGTTTGCTCTTAAATGTCCATCGCAAACTCAACCGCGCAACTCGAGTTTAAGATTTTTATTTGTCCGGTATTCTACCACAGCTACGACTGTTATCAAGGAATATTCTGGGAACTAGGGGACCATTCATGGCGTATGAAATCAGAAATCAAAACTTTATTTCAACGTAAAGAATTTACTTTCTGTTTGCTGAATGTCAATGTCCAATGTTAGCCGCTGCCTTCTTCTTCTTCCGTATTTTTAGTGGAGAAAAAGGCAGCGGGAAAAAAACTCCACTTTGACCATCTATTCTCAAATCTTTTTAAACTTAATACATCGGAGCCTATGCCTATGCAACGCTGAGTCAGCTGCCTTTTGTGGCAATGTAGATACACCACAGGCTACATCTATAGTCCTGTTTTATTTATTCGTTTTGTCTGTTGTGTATTTAGTTTTCCTTCTGTGTTGTGCATATTATGTTACTTATGTGCTTATTTTGTTTCTGTGATGTATCTTGTTGGTATAATAAATGTCTTTCTTCTTCTTCTTCTTCTTTTTAATAGCATTCCGTGATTGCCATCCATTTATTAATTGAAAAAAATATGAAAAAACCTCTTGAAACATGACATTCTCAAATACCATGGCATCAAAGCAAACAAGATAAACCAAGCCCATACAATCAAGGAGACGGTAGAGGAGATACGAAGGTGAACCCCCAGTAGATAAAACTGTAGATACGACGCATAAAAACTCTTCTGTGTACAGCCGACAGTACATCAACCTTTTCATACGGGCACTCTAATCAGTTACGTTAAGGACGACTTTGCAACAAAAGTGTAAAGGTTGACTCTACAAACGTGGCAGGTAATGCGTTTAGTTCAGTTACTGAAACTATAATATGCACATTACTAGCTGACCCGGCAAATGTTTTTTTGTCATATTAATTAGCCTACGACCTATTCTCAGACCTACCAAATATACACAAAAAATCATAAAAATCGGTGAATCCATTACGGCGGAGTTCGATAACAAACACTGTGATACCAGATTTTTATACATTAGATATAAAGTTACGCCTGTATCCCGGAAGCGAGTGGCAAACCCTGGTCTCTCGGCCTGGCCTATCCCGAAGACCAGGGTTTGCCACTTGTCACGATCCTAATAAGCCTTTTTCGCTTCCGATATTTATTATAAACAAATTTTCATTTAACATTGAAATATCAATGAAATAACAATGAAAGTTTTTACGACAGGCTAATCAGTCAACCACATCGAATATTTTGATTTACTTTTTGTCATCTGCTCTATCGAATCTCTGAACACGTGGCCGGGATTAGGACAACACAAACAAAGAAAAGATTACGTGATGCAATTGCAGTGAAAGTTGATAACAAGTTTAAGAAGTGTTTAGTTTGACTCACTATTGCTGATGTTATAAACTGTAATAAAACATAGGGTTCGAAAATTCGGGGTTGAGAAGTTGAAAATCCGCAAATAATAATACTAATTCACTTTATCCTTAATTAACAGGCGTTGCATAGTGGGGGGTTGACAGTTAATAATACTTTTTATCTTATCATTTATATGACATAAAGCAGGCATCGTTATAAACATTGCAGAGCGAAAACCAATTTTTAAGTGAAAAGGAAATCCGAATAACGTTCAGGGTCTTAGCTAAAAAAACACGATTCCTCTAAAACACTCCTCAGAGGCAGTTTAAGTTATCTGTGGTTACGTCTTTCCCTTTACCACAGACTATTTAAACTGCATCGGAGGAGTGTTTTAAGGAATCCTGTTTTTATTAATAAGACAAGTTACGGTTGAAATACTCGAATCCTTAAAACATTTCAAAAACGCCGATCAAAATAGTCTGTGGTGTAGATTTTACAAGAAAATATGTGGCCACAGATTAAATAAACAGAGTTTTAGATTAGTTTTAGAGGAATCGTGTTTTTATTTAAAGAAGGCCGTTAGACTTTAATGTTTAGGGTTCTGAAATCCGCAGGTTTTGACCGTTTTAGATACGTTGTGGGGCGCCTCTCCACAGCAACAACGAAGAGTAATAAGTATTTGCAGCTAAGAATAAACATAATATACTTAACGGTTTGGATGAATTCATAAAAACAAAGGCAATGCACAAATTGAGCAGAAATGAGAAAAATGTACTAATGTTCTAGTACTGTTTAATGTACTTTGAATTGTCATAGGTAGCTTTAAATCCTACTATATTAAATGTAACCTCTTCAAAATTTACTACAAATTTACATTTATGTAATGAATTTTTAAATGAAGTTTAAACGAAGTCTCAGTGTGGTGTACAAAACCACACGAATGTGTTCTCTACATAATGGACATCGTTTGTATTAAATATGCAAAAAAGGTAGGACATACTTGATAAAAAATACCCATCATCAATCAAAACGGTCTACACTGCGTATTATGCCTACATTGTAATCGTGGTCCCACTATGGAACTTGGGGCACACCCACACCCAAGCGTTGACTCATACTCATAAGACTTATTGAACTTTTTACGGTTTATTGTACATTCGTTTAACCTAATGTATTGCAATCTTGAATAACTTTAAAATAAGTTTTTCAAGAATATAAAAAAGAAATAACCTGTCAAAGTCACATACATAATAAAATTACTATTTTGAAATGAATGGTAAATTTTAAACAGTTTTATCAACCAAATCAAACTGCGAACTAGCCCTGACCGAAAAAACCAAATAAAAACCTCACAAAAGAACCTCTAAATATAAAAACAGTTACACATTCAAGTTAGTAAAAAGCGGTTGACTGCAGGAATTTCGCACAAAGTAAGTTTTCAGCGCAGCGTCAACTACCACTGAAAACTTTCTTTTAATTCTTGTTTTTAAACATACCGAAATGTCACGCTCCGCGCCCGCCAGCCAGTACAAATGAAGTTTCACACAGAAAACCAAAAGAGCACTACACTAATGAATGAGTATTTATATCCAACTTTAAGAAAACTTTTTCGAAACTGTAAACTTTTTCTTAAAATTTGTTTAAATTTGGAACGCCTGCCTCGCGTCAACGCGGCTTCGCGCTCTCCCGGTGACTGACTGGCACTGGTAACTCTGGTAAGTGACTAGTCAGAGTCACTCGGTTGGCTGGTGGCTGGATTCGAACCGCACGAGCTCAGAGAATCGGAAGCGAAGCGGAAACGATGCGTGCGATATCAGTTTGTGTTTGCGGTTTGGGCGTCAGAATCAGCGGGAATGGCCACATGCTATTTTAGAAGTACAATGCTATTTAACAAATACAGCACATCAACCTTTACGTAAGTGCACTCCAATCAGTCAAAGGGCAACTTTGCGACACAAATCTAAAGGTTGACTTGCTGTGAACAGTACACTACAAATTATTTTACCATTTCTGTCTTAGGTGTAGTTTTGTACACTCTGTGTGTACTGAGTGTACAAAATCTCCATGTATGTATACTCTACTCATCGATACGACCAACGGTTACTTAATCGTAAAAAAAATATCAGTCCTTCAACACTAAAGTTACAATAAATGATAATAATTACTAGCTGAACCGGCAAACGTTCTTTTGCCGTATTAATTAGCATACGACCTATTCTCAGACATACCAAATATATACAAAAATTTCATAAAAATCGTTGAAGCCGTTTCGGAGGAGTTCGATAACAAACACTGTGACACGAAATTTTTATGTATCAGAATCGGGGTTCTTTTCAACAATACGGACAACTTTTATGATGGGGAAAACTTTTTTTTTGTGTATATTTGGTAGGTCGTAGGCAAATTTTTATTAATATGGCAAAACAACGTCTGCCAGGTCAGCTATAATTATTTACATATTTTGTTACACCTTTATAAGCGTGCATTTCAGTTACTATACAACAAAAATATAAAGGCTGACGTGCTGTCGACTGTACCAAATCACCCCGAAGGACTATGACCATATAGTACCGTTCAGTCAAGTATCTCAGCATGATGTTGAATCATTCTTGTTAATAAACCAAGTAATTTATCCTATTACAGTACCAAGTTACTACTTACGTATTTGTTTCTAGTGATCCAAATATAGACAAAAGCTACCAGAACAGGCGCCTAGTTTTACTTCCGTAGTCCACTATCACTGGAGTTAGTTCATGCACCAATTGACGTGCTGTATGCTATGCGTTTATCAAACACAAAACGTACCTATCGGTCTTTGTTACAATACAAAGGAATGAAATCAGAACCTTTTCGTGTTCAAAATAAGGTTTGGAATCCAACAGCAATGGGTTCTGCTTAGAGTAGCGTTTCTGGTGGTCGATAATTCTGAGTAGTAGGGTATGGAATTGTGACCACCTGAATGTTAACCGTTGTTAAATTACCGTAGTATGTTTAACGGGCCCGCATGTAGAGACGAGAGATTGAAAGACATTCTAGTAATAGACTAATTTCGTTGGATTCTTCCAATTATGTTTTCTACAGGATCGTTAATTAAATAGTTTAGAAAATAAAGTCCAATTAATCATGACAAAAAAAAACTGGCCAAGTGAGAGTCGGATTCATAAACCGGGGGTTCCGTACCACCACCTAATGCAAGAAAAATATTGCTACCGATTGAATCTTGTTTTAATTATCTAAATGATTTCCCATACAGCAAAAGTTGTAAAGCTCTTTAAACCAATTTAAAATTCTCAATCTTTCTTTTTTATAACTCATAAAATTAGTTGACGCGGTTTATAAGTATTTATGAAAAAAAATCAAAAGTTTTCCTCATTGGAAGTGCTTTAATTTATCTATACCAAGGAAACAGTTTTCAGTTTTTGCGTCATTTCAACACGTTGTATATGCAACTTAAGTCACTATAAGTTAGAAGCCTGAACATATAATATTAGTTTTTTTTTTGCTATAAAGCTATACCTAAGTAACAGAAAACACGTTACTTAATTATTTCTTAAGAAATCTGAAATAATACATCATTAATCAGCCCGCCATTCCGGACTTGGCCCCCGTGGTGGAGTATGGTCCATACCTTCCTCAGGGAAGAGACCCGTGCCCCTCGGTGGGGACATAATGGGTTGATGATGAATCAGCCCGCACTCGTCTACTGCTGGACGTAGGTCTTTCTCGAGGCACGCCACGTTTTTCTGTCCTCGGCCATTCTCATCCAGCCACTGCCAACCATCTGCCTCAGATCGTCGGTCCAGCGAGCTGGTGGGCGTCCTACACTCCGTTTATTGCCAGTTCGTTATGCAGTTTGGCAGAAATGGCTTGGCCTGTGTTTTTCTGTATTTATCTGAATAAAAATATTCATTCATTCATTCATTCGTAGTCTCCACTCGAAAAACTTTGCAATAAAATAATATGTATTCTGTGACAATTTAAATTAAAAGTAAGATGACGATTAAAGGTTAGAAGAAGACCGACGCGACGGCCAGACGGACAAACAAACGGAGAGACAACGTTGCTTAGTAGGGTCCCGTTGGCATCCTTCGGAAACGGAACCCTTATAAAAGATTTTTTTAAAGTAATCTGTGAGTCATTTTCAGAACGGTCTTCATTTTAACACTTATAAGTACCGCAAAACGTTCAAGGCGTCGTCGGCTAAAGAAGTACTGCTTAAAATTACTGAAATGCACTTCTGTGTGGGATTGCTTGCAATTGGTGAGTTGCCCCCAACAATTATTAGTAACTATTATCGCAATGTTTTTACCGAAACTGACGTTCTGTTGTTTATACGGACCCGTATGAATACTGGACCCGTATGGTCTAATGTGTATGCGATGTATGTATGAAACATACGGTTATTTCTAACTTTTACTTATCTATCTCGGTGCGTTCACAACGACAGCAGGCGTGTGTTGTTGTATAACACAGTTGATTATAATATAAAATACTAGCTGGCCTGGCAAACGTTGTTTTGCCATATTAATTAGCCTACGACCTATTCTCAGATCTACCAAATATACCGAATAACATTCATAAAAATCGGTGAAGCCGTTTCGGAGGAGTTCGATAACAAACACTGTGACACGAGATTTTTATACATTGTTATTAGATTACGGTCTGTATTATGAAAGGGAGAGGTAAATAGTTATTTAGTTCCTTTCTTAAATAAACTGTACTGTATTATTATTATTATTAATACGCTTATTGCACATAAGTAAATATTACAATGGCAATGCGGCGGACTGTACCTAGTTGTTTTCGTCCTCCGAACCGGATGGAGCACCGTTGCCCTAAATGATATGTTGTTGTTCTTTGATCTTTGGTCCTGCGTAGTTTGCGTAGTCTTCATTTTATTGACAAACAAATATTTTATTGATTATTGTGGAACATCAAATAGACCGATTTATTTTTGAAAAACGGATCATTAAAATACTCTTCGAATGCCGTTTGAGTTGGTCTTTTTCTTTTACGACAGACTTTTAAACAGCATATGAAGAGTATTTTAGGGGAATCGGGTTATAAGAATTCTTACAACCCGATTCCCCTAAAATATTCTTCATATGCTGTTTAAAAGTCTGTCATAAAAGAAAAAGACCAACTCAAATGGCATTCGAAGAGTATTTTAATGATCCGTTTTTCCAAAATAAATCGGTCTATTTGATGGCATATTTTTGTTAATGGACTTAATTGATTTATTTTACTTACGTAGATGTTTGACGTTTTTCGATGTTAATTAGCATCAGTAGAAACACAGTGTGGTTTATGTACATATTTCCGAGCACAAGTGTAATTTTTTTTGTCGATAATTCCTTGAATTCATGTTCGCATTTCATTGCAACCAATCGCTCGTAGCCCCGGCTGCCTGAGTGATCTTAAACGATCACGAAGGTTAAGCAATACAGGGCGCGTTCAGTGCATGGATGGGTCACCGTCTATGCCTAACGCTAGTGGCATTTTTCCGAGCGGTTCCGTGCTTCGCAAGGCACGTTAAGCTGTTGGTGCCGGCTGCCGTCGATAGATGGCAGTCGTTAAGCCAAGTCAGAGGCCTTAGGGCGGCTTGACAACTTCTGACAGTAGACGAGCCACTAGTCTACAAGCCTCCACCAATCCGGACGTGGCTCCCGTGGTGGAGTATGGCCTATACCTTCCTCAGGGAAGAGACCCGTGCCCCTCGGTGGGGACATAATGGGTTGATGATGATTGCAACCAAAACTCATTATTACAAAAACACACGACTGCCAATTTGGATACTGTAGTACGCTACTTATTGAAAACGCGGATTACGGGAAATTTGTATATTTTTATTAGTCTTTTTCATCGATGCCCTAGCCTAGCTGGGGATCGACTGACATCTAAAACAAAACGTAACGATTCCCTTCAAAATATTCAAAATAAGACGAGAAGGCTCTGCCAGCCAGCTTCTATAAAGGAGAATCGTTACAATACCCTATGTTGCGCTGGATTATTGATATAATTATTAGTATTAGGTTTTGCAATAAAGTGTTCTCTATCTATCTTCTATGTATTTAGTGTCATCCTTAGACACATTTACTGTGAAAACAAAACTAGCCACCCATAAAGGTTCAAAAGATGAAGTCAGACAGAGACAAAGAAGACGGTCAGATAGAGATACAGTCGGTCAGACAGTAGTAATAGGATCCCGATTTTACCCTTAAAAGCAAGGTTTCTTATTTGCTGATAAACAGAGTCACCAACATATTTGAATGTGTACCTTCCATTTTATCTAATAATTAAATCACACAACTAGTAATTTGTAAAGGCTCAAGTGAACATAGAATTAAGCAAAGAGACTTGGCGCGAACAATATTATACTTTCTCCACATGTCAATACTGCAACTCACTGGCTAATAGAAAATGGCAGTTAGACGCACTCCAAGTGTGGCCACGAAATGTGCGGTATTATTGGTAAACACAAGCAACAGTAACCTTGCAACAAGATAAAATTATCTTGTTGCAAGGCAAACATATTGTATGTTGCCATAATATGCCCAATGGCAAGTCTAAAAATTATCATGGCAATATTCATTATTATACAGGTGTAACAAAACTCATGATGAAATTATAAATATATAAATTAACGTGGTATTTCGTACATGTATTTCTTACAAATCCTGAAAATGAAGTAAAATTTAGTGATATAATAATGAAATCTCTATAGTATAAAAATACCGGTCAAGTGTGAGTCGGTCTTTGAATGGAAGAAAATATATTTTCCTAAGAAAGTCGAACATAATATTTGTTTTTTTTTTTTAATTAGGTAAAGATATTGGTGAATTCAAAAACTGCACAATATTGCGTGTATCAAAATCCGATCAAAATATTATAGAAGCTTGCCTAAAGTCTGGCTTGTGTTTTTGTGTGGTAATACACTTATTATCTCTTACTGTGGTAGTTTTTTTTTTATTTACTGCACAGATTAATAATATATACTTAATTAATAAGATATAAAACGCATTACTTAGCCACTATTCTACAATAATGCCTAAATAAAATCTACTTCGTATTTATACAATTTTTTTATTTATAAATAAATACCTTGTCCCAGGTCGGTTTCCCGTGGAAAAGACACTTAGTCAATAGACACAATTTTATTAATTTTTACTTTCGAATAATCAGGTTAGTTTCTAAGGAAAAGATGCGTAGACATACCATATCTATGCATGAACAGACATCTATCTAGATATAGGTACATCTACGTATTATTCACGTCTTTGTGGCGTGTTCTTTCTTTCGTTGTACATTCGAATTTTCGTGGCCCGGTACCAACAATGATTATTATATTCACGAACTCGGAGGTCAGTAAACTTTTGTAATTCTCCACTTTGTGTACACATAACTTCTTTATAAAAAAAAACTGTCCATTTACTAGCACTTACGAAATCAGACGCAATACATACGCTTTTCATTTCATTAAAACGTCCATTACCACAAAATAATAGTGTCGGTATACAAAAGTTCCACTTCATATTTGGTCACACACGGATTCAACAAAACATGACCCAAACTCACGCCAGTATCCTGGAGGGGTAGGCAGAGATCAGGTTTCGCCACTTGCCACAATCCTGACATTCATTAATTGGTTCGTTCGTTGCTTGCATGCACGGATTCAATAATGGAACAATATATCTGCATAGTCTGCTTTTGGTCACGTTTTATTCAATTTTTTTTTTTCAAAATAGGTTACATAAAAGTTCAAACTGTTTACTGTTTTTCTTCTGTATTCTCATTTTACTTTACAAAAAAACATTATGCATGTACGGCGAGCGTTTTTCCATGTTTGTCATATCCTTGTTTGGTTCCCAAAGGACGGAGTGTCCTAGTTTAATACTAGAATAACTGATTGTATTGAGTAGATAAACATAACATAACATAACATAAACTCACCCCCGTATCCCGGAGGGGTAAGCAGAGACCAGGGTCTGTCACTTGCCACGACAGAGTTTGTTGAGTAGATATGTGAGTTGATTAAATGTTTGTACTTAGCATAAGCAGCCTATATACGTCCCACTGTAGGGAAGAGGCCTTCTCTCAGAGAGAGAGTATGGGCGCGCCCACCGCGGATTGGCGATTTCAAGCGCTGAGGTATGGTATGAATAGCTCAAACACTGTAGGTTTCCTCACGATGTTTTCCTTCACAGTTAGCGAGTGGTATCGCTACTATAACTTCACAAATGTACACAACATATAAAACGAAGTCATAGGCACATGCCTACACTGGGAATCAAACCTGCCTTCTCGCTTCAGAGTCCAATGTTCTACCCACTAGGATACCAGCTCCGTGCCGGTTTGTACTTACGGAACCGAAATCTTTGAAAAACCTGTCAAAACCGTCTAATTTGGAGTCAAAACCATTAAATTGCTTACTGGTCTTTCTGAGCTTTTTTTTCAAGTTCTGCACCGTACTTCGCAATGTCTTATGTTTAGTTCGTTAATTTCTGTCTAATTATGATGATTATGATAAATATTAATTCAGTTTTTGTCTGCATTTTTTGGATTTTGTTGCAGAAAATCTGTCTTGTCTACACTTTCTTTGATTAATTAATGAGGTACTTTGTATACGCTAAACTTACGGTAAGTACCCAAATACGTAATTATTGTGAAAAGTTTCGCTAGCCACCCGAAAGTGCCTGTCGTTAGAAAGGATATATTAATTTACCTCTGGAAGCACTTTAACCTCAGATGGAGGATTTCACTTCCAAGCCGACTAAGCTGTCAGGATGGTATAGGTTCTGGGCAAGCCACTACATCTAAAAAACAATGTCCCAGGCACTGCAGCGTCCGTGTGGTCCCTTCACCCATCTAGTGTGAGTGATGGTGCCACAGGACGCTGCATAAATCATCTCATTACGTAGATGCAAAGGCCAAAGTGAGTTATACGAGTACAATCGACAGCAGGTCAACCTTTACGTTTGTGTTGCAAATTCGCCCGTGACGTAATCGTGTAGAGTGCATACGTGTAAAGTTTGACGTGCTGGCGACTGTGCATAGCATTAAAATGCCAATTATTTAATTTCCTCCATTTTAAAATAACTGTAAGTAAGTGCATGCGTACCGTAATAAATATTTCCTAAAAACATGCCTTATCTCGCCGACTAATTAGCAAACGTGTCTAATTATAAAGGTACAATACTAAATAAGGATTTGCTTAAAGTAATTGGTGTAAACTACGTAAGTATACATAATTGTTGCTATGGTGCTTTAACTTTCGCTGTTGTACAGTTGACGTCAGAAGTGAATAATTATAAATAAGTTAGATAGATAGATAGATAGATAGATAGATAGGGAACATATTGCACAACCAGGTGAAAGATATTACAAATAGTTTCTTATATCTAAGTAGTGGCATACAATTGGCGGTCTTATCGCTTAGAGCGAGGTGTATCCAGATAAAATAATATTAATTTAAAACATACATACGTACATAAACTCACGCCTATATCCCGGAGGGGCAGAGACCAGGCTCTGCCACTTGCCACGATCCTGGCAGATCTTTTTTGAGCGAATGGGGATGGAAGGGCCGGCAAGGGACGTTCCAAGCGGACATAGTCCGACCAAATACCGAATATTGACATTTTTTTATGTAGCCTATATACGTTCCACCGCAGGGCACAGGCCTTCTCTCAGAGAGAAAGAGAGAGAGTACGGGCTTAATCAAAATAATATGCTTAAAAAAAGTGTTTTTTTATTTTTGTAAAAAACCTAAATAATGTTACTTTATACCGTAAACGTATATAGCTACTAAACCACGCTAATATTAAGCATATGTTGTCAGAGTGGGAGGGGATAAGAAATGAAATAAAAGGCTATGGAGGAATGACATACATAGACATAGACATCTTTATACATAATTATTAGTTACACGTCAATTAACAATTCGGATTAACACAGTCATTACAATAATTAAAATTAACACAATTAAAATTATTAACATTAATTCCAACATTAAATTGTAACATTAATTACATTAATATAGCGCTTAAAATCGTAAATTTTAACTACTATAAATAAGTTACATTTAAATTTACACTAAAATTAAGTAAATAAAATAATACATATCGAATTCCAAAGAGGTTCTCGATTTGGAATCGAGAATAGGGTGTCACAATGATAAATACTTATCTATAAAAATAAAAACCGTTTACGTGCTCAAAAACGCCAAAAAACAGTTACAGGCTCGTACAAAATACTACTTCTACTTGAAGTTTCATTTTTTCTCCCTGTGTCCTCTCCTCTATCGCTCTTTCCGACTGTCAAAAGTTAGGATGGTCCCTCCCTTGGTCCTCCTCACGTCCTCCTGTATTCGAAGTTAGTCATGTTTTAGAAGTCCTTCAACACAACGAGACTAACGGTAGCCTCTCTCTGCTTTCGCCCTGGTTATAGTAAATTGGTCTACAAAAAGCTAATAAATAAAATAAATAAGTATGTACAGACAGCCGGCAGCGCACGAAGGGTTCTTATCTTATCTATTTGAATATTTCAAGTTTCTTGCTCGATATTAATAACGACAACAGGTAGAGTTGTCGTTATTAATATCGAGCAAGAAACGGGAAAAGAATCACTTTTGTCGTATGGGAGCCCCCTTAATTATTATTTGTTTTTCTGTTTTTAGTATTTGTTGTCATAGCGGCAACAGAAATACATCATCTGTAAAAAAATTAACTGCCTGACTATCGCGGCTCATGAGATACATCCTAGTGACAGACGGACGGACGGACGAACAGCGGAGTACGAAAATACGAATACCCAAAGGATACGAAACCCTAAAAAAACTAAAGTCGAACAAAAGTTTGACCTGTTTTATATTTTAATTGTTGCGTTTCAGGCATTGCGGCAATGCCGCATTGCGATTTTTACGGTCCCTGTATAGACTTTCTCATTCGGCTTTACCAGCAATCGCAACCAGCGTGTAACAGATAAAGCAACAATGGCTGAACTTCTTCCGTTTTCCCGATGCACTTTTTACGAGCCACTTTGTAAGTCGCACTATGACATAAAACTTTGTATTGTAGCATTGCTGTTAGGCACTGCGTTTATTGCCTTACCGGGCTGCGTCTCATAAAACTACAATCCATAAAGTCTTCCTGCTTGTTAATATGTGGGTTAATGATAATGACTAAGAAATAAGACTTTGCAATGTACATCGAATATTCATAGTAAACTATAAAGTGTAGTTGTATGAAATAAGTACACACTTGTAAGATAAGAATATTATTAAATATAAAATCAATAGAAAAAAGATTTTTCTTTTTCTCTACTACAACTCGACTCGAAGATGGCGGATAACATTATACATTAATATTTAACAAACGTACCAGTAAATTCTTTACGTTAAAATAAATTTATGATTTCTGATTTCTTAGGATGTAACAGTTTTCACTGTTTACAATCGTATTTTGAGTTCCAATTCTCTTGAGCCGTAATGGGTAGTCAGATGATTTTTTAATAGAATATGTGGCATTATGGCGGATTACCAAAAAAATATAAAGACTCAAAAATAAGGGACTATAAGAAACATACAATAAACGCGATATTTTACGTTTTTGTCTTCTCTATTACACCAAGTTTCACACTTGTACGTATTACCGACATAAAAGTGTCAAAGTTGGTGTGAATATACTTAATACAGTCTTTATAGTATTTTATTTTTTATGTAGCCTATATATGTCCCACTGCAGGGCACAGGCCTTCTCTCCGAGAGAAAGAGAGTATGGGCTTAATTACCGCGCGTGCCCATTGCAAATACCTAACAATAAATAATTAAAAAAATCGGCCAAGTGTGAGTCAGACTCCCGCTTAGGGTCCCAACTGAATTAAAGAAACTTTGAAAGAAGAAAGTGACTCACGATGGACAAAGGACCTTAGCGGTTTGTAGCTTTTTGTCATGATTTATAGAGGCATTGTTGCTTCGTTATCTACGCGCTGTAATTACTTATGTCTCAATTTGGACATATCTATAACCCCGGACGCCTGTAGACGTAAAGACACACAACGGACATAAATTTATTATATTACTTTTTTTTTGCGGAAATAGATGCTTCGGCCAAATATGGGGATGTATTAGCAAAGAGCAAGATAAAAATAACCCGAAACCGGCGTGCGTGCATGCAATGACTAATGAATGTTGAGGAAGCGAAAGTGATCTGCCAGGATCATGGCAAGTGGCAGTCCCTGGTCTCTGCCTACCCCTCTAGGGTACAGGCGTGAGTTTATGGATGTATGTATTTTTATGTACCCTATATACTTCCCGCTGCAGGGCACAGGTCTTCTCTCAGAGAGCCACGCGTACCTACTACTGCGGATTGGCAATTTCAAGCGCTGAGGTATGTGAACACCTCAGATACTCAGGTTTCATTTCATGCGATCATTTCCTTCACAGTCCGCTAGTGAAAGTGAAAGTGAACTACATTTATTGCCAAAAACACACTTTATACATAAATATACACATATATACATCCGCGGATGTCGTAGAAGGCGACTAAGGAAATCAATTACCAGGAGACGGGCAGCAGCGTCTTCCTGATATTCCAACTGCATACTGCTATCGCCAACCCGCCTGCCAAGAGTGGCGATTATGGCAAAACCCTTGATGGATAGTAAAACCATGAGGGAGGCCTATGTCCTGAAGTGGGTATTAAATGGCTGATGTTGATGATGATGATACATATAAGCTTGGTGATTGATTGGCGTCAATAAATTGAACACACGTCATGCAGTCACATGGAGTGGAATTTCTACAACATTACAAAGGGGTGTGGAATTACGTCTGGCATCCGATTGATTGACCGTGACACCGGCATTGCTAATTCGCATACGCAACTAGTAGTATTTATCATCATCATCAGTTCCTGTTATCCCTCATCAGGGATATAGGGGTTGCTCTTAAAACGGACTTCCATAGCGGCTGATTTTGTGCCTTCAGCTCAAGCTCATCCATATTCCTTTGTACCCCATCGGCTATCGGTTCTTCACCTTAGTTCTTTGGTGAATTGCTTCATTTCTGATGTGATCTATCAAAGACACACCGAGCATAGCCCGTTCCATACAACGCTGAGCGACTTTGATTCGGTGAACTGGTCCTGCCGTCAGTGTCCACGTGCCGGCACCATAAGACGCATTTTGTTTTTAGGCTTAGGTATAATTTAAATAACATTAAATCTTGTTCGGCATAAAGATGTGATGAAAACATAAGTGGAATAATTTTAGTTTGTTTTAAAAAACATCGTCACTAGATTTAAAGCATCCTATGTTAGAGCTCTCTACTAGATGCACAGTGAACAAGAAGAAACAAAGGTTATCCAGACATATCCATCATTTATTTAGTAATACCACCTCCTATTATGTATATGTTTCGTATCATTTTACTGTATTATTTTAACAATGCGCTGTATGACATTTAATTTCAATATCGACCATGACCAGACCTAATGTACGTTTCGACATCATTACCTATTCGTGATGATCAAAGTTCATTGCACATCAAAATTAGTACTTAGGCGGTAGAGATCATAATGCATCTCTTGACAAATTACCCCAAGTTACAACATAACCTACAGATATTAAATTCAATATTACAGTCTAAAAAAATTTAATGGTACCCTGGCCTCTGCACTAGGTTTTAGGCCTGCATCTCCAGGGTCAGTGTTTTCACATTAATCATAGTGCAATCTAGTGTGCTGTTTATCGGGCTATTTATTTCGTTATATGCCCTGTTGTCATTAAATTCATTAAACATTGCTGTTTGGAGGGATATTATGTATCTAAATATACATAGGGAAAAATTGTTAAATTTGCAACTGTCCGTCAGTATGTGAAATCATTCAAGTCATTCAACAATATACCCCGAGCTACAATAACAAACTTGCTTGAATGGAAAAATTCCTGGCTCTCTACAAACAAAGTGAATACAATTGAATGTCTTCCACTCGTATAAACATCAAAGCACATGAGTATTACAAGCCGTAGGCAAGGGTACAGTCGACTGCACAACTACTTTAAGACCTTACGGTTAGTAATGATTCATCATCATCATCATCATTCAGCCACAAGAAGTCCACTGCTACAGTAATGATTGGGGGAAATTATCTTCAGAGAATTTACTAGCATGACGAGAACTGAAAATTAAAATATGTGAGTTGTTTGCATATTTTTTTTCATCTCACTTGAGAAGCTACGTTAAGATATACTATTAAATTTTGTAATGGTAAAAATATTTTTCTCTGCGACTAAACTTTTATAAGTGATAGTGCGAAAGATGCGAAATTGTGCAATACAAATCGGGCGTAAACAAAATAAGATAGGACAGGGTTGGATAGAGTAGAGCGTAATAGGACGAGGTGCTCGGAACGCCTTTGAATGTATGAAGAATTCATAAATATTTGAGTTAGGTATCTCACTCATAACATATTCCTTACGTATCTATACCCTTATTAGAAAATGTTTTGTATTCAATGGAAAACGTAATCTAATAAGTTTATTATTTCACTTACTTTTTCACATTTTTAAGGCCTCTGAAATCCAAAAAAAAAGTACTTTTATTTTTAACCGACTTATTTTTATGTATGTTCCCCCATTACTCGAAGACGCGTGCACCGATTTGAAAAACTCGTTTTTTGTTTAAAAGGGTTGACTTTACAGGTCCCATAGTTATCAATTCAGGATCCGATGATAGGATCCTGGAAAAATCGAGAGAAATTTTAAAAGCATGGGTGTTTAGTGGGTGTTTTTTTTTTATACTGAAAACACAATTTGGAGAAGTCGTAGTAATCTTCACAAAAAATCGTGAAATTAAAAAAAGAGTTTATTTTACTAATTATATATACATACTTCAAAATACTACAGCATCAAAAACAAAGAGATAATTTAAACAAATACGACCTTTAAATTAGATGTAGGTATTGTAGAAATATATTTTGGAGTCGGTGCCCAAAATGTGTGTGTTGGTCATGTTACTTGGCACCGGCTCCAAACTATACCTCTACAGTTACTACGTCGAAAAGGTCATATTCGTTTAAATAATCTCTGTGTTTTTAGTGCTGTAGTGTTTGGAAGTCGGTTTTAAATTTTTATTTATTTACTTACTCTCCGTAAACTTTTATATTTTCAATAAAACACAATCTCACTCCAAGCTAATTCGATGGCAAGTTTCCCATTTATGGATAACTTAGTATAATGTGAATTACAGTGAATAACTGAGTGGAATTAGTTGAACGAAGCCATAATTTTTCTCTAACACGTTTATCAAAAACGGCTGTATATACTTATGCATCTAACTGTACTTATTATTCCATTAATAAACTGATTGAAACAGTCACATGAGCACGTCGTCGTCACGGGATACCATACTCCATGGAACCTTACCAATTTGGTGATTCTCAATCTCATGCATTTTGCTAGAAGAGCTGGTAACCAAACAACTAAGGAAGGCCTATTCGTCCAGATAGCTCTGTCTCACGGAGACCCTGAATTTCTTACATTAAAATGGAAATTACTAGTAACCACAGTCCATACCAGTTCCATGTATGGAGCGTTTCCTTGAAAAAACTTTACTGACGTCCTTTTTTATTATTACAATAAATTTATTTGTTACTGCATGTGTAGTCAGTGTGATATTTTAGTATTGGATTGTTAACAAAACAATTGGACGGGAAAATAAGTTCAAAATAAAAAAGAACCTCAATATCATTACACAATTTCGCCAAACTGCAAAGCAGTTTGTTGGCGAAACGCTCTATCTCTATATATTATTACTTATATTATTATTGTCCATAAACCACGTATTATTTAACGTTATATTTACTCATTCGGGTTCAGTCCATACGCATTTGGTTTTCTACATAAGAAAATTTCGTGGACTAGCATCGTGAGGAAATCTGAGATTCACATTTATCAGCGCTTGCGAGATCGTGAGGATTTCAGAATAGGTTGTTTTTTCGATGGACGTGTCGTCTGCTCTGAACTCTATACTTTAGCAAGACCACTTTCTCCACACATTTTCCTCCCGTCCGCGAGCCGATGCTAATTACGATAAGAAAGAAAATTCTCCACACAATTAGTTGACAACAGATTTATAATTAGGCAATTTATAAGCCATGCCCACTTGCAGTTGGAAATAGGACGCCCAGAAGTTCTGCTTCTCTCTAGATATCGTATAATTTGAATGCTTTAATCGCAAACTTATGCCGTACAAATTGTGCGATGTGGGGATTATTAGCTCGATAGAAACTGAAAGAAATCAGTTAGGGGTCTGCATAATTTTCTTGTTCTTTCTTCTTTGACTCAATTTCAGTCCACTGCAAGTAAATTTTGAGGCAGGTTCCGCATTAAAATTCTCTCTTTTTTCAGTGGACCTTCTCTAAAATTTTATTCGGTGATCACGCCCACACGCATGCAACTTCCCTGATGCATTGTATGCAAACGCCTTTTGCTCACTTCCAAAACCACATAACTCTCAACGAAATAAAACTATTCTATCCCGACTAGTAATAGAGATGCGAATGCTATGAAAGATCCCAAAGATAGATGCTTAGTTTTGACTATAAAGGAATTAGAGTCAACGACATTTTGATGCTAAATGTAGCTTGAAATTTCGTTATGGTAACATTGAATACAGTATGTTTTTTTTGCTTGAGCTGCTTTCATGATGTCTAACTGAATTGTCTTTCAGAAAAAGGGTCATACCGACAGGGATAGTTGTCAAATTAATGTTTCCTCTTATTTTATATGGAACGTATTGTCTTAACATCCTATGTTTTAAATTGTAAGGAGTTCCCAGGATTAACAAAAAGCTTATAATTATTTAATTGATTGAAATCAAAATATCAATATCTCTACTAAGCATTTAGCTAGACCAGAGCAACTGATGCCTGAATCGATGAACATCAGCTTTTCTATCCGGTACAGAAACGTCCTTAAATTGTACAAGTGTTAATTTTCTTGAAATGAGGTCCTTGAAAAGTATGTGTGGTGTTACCCTGAATGACAGGATACGCAATAAGTATATTAGAGAACGTTATGGACTAAAAAAGGATGTAGTAACCAGAATTAAGAAAGGAATGTTGATTTGGTTCGGACATATGGAGAGGATGAAGAAATAAATATATCAAACAAATGTGGGTGGAAGGACCGGTAAGGGACGTCCCAGGTGGACATACTTCGACCAAATAGGGCCAAATGCATTAGCAAAGGGCAAAATAAAAATTGCCGAAACCGGCGTGCGTGCATGCAACGACTGATGAATGTTCGAGAGATGGGAATGGGGCGAGAGAGGTCTGTCAGGATCGTGTTAAGTGGCAGACCCTAGTCTCTGCCTACCTTTCCGGGATACAGGCGTGAGTTTATTGTTTAATAGCTTTTTTTAAATTAACAAAACAAAATAGTAGCTACATACAAATGAGTAACAGTCTTGCATTGTTTAAATAAAACTTTTTTTAAATATTAGCCTTAATAGCTTTAATAATAACATGATATAATACCTAATAAGGAGAGTCACCCACAAAAGCTTAACTTTCATAACTCACATCGTCTCTGAAATCACAATATCATCACCTACATCCCATTTGACATGTAAAACACAAAAATTCTGTACCACATTGGCAACTGCGTCCAATTAGAGCCGCAGCGCGCACGCTTCACTGCGCCCGCGCATCGCATGCCAGGGCTGTCACGACTGTCGCGGGAGCAAAAATACGGCGCGAGAAATCACACAGATATTTACAGCTGAATCTGGTGAGATTTCGGTAATTGGAATTAATTGGACCGTAATTTGGAGTTACAGCGACATATCCTCACGCACGTTACCGCCAAACGGTAAGCAGAGGCCCCATTTTACTCGATTGATCACGTCTGCGGCCAAATCTCGTCGTCACTGTCAATACTTCTTTCGGGAAATTCTATGGAAAATGTTATGCGCGGCTAACTAAACAGCGCAAAAAGAAGAAGACGCTTGCACTTGCCCATTAGCTCAGTTGGGAGAGCGCTGGCACGGTGAGCCAGGGGTCGCGAGTTCAAGTCCCGGCATGGGTGGAATTTTTAGCCTCTAAATAGGTTTTTAAAGAAGAAGAGTTATAAAATATCTTGTAATCTGCTATCTTTCCTAGAGAACAGTTTTAGAAACTCGCCAGTTTTGACAAAGTCAATGTAGTCAATTCACATGGACAACCCTGTCTCTAAAGAGATGGTAAAGACAAGCGATTACGTCACAGTAATTCGTGCTCCAAAATTCCACATCATACTTTATTACTTTACTAGTGTTTTATGTACAGACGGCAGCAAGTCAATCTTTTGTTGGAAAATCGCCGGTAACGTAAATAAATTGTGTGCATTCACTCAAAATTTTATGATATTTTATTTCATTAGCTACGTAATTCACAGCTGATCAACCTCCAATATTTGTTGCAAATGGCGCGTCGGCAAATATGCGAATACGAATCACCATCATCATTCAGCCACAAGAAGTTCACTGCTGGACCTAGGCCTCCTCCAATGATTTCCAAAAAGACCAGTTGAGAGCGGCCTGCATCCAGCGTCCTCCTGCCACTTGGATGAGGCCATCTGTCCATCTTGTGGCTGGTCGTCCTACGCTGCGCTTGCCGATATGTGGTCTCCATTCGAGAACTTTTCGGCCCTGTCGGCCATCAGTTCTGCGTGCTATGTGACCCGCCCACTGCCACTTCAACTTACGAAATAAATAATAGGAACAACTTGAGAATACAAATAGCCCAGTGCTTTTTTTCATTCGCATATCTGCCGACACAAAATGAGTGCTAAAGATTCATCAGAGACTCCGGCAGTGGATGGTCAATATTTGTCAAATTCGCAAATACGAGTGGCCAAGTGAGGATAAAGGTGGTTGTTCTGCCAATTTTACTGATGCTGCTTTGAATAAGAGCTATCTTTGAAATAAATAAAGTCTCGGCTACTTATTGTACTACGCTCTTTGAATTATAATTATATCTATGCGTAGATCGTTAAACTAATATTTCTTGAGCTCAGCAACAAGCCTTCTTATGCAACGAGAAAAGTAGAGTAAAATGTAATAAAGTATGCTTCTTCCTTTCATAGCTATCCCCAAGTAAGTCTACTTACCTAATTAGAGTTTCGAAAAATATTGGAGGAGTATTCCATTATTCTCAACTACCCGACGTTCGTACTTATTATTATTGTTATTCATTAATACACGAGCAGTTTTGAGCTGATACGTGCACTTCCGTGCACTTGTCAAATGTTTATCAAGTTTGTTTTTAAATGAGTTCACTGTAGGAGCACTAATAACTAACGTGTGTGCACTACCCACTACGACTACTACTACTTATTCAGGAAATTTAAGATTTTTTACCACTTATTCTCATCTACATCTGTCTGGCCTATAAACAGAGCCCACTGTTGGGCATAGGCCTCTCCTCTTTCACGCCAACCCATCCGTCTTTTGCTAGTCTCGTTCAATGTTTCCCAGCCACCTCCACAATGTTGTCGGCCCAGCGACCGCTGACCCGTTGTTGGCCACAGTGACTACCTTAGACCACCGGCCATCTTCCCGCCCAACCAAATCCCCGCCCATCTCCATTTTAGTTTTGTGATTCGTGTGTGTGTGTGTATCCCTTTGCGCGAATAGTTTTTTTTCCATATTGGCTTTCTTGAGCGTCCATCTCCATTTACATGTACAAATTATTAATTTCATCCTCCATCTAGGTCTAAATTGTATATCTTAAAACATTTATCTTTTTCACACTTTCGTATGCCTATCAGTTATTTTCATTCACCTCGTGTGGTTGACTGGTAAAGAATGCTTGCAGCATTAATTCCGCCGTATTGCCAGTGTAAAGCTTACTTGTGGGTGCGATAACAATAACAATAATAAATATACTATATACTTATGCACCTTCTTAAACACTTTCAAGAAACCCCTTTCAGCAACACAATTGTTTTCTTGAAATTGTTTAAGACGGTTCAGACACATCATTTCAAAACGTACTTACTTTTTCCAATGACTAAAAACCAGTGATAGCTAAAAACACAATAACACTCGTTGTCATTGTGTTTTTGTTAATTGAAAAATAGTTGTCTCAAAATGCGTCACGTACGATCCAAGAACGTTCCTTGGTACGATCTTTAGAACTACCGTATAATCATTGTGCAGATCGTAAACAATTTTATTGTAAACCATGTCACCAAATCACCGTTAGATAATTGCTACACACCGCAAAAAGAGGCGATGCGCCAACCATGCGTGCTTCCGACGGCAAAGGTCTAAAACCAAGGTTAGTCTTAAAAAGCTGTTTAGAGGCTAAAAATTCCACCCATGCCGGGACTTGCACCCGCGACCTCTGGCTAACCGTGCTAGAGGTCGCGGGTTCAAGTCCCGGCATCGGTGGATATATAGCCTCTAAATAAGTTTTTAAAATTGTCCTCAGCACGGGTTAGTGCAACAAAAATAATATAATCAAGGTTAGAGTCTGAGACCCGAGGCCTGTTTCATAGAACTACAATTTGTGGTTAACTATGACAATTCGATGAACATTGCAAAGTTCAATTATTCACAGTATAATAAGTAGGAGGTATCGGCTACGCAATGTACATGGAACTGTCGTAATAAACTATGAGTTTTGTAGTATTATAAAACGCGGCCTTAAGGGCATATTTTTTTACAATAAAAGTGTGCTAAGCTTTTGTCGAGTCAATGTTTTTGACAGTTATCCCGACATAGGATAGAACCTTTGCGCAGTCACTGTTATTGACACTTATCCCGGTACAGGATAGAACCTTTGTCGAGTCAATGTTTTTGACACTTATCCCAGGATAAAAGACACTCTTTTGAAAAATATAAATTGGTGAAAAAGCTCATAGAAGAAAGTTAGTATTAAAACACTAACTCTAATTGGGGTGTTTTAGGAATAGCTCATTTTAGAGGTATAGGTAATTTAATTCCATTCATAAATTCTTAGCTGTCTATGTACACGCGACAGAATTTTTTTTTGCCTTGTGTTAAAATCATAGAATCGAATTCAGATTGGAAGGTTGATGTGATGATGCTGTCGGTATTTAGATAAGTTATTGCCAAATAACAATTATAAAGAAAATAGTGAAATCGCGGGAAGATTTATTCGAAAACTCGAATGCAGGAACGTATAAAACCATTCGCCTATTAAAACTGTTTTTGCTCCAATAAAACCTAATCACAGAATGCGATCGCAAATCCGCGACCGCGGCGGTGAAATTCAGCACCAGCTGTAATCACGTGACATTGCGCATGTTTTACAATAGAAATAATACTATAAATTCACGCATAAGAAAACACTCCTCTGCGCTAAAAGAGACTATTATTAAAATAAATTATCCAAAATAATCTTTATAAAATAAATCGATCGTGATCGAGCGAGAGTGATCTGTCAGGATCGTGGCAGTCTCTGGTCTCTGGCTACCCCTCTGGGAGATAGACGTGAGTTTATGTATGTATGTAAAATAAATGATCTAAAAATCAGATTCTTCAAAAATGTAACGCTTAGTGATAGGGGCCTTACTGCCAGTTACTGCATCTGCAGGCCACAGACTTTATATTAGAGAGACAGAGAGGGAGGGGGAGCGAGAAGGAGGGAAGGAGATGAGAGAAAGTACTACCGCTTATAGTTAATATCTTTATTTTTTTTCTCTTAATTTTTTATTAATTTTTAGCGTTCCGTACCTAAAATTGAAAAAACGGAACCAATACAGAATCACTTTGGTGTCCGTCCGTCCGTCTGTTTGTCAAGACCCTTTATCTCGGGAACGCGTGGAGGTGTCAAGTTGAAATTAAAACCATATACTCAAGTCTACAGTCCCTTAAAGCTGTGAAAAAATCAAACTTCTTAGTTAACGCAAAAACAAGATGCGGCCGTTATCTTTTTCACCGCAAAAACGATTTGTGAAAAAAGATATAATTTTTCTGTTTGTCAATCCAACGGGTAGGCCCACCCACCGAACGACGGATCGGACGGACGAATGCGGTTCTTACCTTATAATAAATCTACGACCGTTGCAATATTCCCACGTTACGTTTTCCCCGCTCCGTTTTCCGCGAGCGAAGATAACGGCTCCGCTGAACGGTCAACTGACGATGCTGTACCGTACTCTATGCTCACGTCATGTGCCTTGGTTCACGTACAGTCGACAGTAGGCTGAGCGGTAGAACGGCAGCCTCATATTGGGGAGGTCGTGGGTTCGAATCCCGGCATGACTTTGTGTAAATTTGTGAAGTAGGTTCACGTACTATCGGCCCTGTGTGGTGGACCAGTCATACGGATTGTTATTCCTTCCTAGAGGCACTCGAACATTGTTCGCTTCCAGCCATAGATTTTTTTGCGTACCGATTGACTGCCTCGTTGGTCCAGCCGTTAAGGCGCTTAGCTAGCAAAACATAGGTCGTGGGTTCGATTCCCACTGGGGGCCGCCGTACATTTGTACAAATGGCCTCAGTCGCAGTAGTCGCAGTATCAAACAATATTATATCAAGACGGTTAAGTAAAGCCACAAAATGTTCACTGTGTTTCTAGAAAGATGCCGATCTACCGACTCATATTACCCGATATGCCGTATGTTTATAAACCAGACTTTCTAGATTCAGATAATCAACGTTACTCTTTATGATCTAACTATGCACGCACAGACGTACCGACCGGCGACCACTCGATGCCTGGGTTTGTTGTTTGAAAAACTAGTGACCTCGCGCGGGTTTATTCGGTTTTGGGTTTACTGTCTTGGAATCGATGGAAGATATTAACAAAAGACTGTCTTTATATCTATTGTTCTTCTCGCTCGGACATTCTAATATTTTTAATTATTGTTTAAGAATGTACACTTTTGACCAAAAAAAAAAAATTATGTTGAAATGAAAATTATTGAAAACTAAAAGTAACTAGACTAACCACCGCAGGTTTCTGAATAAAGAATCACACTACGTAAAGGAATCCGTTCAAGGCATTTTAAAAATAATGGCTCTAACATAAATAATGCTGCTTGGCACTGTGACAAAATTGTTACACTGCAATAAAATATACCCCCTGTAATAAAAATATATCTGACTACAAAATAGAATACCTTTTGGTAACCAGTCAAGGACATCACAAACATGGAAATTTGACTAACGGCTATATATATATATATAAAGGTGTCTGGAAGAGATCGCTCTAAGCGATAAGACCGCCAATTGTATACCACTACTTAGATATAAGAAGCTATTTGTAATATCTTTCACCTGGTTGTGCAATAAAGTGTTCTCTATCTATCTATCTATATAAACAGCCTATATACGTCCCACTGTAGGGCACAGGCCTTCTCTCAGAGAGAGAATATGGGCTTAATCACCACGCGTGCCCACCGCGGATTGGCGATTTCAAGCGCTAAGGTATGTGAATAGCTCAGAAATAGCGAGTGGTATTGCTACTATAACCTCACAAATGTACATAACTTAGAAAACACTGAGAACCGAACTTGGGTCTTTCGCTTCCGAGTCTAATGTTATACCCATTAGACTACCACCGCATTTATTGGTACACCTATTATGTTTCCCCCTGACATCCAATTTCTGCCTATAATACAATTAATAATTTGGTACAATTTGTTCTATTTCTGACATATTTAATATTATGTAATTAATTAATTTATACTATAATTTAATTTTAATTTAATTCAATCTTGACATATATTATTCTCATTTTGTATCCCTGGATCACCCTTGCCTCAGTCTATCTATAGTTCATATTTAATTACTCATCTATTAGTATTTACAATTTATTTCATAATCTGTGACTTTGAGTGCACAAAGTTTATACAGACTAGTCTTATCTTCTTATACCTGGATCTATATGGAATATAAATTTGAATACTACACTTATTTATTTATTTTATTTAATAATACAATTTATATCACTATTAATAATACCAGCATGACATTTTATACTTATTCTGACATTACAAATATTTTTTACGCCGGTCTACCACTTTGATTACCTCACCTCTTGGCGCTGCATGCCGCTCACACCGGGTACCGGCAGAATATCAGCGCTGAAGTTTGTCCCAAACTTTCAGCACATGCTGAGTCGGAGCCCATTTACATTTGCCACACCTACGTTGTCTCTTTTCGGGTATTGATACATTACCGTACCATGTACTTAAAATCTAAATGTTTTTGCTCTGCATGTGTGCTTCTGCTTTTTAATATGTTTTCTTTGTGCTGTTTCTTGTAATTAGTTGTGTTTATGCTTTGTATACGTGTGTGTGACTTATGTAAATAAATGATCTATCTATCTATCTATCTATCAATTAACATATTTATCCAAAATTCACGAAATTCGCTTTACAAAATGGCTTCCAAAGATTACCTCGAACACACAAACTGACTCTACCTCTTCCCTTGTTACTCGTACATAGCCAGCACAACGTATGATTTGATAACCGGTCTAGCGGTCTATGAATTGATTATGCAAGCACTTTCGTTACGGAGGATTCTGCGTTATGTGTGTGTGACATAAAAACTTTAAACCTGTTTCTTACAAATGGGCTGACAAACCTCAATTGTAATTTGCATCTCATAAAGATAATGGATAGTTGAGCATTTTTTCAAATGGGTGCGAACCAAACAGTCAAAAGTCAAAGTAAAAATAACAATAAAATAATAAAATTTATATCAATTAAAAAATCGTAACAGTCTACAGTCGGCTTGAATCTAACATGGGTAAAAATAAGATATTTATACTTGATCTATGTTAAAAAATTACCTTTATCTCAAGCGTCTTAATGGCTAAAATTGACAATGAAAAATCTTAATGTATGAAATTGTAGCAAAAGTTATATTATAAATAAGTAGAAGTAGAAGTAAAAAATTGGTGACTAACCAAATTTATAATAATATAGTATTAAATACAATTTATGCCAATACTTAACACGTTCCACACAACACAATTACTTGCCCTAATACCAAACTAAGACCTTTTGCTGCGGTAACCGACCAGAAACATCACAAATATAGAAATACCCACTCTGAGGCCATTTGTACAAATTGTACGTGCGGCAACAGTGGAGACTTAGTGGTGGGGTCCCTTATCCTTTGGGTACGGGAACATAAAAAAAAGTGCCGGTTGGTCTCTTCCGTTTATTTTATTTTATTGTGTTGATACTTTTATACTGATTCCAAATTATTGTTAATTATTTAATGCCTAATATTATGCCTCACTGTTTTTTATTTATAAAGAATAAGTGTAGAAAATCGCGGCGGAGACTGAAAAACAGCATTAATGCTGAGGCTCCGACCATTTCAAAAGTGTACTAAATTAAATTACTCTTAACATAAGCAAATTTGTTACTTTTGAATAAAGTTTTTTTTTTATTTATTTATTTAAAATCGAATCCACAATCTCTAGAATATTCTTTCATAAGCAATCATGCTGTACCTACCTATCAATCTCGTATAGAGTTCAGGTTTAACAAGTGCCAGTTACTGCTGTTTGTTAAGGCTGTTGTTACGCCAGGCATAGTTTTTTGCTCGCACAATCTAACATTTTAGTGATTTTAATAAAATTAGTGGTCCGAGGGTTTGTTAGATAATAAAATTAGGGACATTGTAAATAGATTTTTGTTTTCCTATACTTAGTTTTTTATAAAGAAATGTAGTTTCCAAAATTAATATGGTGTAAAATTTTCTCAATCAATACGACCACCGTATTTTAAGGGGACATTCCAACCATGATTTAGAAATATATGGTGCTAGTTTTGAAATAAATTACGCATCCAAAACAATTTTGGTATGCTACCCAAAATAAGTTCACTTAAGCATAAACAAACAAAAACGCAAGGTAATAAAATAAAAAAAACTATGTTTTGGGCGTCTTATTGTGTTTTTGATTGTGTACGTATGTTGAACGTCAGACTCTTAAGCATTTAATATGTTAGAAAATATTTTTCAACTTTACGATACTTCCTACCCTAGCCAAAGGACGGAAATCACGAATATTTACAAATTATGTATTACCATCAGAGATGGGTAGTGGATTATAACCCAGTAGTTATAATCCAGTTTTAATCCGGGTTATAACGTTATCGACCAGTTTTATCCCATTAACTACTTTTTTGGTGGGTCAAAATGAAAGACAGGAGCGATTCGATTTAACAAGAACAAATTACAACTAAACAAATATGCTTTGGGTAATCGCGAGTTTTGCTTGACATTATAGTGCCATAGTGATTTATTTTTGCACCACTGAAGTATTTTTAAGTTTTAATGAAATGCATACACTTTCAAAATACTATGTTTTCTATGAATAAAAGTACAAATAAAAGCGTGTCGGGCCACGCGTAGCTTAGGGTTCAACAGACATCTAGTTATTACAACCTATTACCTAACATAATCACAAAATTCAGCTATCAAACAAAATAGGAGGCTTTTTTACTAATCCCATTAATGTAATCGACCATTAACCTGTAAAGCCTAGTCAGCTATGATAATTTTTCGTTTAAATTTATTATATTTGCTACTATCGTGATTTTTTTTAGATTTTTAAATGCAAAGGTTTAGATTGTAGAGGGGGGGGACACGGGTACAAGCTAAATATTTCGAAAATGGATGCCTCAATTGTAAAATGATCTTAATAAACTCCCAATGTTTTTAAAATAGCTATCCAACGATTCCCCACACGGTGGGGTAGAGAAGAAAAAAAATCAGCCCCCCCCCCTTTTCATGTTCGGGGAGGTACATTAAAAAAAACTTTTTGACATTTTATTATTTAACTTTGTCGGCGTGATAAATATGTATACACATACCAAATTACAGCTTTCTAGTACCACCGGTCTTTGCGCTAGGCTGCGGACGGATGGACAGACAGACAGACAGACAAGTACCACCGGTCTTTGCGCTAGGCCGCGGACGGACGGACAGACAGACAGGCGGACATGGCGAAACTATAAGGGTTCCTTGTCGGACTGCGAAACCCTAAAAATGGAAGATTTAACCTAAGTAACATGTTGTAAGATTTGGACTAAGTGACACGCTGCAGTCCCCGTGAAATATTTTCAGATAATGTAGTCCTAATAATGATTCTGCATCTATACTTTCTAAATAATCCAGAAATATTTAAGTAAAACGCCAAGTGCATTCAACACAGGCGGGAATCATCACTTCATCAGGAACTGCAGTGAGTGACTGAATCCTTTACACAATGAAAAAGTTCATAAAATATCGCGTTGGAAGTTCAGTCAGCATTCAGGCCAAGGTCATTCAGGTAAACAGTGATCACAGTAACAATAAACAATGCCGGTTCGATAAAAAAAAAACACGAAATTATACCAAAAAACGCTCGTGCGCATTCTAGTACTGGAGTGAGTGCTGTGCCGTACGCATTGTGCACGGCGCAAGTGCGAGCGAGATTGACGATGTCGTTGTCCCACTCGCTCACGCCCGGGGATTTCCGGGCCCCCGGAAATTGCCTGCAATGCTTAGGTTTAAATGTACTTAGGTACTTAGGGCCACTTGCAGATCTCGCAAACTAGAGTTTAAGTCAAGCATTTGACAGATAATGCACGAACTGTCAAAATCTCGACTTAAACTCCATTTAGGACACTGGCCCTTAGTACAATGCGAGCGCAAGAGATAAAAACTAAACTTCGAAGTGAAATCCCACCCTAATATTGTATTGTATGGAGAATTTCCTGTATATTTATGCGTGCATAATTTCATAACGATACATGCAGCTTACAACTACAACGCCGTGCACATTATTCGACGTATTCCGTATTACTATTGAACGAAATCATTATGAACCGCCATAATGGGTTATAACGGGTGCATAACTGGGTCAAAACTGGATTATAACTCACCAGTGGATTATAACCTGGGCCATTACCCATCTCTAATTACCATTACTGATAAATCCTTACTAATATTATAAACGCGAAAGTTTGTATGTATGGATGGATGTGTGTTACACTTTCGCGCAAAAACGGCCGAACAGATCCGGATGAAATTTTGCACAGAGATAGATTATAGTCTGGATTAGCACATAGACCATTTTTTTCCCAGAAAAATGTGTATTTTTGATGTGTATCAAAATTACAACGCGAACGAAGTCGCGGGCAACAGCTAGTCATTAATAATACTGTTTTTCACAATGAAAAGAACATTCCCTCAAAATACGGTGAACAATTCAGTCACTCTGTAGGTAAGGATTAGGAAAAATAAGTCTAGAATATCCGTAATTTTATTATCTATCAAATAATCAGATGTTAGAACGTGCGAGCGAGACAGCATGCTACACGAAACAGCAGCCTTAAAGAAGTGAACTTCCATGATCAAAACAAGAGTAAAATAAATAGTAGCTCTACGTAAATGTCAGTGCGGTCCCAGACCTGGTATATCGCCTCGGGGCACTCCTTGTGACGTCTATTTACTGGCGGGCTACCTAAGGAATGAAACATTAAATAGGTTTTTATATGGGCAATCCGCCATAATATCACATAAGCGGGGTGCTCAGGCGAGAAACGTGTTTTTTTTTTTGTTTTTTTTTTTTGTTTTTTTTTTTTTTTTTTTTGCTCTAGCTAAAAATGGTAATACATACCAGTGTTAAACTTGGTGTGATTATAGAGCAATCCCTATAGTATAAGAACAAATAATAAAAATCAGCCAAGTACGTGTTGGGCCACGCGCAGTATAGGACTCCGTAAAAAGAGGGGTTGTTATCTTTTCAATGGATTTTGTACGAAGTTTTCCTTTGGTTGGTCGCCTATAACTCGTTAACTTGTAAAGCCTACTTAGCCATGATAGTTTAACTTATAAATGTGCTACTGTCTTGATTTTTTTCACGTTTCTACAACCAACCGTTTAGCCGAGAGAGAGGGGGACGCCCTACTCGGACAAAAATTTGCTCTTTAAAGCTTAATATTTTGCAAACGGAACCCTAAATCGTAAAATGGTCTTCCTACACCCACAATATTTTTAAACGACGATATAATCCAACGATGCTCTACAAAAAAAATCTTTTTCCGAGATTTTATTTTACCGTTTTGTCGCCGTAATATATAGGTATATCTATGCCAAATTATGTACAGCTGTCTAGTACCTATGGCCTCTGTGCTAAGCCGAGGCCAGACAGACAGGCGCACGGACATCGGACATGGCGAAATTTTGAGGGTTCCATGTTGACTACGGAACCCTAAAAACCGGTCAAGTGTAAGAGGTCTCCGGCTATGGGTCCCGGGATTAATCACCACGCGTGCCCACCGCGGATTGGCGATTTCAAGCGCTGAGGTATGTGAATAGCTCGGACACTCAGGTTTCCTTACGATGTTTTTCTTCGCCGTTAGCGAGTGGTATCGCTACTATGTCGCGCTTGACAAACGTACATAACTTAGAAAACAAAATCACAGGTACATGCCCGCACTCGGAATCGAACCTGGGTCTCTCGCATCCGAATCCAATATTCTACCCACTAGGCTATCACCACTTTCTGAACTGAATAAAAAAACATATTTTGCTAAATATAACAAAATTGATTAACTAACTTTGGCCTTCGCATCTACGTAATAAGATGATTTATACAGCGTCCAGTAGCACTTTCACTCACACTACATGGGTGAAGGGACCACTCGGACGCTGCAGTGCCTGGGACATTGTTTTTTAGGTGGAGTAGGCTTGCCCAGCGCCTATGCCATCCCACAGGAAAGACAAGTCAATACGTGCAGGTCAACATAATTGATTTTCCATTATGAAATAAATAGGTACAAAATAAAATACATTTATGACAGTACGGAAACCGCATTTGGTCGATTTTTTATGTATTGCACGTTTATGGTTGTCGTCAATAAACGGCAGTGTGCACTTAGTTAGACCTGGGTTTTCCGTACTTCGCCCCATAATTAGGCAATTGTACACAGCAAGCGCTGAGGTATGTAAATACCGCAGGCACTAGGGTTTCCTCACGATGTTTCCCTTTACAGAAATCTAATGGTATTGCTACTAGAAATTGCTACAAATTCACAAATATACGTAACATAGAAAACAAAGTAGGTAATTGGTACATACCGGGATTCGAACCCATGACCTCCCGAATGTCAGGCCAGCGTTCTACCGATGCGCTACTACAGCAAGTGTGTAATTAAACAAACGCCAGGCGGAAGCAATGCAATTCAATGCGGCACTTAAATTAGCATCGAACTCTCGTTTCGTCCACACAAAAACGATCGCAAAACGCAATGGCAATTGTAAACGTTTAAGCTTGTTTCATGAACGCCTTATAAGTGCTACTTACTTACCAGTTACTACAGCACATCATAAAGTGAGTCTTATTTCGCGCGCCGTAAGTGTTACACTTGTCCAAGGTCTACTTTATGCTGTTGCTGACAACATTCTTCGTCGATGGTCACACCCACATTCTCAGGCCCGGTACAGACAGGCCGAATGAATGACAAACGTATCCTAACAAACGAAATTGGACGGATCAGTGTAGACGTAATGGAGAAAGCAAGTACAATCACTTGTCCTGGTCCCAAACTAGGATACCCTGTGATATGGTAACCAGGCAAGGACATATCAAACATGAAAATACACCCAGACTGAGGCCATTTGCACGATTCAAGTACGGCGGCCTCCAGTGGGAATCGAACCCACGACCTCTATTTTGGTAGTCAAGCGTGTTAACCGCTAGAACAACAGTCGAGCGAGAAGAAGTGAACTTAATTGATCTCCATCGTGTTAGAACTATGGAAAGCAGTATAGCAAACGCAAATGGGGGACTTACCGCGTGTGCTGCCGATCCGAGAAGCCGTCGGTTAGTCTGTAACTCTGTACGCAGCATCAGCCCTGGGCCACACAGAAGGGATGTGGGGCGAGTGGCACGGAAAGGACGCGTCGCTTGTATAGAAATCGCATCGTCGCCCCGTCTCTTCTGTGTCGGCTTCGTCCTGTCCTCTCAGTACATTTTGTATGAAAGTGAATTGGACGCGTCTTTTCCGCGCCCTTCTGTGTAGCCCGGAGCTTAGCGACGTACAAAACGGCTAACGTCATTCTTTCTTTCTTTGAAGACGTTTGGATGTTTGTTACTTAATCACGCAATAACGGCTGAACGAAATTACATGAAACTTGGCATACCTACAGATAGAGAAAGATCTTAATTGAGGCAATATAACGATACTTGATATCCCGGTAATGCCTCCCGTGGGATAATATATGATTGTTACTGTAACCTTTTTTCAAGCCAAACTCTAAGAAATGCATTGCCTTGCCATGGTAACTAGAATCGTATAAACGGATACTGTGGCGTTATGAAGGTCGCCGGGACAGCAATAGTATAACAATGTTTCGTTCCTCTTCTCTACATACATATTCTAGCCAGTTCATGTTCGTTTATTGCTTCATTTGGTACAAAATAGGTCTTAACATGAATAGTGGTTCTCAACATAAGCCCTCTAAATAGGTAGTATAAAACGAGCGGAGCATTCTTCAAAAACTCTATTCCGTTGCATTCCTGCTATTGAAATAACGGAAAACTTAAAAAGTGTTTCTTCACCATCGATTAGCGGTTCAATTAATCTTTCCACGAGCAAAAATTTAAAATTCTCAATTTTATTTTTCGTGCAAGTGAAAATGGTGAAAATAACCTACTGAAGAATAGGTTTTCAGGTTTTACATGTTTGTTTGCAATGTTGCTCGCAACGTAACTTTGTAAGTACCTATAGCGAACGCGTGTAAAGGTTTATGGTGCTTTATAAGATTTCAAACAAATCTCGATGCTCGTACAGTCGACAGAACATCAATCTTTACATACGTGCACTCTACGCAGATACATTACTAGTGATTTAACGTAAAGGTTGTCCCGCTGTCGACTGCACTAGAGGCGTTGACAGTAAAGAAAGACCAACTAACTGTACTTCTACGCAATTACCATTTATTCAACGAATCAGCGCTGATACGAGCGGACATAAATTGCATTTTCCCGCCACCGCGCCGCGCGTCACTTTGCTAAATACACTTTCGTGTGCGAATCTTCTAATTGCACAGTAGAAAGTTACCGCAACGTTTTTTTCGCGGCTTCCGATGCAGCTACTGAATGATTTTTGTGCATTATTACATGATTATTTTCAGTTACGAATACCGTGCTAACAAGATGAAAGTCCGATCGCACTGTTCGCGAGCGTTGCTAGCAAGCATTCCCGCCATTTCTGGACACGTTCAGAAAGTGTACCTACTTTATTTCGTTTTCCAGAAAGAAAGTTCTCTAGACAAGACAGACGAGTGAGTTTCTTAATTAATGTGTCTCATTAACACATTTATAGACCTGGATTTTAATTAATTGTCGGCACGCGTGAACGCAATAAGTACTGCTACGGGTATCTCAATACTTGTCGAGACTTCTCAGATAGTATTACGGTACTTGTGATATGCATAAACATGGAAATAAATTACGTAAATTAACGTAAAATCCATCTTAAAAATCGGATGGTAAGATGGATATTTTTCCTCCTCAAATATCTCTTACGGTGCTTTTATAAGTTAAAGGTAGAAGAAATTGTTATGGTGATAACGTAGAGTCAGACATATAGATATTAACATCCGTGCACTCTACTCACTTACCTACTTTACGGGTGACTTCGAACTAAAATGGTTGATGTGCTTGCTACCTACTAAACCTAGGTCATACTAAATCTTAACAAAAGACAAACTGAGAAATTATAAAGTTTTTGTATCTAGTCATCAGCCAGTGTTTGTCTACTGCTGAACGTAAGCCTCCCCCAGGGAGAATTGTATCTATAAATGTAGGCACCTAATTACTACTCTTCTTATTTCTGTGGTATTCTGGAGATCCTACCTACTGTGCCCGTTTTTCTATGCAGATGGTGAGGATTTAAAACCGTTGTTTCAGTCAGTGAACATTTCAATTCAATGCAAGTATAATCCGAAATGTCTAGACTACAAAATTTAAATACCGTCGATGTTTAGCTATTGTAGTAGCTATTGCCAGGTTTAAAGTTATTTCAGTTATGTCATAACGGTAATAACTCTAAGCCTTAGCATAAGCAGACTATATACGTCCCACTGTAGGGCACAGGCCTTCTCTCAGGGAGAGAGCCACGCGTGCCCACCGCGGATTGGCGATTTCAAGCGCTGAGGTATATGACTAGCTCAAACACTCAGGTTTCCTCACGATGTTTTCCTTCACGGTTAGCGAGTGGTATTGCTACTATAACTTCACAAATGTACATAACTTAGAAGGAAGTCATAGGTGCATGCCCGCACTGGGAATCGAACCTGGGTCTCCCGCTTCCGAGTCCAATGTGGTACCCACTAGGCTACCACCGCTTACTTACAGGGTTTAAAACTCTTTATTACAGTCCGTCTCCTGGTAATTACATTACTTTGAAAACCAAGTCATAGGCCCGCGCTGGAAATCGAACCTGGGTCTACCGCTTCCGAGTCCAATGTTCCACCCACGAGGCTACCACCGCACTTTAAGCCTTATATTGTTATAATTAATACACACGTAGCTTAAACCTGATGCGTGTTATTGTTTTCACTTTTTCAACGAAAATCTGTGCTGCTACTTCCGGTGCCGCTGCCGAATAGGCACTGAGGCTCAAGCGCCAAGTGCACTTTTGTCCCACTTGCGGTGGAGACTATGGGGATTTGGGGGCCACAGGCCAAGATTTATGTTAGGGAGCTGGGGCGCCGACTGAGAGACCGTGGGCTTGACTGCCGCTCTGGTTCGTATCTTAGCTAAAGGATTTCTGTGCAGCGTGGCAATGCTGCCAGCGTGTTGGGGTCTTTTGCTTCAGATTTTTTCCGGGGCTGTTTGTTGGGTTGTTAGGATTTTTTTTGGATGCTAAAATTATTTTTGTACCTATTTGTTTTGTGTTCTGGACGAAACTTTTATTGGATATTGTATGGTGCATGTATTTCTCTCTGAATTTTCTAATTTTATAACTTACATCTTTTTCTTTGACCTGTTGAAAGGTGTGATTTTTTTATCACATCTATTCAAAAAGAGCTAGTTTAGTCCTCGTAAATAGGGACCAAAATAGCTCTTTGATCCCTAGGGATGAAAAGTGATTTAAATTTGGAATGTGGATATTTCTAGTACAAGTTCCAATCACCAAAGAGATCAAACACGAACATTGTATGAACAAGTAATTGGCTGTATGTTAAAGAAAAAAAGCGCGAGCCAAATTAAAAAAAATTGTGAAAAAAAAAATAAAAAGCGCGCGAAATGGACTCCACGAACTTTGTTTAGGTAGGTACTCAAATTCGGATTTTACTAAGTTTTTATAAAAAATGAGTGTGTCTTCAAGCAGTGAGAATGAAAGTATACCTATGTACTTTATTCAGTGCTACTAAAATGTAAAGGCTGAGGTGATTTTACAGTCTACTGCCACCAGTAATTACGTTACGGCCCTTACGGGTGACTTTGCAACTGAAATATACCTAGTTAAAAGTTGATGTAATGTCGAATGCACCAAATGGGAACAAAATAATAAAATAAAAACGGTTTTATGTTATTTAACATTTTAATAACACGTTGTATATTTGGATATTGGTATATTTTTTTTACCTCCAGCCCTTTAGTCAATCAATAGACCAAAGTAAATGATTTCCTCGTCGAATTTTAGAAAGTTTCAACGTTCAATCTCTACATTTTCCAACTCGTTTTCGAACGTATTCTTTTTTTTTTGGTATTTCGCGGAATTTCAGAACGAAAACGTCAACGTGACGTGACATTCATTCATCAGCTGTTCATGACGTGATCAATCACAATGATTCCCTGAAGGTTTTCCTCATTTTGCGTATAGTTTAGGCGAGTTATCTCCACTGGCCTTTCAACTTTAACGTAATAGTATGAGTAACTTATCATTCCTGAAGTCGACAAAAGGCAGGGCCGTCATCGCAACTGTTGTCGCGCTCCATTTGACTATTTACTTTGCCAAACCATCCCTGTTCAAGGCTAAAAAGGAGACGAAAACTATCGCTGCACCTCCCAATTACTTACCGGAGCACTAAGTGTCCTTGTGAATACCGGCAACCGGTTGGCTACGTAGTCAAGTGTCCTAACCTCAAAATTAATGTTTTACAATAGTCTAACCTCAGTTAGTAAGACCTTGGGTAGTTTTGTCAGAAATATGAGTTCAGGAAAGTTCAAAGTGTACGTGACGCGTTCTGATATGCCCAGTTGTGGCGTCGATCTGCTGAAAAAGGAGTAAGTTGTCTTAACATAAGTCTCAAAACATCAGAATAAGTTCTTAATAATACATCTGCAATTTACTTCATTTACAATATTTACTTAACTTACCCTCACGGCTGCGTAAAGAATTGAGGTAGCTTATATTGTATCAGGTGATTAAAAGCTGCAATCTATCCTCAAATCATTGCAAAATTACTCAACACATTTTTTCTACATTCCAGATGTGATGTTACACTATGGAACAAACCGTCACCAGTGCCAAGGTCAGAATTACTGAAGGAAGTTGCTGGCAAAAATGCCATCTTCTGCTCTCTCACAGACAAAATTGACAAGGAACTGCTGGACAAAGCTGGACCGAGCCTCAAAGTGGTTGCTACAATATCTGTGGGCCATGACCATATTGACATAGCAGAGTGCAAGAAACGAGGTGTAAAGTTGGGGTACACACCTGACGTTCTGACCGATGCTACTGCTGAACTTACTGTAAGTTTTTTTAACTTCTTATAATGAAAGATACAGGGTGTAGCAAAATCCTCTTATACATATGAAAAGGGGTTATATTCATCTATACATACAAGTACATGGTAAATTATGACAAAAATAATCACCTCTTCCATACAAAAGGTACCATCTGTAGCATTAAAATTTGTAGAACAGCTGATATTTTTTTGCGATTTTGAAGTTTTCCTAAAAGATAGAACAAGTAGATAGAAACCCCATTTTGGGGATTTTGTTAAGCCCTATAAGGTATTCTATAGAATACAACTTTACCAGGAGACGGGCAGCAGCATGCCCCTTTTAATTTGATTTTTCTTTGATTAAATTAAATTAATATAAAATCTAATTATATTGAATTAATTTTATGTAAACCATGTAATAAACCTAAAAAAAAATTGTCGAAACCCTCATATTTCTTATTCCAGTTGGCCCTTCTCCTGAGCACCTCACGTCGCCTGCCTGAAGCCATTCATGAAGCTAAAATTGGTGGGTGGGTCTCCTGGGCCCCGACTTGGATGACAGGTCCCGGCTTAGCCGGAGCCACTGTAGGCATCGTTGGATACGGCCGCATAGGCCAGGCTGTCGCTAGGAGGGTTAAGGCATTTAACACAGCGAAAATTCTCTACTTCAACAGAAGCGAGCGACCAGAGGCAAAAGAAGTTGATGCCATTAAGGTCAGCTTTGATGAGCTGTTGAAACAAAGTGACTTTATCATCTGCTGCGCTGCTCTAGTACCTGAGACGAAAGAAATTTTCAACAAATCTGCATTTGAGTCGATGAAACCCACAGCTGTGTTTGTAAATACAAGCCGAGGAGGCATTGTAGATCAAAATGCCTTGATTGAAGCATTGAGAAATAACACCATTTTTGCAGCTGGTTTGGATGTGACAACACCAGAACCACTGCCTCTGGATAGCCCACTATTCAAGTTACCAAACTGTGTGATCCTACCTCACATCGGCAGTGCTACAATAGAAACTCGGAACACCATGAGTGAATTGACCGCTCAAAACATTTTGGCTGCGTTGAAAGGTACAGCTATGCCAGCTGAAATTAAGTGAAAACTTCTGCTTAATACAAAGAAAAGTATAAATGCTAAATATC
This sequence comes from Yponomeuta cagnagella, assembly GCA_947310995.1. NCBI lineage: Eukaryota > Metazoa > Arthropoda > Insecta > Lepidoptera > Yponomeutidae > Yponomeuta > Yponomeuta cagnagella. The sequence goes on from OX371284.1 coordinate 3,528,998, forward strand.
TAAAATAAAGTAATTTCTAAACAAAACTAGTTACAGCTGTTTTGGAAAATAATTTTTATTTAAAACAATACATACCTCACCTAGAATTAAATAAATTAACCTAATCATTATGTTCATGCTGAGCTTCAGACTCTCTCCAATTATGCTGTATCATCTCCACAATCATTTTGCACCATTTGGACTGAGTAAAGTAGTAAAATGAGCATATAATGATAAATAACCATGACAGTACCAGAAAATAATCTGTTTCTTTCTCAACAACGCTGGAAACTGGTCCTTGGAAGTCCTTTGAAACAACCAACAAGCCTTCTGGAGTCAAGCCTGTGATAGCATGAACAAATTTGCTGAAGGAATGTATGTTATATTCTGTGCCATTAAATTTTCCAACTGGTCTGCCATTATGGAACATTTTCAATGTAGGTACCCCAACTATACCGTGCTGTGCATTAATTCCATGATACTTCAATGCATCTAAGGCAACCATTTTGACATTAGCATACGATCTGGCCAAAGCATTGAAATGTGGTGCTGCATGAGCACTGAATGGACAAGCTCTTGCAAAGAATAGTACTAAAACACAATCTGCTTCCATATCCCGACTGGTAATATCTGGTTTCACTTGTAACAACTTAGCCAATTGACTACCATTGATGAGTTCCACTGAAGGCTCAAGTTCTTCATTAGAATCGTAAACGATCTCCCGACATCGCACTAGTTTTCGTGTTTCATTTGCTATTAGCGTGGAATTCTCAGCGGTCACATTCGCCGAGGTGACATGGTTGTAAAGGTTTGTTAGAGTCTTGTTAACATCGTTAACAACATTGGAGAGGAGGGATTCTGACTCGTCGACGTTGGGAATGTCGTTGGGGTCCATCTCATCGAAATCTAACTCCAAACCTGTTTCAAGGTTCGTATCTGTGGCGACTATGGCTGTACCTGAATAAAAATTGTTTTATTATTCGTTTTGGAGTCCACAATCAATCCAAACCTTTAGCACAAACAATACCGGAATTACAAAGGTTAGTTATTCCCACCTTTTGTGATCATAATGACAAAAAATAGGAACAATCCTATCTTTGAGGATATTAATTTCATGTTATTGTAAGGTTTTGTTATGTTATTACGTTCGATTATTTAGTAATTTGCTAAAAATTACAAAACGGAGATTGATTTGTTTTAGAAATTAGCTGTCAAATCTAAACTAGTTTTATATTCATCGGGATGACAACCTATTTTATAGATTTGTCGGAGTGTTGGTGTCGATGCAAACGTTGTGGAAATATCATTTCAACGCTATCAGGTTTGTTGAGTGGACGTTAGCCGTAGGAAACTGTCAAATTGACAATCGCACGTTTAGTTATTGTAACGCAATAGCGTTTCGTTGCATTTGGACTCTATCGAAAATGTAGAGTTGTGACGCAGAGACGGGTTTTGAGCATGTTTTTGAGTCCTTCTAGTTCTAGTTCGACTGGAGATTTCCGCACTTAGACTCATAGTTGGGCCATTGTACGTAGCAAGTGCTGAGGTAGCGATGTTTTCCTTCACAGTTAGCGAGTGGTATTGCTACTAGAACTTCACAAATGTACGTAACTTAGAAAACAAAGTCATGGGTACATGCCGGGATTCCAACCCACGACCTCCCGAATGAGAAGCCGGCGTTCTACCGCTCCGCTACCACAGCTCTGTTTTTGAGTCTATAAGGGCCTTATGGTCCACCATCTGTTTCTTGCAAGAGCTGGTAAACAATACCAAATATTTTTACGTCGGTACTTATAAAAAAAATAACTAGGTAGGTAGTAAATTCAGTCTTTGCACCTCATTGAAAATTTGATTTCAAAAGAATTCTCAGCTTTACCCACAACTCTTAACCCGTTTTAGGACTGACTCCCTGGATGCCATTTAATTTTATTCGTGAGTCGTTATCATGTTGTTTGTAGGTGTAGATAGATAAAACATACGGTGTTATTTATAAAGATAACACAATTATTTATAAAACCGATTGTCTTATTTATAAAAACATTTTTCCTTAAAACGCTCCTCAGAGGTAGTTTAAATAGTCTGTGTTAAACGCCTTTTAAGAACTGTTTTAAAGGAATCATGTTTTTATAAATAATTCCACTAGATCATATAAAAAACACACACCTATAGGTACATGAACTCACGCTTGTAACCCGGAATGGTAGGCAGGAAATAAGGTTTGGGACTCGCCAAAATACATTATAAAATACTTAAAATACATAAGATAATCTTGCCCAGACAATCTAGTCAACTAATTTTTTGTCGCTAAATTAGCCAAAAACTCTCTCAAGAAAATTGACTCTAAGCCCAACAAAAGCCCACACGATCTCTAGGGCATCCTGTCAATTAGTTACCACAACTTTACAAATGGCAGGACCTTAACGAAGCTCGCCCAAAAGCGCCAATTTAATTCCCGCACCTGCCGAACAACGAGTCTAGATCAACTATTTCCACTCAGCCGCGGCACACAATAAAACTATTACAAAATACAGACAGATCATTTTAGATCGCACCCCCATTAATCAAGGGACCTTGTCGCGGCTGCTGCTGATCCAACGATGCCAGGTCAAGTTTATATCAGCTGCCAAACGCTAGTCGAAATCGAAGAGAGTATTTTAGCAGCTTTCGGTCGGCGTGTGACGACACTGCTGAACGTAATTCGGCCGCTCGAGCGCTGAGATATTCATAGTCCAGCGTTGTTCATAGACCATTCCTAGCGCAGGAAAAAATAGGAGCAAGGTAAATCAGCTTACATTTTTGAAGGATATAGAATACTAACCGCTTTAGTACAACTGAAAAGCAACTGAGGACGATACTTTGGCACAATCGTCGCAGCTTTTAGCATTGCTGAATAGTGAGCATAGAAATGCTTGGTACAGTTGATAAGACAACTCTCTCTACTAATTATCTTCCCAGATACTTTGCAATCACCATTATCATCATCATCAGCCATTCGACGCCCACTGCAGGACATAGGCCTCCTGCGTGGTTTTCATAACCATGAGGGGTTTTGCCATAATCGCCGCTTTGGCAGGGGGGTTGGCGATCGCAGTATGCGGTTGGAATCTCAGGAAGACGCTGCTGCCCGTCTCCTGGTAATTGATTTCCTTAGTCGCCTTCTACGACATCCACAGAAGGAAATGGAGTGACTGTGCAATGATAATGTGAAAAATTGAATTTTAATCTGCTGTTGACAATAGAACCTCCAATGGCGCTTTCTGGGTTAAACTTCATCACAGCCCACATACTCCAGAAAATAGCTAAACAGTTTGCAAACTCTTTAGGAATACGTTTCTTTTGAAAACTTCTGGCATGTCAATAGAAAACTCCATCGACTGAAGATCTATCACACCGTCTAACTGGTCATGGCTCAGTAGCAGTAGTCAATCTGTCTGACTATCCACTTAAGCGCAGCGCTCGAAATCGTCTCTAAGGCGGTGCTGCGACCAAGCATTGTGTTATCGTTTTATTTAGTGGTCGGCGGCGAGAAGCCCGCGTCGCCACCGCCCAGTCTCATCGCGACCGGCGCGCGGGGCTGGATCTATCTCAGATTATTGCCGAAAAACGAACGATCAGCCAGTCGACGTACGCGTGCTGCGATGGCGTACTCGTGGGACAATAGGGTAGCGTTCGTTGTCAGATATCTCTATGGTAAGTGGTCTGGAAGTTGCACGAAAAATATGTTGAAGATTACGTGGAGTTTCCCCACAGAACATAGGAATCTGTTCTGTGAGTTTCCCCGTCATGTTTCCCGAAGATTCCGAGTTTTCGGCCGAAATGAGCGTGATGGTTTGTTTATCTTCTTCAATGTGGAGTTTCTTCTCCGCATAAGTAATCAATTAATTGTGAAACTAACAGCTTTGACGTTCATTAAGCAAACATTTTGTTTTTATAGTGAATAAATTTGAAAGTTTCGGCTTTGATTTCAGCAAGTTTCGATTGCCTTATGGTGTGATGCATTACTAAACTTACCTACTAAAAAGTAGACCTTTAAGTTTGGAATGCTGTTTACCTCCATAATATTCTAGATGTGTTGGTTTGATAGAAGTGCACACGTAAATAACATTTGCGTTACGCCTCAAACATTACTTACTCCTAGTTTGCGAATAACAAAAACCGTCTCAAAACTAGTACAATAAAGTTTATCTGTACATTACAAGAGACAGACTTGCCTCAAGGCCTACCTAGGCCCGAGCCTAGGGCGGCCAAATATTAGGGGCAGCCAATCGTGAAACAAACCAACTCAAGAGATATGATTTATTATAACAAGATGATCGTATAGGATAACATACCTACCTACTTACAGAAAATTCATAGAATATTTTATCTCAGTAACTAAAGGACGGGGGTAGCTTGTAATAGGCGGCCTAAGGCGCGGAGCCCACTGATCTGGCGTCTGGTACGGGCATGGCACGGACTTGGCGCGAACACGGTGCAGGCATGACGATAAAAGCCGTGGAGCGAAGGGTTCTCAGCATGTAGTCTATTGCCAGATATCGAGCCATGTCGTCGTCCGAAGACGAAGACGCTCTCGCTCTCGCACAATAAATAAATATGCAGGTGCCTCGACTTCATCCTGTGTGGCAATCAGCACAAGATTCATAACTGTATCTATCAATGCGATACCTGACACAATATTCTTTTCCGAAAGGCCTTTGACTATATTCAAATAATGTCCTTAGTACCGTGTTTTTGGTACGGTATTTGTATGAAACAGAATTGTGTCCGCGCCATGTACTTGCCAGGCGGCAGATCAGTGGGCTTCGCGCCTAAGGCGCCTGTCAGTACTAAAAGTCCACTGGACATTACCATCAGTTCGTAACAGTGCGACATCGAACCTGAGGCCATTGAAGGACTTGACGAATGACATTTTCGTCGGTGTCTCTACCTTGGTATCTCGCCATCACCCGTCATCGGTATTTTTCTACCGAGTGCCAACACTCATTAAAGAATACGCATCACTAATTAACGATATCGATCAGTTGATCATTAGTCAGGGACCCGGAGCATAGGTCACCAAGATAATTTTGTGTCTTTCTCTGGGAGTTGCTGAAAGGTCCAATGAAACTTAACGGGGGGGGGGGGGCTATTCTAATTATCAAACAACCAGCCACAAGATGGACAGATGACCTCATCCAAGTGGCAGGAAGACGCTGGATGCAAGCCGCTTCCAACCGGTCTTTTTAGAAATCCATGGAGGAGGCCTATGTCCAGCAGTGGACTTCTTGTGGCTGAATGATGATGATGATGATAGAAGTACCGCGCCGTTGTCAAATATCTGACGTCCCATGTAATTTATTAGTGTTAAATGTCTCTAAACATAACATAACATAAACTCACGCCCGTATCCCAGAGGGGTATGCAGAGACCAGGGACTGCCACTTGCTACGATCCTGACAGATCACTTTCGCTTCCTCAACACTCATTAGTCGTTGCATGCACGCACGCCGGTTTCGGGTACTTTTTATCTTGCCCTTTGTTAATACATCCTCTATTTGGTCAAAGTATGTCCGTCTGGGTCGTCCCTTACCGGCCCTTCCATCCACATTCGCTCGATATATTTGTTTTGTCAATCTTTCTTCCTTCATCCTCTCCACATGTCCAAACCAACGCAACATTCCTTTCTCAATTCTTGTCACTACATCCTCTTTCAGTCCACAACGTTCTCTAATCACACTATTGCGTATCCTGTCATTCAAAGTAACGCCAGACATACTTCTCAAGGACCTCATTTCTACTGCATTAATCCTACTTTCTTGCTTCTTTTGCCATACCCAAGTCTCGCTAGCATACATAAGTCTCTACATTTCTGTTAGTAGCCTCATCACTTGCTTATAGGTAGATATAAATTAGTTCAGAGCTACGTAAACGAAGTGAACGTTCCCTTTAATGTGTATATTACCCAAGAGAATAAAAACCGCCAAGTGCGAGTCGAACTAGCGCACCGAGGGTTCGGTACGAGATATAAATATTGGTCGTAATAAAAATGTATTTTCTTTTCTTTTATTCGGGACCCTTGACTGACACTTGGGGAGTATTTATTATTTGTTGGATACATGATCCATTAATTTTTTACTTAAAATACATAATCTTACGCCTGTACCCCGGAGGGGTAGACAGAGAACAAACCAAACCCGATCCTGATGTCCTGACCAACCACTTTCGCTTCATTAGTCGCTGCAGCTTCGGGTGATTTACATATTTATTATCATTCATTATATTTTGGGAATATCATAAAAGTGAAAAAAGTCAAAAAAAAATTATTCAAAGTAACACAGAAACTGTGACTTATTGAACGTTACAAGAAAAACTAGGTGTCCGTTTCAAATTCTAGATCATACCATATTCTGTGAATATGTGTTGAAGAGAAAAAGTCCTTTTATGATGAAATAAAGATACACGTTTAATCCTTGATTCTTATACGGTACCTACGTATTGAAACTTTATGACCCATAGGCGTCAACTTACCCTCAACTAAACTCACCGGGTGAGTTGTCACCTTGCGAATTTTGGAACAGTAGATTCACCTAGTGTTCTAACCAAGTGTAGGTGAGTTGTTGCCAACTGCAAAATTTTAGGGTGGTTAACTTAGCCCACTTTAAAATTTACAAATTAATTTTATACAAGCTGACTAAAAATTACCGTTTGTGTTGATAAGAAACATGATCGATGTACTCGATGTAAACGACAGCTTACCGAGACTCAGGGTGACTTTAGTTGAGGTTAAGTTAACGCTTAAGCCATCGCCTCGTATCCCAAGACCTCTTGAAATTAAAGCATCTGTAAATAATAGAGGGCTTGGAACGAGAATCTATGGCCAGCCTGAAAAAATAATCATTAGGTACCACTGGATGTGCACCAACAGTTTCGATAACATGCCATTGGACTTGCTTTGTTTTTTCCGTGACTATAAATCTTCGGACGCTATTTTCGTAGGTGTTCGAGTTGCGATGCTGCAAATACTGAACAACATACGCTCTTTATAGTATGACAAAATCATGAAGTTACATTTATATCATTTAACACATACTTAGATAATAGATAATATCTCAATTCAACCCCTACCTACATACAAGATAATTTTGGTTTTATTATATTTTTCCCGCACCGTTTTCTACACTGTTATTCTACCCACAGGCATGTTGTTTCTGCAATACCAACTTAAAAATAAGTTACTAAGTTTAAGGATTAATCGGGACATTTCTTTGAACGAAATTTAATTCGATTAACACTGGCCCGCTTGACACGTCACGTTTATAGTTACTCCCGTTAGTGGCTAGCCGAGTTAAAGTTCTTAAATCCTAAGCTCCAGTACGACTTTCTCGGTCTGATCGCGCATCATCACGCATGATCTCAGAACATGAGGTCGTGGGATCGATTCCCGCTGGCTGGTGGCCGCCGTACTTCATTTGTACAAATGGCCTCGCATAAGCAGCCTATATACGTCCCACTGTAGGGCACAGGCCTTCTCTCAGAGAGAGAGTATGGGCTTGATCACCACGCGTACCCACCGCGGATTGGCAATTTCCTGCTCTGAGGTATGTGAATAGCTCAGACACTCAGGTTTCCTCACGATGTTTTCGCTCACCGTTAGCGAGTAGTATTGCTACTATAACTTCACAAATGTACATAACTTAGAAAACAAAGTCATAGGTACATGGCCGCACTGGGAATCGAACCTGGGTCTCCCACTTCCGAGTCCAAAGTTCTACCCACTAGGCTACCACCGCCTAGGCTCAGTCTGGGTGTATTTCCATATTTGCCTAGTCTTTGCCGGGTTACCATAGCACAGGGTATCCTAGTTTGGGACCAGGACGATTGATTGTGTTGTGTGGAAGTTATTATTATGTATATCTATGCGCATGATATATACTTATATTCTTTTTGTTGCGCTAACCCGTGCTGAGGACAATTTGTAAAACCTATAAATTTAGAGGCTAAAAATTCCACCCATGCCGGAACTTGAACCCGCGACCTCTGGCTAACCGAGCCAGCGCTCTCCCGACTGAGCTTGTAGTAATAAGACCGCCAACTGTACTGCGATTTATTGAATTTCTGTTAATGTAATCTTTGTGTACAATAAAGAATATTCTATGTATCTAATTGGTAAGTGCAGGCATTGGCAAAATTTCGAGCCTCTTTACAAACTTTCTCTGTATTACGTACAGGCAGCGACATCTGGCCGAAGCAATTTACATCCCTTGCGGCCCCTTTGCAGTTCGGCTTTTACATCGGAATGATATCGCTGTACCTACGAGTACATGATTATATTCTTTATTTGCACTAACCCGTGCTGAGGACAATTTTAAAAACCTATTTAGAGGCTAAAATATATACTTACAAGTGACATTCAATAGGTTCGGAGCACGTAGGCACACATAAACTCATTGACTGACTACACGTGTCGATAGATTCCAATTTCCAATCTGAAACAAAGGATCTACTTTGTAAACACAATGCTATCGTACCCTCATGCGTTTGAATCATGACAGTATTGTCACCAGCAGATGTATGGGTCCATTCCACATAGCCAAATGGCACTATTTGGCATAGTGTTCTGTACCAGCATGCCACAAGTCGCTGCTGTTGATGAAATGAGCTGTAACATTGTAGATGATTGATTTCTTTTGACATTCCTCAAGCGATTAAAAGCCCTCATAAATTCTTGATACTCAGTGTCCCTACTTATCTACAAGATGGAATAGAAATACCACTCTGTGCACAAAGGTGATAATCGCTTCCAATTTTGAATTCTATTTTCATTCGAAACTTGTTTGTTCCTCTTTGCCAGTTTTATACGTCTTATTTCGGTATTTAGTATAGTGGTCGACGTCCTATTAGGAACACATAGTAAATAAATAACTTCCACACAACACAATTACTTGTCAAGGTCCCAAACTATGATAGCCTGTGCTGTGATTGGAGTAAAAAATTTGGATTCAAAGTTTGACGTGACGAAAATAATTATTCACTAGGAAAACCAACGCCTTTTACAGCGACCGGTCATAATAAAAATAGAAATATGCATTAAAAGTAACCTCAACTTAGAAATATTAACGAGTGGAAAACGTAACGGCATCGGTTCCTTTAACTCTGGTGGGGATATCCTCAATAGGATCAGATTATCTAACAGGTAAGAAGAGGTACGACCTCATTTGACTGGGCTGCTTTCAGAATGTAAATTATTACAAACTTTTCATTTCGCAAAACAATAAAATTTCATCAGACGACACGACATGAAATCATAATTTCTTAGCCATTTGGTCTGTCGAGTCATGCGCATGTAATCCGTAGCGTAACGTGTCAATGATAGAAGTTTAACTGCTGATACCGTGAGGCATGTCAGTTAGACATTAAGGCCGGCCACATACAGTCGGAATTCCGTTTCAGAATTTCGATTCGGAATTCCGAAACAAATTCAAAAATTCATACAAACCTGTGGACCAAATGCATACGACAGTTTTCCGTTCGATTTTTTTCCCGATACGGAATTACGCGTGGTAGCCTATGCGTCCGGAATCCCGTACGGAAAAAAGCCGTTCCGAACAAAACTCACAACGTATTTTCTTCTTCTTAGCAAGATACAGTAACAATGCCATCGCAATAAGAAAATCGTCGTCTATATTCACTGAAAAAAGGTCTGAACTCAATAGCTAGCGTCTCTCATCTGAGCATTGCTACTCCGAACGGAAATAAACGTATGTGTGTGATGTATTTACGGAATTCTGAATCAAAATTCCGAAACGGAATTCCGACTGTTTGTGGCCGGCCTTACTGAAAGCTGAAATATTTCGGTTCAAGTGCTCCGGCTATTACGAAGCGTTCATAAGCAGCTTATATACGGCCCACTGTAGGGCACAGGCCTTCTCTCAGAGAGAGAGTATGGGCTTAATCACCACGCGTGCCCACCGCAGATTGGCGATTTCACGCGCTGAGGTATGTAAATAGCTCAGACACTCAGGTTTCCTCACGATGTTTTCCTTCACCGTTAGCGAGTGGTATTGCTACTATAACTTCACAAATGTACATAACTTAGAAAACAAAGTCATAGGTACATGCCCGCACTGGGAATCGAACCGGGGTCTCCCGCTTCTGAGTCCAATGTTCTACCCACTAGGCTACCATCGCTTTACGAGGCGTTCGCCGCCATTAATACGCGGAATTTCGAAACTATTCATCTTCGAAGGTTCTGTTAGTCGTAAAGCGCCGGGTAGTCTAAGATTTAGGTTAGGTGAAGTCTTGAAGGACCTAGTGAAAATTTAATTCGTTTATGGTTCAGCAAAACCTCTTCAGCAGCAAAAAATCCGCGGCCGGGCCCGAGCTGCTCGTCAAGAACTTACTGATGAGAACATTGCCCTTGTCACTAACAGTTTGCCACGGAATTCACGTCAGTCTGTGTGCAAGAGGGCGGCTGCACTAGGACTACCGAAATCAACTGTTCATGAAATATTGAAGATTGATTTTAAACTCCATCCCTTTAAGATTCAAATTGTGCATGCTCTAAAACCCAACGATTATCCATTACGCAAAGACTTCAGTGAAACAATATTACAGAGATTTCGTACTGTAAACACGATATTTCTTACTGACGAAGCCCATTTTCATCTAAAAGGGGCCGTCAATAAGCAAAATTGGCCGATATTGGGCAGCCAAAGGAAACAATCCACGATTGAAACATCAGCAGTAGCTTCATAGCTCTAGGGTTTCAGTTTGGTGTGCATTATCGGCAACAGGAATAGTTGGTCCTTATTTTTTTGAAAATTCTCGAGAACAAAGTGTTACAGTTGATGACACAACATGCAGGCGCGTGATCACTGACTATTTTCTTCCAAATCTGCAAGCACATCATGCCCTTACTTCACACACATGGTTTCAGCAAGTTGGTGCTACTCTTCATACTGCTAGAGCCACCATGGCACTATTGCGTGATTTTTTCCCGAACAAATTGATCAGCCGCTTCGGAGACATCCCGTGGCCCAGAGAGATCACCAGATCTGACTCCCCTTGACTTGTTTCTATGGGGTTACGGGTTACCTCAAGAGCAAAGTGTACGAAATAATCCTTCCACTATTTCTCAATTGAAAGAAAATATTGTACGCGAAGTGAACGCCATTCCACTAGCCGTCCTCCGCGTCGCGCGTAACACAGTTGAAAGGTTTCAGAAGAGACGCGGTGGTCAATATTTAGCTGATTAATTTTTTTTAAAAGTAAAATCTGGATTTATCCTTTGTCTGTGACTTCTTTTATTATATGAATATTCATAGGAGTATTTTTTTTATTTCAATTTAAAATCCTAATTCTGCCACCGGACACCCGTTATCTGGGAGCGGCTGGATGAGGATAAACTACTTAGAACACTTTATTGTACATAAAAATGGAAATTACACAGATATTTCTTAACCTAAGAGTACAGACGGCGGCCTTATCACTAAAAGTGATCTCTTCCAGATAATCTTGGAGGATAGCCGAGGGTAAAAAGAAACAGCGCCCCATGGGGAACCCTTACGTCCAGCAGGGGACGAGTACGGACTGGGCGGCGTTTCATAAAACTGCAATTCATGCAATTCATTACAATTCATAGTTTACTCCAATTCATAGTTTATAGTTTACCATGACAATTCAGTGTACATGTATAGGAAGCCATGAATTGTTGCTCTACGAAATAGGGCCCAGCTCGCTGGATCCATGATCTGAGGCTGGCAGCGGCTGGATGAGATTGGCCGAAGTCAAAAGGAAGTGGCAAAGTGGAGGGGCCTATGACCAGCAGTAGTATTTAGTATAAAAAATTGATTCAAAACTGCAAAACCCCACGTGGCCACATTGCGCCACATCCCGGCTCAGGGTGAGTTGGCAGGCCCCCTACTATTAATTAATACACTATTGTTTACCGACTCAAGCCAATTGGCGGTGAGATGCTACTTTACGCACCGCCATTGCGAAATCGCGCGACGCCTGCGCCGATGATGATGGCTTGACTATTTTCGTATGAATCGTGTCAAGCAGGCGGCGTTTTCACGGTTAAGTATAATCACCGGCCCTTCAGTCAACTAATTTTTCTTGCGTATGTACGGAAGCCGAATGAATTTAAATATACAATGTTTGTGTATAAGAATAATATAGGTATAATATTAGTAAATAATATATAGAGAGAGAGCGCTCCGCCAACAAACTGCTACGTAGTTTGGCGAAATTGTGTACTACATTAAGGTTTTATATTTTTTTGAATTAATAAAAAAAATCAGCCCATATCCGTCCCTGGCTGGACACAGGCTTTCCCTAAAGCACGCCACTTCTTTCTGTCCTCGGCTAACCTCATCCAGCTGCTGAGAACAATCTGCCTTGGATCGTCGGCCCGGCGAGCTGGTTAGTGACCTGCGCACATGCTCGAAGAAAAATGCCGCGTATTCGGGATGCTTTTTGCAAAAAATTTATAATCAATATAAACTTTTATATACCTAAGTGTAAAAATATACCTATTGTCATTTATATTTATAAAATCTAATATACAAAAATCTCGTGCCACAGTGTTTGTTATCGAACTCCTCCGAAACGGCATTTATGAAATTTTTTGTGTATTACATATTTGGTAGGTCTGAGAATAGGTCGTAGGCTAATTAATATGGCAAAACAACGTTTGCTCACCTGTTTTATTTTATTTTATTTATTAGGTACACAAACAGCAAGCACGCAAACATAACAAAGCTTATAATAAATGTGACTTAGGGCTAGTGATATGCCAATTAAAGGTATACACAGCATTTGTAAACTCTAATTTTATGAAAACTACGACATTTAGGACCTGTTATATATATAAATGGAATATGTATATAAATGGCGATATATTTTTACACTTACGTAAGATAATACAGACAATGCGGTAACAAAATAAATATTTTTTGCCCCACCGAATTTTAAAGGAACAAGTTTTTTTAAGTTTTCTAACTTTTCTAGTAATTTTAACCTCTCCCGTAGTCTCCTAATAATTGATCTCCTTAGAACGTTTTCCAATAACTACCATAGTTACGCTCTCAGAAATGCCCTATCACAAATCACCACCCCGTATTCTCACCTCTGATTCATCATACTCATAAACATAATCATTAATTACACATGTTTTGTCAGAATTCGTAGTTGCAAGTGCAATTAAAGTCGAATTTGTGTTAAAATCTAGAGAGCGGCTGGAATTCGAGTCATTTGCCGGAAATACTAATGGGTTGGAAAATATAAAGTAGGTATGTAGGTGACGATATTACGTGTTTAGTTGAAAACTCCTTCAGTCCCATCTTCAATGCAGAGGAGATATTTGACAATATCTTGATAGTCGTTACTTTACACACTCGAGCTTTAAATTAATGGAAATGTCAACGGTGTAACACCCAAAGAAAATTTATTAATATTTTATTGCACTAGGAACCAATTTGTAGGATACTAATGACCTAGCCTTATTTACCTAAACAGAGAACAAATGGCTTGCCCGATTTCAAATAGGAACACAAATTTGAGAATAATAAAGAGCATATTATAATTATATTGGGCCATGACCTATGACAATCTTGTACCAGGTTCAATGCAGGTTTCAAAAGTATCTAATCTATCACTATTATTGAGATGTATGTGTGACCTTCTTTTTCCAAACACGGATTACATATAAAAGAACATCTGACAATAATTATTTTTCATAGATGACGCAGGTGCCTGTCAACCAAAAAACCGACTCCTATTCCAGATATCGACAACAACGGTTACCTGGACGCGCACGACTTCCAGTGCCTAGCGCTGCGCTCCTGCGTCCTAGAAGGCAAGGGGGACTGCAGCGCAGCCCGGCTCCAGAAGTACCAGCACATCATGCTGAGCCTCTGGGAGGAGATAGCCCAGCTGGCGGACTTCGACAAGGTGCCGGACTATGTCGGTTGACCCCCTCCTTTCACGTCACTTACACGCTACGCAGACAACGCTACACGCCTCCTTTAGTCTGTACGGGCCTGTGGAACATCCTTTGTAGGGATGGCTAGCGGCGAGCGTGACATAGAAGGCATGATTAGTACAAAATATGCTAAAGGTACGCGGTCTGTTTTAGTGTTTTATTTGAGTGCGAATCTTGCGAAACAGAGCATTGCATAGAATTTGAAATATTTTATTTTTGTATAGTAAGGAAAGCAACAGCTTATTAAAATAGATATACATTGTCTGACATTTTGCGGTACCTACACCTACATCGGCACCGCTGTACGGTTTTAAGCATGAACTTTCTTTCTATCAGTGAGTTAAGAAATCAAAATAGGCCAAAAATGGTTTGCAAAATCCAGTGCGGTATACTAGGCTGGGTTTTCTTTGTTTTTGTTTTCGGTTAAGTTTATTTTATATGTGGGCCATTGTAGCTAAGAAAGAATGGACCTGTGTTAAAACCGCGGAGGAGCTGTTCAGAGTTGCACTGAACAGAGACCGTTGTAAGGAGTTGAACGCCAACCTCCAGTGACGGAGAGGCACTTTAAGAAAAAAAAAATCTCCTTCGAAAAGCTATGCCCATTTTACCCGTCGAAAACTTGTAAGCAAGCTGCTCGTATTGTTGAATCGTGAAAGCTACAAGCCATTTCTACAAGAGGTTGTGAAACAGTGCAAAAATGTTGAGCTCGTTGGTAATGTCCGGGTCATGTTGCCTCCTGAAAGGTCTAGTCATACTTTTGAGGGTGGGTACCTACACATAATTAGGTACAAATAAATAGTCGCAAGTTATTGAAATACTTACGGTATTAATTTTATTATATCAATAATATTCCTTTTCTGTGGTTTGTCTGTAGTAAATCAAGAAATCAGAAATCAATAATTCTCCCTAAAGTTTGACAGGACTTTTATCAAGCTGTAGAAATCTTACTTAGGTACTCTGCTTACTATAGAAACATTGTGGTGTCAATTGCTAAACATATAATAGAAAGTAGTTACTAACGCTATAGAGTTTAGTTGCAGAATTCATCGTAAGTAGAGTTGCTAGTAAATAGAGATAAAGGTAAAAGTCATGGAGGAAATATGGCCACCGTTTGCCAATGAGCTGAAAAGTTGCGATTATTTTGATACACATTCAGACGACGAGTTAAACTGTACATTACATCATAGTGGTCTATACATACTGCTGCCTAACACTAATGTTTTGAGACTATTTGTGTCAACATCACCATGCAAATATCTCACACTTTTAACATTGAAAAAGGCATCAGAATGGATCGGCCTACACTATTCTTGCATTACAAAGTTACCTCTAAAATGCGCAATTCCCGAAACACCTGAGTTTGGGTTTTACAAACAACAAGTTTTGTTTTATGAGTTTTTTCTCACTTTTATATTTATAGAAATATCAGTTTACAACATTTTTGAAAATCGCGCTTTTTACGCGCTCCACCAATGTTAATAATGTCCAGCCTATTTGACACATATGGTTTTAAGCAGTATCTATCAAACAGCGAGACTACAAAGCAGAAACATCATAAAAGTACTATGATATCATAAACATAATAAAAAAATGGAAAACAAAGAAAATTCGTAAGACTAACGTTGTTGAAAATTACTAACTCTGATTGACGCGTTTCAGGAATTTCGCATTATACAGGGACCTAATATCTACACAACAGTTCATTGACTTGAATAGATTGTAAATAATCGCAACATATAAAAATGTCGTATCTTTAAACGATTGATTTAATTTAAAAAAATCGATGTTATTAATAATGTGTCAAAGGCAATTTCTTGGTCTTATGGCAAGACCCTTGGTCCTAGTCCTGGTCCCATGACGTCAAATTCTGCCGATGCCTAGTTTCATGATGTCACTAAATAGGTAAATTATTCGATGATGCCGCGGCGCGCGGACGCCAAAAAGCAATCATAGAATAAAGGTTGCTAGTAAAAGATACGACATTTCAAAACGCACGCTTCGCTTGCGCGCCAGAGACGCGGCACTACCACTTTGTTATCAAAAGGCCACCCACAGGACGGCATGATCTCCGTGGACGAGTTCAAACAAGCTGTCAAGAACAGCTGTGTCGGCAAAAAATACGCAGAATTCCCACAAGCTATGAAAGCCTTCATAGAGTCCAACTTCCGGATGATTGACATCAACGATGACGGAGTGATGGGCGTGGAGGAGTACAGATACGACTGCGTGCAGAGGATGGTCGTCGAAGAGATTAAGATCATCGATGACGCCTTCAATTCTTTGTTGAATGTGAGTACTACATACCCCTTACGGGCGGATCTACTCGAATTGTCGCCAATTCATATTTTTTCTGCACAATCAACACAACAGATATGTACGAAACATACAGATATTGTTGTTACAATGTGTAAGTGTCATTCAAATCCAACTAATATAGGAAAACCAGCCAAGTGCGAGTCGGACCCGCGCACGAAGGATTCCTTACCATCATCTATACAACATTTGAATATTTCAAGCGTCTACCTCTCAGAACACAATGTTCTGAGGTCTACCTGTTGCCGTTATTAATATCGAGCAAAAAACTGCAAAAAAATCACGTTTGTTGTATTGAAAAATGAAAATGAAAAAACTATTTTATTATGTTTTTAGTATTTGTTGTTATAGCCGCAACAGAAAAACATCATCTGTGAAAATTTCAACAGTCTAACTATCACGGTTCATGAGATACAGCCTGGTAACAGACGGACGGACGGACGGACGGACGGACAGCGGAGTCTTAGTAAAAGGGTCTCTTGCCTTTTGGATACGGAACCCTAAAAACATTTTTTGACACCTGTTGCGCCGGCAACGATGAATTGTGACAATTAGGATAGTGATTGCGACATTTTCGACCAGTACAGTCGACAGCGGGCCTGTTTCATAGAACTACAATTCATACTTTCCTGCGACAGGTCGGGTAATCTACATCACATTACATATCCGATCAATTCACAGATTAACATGTACTAATCGGTAACACAATGTAAATCGAATTGTCATAATAATTTATGCTACTACAAATTCACACCACACGCTCACTGTGAAGGAAAACATCGTGAGGAAACCCGCGGCATGGTTGTCTCTGCAGGTATTGACTCTTCTTTCTTGTGGGCTAGGCCGACTAAGCTGTCAGGATGGTATAGGTGCTGGGCAAGCCTACTCTATCTAAAACATTGTCCCAGGCGCTGCAGCGTCCCAGTGGTGCCACTGGACGCTGTATAAATCATCTCATTGCGTAGATGCAAAGGCCAAAGTTTAGTTTAATAAGCTATGAATTGTACTTTTAACAAAAGCGGCCCAGGGCAACGTTTAATTTTTATGAAATTAAACGTTGCCGACTAGCCTCTGATCCGAGTGGAGCCGGACTTAAATAATGATTAACCTATAAAGTGCAAAGAAAGCATAATAGGCTGTGGACTGTTGTGTTTAGGAGCTCAAACAAAGCTTTGCTTTGTTTTTCAGTTTTATAATATTCTTCATAGCCTAGCGAATGTAGAGCTGTTTCTAGTACAAAAATTACCACCGTCCTTGCAATGCCGACCAATTAGACATAAGTTATAGTGGAATGTTATAAATTATATAGAGTGGAATGTTATATAACATTCCACTCATCAAATACCTTAGTACTCCTATACCAAACATTACGAATTGTTCGGAATATAGTGTCTCCGCACCGTCGATCGACGCTCTGCAAAAAAATTTATAAAACATTAACGAGATTCAAGATGGCGGCCGGCCAACTGTCTTCGTGTCACAGACGTTTCCTGCTCTTTTCCTAGGCAACTTCATTGTCTTTTCTTTGTAATTTATTTTGCAAACAAGCGTAACTCTGAGTGATATGTGTTCTCCCTGGCATATTGTGTCAGTCAGACGAAGACCTTAGCACTCGCCACTTCTTTTATCTTCTAATACATTAGAATATCAATTATAATGCCATTAATTTAGTTCTTACAGTAGTATAATGGATACACAGCGGCCTGCGTGAAAGTTCTTTAGGTATCGACAAAAATACCTGCTCTCCTCTATTACACGGGTTGCGCCGTGTGCAAAGTTAGAATATGTGCGCTTGCGCTTGGAGACCAGATATTAGTATTAAATCATCATAGCCGCAAAACGTACTATGCGATGGGGCGATTAGTTGGAATCGAGACTCTGTAAATAGGAGGCGTGTCACAATAACGAATGGTTAGCCAACTTTCGACGTCAAAATTATACAGGGTTAATAACGCGCAATTCCTGATTTACAGCGGCTTTTGTTCTACGGCTATTAAATTTTCTTTGTTCAATTTTCCATTTAAAAAATAATCATGGAAAATACAATTGCGTTTAACACAATGGGTGCACTGTATAAAAACAAATATCAAGGGATTTCTGCCAATCCCATTGTTTTCTTTTCTAAGTCGTTATTTAAAAGGCCAGAGGTTTATTTTCGTCCTAATACTCTATTTACGACCTTTGTTGTTACGACCAATGTCATTTAGGCGTCCATGACCGATCACCGACTGTTCTTACATTTGAAACCCCGAAATAAGTCGTTATGTTAATACAGGATTAGGTAATTCTTAAATACAATAACAATGACAACAATAATAATAACAACTTTCACACAACACGATCACTTGTCCTGGTCTCAAACTAGGATACCCCGTGCTTGGAAACTAGGCAAGGACATCACAAACATAGAAATACACCCAGACTGAGGCCACGTGTACAAATGTACGGCGGCCCCCAGTGGGAATCGAACCCACGACCTCCGGCATGGTAATCGGACGTGAGGCCGCTAGACCAACGAGGA
This sequence comes from Yponomeuta cagnagella, assembly GCA_947310995.1. Lineage (NCBI taxonomy): Eukaryota > Metazoa > Arthropoda > Insecta > Lepidoptera > Yponomeutidae > Yponomeuta > Yponomeuta cagnagella. Next base: position 3,547,774 of record OX371284.1, read on the forward strand.
AGAAAATGCCTAAAATATGTCGGTAAGAGTTTACCTACATTGAAGAAGAAGAAGAAGAAAGACATTTATTATACCAACAAGAACGTTTGCAATTTACAAAAACGTTTTACGACTATTGAAGCTTTTTTGTTCAATTTTCCATTTTTCAACGAAATTACTTGTGAATATTCGCGGTGTTTCTACTTCGTAGTGGCTCTGTTTGATAGATTATGATTACATAGAATGGTTTTGAACTTAGGACAATGATTTACTGAAGGCTACAACATGGGTAGAGTGCGAAAATAGAACAAAAGTTGTTGTAAAACACCAACTCTCAGGAATTGCGCATTTTAGAAGTAAAAAAGTGTTTGATCTGCAAAAAGCACGTTAAAAGAAACGTAAGAAGCTATTCCTCTAAAAATAAAAATGGCTGTAAAGTACTTACGTGACGTGTCAATATGACGACAGAGACAGAAGTCAGATGCGACCATCATCACAGGATTCGACGCGAAACATCTTTCTTTAAAATGTTGAAAACCCTGTGGCAGGTAACGTAATTTAAACTCTTTTAGGACTTCTTGCACCAAGACACTGGATAGAAACGTAAATAGATAAATACTTATCCAGGTATACCTAAAGGAATAAATAGCTGATTGACGGGGCTGACAGTCATGTAATTCATCCATGGATAGCTCTGCAAATGTCATTGTGCATGATGTTTTTAGAGATCCGTTGGATAGAGCTTACCCATGGACAAACAGATAGAGAGTGCTCTCAGATATCGTTTGCGCAAGCCAGCCTTACTCTACCTAATATTTGGTAGATAATGTGATAGGACAGTCGACGAGGTCACTCGTCAAATCCAACTCTGTTGGGTAGCGTTCGGGAAACTAAAAATTTCCGCGTCCAAAATACCTCAATGTCTCAAGACAAAGGTAACCAATGGTCGCTATGGGCCTCATAAGAGTGCTCAAGATCGCCCAACGAGCAATGGAGAGCTATGTTAGGAGTTTCACTGCGTGATCGAATCAGGAATAAGGAGATCCGCAGTAGAACCCGAGTTACTGATATAGCTCGAAGAATTGCTCAGTTGAAGTGGCAGTGGGCGGGGCACACAGCTCGGAGAACTGATGGCCGTTGGGGCGAAAAAGCTCTGACCTGGCGACCGCGGGCCGGACGGTGGACAGGCCTCTCACCAAATGGTCTGAGGACCTGGTCACGGTGGCGGGGAGTCGCTGGATGCGGGCGGCACAAGACCGGGAAACTTGGAAAACCACGAGGGAGGCCTATGTCCTGCAGTGGGCGTCAAATGACTGATGATGATGACAGTCGACAATACACCGATTTCAAAATGCGTGGCGGTGGCGGACGACTTAGCAACGAACTATTTTAACTTGATCAGCGGCCGAATATGTTATTTAGCCCTAATTGTGTCTCACTACTGGGCAAAGGCTCTCCCTGTAGCTCTAAATTCCTCCTTGTTCGTGGCCACCCCCTGCTAACCCGGGAGAAAGGTCGCTGGGACGTCCCGCCATATCCACTTGGGCCAGCCATGTTTGCGATATCCAAGTCCACTTCAGCTTTCGAAGCTCCAACAATGACAATTTTTGTCCTGGCTTGTTTTGGATTTTGTCAATCCTCTCCTCGTCGAATATACCTAGGTACCACTGTAAAATCAATCTTAAATTTCAATTGTATTATGCGATTTAGATTTCGAACACCAGTTTTATATAAGAGCATCTAGCATCTATGTTTGATAACCTGAAAAGCCAGGCTGTCCTCTGCAGCGGGAAGTCTACATGGTTAATTTTAAATGAGCAAGATGCACAACTTTTGTTCTTCTATAATTATGTTCTTTCTCACATTGAGATTATTCAGAATAAGTATCAGGTTTACACAATTTTATGAATTTTGCGCTTTATAACATTGTGTAAACCTGATACTTGTGTACAATACCAATGTCGCACGCAGTCTTCGGTAAATCTTAGTCCTACCTAGCACAACGTCAATTATATTGAATCTATACCTAGTAAGCCTCGGTATAACCACATGACAATAAAAGATATAAGAAATAAAAAAAAAAAACAAATTTCCTAGGATAAAAGTTACCTAGTTAAAAGCTGTCCTCAGAAAAACAAATTGACGTGTTTCAGAAACTGCCTTCTTAAAAAATAACGCTATAATCTGCTTATTTACGTTATCTAAACAAACAATTTGTCTTCCTTTTCAGGATGACGACAGGAAGAAGGGCGGTCTCACACTGTCCCGGTACCAAGAACTGTTCGCGGCATTCCTCGGCGACATCTCCGACGATTGTCCAGCGAAACATCTGTTCGGGCCTTTAGAACTTTAACTATAAGCTTACCTAGCCAATAGTACTCGACTGATACACCTAGTCCAAAATGTATACTTAACGAGAAAGATTTTTGGTGGATCACTGATTTGCCATCGATGAAACTGGTGATGCGTGCGATTTTCTCGTTACTCCCGAGGTAAATCAGCAAACGTCGCGAGATACAATTCTATATTTGTTTAACTACATAATCACGACTCGCGCCAATATTGTGGAAAATGGCGTCAAATATAAACAGTTATAGCATCGATACGGGAGTAGTTCTACAATCCAACCTATTTATTTATTCATGTACTTAATTGTATTGTTATGTATTTATGCATGTATTTATTATTTATAATATCATTTATCTAATTTATTTATATATACTAAGATTTATATGTTATGTATTTAAGCTCGGATTTACTATATTAATGTGCAAGATATAGTTAATTTATATAAATTATATTTGCATACTAAACATATAAAAGGATATTACAAAAGAAATAGCATGTACAAAAGCCAGCTTATCTCTGTAAGAGATATCTGCCAGCAAAGCTATTATTCTTTGTATCTATCAGATATTATTCTTTGGTGTTACACACCCGACTATGTATCAGTCCTGCACCATATATTTATTTATAAAACTTGTATGTATATAGGTAAGTAATAATACATAAATAAAAATAGTTATATTAAATTTAGACATCTTACGCTAGTTTGTACTGTGTTGGAAATAGGTGTGTTTAAACAAAAAATATGTAATTTGAAACGTGAAAACTTCAATCTAAGTTTAATGTCTTTTATAAATATTTAAGGTTTATATGTATTAATGAACCGATTTGCACTTTTGTGAGTTTTCTTCTGGACTGTTGATTCCCCTTCTTTTATTCTTTTTGTCGTGTTAAATTTACATTTTTGCCTATTACTTGAAGTGGTATCATTATAATTATTATTGTGTAAGCAACGAACGATTAGACCTAGCAACTTTTCAAACGATAAAATATACTTAAGTACGACAATATAGGGGAGTGTATGGACAGGGTATTGTGTGAAGTTATGCACTATACAAAATGAATCTAGTCATCGCGATCAAATGTTATTATATTAAAATAATCTCTTTTGTAAATAAGTAATTGTTAATTTTGTTCATGGGAATTATTCTTATTGTTATTAAAAATAATTGGAAAACCTATTTATGCCTTTTTGTATTCAGAGACTTTTATTGGATGAGAGTTCTTTATTAGAAAGCTATAATATTTAATGAGTTACAAATCAGGCTAAAATAAACATTTACAAATTATATGTCAACATATTACATTTTTTGGTTACGCCGAGTAGGCAATGACATTATCTCTCTAATTTATTCTAAAATCTAAGCCTAATACATAATTAAATCTATTTACACACATTTCTATAGAATTGCGGGAAAACAAACATTTCTTTTCTACTGAAACTAAATAAAAACAACCTTCTGTCTATTCTGGATCCAGATATGTACATAAATATATTACAAAAATACTTTTTGTTTTAAACGTCGCGGATAGGTACATAGGGATAGAAAAACTGACTCTAACAATACTACAAAGTACATTTTTATTACTAAAGCGTTAGCAGCTTCCTTCATGTAAAAGTTCCTAGGCTAGGTACCAGAAAAGTAGGATAACTACTAAAAACTTCAGTATGTTCTAATGGTAACACGAGCACTAGACATAATGAAAACTGAATTTGCACGGATATTTACTCGTTCACTTTTTCATTTTACAATTTTCCGACGTTTCGGAACTTTTGCATGTGCCGTGGTGTCGGTAGACTGAGGCGACAGACGTCTTTTTTAAAACATTTAACTGTTAGTTTACTACCCTCGGCGAAAATTATTAAGTTACGTTCCAAAAATATTTTGGCAAATTTTTAAATTGAAATTGGCACTACAATAATTTTATATAAACTCAATAATACTGATTATTAGTTATTGAAATAAAAATTCAATCTACAAAATAATTATTTTATATAAACTCAAATTATTGATTATTAGTTATTGAAATGGTATACGAGTACCTAAATATACCGTTCAAATTCAGTTTATATTACTAAAAACTTTAAAAATTTAAGATTTTGCTCTTTGATTCCCTTCGCACATAATTGGTCTATATCATGTATGCTTCGGAAAAACATTTTACTCAACATAATGTCTAAGGACACGCCGGAAAAATTTTATGTATGCATGCAAGCTCCGTTCAAAAATCTTCGAAAGTGTATCTTAAAATTGACGCAAAAATCTTAAGGCACAACGGAAATAACCTATGTGAAAATGTAAACTGTAATAAAATAACGCGCAATTAAATATTGTATAATAACTAAATAAAATACTAGGAATGTTGATTCCATAAAGCAATTAATATCACAAAGTAAATCATACAATGCTTTAAAATTTATGTAACCGCCTCTTAACACCCTGAATTTTTTCACGTTTCTACAATCAGCAGGAGGTTACTACCCAGGAGTAAGCCAGGAGGGGGGGGGACGCCCTACTCGGACAAAAATTTGCGCTCTAAAGCTTAATATTTCGCAAACGGAACCCTAAATCATAAAAATGGTCTTCCTACACTCACTATATTTTTCAACGACTAATCCAACAATGCCCCACATGATGGGGTAGACGAAAATCATCCCCACTTTTCATGTTAGGGGAGGTAAGCAGAAAAAAAAATTCCAACATTTTATTCCTTAACTTTGTCGCCGTGATAAATATGTATACACATACTAAATTACAGCTTTCTAGCACCACCGGTCTTTGCGCTAGACCGCGGACAGACAGACAAAAAGACAAATATGGCGAAACTATAAGGGTTCCTTGTCGGTACACTACGGAACCCTAAATATGATTTTTTTTTCTCGGTGGCACTAGTGTTACTCCCAGCAGCCCCTTAAGCTCTAAAGAGCGTGTTAAACAAATAATTAAAATAAATCCCTTATAAACACAATCAAAAACACTGTTTCTACTGAATATCAAGAGAGATTTAGAGCATTATTTTTTTTATAAAAAAGACTAAGAATAAGGTCTCTCTTTGAGAGAAGGCCTGTGCCCTACAATGGGACGCATATAGGCTGATTATGCTATAAACTCTTATGAGTTGACAGCTTTTGCTGTACAGGTATGCCTCATAAAATAATCGTTGTGTTTTTTATACACCATTGTGTAAGGAAAGTAATTTTTCGAGAACAGTTCGCGATGAATATGTCACTGTCACGACGGAATGTTATTAAGATTCACAAGCAAAAGAAAGTAGATGGTATCTCAGAGTCACCACAATAAACACTTATCAAAAGTTATAATAATATGGCGATAGTGATACTTCACAACTTAAGATAAGGCTTGATTGTCAATTATTTCTAAAGAATGTATACTTTAGGACCTTAGGTCTTTTTCCATTAATCATTATGGACAGTCACTTCTTTATCTATCTATTGGTACTATTTTATAGACACCAATTGGTGCTATTTTATAGACACCAATTGGTGCTATCACAAAAAGACGTCTAGCTAACAACAGGTTATCATTAGTAATAACTTGTTAAATTAACCTCGTCTTGTTTGCAAAACACCCCCAATTACTTAACTTTCGCACTTTACCTAATATTTCTATGACCAGAAATATCAGTCTGTCCTTTTACAGTTTCAGTCACAGAACAAAAGTCATGTCACAAATGACAGTGGACCACACCAAGTTTCTATTTTCGAATAAGCGAAGACAGCATTTCACAGCTAAGCGATAGATTTGTTCGACAAATAGCTATTTACAATGTAATTTTCCAGGACTTATTTAAGATATCTTAAGAACAGCAATCCATAATCCTTCCAATACTTTAAGGATGTACAAACTTACCAGCAGGCCGAAGTTAGAGCGACCACATTTTTAATTCATTCTCTCTCTTAAATCTACAGAAAAAATAGACTATCCTACTTTACCGCTTGCGTCGGCGCCGATCGTTATAAACCACAAAGTATCAATAGAGAAGTTATTAAATCTACTTAGTAAAATAAAGCAGTGTCTATAATCCTGTTAGTATGAAATAGACTCTACATATTTAACGTTGTATACGAGGAAGGAGCCTAAAACTACACTTCTACTTTTTATGTAAGTATTATATCTACTTACCGTGTTATTGCGCCGGTCCAATTAAAATGACCAATTTCTTAAACCTCCAAGTAGTCTCTGGTATTAACAGCTGGGAACGGATCGAATGACTAGTCTCCGGGCCCTGTTTCATAAAAGGATGGCTTGGTAATAACCTTACAGTAATAAATTGTCAATAATTTTCGCACAACCGACCAACTTATCTGCAGTTTTAAGTTTACTGGAATTTTTAGTAAACTGGGCCCTGAAAGTTCGGACGCACACATAATTTTTTGTTGATTTCAATTATTTTTTTACTAATTATCTAGAGGAAGATTGTATTCATGTGCAAAATAAAAATCCTCTAGATGTAGCACGAGCTTCGGGCACACTTTAAAGCGATATGCTAAACACAATTTCTCTAAGACACTCCTCAGAGCCAGTTTAAATAATCTACGGCTACGTCTTTCCCTTAACCACATGCTATTCAAACTGCCTCTGAGGAGTGTTTTTAGGAATTGTGTTTTTGTAAATAAAACCGCTAATATATAGCGTTATCTCTATTCACGTACACAGCGTGACATGATTGCTAAAATGTGCCCTGTGGAAACTCCTCATAGGATTGTGTTGGGGTACCCAGTTCAGCGTAACTGTGCCCACGGTTTATGAATGAGGATCATTCAGACATCGAAATATTCAACTTCCAAGTACTAGGGCGGATGGATCACAAATAGTTAAGCAATACTACTTTTTGAATGACTCAAATCCATCAAGAAATGACAAAGTTAGAGAAGTTTTAATTTAGCCTGTTTCAAAACCCGCCCGGCGGGTCTTGATTCCTATTGTGACATCACAGGATCCGACTGGCCGGCCAGTTGGCCAGTTGGCCGGCGCCAGTCTTTTTTTGAGACCCAACTTTGGTACGTGTCCATTTTTGTTGCATAAACCGAAAGACTATCTTTTCAAATAGTCGACGGAGACACCCGAGTTCCAAATATGTTGAGTTAGGGAGGAATGAGTACTTAAAAATCGAACTGTTTTGTTCCCGTAAAATAGAAAAAATATTTTTTGGTCAAAATTTAGTTGTAATTTGTGTTCCTAAAGTACATACAAAACCTTACTTTTACGTGCAAATAGAAACTTCGTACCATCTCCAGAATTCCGGTAATTTAGGTTTATAGTATTTTTTTCTGGAAGATTCCTTGTCGGCTGATATTCAAATACAAAAATATTATCAATTTTTTCTGCTATCGTGATGATTATTTTCCTTTCCAAATACAAGCAATTTCGTATTTTTTGTAGACATTAGACAACAATATCTAGACACTTCATCAAGTTAACTTTACTAATATTGCATTTTGTTACATGTTCAAATCCTGTGTATGTATGTTGAACAACATCCAAAAATTCAAAATACATTGGTTTGTATTTAGGAACACAAATCAATTTGCCAACTAACATGCCAAATTTTTACCAAGAAATAATTTTTCTATTTCACGGGAAGTAAAACGTCTGATTTTGGAGTAATTTCTTAATTCTTAACTAAACATATTTGGCACTCGGGTGTTCTCGCCTAGTATTTGAAATGATAAGTATTTCGGTGTAAGCAGTAAAATCGGGTCTCCGAACACACAGGGTGAAACATTTCTTTCCAAATTTTTCGCCGTGTGTAACCCGAAAAAACATTTTTCGAGCGCAGTTACAGTTGTATTCTAGCATTTTGGCACATTACAATATTTGTATAGCAACATTATCACCTAAATAACGTTAAAAGCGAGACGCGCACTTTAATTCACTGAGACAGGCCGAGATGCTATGTACTGTACGCGGCAACCAAGCGCGCGGCTCATCGGAACCTGTGACGTATCAAGCGTATGGCGTCTGCACTAAAATCGCTGTCACTTTGTCATTTCTTATCAGATTTCGATATATTTTTCACAGAATATATCGTTTTTGATGTCTCTATAAAACTGCATACTTGGTTCAAAACGTGAATGATCCTCATTGAGAAGTTCGCCATTAGGTAAGTATCGTTCGTCTCTTCAGATTTATCAACAAAGGACGAGACATAGAGAGAGATACTTATGTTATGTATCTATTTAGAAAAATTATAGATATTGAGTTTTATACAACTTGTTATTGAAATAACGCGAAAGCCGAAAAGTTTCTTCAGTACCGATAAAAAAAAACATTTTTAATAAGCAAAAGTTTAAAATTCTAAGTTTTAATTTGGTAACTGTTCATACGAACTAAAACTTAGAATTTTTAACTTTTACTTACAGGAAGTGGTTTCACTTTATTGATACTGAAGGAACGGTTCTCAGATTTCACTTATTTTAATGACGCACTGACTACGCTAAGCAGGCAGACATTCGGGAGAAACCCCATATTTTTTTCTTACACCTCCGCAAAAGTCGCGTAAATTCCTACCCTCAGCTTCCAACTACACAGTTCCAGTAACATTTGAAGTTTTGTTAAGAGTTCTTCGAGAAACCCCCTTTTTAGGTAGGTCCTTTTCAGGACCGCAACTACTTAATAATAATAACTTCCACACAACACAATCACTTGTCCCAGTCGCAAAATAGGACACTTGCTGAGTTAACCAGGCAAGGACATCACAAACATGGAAATCAGACTCCGGACTGAGGCCGCCTGCACGAAATACGGTGGCCTCTAATCGAATGTTCGTAGTCAGGCATCAGTAGAGGTATTTACTGGTCATCTTCATCATCGTTGATGGTGCCACTAGGCCCGGCGAGGGGCTCCCTGCCCTCTAGACTGCCGTAGGAGTGGCCGCGGCGCTCCAGCCTTCGCCGACGCCGCCGTCTTCGGGTTATGCCTGCAGGATACCAAGGGTAAAGGGATGCGTCCAAACAGTGTATGGGAGGCTGTTTAACTGACACGAAGTCGTGATTGAGGTGCCGCTAATGTCACGTCTGCAAGGGCGCGTTTCATATAACTACAATTCATAGTTTATTGTGACGATTGTACATTGCAAAGCCGTTTCTTACTTGTTAATCTGTAAGTTAATTGTTATAGCAATCCATGAATTGTAGTTCTATGAAATGGGCTGTAGGAAGAGGCCGCGGTAAGATGTATAGAGTCACGGTTGACGTGCTGTCGACGTGAACACAGACATAAAGACATGAAGTCTACACACCAAATAATTACAGTAGATTTTATAAATTTTTTAAGCAAATATTAATAATATACACATAGCAGAAAATGCTGCAGGCAGCACGAGAAATGCGTCTACGAAAATAGTCCTCATCTATAGCGCAATTGTGCGCACCAAAACGTGAAGGATTCATAACGATTTGACTGTGAATTCCTTGATATTGATATTGCAAACGACGGGAATCCGCCAGGATTTGGCGCGCAATAACATACGGGCCGACTGACACTACCTTACCTACTCCCCGCTATTGTGTCTTGCCACGTCTATATTTGTATGAAAATTACTCACAGAATATAAATAGACTCAATATTGCAGTAGCTAAAATTCTCAAAAAGTATTTGAAACGGTGCGACAGGAACGGGATTCGAACCCACTCTGCTACACAACGGTTTATTTGTACGAAATTTACGTCGAAAATTTAAATGTTACCTAGTTGGGTGTTCGTGCTTGGGCAGTATTAAATAACGATAATTATCACCTCTAGATTAATTGCAATAAAGTGCACTTTTAATTGGATTACTATATTCTTACACTGTTATGGATCTCAATCAGAGGCTCCTTGGATAGGCAAATAAAATAAATAATTTGGTTAATAATTTGCACATTGGACCAACACAGAAACTTAAAATAATACGCCCGCCCCCCTACGTCAGTTTTATGATTATTTTTAACAAGTTTTGTTGTAAGGCTTGATTTACCTTTTTTTTGTCAATTTATCGGTGGAATTATTTTAGTTATAATACATTATTTTTTAAATGATTCGTTATTATACATGGTCATTTTAAACAAGTACAACTCCAGAGACACGACAATTAGAATTAGTGTTTTAGAACTAGTTTTAAGTTTGTCATTTATTAAGATCATTATTAAGCTTTTATCTATCGGTGAGGAATGTTTAGGAGTTAACAAAATGTATTAAGTTAACTCATTTTCTCTATTTAAGTAATTTTTGTTAATTCTGTTTTTCCTCCTTTATAAAATAAAATAATAAAATACTTTTCATTTAGACCTACTTTTGTTTGAACGAATATTTTTGGAAATGTTTTAAATAACGTTGTCGCGCGACCGGTAAATTATTCTCCCCAACAGAAGAATTTAAAAAAGAAATGGAAGTTTAACAGGAATAACCAAGTCCTATTGTAATAACAAACTCTAATGGATTTGTGTCAAAAATTGCGTATTTAAAAATAAACCTGTATATAAAAATTATGAAGTACAACAAAAATGTTCAGTTCTAATGACTCGGTGTCAGTTCTTCGCACCACTGTGATTTTGGCTGTGAAACGTTTGAAATTTATTTATAATTTTTGTAAAATGTGTTTTTTATTATCTCACTGTTGAACAAGATTAATAATATTGTACCTTTATGGAAATTATAACCTTCGGGATTGAACCCTAGGTGAGTGCACTTATGCCATTACTAAAACTTAGGTACTCTTTAATTTCCTATATTACCCCCATGTATTAGTACAGTCGACAGCAGGTCTCATCTATACTTTTTTTTATAAAAGTCGCTCTTAACGTAAGTGATTAGAGTGCACATATGTAAAGGTTCATGTGCTGTCGACTGTACTAAAAAAATACATCACAATTGGATATACTAAGAGATTAAACTGATTGTCGCATTACTAATGTTCATGCATTAGCAGACGAGCATTGCATTGGTGCACGCAGCATGCATTAGGTGCTTTAAACTACAAAATAAAACGAAAAAAATAATTAAAAAACATAATTTATTGCAGTATCACAATATTCATAGGGAGCTACTGTGTCGGTAAGTATACATAGTGACAAACCTTTGGACAAGAAGCTATTTCGATATTAAATTAAGTACTAACGTTTAAGTAGGAGATTCCATTATTTGTGAATTTTATCTTTTAGTAATTTCAATATATTTCGATCACTATTTGAAGGCTCTATTAATCTCTATACAAAATGTTGTTTACAACACTTTACTTTTCTAACATTTTTTTTTTCATAGGAACATTCAGCTAGATTATTTTATTTCATAATGAAAAAATCACAAATCAATACAGAAATCGGAGCACAGGGAAGGCAAACACCCGACCGTCAAAACAAAAACTATAAAAAAAATGTTCTTAATTTCCTTGGAGTTATAGACGTACCTGAAACGATACAGAGCTCCTTACTGGTTGTACAAAACCCTTTAAGGTTATTCAAATGCCAATTAGATTTTTACCAACACCATTAGGTTGTAATATTAAATTAGTATCGTCCATAATCCAAAGCTTTGTACCCCTTGTTAGTCAAAACTCGTAAGGAAAAATAAAAATAACTTAAAAGTTCCGAAACCCAAATAAGCATTCACCTATTGCTTTTCTAGTGAATCCGAGTTATACCTCCTCTTATATAAAAGAAGAATGTCCACGATTGGATGAAAACTGATACCAGCGAGTTTGCTTTTAGTTTTCGGAACAATAATGGCATCGATAGGAATACAAATACAATGCACCTACTATCTAGAGGAATATATTACATGAAGCTTTGCGTGCCTTTTAACATTAACCTAATTTTTGCAAAATCGCCTTGATAATGTCTATTCGGAAGTACTGGTCTCTCTAATAGGTATCCCCGCATGCAGGTATCATCCGCATCCGCCTTTTGCAGCAATAGAGATACACCGCGTGTAATGTTTGTAAAACTGGTTTTTATTGTATATTCCGTTCGTTTTGTAGTGTTCTATGTATTCGTTTTTTTAAGTACCTTTTTTGGTTATTGTTGTGTGTGTTACTGTTGGTGTAACAAATGTATTTCTTCTTCTTCTTCTCTCTTCTCATATACGCCAAAGATGGTCAGAAGACACATACAGCAATGCTATACTTGTTTCTAACCATTCTACAAAAAAAAAAAACAAAACAATTTCTTGTGCAAAGCCTATCGAACTTACGCGAAAATGAACGAACATTTAAATGACATACACTTCAAATAAGAAAATTAAATTCTAAAATTATGCACTATATCAAAAAGCACACAAAATTAATGAAGGCCACAAAAATTAAACAATAAAAATAATCCGTTGAAATCTCCAAATAAAAAATTTATCTACTTAAGCAAGTGTACTAACACATAAGAAAACATTGATAAATTATTAAATTAACTCGAACTTAATAGGAATGATATCAAATACTTTCTAGACATGCATGTTGTTTGTTTAAAATAATTTAAATGAAATATGTAAAATATGTGATTTTTTTTTAAATATTCAGAACAGGCTGTCCCAAAACCTTTAGATTAGAAGAAACCCTGCCCTTTTTAGTACCAGTCCACTAAAATGCTACAAGTATGCTACAAAATATACTCCGCTTTGAAGAGACGTCAAAGACGATACATTTTAGTGGCACAAAATAATTGTAATCATACACATAAATGCCGCTTTATTTCAATGTTATTAAGGCGAAGTGGTTACCATAAACGTTGCTAGTGCTTTTCACTATTCCATTAAACAAAACCTACCACCACCCTTAACACTCTATCTACCAAAACAGATAGTAAACATATTGAGACGCATTGAAAAGTTCGTCTATTTAACGGCACTCTTTAATAAATAAACATTTGTTCGAAACTTCCCCTTACCAGGAAGAGCCCCAACCGATTCGCAATCAAACTGAAATTCGGATGTATAACCATAAACCAATCACCATTACAATTGAATTTAGACCACCGTTTTCCATTAATCGGTTTTTGTGAAAGTGAGTTGCTATAAAACATTACTTTTGGAAATAAAAACAATCTATTTAGACGAGTAATTTATTCCCTACTCAGTCAAGATTCTGTCTCTCTTGAGCTTTTGGCAGCGGGACGAAATATTGACTAAGCAGGCAACTGATAGGACATCTGAAACGTCCCGTTCAGGTGGCAGCATACCAAGCCTGTAACTGCTACAGTAGTTCATGGAAACAGTCTAGTTCCATCCATGATTAGCAGATACCTTATAAAAACAGGACAAACAAGGACAGAATTGCACTAAAGCTTTCCTTTATGCGTAAACGTTAACCAGCTTGCAAACGGACATGACACTTGTTTCATAACAAATAAAGTCTATTATCGAACTGCTGATTAACACAACGAAAAAACTCTAGGCAAAATCTATCCTTGTTTAGCCCAGTTTCTCTGCGGCTAGCCAAGCGAAAACAGAGCATAAATCCATCACAATAGCGTTTTTTTTTTGGTGCTGCGACGGTGGCGAGGCTTGAAGGTATGTTACACCCTCGTCAGTCGGCGAATAAGGAGACCAGCTCCTGTGCCTTAGTCGTCAAGATTACTTTATTTCGTTACAATTCCCAAACGCGCATTCAATAAGCGTAACGTAATCATTCAATTTGACGTCAACCCCTCCAAAAGAGTCCGTCCGACTCTCCCCTCCGTTTCAGATGATTTTTCCTTAGACTCCATCGGAGTATGTAAGTAAACTCATTTGTTTCAAAATATAAATACAATAAAATAGTTGGACAGCGACGTGTACCGACAGTCTCTAAAGTTGGCTAGGCCGGTTTGTGCCAGTATGCATTTTTTCACGAATAGTTGACAACTTCATAAAATTATTATTTTGTCAATAGTCACACAATAAACTACTGAAAAAATACTATAGTTATAGCGTTTGTCACTCTCGCAATCGAATTGGTATAACTTATGATTAAATGTGCAACCAAACCGTTGATAAAAACCATTGAAATACGAAAGAAACATCAACCAAGTTGTTTACTAGTACATTCATTGATTCGAGCTCCTCACCCCGATTGGCAAATCCTTTCACTACTACGCGAACCTGGTTTACCATGGATCCTAAGAAGCCCAACATCTATTTTGTCACATCTCAACTTAGATCCTAGACATTTACGAAAAAGTCATCTGAAACGGGGTATACTTAGAGCACCGACGAGAGCGTTTGCGATGGACACATTCTGTTACCGCTCAAGCCAGCAGCGCGTCAAAGTTGTAATCCCTAAATCGCTTGGACTCGGGGTCGTCTCTTACTCTCGTGAGGGAAGTTTCCGCGACAGCCGTCTCCTTGCCGCGCAGCTTCTGGTTCGCCAACTTCTGCCTGTTCATCGGGGAACCTGGGGCCAAGGGAACTGGTTACCTGCCTGACTGACTGACTGACTGACTGACGCTTACAGTTTAGCGTAAATGTAAAGATGGAACCGATGTATTCTCGTTTGATATCAGTGAAATGAAATGAAATGAAATTTATTTGTCTCCCAAAAATATGTTACAGCTATCTTTAAAATATAGAACATACAATCCAATTAAGTTCTGTTATCATTATTCATTTTAAAGATCTAAGAATAAGCAGTGGTCCCCACACTAGGCCGAGCCTGTCCTGTGGGGGCCGTGACTATAAATATTTAAAAAAAAAACAATATAGGTGTACCTAGTAACGAAACAGCGTTTAGCGCTTTTTAATGCAGGGCTTGGTGTTATGTGCCGTTATGTGTTTATGTGGTATACTTTGTGTGTTTGTGTGAGTGATATTAAATAGATTCATGGGAACGATTATACGGGAACCGTTATCAAATTTAATCTCGATTGATATCAGTCATATTAAATGGATTCATGTATTACACGGGTACTGTTATTTAATTTTGTATTTTTTTTTACATAAATATTGCCAAAAACATTGCAATTCAACATTCTAGAAGATGTTGAACATATTCTAAAGATATTACTTAGCTAATAAAACGAGTTTAACATATTTTTGTGATACAAAATTGCCCCAGGCATGTAGTGGGACCATTTAGTGTCAGGACTACATAGTCTAAGGGACGTTGGGACGTTGTAATGTTTTGAGTTGTCGCTTAGACTATATAGTTGCCACTAGACTCTGAGTTAATGGTCTACTTTGTCCAAGCACGCTTTGATTGTGTTAACGCGGGTCTAGAAGTTTAAACGTCAGTCAAATTCAATAAAAACAATATTCTAAAAGCATGATGTCTTCCGTGACGTAGCGAACTGAAACATAACGGTGCTCAGAAACAAAAAGAGTCTTAGGTGCAACATAAGACAAAATAATAATAGGTAATAACAAAGCAAATGTGTAATTTAGCAGCAATATTACGGTTAAATCTTACCTCGATGATGTTAGTACAAGCACATGATTTCAGTGTTTTATAAAAGGCGAAATTTTTTTTTTTATTCTATCTATCAAATAAAAAAAAATCTAAACGCGATCTTTAAACTGCCTAAAGTCTTAAAAAATATTGGTCCAATATACAAAGCGAGGTTTTAAATTAAATTGAAAATTAAGACTACAACAGTGCGAAAATATAATAATATAAAAATAATAACATTAAGAGGCGGTGGTAGCCTAGTGGGTAGAACATTGGACTCGGCAACGGGAGACCCAGGTTCAATTCCCAGTGCGGGCATGCACCTATGACTTTGTTTTCTAAGTTATGTACATTTGTGAAGTTATAGTAGCAATACCACTCGCTAACTGTGAAGGAAAACATCGTGAGGAAACCAGAGTGTCTGAGCTATTCATATACCTCAGCGCTTGAAATCGCCAATCCGCGGTGAGCACGCGTGGTGATTAAGCCCATACTGTCTCCCTGAGAGAAGTTCTGTGCCCTACAGTGGGACGTATATAGGCTGCTTATGTAATAACATTAAGACGGCATGCAAGGAAAATTTTCTCTTTTTGAAATTTCCACAAACATAAAAACATCGCCAAAAATTGTCTCTAGTAGATGAATAATGTTTGAGAGTGAAAAGAAAGAAAGTTAAAGTGAAAGGGAGTGAAATTGTCTGAGTGCATGAAGATGTGATTGTAGTATAGAAATAAAGCACAGTTTCTAATAAGCCCGTAAGGCCCGTCATCTCAGTCGCATCGGAAGAAATTTCCGTACAAAGCGACTGTCACTTTAAACATGCCTAGAACATGAATTCGAAAGAATATAGAATGTTTCCTAGGGACGACGGCGAACTAAAGCACATAAGTCAAATTGTCATCAAATTATCGTTCTATTAGATAAGTAATTAAAATAGCCGATTGCTTATTTTTTTGTAAAAGTAAATTTATGTTCAGCTCTTTGGTTTATGACAGTTCCATTAATGATAAACCGAGCAAGTGCGAGTCGGACTAGCGCACGAAGGGTTCCGTACCATTATCTATACAACATTTGAATATTTCAAGCGTCTATCTGTTGCCGTTATTAATATCGTGCCAACAACGGCAAAAAAATCACGTTTTTGCTATGGGAGCCTCCCTTAAATATTAATTTTATTGTTTTTAGTATTTTTTGTTATAACGCCAACAGAAATACATCAACTGTGAAAATTTTAATTGCCTAGCTACATGCACGGTTCATGAGATACAGCCTGGTGACAGACAGACAGACGGTAGTCTAAGTAATAGGGTCCTGTTTGGCAGCCTTCGGGTA
The DNA here is from genome assembly GCA_947310995.1 of Yponomeuta cagnagella. Taxonomy (NCBI): domain Eukaryota; kingdom Metazoa; phylum Arthropoda; class Insecta; order Lepidoptera; family Yponomeutidae; genus Yponomeuta; species Yponomeuta cagnagella. The sequence continues at coordinate 3,564,780 of OX371284.1, forward strand.
CGTAACCCTAAAAACATGTCTATCTATGTATTTATTTGCTGATCCGAGATCGTTCATTCATTTCCTTGGTTCAAGACATACCCACCCTGGCCTTCTAATTTTTAACTTTGTTTGTTTTTGATAAAACACTTTAGTTCCCTTTACATCTAGAGAAAGTGTATCTGGTTCGGAGCAAAAGTCACGTCATCAACGAGTTTGCTTAGCGAGAACTGTCAATCTCGTCAGGAAAAACTGCACTCTATCACGTCGGCAATAGAGTCGGGAACTCACCGATATAGCTGAGCATGACGGGGAGGAAGATCAGCCCGTGTGCAGCACCGAACAGCACTATGCCGAGGTACATGCGGAAGTAAAAGACCTGCGGACAATAAGGGGAGGAATTAACAAATTAAAGGTGGTAGACCTTTCTGTGATTTCTTTGATGTCTCTGAGCCACGATTTTCAGCTAAGCGAGTATTTACAGAACAGTGTACCCGGTAGGCGGTGGTAGCCTAGTGGGTATAACATTGGACTTGGAAGCGAGAGACCCCGACTCGATTCCCAGTGCGGGCATGTACTTATGACTTTGTTTTCTAACTTATGTACATTTGTGAAGTTATAGTAGCAATACCACTCGCTAACTGTAAAGGACTTTTTTCTTGATCTGTATGTAACATCATCTAGCTCTGTACCAATTTAATGTATTAATAATTTAAACATTGGAGAAGCAACAATAAACCTAACCAAAACTAGAACCCTCTTTTAAATTTAGTACTAACTGCGAGACTAACTTATGGCTTTTTTGTGTCATTATTTTACTTACTGTATTTTACTACTGTAAGCTGTAAGATCTCCAAATGTAAAAATAAATAAATAACATTAGACACAAAGATAAAAAACAAAAAAATCTTTTAATTATTTTATAATTATTTTATTTTGTATTCTTTTAAAAGTATTTTATTTTGTTTTTAGTATTTGTTGTTATAACGGCATCAGAAATACATAATCTATGAAAATTTCAACTCTCTAGCTATCACGGTTCTTGAGATACGGCCTGAAGACAGCGAAGTCTTAGTAATAGGGTTCCGTTTTTACCCTTTGGGTACGGAACCCTAAAAATTATAGAATGATGACGTACGTCCATTCGCCGATGTCTCCGAGCCATCGACTTTTCTCCTTCTCCTGCGTGTATAGCTAAGGAAGTCTTCACAGAACAGTGTACCTGGAAGATCTGACTCTTAGCGAAGCCCAGCACGATGATACCGCCGAACTTGGTGAGCGTGATCCCCGAGAGTACGGAGGAGCCCATCCGGGTGAGGGCGGCGGCGGCGCGCGCCACGCGGCTGGTGCCGGCCGTCACACTGAAGCAGTGCACCAGGTGGGAGCAGAACTCCACCGCTATGCCCACCGCCATCACCTAAGGGACCGAGCTCCGCGTCAATGGCTGGTGAGCTTCATCGCTCGTGGCTAGTGATCGGAAATTGCCCAACTCTTGGGATCACCACGAACTTCATTCTTCCCATTTTTCATGAGAACGTTTTCACGTGTGGTGCTCAGGACTGTGTCACGTAGTCAATATCCTCTAACTAGGGACATATTTTTGATCTAAATTCCAATTATGGCGAGCCAGCCTTTAGCAGTTTTGTACTCACAGGTGGCAGTACGTGTGCCGAGACTGCAGCTAATTTAAAACTGACTTTTTTATGCTTTTTTTTTTTATTCCAGTCAGCCAAAACATTTTTTTTAAACACTGCAAAACTACATTACTGCAGCGGCCAGCAAAAGAGGCATTGATGGACGAACGTGTAAATGTGGGCCGGAGCGAAGCCGAGGCATACATACGTAAGTCCATCAATGCCTAGTTGTGGCCAAGGCTCGTATAGTACTTTTCTCAAATAATGCGCGGAAATCAAAACTAAATAGTACCTAGGCAGAACATTTTACTTTTCAAAATCAATGACGAACAACGAACAACAATATTTTTTCCCGCGTTAGTGGTTTTTTTTTTTCTTTTGAATAAACAGCTTTCTATTTGCAAGCGAATTTAAATCAAACCTTTGATAAGTTACCTCCTTGGTTGCCATGTATCGGAGTCAAAGATCGTTCCGTTCTTATTACATGACAGATATCATGTAATTTATTTGGCCGCTAAAACACGGCAGATATGGATTTTCATACAACTTTTGCCGGTCGCATGTATTTGGCCAGCACAGCAAGTTCAATTTATCTCGAAGAAGGTTGTCTAAATAATGCTCAAATTTGTAAGCATATTTGAGAAAATGATATCAAGAACCAAAAAAATATTTATGAATACTAAGTTACAACTAAAAGGGGGGAGGGGGGGGGGGGGTTCTTAGCATATATACGGGTGGTCACCGAGGGGGGAGGAATTTATGAATGACCCCTTATGTACCACGAAACTTACCAGGTTAACCAGCGAGACCGCGTTGAGACTGATGCCCCACCAGTACATGAGGCCGCCGAGGTTCACCACGATCATGGTGATAGTTATCACCACCACCTGCAACACAAATCGAGAGTCAAATGTCTGGATCAATGTTAAAGCTGCTGTAACGTTCGGCATTCGTCGCGCACGAACATTCAATTTTCAATGACTTTAAAATAATGCATACTTTTGATAAATGATAAATTTATCATAAAATATATATTTTCTTTTCTACACTCTTTAAGTGTAGAAAAGAAATTTTTGATAAAGAAACGTTGATACTAAAATTATTAATTTTAGTATAAGATTTTCTTAATCAAAAAGTAAAAGTACTTCATTTGTTTATCTATCAAAAATTAAGCACCTATATCTTTATCACCATCAGCCTTTTCTCCCAAATGTACAATCTCACGGTCCCTTGCCTTCCAAATATATATGATAACAAAAAAATTACTAAAATGTCTGTAATTTTATTGTCAAGCTCTTCAGACTACATTTATCAAAAGTATACTGGCACCCGCCTACCTCTCCGAGATACAGGCAGTGAGTTAATGTTCGTACGATACCAAACACCTAAAATAGGATCTATAAAAAAATAACCTATACTAACCAGCGCCGAGAACAGATCGAATCCCATCAGCAAGAACGTCACAATAAATATGGACAGCACCGAAATCCCCATCGACTTCAGCGTATCCGGCCACATGGTCAAATACTGCTCGTAGAACACGTAGAACACCGAATACGGGAACACATTCACCGTATTGTTCTTCCCCTCCTCCCTCAAATTCCTGTTTATTGTCGCCGTCAAATTGGCCGCGATCGTTCTCGCCGCTCGCATGGCTGAGTAATAATCGGAGCTGGTTTTTAACACTGTGTGGTAGCCTTGGAAGTATGTGGCGCCGACCGTTTGTGTGGTTTTGTTGTAGATCTGCAGGTTGACGGCCTGTCCGTAGGCGGCGTGGCCGGCTTTGGGACAGGAGACGCCGGGGTTGTCTTGCAGGAAGAAGGGCATGTAATGGTTGAAGTCGCCGGGGCTGGGACGCCGCTCGGGCCCTAAGAGTGAGATGTTGCACTTGTTGCACCCTGTAAACAGATTGGACGAATTGGTTACGTTACTGAGAGAATTTTATCGAAGGACGCATTTTGCGAAAACAAATACAGATATTTATTCATAATTTACGTAAAAAATTAGTCATTAAATATTATAGTAGGGATTACAGATTTTATAAAGTACTAAGCTTACAAATATTGAAGTGATAATCATTTTAAATAAAAAACTTAAAATTTGTATTTAATTAAAAAATAAATAAATTTTCAAAAATTGTAGTAAATAAAAAATAAATTATTACATCTTTCGATGAACTCGTTAAAGGAATAAAAAGCCGGCTTGATAAGCCAGATGCGAAGTAAAACGATCAGTAAAAGAAGACGATATCACTATTTACATTCTTTTTGTTGCACTAATCCGTGCTGAGGACAAGTTTAAAAACCTATTTAGAGGCTAAAAATTCCACCCATGCCGGGACTTGAACCCGCGACCTCTGGCTAACCGTGCCAGCGCTCTCCCAACTGAGCCAATGGGCAAGTGCAGGCATCGGCGAAATTTCGAACCTCTTTACAAACTTCTCTGTATTACGTACAGGCAGCGGCTAAATTTCGCCGATGCCTGCACTTGCTCATTAGCTCAGTTGGAAGAGCGCTGGCACGGTTAGCCAGAAGTCGCGGGTTCAAGCCGCGACATGGGTGGAATTTTTAGCCAAGAAACAGGTATTTGGTAAGTATCACTATATACACTATGGATAGAAGCGAAGGGCACCTTTTTGCGAAAACGATCTGTATAAGGTAAGTTTTTTTTTTTCACTGGTGTCGTTAGTGTACGCCATGAAGCCTCTGGAGCGCCTTAGAGGTCTAAGGGTCTTAAGAGATAAACAAACAGACATACATACACACATACAGACATACATACACACATACAAACATACATACATACATACAAATGAAGAAAAAGATCTCTTTGGCTTTCACGTCGTATGCAAACAGGTTTGACTCACCGGAGGCGTCGTTGGGACAGAAGGAGCCGTTGTTGGGGAAGCTCTTGCAGCAATCGAAGATGGCGCTCCAGTCGAAGAAGTCGTCGAGCCACGAGTTGGGCGGCTGCCCGATGTACGTCTCGTTCGGCGCTTGGTACGCTGGAACGAAATGCCAAGGGTTCTACTTCTTGTTGGACCTGAGATTTCCGCGCTTAGCCTCATAGTTGGGTCATTGTACGAAGCAAGCACTGAGGTATGTAAGTACATCATACACCAGGGTTTCCTCACGATGTTTTCCTTCACAGTTAGAAATGGTAAAACATCGTGAGGAAACTTGAGTGTCTGAGATGTTCGCATACCTCAGCGCTTGATATTGCCAATCCGCGGTGGGCACGCGTAGTAATCAAGCCCATACTCTCTACCTGAGAGAAAGTTTGTGCGGGAAGTATATAGGCTGCATAAAAGTATCAATAAATAAATCCTAGTAATATTATAAATGTGAAACTTTGCGATCGCTAACCCGCCTGCCAAGCGTGGCGATTACGGCAAAACCCCTCATAGTTATGAAAAACACGGAGGAGGCCTATGTCCTGCAGTGGGCGTCAAATGGCTGATGATGATGATGAAACTTTGTGAAGATGTTTGTATGTTTGTTACTCAATCACGCAATAACGGCTGAAGAGATTTACATGAAACTTGACTTACAGATAGACAAAGACCTGAACTGAGACATAGCACACTTGATACCCCGGTAATGCGTTCCCGTGGGATAATATTTATTTAAAGTTTAAAATAGACGGCGTCGTGCAAGAATCCTGTAAACGGATTCTGTGGCGCTACGAAGTTCGCCGGGACAGCTACAAAAAACAACTCCAACTCACCCGAGTACAGCTGCAAGGCGACACTGTCCGGCCGACAGAACCGCGTGCCACAAATCATGTTCTGCGTCGCCTGGTCCGAGTAGTCCAGCCCCTCGGTGACCACGAAGTAGACCGGCGGCCCGATGTTGAGGTACTGGTTCAGGTGTTGGAAGTACTTCAGCTGGAAGCTGTCCTGGGGCATCGACAGCTCCTGGTCCAGGCCGATCTCGATGTGCGGCGCCACCTGGCGGGGGAGCGGGGAACTTGCTTCTAATTTGGATTGGATTGACGCCGTTGCTGCACCAGGGCTTAGAAAACTCGCAACAAATTAAAGGCCTTATCTATAAAAAAAACCGGCCAAGGGCGAGTCGGACTGGCGCACGAAGAGTTCTGTACCATTATCTAAGTCCCGGACTTCTCGCTTCAAAGGCCCGGACTTCTCGCTTCATGAGAAACGGCACTCAGGCGAACTTGAACAGGATGTAGAGGGCTAGACGGATTCTGCTTCTAGAATGGAACATTAGGGCGTATACTAATCCCCGCCAAAGAAATCCCTAATCCACGATGGGCCCACGGGGTTATTAAGCCCACTCTCAATGTCTTTTGTGGGACAGAATCCTGAAACCTCAGTGTCTGAGGTATTTACTTATTTCAGCAATGGGCTGGTGAATTAGCTCAATTTTCACGCGGAGCCAATTCTCTCCCCCCATCCCCTCTCATTCTCACACACTATCTCCGTCTCTCTCGCACTCACCGCAACGCTAGAACACAGCCAGGCGAAGAAAACCAGCATGACGGAGGCCCGGACTTCTCGTTTCATGAGGAAGGGCACGTAGGCGAACTTGAACAGGTTGTAGAGGGCGCCCTCGCCGTTATCGGGCGCCGCGTCCGACTTTGTGCCTTGGACGCAGCAGAAGATGTCGAACCTTGCGGGGAGGGAATAGGGGTTAGTTTGGTTTGAAACGTTGACTTTAAGTCAGGGGGGGGCACGTTAGATCCACACACAGCACACTTGTCGGTGCTAAATACCTGTGATACGGTAACTAGAAAAGGATTACTGGTTTTTTAGTAATTACTTAATTATTTTGTAATTAATTCATTCTAATTAAAATATTAAAATTTAAAAATTACAGTATAATACGGGCTTTGGCAAGCAAAAGCAATTGCTAAAATATCCTTTAAAAACAATCAATGGCTGTCCACGACACAGGATACGCCTAATTTGGGAGTCGCCATCGACCATATTGTAAACATTTCTTTTTAATTTTTTTTTTTTATTAACAAACATGCGAAAACACTCGGACTGGGGCCATTTGTACAAATTTTATTCATTCTAGCAGACATTTCTTTTTCTTTAATTCCTCGTAAATACATAACGAGGTCAAACCGTCACTTTTGTGTAATTACAAAGAATTAGAACATTTTCATCATATCATAATGACGTAAAAATTTTCGTTCGTTCTTCGTTAGATATCCCGATGAACGTTTATTCTTAAACATTTCACACTTCTTGAATTCTGGAAAATTAAAGGCGCTGAATTAACGGTTCCAACATTAATGGATCCGTTCACTAATGAATTCATTCCGCACTTGAGGTTCATTCAGATGCTCTTCGAGTAAAAGACACTTAGCCCCGATTTCTCGTACGGTAATGTAGTGTTAACAGCAGAAAGTTGATTTGTTTTTATGCAATTTGGCCAACTGACAGCTGTTAACAGAAGGGGTAAAGTTACTACTTACTAAATTATGTACGTACTTGATTTGTACAAATGGCCTCAGTCTGGGTGTATTTCCATGTTTGTGATGTCCTTGCCTGGTTACCACAGCTCAGGCATAGCATAGTTTGGCACCAGGACAAGGGATTGTGTTGTGTAGAAGTTCAAACCTTCAAATCAAGAGACTTAAGATTTCTGAGTAAAACCTTACCGGTTTGAGTTTTGCCGCCGCGTGTCCACGGCAAGCAGCGCCACGAAGCAAGTGACCTGAAACAGAGTTGATATCAAATATAGAGCTGATATAAATTGTCCTCATGTAAATTGTCCTCAATGTAAGTTATGTTACTTCTAAAAAGTTGCTGTGGTAGTGGAGCGGGAGGTCGTACCCTTCTGGGACACAGGCGCGAGTTTATGTATGTATGTATGAAGTGGAAGTATTATTGGTGTGTAAGTTATTATTATCATTTATTCAAATTCAGAATAAGTTTTATTTACGTAATTAACATTAATGACGTTTTTATTAGTATCTTAAATATCAATCCTATTTGCTTTAAATAGGTAATGTTTCTATCACCCGTCTTGATACACTTATCCGTACCAAATAACACAGTTAATTTTACTTAACACATACTTGACTTGAACTGATTTCATCAGCCTTTCTGCGATTGGTGTTTATTTATTATTTATTAAAACTTCCACGCTCTACTCAAACAACAATATTCAATATTTTCATGTTCAATATTTTTATTAGATTACAATATCTGATTCAAGCATTGGACATATTTTTGAGTTCCTCTTCTTTCCTCCTACCTTTTTTACAATGTTTGAAATATTCCTCGACTTGCAAAAGAGTCTCGCGCCTGGTTTCAGGTAAGAAGAACATGATTAGAAACACGGTGCCTAATAGAGTAGCTATTCCATGAAACAGGTACGTTCCATGAAAGACCAGGTGCAGTCATCACTGTTCCAAAGAATGATACTGACGTCATCATGACACTGATGCCTGAGATACATTTTCTAGCCGTTGCGAACAATTCACCCACCGAACGCTACGGCAAAGGCACTATCCCTAAGCTTGAAGCGAACATGTCCCCTGATCTAGTCACCTGAAGGAGGAAATCGACGAGCAGCGCGGCGCCGGCGTAGAGCGCGAAGGCTCGCACGGCCGGCATGTCGCTCAGCGCTCCGAGGAAGAAGCAAACCGACTCGGAGATCGAAGTCAGGAACATGGACGGGCCCACCTGCCCCAGCCTGTCGGGTCATACGGATATATTTTTAAAAAATCGGTCAAGTGCGAGTCGGACTCGCGCACAAGGGTTTCGTACCATTATCTACATAACATTTGAATATTTCAAGCGTCTACCCGTTGCCGTCATTAATATCGAGCAAAAAACGGCAAAAAAAAATCACGTTTGTTGTATGGGAGGCCCCCCTTAAATATCTATTTTATTGCGTTTTTAGTATTTGTTGTTACAGCGGCAACAGAAATACATCATCTGTGAAAATTTCAACTGTCTAGCTACCACAGTTCATGACACACAGCCTGGTGACAAACGAACATATTGACAATTTTTATATGAAACCGCCCTTCAAGTAACTCCTTTATAACACAAAGATAGTCATCGAAATCGGTTGACGCATAATGAATTATTCGCCTATAGTCCGTCAAAAGGCTTTGCAAATTTAAAAGTTCGATGATTTTTGTCTTATTTGGTCATCATGCGATGAGCCCAAAGAAGGACCAAATACGCTACATGTAATTCCTGGTGTACAACAAAGAATATTTTATCTATCTATCTATACTTATGTCCTCCCAATATACTCAGGCACGGTCTCGTTGGGTCGCCGACCCTCGCGCTGATTGGTTACATAAGCAGCCTATATACGTCCCACTGTAGGGCACAGGCCTTCTCTCAGGGAGAGAGTATTTCATTTCATTTCATTTTAATTCTTTATTGCACTAATTACATTGTAAGTGTACAAGGGCGTGCTTAATGCAAGAAGCATTCTCTTCCAGCAAACCTTTGGTTTTGAAGAGACTGGCGACGGGTAGTGCAAGAAGAAGATTAAATACAATAATAAACTTACGTAAACCTAGGGAAATACATTAACTTAGACTTAGTGGGGGGGGAATAATAGAAATTATTATAAATCTACATAAATGATAGTACATAAATAAATATGAATAAATAAATAACAACAAAAATACGTACATACATATTGAAGATAATTACTATTACTAAACACGACTTACATACCAATAAGCAATAAAATAAAATAACTGGTGATCGTTTACTGCCTATTCTGCAGATCAAGGAAGTGATAAAGAACTTTCTTTTTGAAAATCTCCAGGGTTGAAGCCTGACGAATGTCCAGAGGCAGGCTGTATGGGCTTAATCACCGTGCTTGCCCAGCGTGGATTGGCGATTTCAAGCGCTGAAGTATGTGAATAGCTCAGACACTCAGGTTTCCTCAGGATGTTTTCCTTCACAGTTAGCGAGTGGTATTGCTACTATAACTTCACAAATGTACATAATTTAGAAAGCAAAGTCATGCGTCAAAGTACATGCCCGCACTGGGAATCGAACCTGGGTCTCTCGCTTCCGAGTCCGATGTTCTACCCCCTAGGTTACCACCGGTCTACATGCTGACTGGTTGCACCAGTATAAAGATGTTACCAACGCCAACAGCGAGCTTCAGGAACGGTGTGACCTCCACAATGATGAGCGAATGAGTGAAAGTATAGGCTTCTTCGTCACTTTTAGCGATCAGGCAACACTTACGTCCTCCCAATATGCTCAGGCACGGTCTCGTTGGGTCGCCGACCCTCTCGCTGATTGGTCTGCACCAGTATGAAGATGTTGTCAACTCCAACGGCCAACACCAGGAACGGTATGACCTCGACGATGATGAGCGTGGCCGGGACGCCCACGAAGCCGAACATCCCGATGGAACAGACCACCGAGGCCAGCACTATGAGGACGCCTGCGGATGGAAGTTGTTTATCATGTTTTGCACAAAGGTGTACTCAATGCTCAACGGGGGAACTTGCGTCTAACTTAGATTGGAGTGACTTTGCTTTTATACCAGACATCATATGAAAAACCTAAGGAAAATTAAAAAAATTTTTTTGGGATTTATGGGGTCAAAAATTATGCGAAAAATAAAGTTACTCTAATGTCATAAAACTTATTACATTTCTTTTTGTCATTGAATTCTGAACGTTTTCTTATAAGGGTGTGTATGTATAAAAACATTATTTTACGAGATAACTCAAATACTGATAAACGCTTCATACATTATAAGCGTTAGGTTAGGGAGTGACGTCATAGTCTAAGGTCATTTATATGGCGCCTTTTAGTACCAAGTGATTATATTGACTTTTCGACTGGTTATAAAAAAAGTATTAGTCGCAGAGACAAAAAATTACACGTTTGTTTATCTTTTAACGTGTCTTCTTCTATTCTATTGAAAGATTCGTAGTGCAAGTTCTCCATTGCATTTTCTACCGTTCAACCTTGTTGGGTCGAGTCAGAGGTATTCATGTCATGGTAGAGAGAGGAAGTACAGTCTCGTTTAATACCTGTATAGAACGTCATTTAAAACGTAATTTATATCTAATTTGTTGTGTATTTTAATACATGTTTTTTTTCACATTCTATGGAAGAGAGTTAGAATGTGACAACGTTAGTTACCTGTTGAAGTTAAATTGTTAAAATCGAGGGGGTTAAGTTAGGCCTGAGATATAAGCATACATACATAAACTCACGCCTGTATCCCAGGTGTAGGCAGAGACCAGAGACTGCCACTTGCTACGATCCTGACAGATCACTTTCGCTTCCTCGACATTCATTACTCGTTGCATGATATAAGCACTTCGCCTCATATCAGGGCCATTGTACAAAGCAGGGCTGTGAGATCCCTCCAGCCAGCCCATTAATTTCCAGAGTGCTCTGATATCACTGCTGGACTCTCAGAAGACTACAATAATTATTCATAGTTTATTATGACAGTTCGATGTACACTGCGTAGCCGATTAGTATAATCAATTTTCCAACTTGTAAATCGGCTATACAATGTGCATCGAATCGTCATTGTAGAAGGATTGCAAAACCAATACTATTCAATATTAACTCACCCCCGAGTCCCAACGTCACTTTGCTATCAATCAGTAACCGCGAGCAAGTCGTGAAGCGTCCGAGCGAGATGGCGATATAAGCGAACATGATGAAGTAGGACACCAGTATAGTCGACACGTCTGACTGGCTCTCTCTGTCTAACTCGTCCTCGATGGAACGCTCCGAAGTGTAAGCTATGTCCATGTAAGGAGGCATTTCGTATTCCGTGTAGTTCTTCAAGAATTCTATGAAGACCTTCTCCCATTCTAGCGCCGGTTTCAGCTGTAGGAGAGAAAATGTGTGCTTTAGTACAAACAATTAGTACAAGCCTACAATGCAGGCTTTTTTCCTAGTGTAGACGACTAATGTTTTATGAATAATAACAATAATAATTTCCACACAATACAATCACTTGACCTGGTCCCAAACTAGGATACCCTGTGCTGTGGTAAGTTGCCTGGTTAAGCAAAGAGGGCACAAACATGAAAATAGACCAAGACTGAGGCCATTTGTACAAATGTAATTCATATTTACATGTAATTTACATTACATTTAATGTATTTAAATGCTGTACTGCCATATTTTGAACAATAAAAACTTACAAATTACATTACAATTTGACTTTGCCGATGACGTTTGAAAGAAATAGTCACAGGGGTGTAGTCGATGGATGTGCGATGTCTGCGCCACCTAGCGCCCATTACCAGAAAGAGTACTTATTCAGTAGGTATAAAAGTATTAAAATTAATATAAATAACAGAAACAACTTATAAATTAAGAAGCATCAAGAAATGTTTTAACTTCCACCTGTTAATGACCGAAAATCTTGGCCAAAAAGAGGGGAGGCCTTTGCCCTGCAGTTACACCCATATAATGGAGGCAACATAAAAAAAAATACATATGCACAATCTTTTTTAAATGAAAGGTCCTTAGCACGTAACCTTTCGTAGTATTTTGCGTTGAATAATATAAAACCAGAAATATGTTGTTTGTAGGTATAAATGTAAAAAATTTAATCAATATTTCATTGGCACATGTTTTGCGGTAATTCAAAACATTGGAAACTTTAAACAGTTTCATTCTACAGGGTGTCATCAGTATTCTAGTCTTCCTGGTTTAGGCTACGTATTTAAAGAAGAAGATAGATAGATAAAACAAAAGAAGAAGAAGAAAGACATTTATTATACCAACAAGATACATCACAGAAACAAAATAAGCAGATAAGTAACATAATATGCACAACAACAGAAAGAAAACTAAATACACAACAGACAAAACGAATAAATAAAACAAGACCATAGATGTAGCCTGTGGTGTATCTAAGTTGCCACAAAAGGCAGCTGACTCAGCGTTGTGTTTACTCTTTACCTATGTGAAAAAATCAATTCGCGCGCGAATATTCAAATCTACTCGTGGCGCCATCTATCTATGACAAGAAAAATTGACCGAATGACATTCAACAACTCACTCATGCTGTTCGCTTGAAAAAAATGTCAACGTTTGTGAATGAACAAATGTGATCAAATTAATAAAAATTTTCAAAAAACCTTCTTCAGTACGTGAAATCCAAGACGCAGGTGTCTGAATTCTGCACACTATCTTATCTTATTCTTTCGGCGATTCTACAGGGTGACTTTGAATTCGTTTACCACATTTTAAGGGGACATTCTTATCATGATTTAGAAACATATGGAATTTTATTCCTGCCCTGCTAGCGTTCTTTAGTTTTTTATCACCGAACATAAAAAAAAATACAAATGACAAATTTCAAAAAGGTTTTATATCAAATAATTAGAAAAAAGAGGTGGGATTTTTTTTGTACTCGATTTTCAATGAAAGGCTGCTGGCCACCTTTTTCTGCTAATCAGAAAAAAGATGTGGGAATTTTTTTTTGTACTCGATTTTCAATGAAAGGAGGCTGGCAAGCTTTTTCTGCACTACGAAAAAAAAAAACAAGCGCAGCAATTTGTTTTGTTCCGTTAAATTTTGTTTTTTACTAAATTGATAATTTAACAGTACGCTTTTAATTTCGTTTTCCTCGTAGGTGCAGTATAAAGCACCACTCGGGAGAAAGTTATATTTCTGTTCGGAGTATGTTTGAGCCCGACGCGCAGCGGCGCCGGCGTCAGCGGATCGTTTTCTCCCCTCGGTGTACAGTGTATTATTTTATTTCAGTATAAAAATCACAGTAGAGCTCACCTTCTCCTTGTCGTGCCTATTGTTGACGAGCACGGTGATGATGAGCGCCGTGGCTTCGTGGTACCGCGCGGCCTTGGTGATCTGCTCGCCGGGCGCCAGGAACCCGCCCAGCGCCACCGCCGGGATCACCGGCCCGCCGTAGTTGGCTAGGCAGTCCACTCCGTATGGGTTCCTGCGGGGAAAACATAGGCGGGTGAATCGTACTCGAAATTGCCGCCGTCATCATCAAATTTAAATGTACGTACGCAAAGTACGTAGCATAGAAGCTGAGACTTAATGAACGTTACAACTTAAACTAGGTGTCCATTTCAAACTCTAGATCATTTTTGGAGAAAAAATGGACAAGCAAACTCGAAACTTAGTCTTTTCAAAGTCCTTAATTGATAGAGTACATAATTATTCTAAAACCTAGAACTCGTGCTTTGAACTGGCTTTAATTCCAGACATCATTGTCATCTTAATAATCTTTAATGTTATAGTAGCCCTTTAGGCATAACTAGACATAACATAAACTCACGCCTACGTTCAGAGGGGTAGGCAGAAGCCAGGGACTGCCACTTACCACGATCCTGACAGATCACTTTCGAAAAAAAACCTATTTAGAGGCTAAAAATTCCACCCATGCCGGGACTTGAACCCGCGACCTCTGGCTCACCGTGCCAGCGCTCTCCCAACTGAGCTAATGGGCAAATGCAAGCATCGATGAAATTTCGAGCCTCTTTACAAACTTCTCTGTATTACGTACAGGCAGCGACACCTGGCCGAAGGTAATTACATCACTTGCAGCCCCGAATAACCCACTTTGCAGTTAGGTTTTTACATCGGAATAATATGGCTGTACCTACATGATTATATATTCTTTCGCTTCATCAAAATTCCTTAGTCGTTCCAAGCACGCCCGCCGGTTTCAAGTGCTTTTCATCATATCCCCACACACATTTATGAACTGGCTCCAGGGAGTGACACTAGCGTCACCAAGGAAAAACAATCGTATCTTTTTTTACAGATCGAATTTGCAAAAAGTGTCTGTTCAATCTCTCAATCATGTTAATAGTGATTTTAGTACCCATAACATGATAACATGAACGCCAATAACGGCCGTTTTTGCCATAAATGCTATCTAGCAGAGGCGGCTCGTCTTATAGAGCGCTGGTGCAGTGCACTCCCACAAAAATAAGTAACTAAGTATATACTTAATAAAAAAAATCAAAATTTTGTCTGCTACCTACCACCTATAAATTTTTAAACCTATGCACACAAATACCTACACACATTATAGTAGTTTACTAGAAATAATTAACTACGTACGAAGTTGAAATGTTTTCAAGCATAAGATTTGGTGTCAAGTTGTTACCGAGTGAAGCGCCAGCGATTGCGCTCCTATGAAACGAAATTCAGTACAATGCCTACTATGCCTAGTACTAAATTCAATGAGTGCGAAAGAGAAACATTGGAACGGCCCGGTACGTGAAACAAAAGATTTCATATGAGAAATGAGCCTAATCTGGAGCGCCGCTCATGCGCTACGTTGCCAAATGGGGCGAGGTGACAATGCGGTGCACGCACAGTGCAGCTAATTTTGAGCTGTTGCCGATCTTATGTAAACAAACAAACGCGTCCCACCAATCTAATCAAGTAATCACATCAAGTCAGTCGATCACTTTTCGCGCGAATATCTACGACAGTTTTGTGTTATTCCGCTATTTAAATTAGTTTCTGTGCGTTATTTGTGCTGAAAATTGAACAATACAATGTATGTTATATTAAAAACTGTGAAAATACTTTAGAAAAGCGTCTTGACCTAAAATCAAAGGGGCCACCACGGCCTGAACTCGCCCTGACACAAAAATGTCCTTCAAAAACTAAAACTTTTACGCGTGAGTTTAAACCCGAACAAGTTGCCCAACTAGCAAGACTTTTCAATCTTTTGTGAACACCCATAAAATAAAGTCACGAGCCGCCTCTGCTATCTAGTACCAGATTCGATTCCTAGCTTCATTGTCGTAGGTCCTGAAAACCACTGTTAACATTATTGAGAGATTGTTAAGACACTTTTTGCAAATACGATCTGTAAACGAAGATATGATTTTTTTTTCATTAGTGTCGCTAGTTAGCCCACTGGATCCCCTTAAAGAATTATTTTACGCAACCCGCCAAAATGTACAAGCTGTCTGCCGTCCCCTACGATACAGGCTGTTTCTTGCGTAGGACACTGATTAATTCATCCTAATCTCTCATCTTTGCTTCAAGAAAATTGAAATTACTTATATACTTCTTTTTATTTCATCATCATCATCAGCCATTTAACGCCCGCTGCAGGACATAGGCCTCCCTCATGGTTTTCCTAACCATGAAGGGTTTTGCCATAATCGCCACGCTTGGCAGGCGGGTTGGCGATCGCAGTATACGGTTGGAATCTCAGGAAGACGCTGGTGCCCGTCTCCTGGTAATGTATTTCCTAAGTCGCCTTCTACGACATCCACGGAAGGAAATGGAATGGCGCTATTCTTAATCCGGCGCCACACGGAGTTTATTTAATTTCTGTTAATGTAATTTATGTGTACAATAAAGAATATTTTATCTATCTGTTTAATCGCACTAAACAAATAACTATCTACTCTATAGAATAAGGATAAACTTTATTTGACAACATTACAAGGTAAAATTACACACAGTAGGTACATAATCAAATTATGTAACTTAACTCCTACTCAGAATGTAAGTATAAGTAGGTATTTACTGGTTTTAAATAAACGGTTTTAAATTTTTCACTGTTACAATGTCCTGCAAATAACTTGAACGAAAATCCACGTAATCGGGATGATTTTGCGATGGACACTTAAGAGCTTGTTAATTTGAATAAAATCATCATCATCATCCTCTGCATTCGTTACGGACGATTTAAACAGTGCCTAAGGGCTACACTTTTTCGAATGACTAAAAAGTCCGATTCGAGAACGGCATGCCTGCATATAGGACACAGAAAGGTAGACCAAGCATCGTGCTCGGCACTGGCGAACAAAAGTGCCAGGAGGCACCAAATCCGTACCGACCCGACTCCAGGATAAAATAAGACCCGAATGAGACGCAAAATATCATCATCATCAACCCATTATGTCCCCACCGAGGGGCACGGGTCTCTTCCCTGAGGAAGGTATAGGCCATACTCCACCACGGGGGCCAAGTCCGGATTGGTGGAGGCTTGTAGACTAGTGGCTCGTCTACTGTCAGAAGTTGTCAAGCCGCCCTAAGGCCTCTGACTTGGCTTAACGACTGCCATCTATCGACGGCAGCCGGCACCAACAGCTTAACGTGCCTTGCGAAGCACGGAACCGCTCGGAAAAATGCCACTAGCGTTAGGCATAGACGGCAACCCATCCATGCACTGAACGCGCCCAGTGTTGCTTAACCTTCGTGATCGTTTTAAGATCACTCAGGCAGCCGGGGCTACGAGCGATTCTAAAATATGACCAAAATATGACCATGCGAAATCACAGTAATTCGTTAAAGTTATTTATCAGGCATTATAACAGATCTCGGTGGTAGCCTAGTGGGTAGAACATTGGACTCGGAAGCGGGAGACCCAGGTTCGATTCCCAGTGCGGGCACATGCCCGTAGGTACATACCTATGACTTTTCTTTCTAAGTTATGTACATTTGTGAAGTTATAGTAGCAATACCACTCGCTAACGGTGAAGGAAAACATCGTGAGGAAACCTGGGTGTCTGAGCTATTCACCTCATATACCTCAGCGCTTGAAATCGCCAATCCGCGGTGGGCACCGTGGTGATTAAGCCCATACTCTCTCTCTCTGTGACACAGTGGGACGTATATAGGCTGCTTATGATAACAGATCTCAGTTGGGCGAAGTGCATACAAAAACAAATTACAACTGTTAACAGTACACTAATGGATTCCTAGAAAGACTCGGAGTTAACGGGTTCTTTTTAAACTCATCAAAAATATAGATGGCCCTAAAATGCAGATTCTTCCTTTCCGATTTTATTCTCTGTATTAAAAGGAACCCTAAGAAGGAGGCACACAGCTGCATCAACATTTTCGAGCCACCTACCTCGAACAAGTGAGCACATAGTCGAGGTAATTGACGACGTTCCCATCGTCGTCGGTGTTGGTCTCCTCGAACTTCTCCAGGTCGTTCTGCCACCAGCCCCAGACCGACTGTATGGCGCAGTCGCTGGTCGTCACCGGCCCGCGGAACCGGGACGCCAGCGGCGCGAAGCATATGTCCTGCAGACCCGTCGAGTTGCCGAGGGCTGATAATGGGAACGTATAAGGTTTATTTGTGAAACGTTGACACCTGATCCCAGTGGCGGAAGCCGCTGTACTTTTTCGCTCGTGCCTCAGGCTGGGTGTAGTTCTATGTTTGTGATGGCCGTGCCAGGTTACCATAGTACAGGGTATCCTAGTTTGTGTCCAGAACAAGTGATTGTTGAGTTATGTAGAAGCTTTACCTTTGCAAAAGCACTTTTATATTTTCATACAATATTTACTCTATTATCGAAGTCGTTCATTTCATAAACTTTACATCCACTGAAATCTTTTTGCCATATGTACCACAATGTTGTGCTCAAGGAAACACAATGAACTTTAATGTTCAAATGAAACTAAACCAATTTGCCAAACCACAAACCACAAAAACTGGGAATGTATGTACCTTAAGGGCATACGGTATATAAATAAATATAATAATAGGGGTTAAAGTATGAAATTGCCGTTTTATTGCAATAGGTTCTTTGAATTGACATAGAATCTTCATGGTCTGAGGTTTTCGAATGAAACTTTTTTCAAATGGTTTCTATGATGTTCTTTTTTTAAAAAATGTGAAACATTTGAATATCGACTTTCAATTGTTTTTGTTATTCAATTTAGACAAGAAAGATGGATACTGCGAAAATTCGAGTGATTTTTGAATACGAGTTCCGACGCGGAACTAACGCGGCAGAAACAGCCCGCAATATCAATGCTGCGTTTGGAGAGGGGTCTACTAATGAACGCACCGTGCGATTTTGGTTTAAACGCTTTCGTGATGGAAATTTCGACTTAAAGAACGAGCCACGAGGAAGACCGCCCACACAGGTGAATAACGATGAATTAAGAGAGATAGTGGAAGCCGACCCTAGTCAAACTACCCAGGAATTAGCGGCATGGTTTAACGTTACCTTACCTACAATATTGACTCACTTGCGTCAAATCAATAAAATAAAAAAATACGAAAAATGGGTGCCTCATAATCACTCGAATTTTCGCAGTATCCATATTTCTTGTCTAAATTGAATAACAAAAACAATTGAAAGTCGATATTCAAATGTTTCACATTTTTTAAAAAAAGAACATCATAGAAACCATTTGAAAAAAGTTTCATTCGAAAACCTCAAACCATGAAGATTCTATGCCAATTCAAAGAACCTATTGCAATAAAACGGCAATTTCATACTTTAACCCCTAATATAATATAATAAACAGAAAGGGACAAAATAAGATTAATTTTACAGAATGCGAAATCGAAAGCGCGGTTTCTTGGAACGGGACTTCTAGAGTCCCAATAATAATAACTATATTAACTTCCACACAACACAATCATTTGTCCTGTTCCCAAAATAGAATATCATGTACTATGGGAACCATTGTCTGGTCATCACAAACATAGAACTACACCCCGACTCAGGCCATTTGTACAAACCAAGTATAGAGGCCTCCAGCGAAAATCGAACCTCTGTTTTGGAACCAAAATCAAATCAATAATTCACACCAAAAAGATTCGTGAATTCGTTTATAATCCGTTCATCGTTCCAGCTATAGATGCTACTAACATAAATATTAGTTTAAAATGTACTAACGAAATATATGAATGTTGTTCGAAGCAAATAAATTATTATTATTACATATTATAATAAGAGAGGCTGCTATCATTATGTTTATTTACAGACAAAAATATGATCCAATGTGTATATTATTGTCACATACAACCGAAGTATCTTTAAAACTAGAGTTGACCGGCATTTAACAAACACGTAATAACTTACACCCTATCATCATTTATCACCAGGCGTGACTAGAGCCAAGTGTTACTTGTTCTTCTTCCTGTGAATCTCCACTAATGGAGGTTGGCCGCCAGCTCCCCATATTCTTTTTCATTTCTGGCCGAGCAAAACAGGTCTTCGCTGGTTACATCCATTCCGTCCATTCCCCCATGTTTCTAAGCCACGACTTCCGTCTTCTCCCAACACATCTCTATTCCTCAATCTTAACCAACGTAATAACTTATAGAAGTCGGTGCCTAAACAAGGGTTTAACTATCCTAATTTTAAAAAAATAACTCACCTTCAATCCTCTGCTGCAAGCTGAACACCTCCTTCATGAACGTATCGTTGAAAACGGGTCCAAACTCCACGATGCCATCGGCCGTCTTGTGCTCAATCTTGGGCAGTCCCTTGGAGCTTATTATGAGCATCTCGGTGCGGTAGAACGGCTCGAAGTGGGAGTCGAAGAAGTCTCTCTCGACGCGCGAACGGCTGTTGGGCGCGGCCCACAGTTCCACTGGGTTGGTGGTCACTTGCATGTATTTTATGCCGTGCCCTAGGGCTACGACGAAGAGGCAACCTGTCGGAGACGGTTGGGTTAGTGCTACAGTAGGTAGGTGGTTAGAGTTTTAGTGTTACAGCACGCGTGTAGTAGCCTTTCGAAACGGTTCAAGACAGTGGGTGTTACTGTTGAAGTAGGTGGGGGGTCAGGGTTGGAATTATGATGGCACTTTTTTAGGTCTTAAGTTATTAATAATTGTTCCGTTAGACCGTAAAAAATATATCGAATTTTTTTGAGGCTTAAATAACTTGAACAAAAATCTGCGCAGTCGGGATGAGTTTGCGATGTACATCTAAAAGCATGTTTTTAAATTATAAGTCACATCCCGCACGCACCGCTCTGGCTGGCTACTAATGGTTCTCATAGATTTGACTTTGAGTCGAGATATGTTTGGGAAGTGCCTTTTTTTAACAAACAAACCAGCGTATTCGATAGGCATTGTTAAGGCACGCTCATTTTGCTATGGCTTTCAAACCACCCAAAATTCATGGTGCTATCGTTAGGCAAAGTACTACAGGAAATTAACATTTTTTTTTTTCATCAATTTCGATGTAAATAAACTAGCGTATTACATCCCCGGGGTTTTTGCATTCGAAACACATCCCTTATTTGGCCAAAGTCTCTGACTTCTCACCGCAAAGAAGCACCAGCCAAGGCCTGGAGGCCATGGCGCAGCCCCACCACTGGAAGAAGTCCTCCAACTTAGTCTCCGTATCTGCGCCCAGCCGCTCGAAGAACGTCGCGTTCTCCAAGCCGTCCGGCTGGTCGATGGCAGTGGGATTCGAGGCCATCTCCTGTTCGTTGTCTGAGGCCACACCTGGTAGGTTGGTACTGATTTTAATTTTGCGTTTTTCCCTATAGTCCAGTCATTATATACATTCGGAAATACATGTGAAGGCAAAATTTTGGATGTAATAATAACAATAATTTCCACACAATACAGTCACTCGACCTGGTCCCAAACTAGGATACCCTATGCTATGGTAACCAGGCAAGGACGTCATAAACATGAAAATACACCCAGACTGAGGCCTTTTGTACCAATTTACGGCGGCCCCCAGTGGGAATCGAACCCACGACCTCTGTTTCGGCAGCTAAGCGCCCTAACGGCTAAACCCACGAGGCAGTCAGATATTACGTGGGGGGAGGCCTACCAAAGCTTAATTTCAAATTTTCGACCAAGATTTCTTATTTGCATATTCCGCCATCTTGAAAAAAGGGTTAGATTCTGTTTTTTTACAAAAACTTGGTTCTGCGTTGCGATACGAATTTGATATAATTTTTTTTTGTTGCTTTTTTTACGATCTACGATTAAGGTCCTTTACATTTTCACCTATCGTTCATCGTTATTGAGATATTGTGGGAATCGAACCCATGGTATCTTTAGAGTGACAAGGTTACCGAAATAATCCATAGAGTAAGTCGCTGTAATCTCAATGCAAGCAATATATTTTCAGCTCAGTTGTATTGTGCAGTAATTTGAAGCAGTGTGTTGAGCAAGCTGTGAATATAACTCACAAGTTATCAAAATGTTTGTTTTTATCATACTCACAATTTTTGACACTATTTCATCATAATAAATATTTTATTTTGTAATCAACATTAATAATTAAATATTACTAAATTTAAGGATTATAAAACGACAGAATCAAAGTTTAATCTCATCAATATTGAACTTTAACCAATTAGTTCCATCACCAAACTGAGAGGAATAATCAAATTTCCATGCGTGTCAGTAAACAAAGTTCCTTTTCGTCAGTAATTGAAAAATCATAAAGCCCAAGTTGCATTGATTATTATTATTTTTTAGTTCAATTGATGTTCCTTCATCAGCGTCGAGACATGTAGTATATCATCACCATCGCTAGGCCCGTATTCGTCCACTGCCGGACATGGGCCTTCCCGAAGGCACGCCACTACGCCACTTCTTTCTGCCATCCTCATCCAGTCGCTGCCAGAAATCTGCCACAGTACTCTTAAGGATGATACACACCAACGCAGTGGCGGTGGCGGTCCATGCATAGGTCCGTCATATACTGCAGTTGTATTTCTATGGAGCAGGCTTGCCCAGCACCTATATCATCCATCTAAGAAACAATGTCCCAGGCACTGCAGCAGCCATGTGGTCCCTTCACCCATCTAGTGTGAGTGAAGGCGCCACTGGACGCTGCATAAATCATCTCATTACGGCATGTAAGGGCGAAAGTTTTTATTTCTATGGACGTGTGTATGCTCCACCACCGCATTGGTGTCATCATATGCAGCCTATATACGTCCCACTGCAGGGCACGAGAGAGAGAGAGAGAGAGAGAGAGAGAGAGAGAGAGAGAGAGAGAGAGAGAGAGAGAGAGAGAGAGAGAGAGTATAGGCTTAATCACCACGCGTGCCCACCGCGGATTGGCGATTTCAAACGCTGAGGTATGTGAATAGCTCAGACACTCAGGTTTCCTCACGATGCTTTCCTCCACCGTTAGCGAGTGGTATTGCTACTATAACTTGACAAATGTACCTACATAACTTAGAAAACAAAGTCATAGGTACCGGGAATCGAACCTGGGTCTCTCGCTTCAGCATTGGTGTCTCATGCTTTATAGGTGACACTCACTTTAGGGTTATTGACATCAATAAGAGTAGCAAGTTAAAGTGGCAGTAGTCTGGTCTCATCTGCCGAAGAAGCGACAGCCGATAGGATGCTAAGTTTCTCGCCTGGAGACAACGAACTGACACGTCAGACAGGTTATGTATACGTGTATTGACAATAAGTAGTGCGTGAGCGCTGGCGCATAGTCTCTTACGAACATTAACGCACGGTCTGCCAACGCAACTTGAACCTTACACCGAAGGTAACAAAGTGTGGTACGTACTGGAGCGATGGCTGTGCAGCGGACTGGTCTCCGCCCCGTGGCCGCGAAGAGCTCGCACCTCGCCCCACCCGTCTGCCCACACCGCAAGCGTCATGATATAGGACTCGGGAGCCAATATCACCATAGAAGAACTGTCCTCCAATTATACGCACAAAATCCTGAAGGATTCCTATCGATTCAAGATCTATCCACGTTACAACGGTCCGGCGTCGTGCGCACGGCACGACGTAGTCCTTAAATACTTGAGAAGTTAGAGACAATTATACAAGTGCAAAAAAGCCCGTCGCCGTAACGACTCGTCGGCCGTACGAAGCTGGGCCGTTTCTGCGTTAGTATTTGAGTCTCTAACCTAAAATGCATTTAAGGTTTATTTTAGTTCGTATCGTGGCGCCCGCACGTCGCCGGCCCGTTGCAATAGGCTATTTAACAGTGTGAAAAAAAGTATTAATTCTTTATATTCGTATAAATTATGAGTTTTAAAACCGATTGAAGGCATTTTATTTTAAAAAAAAAAGTGGATCATTTGTCCAAAAACCCAGGATGAAACTTGATAATTTTGTATGTGTAGCAATTTAATCGAAAACGGCCTGGATTGGCCGAGTCTACGATTACGTCACAGGTCAGTATCCCCAGAATTCTCAGATTTTTCAAGGAACCTATAATAGTAACCTATTTGGGTTTTCGCGCCCTAATATTAAAAAGTTCCCGCTCTGGGGCACACACTACATGGCCTTACAGTCAATTTTTGTACCTTTTTTTCTATGGAATCGACATTCTTCCTAGTAGTATATTGTTCTGTGGAGTTGACTCATTTTCCTTACCGACCTTACTGACCAGTGGCGTCTGTGATTCCTATGCGACGCCATGTTGCCCAACATAGCGTTTAATACACGAAAGAATTTAAAATTTCCACTTTCTGAGCACTCAATTAACACCAACAAAAATTCTGAGATGGTGTTCAGAAGCCTGTGAAATAGCCTACTCCTTCGACTGTCAACTCCTTGATAATTGAAATAACAAACATCAGGTATGCGTCAGGATTTGGTGCGCATAATATAGGGGCTTAGCGTGGTACAACGGTAAACTTGGCTCGGATCTACTTAAGCTCCCAAGCCGCCTCTCTAGAGTCGAAAGTGCTCCGGTAAAAGTAAGTTTATCTATTTAATTATAAGGGAGAAAGTAGCGGTCACTTAGTCCTTCGAGCCGCGGTCTTTTCGGGGTTAAAGACGGCTTGACTGGTTTATAGGCTGCTAGTATGTCGTTAATTAACGTTTTGGTTCAGGCTGATTTCATCATCTTCATCAGCCCACCTCTGCCCACTGCTGGGTACAGGCCTTTTCCCTATTACGCCATCTTTAATATGTCGTTAATCTCAGTTTAATAGATCATAAAAGGAGCGGCAATTCGAACCAAGTTTATAGCTGCATCACGTCCAGTTCGACTGGTGAATTTCAGCAGTTAGGCTCGAACTAAGACCGACCAAAATTGGTCCGGAATCGCGTTCAGGATATATTCCATTCAAAAAAATCGTTTAAGAACGGATCCGGACGGTTCCAGTTCGAGCATTAAGCTGGGTTTCTTAAGAACGTGGCTTGTCAATAAAGGTCTATTCATATTTAGGGGCTAAAAATTCCACCTATGCCGGGATTTGAACTCGCGACCTCTGGCTAACCGTGCCTCTGGCAATTGTTCTCAGCACGGATTAGTGCAACAAAAAGAATATAAATGTATCTAAAATAACTCTTATAGAACGTGTCATTGAAATAGCTCAGAAGCTAAAAACCACTTCTCGTCAGTATCGTTTTTGTATTTCATACGAACTTGACGCTTGACGCCGCGAAATTATATTGATAATGTATTAATTTCAAACTTTTTCTGGTTATCAGTAGTTTAATTATCGATACACCAATAAATATGTACATTGTATATATGGATCCCAATGAGACCATCGACCCCTCATTCACCTATAAGGGTTATTTTAGGATTATACCGTTCTCTGGCCCGATTTAATGTGAATAGACCCTAAAACGTATGGTTAGCGTCGTCATTGAGTCAGTTCTGCCTCGCTGCCACAGCAGACAGGCTTCATAGGAAACCAAGTGACACGGTTTCCTAGGAAACCACACCATCTTTTTTTACCTAGACACTGGTTTAATGATGTCACCCACCACATTATTATGGTCGCCGAATGACGATGCCACTTTCCAAGGAAGTCCAGCTTTAATTTAGGGGGTGGTTTAAACTAGCACCCGGGACGTGCGCCTGAATGTCTTAGCCCCAGTTTCTCGGATACTAACTCCCGGTTTCTCATACACACTCTTTTAATCCACCTTACATTTTACAGCTGCCAATACTTTTTTGAATGCACTTTGGCCAACTCAAATCTTTTAACAGTAGCTAAACAGATTGTTCGTGTACGAGAAACAGAGCTTACAATCTGTTAACATACAATTAACAGCTGTCAATTGACCAAAGAGCATAAAACAACCACTGACAGCTGGTTAGTGGTTTTTCCGAGAGAGTAGACTCGACACTGACACTTACGCCGTATGCGTCAGAGTTGAGATTATCGGGCGCACATTCCGGGGATACGCACAGTTTGCGGACAAGATAAGGACTTAAAGAATCCATGCATAATATTTCAGACAACCACCATTTGTAAGATTGACAGGGAAGTACCGAAAGGTAATGCTTTGCATGAAATCTTCTCTAGCACAAGGAGTACCTTCACCCCCTCGTTCGGGACCAGGCGCAAGGCGAATGGTAAAACGCAAAAAAATATTGTACAAGCAACACAAAGTAAGAACTTGGAAGTGTTATTGACAAACAAAATGAAAAATTGTTCAGAAATCAACCTTGTGCGAGGCCAAACAAGAGTGAAAATCAAAATAATGCCGACTAAAGTAAGTATTAGTAGCTCAATCAAGAGTATTTTTCTTCACTGAGTAAATACACCGCCACCGAATCTACTCACTTCCTTGTTAATATTGCAATGTTTTTACCATATTAAAAACAAAGGGATATATATAAGTTGGTGGTTGTAAAGTGACGTCCGACTCAAGGGTTTCTGTGTAGACGACACTAATGCAAAAAGTATATTTAAAAAAACCGGACAAATGCGAGTTGGACTCGCCCACCGAGGGTTCCGTACAAATTTATAGTCTCACAGTTTGTTTAAAGGCTTTTCCCGAACTTCGGACTATTTTTTATTGTGATTTAATTAAAAATGTATAGTTTTCAGAATTTTTCCTGTATTTGTAGTATACGACGATATTACTTGCCAAATTTCTTAGTTCTAGGTCAACGGTAGTATAAATCAACCCTATAAATTTTGATTACCTTGTGTCGAAATAAACGTTTTTTGCGGCATAAACGGCCGTAACATTTTTTTAGGTTAACTTAGAAGTTTTATTTTCTTCAGAGCTTCAAGGGACCGTAGACCCGAGAATATGGTTTTTATTTCAACTCGAAACCTCTACGCGTTCCCGAGATAAAAGATCTCGACAGACAAACGGACAGACAACAAAGTGATCCTATAAGGGTTCCACTTTTCCTTTTGAGGTACAGAACACTAAAAAAATGATTATTTTTAAAAAACAAATCTAAAATATCATTAAATTCTTGAAAAGATGCATATTAGTCGGTCAACTGATTAATTAATGAATTAATTGATCAGTTGATTGATTGATAATGTTTTAAGTAATTAGTTAATTTATAATATGTTTTACCTATGTTTTTAAAGATTAGGTTAAGTTATATGGATTTTATGATCCGAAATAAACGATTAATAATAATAATAATTAGTCTTAATTTTATGATTTCAAGAATTAAATAATTTTTTAATGTTCGCTGCCACCGTCGGTTTCTCGGTCGCCGGCCGGCGCACGCGCTGGCCCTCAAACCCACACGTCATTCATTTGTCGGTCATTTTAGAACGAATTGAACTTTTTTTTTTTTAATTATGTGTAAGAAAAAAAAACATTTTTAGGAACAAGTATCACTTAGACTACCCTCCCTGAGTCGGGCGTCGTTTACCAAAACCGCAGGCTGTATTAATGTGGCAATCTACGGTCAAATTTATGTCTTCTTTAATCCTTATCAGGGCACGGTATATTCACCAAGCGCATGATACTTTCTTCTTATCCTTCCCGTGCCTCTCCACTAATGTAGGTTGGCCATCAGCACCCCATATTCTTCCTCATTTCTTGTCAAAAATATTTACAAAGATTTTTTACAAAAGTGCATGTAAACTGTCAACTGCCTCATCAATTTAAATGAAGAGATCACTCTAACCTGATTTGTTTTAATTTTCGTTACGTCAGATATGCTGTATCGCTCGGGCAATCTAAAATTCTTTAGTGTTTATACTTTTGATAAATGTGGCCTGAGGGTTTGATAGGCAATAAAACTACGGATATTTTACATACATTTTTCTACTTAGTTTTAAATAAAGAAAAGTTGTTTCTAAAATTATAAATTTCAGTATCAAATTTTCTCAATCAAGAAACTTATGTCAGTATAAGAAAAATATGTCTTGTGTGTCTGTAATTTTAGTATCTATCAAACCCTCAGTTATTACAATCATTAAAAATGTTAGATTGTGCGAGCGAGACAGAATGTCCGACGTAACAGTTGCTTTAATGGGCTCCTTGAGGTTCACGAGCGCCACCAACAAAAAAACTCATCAGAAAACTCAAACCAGTATGTTTTTGCAAAAAGAGTCTTACAAATCATGTACGTAGGGATTTTTAGGACCCACGACCGAGAACCTAGGATCAAGGACCTGGGACTAAACAGCATTTATAGCAAAAACGGCCGTTTTAGAGAAAATTATATCCAGTCCTGGGTTGTTCGTCCATCGTATTATCGATAAATTTTTTAATAAGGTTTTTTTTTTATTAAGATTTTATTATGCAGCCTACATACGTCGCACTGCAGGGCACAGGCCTTCTCTCAGAGAGAGAGTATAGCCTTAATTACCACGCGTGCTCACCGCGGATTGGAAATTTCCAGCGCTGAGATATGTGAACTCTTCAGACACTCAGGTTTCCTCAAGATGTTTTCCTTAGCGAGAAAATAAGATATGTTATTTTTTTCACTGATAGCGCTAGTGGACCCCACGGAGCCCCATAGCAATCCCTAAAGCCGATCCGAGTTATTTCCCTTTTGTATTTTCGGGCCTGCCAACCCCAGAGGCGGAACTCACCGACGGAGTTGGGCTCCTGATTGCAGCAGTAGACGCCGCCGAGGAAGAGCGTCGTGAAGATGATGAAGACGATCGCCATGATGACGGCGTACCCGTCGGCGCCCGCGATGCTGAACGGGCGCGGGGGTGGCGGCCGCGGCGGGGGGGCGGGGCACGACAAGTCGCAGTCCAGGCACGAGCAGCCCGGCTGGCCCTGGGTTAGAGGTTAATATAGCACTGTTAAGGCTGGTCTTCCGGCTGGCCCTGGGTTAGAGGTTAATATAGCACTGTTAAGGCTGGTCTTACGTGGAGCAGGCAGTCACGCTCGCACAATCTAACATTATTAATGATGAGCTCTACGAATCAGAGCGAAACCTTGTCGGACTCTTCTGACAAAAAAGCTAGTAAGTGAATCCGGCAATAAAGTTAATTATTTTTAATGATTGTAAAAAAATTACATTGTATACTTTTCATAAATATGATCGGAGGATTTTATAGATAATAAATACTGGGACTAGACAACTATTTGCTTCTCGGTCATACAATATTTCCATCTATATTATGTGAGAGAGAGGCAAATAGTTATTCAGTGCCTTTCTTTAATTGACCGTGCGATTTTATGTCTATGTTTAATTTCCTACACATGTGATCTAAGACAAAAAGCAAGTGCTGTAATTTTACACTGAAGCTCTAGTGTTTTAAATATACAAAACAAATTAATAAAAACTAGTGTCAGCCGATGGTCGGACGATATAGATGAGTCGGTGGAAAGTCCGCGGATGCGGATGGCAAGGGACCGTGAGAGATGGCAAAAGGGGGCAAAGGCCTATATTATATTGATAAAACTAAATTGTATAGTATAGTACAAAATAAACTCTTTAAACTAGCTTGCCCTAGGGACATGACGTGTCGACAAACATTTTATCTCGCGATAGCGTAGCGCTATCTTGCTTTACATAGTAAACTAGATAACGCAATCTGCCTCCGCGGTACAGGTTCTGCCATAAAAACTGTAACTGTTTAACATAATGCTGTATTCTGTGGTTTTAATAACTATTTTTTTTGTTGATGGCACTAGAATACAGAACGACAAAAGAGTTTAGCGCGTCGCCGAGGCCCGAGCCCAGCAAGGCGGTTCAGAGATAAAAACAAACACTCACTCCACTGCCCTCCGAGCAAAGTCTCGTCCGGGGATTGTACGGCGTGAAGCCCTCGCGAGGCTCGTCCCCTGGTTTGTAGTTGATCTGGAAGGGGATCATCGCGTTGTCCCTCGCGTCACCCATGTAGTTGAACCAGGCGTGCGGAGTGCAGCTCGCAGAGTTGCACATAAAGTCTAGGACCAGCCCGTTGGTCGACGGGTTCTTCACCTGGAATTGAATAGAGAGGTTAACACGCATAACAAACTGTATAAAGCTCTACTGTTAGATACATTATGTGGTAATTTTACGGTACTTATTTAAATCTAAAATTCTTAAGGCCGCTGTTACAGCTGCCATGCTGTCTCGTTGGCACAATCAAAATTTTTTGTGATTGCAATAAAAAATTGTATACTTTTGATAAATGTGGTCCGAAGGTTTGATAGATAATAAAATTACGGACATTAAAGAAGCATTTGTTTTAACCTTTACCTAGTTTTTGATTGAGAAGATATTAATACTAAAATTAACAATCATGGAAACAACTTTTCTTTATTGAAACTGAAGTTTGGGAAAACAAAAATGTATATAAAATGTCCGTAATTTTATTATCTATGAAACCCTCAGACCACATTTTTTAAAAGTATATTTTTTTACATGTTAGATTGTGCGAGCGAGATACCATAAGAGACGTTGTCAATCTTGAGACTAATGTGTTAAGTTATGATGTTTTGAGAAAAGATAAAAAGTCATAGAATCATCAACTACAAAATCGACTCGAAGTAAGGCAGCTCGCATTCTACACAACGATGGTTAAATACGATATACATAGTGTAGTTATCATAAAATAATCATGTATGACTTACTTGCGAGCAGGAATTGAATGTAGCTTGCATGTAAGTTTCACTCAGGTAGTAATTTATCTCCTTCACATATTTTTTTGTTGCTGGAAATAAAACAGAAAATTCTATTAGACCCACTTAAATCCAGTTGAATGAATTAAAATATACATACAGTTTTGCAATACGAGTACCCAAAATAAGTGCGACTTTGATACTCAGAATACATCTAGAAGGTACACTATTTCTTCTGCAGGGTGGCATCGAATTCGTTGGCATAAAAGAAATGTTCCTATCATAGAAATGATAATCGACTTACAAGTCATGATGTAACATTTTTGGAAATAAACAAACAAACATAAACAATAAACATTTACATACAGGCACATACATTGCTTCTGGCCCCACACTAGGATACCCTGTGTCGTGGGAACCAGAAACAACGACATCACAAACATGTAAACGTCCAAGACCAGGGGGTTTTTTTTTTGTCCCCAGCCGGGATTCGAACCTGGGACCTCCCGCACGGTATGCAGATGCACTACCGCTGCGCCACGAGGTCGTCTTTTAAATATTCGTGATTTTATTCGTATTATGTATTGTTCCGGTGCCAAAGAACAAAAAATCAAACGGTCCCAACTGAAACTCAGTTTTGCTGGTGATGTGTTGTTAACATCACAAGCCAACAATGCGTGCTGAGTTGGTGACCC
Organism: Yponomeuta cagnagella; assembly: GCA_947310995.1. NCBI lineage: Eukaryota > Metazoa > Arthropoda > Insecta > Lepidoptera > Yponomeutidae > Yponomeuta > Yponomeuta cagnagella. The sequence continues at coordinate 3,595,467 of OX371284.1, forward strand.
TTTTTTGTTGGAATGGAGGATTTTTTTTTTGTTAGATTATTGTTTTTTTTTATTCTTGTTCTATTTATAGAGGGTTATAGATTCCGTTATTTTTTATGTGTGTGCTTTTGGGGCAATGTAAACAAATGGTTTCTTTCTTTCCTTCTCAATAAACTGAATTGAATTTAAGACTGCAGGGGCACTGTGTCTCAAACAGGAGAGGGATCTCACCGTTCACTACTCCGGTGTCGACGACCTGCACGAAGTCCGCCTGGTTGGGGGCGCAGGTCATGCCGCAGATGTGCTTGTAGAAGTTGTCCATGCAGGCCGGACAACGCGCCAACAGCCCCTCGACGATGCGGACGTTCTTGTCCAGGTTCTTCAGCTGAGCGGCGTCGCAGCAGGAGAATCCGCCGGCCGCGATGTCCGGGCAGTACTTCTGGAGAAGCGCCTGTTGACAAGGAGATAGACGGTCAGACCTGAGATTTCCGCACAAGCATGGTAAATACAAATTATGTAGGTGGTAACTTAAAATTATGGCACAAGCATGCTCTACCCGTCAAGGTGTACAAATATTATACTTGTTTAAAAAACAAAAGCCAAATTAGTTAGTTAGCCAAATTAGTAGTAGTAAAAAAAATATAGTTTGATTTGTTTTGCAATGACTTTGTTTTCTAAGTTACGTACATTTGTGAGGTTATAGTAGCAATACCACTCGCCAACTGTGATGGAAAAAATCGTGAGGAAACCTGCGGGTCTGAGGTGTTCAGTTCAAACACTTCGGCGCTTAAAATTGCCAATCCGCGGTAGGCACGCGTGGCAATTAAGTTCGTACTCTCTCTCCGAGAGAAGGCCTGTGCCTGTATGTAGGCTACGTAAAAAAGCTGCATAGTTGGGTCATTAATAATAATTAGGTACGTCTACACAACACAATAACTTGTCCTGGTCCCAAACAAGGATACCCTGTAATATGGTAACCATACATCACAAATAACATCACAAACATGGAAATACACCCAGACTGGGGGATTGTACGTAGCAAGCACTTAGGTATGTAAAAACCTCAAACACTAGGGTTTCCTCACGATGTTTTTCTTCACGGCTAGCGAGTGGTATTGCTACCGCCAATTCACAAACGTACGTAACTTAGAAAACAAAGTCATTGTTACATGCCGGGGTCGAACCCACGGCCTCACGAATGTGAGGGCAGCGTTCAACCGACGCGCTACCGCCGCTCTCCGTAAGGAGGCAATAATAATAAATCGCAGGGCAGCTTGTGACGAGCTGTTAGTGAGTATCGACATCAAGAACTCGAGACCCTCCGAGAGTCGACCAGCTTGGGTAGCACGGCGACGCGAGTCGCCCAATTTAACGTCAAAAGTCGCGACTTTCCACTACACGAAGTGTCAAATTCTGATATTATAGCGCCACAAAACGCGTGACTCGCACATACGTGCTACCTAGGCAGCATGGGTACTACGATGGCACGAGTCACGCGTTTTGTGGCGCTCAAATATCAGGACTTCACACTGGAAAGTTGCGACTTTTGACAATAAAACGCGCGACTCGTGTCCACGTGCTACCTTTGCAGGCGCGCGTCTTCGGCTTGCCTTTATCACCTCTGGCTTGTTGAGAAAGAATTTTGTCAGGATCGTGGCAAATTACATACCCTGACCTCTGCCTACCCCTCCGGGATAGAGGCGTGAGTTTATGTATGTATGTATGTGATGCGATGTGATAACCTTCGTTGAAAAGATTTATCATAATGTCGCAGACAAGTTGTACAAAACATCATGTCACATCATCGATGTTATTTTATTTATCAGATGTTTACTGCTGATAATCTTAATTATTTTTACGTAACTTTGGTAAGGTCTTAAATAACAAGTTATTAATTACCTAAGTTTTCCAAGGTTTCCAAAGTAGTGTTAATTCAATTCAAATATTTTTATTCATTACAAAAACAAAATGTTTACTTCATGAACGTCAAAGTTGTTTCACAATTAATAGATTATGTTGAGAAGTAGCTAACAAACAAATTCCACATTCGTTCTTTTCAAAACACGTTTTAACTTAATTACAGAGTTTTCAACTTAAAACATTACTCATGAATGTGTTGAAATCTAGACACAATCTCTGTTTAATGCCAAACATATTTGTCTTCTAAATAATCCTTGATGTTATAGTAAGCTTTCTTGCACAGAGTGTGCTTAACACATTTTTAAACCGCGTCGGAGGTAACTCCGACATATCTTGAGGAATCTTGTTGTAGAACCACAATATACAGTGCCCATAATTAGCGTCAATTCCAAAGTAATATTTCTTAAAATCTGCGAATATGTATATTTAATCGGATATGAAATCGGATTTCCTTGGCGCCAATGTAATCAAACCGTCATTCATTCACAACCATGAGTTTGTTGTCATAATACTTAGATATGTAAGCCTTCTAAGGCATTTTGTTTTCTGGTGTGTACAATAATTAAGAGTTTTGATCTAATCTAATTTTATCTAATACTACACAACTCCCATTTCCGAGACAGCTACAAACACAGCTCTTATACATATTTCACAAAAGACACTACATCTTACTGCTGAAAATGAAGTGTCATGGACCCTCGTCCCATTACGGGATCTTTTATCAGAAACGATGCTGCTATCAGATAACGCAGATTCACTAGAAAATAACCACGTCGCACCTTTTCAGAGAAAAGGCCAACGACTTGTTAAAGATGCCTTTCATTAATTAGGTAAGACAATTTCGGGTTGGGGGTTCCGAGTAAGTCTAACTTTTTCGTGCACTATAATTATGTGATCATTGAAAGACCGCAAGTCAATCGTAGCACATCATGGTTGCCCAAGAGGTTATCTGAAACGCTATCGCAGGCTTATTCCCGGATACTTACACGTAGACACAACTGACACGACCGCGAATCAGTGATTCATTCATTGTATACTGTGATGACTGTGAGTTATCCGTTGTTTTTGTCGGAAAATTATAGAGACAAGAAACCACGATTTCGTTCATCTACCGTTACTATAATACGATAAGTATGAATGAATGAATGAATGAATGATTTATTGCCACAAACAAACATGCTTACATACAATAATTAAAAAATAAAGGAGTATGCGTGTGACAATGATACTATTTCAGCGTTTGCTGTTTCTATTTGAAACAGCGCTGGTTTTCAAATAGCACCTCCACGCCAAACGAAGAAAACGTGTCATGCAGGTAGGGCTTACCGCTAAAAAAAATATATATGTATACATAGAAAAATAGAAATATAAATAACGTTTATGTCAATTTGTAGGTACAAAAAGTTTAAATTTTAATTGAATTGAATTTAATTTTAATTTAACTAAGTTTGAATTATAATGCGAGATAGTCAAGTGTCTGTTTCTATACGTGTGCGTTCTTATAAAGTGAACTTAAAATATCTAAAACAATCATGTCGATTACAATTCAATTCAATACTTAGCAATAAAAAGTAACAATCGCATTTTTTTTTAAACAAAACAGTGCCCTTTAGATAGAGCCAGACCTAACATTTTCCATTCACAATTTCTAAACTGTACTGTATGCTTAGTTCAAATCCCTGATAGCGCCCTGTGTATTCGGTGAGGCTAATGAAATGTTTTGTTTGCGCCGCCATAAAGTGCCAACGTACCCCGAGCACCTTTGGCCGAGACCGACGACCTTTCCCTGTCAGGATCATTCATTTTACTTTTCAATTTCCCCTGAAAGGTGGCCGCGAAAATGGCTTTCTTTATTTTTCACCCGCATAGGGGTCATCATCATCAGCCATTTGTCGCCCACTGCAGTACACAGGCCTCCTCCGTGGTTTTCATAACCATGAAGGGTTTTGCCATAATCGCCACGCTTGGCAGGCGGGTTGGCGATCGCAGTATGCGGTTGGAATCTCAGAAAGACGCTACTGGCCGTACCTGGTAATGTATTTTTTTAGTAGCCCTCTACGATATAGGAGTCATAATCTTAAAAAAAAACAGCCATGTGCAAGACGGACTCGTACACTGATGATTCCGTACATCTATATCTATACTACTAGTGTGCAATTGTGTGTTATTAATTAATTACTGATGAGCAATAGTGTTTTATAATTCTATACTATAATACCATTATGGTACATAATATTGCAGTTTGAATATAGGGGTTAATATCCGAAAGTACATAACCCATTTAAAAACTTATTTCACCAGTATTTAGAATGGACCTTCTGGTGGACACTGGGCATAGGCTAATCCGTTACTCCGCGAACGTAGTCGGTGGCACTCGCTAGTTGTATTATATTTTCTTTTTTTTCTTCAGCATTTGTTTGTCCACTGTCTTCATAATGGGAGTGGTGATTAAGCCCATACTCTTTCTCCGAGAGAAGGCCTGTGCCCTACAGTGCGACGTATATAGGCTGCTTATGATGATGACGTATTCACAAGTCCTCCACCGCGATCGGTCTTATTTTTCTTACTTAGCAAAAATTAAGGAGTCCAAATCGAACTTGGCCAGTTGTAACAGCAGTCTTAGCGACCAAAGCTTATTTATTAATTCTTATTTATACTACTATTGTACTTGATTAGAATAAAACTATTTTATTTATTCTAATCAAGTACAAGTACCGGACGACGCAGCGTGGGAAGGCCCCCCACTGGTTACGGTGGCGGGGAGTCGCTGGATGCGGGCGGCACAAGACAGGGAATCTTGGAAAACCATGAGGGAGGCCTATGTTCTGCAGTGGACGTCAAATGGCTAATGAAGATGATGATGAATCAAGTACATAGTGATACATAAATACAAACGGTCTTATTTATAAAATCCCATTATCCGTGTAATTTGATGTTTTGGCATATAAGTATGAAGAATTACGGTCTTGTTTATAAAAAGTCGATCCCAGTAAAACACTCTGAAGTTATAGTTCTTTAGAATAAAATATCAGAAGGTTGCTTTGAATATGAACGGCCTTATTTTAAAAAACATTTATTCTGTGGTTACGACTTTTCCTTGTAAAATCTCCACCACAGACTATTTTAATCGGCGTTTTAAGGAATTGTGTTCAATAAGACGATGGACGTATGGTGTGCAACGGACGAACGGACAACAAAGTGATCCTACAAGTGTTCCGTTTTTCTTTTTGAGGTACGGAACCCTAAAAATTGATAATTAAATTGACAAAAATCATTTTATGACAACATCATTATGATAATCTTGAAAGCAATGATTCAAAAGACAGCGAATCGATAATGTAATTATTAGAAAAACAGTGTCATAAATATTTCTGGTAATCTACGTATTACGGTATTTAATAAAACCGTAACTGTAAATTGCCGAATTTACTAAGACCTGTTTCGTACCGAGGCCCAAGGGGGAATCGAACCTACGACCTCTGTCTTGTAGTCAAACATTTTACCGCTAGACCAACGAGGCAGCCAATGAGCAGCAGAAGGTGATCATGATAGATAGCTAGAGCTAACACTAACTTGTACTAACAGATGTAAGGAAGGCCCTAATTACGCTTGGCACAATATTAATGTTATTGTTCAGTTCGTAATACTGATGGTAGTTAGTCGCACCAAAGCATGCCAGTATTGCCGCGATACGTATGCCAGTAGGTGGTATGCTAGAAACTAGTCCGCCAGGTACTAGCATTCGGTATCGCAGTGTTGCGCATGCCAGTGTCTGGCATGCCGGTTTCGGGAACAGGTTTCTAAAACCTTGCCAGTAACTTGCGAGATGAAGATCAAAAAATTTATAACATTTATGAAGAAGAAGAAGTCCTAATTTTTTCGCTAGGAGTATTTAAATACCAGACATCTTTGTCTTCCAAATTATCCTCAATGTTATAATAGGCTTTTTGGCACAGAGCATGCTTAACACGTTTTTTAAACCGCGTCGGTGGTAACTATAATATATATTGAGGAATCTTAGTACCCAATTAACTTTTGCAAGTCTAACTCGTGGAAATGAAAATTTATGTTTATTCCTAGTATCAACATTTTGATGGCTACCAATATTTGAAATTGCTAATATTTTTCTAACATACATAATATTTTCATAAATGAATTGACTTTAAAGAAACCCCTTAACGATTCCCTACTACCTAGCTTGTAAATAAATTGTTAAACGGCTAAACGGTTAATTGTAAAAACGTAAAAAAAATTATGTCAGTAGCACATATAATGAACTTAAAAGGAAAACTATCTAGACTTAGTAGGCTTTACAAGTTAAATACATAGGTGACCAACTTATAAAAGGAAAACTTCGTAGAAATTCCATTGAAAATTACTTTGTAGGGTTTCGTGGAGGGACAGGGTATAAACCCCCGGAACGTACGGAAGCCTAGTGTCCCGACACGCACTTGGCTGGTTTTTACAGAAGGCTGTGGCACGCGAGTCTTCCTCCTTTTTACGCAAAGAAAAAAATCAAACAGCTTCCAATGTCCTGGCATGCGTTCTACTGGCACGAGGGTGGCCGAAAAAACTCAAGTTGTATTCAACACTAATTCTAGTTATTTCTTCATAAAAATTAGCCATTTTGTAAACATCAACCCGCAGGTTGGAAACCTGGAAACGAAGAAACTGGCATACCACACCTTGGCATGTGTATCACGGCTATTATCAACCGATAGGAATCATAAACAGTTTTCATAGTTTATCTGTAGCTGGTAAAGTCATCGTCAGACACCTGATACCCAGCGATAAGATAGTCAATGTTTGATAAGTTTGTTAGTTCCTTGATTACAATACGAAAGGAAAATATGCAATTCCATATTATTGTTCAGTCCCATTTTGTACGAATTTTGCAACATTTGCATTATATTGTTCTTATTTATCATGCAAACATTTTATTTCACATATTTGTTTTTATCGTATGCTACGTTAGCCGGTAGGTACCCGGCAATGTATCTTGTATGCTTTAAACTGTTTATCTCTACATACTGAGTATTTTGCATTTTGAGTGAAAAATTTACTTTTGGCTTTTGCGTCAGCGTTCAAAATCAGCGTCGGCAGTGGAGCATGTTCGCTGACGACTTTAGGCTGAGCGGCCTTTCGCCTTTTTTTAGTTATGTACTTCATTTAATCTTTATTGGCAGTAAAGACACTTTCACTTATTTCTGCACTTTCATTTAGTAAATATCACAGTTAAATGTTTAGCTGATATTTTCCTATAATATGGGTAACATTAGTTACTCATTAATATTTTAACTAGCTGACTCGGCAAACGTTGTTTTGCCATGTTAATTGAATCGTGTGATTTTAAACACAAGTCACATGTGTTTTTAAAATAACACTTGCCCATTTTTTTTTATTAAATTATTTACACCTACCTATTGATTTACATTAGAAAAAAAATGTAGTTTATTCATACAGAAAGCAATATAATATGCTAAAATATTGCTGTTGTAGATATTAGTATTTGAATAAAACAGTTTTTTCTATTTCCTGCAAAGTTGTAATGAAAGGACATGTGTCGTTTTAAAATCACACGATTCAATTAGCCTACGACCTATTCTCAGACCTACCAAATATGCAAAAAAAATCATAAAAATCGGTGAAGCCGTTTCGAAGGAGTTCGATAACAAACACTGTGACACGAGATTTTAATATATTAGATAAGTCATCCAAATACTAGATACTTATTAGATACTTGGACCAAATAGGGGATGTATTACCAAAGGACAAGATAAAAAGTACCCGAAACAGGCGCGCGTGCATGTGACGACTAATGAATGTTGAGGAAGCGAAAGTGATCTGTCAGGATCCGACCAAATAGGGGATGTATTACCAAAGGACAAGATAAAAAGTACGCGAAACAGGCGTGCGTGCATGTAACGACTAATGAATGTTGAGGAAGCGAAAGTGATCTGTCAGGATCGTGGCAAGTGTCAGTCCCTGGTCTCTGCCTACCCCTCTGGAATACAGGCGTGAGTGTATGTATGTATGTAGATAAGTAAAGACATCTACGGCTCGGAACATATAAATAAGCCCCATAAAATAGCTATACCTGATTTCGGTTAAAACACAGACTAACATAATTTTCTTGAACATTATTTCTTGAATTATGTTGAACACAAATCCGCGTGTTCGGGATAAGTTTGCGGAAGAAACGTAATTAAGCTTGTTTTTTTTTTAATCATGTGATAAATAGACTACATTGAATTCCGAAGTCCGAAGTCACATCCCGCGTCTCCCGCCAATAACACCCAAATACGTCTACGCGAAATCAAAGTCAAAGAAATTATAACTTGTACGTTACGTTGTACCTTTACAACAGGTTCCTTGTGGCCACTTTTTGTTTTGGAGATATTTCGTTTTGAAACAGATGGCAAATACACTTTTTTTAGCTAACAACTTTCATCTACTCACATTTGTTTATTATTTTATGCAATTTGTTAGCCTATAGCTACACTCTCCCCCTGAGAGAAGGCCTATGCCCTACAGTGGGACGTATATAGGCTGCTTATGGTAGCCTATAGGCTGACTGATTATAATAAGCCGGCAGAGTTTAGCGGAAAATGTAGTTTCGCGAAAGTGCATAATTTCGATAAATATTTTGTTGAGTATAGTATGTCTTTGATTAAATTGTAAAATGTAACAAAACTAACAGTAACGATAAGCGCCAACTAATCATAATGTCGAACCTTCACCGGGTTACCACCGCACCGATTTACGTCTAGTGTGGTAATCAACGAAAACCATGCTTGTGATGTCTTTCTTTTTAATAAAACATTTTGTATTTTGTACTATTAAACATCAACAATATGATGTTTTGATAATTATTATCTCCGTAACAACACGTCTTGCAAAGTAGATCCTATCTGATATGGATGGACAGCTTATTGTGGCTTATTGGTTGCCGATTACAGGGATAGACATACCTAACTCCATACCGAACACATGATAATTTTTCCTTTGGAACGCAGTAAAAGATTCTTTTAATTTAGAAACAAAGAAAGAAAGGGGTTTCCGGCTCTACCCTTTTCCAGAAGGGTCTCGGGACCAATTAATTCACCTTCAATATTAACTCCCGCCCGTGACGTCACAAATCCCTTGGCGGCAGGCAACAACAGTCGACGAGCCCGATTGAATTAATTAGTACGCTGACATCGGGCAGGCTCAGACAAATTGAGCACAATTGATGTACGATACGATTACACGGAATGTTCTGGTGTATGTTGTATTACTTGGGGGAGCAATTGAGATTAATAAGCTATAAACTCTAGAATTGGTCAATTAACCGTGGCAAATTTATTGGCTACCCCGTTGGTCTAGCGGATAATAATAATAACTTCTACACAACACAATCACTTGTCCCAGGTCCCAAACTAAAATGCCCCGTGACATGGTAACCAGGCAACATGGAAATACACCCTGAGGCCATTTGTACAAATAAAGTAAGGCGGTCGTGAATTCGATTCTCACTGCAGGCCGTCGTACTTGATAGGTACAAATAAATGGTCTCTATCTGGGTGTATTGCCATGTTTGTGATGTCCTTGCCTAACAATAGCACAGTGCTCCCAAGTTTGGGACCAGGACGAGTGCATGTGTTGTGTGGGAGTAATGTATTATTGGCCAAAGACCTTGTAACGGTCGGTCGTACATTATTTACAAGCCTAATTTGGGTGGTATTATTTTCTACCTCAGTTACTATAATTTACCACCAGAAACCTTAGAGAGGACACAGAAGAAGCCTCCCCAATGTAAAATATACTGAAACCTGTAATGTAATGTAATTTCTGTGCACAATAAAAGAATATTTTATCTATGTATTTAGGAATAATTACTTTAACAAACTATTTATTTTAAAATTCATAAATTATACTTAGTTGAAAACGTGTTTTAACGATTCTACAAACTTATTCTCGCTCATATATTGCGAATAAAATTCCTAATTACTATAAATTACACAAATATACGTAACTTATAAAAACTAAGTCATACCTAGTTACAAGCACCTACTTCTCGAGGCTTGAGGTGAAATTGACAATGTAAGAACTGAATAATAGATAGATAAAACTTTATAGTACTTAAAAAAACCGGCCAAGTGCGAGTCGGGCTCGCGCACGAAGCGAGAACAAGAAGCGAGTAACATTAACATTTAACGACATGACATCGGCGCTGTGAAGGTTACATAGATAGCCGCTAGATGGCGAGCGCTGTCTTTAGACAACGTTTGTTGTATGTGAGCCCCTTTTAAATATTTATTTTATTCTGTTTTTAGTATTTCTTGTGATAGCGGCAGCAGAAATATGTACATCATCTGTGAAAATATCAACTGCCTAGCTATCACGGTTCATGAGATACAGCCTGGTGACAGACAGACAGACGGACAGTGAAGTCTTAGTAATAGGGTCCCGTTTGGCACCCTTCGGGTACGGAACCCTAAAAAGGAACTTACACAGATATGTCTTAACCTAAGACTACAGACAGTGGCCTTATCACTGAAAGTGCAAAAATAATAACAAATAAAATTATACTAAATCATATTACTAAAAACAATCCTCAGGTCAACGTATCAAAGCATGAATACTGAAACTGAGGCGACAAAGAAACAAAGAAGTAGATCGGAAAATCTTGCCTGAAAACCGGAAGCAAGGTCAACTGGGCAAAGTCATACTGCACTCATAATAAACCTTCCGAAGTACACTAATGTATGCTCTGACATCACCACCGCGAATCCTGTAAACGCTCACTGTAAACTAAGCTTTTGGACCGGGGAAAATGTAGCTAATTTTCCCTGTCTAACTTTACCTCATTGAAGAAAGAATTCCTTCCTAGCAAAATCAAACTTTCAAAACTCTTTCCTAAGGTTAAGATTGCCATGAAGGTGTCCTCAGGTTGTAAATATTGTATAAGCTGTTATTCTCAATGGGAAATACTCCTTCTACAAGTTGGACGTAGGTTGAAATTGCCTTGCAAGTGTCGGTTCCTATGGGTTGGGCATTGACCGTGGTGCTGGCAAACCGCCCAAGTTGTGATGAAGGGAATTTGCAAATCATAACAGGTGTAGACAAATTGGGTATTATCTTTAAGCAACTGTAGAATTGAATCGGGTTGTTTCAGCCAACCTTTTAGAGCCAACGTCGGCAGGCGGAAAATTCAAGTTTCTTTTTGTAGTATTTTACAGTTTTGTTTAAAATATACACGACAGTACAATAGTTGATACGGCATTTTAAAGGTATGAACTCGGTAAATATAATGCTACAATAATAATTTAATAATATCCATCGAATTCTTGTATTATTGTGAATAAATGACTTTCATTCTAGCTTCTAACGTTTGCTTTACACGTGAATGAAAAATAAATAATATTTTTTTTTGCACAGATTACTATTGTTTTTAGTTTTGTTTGTCTTTATGACGTACTTCCGGTTTGGTGAACACAGATTCTTTTTTTCGCTTTAAAAATTAATTAAAGCAGCCCATAACGAAATATTCGGCGCAGGCTCTCACAAATTTACCTATTTTCACGAAAACACAAAAAGAACTTTTTGTTTTTGACATAATAAAGCATTCGTTGCGTTTAGAACAATTAGTCTTCCTAATCTGTGGGTTTATCGACTTTGTAATGAACATCGCATTGTCTTGTAAATAGTGAATTGTAGTTCTAAAAACTAGGGCCTATGTGGTGATGGTTCGCGGTGGGCACGCGTGGTAAATTCACCCATACTTAGTCTCTCTCTCTCAAAGAAAGCCTGTGCCCTTCGGTGGGATGTTTATAGGCTGCTTATTGGAAGAGAATACCGTCAGCGTTGACCGTGTTAATAATAAAGTTTGCAGCATAAACACGATGGTGTAAAAACAAACAAGAAACCTCGATAGTGATAATGAAACCACCTATTTGAATAGACCTGGCATTTGTCTCTCGGGCCAATCACGCGAATGACTCTATAATGTAAGTAAAGCCTTTTGTGGATTTACTGTAGCAATTCTCAAGTCAGTTGTGATTGTTTGAAGGTTTGTCTTTCCAAATCAATATATCTCCTGGACATAGGCCTCCCACAGGGCACACCACTTCTTTCTATCCTCTGCCATCCTCATCCAGACGCTGCCAGCAATCTGCCTCATATCGTCGGTCGAGCGAACTGGTGGAAGTCTTTATTATATTTCTTCTTTGAAAATAAAATTACTCTATTATATTCTTTTTTTTTTTGGGAGAGTTGGGAGAGCGCTGGCACGGTTAGCCAGAGGTCGCGGGTTCAAGTCCCGGCATGGGTGGAATTTTTAGCCTCTAAATAGGTTTTTAAGAAAATTACTCTGTAAAGAATCATTACATTTTTTTTTATTTCTTTAGGTTCACATAATATAGGTACAGGTTAAATGGTTTCGGACCTCCTAAAACCATAACTGGTTTATCTCGAGGTTCGTGTCTTCATTATCTTAAATTACTCTTATTACTAATGTAACTAACAGTACAAAATAGGTACACAAAGTATACAATACTAACATATGAATACTAAGGCCGACTTATTAAATTCTCAGAAAAAATAAATTATAATTTGTCAATCCAATTAGCTTCGCCAACACTTATACTTCGTTATGTATTCGTGTTAGATATTTTTTTATAAAAAAGGGGATTATAATTATAAAAATGTATAATACTATCATGAATCGGTAATTGCTCAATAGGTGCTTAGCTATATCAATCGGATGTTAACATTTGTGAACTCTGATCAGTCCAGAAGCGTGACGTGACGATATAGGAACAAAATATTATTAACGTGGTCTTTGCACTGTAATGGATTGTTGTTTGTAGATCAAAAAAAACTGAAATTCTTATTTGCAAAAAAAAACACGATTCCTCTAAAAATCTCCTAAAATGGAATTTAAATAATCTGTGGTAAAGGCAACAGACAACAGACTATTTGAATTGCATTTTAGGAGATTTTTAGAAGAATCGTGTTTTCATAAATAACAGTTTTTATAAAAAACCATACAAGTTTAGTGCGAATAATCCGACCTTTTGGCATGATCGATGCAGTCTGGTACCTACGAGTATAATGCGATCTGGTTTATGGAAGCTAGAAAAATATCAACTGCTACAAATCATAAGTAAGGCCGTGAGTCCATTAGATTTTAATCCTCAGTAGACGAGGCTTCTTGATGAATTTTGTGTACCTATGTCGTGAGTCCATTGGATTTTAAGCCTCAGTAGACGAGGCCCCTTGATGAATTTTGTGTACCTATGTGGTGAGTCCATTGGATTTCAAATCTCAGTAGACGGGGGCCCTTGATGATTTTTGTACCTATGTAAGTTTAATCCCGCCTGGTGCTGCATAACTTGCCACTGTGGCCCAACTAGCTTGCCAGTCAAATTACTTATTAAACACTAACGGCCTTATTTATAAAAACACGATTCCCCTAAAGCACTCCTAAGAGTCAGTTTATTTAATCTGTGGTTACCTTTTCTCCTTATAAAATCTCCACCACAGACTAATTTTATTGGCGTTTGACGAGGGGTCGTTTTAAGGAAGTGTTTTTATAAATAAGACCGTTTAAGGATCCACAGTACAGGGCCGGCGACGTGCGCGCAACGTCACAAACCAAAATAAACTTTAAATATTTTAAAGTTAGAGGCTAAAATACCATAGGGTGACTGAATTCGTTCACCGTATTTTAAGGGGACATTTTAACCATGATAAAGACACATAATGGTGATCTTTTTGAATAAATAACGCGTAATTTTTTTTTTATTTTATTACCTAAAATTACTTCTCTACTAAAGCATAAACAAACAATATCAGGAAAAAAGTAAGACAAATCCAAAAGCGTCTTATGGTCGGCACCGGCCAACGCAATTGTTTTTTTAATTGTTTACGCGTATCGGACGTCACACTCTTAAGCATTTCACATATTAGAAAACATTCCTACAACGTTGAATTTGGATCCACAGTTTGTAGACAAAGGTCGAAATCGCGAATAATTGCAAATATGTTGATCCGTTACTGATAATTAAATCATGAATAATACTGTTTTTCGTAATGAAAAGAACATTTCCTCAAAATATGGTGAACGAATCACCCAGTAGTACTAGTAAATAAATACGCAAATAAAATATCGGCCACGTGGGCACCGTCGCGTCGGCCGACGAGCACGACACGGGAGCGGGCTGTTTTTGCACTTGTATTGTAGTCTCTAACTACGCAAGTAAATAAGGTTTATTTTAGATTGAAATCGTGCCGCCCCGCACGTTCCTGGCCCGTTGTAACGTGGTAAGAATAGAATAGAAAATGTTTATTTGGTACCAACACAATCATAGCGTGTAAATTAGGTTCTACATAACTTAGTTTACTTACTACCATAAATAAGCATAAAATGACACCAAAATGTCCGCCGCTCAGCAATTTTCCATGATCGGTGAAGACTGTACCTAACGCTGATTTTCAGCGGTCGCCAACAAATAATATAAATATAAACACAATAATAATAATAACTCTTTCCTTTACCTCCTGCGGTTGACTGGTAGAAAATGCTTATGGGATTAAGTCCGCCGCATTGTACTTTTTTTTTATGTTAGTGCAATAAATGTATCAATAAATAAATAAAATTATAAAAATAATTCAAATCATAATACATTTTATTGAACAAATATAAAAGTAACACTATGGAGGTGTTCCGAATCTTAATGATTAGATGATTAGGGCGATGATACAACTCTTTGTCTTATATAAAACACCTGCAATCGTTTACCTTATCGGAATTATGGTCCTTATGGTTTAAAAGATATCGATTGCGTCATATCGAGTGATTCATACTGATTCCAAAAAATACTTGAGATATTACGTATCGATCGGCCTACGATGAGTAACATAACAGACCGTGTCTAGCTCAAATTGAGACAGCACATTTTGTCCGAAGGAGTAAATACCGAAATAATGAGCGGTTGAAATGCGTATCAACTTCAACCGGCCACGTTCTACATTTCGCTATGCATGTTTGATGAAGAACAAAAATACAATTTGTAATGTCGACATTATAATGAAAGGAGTCGCTTAGTTACTAATGCTGTACACAATACACAAATCGACACAAATCAATAATAAGACTACCTTTAAGTTATCAAAGTAGCTGAAATTACATAGTTTCCACGATAAGATTAGAGTTCTCGTAATCTTATAACAATGCTGCTATGTATTATATGTAGGTATATTTCTGACCATTACTATATTTATTTGAAGCTTAAGGGGATCCAGTGGGCAAACTAACGCCACCAATGAAAAAAAAATCATATCTTCTTTTATAGATCGTAAGTACATATTTGAAAAGTGTCTGCACAATCATCCATCATGTTAACAGTTATTTTAGGACCCACGACAAAAAACCTGAGACTAGATAGCATTTATGCCAAAAACGCCCGTTTTTGGCGTTAACGCCATCTGGTCCTAGGTTTTTTTTTGCTTTAAGTTCACGGGCCATGCGCCCTGAAAATCACTATTAACATGATTGAGTGATTGTACAGACACTTTTTGCAAATTCGATCTGTAAACAAAGATATGATTGTTTTTCCTTGGTGGCGCTAGTGTCACTCCCTGGAGCCCCTTTGCGAATTGTATGTTAAAAAACCAACACAAATAACTTTAACTAAGGGACTCACGCATGCTCACTCACCCATACTCCCTCTCTGAGAGAAGGTCAGGGACGTATATAGGTTACATTATAAGGGACTTGAAATAAAAAAGAACCGGCCAAGTACCAGTCAGACTCGCGCGCCATTATCTATACAACATTTGAATATTTCAAGCGTCTCCCTGTTGCCGTTAGTAACATGGGAGCCACCCTTAAATATTTATTTTATTTTATATCATCTGTGAACATTTCAACTGTCTAACTATCACGGTTCCTGAGATACAGCTTGGTGATAGACGGACGGACAGACGGACAGCGGAGTCTTAGTAATACCCCTTACCCTTTGGATACGGAACCCTAAAAATTGTTTTCTAACGCAAAACTATGACTACTGCCGCAGCTGAAGAAGCCATATTTGCGATATTTTCACAAGAAAAAGAACAACCAGTGGATTAAAAACCTAATCGATGTACGAGTACCTCGGGAGATCATAACCCTCGACATACTTTCGCTGATCCATATTTTATAGGTCTTTCTTTACCTGTTTAGTCTACGGTACAACGGCCCTATGAACTTACTTAGGTGATTGTGCCAGAAAGCAATATCTGTAGCGCCGTATTTTGTTACTCAGCACGTCCTTATTCTGTAACTCGAGTTTTTTTATTTTATTTTATTATTGTTAGCCTAGGCATGCCACAGCACAGGGTATCCCAGGACAAGTGATTGTGTTGTGTGGAAGTGATTATTGTTATAGCAGGGCCGTAGCCAAGGGTACGCCAATAGAGGCGGCCGTTTTATTGTCATTAAAAAATTATGAGATACTAGTATATGCAGATATCACTATAAAAAAAACCAGTTTTTATCCCGTCTTGATTTCTCTTCTGGTGCACAGTCTGGCTAAAGACTTCTTGCGCAGGGTGTACAGGGTGTGAGATATTAAAGACCACTACATAATCCTCAAAGGACTTCTATTAAAGGCAGTAAAGATTGTTTTGTAGGTATTTTCTGCTATTTTTCATGACCGTTCAAATAATACCAAAGATAAAGACAAAGGAATCGTGTGTTCATTAAATAACACATAATAATTCTAAGCTAAAAACTTTAAGAAAAAAATATTCTTTATTGAACACCAGCATAAGTATCCTATGTATGTAGGTACTTTCCAATGTATAAGGCACAGTAGCCTTCTCTCAGCGAGAGAGCGTGTCCACTGCGATTTGCAGTGCCAAGCTCAGGTTTTCTCACGATGATTTTCCTCACAGTGCACCAGAAAAACAGAAAATAAATCAAAAAGTGGTTGGTTAAAATTCTTTTTATCACATCTATTCAAAAAGAGCTAGTTTAGTCCTCGTAAACAGGGACCAAAATAGCTCTTTGATCCCTAGAGATGAAGAGTGATTTGAATTTGGAAATGTGGATATTTCTTGTAAAAGTTCCATTCACCAAAGAGATCAATCACGAACAAGTAACTGGCTGTATGATAAAGAAACCGCGCAAGCCAAATAAAAATAAAAAAAAATTGTGAAAAAATAAAAGACGTGCGAAATGGATTCCTCCGCCTTTTTCCGTAATTGTTTTCATACTCAATGATGGTTTTTATAAAAAATGAGTGTCTTCAAGTAGTGAGAATGAATGTATTCTATTAACTCCAGAGAACATTGTATCGGACTATTCTATTCTTATTCATAAGCTGCTCTTACTTATTTAATTTAATTATAGAAGGTGATAAAAAGTAGAGTGTCCACGTCAGGAGCAACACTATTTTAAGCTCGAGTGGTGTACTTTGAAACACTCGCTGCGCTCAGGATTCTAATCTAGAATCCTTCGCTCCAGTCTGGACTCTCGCCTTAAATATAGTTGTTTGCTCCCTGTGTAAACAATCTACTGTTACACTATTATAATTACTGTGACGATTATGCTATTGTTTCAAGCAGTCAATGTAAGTAAAGTGAAGTACAGTCGATAGTTGCATATTCACCCGCAGCATAACTGAGTAGAGTGCACGCATGTAAAAGTTAATATGCCATCAACTTTACACGTGGCAGTCAACAATGTGAACATGTTGTTTCTAAAATCACTACTCTTGAGACATACCATTTTTCAAGACTACCTACTTTTGTTTGATACGATGTTGGCATGAATGTTGAATGAAGCGTAACAGGTTTGTCAGGACCGTGGCAAGTGGCAAACCATGGTTTCTGCCTACCCATCCGGAATACAAGAGCGAGTTAAATTTCGGCAACGAATGGTATTCGTTATATACGAATAACAAATGGCGAGCGTCAATTTGCAGTGAGAAAACATGTTGTTTTTAGCTAAGTAAAAAAGACACGTTGAAAGCCAAGAAATACGATCACGACAGCTATACGATCGGTATACTAAAGTAGGCCTACTTTGTCTATAAAATGTTGCTGTGAAATCAACAAAAAAAAAATTAGGAAAATATTGACAACGTTATGGTGCAATGGACGCGTAAATTTATTTTTTGTGTATTTTGTTTGTTTACCTACTTGTTTCACGACCCCAAAATATGTGTGCTGGTCACGAAAAAGGTATTCTTTTAAATAATATCTAACTATTTAGTGCTGCAGTGTTTTGAAGTCGGTTTTTATTATTGGGTCACCCAAGGCCATGTTATGGAGCCTACATCTTTCCTACTAATATTATAAATGTGAAAGTTTGTGAAGATGTTTGGAGGTCTGGATGTCTGTTACTCAATCACGCAATAACTGCTGAACGGATTTACATGAAACTTGGCGTACAGATAGACAAAGACCAGAATTGAAACATAGCATACTTGATATCCCCGTAACGCATTGTTCCCGTGGGATAATATTTATTTTAAGTTTAAAATAGATGGCGTTGTGCGAGCGAATGTAGTGTTTTAAAAATAGATGGCGTTGTGCAAGAATCGTATAAACGGATTCTGTGGCGGTACGAAGTACGCCGGACAGCTAGTAAAAAAATAATGACTCGCGACGTTTATATATATGTAGTTAGATATCCAATAAAAATACAAATCACGCGCCTTATCACCGGACGTAATAAGATAGAATAGAAAATAGTAGTTTATGTGACTGTCACATAATGAGGGTTATTAAAACACGAGCGAGATTTTAAAAAACGAGCCTTGGCGACATTTTTAATAGCATTCGCGAGTGTTTTAATACCAAGTTATGTGCAGTCTCATACACTACTTTATCTACACTCATGTCTTAATCTTCAAAGTAAGGAATCAAAGGAAAACACGTTTGACAAGCTTTTTACTATACATAAATCTACGGTTATTTTTGAAACAAAATGGCGCAATTTCAACAAAAGTATCTTGACATTCAATCTTCTGCACTCAGTTTTGCGCGCGCAAGTTTAGGTATTTTTAGTTGCACTTTTGGTACGAAAATGAAATTAGGTTTTTTATAGAGTCAACTTTTGACATTAAAAAAAACTTAAGTTTTGTTCCGTGACCACAGCAACACTTTAAAAAAAATAACTGTAACATAAAGTGAAAAATCTGACCTTTAATGTAACTTTATATTACACTTTCTTTTTAATTTTCTTTAAAGTTATGTATTGTTTAAAGCCTGTCAATATGTGTTTACCTTTGAATTCTTAATTTGAAGATTATGATATGAGTGTAGATAAAGTTTATTTTAAAGACAAAACGCACATAAAACAACAAGAGTACAATTATGGTGCTTACAAGAAAATAACAACAATATTTCTTGATTATTTACTTAAAACTAGAAAAATAATAATAAAAATAATAATAATAGTGAGTGTTGAGAGAAACTTAAAGTAACTTGAGGGTAGACCACCTACCCTCACTACAATAATTGACTGTACTCGCCACTTCAGTCTGCCCGTGACTACAGCAACGTTGAAAGCTAATTAAAAGTTACTTAATAAATAATCGCGATTCGACCCGTTTAATATTAACTATGAATAATGAATGATATTTCAATTTCAACTGAAACCATGCATGATATTTACAACCGAAAATCTCTGTGTAGAGACTGATGATGATGCGATACTTTTGTCTGGAAATAATTAACCATATTCTACTATTTTCATTTTACATATGGCCATGAATCATGATGATGATTATATGGATCAGTGAGGTAATGATAAGCTGTGTTTAATGGTCGTGGCGTCATTATTTTCAGCTTTATGTCAAATGCAGCTCTTTCTGGCCTTTATTTTACACGTTATGCTTTGACTTTCAAGCATTTCAAGTCTTTTTTCACTAATCTTTATATCATTTCGTTTAGTTTTTATAGTTTTACACAAACAACTTTCTTGGCATGCCATCGTCAAGAAATGTATAAAAGGGTGTATGCGCTGGGTTCATGTTAAACTTGCAAAAAACGGTGTAGCTCGAAGATTGTATAGAAAATAGCAAGACAATGGAGAATGAAGGGAGCAGAAGGGGACTCACTTGTGTTGTGACCGTCGGTTGATGATTCCTCAGGGATCCCTGGATAACAGCTGAACAGCTTCCATACACAGGTTTAACACACTACTCGTAATAATGTGTGTATTGGTCCACAAAGACGTTAATTTTGATAAATCTGCGTGTCGTCGTTAAGGCACTTCAAACGCAATCTGTCCATGTTGAATTTCACAAATTCACCGTGTCTTTTTTATACGTGAGCGAGAGGGATGGAGAGTGGAAAATAGTATGTAGGAGAAAGGGAAGGAACAAAATTGTAATGCTATTTCCGTATCCGCGTATAAAACGTTCCGATTTACCCACAACTAATAATGGCGCTTACATCCCCCCCGGCTTGACAGGACGAAAGGCCTTCAAAATTACAAGGCGCATCCAAATAAGGTCACTTCAGCGCGCATATTCTAGGATGCATTAAGCTAAAGAGACGAGATTTAATAAATAAGTAAGCAATTTACTAACAGCCAGTGCTTAAGCTCAACTATGTAATCCAATAATAGACAGGATTAAAAGTACATATTAACAAATTCTTAATAACTAAGTTAGAGTTGTGGACTGTATTTAATTATTGTGTCGGTAATGGATACACCTTTACCGCTGGGCGGCGATAAACACCAGTCTTCGTACGGACATCGAGCACTCTCACGACCGAATCTTTGCCCTCATACGTGCGCTCGACCACTCCTATTGGCCAATTAAGAGGGGCACTGTTCTCTGATTCGAGCAGGACAACAGTCCCCTTTTGGATAGAAGCAGTAGGCTTCGTCCATTTTTGTCGCATTTGAAGGGTGTGAAGGTATTCGACTTTCCATCTTTTCCAAAATGATTGGACTAGGTGGTCGATAATACGTTTCCGTTGCAAAAGTGCATTGGTTTCATTGGATAAATCTTCAGCGGGCAGCGATTTCATAGGGGTGAAGACCAAGAAGTGAGCGGGTGTCAGCGCTAAAGGTTCATTTGGGTCGCTACTTAAAACGGAGATCGGTCGACTATTTAAGATACATTCTATCTGCGTAAGGACAGTCAGCATTTCTTCAAAGGTAAGAAGCTGGGTTCCTACGATCTTCGCGAGGATATTCTTAACTGAACGCACGTTAATCTCCCAAATGCCACCCATGTGAGGGGCTGCTGCCGCATTTTGCCTAAATTCAATACGATTGTCACGCAATTCGTTCGCGAACTTGTCGTGATACTCTTCAGAGTCAAGCAGTCGGTACACATTATCTAAGTATGATTTGGCACCTATGAAGTTTGTTCCCCGATCTGAATAGACAACACTAACAGGCCCTCGCCTGGCAAAAAAACGTCTGAATGCATTCAGGAACGCTGAAGTACTCAGTGAAGAAGCCAGTTCGAGATGTATCGCCTTCGTGACGAGACACACAAAAAGCGCTATATATGCCTTAACGCTTCGTATTCCTCGCCCCCGATGTATGACGACTGACAGCGGCCCTGCGTAGTCGACTCCGGTATGGCAAAAACTCTTCATCATTTCCGGTTTTACCCTACAGGCGGGTAACGCTGACATCATGGGGAACTGATTGGTAGGTCGGACTCTAAAGCAAATATTGCATTTCTGTATTCGAGATCGTACAATATTGCGAGCCGACATAATCCAATATTTCTGTCTTAAGAGCGACATTATGAGTTGCGGTCCCGTATGCAAGTTTTTGCGATGATAATGTTCAATGATAAGGTTTACTACATGATCACGACGCGGAAGAAGCATTGGATGCTGACTATCATATCCAATGTCGGCATTAGTCAAACGCCCACCGACGCGTAACACATCATTTTCATCGAGAAAAGCGTTAAGTTTGCGAAAAGCCAGCGGCAATAATTTACCTGCTTTAAATTTAGCAATTTCATCCGCAAAGTAAACGCTTTGGAGATCTTTAACAATAGCAAGTTCTGCCGTATCGAAATGAGAAACTTCTAGTTTTGCTGGTAATTTTTTAGCAAAACGCAGGACATAGATCACTACTCTAAGTAATCTGTTCCAATTTGAGACTCGATTAGCGAGCTCTATTAATATAGGGAGTGGTACGGCAGGCGGTTCAGTTACAACCATTGCCTTCACCTTTGTTTCAGGAATATTCTCTGCAGGTTCAAAATCATTATCCAACGGCCATTCCGAGCGTGGCTGATAAGCAAACTTGGGCCCGTTAAACCACAGTGGATGTACAATCAACTGCGCAGGAGTCAATCCTCTGCTTAAGCAGTCAGCAGGATTATCCTTACCAGCGATATGGTGAAAATAACTAGGGTCAAGCTTATCTTGAATTTGAGAAACTCTGTTCGCGACGAAAGTTTGCCAGCGACTTGGCGAAGAATGGATCCACGCAAGAGCTACTTTACTATCGGTGAACGCGTACACGGAATACGAAGGCAATGCGTAGGTATCTATCACTATCCGCATTAGCTTGCTAAGCGTCAGAGTTGCACATAGCTCTAACCTAGCCACTGTCACAACCGATTTGGTAGGTGCGACACGTGATTTGGCGCAAATGAGGTTCACCACAGTATGATCCATTTTTGGAAAGTACACATGCACATAAACAACCCCACCATAAGCGGCTTCAGATGCGTCCGCGAACCCTAAAACGGATATAACGCAATCATCTGTAATACCTATGTGCCGCGGTAGTTTAATGTTTTGTAGCAACGGTAACTCCGATTCAAAATCCTGCCACAGTTTTACTATATGCGCGGGAGGGGTTTCATCCCAATCCAAGCCGGCTGTCCAAAGGGACCTAACCATGAGTTTGGCCAGAAGCGTGACAGGGGCAATAAAACCCACCAAATCCCATAAACGCGCTATACGGGAAAGTATGTATCTCTTAGTACACGGGCGTGGCTCGAGGTTGATACTAAACGTAAATACATCTTCAGCTGGCAACCAGTGCAATCCCAATATTTTTAATTGGTCATCTGGGCTGAAGTCCACGGCGTCCGAAACGCGATGGTCAGCAGGAATACTTGCCATGACCTCAGACGAGTTACTCGAGAATTTGACTAACTCGAATCCACCTGTCGCGAACATTTTGATTAACTGATCGGATAAATCGATACCGTCCTCTATAGACAAGCAACTCGTTGCTAAATCGTCCATATATATTTCCCGCTGCGCGACGCGGCTGGCCGCCGGATAGCGGGCGCACTCGTCTTGAGCCAGTTGACGAACAGAACGAACGGCTAAGTACGGGCTACAACACAAACCGAACGGAACCCGCGTCATTTCAAAAACTCGAATGGAATCATTAGGATCGAATCGATATAACAATCTTTGAAAACGCCAGTCGTCTTCATTCATTAAAACTCGCAAGTACATCTGTCGAATGTCCGCACTTATCGCGATAGGAAATAATCGAAACCGTAATAATATTTGGAACAGATCATTTTGTAGATTAGGTCCCGTATGTAATATGTCATTTAAAGACACTCCGGTGGTTGTAGAGCAACTCGCGTCTAACACAACCCGTAGCCGAGAAGTAGTCTTATCATTTCTTACAACACAGTGGTGTGGAATTATATAGTGCGGTATTTGAAAGTCTATAGCAGCTCTGTCAATCTCTCGTAAATAACCCTTATCTAAATATTCAATGAGTACATTATCGTATTCTTTCTTAATCGAAGGGTCGTTTAATAATTTCCGCTCCAGTGATAAATACCTACGAGTAGCGGCACTCGTCGAATCACCCAAACTTGACGTATCGTTTTTAAACGGCAAAGAAACTACGAACCGGCCCGACTCATCGCGCCGTGTCGTACTGATGTAATAATTTTCGCATTCCCGTTCGTCAAGCGATAACGTATTATCAATGTTGTTAGGTACTTCTTCCAGCTCGAAAAAACGAGCTATATTTATATCGAGCGGTTCATTCACAGTGCAATAGGAGCGAACTACGCTGCAAACTGGACTAGTTACTGGAGCTTGCCCCACCACTAAGTATCCAAGCAAGGTCTCGATACCTACCGGGGAGCTACTATCGCGTGATACGGTATTCGGGAGCAGTATGCGAGCAAATAAATCCGATCCTAAAATCATGTCGATACCGGACGGCGAGCTAAATCGACTATCAGCTAATGGTAGATTTTGTAAGTAATCTAATTGCGCGGTATCAATGCGGGAAACCGGAAGTGTATCCGTAATCCTATCTACCACGATCGGCTGAATGGTAAACTTTATTTCGTCACTATGACGGGACCGAATAGTGAGGCAAGTAATACCTGCTATCGGGTTGGTGACGTCACCGACACCAGAGACGAACTTATTCGCGGTTGGATATAACGGTAAATTTAAACGTTGGCAACATTCGCGGCTAATAATATCTCGCTGCGACGCGCTATCAATAATGGCACGAACTATAGATACATTACCCAATTCGTCAACTACGTGACATTGCGCTGTCCCTAACAAGACAGAAGTCGCGGGTTTAATATCAGCTGTGCCGACAGCGGCGCATTTCTCTCCGACAGCGCACAAAGTAACTGGACGATCGGCATTAGAATATCCGCTATCCCTTTGTGAGTTGTCGGATCGCGAGCCTTTCATGCGCTCGTGTTCAGTCGACGACTGTACCTTTTGTGGTTTGTTTACATTTATAGCAACGGACGCGTTCCGACTCTGTGCGGAGCTGCCGTTATCGCTCGACGCATGTGCATTCCTATTAGAGGTATCTACGTCATCGAAATGTAAATAATCGCTATGCCTACGGGAACATCTTGAACACTTATTATGACTATCACAATCAGCTAACGAGTGTTTGCCGAGGCAACATACGCAATGGTGATTGCGTTTGACAATTGCGAACCGAGCACGAGGAGGTAATGACAGAAACTTAGGGCATTGACCTAATTTATTATGGTCATTTTCGCCACAACACACACATTTATTCGTGGGGTGTTCCTGTACGTTAACAAATGTTTTGACATGATTAGAACGTAAACCTGTGGATTTATTAGACGATTGAGCGGTATTAACATTCGCATTTTTGCGGAAAGGAACCGACTTCTCGTTTGTTTTTGTTGAGTTAAACGCTCGTTGTAGTAAGTTAGCATGTTTACGCACGAATTCCACGAATTCCTTGCAAGTAGGTATCTTATCGGAATCGCTATTATTTAATGACATTTCAAATGCCTTAACTGTATCTAGGTTAATCTTTTTACAACCGATATGGACAAACAATAGATCCTCCAGTTTCGCTACCTTCAACTGATGCAGTGCCGATATGATTGAAGAAAATTTATCAATAAAATCTCCTAAACCGGCGGGCGTGTTGTCAGCAGATGGAAGATTCATTAATTTATCGAGATAGGTAGATGCCATTAAGCGCTTATCGTTATACCTACTGACTAAGGTATCCCAAATCACTTGGTAATTTTCGGCAGACGGTAAGATACCCTCACATATGGATAACGCATTCCCCGATAACTTGCCTACTAAATAAACTACCTTTTCGCTTAGTGTTAATTCGGTGTTTTCGTGAATGGCCGAACGAAATGTTTCATAAAATATGGGCCATTTTTCTGGTTCACCCGAAAAAGAACACAACTCTAACTTAGGCAAACGAATGTTTTTTATGCTTTGTTTATTTACTGCATTTTCCGAGCATTTAACTTTAGTTAACTGTGTAACTTTAAACTTAATCTGTGCATACAGCTGTTCGAAAGCCATTAATGCTTGATAAGAATTTGACTTCTCACCCTCCTCTAATGATGATTCAATGGTGGATTTCTTTTCGAGCGTTTCTAGGTATTTGTTGCGCGAATCATCTATCGTATAACTAGACGCAAGAAACGACTCAACCTTATCAGGATCATTACAATCTAACGACTTCATTGTATCGAAAATCGATTGAATGAGGGTAAAATAAGCAGTCATTTTATTCTGCAATCTAACAATTTCCTTTTCTACTTTACTCGACATCTTGTATTCACGAGATAATTAATTACGTACCGCGTTACTAACTACGAATAACAATCGTTAAGTTATAAGCACTGGCCAGTTGAATTAAATTACCTGAATTATTTGCACCAAAATGACGGTATTTCGACAATGCGCGTGAGCAAATTATACCGATATAATCTTGCAAATTAACAGATCCTAGGCCGAAGTGACCAAAAAATATGTATGCGCTGGGTTCATGTTAAACTTGCAAAAAACGGTGTAGCTCGAAGATTGTATAGAAAATAGCAAGACAATGGAGAATGAAGGGAGCAGAAGGGGACTCACTTGTGTTGTGACCGTCGGTTGATGATTCCTCAGGGATCCCTGGATAACAGCTGAACAGCTTCCATACACAGGTTTAACACACTACTCGTAATAATGTGTGTATTGGTCCACAAAGACGTTAATTTTGATAAATCTGCGTGTCGTCGTTAAGGCACTTCAAACGCAATCTGTCCATGTTGAATTTCACAAATTCACCGTGTCTTTTTTATACGTGAGCGAGAGGGATGGAGAGTGGAAAATAGTATGTAGGAGAAAGGGAAGGAACAAAATTGTAATGCTATTTCCGTATCCGCGTATAAAACGTTCCGATTTACCCACAACTAATAATGGCGCTTACAAAGGGGTTGATATTTCTTCAATTAATGAGATGCATGAATGACCTACGACGAGCAAACAACTTGATAAACGTAGCTTCCCGTATTTTACAAAGTTTGAATTAAAATATATGTATGTATAAAATTGTTGAGATAATAATGTAGTACAAAGAGCAAATCTGCCAACAAACTACCTAGTAGTTTATAAACATTGGACTCGGAAGCGGGAGACCCAGGTTCGATTCCCAGTGCGGGCATGTACCTATGACTTTGTTTTCTAAGTTATGTACATTTGTGAAGTTATAGTAGCAATACCACTCTCTAACGGTGAAGGAAAACATCGTTAGGAAAGGTTCCCCCACCCACCCAGGTGGGTGTCTGAGCTATTCACATGCCTCAGCGCTTGAAATCGCCAATCCGAGGTGGGCACGCGTGGTGATTAAGCCCATACTCTCTCTTTGAGAGAAGGCCTGTGCCCCACAGTGGGACGTATACAGGCTGATGAACCAACCTTGAATGGCCTCAGTCGGGGTGTATTTCCAAGTTTGTGACATCTCAAAAAATAAATAATTAAAATAAAATAAATATTTAAGGGGGGCTCCCATACAACGAACGTGATGTTTTTCCCGTTTTTTTCTCGGTCTTTGTGTCTAATGTGGAACCCTTTGTGCGCGTGTCCGACTCGCACTTGGCCGGGTTTTATTTTTACCAAATGCATAACGTATCACCCGACCGAAAATAAACAGCAACACTATATGAAACAATAGCTCGGCACATTTGTAAACAACATTCCTATATTTTGCAGTAAGGCGCTCGACTATTTCGCGCCGCGTGACGTAGACAAAATACACCGCTTAAGGCCCATTGCACACAATCGCATAGTCACCGGCTAATTAAGGCCTTCACTACAAGAGCCTGCTAAACTCGAAGGTCGCAACCATCGCACCAAAACAAGGAAATGGCAGTGGTTTATAGAAAAAAAAAATAGTGACGAGGCGGCAATTCGCAATCTAAACAACATTAAAAATAAAATCCTCCCTTCTGATGAGCAATAAAATTAAATAATAAAAACAACTTCCAGACCACACAATCACTGGTTCTGGTCCCAAACTAGGATGCCCTGTACTTAGGTTACCAGACAAGGGCATGACAAACAAGGAAAAGTCAATGGGCATTGTCCTAAATATTGACACAAATGATAGTTACAAATGATACTTCATTTTAAAGGTACAATTATTATAACACTGATATCTTGTATTTTGTGAATAACTGAATAGACTAATTCGACCCTCTAACGTTTGTTTCACACGTGAATGAAAGTAGGTTTAATATTTTTGAATAAAAATGGGCCAGATTCGGTAACTTCATTCCGTAATATTGTAGGCCAGTCATTAGAATTATTCTATGTTGCAAAAGGTGGTGTATTGGTTCTTATTATTTTATCTCGTACATATGGGTGCTACTAATTAAATATAAAAAAAGGTAACATGAATCTCGAAAATCTCGAAATTTTGACGCTGGTTTCTCCCTCACAGCTTTTGCACGGTGCAGCCTAGCGAAAAATGACTTTCCAACGAATTAGAGAATATAAAGTCAATCAAAAACATAACTTGTAAAAAAAACCAAGTCTCGCAACTCAGTTCTCCTACCGTAGAAAGTTGTGAGATCCATGTAATGTAGTCAGTTAATTTATTCTGTCTTTACTTAAGGGTCCCTCTGTCTTAAGTTGTTACGTAATTAGCTAACCTAAACAACATCTTACAGTGACCATATTCAATATTAAAAATCTTTTATGTTTTAAATAAATAGATAGATCGGTGCATGTAAGTTACGAGTGAAAAATCAAGAAAAGTCAAAAAATTTCTTCTTTTTCCCAAAATGTTCTTCTACCTAATTCACACTTTCAGATAATTATTTGAAGCATAAATATTAAAATCTTACCATTGAGGCATTGGAAATTATCAACAAATTCAAACGCCGACGCCGATTGTGAGATTGCCAATTGCAATAAGTGTACTTCACCGAATTCGACAAATGTGGTATTCAGTATCGCAGAATTCGATTTTTTACAGTTCTCTACAACATACATCTCATAAAAAATCTCTAAGATTTTTCAAGCTGGAGACGTTTGAAACCCAATATATAGAAAGACCTCGTTTTCTGGCCATGGTTTTTTTTTACTATATTGCTAGACCGAACTTTTAAGTTTTGGTTTTCGTTAGATCCAAAATTTCATGTTCTCTAATTTTTGCTAAGTGACTTTTCGGTATAGAAGTTATGCGGGAGAAAACAAGTCTCAAATTTTCGAGGTGTATTAGCTGTCAAAAGTTGTCCGGAAATATCTTGTGTTACCATTTTAATATTTACTTAGTCGCACCCATATCTACGAGATACAAGCATAAAAAGTACTGCACCGCCTTTTACATCGTACACCCTAGTTTCGAACCTCTGATGACTGGCTTATTAGAAGTCTTTTTAGTTTTGTTTATTTAAAGAGTTATGTACCCTAAAGTAATTTAAGGTCACAAAACTAGCACCATATGTTTCTAAATCATGTGAACTGTGAACGAATTCCAAATGTAGAAACTGACAGCTCCTAGGATCTTAGTTGGTGACTTCTGTGCATGACGTACTTACGGTTTCGTAGACTCTGGCTCTTCTTCTTTAAGAATTAATAAAATCAACCCAAATCGAAATAGGCCCTCAAAATTACCAATATTCTCGAAAAAATAAAAAATAGAACTTAATTTATTTAGGACAATACCCATTAGTATGCCACTGTAAAAAAAAATCTGAATAAAGTAAATTGTTAATTTATTTCGATACTGAACAAACTGATATCAGGTTTTATATTTTTTTTATAAATTTTTTAAATACTACGTTCTAAGCCTATGAAGACTTGGTGTATTCATAACGACAACGCCTTTCTAAAATCCAAACAATAAAAAACAAAATGTTTTTATTCAAGAACCACAGAAACTGCGACTTAAGTGACCGTTACAAGTTAAACTAGATGTCTAAATTCTTGGACAAAGTTATTTATATACGATAAAATTCGCATCACCATGTACGTTGTATTTACGGTTCAACCATTTATTTGTACTGTGGTTCAACGGTTCCTGTGGACTGACCTTGACGGGGCCACGTGTTTTCCCATACGATGTTTATAACTAGTTATTTTTAACTAGACACAGAACATGCTAAGTGAAAGTGTATAAGAAGAAAGCATCAGGACTGCACTTTCTAAAGTCTCATAAAATGTCGCTAATAACAGTTCAATAAAAGCTAGAACTAGCTCCCGTCAGAATGTTTGAAATAAGTTAGAATTTTTAAATCAATGCAATTAATTACGCAATAGTTTTAACGGTAATGTAATTATTTTTCTTGCAATAATAAATAAATAAAATAGATGTTTATAACTTTTCTGGCCACTTCTACGGCATATCAGTTATTCTTAACCAAAGAGTACATACAGATGGCGGCGTCATCACTACAAGTGATCTCTTCCAGACAACCTTAGGATCATGAACCATGTAAGATCATGCAGAAAGCTTACACCTCGAAGGATTCACACATCGGTTGTGCGACACCCTCCTACAGATTTTCGAGAGGAAAGCCAATTTCACATCCACTACAACAAACCTGTTTAGTTTAGCTTTGCGTACTCAATAATATCATCAGTGCAACATTATATCTACATGTCTAGTTATCAAGCTGACTTTTGGCAAGTCACTCGTGACGTCATTACACCACATGCACACGTATAGTCGAGAAGATCCAAACCAATCTTAACATAATATGTGGACTGTAATCGGTTACGTTACGGGCGACTTTGCTAATGTACGTCTACGGTACGTTGACACGTCTACAACTAATACAACTATCACTTCCGCAACAAACAGAACCGTGAAAAGGCATATAAGTAGGCATTTTGTTGCAGGTTACACCTGGGCCGCGTTTCATAAACTGCAATTCATAGTTATATTAATGCAGTTTATTGATATAAGAATAATTCTCAATCAGAACATATCATAACATAAATTGCAGTATAACGTTTAATAAAAATATTTAAAAAACATGTGTGACTGTTGTTGCAGATTAGAAGACAAATAACTTATATGAGGGTTCAGCAAACAAACAAAAAAAAATTAATAAAATATAAAAACCAACTTCAAAACATTACAGCACTAAAAAGTTTTAAATAATTTAAAAGAATACCTTTAAATTAGAAGTATGTATACATGTAGTCGGTGCCCAAAATATATGTCCTGGTCATGAAACTGGGCACCGACTACAAATTACACTTCTATAACACCTACATGTACACATATTGGTGTACATGTAGGTGTTATAGAAGTGAACTTTTAGTGCTGTAATTTGAAGTCGTTTTTTTTTTTTTTTTTTTTTTTTTTTATTTTAATTAGTAGTGCGCGAGAGAAATAAACAAGCCCCTTGTAACCATAATTTACCCTACTTAATTCGTTGCGTTAATTAAGTAGGGTTAATTATGAGTCCTAAAAATCACTATTAACATGATTGAGAGATTGTACGGACACTTTTTGCAAATTTGATCTGTAAAAAATGATATGATTTTTTCCTCGGTGGCGCTAGTGTCACTCCCTGGAGCCAGTTAATCCTAACGTCCCACGAGAAGCCGAATCAAAATTCGCCTGCTATGTAGCCTTTAGTGAGGACCTATGTCCAGCAGTGGACGAATACGGGCTGGTTGATTGATGCGGATTTCTGGACATCCACGATATAAGGACACTTGTATCAGTTTCGCCTTTGGCATCTGTCACGCTGCGTACAAAATATCTATGAAACTATACCGTGAACATTTCTGTTATTATGGTACGAGAACGCATTTAGAGTAAATTTTGGACATAGATCTATATATAGGGTTTACACTTATGTAATGAATGCCTGAGAACTAAACTACGCAGGGCCTTATCGTTTTCGTCCAAAGTCATATAATTACATATCTGACCCACATACCTAATAGTACCCGAGTATTGTCGAAAGCACTCAAGACCATAGACAATTTACCTCTTTAGCTGTCGGTGTACCGACACAGAGTGAAATGAATACCATCAGGTCCGTTTCCAGGTCAGTTCAGCTTGATAGCTCAGGTCATACGACATCTCAATTACTTTTGTACTATGAAAGTTGTTTAAGCCCAACTACAAAAAGTGTACAAATTGAGCAACATAAATTGACTTTGATCGTATCTCCCACCATTGTTTATTCACCTTCACATCCATGGAACTTTAATCACAGGATTTACCTCTGAAATGTGTAATTCCTGACAGCCAGTAAATTATTAACGTACGTAGAAGAATGTTCTACGGTATCTACTCTACTCTAATAAAAATTTGCGCTTTAAAGCGTAATATTTCGCAAACGGATCCAGAAATGGTTTTCCAACACTCATAATATTTTTAAACGACCTTTCCAACGATACCCCACACAATGGCGCAGGCGAGAAAGAAAATCGTTTCCCTAATTTAGGTGTAGGGGAGGTACCATAATTTTTTTCAAAGATTTTATCCTACCGTTTTGACGGCGTAATAAATATGTATATCTATGCCAAATTTCAGCTTTCTTGTACGTGCGTGGCTAAAATATAAGGTTCCTTGTTGACTACGGAACCATAACAACTGATAAGACGTACAACAAAAGCACTTTGTAGAATGGTGCAATTAAGTATTAAAAAAGAAATAAAGAAGAACAAAGGTTGTCGTAAAATTGTTTCCCGCATTTTAGAGGTAACCATTGAAACAACTCAAGTTTAAAAGTTGTCCGCAGTAAAGCCGCCCCGAGTCGGAAGTCGACGCATCGATGTCGGTCAATGTCGGGGCGAGGGCGCCCAGTCCACTCGTTTCTCGCCATAAATAAGTCTGCACTGCACTCTTCTTGTGGGGGGTACTATGCTTGAAAATATACCGAGGATGCGGCTGTTTATAATACACACTGGTTTATTCCTGTGATACGAAGACTATAAGCAATATGATCGCAACACGGGCTGGCATTAACGACCTGCGTCTAATTTCTGTCAAAGAATTCTACAATGGCTATTGCATGCATGGGCGTCAACTTCAGTTCATTGCCACTTCAAGTCTACGGGGGAGCACATTGTATCCTCCTACTACGGCATTAATTAAATGTCACGTGACCCGACCGTGAAACTGTCATCCTATTATCATTGTATCATAATGCAGTAATACTCGTAGAATCGAGGAGGTGCAGTTTTTCACTGCCTTTTTCTCCATTACGATCTTTACCCGAAGAAAGCGTACATTAACAGTCAACGGAGTAAATTTTTAAATAAATTATATACCTTGAAACTTGAAATAAGTTACTGATATCTGCGGACCAAGGCAAGAACAGATAGGTAATTCACGGAAGAGGCTTTAGAAGAATTATAAGTATCGGTTGGATACATAAATGGAGTCTATGGGGACTCAGACGTTAAAGATAAAACGTGAAAGATTGAATAAATTGAAAAAAAAAAATGGATTGAATAAAAATCCATGTTACATCCTTATTATCATCATTAGCCGGCCAGTAAATACCCATTTCCGAGTGCTAAGTAAAAAGTTATCATTGGCATGTATCACTGAGTGAGTCTAAACATGACATGATTTCACATGTGCGTCAGTATTTCCTGTCATTAAACGTGGTTATCATATCAATGTTGGTGAATAGAAATTATGATTCTAGAAATTCTAGTCTTTAAGATAAGATAAAAATATTTTTTATTGTACTCCAGGAAAAGGATACAGTAAAATTGGCGGCCTTATTTTGTATACTTATTTACTAGACCTAGAAATTTTAGATGTCGCAAGTCAGCTGTCTAGGAAACAATAATGATGCCTAGCCACGCCTGCCTGACAATATGAAGAGGTTGACAGACAAACATCAGCCGTCACTGTCGGAATGGTGTAACATTAATTTATGCGACTGAAACAGAATAAAACCGGGCACGCTACTAAAAATCAGCAAAGAAATGGATTTACTAATAAGCTTGTAGTTTAAATTTTAGCTTAAAACCCATAACAATGTCTTCAAGTATATATATATTTCTCTCCATTCTACCCTCCCTCTCTCACTCACTCACTCACCACGATATATATATTCACAGATATTTTTTCACTGTGATATAGTATTCAGATTTTCCTAGACTCGTATAAAAAGGGCTCAATTAGATGCTTCCTGGCGACCACAAGGCGCAAAAGACTTATTACTACTGACCAAAACAGGATTTTCTGCTGATCTTTTACATAATACCAGACAAGAAAACAGTACACAACTATACCACCCGTTTTCCGTAGTCATTAATTTAAGGATTCCCTAACCGGGCCTAGATTAATAGTGTGTGGACTTTTTAATTGGAATATTTTTGAGTCCAATTTATTTTACAACATGTCAAGGAGGAATAAAATCAATGCACAATTCCTCAAACGTATGTACAAATTGTAATCATACTGATGGCGATAAATGTTGATAAATATAGATGGGGGACACCACGTTTTAGCAAAAACGAATGGCTTTAATCTACTCTATTCTACAATAACAACAAAACGTGACGTAGAACTATAATAAATACGTAGTGAAGCGCCTAAAATAATATCAGAAACACAGATTTGCAAACATATTTAGAAGATTAGGAGAAGGAGGGCTTTTAGGCAAATAAATTATGAGGCATAAAACCGCAATCCGGCCTCTCAAAGTGAAGTCATTAAATGTTAGCCAAATCGGCAATGTTAGCGAAGCCGGTTGTCTGTGTATAGTCGACAGCAGGACAACTTTTACATTTTTGTTGCAAAGTCGTCCATAACGTAACTGATTAGAGACTACGTAGCATGTATGTAAAGGTTGATGTGGTGTCGACTGTACTATTAATGCCTGTAGTGTTTTTTTTTTATTTTTAGGGTTTTTTCCCAAAGGGTGAGGAACCCTAAAAATTAAAAAAAAAACACTATATCTTATGAACCGTGATAGTTAGACAGTTGAAATTTTCACAGCGATGTATTTCTGGTGCCGCTATAACAACGAATACAAAACACAACACAAAATAAATATTGAGGGGGGCTCCCATACCAAACATGATTGTTAGCCGTTTTTTGCTCGATATTAATAACGGCAACAGGTAGACGCATGAAATATTCAAATGTTGTATAGACAATGGTACGAAACCCCTCGTGCGCAAATCCGTCTACTTGGCCGATTTTTGAAATTTCATTCCATGCGTATTAAAACCAGTACAAACTTAGATTACGACTAAGTCGCATAATAGCTGTATAATATTCAGGTGAACATACCAATGCGGACCGGCCGAGTTAATTACGTTGTATAACATGAAACACTCGGTCTGGGCGACCTCTTTTTATGATGATATTGATGATACTTGATTGTGTAATGTAAAAAAAAGATATAAATAAAATTATTTCCGGGGTTTTTCACACTAGTTAGTTATGCAGTTACTATAAAGCAAACAGGGGTCTGAGTGGGTAGATAGATACTCGTACTTTAAAGAAAAGAAACAGGATAATTTTAAAATTCCCGAAGGCTGAGGTTCTATAGATTCTCATGTACTTAGGATCATCATCAACCCATTATGTCCCCACTGAGGGGCACGGGTCTCTTCCCTGAGGAAGGTATAGGCCATACTCCACCACGGGGGCCAAGCCCGGATTGGTGGAGGCTTGTAGACTTAGGATACCATACATAAAATTGCACAAACTCACACCTGCATCCGGGGGAGATAGACAGAGACCAGAGTTTGCCACTTGCCACGATCCTGACAAATCAGGATACCAATTATTTATACTTATTTAAATCGTATTAGTACTATGTAGAAATAAATCATTACAGCTCAGCTACTTCGTTTCAACATACGTCCCACTCCAGGGCACAGGCCTTCTCTCAGAGAGAAAACACGGGCTTAATTACCAAGCGTGCCCACCGCGGATTGGCAATTTCAAGCGCTAAGGTATGTGAACACCTCAGGTATAGAGAAGAGATATAAAAGAGTATTTATGGACGTAAATGCAATAAGAGACGAGAGTTGATTTCCAACTAAACTTAAAACTGTTAGATTGGTGAAAAGAACAATTAAAAACCATTATTATAGTGGCCCGATCGGGACCTTTAGAATTCTACAGAATAAAGGCAAAATCAGCCGATTCACTCGTATGAACGTTCACTCGCTTTATCGTGAATTTTCTCTTTCATTCCTCGTTTCACACGGCATGGATATTGTGCAGTGTCTCCTTTTTTTGGGTTCCGTACCCAAAGGGTGCCAAACAAGACCCTATTACTAAGACTTCACTGTCCGTCTGTCTGTCTGTCTGTCTGACTGTCCGTCTGTCACCAGGCTGTATCTCATGAACCGTGATAGCTAGGCAGCTAAAATTTTTACAGACGATGTATTTCTGTTGCCGCTATAACAAGAAATACTAAAAACAAACAAATATTTAAGGGGAGGCTCCCATACAACAAACGTTGTCTAAAGACAGCGCTCGCCATCTAGCGGCCATCTATATAACCTTCACAGCGCCGATGTCATGCCGTTAAATGTCTATGTTAAACGCTTCTTGTTGGTTTCTATAGATGACGCTGTTCTCAAATTCGATCTTTGTCTTATGTTGTATAGTTAATGGTACGCAACTCTTTGTGCGCGAGTCCGACTCGCATTTTGCCGGTTTTTTCACGATCTTATACAGACAAGACGTGCACATTTTCTGTAATTACTAGAAAAACAAAATAGTTTTTGCATTAATTTTGAACGACCTTTAAACAACCTCAACATAAAAATCATCATTATTTACACCTGATTTTTACCAATTAACACGTCTGAGCTGAAATAGCAATAACCTTGGCTTTCCTGTAGATTAAGAAGTTTATAGTTATTTATTACCGTTTAGTTGCCCTGCTCCTGATTCCGAACTAGGATACTACTGTGCTACAGCGACCAGGCAAGGACATTACAAACATGGAAATACACCGAGACTGAGGCCAATCGTACAAATGTACGGCGTACCCCCAGTGGAAATCGAACCCACGGCTAGATCTAATCAGACGAGATAAACCTAGACTAACGAGGCACGCAGTTATTTATTTATTATTAGTGACTAAGCAATTACACGAGCGTTTTTATCTTTTATTTTTTAGCTTTACTCTCAGAGAGAGTATGGGCTTAATCACCACGCGTCCCCACCGCGGATTGGCGATTTCAAGCGCGAGCGAGAGACCCAGCTTCGATTCCCAGTGCGGGCATGTACCTATGACTTTGTTTTCTAAGTTATGTACATTTGTGAAGTTATAGTAGCAATACCACTCGCTAACGGTGAAGGAAAACATCGTGAGGAAACCTGAGTGTCTGAGCTATTCACATACCTCAGCGCTTGAAATCGCCAATCCGCGGTGGGCACGCGTGGTGACTAAGCCCATACTCTCTCCCTGAGAAAAGGCCTGTGCCCTACAGTGGGACGTATATAGGCTGCTTATGTAATCATTTTCCGTACATTCAATGGCGCTACTAAATTCACCGGCTGCACTCGCATTTTCACCCACCCCCGTCAAGGGTACCAGGAGTGCATAGGATCTAGGTCACTAGGCTGCGAGGCTGTTACCGAGTAGCACTCCGCGAGAGCTATATTTAGAGCCTGTGTGTTATGCTGACCTAGCAACGGATGACGTCGGCAGATGTAGTTTAAAACACTGTTTAAGCCTGGGTTCTCCAAAAACAGGTGTTTTAAAATACATTTCACGCTCTAAGGGTCATCTGGAATACCTATTTAAAGTACATTACTTTTCAATGTCCTGTCTAGGGACGTCGTTTTTTTAAACTAAACTGCATCTAAAAAAAAATTACGAACATGAGAAATATACGGTACCCAAACTGTTATCATTGAATGTGTTAGTGATGTGTGCTTATTAGATGTGCATTTCTGTGATTTCAAAAAGGCCTAAACTATTCGCTCGCGCAGCGCATTAAATCCAACACAAATCGTGCGCTCGGAGAACCCGGCCTTAACTAGAAAGGTTCGGTGTCATTGAATATAAAGTTTTACAACGAAGCCTTAGGACCAAACAGAAAAAACCCAGCGCTCAATCGCTCATTAATAATTTATTCATCATCATCAGCCATTTGACACCCACTGCAGGACATAGGCCTTCTTCGTGTTTTTCATAACCATCAGGGGTGGCTGCAGCATCAGATTATTTCTATCATAATTTTAGTTTATTATCGTCAGAACTGCCCAAGCAAGCAAAATATCGTAAAGGAGAATGATCAAAAACAGTCTATGTTGCGCTTTAAGCATTTATACCTCAAAATGTTTCTTTTGAAAAATTATTTCATAGTTCTATTTGATAAATTAAAAGAATCAGGGGTTTAAAAGTAATAATAAAAAAATATATGTATTGCTTGTATAACTAAAAAAACTTCAGTCAGTCAACACAGATTACAAACACAGATTAGATTACATTATTACAAAAATCGCAAATCGTGTACATACATACAAATGCGAAAGTGCAAACTGCAAACGGGGAGTTTTTAACGGGAATTCAAACGAGCGGTTTTATTACGCTTTTATTTTTGCAAATTGATTCCAGTGGATTTTATACTGTTTAATTAGTGTAGTTTATTGTTAAAATGACCATGTGTATGAACAATCCAACCGGCCCTTCTGGAAATCGTTGGGGGAGGCTTTTGTCCAGCAGTGGCCGTCCAATGGCTGAAATGATGATGATGATGATGTATGAACAATATGTGGAATAAATAACTAAAATAAACCGCCATTGGGTTTAGGATAATCTTGTCTCAATTGTGCGCAGGACCAAAGACTGTTTGTGCTTATTTATCAGAAATTATCTCTTTGTCCCCCATTAGGCTAATTAAACACTGCTACTTTTTGCAGCGATATAGTCATATATATTTTGTATTTTATACAGAATTATTACTTAGCACTAACTAACCATACCTACCTATGTTTATAATTCAAACTGACTAGGTGCCAATGCCAACCCAAAATAACACCAAACCACCAAAGTTGTCATAACCTCAAAACATGGGCTCAAACTTAAGATTTCTCGAAACTCCCATCTAATATTTTCATAATATTTTTCCTGCATAATCCAGAGCTAATTTCATATAGTTTCCCGTTGGTTTCATCAATACGCAAGAAGATGCAAAAATAGACTAACTCCTATAGTAAATTGATTATTCTCCTTTTATTTGAACTGAACATACATGTAAAGTAAAATAAAATCATGTAAAATCTGTAACAGTTTCATTAAAACTACAAGTCGTAGCCCTTAAGGCTGTTGTTACGTCGAAAATACTATCTCGCTCGCACAACTACGCATATAACATTTTTAGTGATTGTTATATAATGAGTACATTTTTGATAAACCCCTCAGAGGGTTTCATAGATAATAAAATTGCGGACACATAAGAGATATTTTTATTATCCTGTACCTAGTTTTTTATTAAGAAAATTTGACTGTAAAACTTATAACTTTGGAAACAACTTTTCTTTATTAAAAACTACTTATATATTTTTTTTTTATTTAAAATGTCTGTAATATCTATCAACCCAAATTTATCAAAAGTATATCTACTCATTTTACTACAATCACCGAAAACGTTAGATCGTGCGAGCGAGACAGCATACTCGATGTAACAGCTGCATTAAAACGGGTGCCTTAAAATTCGGTGAAAGCGGTTATGTCATGTCAAGCTAATAAAATAGGCGTGGTCATTATTTCACGTAACTATTTACAATAACTAGTTACGTGGCATTTAACGGTTTCAGAGTTTTAAATCACACGACAAACTAGTGTTTATTCAAACCAGTTACTTTTGTGAACATGTGATTTTTGTATCACGGCTATGCCTGTCACTGTTTCGCACGTCACCGCGACCGCGACGCGTCGCGTTACTGTTTACAAGCCGACCGGGCGGCGAGCGAGCTAAGAGTTCCCGAATCCGAACCCAACACACGACTAAAACAAAGTAGAGTAAGAGATATTCTAGAGACTGGTCTTTGTTTTTAATGGTTTTGGTCGCTTGGAGTTGCACGGCTCGGGAATTCGAAGCGTCACAAATAGTTTTGGTTTCAAACACTCCTTAAATGAAGTTTAAATATCCAGTCTGTGGTAAAGGGGAAGACTTTACCACAGAATATTTAGACGTTTTAGAATGTTTTAGAGGAATCGTGTTTATATAAATAAAAAGTTGGTATAAAATTATTATTAAGTAGAATTTGTTTAAAAAAAAAATTGACAAAAAACACATAAATTGGATAACGGTACATATCAATCATTGTATAAACAATTAAATTACTTCTAAATACTATATTATTAGTAATAGTTTACTGGTCATCTTTGTTAAACAAACAAATAAGTACATTTCATGCAGTCAATTATAGTAGCAATACCACTCGCTTACCGTGAAGGAAAACATCGTGAGTAAACCTGAGTTTCTGAGCTATTTACATACCTCAGCGCTTGAAATCGCCAATCCGCGGTGGGCACGCGTGGTGATTAAGCCCATACTCTCTCTCTCTCTGGGAGAAGGCCTGTGCCCTACAGTGGGACGTATATAGGCTGCTTATGATGCAGTCAGTCCAAAGCCTGAATAAAATATAAAGGAAAGTTGATAAGTAGTATATTATACAATTACGTTATTGATGTAACTCTGTCGCTAGATAAAACGTAACGAAGTAACCATTAGGATAGCAGTTGTTCTATAACAGCGAACCCCGTAAGAGAGTTCGAAATAACTGTTTCTAAAATCACGACGTGTTTTAAGACCTGTGACGCGTCACCAGAAACCAGTTTCCTTACGTTTCGCGAAAATCACGTAACGACCCACGCCTATAATAAAATCGTGCTAAAACTTTTTTGTGAAAAATTTTACGTCTAGAAAAATACGCACTAAGAGATTCGATGATCTTCTCACAGATGCAAACAGATCTTCACCAAATTTACATGGGACCACCCTCGACGTACCCCATTCTAAGAACCAAGAATATTTATTGTGTGCTTAGACACGGGTTAAACATTCAGCAGTAACAGTAAAATCTTACCAGGTGTACTCGCATGACAAAAAAATAACGTAGCAAAGAACCATCGCTGAGCACGCACGAAAAATATGCGGACGAATTGACAAGCACCTTTTCGAAGTCGGTTAAAACGTATCACTCACCGTGGCATTAGCCTCGACTTTCCTTGGCGGGCCATCGTCAGCACAATTGAACTTGTTTTGGTGGCAGACGCCGTACCAGACGCATTTGTCGGCGGCTGCCGCAGACGGGATCTGAGGAAAGGATAAGATAAGACTAGTTAGATAGGACTGGTCTCTGCCTACCCCTCTGGGATACAGGCGTGAGTTTATGTTATGTTGTAGTTAGATAGAACTAATCCCAACGTCAGGATCGTGGCGTGGGGCAAACCGTTTCATAAAACTACAATTCCCAGTTTACTATGACAATTCGATGTACATCGCGAAGTTGATTAGCCCACAGATTAACAAGTAGGAGGACCTTGCAACGCAACTACGCAATATACATCGAATTGTCACAATCAACTACTGTCTATATTCTTTTTGTTGCACTAACCCGTGCTGAGGACAATTTTAAAAACCTATTTAGAGGCTAAAAATTCCACCCATGCATGGTCGCGGGTTCAAGTCCCGGCATGGGTGGAATTTTTAGCCTCTAAATAGGTTTTTAAAACTATTGTCTGTTTAGTCTATTGGTCGTTTAAAATTCAGGGCAGTAGCACATAATCATAATGAACTTAAAAGAAAATCTATCACGGCTAAGTAGGCTTTCCAAGTTGACGAGTAATAGGCGACCAACTTATGAAAACTTCGTACAAATTCCATTGAAAATGACTGATGAAGTTGTTAGTTCTGCAAAGCTGTTAAAAACCACTCCTTCTACGGAACCCTACTCTGCGCGTGGCC
Source organism: Yponomeuta cagnagella (assembly GCA_947310995.1). NCBI lineage: Eukaryota > Metazoa > Arthropoda > Insecta > Lepidoptera > Yponomeutidae > Yponomeuta > Yponomeuta cagnagella. The sequence goes on from OX371284.1 coordinate 3,636,999, forward strand.
CGACACGCACTTGTCCGGTTTTTACTCTGTGCTAGTTGGAAAAGTGGTTGCTAGAACTATATCACATTTTTCTCGAACTGAACGGGAAAACTGTTCACGTGGTATTTCCTGAAATTCACGAATAATGTATGCTATTCCCGTAACGTGTAAACATCAACATTGATCGCTTTTGTGTATGAGTGGTACCGTTTCAGGCGAAGGGCATACCATTAATGATTCAGAACTGAAAGTTGGGTGCATACAACCATGGTATTTAAGTTTGGTAGCTTACAATGGAATGGCGGAGTCTAGACTGCAAGGCTGTGACATTGAGTGTATTGTGCAACTCAGGGCTTTCGACGTTAATAAATATTATTATTATTTAATACTTTTATTGTACTTTACCTAATGAACAATGAGGCGGACTTAACGCCATAAGCATTTTCTACCAGTCAACCTCAGGAGAAGGAAGAAACATTGGTAGGTGTGCAAAAAAAATGAGGGGGGAAAAGTAGAAATGCAATTTAAAATATACTTATGCATGTAAGGTAAGATTGAATAGACCTTCATAGATTGAATAGACCGACTTGACGTGTAACTAATAAAGATGACTATGTCTATGTCCATATTAATGCTATATACATACATAAAAAAGTACCTAAGCCAAACCTAAAAATACTATAAAATACTATGCACACTAATGGAGAGCAAGGCAATGACACATTGTATATAATTTGCCATACATAATTATGAGAACGCTAATAAGTAGCATTTCCCTTAAAAATACAAGGAAACAATGTGTCCTAGACATAGCTGGCTACGTCGGTTCTGAGGTCAGGCCAGGGCCGAGTTTTATAAAACTACAATCGTCGATCAATATTACAATCGGAGGTACATTGTTTAGCCGAGTCTACTTGTTAATCTGTGGGTAAATCCACTTTGCAATATACGTCGAATTGTCATAGTAAACCACGTATTGTAGTTCTATGAAACAGGCCCAAGGTATTGTACCTATGTGGAAAAATGATGTCAAAAACGGACGAGGTCGCACGTAGAGTAACTTAGTCTGTATTGTAACGGAGAGTTACACTCAACGAAAGAGAGAGTCATAAATAGAGAAAGAGACAAACTGTTTTTTTTTTTTACTTAGCCTTCTTATCTGTTAATATTTTACTTTGCCTCTGTGATGTATTGTGGTCATAATGTCTCTGTCTCTTCTTTCTTTCTAGAAAGAAGGTGAAACTGAGGTATTTTCACCATAAGAGAACCTTAAAAACCCTTTGCACAATACTGTTGACAGACAAACCTTTAAAAATCGCTTAATCACAAAATACAGTGCAAGCAACAGCACTGCCCTTGACGGTACTCTCAAAACATTAAAACCGAAAGTGGACATTCCTAGTCACGCGATAAGTATCGATTTCCCGTAACGCGACCGGCGCGACGTTCCCGAATGTACCAGCAGTCTCAGCGGGACCTAATCAATATTAGAGAGCTCTAGGCAGAGTGGTCTCAAGACCGAGACAAGGGAAAACCATTCTATCCCGAGCCGATAGCTGAACAAAGTCTGAGAGCTATTTTCGAAGAACAGTTCTGAAGTTTAATTAAAACGTCTGTATTGCTAGTTATTCAGTTGATTAGCGCTATTATCCGGCTTCGCCAAGGGAAATATTGTAATAGAATACAGCGACTGGTTTTCAGCTTAGTCAATAAACCGAGACAGTGTATTGCGGCTGCACGAGAAATTAAGAAAGTCAAAGTCGAAAATTTTTATTCAAAGTAACACAGAAACTGAGACTTATTGAACGTGAACAAGAAAAACTAGGTGTCCATTTCAAAATCTAAAACTCAAAAAAAACTCCAAACTTAGTCTTTTCAAACATATTCCTTAATTAACAGAGTTTACATGTCATATCTTCTAAAAACGTAGTACTAGGATGCATTGAACTGGCTTTAATTCCACACATCTTTGTCATCTAAATAATGCTATAGCAGCCCTTTTGGCATAAAGTGCGCTTTATGCCAAAAGGGCAAGCTTATTATATCTTCAGGGATCTTATTGTTAAAACGTATACAATGCATACTAAATTAGTAATTTCATTCGTGCCAAATGTTGTGCAAATGACAAACAAATGTTATACAGTATGTAACAAAATCCCTATGTTTTCAACACAATAAATTCATTCATTCATTATATAGCGGCGGTGGTAGCCTAGTGAGCGGTGGTAGCCTAGTGGGTAGAACATTGGACTCGGAAACGGGAGACCCAGGTTCGATTCCCAGTGCCAGCATGTACCTATGACTTTGTTTTCTAAGTTATGTACATTTGTGAAGTTATAGTAGCAATACCACTCGCTAACTGTGAAGGAAAACATCGTGAGGAAACCTGGGTGTCCGAGCTATTCACATACCTCAGCGCTTGAAATCGCCAATCCGCGGTTGGCACGCGTGGTGATTAAAGCCCATACTCTCTCCCCGAGAGAAGGCCTGTGCCTTACAGTGGGACGTATAGGCTGCTTATGATGATTATATATGCATCCAAAAAATGGCTCTACTTATCAATACGAGAAACTTTTACTATAGATACTTAAAACAGGCCAATCACAGAGTGGCGGCTGAGAACAGGACGTGGTCAGTGGGCAGACCAGCGGCCCGATGGTCGGACAATATAGTTGAGTCGGCGGAGGTCCGTGGATGCGGATGGCAAGGGACCGTGAGAGATGGCATTTGGGGGAAAACGCCTATACCCAGCAGTCGACTGATGATGGTTAAGACTTAAAACTTTGAAATCACCAAACAAATATCAGCTGTTGTAGTATGGAACAGCTGGTATTTCTTGGTGATGATTGAGATAGAAAATGTCAGGATTTGGTGCGCATAATTTAGGGGCTGACAGGAACTTGAGGGTCCCATGGACGGCGGGACGGGAGCCCACGAGTAGAGCGCTCGCGTGTAAACGTCCCGTTTACTCGTGGGCTAGTTAGGTAAACAGACAAAAAAATGCGTTGTTAAATTCCACGCAAACGCAGGTAAGGCTAGACAGACAGGTAAAAGCACGTTGTGTGCACACTACCTCGTACAGTCCACAGCAAGTCAATCAACTTTTTTCACGTTCACTCTACATGGATACGTTACGGGTGCTTTACTACTAAAATGTAAAGGTTGATGTTCATACGAATGTACGTTGCGAGCGAGCCAACAAGAATCTGAAGACTGATCGACAGTCGACTACAAAATCAAACCTCACTTCCGTTAACATCATACCAAGGATCATTATGCAGGGCGATAAGACACAATCTGCACCGCAGGTCACGTAATATTAGGTTATCACAATGACAATGACTTCTTTGTAGTGAGTTTCTAACGTGATCTTACAGCGGATTGAGAAACTGCTCAGACCGATAACCCGATCAGCTAATAGGTCAAATCCGTTAGAGACAGACAAAGCTAACTTTGCAACAAGATACATTAGCTTCCCCACAAAGAGTTATTACGTAGTCAATATTTTACCATTGATTTGCCACCTCCCGGGAACGAGATAGTATCCATAATGTTGTAGCACCTACTAAAAAACAGTGCTAATAAAACAGCTATTTAAACAACTATGCAAACTCGTCCTCCAAGACACTCACAATTGGGGATGCAAAGTATTTTTTTGGAGGGCTGTATCGAAAACCATTTCGAGAACAAAGCACAAAGAAGCAATATATCCATGTTAGAGGAATATAATATGTTGTACCTATAGTTAAATTTATATTCAGCAAACAAGAAAATTATCAATTCCCTTCATTTGACCTCTACAGTGACGTCACATGTAAGGTAATATCTGGCCTTTTCGTCTGTGCGCCTCCTTCCTCTCAAACTGACAGTTGTCAAACTGACGTTGTCAAGTCTGTTGTTTGTCGGCGGCTTGAGGCTTATATTCAATGCCGAGTTTGCGCCACCATCTCGATTTCTATGTGGCTGGGATATGTAAAAATCTTTATTCCGGCTGTTAGTTGTTTGTACAAGACGGTACAAACAAAGCATCTAACGTACGAGCCGCGATTCATTTTGGAAATCTAATGGGCAAAAGTTTCTTTACAGCCGTCCAAATGTGCAGTGGTCGTCGAGTAAAGTACCGAATAAAGCCCGTGGGCGAAACAGCTGGGTCAAAATGTAAGCGAGCTATAATTCGGTGTCCGGGTTTACAAGCGAAATCATCGTTATTTAAGAGAATAATGAAATAAGAATCTCGAGAAAACACCAAAACGCAATATTTGAATGAAGTGTCAGCACAGACAGAGTGTCAGTCAGTCAACCACAACAGACCACAGACTGATATCCACAGACAAATTATTTTGTTCATTTTCTTACCCGTACAAATGACGTCACAGTTACAATATTTTTATAAAATCATAGCGAGAAGGTAATTAACTTGATTAATCGCAGAAAAATAAAATTAGTTTCTTATAATTATGTCTTAATTCAGAAAAATATATAATAAGTAGCCCAAAAAAAACTATGCCTTGCTAATTACATCGAGCCGACGTAAAGCTGTCGTGACGAGGCACGAATTCTGAGCGGTTTGTATTGGCAACACTGGCTGTCAAACATAAGGCAGGTAGACGACAGATGAAGGAAGGGGAATGTCAAGGCGCGGAAAAAGGTAGACGTGCGCGTTGCGGGAAAAGCAGGTGTGGAACCACGGAACCGAGGAGACTGGTGAGTGCTTGATGACGGTATCCTTACTATCTTTGTATGATTCTGAGACCAGGGTTTCAACCAATGTTGATAATGCATCCCGAGGCAAGCAAGGATTTTAGTATCCACCTGTGACGGTTTCGACCAGGGTAGTTTCGTATTTGCCAAAGCTTGCAAGGGCCGGAGCATTAGACCCTGACGTCTCTCGCGCAGAAGCCCAAGAGGGAACGGACGCATTCCCTATGTGGTGACTGCTCTGCCCGGGGAATCCAAGTGTAACCATCTTAGATTAGCTAAGGTTACGGGAAAGGTCTCCGCTCATTATAACGGTGTGGGATGGAGTCTACCAAGGTAGAATCCTCGGAGCGCAAACCTCCGTACGGGACGGCACCGTGCAGAGAGTAACACGGGTACCTTCTCGATTGTAGAAGCATTACCCATTCCATACGAGTATGGCTCTCATAAGAAGATACGGCCACACACCGGTGTCGGCACGTTGTAGTTTGAGTACTTAGTTTACTTTCTTAATGATCACTACGTTGTGGTTGAATCTATGGTGGAATAATGTGCAGCATAGTGTGCGTAACAAGTTCTATGTGTTGTGTGCTATCGACCCACGTGTCGATGTCGCTGCGATAGTTATGCCCCTCTATTCAGTAATTTGATTATCTTCGTCGCGACAAAATGCTCCCTGATGTATTTAGATCTTAAACTATTCTACAGAAATGTGTCCGCCATGACACTTGGTTCTGCGACCGGTATGAAGCGAAATACATAGAAACGAGAATCATCATCATCAACCCATTATGTCCCCACCGAGGGGCACAGGTCTCTTTCCTGAGGAAGGTATAGGCCATACTCCACCACGGGGGCCAAGTCCGGATTGGTGGAGACTTGTAGACTAGTGGCTCGTCTACTGTCAGAAGTTGTCAAGCCGCCCTAAGGCCTCTGACTTGGCTTAACGACTGCCATCTATCGACGGCAGCCGGCACCAACAGCTTAACGTGCCTTGCGAAGCACGGAACCGCTCGGAAAAATGCCACTAGCGTTAGGCATAGACGGCGACCCATCCATGCGCTGAACGCGCCCTGTGTTGTTTAACCTTCGTGATCGTTTAAGATCACTCAGGCAGCCGGGGCTACGAGCGATCGAGAATAAATTTACCTATTTCTAGCATCATACACTTAAGTTGATACTGACCGAATCGAAATTCAACATCCGCCACATCAAAAAAGCAATACAATTTCATACATTCTGAGACACATCAGTCTTCTGACGTCAGTCGTCGTTCTTTTATTCATATGCCTTTTCGCCGCAAACGCACATATGTATTTATCCCATACAAAACCCGAGCGAAATGGGTCAACAGAGGAATAGTAATAACAGAGCGCCGTTATAATCTGGTGCATTCGAAATGAGCTAAATACATACGCTAGAGGAACTGAATAATAAAATAACATTCGTAAATGTAAACATTTAGATACATAACAGCTGATCAACTATTTACCAGTTTGATCTTGGAGCTTTTCTTATCATTGATAAAAATACATTCATAACAATCATAATTAAGAACGGAACTTTATCACTGCAGCATCTGCTAGAAATTTATTTGACCTGAACTTTATTTGTGTTAACATCATTCCCTCCTCGATAGAACGGTAGTGTTGTAAGCATGTTTTCGTAGCATAATAGGTACCTATGGCAGGATTTTTTCAATCAATTTATTAAAGGAAAACGAAGTCTCATTCCATTTGTGATCCAGTATCTTCATTGTTTCAGTCACAGAACACTCTCTGTTCTGTGGTCTTAGTCACAGAACATGTTCTATGGTTTTAGTACACTAGGGACATAGTTCGTTAGTGACATTGACTGAAACCTTAGAAGTGATACATCGATTTTACATCAAGAGGCCCTCGCTGCTTCAAGTCTCGCACCGCCTAATTAGTTTTACTTTCCTTCGTCGAACTTTTTATATTTCTATTTTACAGTAGGTACATAAATACTAACTGACAATCGTTGGCAGCTGGATGAAGATGGCAGAGGTCAGAAAAGACGGGCTTGCATGGACCTCAGCTTCAGACGAAGATGAGCTGATGGATTTGGCTGGTGGCGCACCTTATTCTATCTGATCGTCATAATATCATCTATGAATTGATAAATAGGAATTTGACTTCATCTTTTATACTTTATTGCACACATAAAATCACATGAATAAAACAAAACATTTACAGAAAAATTAAAAAGTGTACATGGCGATTATCCTTAGCCAGCTACTGTAGCGTCTGCTGTGGATTGTTACAGATTATTAATTTACTTGAATTCCCTATATATCTCGTTCGATGTTCAACCCCTGAAAGTTTTAGAAAATAAATTCTATCGAAGTTCTTACTAAACAGAATTTGAAATTCAACAAAAGCTCGAATAAAGACAAAAGCAAAACACTATCATCCGTTATCAAAAGCGCGTTAGCTAGTTGACAGAAGATAAAGGTCACTAAAGGTGGTGTGATTCCGAAGTATCTAAGCCCACATCAATAGTTATTTGTTATGCAAGGCTGCAAAGTTAATTTTTGGCGCGAGTACCTTGTATTGAAACCTGAGCAAGCGAAGGATTCTAGGATTGAGCCACGAGCGAAGCGAGTGGTTCAAATATAGAATCCTGAGCGTAGCGAGGGTTTCAAAGGTACGAGACGCTAAATAACTTTGCTGCCGAGCGCAACACACAACTTTTCACCTCACTAAAGCGAGGAAAATGTTAGGTGCAAGAAAAACAGTTTTAATAAATATTAAATTACTGTTTATTTATTTCAAAAATTAAAAGTAAAATTATGTACTAAGTACAATTGGTAATATTGAAAGTTAAATTTTTTTTTTAAATCAAATTTTCTTGCCGGCCAGTGCGATTCTTTAAATGAGGCTGGCGCATGACATGAAATAAGTATTTGCATTTCAATCATCAATGGACTGGCTGCAGAAAATATAAACTATTACGAAACCAATGAGGTTCTATATATATGTAATTTATTGTACGAAACCTTTATTGAATAAAAATATTCGAATTTTAAAAACACTTTCCACGCTAGCGGATAAAGTGCGATTTTCCACGCAGATTTCGAATGATAAACAGAGCTTTTACGAGCTAGTGAGGTGAAAACCAAATTTATTTGCGGTAACTCATTAGAAATGATAGATAGAGAACACTATTGCACAACCAGAAAAGAATTATACCTATGAGTTCTTAAATCAGTCCATCTTCATTGACAGAGAATTTAACCACACTATACAATACATTCATAGCACAGCAAGTGCAAGGCACATGCTTACTCTCAGAGAGAGAGTATGAGCTCCGAATTCCCACAGCGGATTGGCGATTTCAAGCGCTGAGGTCATGTGAACCTCATAATCTTTTCCCTCACAGTTAGCGTGTGTCACAAATGTTCTTCCTTTTTCGACTAATTATTTTTTCAATTTACTTTCATTGCCTTTCAAAACCTTTTACTGTTTGCTTATAATTATGTAAGGTCTGCATGTTGTGTTTTGTTTATGTTTTTGAGTATTGTAATGTATAGGATTGGGATTAGTCAGTGACAAGCAGTATTAACAAACAGATGCATTGCCACGATTACCATGTACCGTAAAAATGGCAAAAAAAAAAAACTCCATTTCGGAGATATCTTTTTGGCAATTTTCTCCAAAACGATCTAGTTTAACTCGTAACAATCATTAAGTCGCAGTTTCTGTGCTACTTTGAATAAAAATATTTTGGTTTTAATATAACTCTGTTGAATAATTTACGCATTTAGTACACTCGTCTCCCATCAACGAAATGAATCACCAGGTTGGACGTCAACATCGGTGTATTATCCTCTCGAGTTACTTTGTGGTTCTATACACACTGGCTACTACTCTACAAGCGATCGATATTTAAGTAGCTACATAAGTAGTTACGAAATCAAGTGAACCCGGATTCCGAATACATTGTTTTTCAGCACAGATTTCACAGAGTATCCCCAAGTTTGAAGTTCCAGCTTATAGTATTTTTTAAGGTTAACACTAGACACAATAAAAACTGAAATCACACGGATATTTACTCGTTTATTTTTCATTTTACAATTTTCCGACGTTTCGGTACTTTTGCAAGTGCCGTGTAATTAATTATCCGTGCAGATTCAGTTTTTATTAAGTTCCAGCTGTCCTATCAATCTCACCCCCGATTTTTGGTACGCTAACAATCTGCTAATCTACTGTTAACACCTGACAGTTTGTGTTCTGTGTGAACTTTGGCCAACTGACAGACTGTTTAAAAAATGTGTTACGCACACTCTGTGCAAAAAAGCTTACCATAACATCAAGGATTATTTAGAAGAAAAAGATGTCTGGTAGATTAATTAATTTTAGATTAATTTTAAAGGGTGTTTAGAGGACGGTTGAGTCTAGTGTTCAACACATTCATGAGTAATAATTTTTAAGTTGAAAACTCTGTTCATTAAGTTAAAACTTTTTTGAACACAATGTAGAGTTTCTTCATTAGCTTCTCCGCATAACGTATTAATAGATTTTTTATACAATATGTATAACGCTGCGAGCCACTTCAAACAATAATTTTACATTGTATTACTTGATCAATCATTTAAAATTAGATGCTACATTAACATTAACGAGAAACATATCTTGGAAAGAAATACTACAAATTAACATAATTTTTTTTTATAACCGTGACTAATAATATATTTTTGGCGGTCCGGACCCCTTATTGCGTGACTCCAACTCGTACTTGGGTGGTTTTTCTGGTCGGTATTTGGCAGTGGCTGGATGAGGATGGCCGAGGACAGAAGGAAGAGGCGAGCCTAAGGGGAGGCCTATGTGCAGCAGTGGACGCGTACTGGCTGATTGATTGATTGACGCGCTTAGCATGGTCTCTGTAACGAGCCTGACATAGCGATAAAGAGTCGCCCCACCGCCATCCCGCTCTCATTTGCAAGAGGCTCTATTTTATCGCTCTCTTAAAGGCTCCGGGGCAGCACCGCGACGAAAAGTTATAAAATGAAACCTGAAAAAACTCCTTAGCATTCTAGGCCGTTTGTGGAACGTGAGCGAAATATGCAACAGGGTACGGTGGGTCTCCCCATCTCCTAAATGACAGTAGGTCTTATCGCGCACGGCACAAAAGCGAATGTCAAACAAATAGGCTCAGCCAGTGTCGCTGTTCAGCCGTATATCCTTGTCGAGGTCACGTCACACGACCATGGTCCTCATTCTGATGCTGGGATGTGTTTTTGGTGTCTGCAGTAAGTACAGTATCCACAGAGCAAAGTATTATACAACCCTACTGCAAGGCTGTCAAACGAACGGAAAAATATTTCTTGCTAGAAAATTCACACTCAAAAACGGCCCCAGACCTCTCGATTAGTCTTTACCAATGAAACGAGCGCAAGAGATGCTGCAGAGCATATCACTTTGTGATTGGTTCATTCTGTTGATTCCGTTAATTGGACGATAGTAAGGGCCTGTTTCTGAATTCAGAAATTTACTAAGTAAATACTTAAGCAACGTTCTGTCACGCTCTTTTCTGAAAAATTCGAAGAGACAGCACAACAGTTAACTATGTATTTACTTAGTGAAATTCACAATTCAGAAACTGGCAATAAGTGACAGCGTAACTGATTGTTGGTTTTATACAAAAACGTCAAACCAATGACTTCGCTGATGTATAACCCGTCGAAATATCTAGATTAGGGACTCCAATCCCGCATCAAAATCGCGATCCCGCAAGCCTGCGGGATTAAGGTCATCAATCCCGGATCAATCAATCGGGATCCCGCATGAGTAATCACGCATTTCTGATCCCGCAAAAAAGGTGCGGGATCCCGCATTCGCTATTCCCTAATCTAGATACCTCGCAAAATGGCGGTCTGACGGTGGCAAGTGCCCAGATATTTTGCCGGATAATACTGAACTCGCTCCGATTGGTAACACAATCGACAAGACCCGCCCGCCACTCCACAATTGAACGTTTTACCCCATGTTCAATTGGTTCTAGTGCTCAGTCAGACATTTATGTTTTTAACTATCACTGTGTTTACCGAATAAAACATTGAACATGGTGGTTTTATCTGCTGAGCCGATGTTTTTATCGTTCTCGTGTAGCGATTTGGAACTTGCGCGATCAGCATTCATATTTACACCAACTGTAAAGTTGCCCTTAAAACGGGTTAAGGCCGTACACCGACAATCTCTTAATCTACTATTGAGGGGCTCCAGGGAGTAACACTAGCGCCCCACCGAGGAAAAAAAATCATATCTTTTTTTACAGATCGAATTTCCAAAAAGTGTCCCTACAGTCTCTCAATCACGTTAATAGTGATTTTTTAGACCCATGGCCGTGAACCTAAGGCGAAAAACCTAGGGCTGGATAGCATTAACACAAAAAACGGGCGTTTTTGGTATAGGTACATGCTATCTAGTCCCAGGTTCGTGATCCTAGGTAGGTCTGGTGCCCGAGCTAATAGCTTTCCGCCATTCAAGTTTTTGTTGAGCAAGTTCCGCCCACTTACTGATTAACTGAAAATTCTTTTATGCACAATATAAATAAATTGCACAACACAATATAAAGAGCTTAATACAAAGATACTAATAAGTATTTTCTTCCAGCTAACCTTTGGTGATGGGCATAATGGATGGGGTAGTGCCGGGAGACGGAAGTGATTGCCGAAAGCTGTTTTCTATTCCCAGCTTAGCAGCGGAAAACGCAAAGTAGGTGGTCAATATCTCCGGTTTAAGGATGCACTAAAACGCCACCTAGTCTCGAGCAATAACAGATTATTAGAGTACCAAAGGCCGGGAGATAACATTTTTACAGCAGGATATAGGTAATAAGTAAAAGTGTCTGTGTGACCTGACCATGCAGGTGACTTCAGACGAATGTACCTAAAAAAATGTAAACAAATATTGTATAATTAAATTGATAAGTCACATTGTTGCGAGCTGAAGTCATGATCTTTGTTAATTTATTAAAAACAATACTATCTCAGGCGTTATCTCTTTGCCTGAACAGGTAAAGCAAAGAGGATATAGCCGCGTACTGACTGGGCGAGCAGCCTCGCGAGGCAGCCTAGGGCGCATGCCGCGCCACGGTTGCCACGCGAGGAAAGGCAGAGCCAGTTTTGCTCAAGATCGCCATGAGGCCACACGTCCGGTATCACCACCACTGCCTTTCTAATAATTCTACAGCTTTTAAAGAATAAAAACGGACACCTAAACGTTTTCTTTAAGTCAGCTATTGGAATCATCATTTCCTGACTTATGTTTCTCCATGCTTCTTCTCTTAGTCCTCTATTAGTATAATCGGGACATTGCGCATCCTAAAGTCGTCTATATTCACGCGAAACACAACCGTCTTGAGTGAGCGCGGCAAACGGACTGAGGCTCCTTTGAGCATGGACAAAAACCGACAACGCACGGCTCCGGCCGAGGCACGCTCGCCCGAGGCTGGACATGCATTTGCCTCGGGCGAGGCAGGTACTGACTGACCGAGGCTTTGCCTCGCGAGGCTGCTCAGTAAGTCAGTACGCGGATGACTTATCGCATAAGTAAGTACAACCAGCGACACATCACGTAGTACCTACTCATGTCACAGCAACAATGTAATCATCAGAAAATAACCAAAAGATAATAAAATTATTGTGTTTACAACTAAAAGTGCAGTTATTACATTTGGAAATGCGTGTGAACCGAGAAGGCGCCAATTTGTGATATTACGTGGGGGGCGCCTAGAAAAGCTTATCTTCAAATTGTCGACCAAAATTTTCTATGTGGATTTTCCGACATCTAGAAAAAAGGGTTAAATTCAGCGTTTGCACTGTAACTCGGTTCTCCGTTGGGACACAAAAATTTTGATGCAATACTTTCTTGTTTCCTTTGACCTCTACATGTTTCATCTATCGTTCATGGTTATTGAGATATTGATCGAAAAAGCCAAAAAAATGCTGTGTTATTTGCCTGCATTATAGTGGGCAAACATGCAACAGTTAGAGTCACAAAGTAATTTTCACATGGATTATGGATTTCCGCAAAGTGACGCTTGATTCCATACAGTACAGTCAGAGTCGGCATTTTATTAAACGACGACGACGATGAAGATTGTTTCGACCATCAAAGCAAACTGGGTATACGAAATGAACAGACACGTATAGATTGAGGTGCTGTGAACTCTACATATATAGTTCATTTCATTCAGCTTTTATAAGTGTAAACAATTTTTTTTTTTTTTTATTCTCAAAGACGAGCACTTTATTATAAGGGTTGGTTGATATCCTAAGTAACAAAACATATACTATACGGTATATGAATAAGGAATAAGACCGTGTGAACGTAATTTACTAGTGAAGGAAGTGATTTATAAAGCTGCTTTTACAACGTTAAATTACACTAAATAAACTCACACCTGTATCTCGGAGGAGTAGGCAGAGAGTAGGATTTGCCACTTGCCACTTGCCACGATCCTGACAGACCTCTTTCGCTTCATCAACATTCATAAGTCGTTTCATGCACGCACGCCGGTTTCAGGTACTTTTTTATTCTGGCTTTTCCTAATACACACCCGACTTTGTGGAAGTTACAACTTTTAAAACAAAACCTTGTTACTCCTTGATTTAATGAGATGGTTTGATTGTCACTGCTGTGCGTATTTTAACGATTTCTACAGACCTTTTGTTTACATGTGTAGAAAAGATAAATGAATGACAATATACGCAATATCACGTGTGCCACGTGAAGAAGCAGTGACCTTTAAGACCAATTTTCTTTATTGAAACCAATCGTTCTGGTGTAGGGTGAATCCTCTCGAAGACTATGATCCTTCTAACTGTATCTATAGAGGCGGTAATTGCTCGAGTAGTATTCCTATTTATGTAAGTGCACGTCTTCAGAGCAAATGGTCAACTTAACCTTGGTTTAAAACTCCTCCGAATGTCAAGTAAACAAACATACGTCAGGAGTGCGTTATTTTTTTTTTTATTTTCACAAATTGTTGACCGCTAGAATCGAGAATTAGGATTAATTATGTATAACTTCCAACAACACAAACACAACACCTTCCTATTCGGTATGCGCCAATTGTATTGGGTTATCCATTTTCACGTTTCCGAAGTGTCAAAATATATATGTATTTGACAATTCGTAGTAGGTTAGATCGGACGAGTCTATACAGCGGAGAAATTACGTAGGTATTATCGCCATAAAGCGTGTCGATTATGGCAAAACCCCTCATGGTTATGAAGACCATGAGGGAGGCCTATGTCCTGCAGTGGGCGTCAAATGGCTAATGATGATGATGATGATGATGACGACCGTGGGTCCTAAAATCACTATTTACGTGATGGAGACAATAAAAAGAAAGACTTTTATCAAAAATTCTCTGTAAAATATATGATTTTTACGTTTTTCGCGCTAGTGAACCTCACTGAGACCCTGAAAGAAAGTAACTAAATAACTATTTGCTTCTTTTTTTCACACTATATATATATATATATATATATATATATATATATATATACATATATATACTGTGTGAGCGACAGGCGAATAGATTTTCAATTACTTTCTTACCATGGCAACGCAATAAATAAATATCTTTGAGTTTGGCTTGGCTTTTTACGGTAACAATAAAATATTATCCCCCGGGAACGCATTACCGGGATATCAAGTATCCTATGTCTCAATTTAGATCTTTGTCTATCCGTATGCCAAGTTTCATGTAACTCCGTTCAGCCGTTATTGCGTGATTGAGTAACAAACATTCAGACATCTTCACAAAGTTTCGCATTTATAATATTAGTAGGATCGGAACAAAAGCAATTCGCACAACAACGAACACAACAATAAGGGCGCGCTACAGTCGAAGAAGAAAAAGCTACGTGTGGCGCCGGATTGAGAATAGCGTCACTCCATTTCCTTCCGTGGATGTCGTAGAAGGCGACTAAGGAAATTAATTACCAGGAGACGGGCAGCAGCGTCTTCCTCAGATTTCAACCACATACTGCGATCGCCAAACCGCCTGCCAAGCGTGGCGATTATGGCAAAACCCCTGCGATAATCGCCACGCTTGGCAGGCGGTTTGGACATAGGCCTCCTGCGTGGTTATGAAAACCACGAAGGAGGCCTATGTCCTGCAGTGGACGTCGAGTGGCTGATGATGATGATGATGATGACAGTAGAAGAAACAAAACATTGTCAAGCCTCGTTTATTTTCTTGATCCCAGTTTAAAATTTATCCCTGAAGTTTATGTTTAGCCTCATTAAATATTTTTATACTGTTTAATGTTGTTAAATTTTAACTGGTTCCTCGCGATGCAGGCTAAGACTAGTGCAAGGAACCCTAGTAGTTTTTATAGTTTTAAGTTTTTAAAAATAAAAAAATATTTTAATTTAATGTCAAAGAAGGAATGTTTTTAGGATTTGGTAAAACTACTGTAGCTTATTGAAATAACAAAACGACGTATTATTGAAATAACAAAAAATCTAAAAACAGCTTCTTGAGATGATTAAAATCACTTCCAATACACAAGCAATTTCTCAATTTTAATTTAAACGTAATTTACGTGATCTGTCAGGATCGTGACAAGTCCCTGGTCTCTGCCTAACCCTCTGGGATACAGGCGTGAGTAATTTAAACGTTCTTTCTTGCACGTGTATTGTAGTCTCTAACTTCGTAAGTATTTAAGGATTATTTTAGTTTGTACCGCGCCCAAACGTCACCGGCCCTTTGTAACGTAGAGAGACCTACAATAAGCAGTTTCCAGTCTTCTGTACTTATTGCTAAGTGTTAGAAGAGACCAACTTGCAATTTCGCGAGTGACTGTACATTCTAAACAAAGGAAACTTGAACTTCGCCAGCAATTAAGAGGAGCTAATTTGAGGATAACGTGTGTTATGCTAAGAATAAACAAAGCGTTTTTTTTTTCGTAAAAAAAATACAAAAACTCCGCTAATTTAACGAATTTTTAATTCAGTAATGGGATGTCGAAGGATAAACTTGGAGGGCGTTTGATTTGGCAGACTGTCTCGTGGTACAACGGTAACAAGCTTGACTAGCAAAACGAAGGTCGTGGGTTCGATCCCCGTTGGAGGCCGCCGTACCTGAATTGTACAAACGGCCTCAGTCTGGGTGTATTTCCATGTTTGTGATGTCCTTGCCTGGTTATCGTAGCACAGGGTATCCTAGTTTGGGACCAAGACAAGTGATTGTGTTGTTTGGAAGTTATTATTACTATAACAAACCAAACCGGGCACAAATATGTTATAGAAACTACAAAACATGCAAGCCACATGACCGTAATGAAGGCCGTTACGGTGGTCGCGGTCACTATTGAGGAAAAAATCACTATCACGAGGAAAACTGTGTGGCAAAAGCATAGGCCAACCAAAGAGATTACTTACGGAAAAAAATAAGCTTTAGCAAAGTACCAATTTGCCTCGGTTAAAAATAACTCGACTACATACAGCCAAGACATATATAAAACGTACAATAAACGTTTGTTAATTTTAAACAAGCAAGCATTGCTAAATGTTATTGGTTGTTATTTAGAAAGGTACTTGTTTATTTCCAAACAAGTGTCTCGATAAAATATAGTCTTTACCGAATTTGGTTACAAATAGACACATGCTAACAAGTACTTATGTTATTTAATTTTAGACAAATAAATACTAGGCTAAATTAAAATAAGTCGCTTTGATGCAAATAACTGTGTAACTTAATTAAAAACAAACAAGTTCCTTTTCTATCTGTAAATATAATCTCGGTTTAAGAAAATCTAGTGAGCCGTTACTATTTATTAACCGAGCGACTTATTTGAAATTTGACAAGAAATTTGCTGCCGAGCCGAGGTTGAGATCGGCCATTGTTTTTTATACTTCAAAGCGTGCGGACGTGTGCAGCTTTTTTAAATTGGCATCTACGAGTCGTTTTCACATGAAATAGGTATAAGTGAAGTGTAAAAGGTGGCCACAGTAAAATCTTTTTGCTCCCATGATTATGTTTATGTGTAGAAATGTGTTGCAGGCATTGGCTTTTAACGAACGTTACTTTGCATATCATGTGAAGTCTTCCAATGAATATTGTACTGTATCTTTTTTCGTTACTGTCACCAATTGAAAATCTTTGTGCGTGTTGTAAATTCAATTGCGAACAGTACCTATGTAGTTTTTCTATTAAGAATGTGTAAAACATCCAATGTGAAACAATATAATATTTCGCTATATTATTTTAACTTAGGTACTTGGTATTTTAGTGTATACCAAACACGTGTATTTAGAAACAAAGATAGGAGAACTTTGACTGTTAACAACTAATAAAAATATTTTTTTTTCTTTGTACATAAACTTTCTTTTCATGTCTTTCAAATTTGGTATGTCGGCAAATGTATAATAAGGTCGTTCGGTCCGTATATTTTCACCAATCAAATAACTGTTCGCTTGCATATGAACGTCTTTTTCTCAATTCCCGACATGCCAATTTTTACCTCAAAGGGTAACCACAGCCATGTTAACACAACATTCATCATCATCAACCCATTATGTCCCCACCGAGGGGCACGGGTCTCTTCCCTGAGGAAGGTATAGGCCATAACACAACATTATTAAGCTTCAAATTTTCAGCGTGAGTTGACCTCGCTCTGTTTTGTATCTTCAGCCTATTCAAATCGGTATACTTTGCCGTGTTACTTAGGTAACCACTGCTAAAATACACTTTTTTGCAAGTACCTATTCCGGACGACACCTTCGATTTTCGGCTAATAAGATGACTTGCAACTAAGTGTATTTTAGTTGTGGTTTCACAAGTAACATCGGCTAAGTATACCGATTTGAATAGGCTGTAGCTACCCAGTTAACACGATTAACAGTACCAAGTAACTGGGCAACGTATACCAACTTTAATTGACTAAAAGTAACAAAGTGGATCGGTTGTAGCTACCCAAATACTACCAAGTTGTTAGCTAGGTGTGCGAAGCAACTTATTTGTGCTAACCTAGTTATTTTGCTAAACACAACAAAGCACATTGGTTGTGATTACAGTCGTGTTTATTTCATAGTAATCAAGACAGTTCGTTATAGTTACGATTAAATTGATTGATAATAAAAATAAGCTTGGTTAAACTTTACCAAGTTACTCTATTCAAAATCACATTTAAGTTTGCTAAGCTTATTAACCAAATAGGTTGGTTACAAGTTACTAACCTAGGAAACTTATTTTTTTACTAATTCACTGGGTTAATGTTACCAACATACTTTAACAAGACTAACTTGTTAAATTTTAGCAAGGAAGTCTGCAGGCTCCCTCAGAACCAAGTCACTCGGTTATAAATAGAAACTACTTATTTATTACCAGCCTTTTTTTCCGTACATATTCTTAGACCTAATCCATCTAAAAATATGTCCCAGGCTCCATGGTCAAAATCCATTACAAATCACTTTGATGAAGTTGTTAGTTCTGTAAAGCAGATAAAAAACTCTCTTACTACGGAACCCGCAGTGTACTGCGCGTGGCCCGACACGCACTTGGCCGGTTGTATTTTTTTTCAATAAAAATGGCCAATGAACACACAATAAAATTTCTGCCCCACATTTCTACTAAAAATTCGACCGCGGCGGCCGCTCCCTTTAGCTATGGGCCAATAAAAATAAACTAGAGAGACTGCTAAACAGTGAATCCAACAACAGCGCAACGCAATGATGCGTCGATCCATCGGCAACCAACCTTCACGGCGGCGCATAAGGAAACCGAATTCATTATTCAACACACAGACCAGAGAGCGTCATTGATGTAGAACCATCGGCGAGTCATGTCACACACAACAGAATATTGACTAACGAAATTGACACGTGTATAAGATAAGATAAAAATATTGTTTATTGTAGCGTATAACTATATAGTAAATATCTTTTACTGCTAATAGCAACTTCCTCCAGACCACCTAGTATTGGAGAATTTGCCGAAGGAGAAATAGATACAAATATGCCACTGTTGCTAATGTTAGAGAATAGAACGTCTGGTATTTTTTTCGAGACTCTGTGACAAAGTCCTCTTTTACATCTGACGAAGGGGGGGGTTTGGACCTGGACCAGCGTGGTGGGTCAAAGGTATTCTGGTTCTATCTGGTTTAATATTTTTTTATTAAGACGGTTTAGCACCATGACCTGAGCCTCGTCTGTGGTAGGTGAAAACGAAGTTAAAAATGTTACAAGCTTGCCTATTAGTCGCCCATAACTTGTCAACGAGATTTCTACCCAGTCCAATAGTTATCGCACACTCACAATTTGGTTATTTACTGTTAAAAGTTAGCTCATATATTTAATTATTTTATTCAATCCCATAGTATTCGCACACGCAAGAAGAGGGCCGGTTTCTGGATTGAGAATTTCACTGAGTAAATACTTAAGTAACGTTCTGTCACGCTCTTTTCTGAGAAATTCGAAGAGAGAGCATTCGCGACGTTTCAAACCAAATCAAAAATATTTATTGGGCAGAACTACCCCAATCAACAAAAACTATTGAAGTAAACCTGAATCCGAAACTAAATTTAATTTTATCACACATTGTTTCTTGACGCAATTTACGTAAGTTCGCCCAAGTGACATCGTTCGATGACCGCACTATATAACGTACGTAACCGTAAGCCTTGGCTGATATCGGAGGCGATTCCACAGAGGTTTGACGAAACCACGCTAACGGTAAAGAAAAACATCGTGAGGAAACCCGCGGCTTGGTTGGCTCCGCACGTATTGATTTGTCTTTCCTGAGGGCTAGGCCGACTAGGGGCACTTACAAACGGGGGCACGTAGGTATGCCAATTGCAGCCGTCGACGTGTGCCGATGGCAGCCGACGACGCGACCGTCGACGCGACGCGATATTCGACGATAACATGTCGGCGACTGCTGTCGTATCCTTCCGTGGATGTCGGAGAAGACGACTATCCTTAGTCAATTACCAGGAGACGGGCAGCAGCGTCTTCCTGAGATTCCAACCGCATACTGCGATCGCCAACCCGCCTGCCAAGCGTGGCGATTATGGCAAAACCCCTCAAGGTTATGGAAACCATCAGGGAGGCCTATGTCCTGCAGTGGGCGTCGAGTGGCTGATGATGATGATGTATTTTATTGTGACGCAACTGGAAACGCAATAATAGAGAGTAGAGCGGTAGAGCTTTAACAAAGCTCATATTTTTTAATTATTTTAGTTCATGAAACTTTTAATTTCAACTTTGAGAACTACCACTGTATAATAAAAACTGAATAAAAACTGATATTGACTCGTTTATTTTTTGTTCATTTTACAATTTTGCGACATTTCGGTACTTTTGGAAGTCTCATGGTCTCGGTAGAACACGATTATGTCTAGTGCCTTAGAAAATACTATATACCACTGTATGTTTTAGTAAGTACTGCCAAAAAAAACTTTCCATGGAAACGCAACATACATTAACGGTCTTATTTATAAAAATACGATTCCTCAAAACACTCGATAAACGCCGATTGAAATAGTATGTTGTGGCGATTGTATAAGGAAAAGACAAAAAACAAAATGCCTCTGAGTGCTTCAGAGGAATCGTGTTTTTATAAATGTATAACTTTCTGCTTTCGCGTCATTTATCTCGGCTCACATCTCTGGGTCCTAGTTATTTGCTTCCCTAGACTTCGAGAACCAACAGTAAGCGGAAATAAGAAATGTATTTCAACATAAAGAACTTGCGTTACGTTTGTTGATCAATAAAATGTAAGCGTCCTCCGGGTCGAGTTTGTAATGGACAAAAGGCAGCGAGAAATCTCTACTTTGACCATATTTTCTCAATTCGTATTAAACATTAATTAAACACCGAATTAGCATACTGAAGTGGTATCATCCGAAGAACTGATAACCGCCCATCGGATCGGTAAATGTAGTGTAGGACGTCCTCAGACTCAGTGGAGCGATGATCTCCGCGGGCCGGCTGGCAAGAGCTGGATGAGAGTAGCCGAGGACCGTGCTCAGTGGCGTGTAACAGGAGAGGCCTATGTCCAGCAGTGGACAAGCATAAACCGATGATTATGATGATGATAAACACAATACCTACATGAGTTGCTACCTCCATAATAAGATTCCATGAGTTGCTACCTCCATAATAAGATTCCACGAGTGCCATTAATAACCTTTAAATGCCAAAGTTTAAAAATTCACAACTAGCCCTTCAAGTTCTCACTGTCTCTATTTATTACTTTCCTGTATTTCACGGTGTCCAGGCGCTCTATAGGAGCTGCCTAACTAATAAGGAATAAAGAAATAATTTTCAGCACTTATGAAGTTAGTTTACTGTAATTACTCAAAACTCCGTTCGAGACAGAGATGAGACAATTTGTTACATTATGTTATAGTTGGAATTTTAGAAACCTATTTAGAGGCTAAAAATTCCACCCATCCCGGGACTTGAACCCGCGACCTCTGGCTGACCGTGCCAGCGCTCTCCCAACTAAGCTAATGGGTATGTGGCGAAATTTCGAGCCTCTTAACAAACTTTCTCTCTATTACGTACAGGCAGCGACAGGTAGGCCGATGCCTGCACTTACGCATTGGCTCAGTTGGGAGAGCGCTGACACGGTTAGCCAGAGGTCACGGGTTCAAGTCCCGGGATGGGTGGAATTTTTAGCCTCTAAATAGGTTTTTAAAATTACACGGGTTAGTGCAACAAAAAGAATATAATATAGTTGGAGTGCCAAACAAACAGGAATTCATCCGCCTAAACTTTAAAAACAACCAAAAAAAAGAACTGGTTTGTTATGTAAGCCAAACATGACACTAAGCAGGCGACTAATTGCCAAAAACTCGCTGACTGAACTTGAGCGCAAGGTTTTGTACCTCGCGTTAGGTTATTGTAATTAGCCTGGAAATAAATTTAATAACACCTTCACGTAACAACGCCGAAGTGCTAACAGTAGCACAAGGGTCGTTCAAGTATCACGTAAGCAGATACTCCCCCGTCCCTCTCGTCAGCAAAAGGAAAGCTCTTTTACTTCGTATTTTAGATTTGAATCGTGCCGCCCGCACACGCCCGGGTTGTAACGTGAATTTTACTAGAGCACTCCCTTTATTACGTAAGTCTTACTTCTTCATATATTGCATGAAATAATGGTTATATTGTCTTACTAAGGGGATCCCGAAAGTGGTTGAAATTGCGGCGCTTTTTACAAGAACAACCTCTGTTCCCACAGTAAATTTGGTGCTTTTTGGCCGAAACAATTGTGGTGTTTGTAAAATTGCCTAAACTTACCGATGGAATAACTGTGGACATGGGAAGATTTTGTAAAAACTGATTAGTGGGGCTAACAATGTATGTAATTGAGTGGCATTTGCGGATGGGATGAAATCATGCACTGAATCAAAATCCAAAAATGGAATGTAAATATTTTTTTATGTCATGTGCTCTCTGGTGTACAATAAAGAACATTCTTATCTTATCTTGTTAAAATGTATGGTACAACTGGCGATTTGTATTCGCGATTTCGAAGTTTTCCCCATAGTTATTTGCAATGAATTTTCAGATGTATTAGGGGGATTTTTTTACACCATGTATTTTCTTTGTATAGAGTTACTCTTGTCTGTGCAGCATCTTCCACATAATTATGTAAGTTATTTCTGTGAATGTTATTTAGCAGCATTAAAATATCAAATCACAATAATATTCATACTTAAAAAAATATCTTTTTATAAATTGCAAAATATATATCAGGGGAGGGTGGGTCACACAAATGTGACCACCTGATTAGTATGTATCGACAGGTAAGTTTTTGTTATTATAAAATATTCCTTATGTCTGCTTATACTTTTTCTTCAGTGTTTGAAGCCAAAACAGATATTAATAAAAAAGAACACAATGTCGAAATCACATAGCATTATTTTCCCTAAGAAGCAAGCCATGACCAGTCATAATTTAATCCTTTGTGACAAAAGCTATGAGTAATGTAAGTCACAAACAAGCTAAATAAAATTAGACCTTCAGTGAATAATTTGCTTCCAAAATAGGAGACATTATGATTTAATTGTTAATCTGTACAACTTTAATGTCTAACAGAAATAGGTAGGTAATGTTTAACTGTCCAATAGAAAAATATTCTATAATCTGGCTTGAACCACACATTAGACACAGAAAGCTCAACATATATGTTGAGAAGAATAATTGAAAATAACTTCATAAAAATAATGAATTCCACTCAAAAAACAGCTATTCATAATATCAACAGTGGAAAGGAAAAACACTTTAAGCAACATTGGTTGAAATTGAGTTATATATATATTCATTATATAAAAAAACACTGATTCTGAATATGTATATAAGTAACTCAATTTCGACCAGTGTCGCTTCAAGTGTTTTTCCTTTCCACTGTCGATATATATTCATATTCTATGTTAAGCCTATTTTGTAATCTTTTCAAAATCATCTCTTCAAAATAGATATAAGTGACATTGTATATAGAATAACATTAAAGTCATACTCATAAGCACCTCAATTGACTGTAATAAATCAACATTAGGGGTATTTGTACAGTTCATTGGCTGAACGAATGATGCGATATGATGCGGGTTTTCAATAAGTAAATAGATTAGATAGAATAGGCTACAAGCGGGGCATTGCCACTGAACTTTACTGGTTAGCTCTAACCTTAGAAGTTTAAGGTTTATTTTAGATTTATACAACTTTACCCACCAACCTTATATAGTGACACCCACTTGTCCCTGACCTGTTATACTGAGAATAGAGAGATGTCAGAAGAAAGAAAAGATTGATGGTCAATGTCTTAACAGCTCAGTAAAATTCATAGGTTAGTTCTAGAGCTTTATGAGATAAAATGGGCAACACAATCTTATATGGTTGGTGAGTAAAGTTCCATTGAGTCATCACAAGCTATAATCCTTCTGGTACAAGATAATAATCCTTTTAGTAAATAATGAGGTCATATGGGTATCCACTTTGATTTTCTTAGATGGAGAATAAAGTAAACATTAGCACTTAAGCCTCATTTTAACGTGGAGGATGTCTTTAATTACGGGTAGAGAGAAATAATCTACATTAGAACCACGAGTGTACAGCATTCACTTACTGCGTCTTAAGTTACACAGAATGCGTGGTAAAGGAAGATTACCCGCAGCTCAAGCAGAACAATTAGCGCGGAACAATAAAAGGGAAACATGAGAACATATTACTTACGTATTCAGCTAGGTGTAGCACAGCTAAACATCCGAGGAACGCTGGTAGAAAGCGGTGGAAAAACCTACACCGAACAGGCGCCATCGTGAATCACTACGTAGCACCGAGAGTTCAAACACTTGTCATATCATAATTGAACGCGAAATCACTAAATTGATGCCCAACAAAAGGTAATAATCCGAAATGGATTAAAAAGTGTTTTACAACGCAGTTACCTCGGCAAACTTCACGATTGAATGATTTGTTTCTTTCGCTCTTCGCTGCCTTCTGATTGATCGACTGTTGCTGAACGAATGGATGACGACATGAATGAATGACTAGGTACCCGACTACGATGAGACCAGAACGGTTATGTGCGTGAGAAAATTCATAATTTGTGTGTAAGTTTCTCTATATTTAGCATGAAACGAGAGGGTTGGCGAGAGAAGCAAGAGGCATATATGCCTAGCAGGCCTGGACAACAAGGTTTTGCTTATACATGTATAGGGAAGAGCGGGTGATCGTGCTCTTCCACTATACCTAAAGGGAAATTCCCGCCAGACAGATCGTATGCCTGGGGACGGCCGGTCCGACTAATGTTCGTCGGACGTTATATTTATGGTATATCAAGTGAAACATTTTGCTTGCGTGCGCGATGCAGAGATGTTGGTGTTTATAGTGCACGCGCAGAGTTGACATGTGCTCGCCAAACATGAAATGATAAAAAAGGAAACAATCTAATGAACAGTTAACAGCTAACAAATAATCTAAGAAAATAATATATTATCTTCAACGAGAGTTACATTAATTAAAGGTAAATTAAATTGGTGTACATTAAAAGTTCATTGATCTGTATAAGCGAGCATTGTACCCAATATGAGTTAGAGCCAAAGAGTAGCACATAAAATAACCAAAATTAAGAGCACAGCCAGGTGAAAACTTCACCATAAACGTAAAGGTTAATCGGCTGTCAATTAGTAATCAAAATTAAGTCAAAAATTAATTATTATCGTAGATAATCCACACGTTCCGTTTACGAACTGAAAGAATATATTATGTATTTAATGTATTGTACGTGTAATCATGGGACAATGCGTGTTTCCCTGCCAGCATACGAATATACATGAACCGCGAATTGATATGTAAGAAGTTTTTTAATTTTATTTCTTTTGTGGATTGAATGAATGAAAGTTAATTCTGAGTGTGGCGCTTTCCTGGAAAAAGAATCTACCTAATGGTAATGGTAATGGTAGACAATATTAAAACAAAAAATGTCAAAAAAGCAGGTCACATTCTAAACATGCTACAAAACTGGTTATTGTAGTACGTCATTTATTGATATTTCTAATTTAATAAAATAGTTTTGACCTTCCAGAAATTCAAATGTTTGAAATTTTTTTTATTCCTTAATCGATTGAGAGTTTTGGTGACGACCTATGTTTTCAACTTTCTGAAGGTTTATTATATTAACTTCCAAACGTAACCAGTCGATCTTCTCTTCTTGATCGGCTCTTTGATGTGAATTTTTTTCGACTTCTCAAGGAATATAATACTCCTTCGACTTCTCTTTCCTAGGTACTCAAAATACCTTTAAAATTATTATTTGCCTAGTTCAAACGCTTGATTAACCTATTAATTCTTAGACAGTATCATCCATCCCGAAAAGATGTAAGTCGAAACACCCGTAGATGTACCCTTGCGAAACGGTACAAAGACAGGCGTAAAGATGTCCCAATAATGGATGGCAAGCCAAGAAGTATCCATGTCACATCGTTACAGAAAAGGAAACTCGTCCAGCTGATCGCGAGGAGTCCCGAGCTCATTGCCTGCAAGGTTACTCAGAATTTCAATTACAAGGACTCCCATCGTCTGTGGCAAAGCATCGCCAACGAATGCAACTCCCTACCTGGAGCTAAGAAGACATGGAGGCAGTGGCGAAAAGTAAGATTATTAATTCCCCGAACTATACTCACCAACTTATTGATTTTTTAAAAAGAAGAAGAGAGATAGTTGGTTTTCATGATCATGACCATAAAATGTATAACTATTTCTTCTCATAAATAGACTTCAAGCTCCTGCCTCTCTGAACTTCCCATTTATAGAATTATTCTGAGATGCTGAGGCACTTGATAAGCTCTGTGCCTAACAGAGAATTTATCAGTAGATTGTGCTACACATTGGTTGTGGGTTTGAATTCCAGTATGTACATTGTTTTCTAAGTAACATACTTTTGTGAGTTTGGACATTACCACTCGCTAACTGTGAAGGAAAATATTGTGATGAAACTCAAGCAGCTGAGATCTTCACATACCTCAGAACTTGCGACATTCATCATCTCAACTATGAGGCTAAGTGCAGAATATTCAGGTCTAGCTTACCACCTAAATAATCCTATCAGATCTTCATAACAGAATCTAACAAGGTCCCATTGCTTTTTAGACATTTCAAGATCTTAGAGCGAAAGCAAAAAAACAACAAAAGGAAATGAATGGAGAGCTCCCTGTCTCAGCAATCATGTTTTCTCCAGACGAACGTGTTGTCTTGGGCTTTAAGAATGTTGCAGAGCACTCTGGTGCCCAGCCTAGTGAGGACTCCAATATCATGCCTTTAGCACAGGAAGATATCATCATACAGGATAACTTCCCAACGGCAGACACAGAAATGGAATCAAATGACCATCAAGAGACGATTAGCGAACCCAAGTCACCTCCTGAAGTAAAAGTCTTCAGCCGTAGGTCAGAAAGAAAAGTGTTGCCAAAACTGAAAAGAACGTACAAAAGACGTACAAATGACTGCTATCTCAACTGTGATCTGCTAGCTACTCAGGAGCAAGAGAAAATTAGAATTAAGGAAGATTACTTGAACTTCAAGAAAGAATATTTGAGACAGAAACTTAAGCTTATGAAAGAGCAGACTGAGGCGCTCAAAAGTATAGCTAAAGAACTGTCTAAATAAGGGTAAGTTAGCATAGCTGTGTAAAGTAAGATTTGTTTAACAAAGTACAATGTATTAATTTAGTGATTTTTAAATTAAAAGTAAATTAACAACTATTCTAAAAATATTAAAGGTGATCAAGTAATTTGGTTTTTCTTTTACAGACTATGTAGATAGCATATTATTATTATACAACCACAATTCCTCGTTAACTACAACTATTTGATGTACAATCAGTACAATGCATAGCCGGCCGAGTCTACTTGTCAATCAGAGAATTAATCGACTTTGCAATGAAATAGGTACATTGAATTGTCATAGTATGTATACCATGATTGTAGTTCTATGTAATAGGGCCCTAATACAAAATACTAAAAGTAGGGGCAGGGGGGCAATATTTACACAAATAGTCTATAAATACATACATAAACATGTAACAGAATGATGAGATGATAACCATAAATGAATGAGTTGTTAAATGAAGTACTTCACTTTAACAACTCAATCATTCAATTAATGCACTGACCTCTTATACAACCTCATTATAGTCGACAGAACGTTAGTGATTATGATTATATACTCTGGTCGAGACCATTTACATTGTTACGTTAGACAACTTTGCAACAAAAATGTAAACGTTGACCTAACTGTACCCTCAGGCCTTTTGCGTCTAATAGTTAGACATCACAGATATATCTAGGTACCTACTAGATCTTTTTTTTTGGTAAACACCATGAAGGTCAGTGGCTGAATGGCGTTGAACTTAGTAACTATCCAGTTTAAAAGGTCAATCTGTCACGTGAGCAAATGTCAAAAACACCTGAGTATGGCTTGTCTTTTTTTCTTTTTAATCTGTGGAGTATGGTATCGTGTGAATTTGTGATTGTTCTGATCTTTTTTTGCTGTTGTTTTTGTAATTACCATTTATCTATATTCACGGTGACGTGTTTTAAATGATTTTTATTCATTATGCTACCCGATAGTAATTACAAAAACTTTGTAAAGGCTTCGGTGTCTTCGCCCTCAACTTCTGAATCCGTTCAACCAAAATACTACGTTAGTGGAGAAGAAGCCAAACGGATCTACCTGAATGAGGTGAAGGATGCATCCACATCAAGAAACAATCCTAAACGACCCATCCCACGTGAAAATAATCATAACAATGCCAAGATATCAAGAAAAGAAAAGATACAGCTTACTGAAAGAGACTATTTCGTGGCAGCTCAAAATAACGACGTAGAAATCCTAAAACAAGGCTTGAAAGACCAACCGGAGATGCTTAACGCCATTGATGAGTTCGGCTGGAGTTTATTAATGATCGCATGTCAATCAAATTCAGTTCAAACTGTTGAAGAATTGTTAAAACTAGGTGCAGACACTTCTATCAGAGACAAAGCTGGCAACTCAGCTCGGAGCTTAGTTATCAAGAATAAAAACCTTCAAATTGCTGATTTACTACTAGACAATGCTGAAGATAAATGTCATAAAAAAATCAAAGAGAAACCAAAAAGAGCTCAGAGGCAAAAAAAGCTACAAGACACAGAATACATTTGTGAAATCTGTAGCAGTACTTATCCAGACAAAGAACAACATTTAGTATCCACTGTGCACAATATTAATGCAAGCAAAGGTAAAAAAGTACCCCCTTGCTACAAATTACCAGAATCTAATAAAGGCTTTCAGATTATGCTAAAAACAGGCTGGGATAAAGGTACCGGTTTAGGTTATGACGGTTCAGGCATTCAGTACCCCATAAGAGTTGTACAGAAAAAAGATCGGAAAGGTATAGGGCACAAAGACAGTAAAACCAAAGTGGAATCTAAGGAAGAAGTTAAATTGAAGCTGAAGAGTAAAAAGTTGCTTCTTAGTGAAGACAAAAGAAATAAGAACATAGAAATAAACTTTAGAAGAGAGTTTTATTGAAATGTGCATTTTGATTACATATTTTATTTATTTGTAACAGAGATAAAAACACTTATTTTATACTTTACATTACAGACTGCTGATTTCAGAATTGAGAATTTCACTAAATACCTATGTACCTGTTTAAGTATCTGTCTGTCTCATTCTTTTCTGAGAAACCTGAAGAGACAAATTGATACTAAACCGATAGACAGCAATAACCTTGAAATTGGCTATTGATTAGTGACACATATAATCATGAAACTATTGTTGACTGAGAGGCTAAAAGTATTTTTTATAAAAACACTATAGGTACCTTAAACCACTCTTTAGAGGCAGTTAAATAGGCTGTGGTAAAGGGGAAGACAAACTGCCTCTGAGTAGTGTTTTAGAGGAAACATGTTTTTATAAATAAGACCATAAGTATTTAGGTTTGAAAATTTGATTAAAAATAAGTCTAAAAATATATCTACCTAATTAATCAAAGGCACTGCCAAGTGATAATAAAATAATTATATACCTATAAATGTGATTTTCTTTTATTTAGTTCTTATATTGTTGCTGCTTTACATTCTGAGTATATAAAATTAATACTAAAATTCTAATTACACCTATGTTTACTGCATTGTAGTAATAATATAAAAATGTTTAACATATTCTTGTTTCTATACAATACTTTTGAACCTTAAATCAACAACCATTGCTAATACAAACACAGCCAACATTTAGGGCTATCAAAGGCCTGGTGCAATATAGTTTAAGAACTTAATAGCTAGCTCAAAGCCTACAAAACAGGCAGCATTTGCCGGGAAAGCCCTTAACATTACAGGTGTGACACCTTTGTAGAGAGCTCGTGGACCTTCTTTTTCCATCAACTGTTTAAAGACATCTCTCATACCATTGGGGTATGTCCCTTCAGGGGCAGTTTGTAGTCTACTCTTCAGGACATCAGCTGGCATCGCAACAAGCCAGTTGGCAATACCGGCAAACCCTCCAGCTGTTATAGTGGCCAAAAGCTTTCTGTTAGCAGTTGCATCTTCTGGTACTAGTATCTCTTTGACCCATTCGTAAGTCATGAAGTACATTCCACTGGCAGGAACATCTCTGAGGATTGTGGCAACACTGCCTTTGTAAATACTTCTTATTCCACCTTCAGCGTAGAGCTGTTTAGCACAGTCCACCATGCCGGCATACTTCTGTGGTCCTGCACCGCCCTGCTGGATTTGGAGAAGGCATTTTATCCGCTCGCCTGGCGCCATGATGGACGTGGTGAAGATTCCGGAGAAGGAGCCGGCGGCGAATAGCTCGGTTTTCGTCAACACTTGATTCTGGTCCCGTTTGATTAAAGTCTTGCCGAGTCCGAATCCGAAGAAGCTAATGGCAAATATCGGCGCTACTCCTGTGAGAGGAGCGGACATACCTTTGTAGAGACCTCGGAACCCCTCTCGTTGTACAGTTTTCTTGAAACAGTCGAATGTACCCGCGTACAATGCGGTTTCGCCAGGTTTCGGAAGCGGCATAGTCTGCAATCGCACTTTGACAGTGTCCATAGGGTGTCCCGCCAGTACGGTGCATACACCTCCGAAACCACCGCTCAAGAAATATTTAATAGGGCTACTGTTTTCGGACATTTTCACTATTTTTTTTTACCCCTGTACTCAGTGCCTGCACGTAGAAGGGGGAACAAACAACTTTTCTTTCAACTTTCACACAACACAGAACGAACAGCTGATTATAAGATGTCAAAGTCCAAGTCTCATTGCTTGCTGGACTAATTTAAAAATTGATTCATCGATCTGTATAATTCGTTACACAATTACAATTTAGTCAGCTTGGGCGTTTTGTTTGACTTTGCCCTGAAATCTAGAGAAGCGTAGACTGGTCAGGATTCTTTGGAAATAAAATCACTACATCTAAAATTAAACTAGAAAAATATTTAAAATGTGTTGGCAATACTATTTAGTGATGCACTTTCCCGACTTTTTCATTTCGTTAGATTGGAAAAAGTCTCCATTTTCTCTGTGTTAATAAGAAGTGCGGTTATATTCTCTTTGGAAGTGCGTACCGGCGCCGCGGCGCCCGCTTTAAAAAAGAATAGATGCTAGCCGGCACAGAGAAACTAATCACTACTAGCCGGCGCCAGTAGCCACAGAGAAAATAATCACTATTTAAAAACAATAGGTACTTGTATTTTTAAAACGTAGTTACTTGTCTAGCGCGAGATTTTTGTGGGATTTGGGAAATGTTTCATGGTGTTGAAGTAGGTCGAAGACCGAGGAGCTTGGAACATGGAGATCCAATTCCAGCTGATTGCAGTGACTGAAACTTGTGCTCTTCACATTTTGCAATCGGATTTGATTTGAAGATCGAATTTAAATCGGATGGAGCACCAGTTGACAGAAAATTACTGAGGCTAACTTATATCAAACTGTTTAGAATGTAAATTCACTGGGTTATTAACTTAAAAACTCCATCGCCATCCTCTGTCCTCATCTCAGTGGTCCTCTATCGTTCTATGTTGCTCGCAGTGATCCTCTCACTTCCTAAGTTGTTCTCATTCGTCTTTGATTGTCCTTTGTCGCCTTATGCTCTTTTCAGTGTCCCTCTTTCCTTATTTGCCCTAGCGGGGTTACGGGACATTCTGTAACAACGAATCCCTTTTCCTACCTGTGTTATTCTGCTGTAATCATCATTAATGTTCAGTCTTTGGTCTCTCTTCATTGGCTTCAGTCATCCAGTGTCGTCATCTGTTGGCCTCAGTCGTCCTCTTGCATTGTCTGTTATCCTCATTCATAATGTAATAGTCTTAAGAGCACTGCTGCATGAGGAAGAAAACCTCACTCCCCAACCCGGTTGGGGTTGGGTTGGGTCAACCCAATCTACTATATATAATAATATCTATTCTAATATTATAAAGAGGAAATGCTTGTACCTAACTTTATATACTTGTAAGTTTGTATGTAGGGGGGGGTAATCTTCAAAAGTACTTATCCGATTTAAAATCATTATTTCGAAACCAGCCCTCAAATCGAACTAATACTTTAACCATAGATACGGCTCTAACAAATCTGGAGACTACCACACTAGTAAATGTCAAATGGGATCTTCACAGATAAGCATTTTTTGACAGAAGGACAGATACTCTGTGTACAGCAGTGTTGCCAGATCGGAATGTATATGGCCATTCGGGCTATCCCGAAGGGTGAAATAGCGACCAAAAAACACTTTTTTGGCAACTTTTCTTGAATCAGAACAAATTTTGTGATATTTTTCCAATATCGTGTTTTTATTTATCTTATTGAGTTATTTGGATTTCTCATGGCGCTGCAAGGGTTCGATGCATATACATACACGGCGAAGATATGAGAATATTTTATCTTAGGGTACAATATCGCTCGACACACAATTTACGATAATGTACATTCGTCGTGTGTGATGGTCCGTTGAGTTGTATGGCGTATGATATTGTATCTTATGATAAAATATTATCGTTACGCCCCCCCTACAAGAACTTAAGCTATTTTCGTTTCCAGCCGATATTGGCCCGTGGCCGACCAGCGTCTGGCAACTCTGGTGGACAGATGTGTTGGTTGTTTGCTTTGTAACAAATAAATAAATATTATTTATTATTATAACATGTTCTGTGGCCTAATTGTGCGCACGCACCAAATCCTGAGCTTTATTTTTACTGTGCCTGAGCGATCCAATATTTTTAAACGTTTATCTGTCAAATTCCATAATTTGACAGTTACCTACCCATACCATTGGAATCGCTCGAGATATGGTGCGCCATCTGTTATAATCTGTGTGTGTGTGTGTTGGAAACTACTTGAAACCAACCACAGAGAATATAGGTAGGTACAGGTACCTTACCTACTTGAATTTAACTTGAAATGTTGAAACTCTTGAAAGTGTCGCAAAGCGCATGAGGTTTTATTTTCAAACAAATGTCGATGTGAAAAACTTCTCAAGAAATGAACTGCTCAAGGGAAGAAATCGAGTGCAAACGACTAGCAGCACTGCAGAAGCGGCAAAGCAAGCTTAACCACAATAGTTCCCCTTTAAAAACCCCCAATGCGAATCCGAAGTCTATTTACAATCCTACACCTTCCACCTCTTATAAAGATCATTACAACACCGGCCCTACAAGGTCCTATAATAACAGCCCCAAAGCCTTTCATCCTTACGTTAAACCAGAAAGCAACACCAGAAACGAAAGCTCAGTGCCTGTTGACAAGGTTGTTAGTGGGTCCATTTATTTGATATCGGAAGAACGATTCGAAGTTAAACCGTCGGAATTCTGTACACCTCTGATCAATATCTTCAAGACTCTTCCTTCTAGGAGCTATGGTAAGTGCTGAAACCAGTAAATAGCACATTTTTTTGCTAACAAGAATTCAAATGTACATTGTATTTGCTGAAAATTTTAGATGTGCTGTATAATAGAAGTGCTGATTGTACTTTTGCTATGTTATTGATTCATCATCATTATATATAAGAGTTACACTTGTTGGTGTAGCATCCTTCTTCCTTCAAATCTAATAATTAATAATCTATACATAAGTAAAGGATAAACCACTATCTGATATTGTAGTATATTGATTGTTTAAGTTATGGTAATATCATCCACACAACACAATCAAGTGCGGATCCACCGTCGTGGACACGACAGGCATGCCCACAACCCTAAAGACTTATGACATCACATTTTCAGTTTGTCGAAATCGATAAGCTGATGATATTATATCCAATGCCTTCAGGGATGTTAATTTACTAGTGTTTGCCCTATGGCTATGCCCACATACCCACTATACACAGTACAAAATTTTGGTAAGCATTTTGTACATAGTTTGACTCAAACTTGGCCAATTTTTGGGTGGCTGTGACCACAACCTTTTTTCAGGGCTGGATCCGTGCCTGAACTCAATCACTTGCCCTGGTCCGAAACTAGGATACCCTGTGCTATGATAAACATCACAAACATGGAAATAAACCTACACCGAGGATATTTGTACAAGTCAAGAGTGGTGGGCTCCATTTGGAATCAAATCCCTGTTTTGATAGTCAAGCATATTAAGAGCTTATAATTATTATACAAATCCATATTGAAAAACCTTATTCCTCATGATGTTTGTTTACAGATCCCAAAACAAAGTTGTGGAATTTCGCAATTGATGATTATCAACAGCTGATGGCTAAAGTTGCACCTTTGGCACCCCACATAGTATTGGGTGCTTTACCTAACTATGTGCTCAAGGCAAGTGCTTTAATTATGTCTTATTAGGACTCATATTTGATTTTGACTTTTTTTGTAGGCATATAATATCTAAGTCCTTGAGAAGTCTGTTGTTTGTACCAAGGGATAACATATGGCTTATAAGATCGTGTGAAAGTCGCATATAATAAAGCAGGCAAGTTCCTTTTGTCAGTGAAGCCAAAAAGCCAAAAAATCATTTAATTAACTTCTTAAACCAAATCCATTCATGAATTTATTTTACTTTTTTGAAGAATGCCTCTGCCAAGGCCTAATCTTATCTAACTTCCATGAATTAACTTATTTCAGTTTCTATTTTAGAAATAAATCTTTTGTAAGCACTACACATTAATAGGTAATTTAAGTCTGTATTAAAATTACTGGCAAAAAAAACTATTAGTCGGGAATGGCACAACTTTTTATCCCGGAAAAATAGCAGCGTTTTACCTGAAATAAAACGTATATTAAACTACTTACCTAATTCGAAG
The DNA here is from genome assembly GCA_947310995.1 of Yponomeuta cagnagella. Lineage (NCBI taxonomy): Eukaryota > Metazoa > Arthropoda > Insecta > Lepidoptera > Yponomeutidae > Yponomeuta > Yponomeuta cagnagella. The sequence continues at coordinate 3,671,450 of OX371284.1, forward strand.
CATAAACAATTGAGATAGGCATATCTCTTTTCCTTTACCTTTTCCCTAGATATTCGTGTATATAGCGCTGTCTCGCTCGCACATGACATCACCAGGCAGGTGGGAGGAGTAGCTCGGCCGATCGGGCGCGCGACCCGTCTTGGTCATTGGATGATTGACAATTTGACATTGTTACCAGGCAGAAATTACAGTATGCTTCGAATTAGGTAAGTAGTTTAATATACGTTTTATTTCAGGTAAAACGCTGCTATTAAACCACTTGACCGTAATTCGAAGCATAAACAATTGAGAAAGGTCTGTTATCGCCTGGTGATGGGAACGCCAATGTGATGGATTAATCACAGAGAAATGGATTTGAATAATTTGTTTAATTAAACGTTAACATAAAATCATTTACATGTGCGTATGATTGTAAAGTGAGACCACAACATAGGTAGTTAAGCAATCGATAGGTAGGTAGTACTTAAATTATACTATGATGTTTGATATGTGCGATCACTTTAAACACTGAGGAAGGTCACTAATGAACAGGGTTAAAGAGAGTGGTAATGCTGTTACTCCTGGAGGTCTCTAATACTTGTCTTTTGTAAAATTTATTGAATGTGTTTGAGGATCTCCAATTTCCCCGAGCCATAATATCTTCCATGGGAAAATTGTCTAACCAATTCCTAGAAGCAACTGCGGAGCGTACACTTCCAGGAGTAGCATCAATACCCGCTTGACGCATCAGGGTCTTGATCCACCCTGCAATGACAGTTCTTGAGGCCGTACGAGCGGCACCTCTAGTTGTGATAAACAAGCTAGTGCTATTAGCTTCCTGCCGTCTCATTGAGAGCAGTGATATGGTTTGTTCCACCCAATATACAGGATCTAAATTCTTATTATTATCATTTTTATATAATCGCCAACCTGACTGCCTATGATCAGCTGAGTCAGTCTTTGACCCAAAGGAAGGCCACATAATTATAGAATTATCTTCTCTTAAGTAATGATTTTCGTCTATCCTAAGCAGCGTTAAATCATGAATTCTTCTACCAGAACATAGAACTAAAAGAGCAGAAGCCTGGCTCGATACATCAAAAATATTATCATGATTAATTGACCTCTCACCGAGATACGAAACAAAGTCATCAATATTCCAAATAGGCAACTTAACAGGAGTAGGTTTTCTAATTGAAATTGACTTTAAGACATGCTTTACTAAAACATGACTACTTAAAATACCCGAATTATTTACATCACAAAGCGTAGAGATAGCAGATTTGTGTACCATTATTGTATTGTAAGAAAGTTTGTATTTTAAATGTAAGTCCGCTATGAACCGAGCTAAATCTGAACCTGAGGGATTTGTAGGATTAATTTTACATGATTTACACCATAAAACCCATCGGTTCCATGCTGGTTTGTAGGTTTTGAGGGTGGATGCGCGCCACGAGCCTCTTAAAAGTTCTAACTGTGCGCTATTCCAGTTATCTAAACTCTGCGACCACCCCCACATTTCCATACTTCCAAGACCAGATCCTGCACTCGGGGGGGTGGCAGCCCCGACGTCACATCGACTAGTACTTGGTCTAGGATCTGTATCGTGAATGGTGGAGCTAGAGCACGTGACTTGAGATCTCCGCGCCAGAAAACTCTCTCCCAACGTGGTGCCACTATCAAGTAAATTCCCGAGGCCTGATTGAGGTGGCTCAGGACCTTGGGTATCAAGAACGGGGGCGGAAATACCCAACCTAGATGGAAGTTCCAAATTATTGAGAAGGCATCGTGGGCTATCGCTTGACCGTCGTCGTGGTCTTTCGATACGTACTGAGGGACTACATGGGCACTGCTGGATGCAAATAGATCCACTGACGGAGTTCCCCATTTCTGGAATATAATTCTGGTGCACTGGGGCAATAGGTGCCACTCGGGGGCCTGGCGAAAACGCGACAGATGGTCGGCGTGATTGTTGTACCTCCCCGGTATGTAATAAACATTGATTGTTATTTGGTACTGATCCAGGAGGCGATAAAGTTGGAAGGTTATATCCATCAAGCGAGAGGATTTGGTTCCGCCTTCGTGGCGTAAGTAAGCTACCACCGTACGGTTGTCGCACTGTACAGTTACCGTTGACTGATTCAGATATAAGGCATGACTTTGAAATACTTTCAAGATCGCCAGCATTTCTTTCACGTTGCAGTGACAGTTTTGCTCGTTCTGGGACCAAGTTCCCCACAGAGACTGGTTGTCTATTTGGGCACCCCAACCTAGGTCCGAGGCATCTGTCGTTATAAAGTGGGTTGCTGGTGGAGGGTGTAGTAATGATGACTGATGAACATTTTGAGCCCACCACTCTAAGTCGTTTATTGCATCTACAGGCAAGGTATAGACACTGAAGGGATTGTTCGGATTCAATGTGTTTAGAAATTTCAAAAGTGCTCGGTAATGTAACCTGCCCCTTCGAACAACAAAACTTGCAAAATTTAGGGCTCCTACTATACTTTGTAACTGATTTAGATTTGTCTTTCCTGAGTCCAGAATTTCGCAAATTTTGCCTCGCAATTGGGGTAGTTTTGTCCTTGGTAAGCACTTGGTGTTTGTCCAGGGATCCCATTGTACTCCTAGATAAGCAAGAGATTTTTGTGGTTTTAGGATGGATTTTTCGAAATTTATTTGCCAGCCCAACAATTGTAAGCTTTTTATTAGGAGATTCACGTGACTCGACAGTATTTGTGGGTTTTGGTGAACTATTAGAAAATCGTCCAGATAAACCAAAATCCTCACACCTCTTCCTCTCATTATCTGGGCAATCCAATTTGTCAAGGTTGCAAATGTCTTTGGTGCCGTGCTGAGACCAAAGGGTAGACATGTCATTTGATAAAGTTGACTCTGGTAAATGAGGCGCAAAAACCGTCTGTGAGACTCTGCCACTTTTAAGTGGAAATATGCTTGTGAAAGGTCTAATTTGCACATCCAGTCCAGCGGCTGAATGAAGTCTGGGATCCTGAATACATTTATGAGGCTGAATGTGTTGGTCAGAACAAACTCGTTGAGAGCTTTTAGGTTGAGAATAGGTCGAGCAGAACCGTCGCTCTTTGCCACTAAAAAGAGGGTAGATAGGAAACTTGGAGTGAGGCTCGCAATTTCTAGTATTCCCTGGCGCACCATGTTTTGAACCATGGATGTCATTTCTGGCGATACAGGAGTATGAAATGCTTTGTTTTTCATGTTGGGCATGATTAAAGGGGGTTTCTGTTGGAAGGGTATTCGATAACCTTGAATTATCTTGAGAAGAAACAGCGGTGCTTGCATTTCTCTCCAATGATCCACAAACCTTGATAACTGACCGGCTCTGAATCCCCTCTTGTCAATACTTACGTTTCTTGGCAGCGGTATTATAGCCCGAGGGTGATGACCCTCGCTTGTAACCGCCACGCCAACTCCTTTGGTTCTGGTTTGCCCCGCGGGAGCGAAATGAACCTCTATTTACTGTGCTACCACCTCGTTGGTGGTAGGCGTGTGGGTGCGCATGCCCTTGCGTAAGGCAATGGTTATGTACGTTGCTGCCCTGCGAGGGAGCATTCCAAGTTTGGGAACCGTGGCCTTGCGAAGGCATACACATATTACAATTGCTTCCCTGCGAGGGTGCCAGTCGAGCTGAATATTGTCCCTGCGAGGGTACATGAACAGCAGAAAGTTGCCCCTGCGAGGGGCGTATTGGCCATTTTCCAACTTGCGAAGTTGAGGCACTTTTTGGTCCAGATGCAGGCCAAAAGGTCTTTTTGATACCACCTGATTTTTCAAGCGCAGTAACCAGCTGCTCCGAGTTAAATAAGCTTACCTCTGTTGGGGGTATTTTTCGTATGGACGCTTTAACCAACGGATCGCGAATTGCATTAGTTATGCCATCCCTTCGCATTTGTATGGTTTCAGCTCTGTGACCACAAATCATTTGCAACAGGTCTGCCGAGACCTTACTAAACTCACTGGATATAAAAATATCACTAAGCTTTTGGTTTATGACCTCAATATTAAGAACGCCTTGTTCTTTGACCGCAGCATCCCGAATCCAAGTCATGAAGCCACAGAGTTCGTTCTGCAGGGCCTCTTTCTGTTTTAAAAAGCCATAGGTCAACGAGGCATAGGCTCTCTCCGTATAAGCAAGGTTTTTGAGATTGTCATAAGCCTTAACTTCCTCATTTGTCTCGAGTTCGACAAAACCGGGGGTATAATTATACAGTTTTTGGGTTTCCGCGTAACGTACTTCACACCAGTCTGGTTTGTTAAGAAACTGTATATTTTTCAAAATTTCAAGGAACCGCTCGCTCGTTTTCGGAACGGCCGGTTCCTTGAGCTTTGTTTCAACATTCAGTTCGTGTGAAAAACTTATACCGTGTTCCTCCGATTGTTCGAAATCATCATTTGCGTAAAGGGAAATTGCATCGTCTAAGTTATTTGACTGTAGTTGACTATTTCTTCTTTCACGCTCAGTACGGCGGCGCTTACTTTTGCCCCCCCTTTTTTTGTTATGGCGGCGTCGACGTGCGCGTTTACGTTTTGACCTTGCATCGGAGGAACTCGTAGAAGAGCTGGAGCTACTTGTATCAGAGCTACTACTACTGCTGCGCTTTTTATTTCTGCTAGTAGAATTGGAAGGGTCTGCCACTGGCTCCTCTTGCGAAACTAACGAGCTTTCGTTTTCCATACTTATCTAAAAAGATACAAAAAAAATTTGTACACGAACGGAAAACCGTTAAACTTTTGACTTGTACCACTAAATGTGGTTCTTAGAATAAAGAATATCTATTACGGTGAAGATTGTTCGATAATCTTCCAAAAGGGAAAATAATGACGGTCGTTTGAAAATATTTTTTAAATATTGACTCACCTGAAGTCGTGTCGACCGCACCCGGCAAGGAAAAGAACGCCAATGACCAAGACGGGTCGCGCGCCCGATCGGCCGAGCTACTCCTCCCACCTGCCTGGTGATGTCATGTGCGAGCGAGACAGCGCTATATACACGAATATCTAGGGAAAAGGTAAAGGAAAAGAGATATGCCTATCTCAATTGTTTATGCTTCGAATTACGGTCAAGTGGTTTAATACATAGTTATAAAAAATTACACGCCAACGAATTCGCGGGCAACATTTTTTTTTTATTTATTTCATGAAACTCTCAACTATCATTACAGGTAACCCTATTGCGATAGTGCAGTACACATTTTTTATGTAACATGTAATAATCTAAGATATAAAAATCTGTCACAGTGTTTGTTATCGAACTCCTCCGAAACGGCCTCACCGATTTTTATGAACTTTTTTGTGTATATAGCCTTTTTGGGCTGCTGAGGCACACTCGTATTTGGCCAAGTAGTGCCATATAATTTTGCGAATTATGAAACATGATGTAATTTGATGGAATGTAGGTAGGTAATTGGAGAATTTTATTTTTATTAATAAAATTGTTATGATCTAATCTAAGTTGAACGTAATTTGAGAATTCTATTTTTATTAATTGTTATGATTTATTTTTGTCACAAATCTATAATTTTATTGTAAATAATTATTTGTGTTATGCTATATATGTGTCTGTGTCTCAAAGGGCAAATAAATGTTTTATCTATCTATCTATATTTGTTAGGTCTGAGAAATAGGTCGTAAGCTAATTAATATGGGAAAACGTCGTCTGCCGAGTCAGCTAGTGTATGTATGTATCAATACATTTATAATTTGGCGATTTTATTTTCAGGTGCTAAAAGAGGCATCAATGGATCCCAACAATGTAGATCTGTCGCCAATAGAAGCCACTCTGAGAAATAAACTGATGCCATTCCAAGAGGAAGGTGTAAGGTAATGATATCTTGCGTGGTATATTCATTTGGCGAAATTTAACGAATTCTACAATATTGTAGGTATTACTTAATTATGAGGCTCCAGGGGGTTCACTATCACCACCAATAAAGAAAACCAGCTAAGTGCGTGTCGGACCACGCGTATGTATTTTGTATTAGAACTAACAACTTCATTGAAGTAATTTTCAATGGAATTTGTACTTTTTTTAAGTTGATCGCCTATTACTCGTTGACTTGTTAAGCCTAATTAGCCGTGATAGTTCTTCATTAAAGTTAATTTTATGTGTTACAGCTCTGAATTTTTTCACGTTTCTACAATCAACCGTTTAGCCGGGAGACGGGGGGGACGCCCTACTCTAACAAAAATTAGCGCTTTAAAGCTTAATATTTCGCGAATGGATCCCTATATCGAAAAATAGTTTTCCTACATTTACAATAAGTATATTTAAATGATCAATCCAATGATATCCAATACTATAGTGTGGGTGAGAAAAAAAATGCATCCCTAATTTTGGTGAAATTTTTTTTAACATTTTATTCTACCGTTTTGTCGGCGTGATTAATTAATATGTATGTCTATGCCAAATTTCAGCTTTCTAGTACTATACGTTACTGAGCTAGGCCGCGGATAGACAGACGGACGGACATGGCGAAACTATAAGGGTTCCTTGTCGACGACGGAACGCTAAAAACATATTTCCTGTTACATATAATTTGCAGCAATCAGCTATCACCCACAGCAAAGAGTGTATTTTTATTCTTTTAATCTCTTAAAAAGTGATTTTTAGTAAAAATAGGAATCCGGACATAATGTGTGATTAAGAAAGTTGTTCGTTTGGACGATTAGTACCTACCTCCCATTTTCGCAATTATATAATAATAAAATAATAATAACTTCCACACAACAACCACTTGTCCTGGTCCCAAACTAGGATAATACACCCTGACTGAGGCCACGACCTAAGGCACGGTAATCAGGTGTAATACCGCTAGACCAACGAGGCAGTCGACGTGGAGATTTTGCTTCACCCTGTATAAATAATTATTTGAAAGTTGTATGTCCCAGGTTCGGCGTAGCGAAGCGCGGCAGATGCATGATAGCGGATGACATGGGGCTGGGCAAGACGTTCCAGGCCCTCGCCATCGCCAGCTACTACCGGCACAACTGGCCTTTGCTGGTCGTCACTACTTCGTCTATGAGGTATTAAAGAAGAAACACAACGAGCCTTACTAAAAACTATATTATTTAAGCCATATCGGTTCCCTACAGCATCTCTGTATGCCCTTTGTGATATGCTCTCAGTAAGACGTTTATATATCCTACGCATCATTCTTAGACTGCATAAGTCCCTATTATTTGATATAAATATATAAAAAAGAATAGAAATGGAAATGTTTCACAAATGGTTCGCACAAGGACTACTTTTGCTCACACACACACACACACACACACACACACACACACACACACACACACACACCACTCACACACACACACATTTTCTATCCTTAATTCTACGAACGAATATTAAACTGCATGTTATATTTTAATACTAGGTTGTTTATTCGAATTACTAAATGTATATTTGTGGAAGAGCGGGCCCTCCTGACACAGGTATTTCTATACTTACTAGGAGGGTCCAGCCCCTGTATATTATTTGTAAATTTATTATGAATAAACAATTTGAATTTGAAAAAAAAAAAAGAAAGGAAAAGCAACGCATAAGAGCCAAACTTTTGAAATGACTAAAAAGTTTGATTCCATAGTGGTCGGTCCAACTGAATGTAGAACACACAAATGAATACTAACGATTTGGTGCCCTCTGGCTCAGTTATTCTTAATTCAATTCAAAAGTACATATCTGCTGACATAGTTAGGCTCACAAGTAGCGTGTAAGTATTTATGAAAAGTACGCCTGCACCTCTTGCGAGATCATGCTAGAAGTTCCCAAAGTGTGCTCGCTTCTTAGGAAAGTAAATTGATTTTTTTACTAAATTCCTTACAAGATTAGCCGGCAGGTAAGCGTGCGACAGGGCAAATGTGTAGAACATAGCTAGACGACTGGACTCGAAAGCAATGATAAAGTACGAAATCGCTACACGGATATCATAAACATAGAAAAAAAAACACCCAGACTGAGGCCATTTGACCAAATTAAAGTACATCGGTCCCCAGTGGGAATCCAACTCACCACCTCAGGCACGATAGTCAAATGTGTTACCGCATTACAGAGAGACGTGGCAGAGCAAGATCCGTGAGCTTCTCCCGTCCATCCCCCTCATGAGCACAATCACGGTGACAAGCACCCGAGACGCAGCGCTGGTCGCCGACCGGCAGACTGAAGTTGTTGTCTGCTCGTACAAGATGGCCGCCATGCACGCCAAGGTGTTGAAGGGGAAGAAGTTTGGCGTTATTATTGTGGTGAGTGAAGGTTAATTAGGTGTTTCTTGACCTCCTCAGTGCTGACCTTGAAAATAACATTGGTTTTCAATTGTTGTTTCAAGGTCAGGACTGAGGATGTTAAGTAATTTTAGTGTCTGCTACAAAATGGACGTCGAAATTACGTTACAATGTTATTTGTGGTTGGATATGGTTTGTTTATGTTAGGTTTAGGTTTGGTTAGGTTAGAATGTGGTCTAGGGTGGAAACGATCTATCTAAAGCACACAGCTCGAAGACAGGTAAATATGGCATTCTCTGAGACAGGCCAATGTCGAGCAGTGGATAGATATGGCCAGGGGGGGGGGGGGGGGGGGGGCGGGACGGACAACGTACTCTTGTCCATTCCCCTTATGAGCACTATCGCGGTGACAAGTACTCCAGACGTAGCGCTGGTCGCCGACCGGCAGACTGGAGTGGTTGTCTGCTCGTACAAGATGGCCGCCATGAAAGTAACGAAGTTTGGTGTTATTATTGTGGCGATTAAATATTAATTAAGTCTTTCTTAACCTCCTCAGTCCTGACCTTGAAAATAACAATGTTTTTCAGTTGTTAATTTCAATTGACACAAAACACACACAAAAATAAATTTTACATCTTGTTACAATGTGGTATGACATTAAATTAAGGACAAATCCTGTACTTATTACAGGTATCAGTGCCCGCCAATTAATGTGTTAGCAACTTGGCAAAGTGTAAATAATATATACTTCAATTTATTCTGAGAAATCAGTAATGAATTTACATTCTGTTTATTGAATGTCAATGTACAATGTTAGCAGCTGCCCGAGAAGTTTCCAAATCTTCGGATGTCCCGGCAGTTTGATCGTTGGTGGTCTCATGTCCCGGGACTTTGAGAATGTCGAGTACTAGAACAATTAGGGGAATAAGATTTCAAAGTGGAGTAAGACTTTTTGCTTTGGTTTTTAAATATAACTGGCCACTAAATATTAGGCATCCCTTACGAAATTTAAAAACAAAAGAGCGAGCGTTGTGTAAGCAGTTCTTAATATGGTGGCCAAGAGTCTACGTACACGTAAAACCAAAGTGACGCCATTGAATTTTCTTAAACTCTTTAATTACAGAAAACTCACTCAGAAGACTTGAATTTTTTTATTACCTACAGATAAATTCTCTCATTTTATGTGGGCTTTCAAGTCTTCTGAGTGTTGTTATTGATTGAGTATTTAGTCTCAGGGGGATACGTACTGCCATAGTTCGACCCTCTTGAAGCAGAGTGACAGCTCAAGATAATTAGATTTCAGTCAGATCTGGCATAATGACCTTATAAACCAAATTAACACTCACTTCAATCAATAACAACACTCAGGAGACTTGAAAGGCCAAATAAGATGAGAGAATTTATCTGTAGGTATTTAAAAATTAAAATTCAATAACTCTTGACCACCATATTAAGAAGTTATAAGGTACTTATAAGTACCTTTATCACTTTCTTTTTGCACGCCTACCTCAATTTTTGCCTCTCCTGTACCTCCTGCAGGTTGACTGGTAGAAAACGCCATTAGCAATAAGTCCACCTTTTGTACACTGTCTTTGTGCAATAAAGAATTAATAATAATAAGTGCTAACAAAAACGCTGATGTTATTTTGTTTTTTTATTTTCATGAACAATGTCACTTTAATATTTAGTATATTTAATATTTTTTTATATTTTTATTTTATTTATTTACAAAGAACTTTTGAGAATTGGAGTTTTTGCTACTTGGTCATTTTGAGAGTTGGACATTATGCGATTTCTACGTTTTGAGTCTGCTGGACATTTTGCGAATTGGACCTTTGGTTTCATTCCACTTTGAAATCTTATTCCCCTAACTGTTTTGAGCAGTATATATAACTGTACATTTTGTGCATCCAGGACGAGTCCCACTTCCTAAAGTCCCACAAGGCCCAGTGCACGGTGGCCCTGACGGCTATAGCGCGCGGCGCGGCCCGGGTAATCCTGCTCAGCGGGACGCCGGCGCTGAGTCGACCGGCCGAGTTGCACACGCAGCTCGAGCTCGTGGAGAGGGGGTTCTTTGGCTCCTACACTGACTTCGGTGAGTTTAGTGCCCATTTAATAATAATAATGATAACTTAAGCGGCGGTAGCCTAGTGGGTAGAACAGTGGACTCGGAAGCGGGAGACTCAGGTTCGATTCCCAGTGCGGGCATGTACCTATGACTTTGTTTTCTAAGTTATGTACATTTGTGAAGTTACAGTAGCAATACCACTCGCTAACGGTGAAGGAAAACATCGTGGGGAAACCTGAGTGTCTGAGCTATTCATATACCTCAGCGCTTAAAATCGCCAATCCGCGGTGGGCACGCGTGGTGATTAAGCCCATACTCTCTCCCTGAGAGATGGCCTGTGCCCTACAGTGGGACGTATATAGGCTGCTTATAATGATAACTTCAAAACAACACAATGACTTGTCCTGGCCCCAAACTAGAATACCCCGTGCTATGGTGAAACCAGGAAGTGACATCATCCATCCGTATTTCATCCATCTGCCTATCTAAACACCCCATGAACGACGCCTGCTGTTGTGCATAGGCCTCTCGTCATACCAACCTCGCCGGTCCTCTGCGAAACTCATCCATTGTCCTCCTTCGCCTTCTCAATGTCATCGACCCATAAGGGGCTGCCCACGGCCAGTTCCCAGCCACCACTCTGACTGCCTTCGTCTGCCGTTCGTCTTCCCGTCTAACCAGCCCCATGTAGTGTTGCAATAAGCCCGAGTTGTCCTGCTTAGCCGGACTCCGCTTTGACCGCACACCCAGCTCGTGGTGGGGGGGGGGGGGATGGGGGTTATTTGGCTCTTACGCTGACTTCGGTGAGTATAATATACTATACTAGCTGACTCGGCAAACGTTGTTTTGCCATATTAATTAGCCTACGACCTATTCTCAGATCCACCAAATATACACAAAAAAAATCATAAAAATCGGTGAAGCCGTTTCGGAGGAGTTCTATGACAAACACTGTGACACGAGATTTTTGTATATTAGATTTATAACATGTCTCTTATTTTTTTATATGACAGGCCACTGTCATGGATAAAAATAGGAGAAAACAAATTAAATTTATCATTTTGCAAAAGCAAAGGATCAGGTTTGTCAGGAATGTGGCAAGTGGAAAACACTGCTCTCTGCCTATCCCTCCGGGATCAGGCGTTAGTTTATGTAATGTAATCTATGAAAATAAATAAAACCGGACTATTCGGCTGAGGTTCAACAAGGCAAAGGTCCTAGTTTAATTCTTCGAAAAATTTTCAAACTCGTGTTTTATTTAAGCTTTAAAAGTTATACGTTTTATCAATGCTTCTAAGTAGTACAGTGCCTTGATAATCGTCATTCACGCACTTACTCATTCACTCAATCAATCATTGTCTCACTCATTCAATTTATTGCAGGCAAGCGCTACTGCGCTGGCAAGTTGAGCACCTTCGGCTGGGACATGTCGGGACAGTCCAACCTGGCGGAGCTGCAAGTGATCCTGCAGAGGCGGTTCCTCATCAGACGTACCAAGGATCAGGTCTTGACCTCACTGGAGCACAAGATCAGGTTCAGTTCTTTCTGTAAGCCTCTATGACTCGGATGGTGTGCGTGCTACACTCCTATTCATGACTTTGTGGACAAAAATTACTGTTCTTGGCTTAACTAGCAATTCTGTCTCATCTTATCCTGGCTTAAATAGCAATTCTGTCTTATCTTATCCAATCGTAAATTCCAACATACTTCTAAAAATCATTTAATTTTTCGTTTCGGGATTAGCATATGAGCAAATTAAGCGATTGCACCACAAACAGTGCCCCTGGAGCTTTTGTGCTATCATTGTACATAAATAATAATGCACCCAGCGAGCGTACACGGTACAGTGCGTGAGGCCATATTTCTGAACACACATATTAAAAAAAAAATTGATTAGATTAGAACACTTTATTGTACACACCAGAAAACAAATTAAAAGGTTTAAATGTACATAATAACCGAATCAATACTGGTTTCTAATGGGTAGGCGGGCACCATAGGCCTGGATTGATTAGGGCATCAAGAAGGGTTAATCCGACACTTTCTATACGTCCTTCGAAGTGGAATATTAACTAGCTTTTATTCTATTTTTCTAGTAGCAACCCTAACCCCAGTTGACTATATTATACGACTGTGTGCAGTCAACTTTGTTGGCTATTAGAGTTTCTTGAGATAAAATAACTATCCCTTCATTTCAGGGAATCCGTATTCCTCGACCAGACGCTCCTGCAGTTCACCAAGGAAGAGAAACAAGAGCTCAGTCAAATGGCGAACGTTTACAAACAGACCAAGTCCTCAGAGAGACACGCGGCACTGCTCAGTTTCTTTAGCGAGTCGGCGCGAGCTAAGATACCGGCTATTTGGTAAGTCTATCTCTCTCTAATCTTTGATGAAAATTGTTTTTCGACACGCTAAGAAGAAGTCTATATTCCACTTTTTGAAAATGTTGCCAAAAACTGTTGTCATTATAAGTAACCTAAATCAATTAATCAATCGCCTTGCTTGCTTATGCTGACAGTACAGCAGCCACCGGCCGCCATTGCCTATCCCCATCTAAGAGTGTTTGACTTATAGTATCATGTTTTCTTTTGTGCATCCTGTTAAACTTAATAACTCCCAGTAAAGTACATATATTTGAGAAACAATGCATCACGAGTTTAATTAGGGACAGGAAATCTGTCACACAGGATCGTTCCTAGTATGGTCTCCGGCCTCTTACATAAGAGTCCCAATTACCCAAATTGTACCTACTGTGTGTCCTGATACATCTGTGAGAAGGAAATAGATACATCACCTACTCTGTGTACGTGTATGTGATATAGCTAACATCCACTATCCGCAGCAAGTACATTCGGCAGCTCCTCCGCTCGGAAGAGGCGGGGAAGTTTCTGGTCTTCGCGCACCACCGCAGTATGATCGAGGCGGTCTGCTCCACTCTGGACGAGGCTGGGACACACTACATCTGCATCGTCGGCGCCACTCCCACCGCTGCTAGGGCGGTTCGTATATGAAAAAAAATAAAAAAAATATATAAAATATCTGTGCTTGAACTAAATTAAAAAATAACCTCTATCTGAATGCACTTTTAATCGGCCTTTATAGGTACAGGGTTTACCGATCCGCGGTGGAGCGATGATCTTCGCCGGGCGACTGGCAAGAGCTGGATGAGAGTAACCGGGGACCGTGCTCAGTGGCGTGCTATAGGAGAGGCCTATGTCCAGCAGTGGACGAGCGTAGGCCGATAATGATGATGATAGGTACAGGGTTATTGCGAAAATTACGGCTAGAGTTTGTCTGTTATAACAACTTTTGTTTTACGGGTTTCGAAATTAGATATTATGTCTCGTAACAGTTTGGAAGAACGAGAGCGGGAATCGGAAAAAGAGAGAGAGAAGGAACGAGAAAGAGATAGCGAAAGACAGAGGGCGAGAGATAGAGAAATATCAAAAGACAGAGAGCCTGTGCCCTGCAGTGGGACGTATATAGGAGGCATTGTAAAACATCTTCAGGTAAGTGCTGGCGCTAACATCATTCCTAACTTTCCTTGTACCGCCCAGGATCTGGTGGACACGTTCCAATTCACGGAGAGCTGCCGCTGCGCTGTGCTGTCCATCACCGCGGCTAATTCTGGCCTTACACTGACTGCCGCACAGCTCGTGCTGTTTGCTGAACTGCATTGGAACCCCGGGGTAAGGCTTCGAAATGTGGCCTAGATGAAGAAGAATCGGCAGACGGGAACAATAAAAACCGGCCAAGTGCGAGTCGGACTCGCGCACGAAGGGTACCATTATCTATACACATTTATTAGACAAAGATTGAATTTGAGAACAGTGCCATCTATAGAAACCAACAAGAAGCGTTTAACATTGACATTTAACGACATGACATCGGCGCTGTGAAGGTTACATAGATGACCGCTAGATGGCGAGAGCTGTCTTTAGACAACTTTTTTTGTATGGGACCCGCCCCTAGATATTTATTCTGTTTTTAGTATTTATTGTTATAGCGGCAACAGATACATCATATGTGAAAATTTCAACTGCTTAGCTATCACGGTTAATGAGATAAAATCTGGTGGCAGACATACAGACAGACGGACAGACAGACAGATAGACGGACAGTGAAGTCTTAGTAATAGGCTCCCGTTTGGCACCCTTCGGGTGCGGAACCCTAAAAACATAGATGAGGCTTGACTTAGATGAGGTCTAAGACTCGTCAAAGCTCTATTGTTCTCGAGTTGCACAATATCACCAAGATATTACGCCTTATATCCTATGCCGGATTGCCGCTTCCCACTTACTGCCATATTAATTAGCCTACGGCCTATTCTCAGACCAAGCAACTATACACAAAAAATTCATAAAAATCGGTGAAGCCGTTTCGAAGGAGTTCGATAGCAAATACTGTGACACGAGATTTTTATATATATTAGATTTATTACAAACAGTGTCACCAAAAAGCATAGTACAATATATATGATGGTCCACCAGATCATAACGCAAGCGGAGGCGCGTGCGCACCGCATCGGGCAGACGGCCGGCGTGCGCGTGCGCTACTTGCTAGCGGCCGGCACTTGCGACGACTACATGTGGCCCATGCTGCAAGGGAAGCTTGACGTAAGTCGTGCATAAAGTCTCGTAAGTAGTACTTACGACATCCTTAGTCATAATTACGTCATCGTAAGTCGTACTTCCATTATCGTAAGACATACTTACGTTATCGTAAGTCATACCTACCTCATAAGTTAAACCATCTTTATTATTATTCTGGGGTAAAAAAGATAATAGTCTCGTCTGACCGAAGTGGCCAGACGGACGCTCTCCGGCTGGGGAGTCCGAGCGGCCGGAGGTCAGGGCGACAACAAGAGAAAACGTCGGACTATCCGGGCTGTCTCAAGCAGCACCGCCTTCTGCATTATAGCCGGAAGCATGCCCACACGGAGTTCCCACCGCCTCAGATGGTCAGCGTTATTGGTTGCAATAAAAAAATTCAATCACTGTTACTTACTTACTTACTTGCTTCTGGTACGGCCGACGACTACAAGTGCCCCATGCTGCAGGGGAAGCTCGACGTTAGTCATACTTAATGCCTCGTAAGTCATATTTACGGCATCGTAAGTCATTCTTAAGTCATCGTAGGGCATACTTGCGTCATCTTATGGCATACTTGCGTCTTCGTATACTTATGTCATTGTATGTTATATACTTTCTCCTGTCATCCGTTGGTTGGCTAGAGTGTTACGCATTTCGGCGCAACACGGTCCAATTCATACTTATCTAAACTTCAATTTGATCAGCAGATATTTCCAAATTTACTAGCATGCAGTATGATTGCAGAATTTTTTAATTCGCTGACCATGTTTCATTTATTTGCTGATCACAAGTTTCTGCTGATTTGTTTATTTTGCTGACTAAAATAGTTATTGTTGTCTGATCATTGTTTTTTTTAACTAACACTTTTGTAATCACTACACATTATATACTCAATTCAATTAAAAGATTGCTGAATTATAAACTTCATTAAAAAAAAATAATGATCAGGCAACAATAATTATTTTGGTCAGCACAATAAATAAATCAGCAGCAACTTTTTGATTATGTTTAGTGCTGATCAACTTCTTACTTTGGTGATAATTTAGTAATTTTAATAATAAACTTTATGTGCAACAATACTAAGGTCGAAATTCGAAACATTTCTCCTTTCAAACCATATCTGTACTGTAAATTATGGGGAATGATATGATTGACCCTTAACATGAAATTAATAAGAATGTTTATTTGTTAAACCTTTATTTGAGTTTATATTCTTTTTGTTGGACTAACCCGTGCTGAGGACAGTTTTAAAAACCTATTTAGAGGCTAAAAATTCCACCCATGCCGGGACTTGAACCCGCGAATTTGAGTTGTTGTTTTTAACAACCAAAAACATCAACCAAAACTTGGTGTCATATTAGTGTCATAAATATGAGTTCAAACTTCCCGACCCAAATTGGCCACGCTACATTTTTTAATATGAACGGAAATCTCAAAACCATTTCGAGAATTTTGCTTTCCGTACAATTTCTATTTATCAGATTTGTAAATAAGTCTATATTTTTTAAGATATTCAATAAAAAGCTTTGACCTTAAATGACTTTTGTATGACGTCAGCAAAGGCAGTTTGAGTATTCAATTCAATTCTTAATTATGGCTACCCTAAGGACTCTGCCAATGTCGAGTTTTGGAGATAACAAGTTTTTTTTTTTTTTTTTTTTTTTTTTTTTTTTTTTTTTTTTTTTTTTAATATTTAACAAAATCCCGTAAGTTAGTTGTGGTGATGTAGTAATAATCCTTTGCCTTACAAAAAAGAAAAACGAGTTGTCAACGTATTGAAGTGTCGGTTTCACAGTGTCGTTTTTCGGTTTTATTTTAAGGTTAGCCCACAGAATACATGGTTAGCCGACCAAATCTACTGACGTTAATGACATTTGTTTTTTTTAGGTAGGCAAAGACTAACTCTTTAATCATGCTCTGATGACGTCACACACCACAAATTTTTTGAAAAATATTAATAATCGAAATAATGAATAAAATTTAATAATAACGAAGTTAGTTTCTTAAAATGATTCATATTTTCGAAATAAAGTATAAAAAACGTATATCAAAAATAATTAGCATGGCCAATTCTCTAATTGGCATAGTTTTCAATGTGCATCGATTTTTGTTTGATTTGCCTTCTGTAATCCACACAACACGCAAGAGAAATAAGCAGTAAACAATGCAAAACATAAGAAGGCCGTGTTTCCATTTAGCGAATCTTGTATGCGCTTTTAGGTCAATGGGTCACTGAAAGCCGGTTTGTCAGACCAGACAATACCTGCCTTCAGACCCGTATATTTCGGACCTTGAGGTTGATCTTTAAACCGGGCGTCTACCTTTGATACGAGTTTGTTTATAAAAACGCGCTTTGCAGGCTTAAGGAAGCTTTTTGAATTAGTTATTCTTCTCACCGCTTGTTAATACAAAAGCACCAATGCAATTAATCTCTAATTAAAGTTTACTGAGAATTCATAATGAGATAAAAACTAATCGAAGCTTCGACTTAAAATAACTCCAGTAATATGTAGGTAAGTAATTTTAATTCGTACTCGTCTATGCACAAAAAATTGTAACCAGTTTTTAGGGTTCCGTACCTAAAGGGTAAGACTCCACTGTCCGTCTGTCTATCTGTCTCACCATGCTGTATAATCATCAACCGTGATAGCTCGATTGTTGAATTTTTCACAAATGATGTATTTCAGTTGCCGCTATGACAATAAATACTAAAAACAGAATAAAATAAATATTTGAGGGTGGCTCCCATACAACAAACGTGATTTTCGAGCGTAACGCAAGAAAAATATATTTTTTATAAAAACTTCTTAACTTATCTTGAAAAAATATATTAATAAAATAAAGAAACTGTTCTTAGATTTGCGTTATGTCTATAACACAATGTTTATTGTATATGAAAATGAAAATAAAAAGAAAATATATTTATCGCATCAAATTAAATTTAAAAAAATCATAATAATATAAATAATTGTAAACTTAGGGATATTGATAAAAAGGGGTGTACTTATGACAAGGTTTCATCATCATCATCAGCCATTTGACGCCCACTGCAGGACATAGGCCTAATTCGTGGTTTTCACAACTATAATGTTTTCTCTGTAATCTTCTTGGTAAATAATAATTTTTTAACATAGCATAAACTCACGCCTGTATCCCAGAGGGGTAGGCAGAGACCAGGGACTGCCACTTGCTACGATCCTGACAGATCACTTTCGTTTCCTCAACACTTATTAGTCGTTGCATGCACGCACGCCGGTTTCGGGTACTTTTTATCTTGCCCTTTGCTAATATTTGATCGAAGTATGTCCGTCTGGGTCGTCTCTTACCGGCCCTTCCACCCACATTCGCTCGATATATTTGTTTCGTCAATCTTTCTTCCTTCATCCTCTCCACATGTCCAAACCAACGCAATAATTTTGTGTTTTTGTAAATACTTATTCAGGGATAAACGAATACACGGATGATTGACAGGGTGTTCATTTAACATTTCGCTATAGCTCAATAGAAGTGGCGTGCCTTGGGGAAGGCGTATGCCCAGCAGTGGATAAAGAATATGGTGTCGATCGCACTCATCCCGACTACGCGGATTTTGAGTCAAGCCGTGCTCTACATGTCTACCAGTTCACGGGTTTCCTCACGATGTTTTCCTTCACTGGGGTTATTAAGCATATCTTTCTGAAAGAAGGCCTGTGCCCTACAGTGGGACGTTATAACCAGCTAAGCTTACATAACCATAATAATATTGTTTGTCTGTTTGCTCTAGGTACTGAACGAAGTCGGCCTCAGCAAAGATACTCTGCAAAACACGACGGAAACATATCAGGTAAATAGCTCTTGTTTGACCAATGACTCTGTCCTTAGCTTTTTGCCGCCGAGTCGCTAGACCAGGGATGGCAAACCTGTGGCACGCGTGCCATTGATGGCACGATCGCAACGATTTAGAAAATAACAATATTCACTATGAAGTGCAACGAGCGATCGCGCATTTATCACTATACTTGTAGTGCATTTTTTTGTTAGTACATTATGAACTTTGAGTTGATATTTTTTTCCCCATTAATCGGTGCGTCAAAATATTTAATGGCTCAATGGTTTCTACAAACACTTTTTTTTTAAAATGGCACGTTGATAAAGGTTCGTCATCCATGCTCTAGACTATAACAGTCAATACAATAATTTGGAACTTACCTAAGGCTGCTGTTACGTCTAGCATCCGTCTCGCTCGCACGTGAGTATTACAATGCGAAGAATAACGAAGAAAATACTGTTTTGTGCCGGGATTCGTGGTGTAATTACAGGATGTCTGGTTCATCGTTTGCCAAAATGAATTGTCCGAAAGAAGGGGTCACCTGCTATGTCTAAAGCCACAAAAAAATCCTGGCTCCACCGGTTTTTTATGTCAAGTTTTTAATTTAGCAAAACCCTTAATATAAATGAATAATTTATCTATCTATCAAATTTTTAGAATTTCAACTCAAATAAAAAATGTTATTTGTAAAAGCTCTTTTTTTTAATCTTCACTAATATTCCATTTGGCAAACGATGTACCAAATGAGTTCTTGAGTAGATACCGCGGATCGGTAAGCGCAGTGTAGGACGTCCTTAGACTCGGTGGAGCGATGATCTTCGCCGGGCGGCTTTCAAGAGCTGGATGAGAGTAGCCGAGGACCGTGCTCAGTGGCGTGCAATGGGAGAGGCCTATGTCCAGCAGTGGACAAGCGTAGGCCGATGATGATGATGATGGCACCAAATAACCTAATAATGGTAGCTCAGTTAAGATATAAAATTTTAAAAAGCCTTTAAATTTTTAAATTGCCCGCCACAATGCTATTTTCACCTTAAGAGGATCCCTTACTGGGCGTAGTAAGGCGAAAATTATATGTAGTATTGGGTTTTTAGCCTGAATCTCGGTCGTGGGCCCTTAAAAGCACTAAATAATAATTGAGAGAATTGAAAAACACTTTTTTCAAAAACGATCTGTATAAAAGATATGATTTGTTTTCATAGCTGGCGCAAATGAACCTCGTGAGCCCCTTAATAATTAAGCGAAATTACTGAAAAACCACCGTGCAATATGCAACCATGAAAAGGTCAATGTACACTGTCCCTAAACATGACGCAGCGTGTTAGGTGTTATTCAAAGTCACCTACTGATGACTGCACGAGTTCGAGGTCAACTTAGTGGTGGTTTAATTCGCACCTAAGCCTTATCATTTGTCAAAGACATGACATTGTGCAGTCAATAACCTCTAGTGCTATTGAGGAGTGTGGCGGAGATATTTATCTAAGGACTTAGCTTTGTCCGCGGCTGTGTCCCCTCTTAACTGACCAGTTTATAAATTTAGAAATGTTCTTTTTGAGGAATTTGAAGTGACACAACGATAATTCAATTCAATTCAAATATTTTTATTCATTGTAAAAACAGAATGTTTACTTAATGAACGTCAAAGTTGTTAGTTTCACAATTAATGGATTATGTGGAGAAGAAGCTAACAAAGAAACTCCACATTTATTCTTTTCAAAACACGTTTTAACTTAATTAACAGAGTTTTCAACTTAAAATATTAGTCATGAATGTGTTGAACACTAGTCACAATCGTCCTTTAAATGATATTAATCTACTGTTTAATGCCAAACATCTTTGTCTTCTAAATAATCCTTGATGTAATAGTAAGCCTTTTTGCACAGAATGTGCTTAACACATTTTTTAAATCGCGTTGGAGGTAACTCTAATATATCTTGAGGAATTTTGTTGTAGAACCTTATACAGTGTCCCATAAAGGATGTGTTAACTTTTGCAAGTCTAAATAGTGGAAATGACAATTTATGTTTATTTCTAGTATTAACATTATGGTGGCCACCAACATTTTCGAAGTATTTGATATTTTTTCTAACGTACATAATATTTTTATAAATGTATTGACATGCAACTGTTAAGATGTTGGTTTCTTTGAAGAAATCTCTTAGCGAATCCCTACTACCTAACTTGTAAATATAAGCCGTAAAGAAATAGAGAAATTCTCAATTCACAAACATCTGGTTAGGTTAACTAGCATTGTTTGGTTACTGTTCTATTTTGTCACGCTGCTTTGGCCGCCTTCGTTATTGTTTGTCATGTTTTTGTACTCTTAGGTACTGTCTCTGTGAATGTGACATTATTTAATTAGTCGCACGGAGGTAAAAAAAACATGGAGGTAGTCTCCTTGAATGAAGGTTATATGAATGAAGGTTATAAATGGCCGCCCTGCAAAGATGTGTTTGTGCTTTGGGAGTTGCCAGATGAACAAAAAATGCCCATATTTTATCTATCTAAATTAGATCACATTACCAAAATATAGGTACAAACATACCTGGCCCAGTGACGGCTTCACTTTATTCACACAAATTTACAAATAAAAGTGTCGTAATAAATGAAGTAGTGAAGCCCTTACCGGACCAGGATATTTTGTTTCATCGTTCCACCTACATTAGCAATAGGTTCGAATGTATGATACAAATTGTTTGTAAGATTGTTTGAACCAAATCCTAAAGTAGGTGTAGCGCACAACCATCTCAAAGGATTTGTAAGGTTAAATTTAATGACCTTAGATTCCCGACGTTTCGGCAACGTTGCAGCTGCCGTGGTCACGGGTAGACTGAAGTGGCGAGTACAGTCAATGTAGTGAGGGTAGGTGGTATACCCTCGTTTCATTGTCAGTTAGACCCGTTTCATATACATATTACGTATGAGTATCGCGAGTCATTAAACATAGGTACCATCTCGAATTAGTTAATTGGTTTTGTAATTTTCCAAAAAATTATAATACAACTGTAACAAAGATTCTATTCCTTATAAGATGCAGTGTTGGCAATCGTAAAAGGCACCGTTCTACGTGGTTATTCGATTTTTAAAATTAATGCGCCATAAATTGACATCTTTCAGATTTGCATATAAATCTGCTGTTACTTTTTATTGTAAGCTATAAAAGATATCATAGTAATTTAAATAAAATTTTATTGGGTGATTGAAAACACATTTTTTTCCAACGAGATGAACGGTTCCCAGTCATGTTCCTCCCTGCAGTTTCGGATTATCTGCACCCAATCATCTCTGTCGTATTTATTTCGAGGAAAGCTATAAATTATAATTATCTGTCACATTTTTATTCCTCTTTACAAACAAAAGTAAATACAACCGAATTATAAAAGCTAATCAGGAATCCTCAAAACTCACGCATGGTAGGTAACTCCTTGGGACTTACAACATTTTCCAACATGGTTTTTGCAGGACTTTACCGCACAAGACGGTATTTTTACCAATATTTGTGGGCACAAGATGCATGTGTCATTGACGGATGCGCGCAGAGTAATGGGGGCCCATAGGCACTTCAGTGAATTTGTGTGGGCTTCAGTGAATTAGCTCGTGTAGAGTAAACGAAGGTAGAGTGCCTAGCTTACTACATACGTATACCATTTCTATGCTACGTCTGTGTTTTTTTTTAAGTCTGTGATTAGTCGTATTTGTTCAACGGACGTCCTGGCATTCTTCTGTTTCATCTTGAGAAATTCGCTGTTAAAATACTGAAGTATGGTAACTCTGTATACTAATTTATCAACCCACTCAGGACTAACCGAAGTCTCACATAAACT
Organism: Yponomeuta cagnagella; assembly: GCA_947310995.1. NCBI lineage: Eukaryota > Metazoa > Arthropoda > Insecta > Lepidoptera > Yponomeutidae > Yponomeuta > Yponomeuta cagnagella. The sequence continues at coordinate 3,693,974 of OX371284.1, forward strand.
TTTATACTCAAATCCGCACCGGAACTAAAATCCACAAATCCTTTGCAGGAAAGCCGAACCAACATATCGCAGTACCTGAGCCCTCTGCCAAAGAATACAAACGACTACATACCCGGGACCAACATTCGAAGAGGCACCCTCAACTGTGATAGCGCGAACCAAAATACAATAGACAATAGCCATAACAATACAAATACTGAGAATAATGGAAACACTAGTCATAGCGCAAATGACCTACAGACAGTCAGACCGGCTGGTGATATTAGTTTAGATGCAGATGAGTTTGATAAATCATTTTTGGAGGACGATGAAGGTGATCTGTTGCTGGCCGAACTCGACTTATGATACGGTGAGAAGTTATGTTCCTTTTTTTTGAGAATAATTTGAAGCGGTAGGCTCAAACGTGAAGTAGACCTTACCGTGAGGTTATAAGAGCCACTTCGCATCCTAAGGTTGCAGCTGTCGTGTTAGTATTTGGCGTCGAAAATAAATCGCACTGTGAATAGCCGTCTTCTTTATGATAAATATCTCGTTCCTTCGGTATGAAATGTAATAAATGTAAAAATGAATTCGTGATTTGTTACAAAATAACATGTTTTGAGACGATAGCAAACCCTCTTCCGCTGATATTAGGTATACATGTGTGACAAAATCCCTATATACATGTGGGGGACATCTTTATTATGATTTCGAAGTTTCCTCAAAGTTAAACTTGTTCGTGCTGACGAGCAGAACCGTCCATTTAAAGTTGTATATGGACTTTGGTTATACTCTGTATAAAGCAAGAAAGTTCCTTTTTTGTCCTATTTAATTCTATATCTATGTAAGATTTGATAAAGATTTTATTTTTATTTGAAAATAATCTAGTTTTTTTTATTCTTCTAAACTCATACCTCTATAAAAGTCACTATATATTACATCCTGTGGAAACTCATACGTGTATTAGATGGGTGAAATGCCCACACGGACGCTGTAACCGGGGCCTCATTAAAAAAACAGTCATATAAGTATGTTTTCTATTTGGTGTCTGTATTTGTTTATTTATTCTTCTCAATGCCAGTTAACTCGTGAACATATGGTATGACGCTTCTTTATGAATTTTACTTGCGCCGAGTTAATTACAACCTGTATCAAGATCGAAACCCTCCATGTATGATGCCCTTGACCTTGATGGAACCTTGATGGCACCTTGTGCAGTGGATAATATTGTAAATGATTGTTATTCATGTACAGGGTGTTACAATAACTGACTGACATTACAGGATGTCTACGGCGCCGGCGACGGGCTTTTTTGCACTTTTATTGTAGTCTCTAACTTCATAAGTAATAATAACTGCCACATAATACAATCACTTACGGATTATTTTAGATTTTTTTGATAGGCGCCGTTGTAATGTACATATCGCCATACGTTCCTTACGTTCCAAGGAGTGGCTGCCGAAAATCGGATGGTGGTCAGTAAGTAGACTAGCCTGATGGTGGGACGATGTGGTCAAGACGGGCCTATGGATGCGGATGCGGATGGCGATAGATGGCGCGATGGGGAAAAGGCCTGTACCCAGCAGTGGGCAGAGATGGGCTGATGATGATGAAGTTCGTTGGAACCTACGGAGCAATGAACGGTTTGGTATTGTCATGTCTTCAGGATTGACTCGCTATGCAATTTAATAACTCTATATTTATGTAGATGTAAAGAAACCTGTAATAGCAATCGTTGTTATTGTGACGGTCTTATTTATAAAAACACGATTCCTCTAAAACACTCAGAGGCAGTTTACATAATGTGTGGTTACATCTTTCCTTATACAAAATAGTAAAAATTTACATGATAACATTTTTTGTAAATATTTATAATTTTGGAACAACTCCATCAAAATTTCAAGATCTTTCTGTACCATCCTGTGTGAACAGTTCGATATGATAAGTAATAAAGAGATACGATTTACATAGTCGAAGTTACTGTTTATTTATTAAGTATTATCGACGTCAGGGTAACCTCAGAAAACGTGCTTGGTTGCAAATTGATATAAACACAGTTGTGTAATTATTTGAGTAGTAATCCGTGTTGCCAAGGGTCGTATTATCATAATTTGCAATCAGACGATGTCATGTCACTGTCTGCGTCCTCTGCAACTTGTGGTAAAGTTAACGCTCATTTGGTCTTAAGACTGCTGTTTCATCTAGTTCGCACGTTCTAACATTTTTAGGGTTTCGTATCTCAATAGGAAAAACGGAACCCTTGTAGGATCACTTTGTTGTCCGTCCGTCCGTCTGTCTGTCGAGACACTTTATCTCGGGAACGCGTGGGGGTATCGAGTTGAAATTAAAACCATATAACTCCGGTCTACATGGTGTTATGGAATCTGTAAAAAAATTCAAAGTTGTATGCCGCAAAAAAGTGTGTTTCGACACTCAAGGGAATCAAAATGTATAGGGTAGTTTCCGTTGACCTAGAACTATAAAATTTGGCTAGTAATGTCGTCTTATTCTACAAATACAGGGAAAAATCCGAAAACTATGCATTTGTAATTAAATCTAAAAATAATAGTCTGAAGTTCGGGAAAAGCTCGGAAAAACTGCAAGACTACAAATTTGTCCGGTTTTTATTTCCCAGTATGCTATAAATAAAAATATATTGGACGTATTTCCACACAAGATATAATTTAGAAATAAAAAGGACTAGAAAAAAGTTTTATTTTGCAGTATAGTTTAAAAGAAAGCTGATAAAATTAGTTGATAAACGTTTTTTTATTTTAAATCTTTAACTTCTATAGTTTAGAAAAAAAAAAAGAAAAGTGTGATACTTACGAGTACTTTTGCAGGTCAGGTATTTCGGAAACGGCTTCATCGATCGCGGTGAAAATTAGTATGTAGGGGCGGGGGAGATAAATGTGGCTGGGTTTAATTTTTACCATAGAACATCGTTTCCTCCGTGTTTTCAGGAATAAATATATTGCTACGTAATATCATTAGAAAAGAAAGGTAAATTCGCTACCATCGATTGTTGGGAAAAGGCGTGTCTTCGAAACAAGAAGAAGAAGTATCAGTCGTAGAGAATAAAAATTCCACGTTTATTTATCTTTTAAGATGTTCTCTCCGATGATATTAAACATGTTTGGTGCAAGTTCTCCAATACTCTTGACTCTATTCACTGCAAATCTGAACTAAGTTGCCTGGGCCCATTTCATAATGGAATTAGTAATTGATTTTTAATAGTCAGTCTCTTTCGCTTATAATTGTCAGTAAATTTCGCCCAACATTATTAATTGCCACCATCCGGACACTTGCAGTAAACTTATATGTAATTGTCAGTAATTTTCGCCTAGCCGATCAATTGTGCATTAGCCTCACTCACGCAAGATTGGTCGTATGGGCGAAAATTACTGTCAATTACTATAGTATGTTATTAGTCTAATTAATGTTGAAGAAACGAAAGAGGTTGGTCAGCATCGTGACAAGTAATAATTTTTGGCGGAAATTACTGATAACTTCAATAAGCGATATTGTAAATTCATTACTAATGGCATCTTTACTACTCTATTACTTTTAGTAATAAGGCCGCCAATTGTACTGTACTATATAATTGTTTAATTAGCATATGTAATTCCTGGTGTACATACAATAAAGAATATTCTATCTATCTATCTCCTCCAGGATACTGACGTAAGTTGAGTATGTATAAGTTTATAATTATTTATCAACAATTATAAGAATTGAAGGAACTTCCTAATGAAGAGATTAAACATATTTTGTATTTTAATAACTTTTATTCTGTCATAAAAATAGGCAATAATACAAATTCGAGACGATACTAAAAACTAGGAAAAAATCACACAAACTTCATATTCGACTCGAAATAGTTCGTTCAAGACAGGATCGAATACCTACTAATTATATTTCATAGACGGAACTTAGTTAACAAAAATGGTTAAGGAAACATACATACAATTATCGCAACGTCTCATTCCTTTGCCGGTTTATTATTTATTTTTAACTCTAGATCGAAAACACTTCCCGTATCGGACATATCTAAATTGGTTATCCTCACGACGACATCCTAAATAATCCGCCTCGAATGTGCGAATTATGAATTTCTGACCGATGAAAACACCGCCATTAGTAAGTACGTAATCAGTCTTTGTTAGGCTCCTACAACAGCCACTGCGTCACACCGACCCTCGTGTGCTTTCCCCAACTCCTTATTCTTGGTCTTCGCACAATCGAAGAAGCAGTCATTGGCGTATGTCTCACCGTCTGTACCACACACCTCATGTAGGATTCTCTCAAGACACACGCAAGGAGTTCGCTCATTAGGTACGTTATTGACGACAGTGACCTTGTCTTCACACGGCCCCTTGTGAGCCTCCGTCAAGGTCGGTTGACTAGTCTTGGCGCAGTCTAGAAAACAGTCATTGACGTATGTGACTCCATCGGTACCGCAGACTTCTTTCTTGATGCGCGCGCGACAGTCACAGAGGGGGAAGGATGGGGTGGCGACCTTCACCTCTTCGCGTTCGACACTCCTCTTGGAGATGGCTTTGCAAGGACCTCTGTTTCGCTGGCTCAGTTCTGGATTCTTCTTCTTCGCGCACTCAAACATGCAAGGGTTAGGATAGATCTTGCCATCCGATCCGCACACTGCATCGAGCTCGAGTGTGCACGTGCAGTCTGATCCTGTTTCGCAAGAGCCATTATGCCAGATGTGCAGGTTCTCCTGGTTGGTGCGGGACTTTTCGCAGTTAAACTCGCAGGGGTTGCTGTAAGTTTTGCCATCGTTGCCGCAGACTGGCTTGATTTCTGTAGAACAACCACAAGGGACGTCGTCTGCGCTCCTCTTCGACTTGCAAGGACCATTGGCCCTGACTTTGGCACTAGGATTTTGACATTTCAACAAACAGTCGTTGGGGTAAGTGACTCCGTCTGTGCCACAGACCGGCAGAAGAATGGCTGGACAGGAACACAGCTCCGGCTTTACACTTCTTTTGGTTTTACAAGGTCCTTCATGCAGAACTTTAAGGTTGGAATCTTCGCATCTCATTTCGCAGTCTGTGTCATATGTTTTGCCGTCAGAAGCGCATACAGGACGGCTGATAAATGGACAAGCGCATATTGTTGGCTCAGTGCTCCTTTTTGTCTTACAAACGCCTGGGTACAACACAGACACAGACTTATCACATTTCAATTCACATTCATTGGAGTAGGTTCTACTGTTAGTGCCGCAAACTGGTTCATAATTGTCGGGGCACACGCAAACGCTCTCAATTTGGCCGCACCTCCCGTGGTAGTCCAGATTCGCGCCGGGGTTCTTGCATTTCAACAGGCAATCGTTGTCGTAAGTGACTCCATCTGATCCACAGACAGGGCGACTGATGAGCGGACATCCGCAATTTTCTGGTCCAGCGTCCCTCTTCGTCTTGCAAACACCGGTGTGTTTCATAGCGAGGTTCGGGAACGACTTATCACATTTCAAATCGCATTCGTTCGGGTAGGTTCGATCATTCGTGCCACAAACTGGACTGTATAAGTCGGGGCACACGCAAGGAGGACCCTCCTTATCACCGCATCCGCCGTAGTACTCCAGTTTCGCGCTGGGGTTCATGCATTTTAAAATGCAGTCGTTATCGTAAGTAACTCCGTCAGAACCACAGACGGGCCGCAAGATGGCGGGGCAACTGCACCTATTTACGTCAACACTGCGTTGATGCTTACAGGCCCCTTTGTGTGCGAGAGTTAAACCCGGAACACTTTTGTCGCAATTCAATTCACACTCGTTGGGATAGGTTCTATCATTGGTGCCACATACTGGACTATCATCGTCTTCGCAAATACACGGCGGCAAATCCCTGTTCTCGCAAGCGCCATAGAACTCTACCGTGGCGTTTGGATTTTGGCATTCCATGTCGCATTCGCTATCGTAAGTCCGACCGTCCGAGGCGCAAATTGGACGTAAGTTAAACAACGGGCAAACGCACTGTTTCTCTCCAGTATCAGTACTTCTCTTTTCCTTGCACGCTCCAGTATGTCTCACCGTCAGATCCGCTAAGATGGTCTTTTCACAATTCAAATCGCATTCGTTCGGGTAGGTTCGATCATTCGTGCCACAAACTGGACTGTATAAGTCGGGGCACACGCAAGGAGGACCCTCCTTATCACCGCATCCGCCGTAGTACTCCAGTTTCGCGCTGGGGTTCATGCATTTTAAAATGCAGTCGTTATCGTAAGTAACTCCGTCAGAACCACAGACGGGCCGCAAGATGGCGGGGCAACTGCACCTATTTACGTCAACACTGCGTTGATGCTTACAAGCCCCTTTGTGTGCGAGAGTTAAATCCGGAACACTTTTGTCGCAATTCAATTCACACTCGTTGGGATAGGTTCTATCATTGGTGCCACATACTGGACTATCATCGTCTTCGCAAATACACGGCGGCAAATCCCTGTTCTCGCAAGCGCCATAGAACTCTACCGTGGCGTTTGGATTTTGGCATTCCATGTCGCATTCGCTATCGTAAGTCCGACCGTCCGAGGCGCAAATTGGACGTAAGTTAAACAACGGGCAAACGCACTGTTTCTCTCCAGTATCAGTACTTCTCTTTTCCTTGCACGCTCCAGTATGTCTCACCGTCAGATCCGCTAAGATGGTCTTTTCACAATTCAAAAAGCATTCGTTAGGGTAGGTTCTGTCATTCGTCCCACAAACCGGCTTGTCCTCATGAGTGCATATGCAGGGGACGTATTTGTTCCCGCACTCTCCTCTGTATTCAGCCGTAGCACTGGGGTTGAGACATTGCAACATACAGTCGTTGTCGTAAGTGACTCCGTCGGAGCCGCACACTGGGCGGTGGATGAACGGGCAAGCGCAACGTCTCTCTTCAGCATTTCTCTTTTCCTTGCACGCTCCAGTATGTCTCACCGCCAGATCCGGTAAGGTTTGCTTGTCACAATTCAATGAGCATTCGTTAGGGTACGTTCTGTCATTCGTGCCACAAACTGGCGCGTCTTCAAGAGTGCACACGCAGGGGACGTGTTGGTTCCCGCACTCGCCTCTGTATTGAACCGTGGCGCGGGGGTTGAGGCATTCCAGCATACAGTCGCTGTCGTAAGTGACTCCGTCTGAGCCGCATACTGGACGGAGGTTGAACGGGCACGCGCATGGGGGGGCAACGGTCGGAGAGCCCCCGCACAAGGCTAGGGACACCAGCAAAGCTGCGCCTGAAACAAAGAGAAGAATGTCAATCAAACAAACCGAGTGCCTTTCTTGGTTCGTGCTCATTACTCGATTCGTTTGATCTTCTAATTCCCGACAAACAAGTGGAACAATTCCGTTATCTTAGTAACTAATGGGATTGAGCAAAGACAAATACGATGACTCTGTTGTTATGTGGCTTTCAATGGGCGGGGGATAATGTTTTCGCGTTAATTGGAAAAAATGTCTAAAGTAGACAGTGAATAACGTCAGCATGTAGTAAAGAGTGAATAACTAAGCGAAATTAATTATTCGAAAACATAATTAGGTTTCCGTACCCAAAGGGTAAGGGTCCCTATTACTAGGGTCCGTTGCCCGTCCGTCCGTCCGTCCGTCTGTCACCAGGCTGTATCTCATGAACCGTGATAGTTAGACAGTTGAAATTTTCACAGATGTTACCGCTATTACAACAAATACTAAAAACAGAAAAATAAATATTTAAGGGGGGCTCCCATACAACAAACGTGATTTTTTTTGCTGTTTTTTGCTCCATATTAATAACGGCAACAGGTAGACGCTTGATATATTCAATGTTGTTGTATAGATAATGGAACGGAACCCTTCGTGCGCGAGTCCGACTCGCACTTGGCCGGTTTTTTTTTTTTATTTGTAAGGACTTGTCATCCGAGAACATTCCGCCCGACCCATCTGGACTCTCGTCTCTGGTGGACGTCACTTCAACTCGCACGTGGCCGCTTTTTGTTGCGAAATCGCCCGTAACGCTGCTGTATAGAGTGCACGCGTTTAAAGATAGATAGATAAAACAGATAAAGGTTGTTGTGTCGTCGACGGTACTCACGCTTAGTACTGTTTCAGGCTAAGGTTAGGTAAATGTGGCAAGTGGGAGACCCAGGTTCGATCCCCGGTGCGGGCATGTACCTATGAATTGGTTTTCTAAGTTACGTACATTTGTGAAGTTATAGTAGCAATACCACTCGCTAACTGTGAAGGAAAACATCGTGAGGAAACCTGAGTATCTGAGCTATTCATATACCTCAGCGCTTGAAATCGCCAATCCGCGGTGGGCACGCGTGGTGATTAAGCCCATACTCTCCCTGAGAGAAGGCCTGTGCCCTACAGTGGGACGTATATAGGCTGCTTATGTAGGTAAATGTACTGTCGACAGCAGGTCGACTTTTACAATTTTGTCGCACCGTCGACCTTACTGATTAGCCAGCGTTGTATATAAAAATCGCGCCCTCGCCCCGTATCTTCTGTGTGGGCTTCGTACCGTCCCGTCCCTTCAGCACATTTTGTATGAGAGTGAATTAGATTAACGACGCGTCTTTTCCGCGCGTGCACGTATGTAAAGATTGATTGGTTGATGTACTGCCAACTGTACTAAGCGGCAGAGGAAGATTATGGAAAATTATTGCTATAGCACACCTAATTATTGTGTCATGCTATTACTTATATAATGAAGTGGGTGTCATCTAATAACCGTAAGTAATGTGTATAGCTATAAATATACTGCACCAAATGTGCCAGCAAAATATTAAAACGCAGAAAGTCTACTGGGTAATTAGTTCGTAGTCAGTCGAGTTCAGTCTACACCTGTCCCAGGTGATTGGAAAAAAATTACGTTACTTAAGTATTGGCGCATACTAAAAATATTACATTGTTAAAATAAGTTTCCGGTCTGATGTATTAACTGTTGAGAGTTGGTCATTGTTTCGATATTTGAGGAGGAAGAGTCGGACCGAGGCTGGTCGGACTCCTCCGAAAAAAATAATAGTAACTTCCACACCACACAGTTACTTGTCCTGGTCCCAAACTAGAATGCCCTGTGCTGTGGTAACCAGGCAAGGACATCACAAACACGGAAATACACCCAGACTGAGGCCATTTGTACAAATGTATAGCGGCCCCCAGTGGGAATCGAACCCACGACATCCAGTGTAGTAATCAGACGTGATACCGCTAGACCAACGAGTCAAAAATTACTATGTAGTAAGTGAATCTTCGGTATACCAGTTACATATTTTCGAACTAAAACTTTCGTAAGCACTACACATTATTAGCCTAATTCCGGATTAACTTACTTGAATTTTGGACGGAAGAGTCCGACCAGGGGTGCGACTACGTAAGTCCTCCACTGTATGGAGTTGTCTGATTTAGCCTACACCGAACTGTCAAAGACAAACATATATTGACACTTTGGAGTCGTCTAAATACTTAACCCGATAGAGTGGAAAGTTACATGATATAAGGGCAGGTCTGAAGGGATGGGATGAAGGCAAGAAACACATAATGGGCACATAATTTAGAATAATAAGACAGAGATTGTTTTTTATTGTTATATTATATATGTTTAAGGTGTAGAATTCGTAAGTTTAACTTTTAGTATGTAAGAAAGTGTTGGATCTAACGGTCACCATGGTCACCAAGTGTACCGAACCCTCCATAAATAAAAAAGATTAAAAAATCAAGTAAGCGAATCCGGAAAAATCAAGTAAGCGAATCCGGAAATAAGCTAATAATGGGTTACATACTGTTTTAAATACTGCCTCCCTGATTAAACTAGGGTTTAGTTATGTATGACATGACAACTCACATTCGCGAGCCATTGATAACAAGCCAGTCATAACTTAGATAAGAATTGCGAAGACCTCGGCGTAGCGAGTTAAATTGTAAATTAACAGAAGCTCACGGCCTTATTTATGAAATTATGGTTCCGCTAAAACACTTCTCAGAGGCAGTTTAAATAATCTGTGATTAGGTTTTTCCCTTTACCACAAACTATTTAAACTACATATGAGGAGATTTTTAAGGTGTCGTGTTTTTTATAAATAAGACCGTTACTTCACACTTGCTTTATTTCATGCTTCATAGCGTGCTATTATGGTGCGCTAAAATAAAGCCCAATGTTTTACGTCGTATGTCATAATTCTTATTTTGTTGTGATAGGTTTAGCAAGAATGTGCTTTCTTTCGTTCAGTTATTTTTCAATCGTTCAATTTTTTTAGCGTTCCGTACCTCAAAAGGAAAAACGGAACCCTTATAGGATCACTTTGTTGTCCTTCCGTCCGTCCGTCCGTCTGTCAATACACTTTATCTCTGGAACGCATGGTCATCATCATCATCATCATCAGCCATTTGACGCCCACTGCAGTACACAGGCCTCCCTCATGGTTTTCTAACCATGAAGGGGTTTGCCATAATCGCCACGCTTGGCAGGCGGGTTGGCGATCGCAGTATGCGGTTGGAATCTCAGGAAGACGCTGCTGCCCGTCTCCTGGTAATTTATTTCCTTATTCGCCTCCTACGACATCCACGGAAGCAAATGGAGTGACGCTATTCTTAATCCGGCGCCACACGGACGAACGCGTGGTATCGAATTGAAATTAAAACCATATTACTTAGGTCCACAGTCCCTTGAAGCTGTGAAAAACTTCAAAGTTCTAAGTTAACGTTAAAAAAAGGTACGGCTGTCTGTGTCGCAAAAAACGTATATTTCGACACTCTCGAGGGAATCAAAATTTGTAGGATACTTTCCGTTGATCTACTAGTAGAACTATCAAAAACTGCGAGACTACAAATTTGTACGGAACCCTCTGTGGACGAGTCCGACTCGCATTTCTCCGATTTTTCCTTCATCCTCTCCTTATGTCCAAGCTATCGCTACATTTCTTTCTCAACTTTCATCAAACTTATATTGGTGTGACATTGTTTTTATTATACCATAGGAAACGAATGAAAACTCAAAAACATCTTTTTGCTTTTTCGATGGGTTTTTACAGGTCTCAAAACAATGCGAATTATCAAGTTAATCTAATAATAAAAACTTATAAGCTTGTATTATGTACTTCTATACTTATTAAATTTAGTTTTTTATTGAATTCTAAAATTTTTCTACTAATGCCGTAGACGTATAAAAGCAACATTATTTTACGAGATAACTCAAATAAACGCTTCATAAATTATAAGCCCGATCTTTATGGCGCATTTTTGTGCCACATGACTAGAATGACTTTTTGACAGGTTACTATATCATGAAAAGTATTAGTCGTAGAGAAATAAATTAAGCACGGTTATTTATCTCTTTCCAATGTGATTTTTTTCGTGCAAGTTCTCCATTCTAGTCAATGCAATGCAAAGAATTCCGGATGGCGACAACCGCCGTCCGTCGAAGGAATACTTATATAGTACCGTTGGTGCGCCTCCGGTCGGTACCCTAAAAACACGGAAAAGGCTTATCAAGTTAGTGTGAAAAGCTTTTTTATATGCTGCACTTGCTAATCGCTTTTTTGTTTGCCAGTTCGTCGTCTCTAATCAAGAACCTTTGTGTGAGAAGCCCAATCGACTATCGATTCTTCGAAAAAGGTCAGCCCATGCCACTTCAATTTGCTAATATTAGGCTATGTCAAAAGCATGGTTAGAATATTTATTTAAACTCGGTTAATTAAGGACTTGAAAAGACTAACTTTGGAGTTCTTTTGACAATTTTTTCTCCCAAATGATCTAGATTTTCAAATGGACACCTAGTTTAACTTTGCATTAAGTCGCAGTTTCTGTGCTACTTTGAATAAAAAAAAATTGATTGATTGACTGCATGCAAAAATGTATTAAAATGAAGCAAATGTAGGCTCTACCATGTCAAGTTCCCTGACGGAAACCTAAACGTATCCTATTTCAATAGGTGTTCAATCTCAATACTAATAAAGCTTCATCTAGCTTGGCAATTAATTTTACTAGCACTAGGTTGACAATGGAGCGAATTGAGATTGAACTTTGTTGCGAATTTTTATATAGCTAATACTTACGCCTGTATCCCGGAGGGATACGCTAACCGTGAAGGAAAACATCGCGAGGCAACCCGCGGCTTGGTTGGCTCCGCACACTTGTCTTTCTTGTGGGCTAGGCCGACTAAGCTGTCAGGATGGTATAGGTGCTGGGCAAGCCTACTCCATCTAAAAACAGTGTCCCAGGCACTGCAGCGTCCGAGTGGTCCCTTCACCCATGTAGTGTGAGTGAAGGTGCCACTGGACGCAGTATAGATTATCTCATAACGTAGATGCAAAGGCCAAAGTTTCTCGGAGGGGTAGGCATACACCAGGGTTTGCCACTTGCCACGATCCTGACAAACCTCGCTTCGTGGACATTCATTCGTCATCATCGACCCATTATGTCCCCACCGAGGGGCACGGGTCTCTTCCCTGAGGAAGGTATAGGCCATACTCCACCACGGGGGCCAAGTCCGGATTGGTGGAGGCTTGTAGACTAGTGGCTCGTCTACTGTCAGAAGTTGTCAAGCCGCCCTAAGGCCTCTGACTTGGCTTAACGATTGCCGTCTATCGACGGCAGCCGGCACCAACAGCTTAACGTGCCTTGCGAAGCATGGAACCGCTCGGAAAAATGCCACTAGCGTTAGGCATAGACGGCGACCGATCCATGCACTGAACGCGCCCTGTGTTGCTTAACCTTCGTGATCGTTTAAGATCACTCAGGCAGCCGGGGCTACGAGCGATTCATTAGTCGCTGCACAATTTGTTTTTTGTGTTTGCACTTTTGTTATAAGACTTCTGAATTTTTTGATAAATTTTCATTTTTTTTCTACGGTGTTTTTTGCTTTATAATAGCGCTGTTTGATAGATATTGCACTATAATAAAGCATAATAATATGTGTTACGTAGAATGGGCATTTTTCTATTTAGGACAATGCTTTACAGAAGGCTACGGCATTAGTAAAGCGCGTGAAGCGCGAATTTATTAAAATTAAGTACATTGTGATATTTTGGAGAACTCGTTGGTTACTCGTTTTCGGTACTTACTTTTTAATATAACAGATATTTAAACCAATGTAGCTATAGCTGTTCGAGATAGGTGATGTCTTAGACACTGTAATGCCTGGGACATATTTTTTTAGTAAAAGTTGACTTTAATTTAGGTATTCGCCAAATTATTCAATTTGCTTCACAAATATTAGAAGAAGGGAAAGGGTTCAGCAGGGTTGGTTCCCTAACGCTTGTAACAGTCAGCAGTCGAACGGTAGTGCAAGAAAAGATGAAGATAAAATAAACCTATATAAATATGTTAAATACAAAATGCACTGGGCACTGAAGGGCCCAGACAGTGGCTGGATGCGGGCGGCGGAAACTTGGAAAACCATGAGGGAGGCCTATGTCCTGCAGTGGGCGACAAATGGCTGATGATGATGAGTGAAGGGCCGACAAAATTAGGGTTTTATTGCAAATAAAAGTGTTACAGTTTGTCTTGGCTCACAAACTAGGATTCCCTGTGATGAGCCAGGCTGCTTCCGTGTGCGAAAGTTGGTACTTACTAAGTTACTATAGTGATGACATAATTAATACTTAATCATCATTAGACCACATTACATACACAATTAATAAGGTTTGGTGTCGATATACCTACTCATATTAGGACTGTTTGTGCGGATTGCTAGGACTCATATTAGGATCGTTTGTGCGGATTAGGATTATTAGTGCGCTGGCACGGTGCGTGAGATCCGAGAGGGTCAGGTTCAAATCCCGCTTTCGGAGCGGTAAGTAGCACGATCCTTAGCAGACACCTACCGTTCGATAGGTCGTGGGTTCCATTTCAACCGTAATGTTCATAAGAGGTTTATCCCCGGTTTCCCGTACACAAACGATCAATCTGCTCTTAACAACTGGGCCCCATTTCGTAGAACTACCATTCATGGTTTACTATGATGGCAATTATTATGCGATGTGTGTAGGTAGATAGTCAATTAGCCCACAGATTAACAAGTCTGAAGACTAATCGGCTACTGCTAATGAATTGTCATGATAGACTATGAATCGTAATTTTTTTTAAGCACTGGCCAACTGACAGCTCGCCTGTCCCAAAAATAAACGCAGCTAGGGATATTTTTTCAAAACTGAGAAATATGTACCCTTATTGGTTACTATTTGATTCCAGTAACCAATAGTTGAAAAAAATGTTTATTTTTGGGACAGCCGAGCTGTTAACAATAGATTAACTGATTGTATACAAGTAACAGGTGGTCAAAGATCCTTGATTGAGTCGGTTACCTACCAAAATTAATCAAGCTTCGACGTATAAGGAAACACTCCACAACTCACCGATTTTCCAAGTCATATTCTTGTTTTCCACCAGTAATCGAATGAGCGTACTAACGATGCGTGAATAAAAGTACACACAAGACGACGCGTATGAAATAAAAGAATTGTACGATCCCTTGTAAAGTTCGTACTGTAATGGTTGGCACCGGTCGTCCGTGGAAGGTTTATATAGCTCCGCAAATATCGTAAATAAATATCGGATTTCCCAGCTCGCCCGCGATGGCGAGTAAAATAACAACAATGCGATGCGTAGGTACTTTGTGTTTATTTTATCATTTGGTTAGGTATTACTGACCGGCTGAAGCTTTCGAGCGGACTGGATAAACTATGTTTTTATTGTTTGTTTATATTGTTTAAAGTGTTTCATGGAAATATTAGAAACGGGAAAACGTTGAATGTCTGATAGTACTGGGGTAATTTGAGTGTCAAGACACAAAAAGTCCAATTTTACACGCCCACCGAACCTAACGAATCATGTAATGCTCGGTAGATAACTTTACCAAAAAACTGCGCACGGAAAGAATTTGCGATGAACACGTGAGAGCAAAAATGTTTAACTATACAGGGTTATTTCTAAAATGCGCAATCTATGATGTTTCATGTCGGTTTCTGTCGGTTGATGTCGGTTGGAGTTCGTCTTTGACAACTTTTGTTCTGCGACATTTGAAAATTTTAAAATCAATTTTGCATTTTAGAATTATATATTTTTTATTTTCACTGGGTTCCATTTGTGATGGCGTTATCAGATAGATAATGCTTAAAACCACACGTGTTACTTATGATGAAAATTGTTTTCCGTATAAAACATTCGTAAGCACTACAACTACACTACTACTTCTTGCCCTTCTATCACGTAACTATCCACTCTATCGGGTTAACGTCGGCCAAATAGAGGATGTATTAGGGAAAGACAAGCCAGCCAATATAGCCGAGCCAGCCAATATGCTGAAGAACGCGAAAAAGGTTTGTCATTGTAAGGATCGTGGCAAGTGGCAAACCCTGGTCTCTGCGTACCCCTTCGGGATACAGGCGTGAGGTTATATATTTGTGCGGCTGGATGAGGATGGCCGAGGACAGAAGGAAGTGGCGTGCTTGGGGGAGGCCTATGTCCAGCAGTAGACGAGTATGTACGAGCTGATGAATTGATTTGCATGAATCATAATGTATACGTCTTACCGCTAAAAAAACTGCTCTGTCTCTGTTCCACATGCTGGTGGTGTTAGCTTTCCCTGTTTACTCTCTATTCATAACCTCGTTTCTGGAGGCTCCGCGTTCTGTTAGACCTTGCTTTACTACGGCAATATTTTGAGGGAATGTTCTTTTCATTGTGAAAAACAGTAACTCTTATTATTTGTGATTTATCTGTAATGCTATGGTATAACATATTTGTAAATATTCGTAATTTCCATCAAATGACTGTAAACTGTGAATCCAAATTCAAAATGGTAGGAAGTACCATAACGTTAATTTTTTATAGTATGTTAAATGTATTAGTCTGTCGTACGATATGCGTAAACAATTAAAAGAACAATTGAGTCGGCCGACTTCGACCACAATACGCTCGACCATAGTTTTTTTTTTCTGTTTTTATTACTTTTTGTCCTGATATTGTTTGGGCTTATGTGAAGTGTGTTATTTTGGGGGTAACAAAAAAAAAATTTTAACACGTAGTTATTTTCAAAACTTGTACATAGCATAGTTTCTAAATCATGGTCAGACTATCCCCTTAAAAAAACTTTGCACGAATTCAAAGTTACCCTGTAGTTTTCAGTCTTCCTCTGGATCTCCGCCCAGGGTTTGAGAGGGCACCTCGTTGCCAATGTAGTCTGGATGGAGGCTTTCGTTTCACGTGCCGTAGCCATCTCAGCTTCTCTTGCACTTTTTCGGCGATTTAACGCACTGAGAGGCTTTTTGTCGTTTAGTCTATATATATACGTCCCACTGCAGGGCACAGGCCTTCCCTCAGAGAGAGTGTGGGCTTAATTATCACGCCACGGTTCCTCACTATGTTTTCCTTTACAGTTAGCGAGTGGTATTGCTTGCTACTATAACTTCACAAATGTACTTAGGTAACTTAGAAAACTAAGTCATTGGTACATGCCAGGATTCGAACCCTCGACCTCCCGAAGCGGTGGTCGCGGAGCGGTAGATGCGTAATTAAAGCTTTGTTAAATTATTTTGTCTAATAAGGAGTAAAGTCAGTTTTTTAATTCGATGCAAAAAAAGGAGAGGGAAGAAAGAAAGACAAGTTTCGATAGTTAAGACATTTTATCATGTGCCCAATATATTCGACATACATACATGATTTGCACTGGCTCACTACGCCTCTTCAAAACACGTTTCACCGAATTAAATTTCATCTATGCACACCGTCTAGTGCAGGGATCCACAAACTATTTTGGACAAGTGACCCCTTTTCCAAAATGAACTGTTACCTTAGACCCCCATGGCCAAATTACCTACTTTTAAGATCAACCCCCTTATTCATATTGGTCCGCTAACTTAAAACAGCTGCTACAGAGTGTTATTTTTCATTCTGACTTAGGTCAATAGAAGAAGACATTCAATATTGGTGAGTAGCAGCCTTAAATCTCCACGTTCGTTGATTTTCAAACGGTTTCTTTGTTTCGTCAAAATGTTTGTTACCACACTGAAGCTTTGTTCAACTAGGTATGATGATGGAAAAGCGATAAGGTATTTTTCAGCAATGTTCCACAATGTAGGATACTGTGTTTCAATGTTGCGTTGCAACCAGAACTTCTGATAGCCTTGGTTGAACTTCTGCTTAAGCTCTTCGTCTGTGCTGATGGTAATCAACTCTTCTTGCATTATCAGATTGGCATTATCTTCTATGGCTGTGGTATTGTACGGATTTATTATCCATTGAGGAATTTGTAAATTTAAAAGATCCTCAAACCTCTCCGTAAAATCCTTGTGTAATGCATCCAAGTGAGTGACATATAATAAAATGTCATCATCTTGAAGCATTTCTGCGAATATTCTTTTCTGCCTAAATTTTGTTTATAAAGGATTAGTACCCACGAAGGCCGATATCGTCCTTTCTTTCCAAAGATATCATCAAGTAATAAATATCTGTTTTACAATTGTTCAGATTTTCTTTCAAATTAGGATCTTTTTCTTGTAATAACTCTAACACAGATTCAAAAATGGCTGAAAATCTTTCTAAGCAAGAGCCTCTTGATAGCCAGCGAACTTCAGTGTGCAGAAGTAATCGAGTAAAGACTTCGTCGTTTTCTTCACATAGCTGAGCAAATAACCGAGAGTTTAAAGAATTGCTTCGAATCTTGTTGATAGCATTTATTACATATTGTAAAAACTTATGCAATCTAGGACTCAGCTTTTTTGCTACTAAATGCTGCCTGTAAATCACGCAGTGAATGACCAGTACATCAGGCAGTTGTCGCTTTAAGTGAGCTATAAAACCACGTTGACGACCAACCATAGACGGTGCACCATCAGTCGCAACAGAAACAATGTTCTTCCATGGAATAGCTTTGTCAGTAAAAAAATGTTCCACGGCCTGAAAAATCGATTCTCCTTTGGTATCAGTCTCTAAATATGTAGCAAAAAGCAGTTCTTGGCACATATTTTCATCTTTGACATATCGAACATATCCTAACAACAGAGCTTCATTGCCGGGTAATGTAGATAGACTCGTCCAACTGGAGAGAGAATCTGTCGGTCTGTAAGAACTTGCATAAAATGTTTTCCACATCGCTTCCCATCTCGTCTATGCGTCTCTGAAAGTCTGAACGGTGTTATTGCTCAAAGGTATTCTCTTTAAAATATCATGTGCGGGTTTGTGCAATACATTGTTAAGGACCTCCGCAATAGTAAGGTAAGCTGCTCTCCAATTGTGTGGGGTTTCCCCGACTTCGCTATTAGTAAAGATATATTATAGGACGCTCGTAAACCATCATCGTCTTTAATAGATGATGACGCAAACATCGATCTTATGGATGGCCTTTTGTCTAGTTTTTCTTTAAGTGCTTGAAAAAATGACAAGGGCTTACTTTTTTTGTCAGCATGTACTCTTGATAAGTGGTCATCATTTTTGAAGACTCAGTAGGCCACTAATATATTTTTCACACCTCCTGCTCGACAATGCCTTATTACGTACCGTCAAATATCATCGTAAAGCATGGCCTTGTCTCTCGAGGGCAATAATAATGAAGAATTTCCCTAGGGAATAAAGTGATTTGAATTTAGAATGTCAAAATTCGCATGAAAACTATGGAGAAGCCCCGCATTGCAATTCGAAATTCGAATTGTTGTTCGAAACTCACCTCTTTTTTTTCTTTTTTTTCTGAAATACTGTGTCCTGTGACCGCGCGAAACACCAACAAAAAAAAGAAAAAAAGGCGCGAATTGCAAATACGAATTTAAAAGTTATATTCAATTTAAGTTGCTAAGCCGTAAAAGAGTGTGGACTTTATATTTAATTTCAGGTTTTAATACATATTTTCAACTTATGCAGCCCTGTCTTTTTATTGTCTCCCAGATGGTGTGAAAAGTAGAGTATTCACCTCTGGAATAAAACATGTCTTAGTCTCGGGCGGTATGAACCCCTCGCTTCACTCAGGACTCTACATAACTCCCTCGCTTCGCTCAGGAGTTAAAATTTAACTCCCTCGCTGCGCTCGCGAGTTAACTCGGAGTCCTTCGCTCCGCTCAGGGTTCAATATGCCGCCCATGACATAATACATGGTTTTATTCCCTTAGTACATAATCTACGAAGATCCTTTTAAATCACATCCTTTTAAGAAGCAAATAAATGAATAAAGTATTATTATTATTACTGAATACTTTTTCACATATGAGACACATCGGCAAGTGTTCATTTGATGGAGATGCAATAAATCCGAACTTAAAGTACCTACCTAGTCCAAACAGTATTATCTGCATTTTTTTTTCGTGTCCGCCATCATAAAACTCTCAGTAATCCTGCAAATAAAAAAATAAGAAACTACCTAAATAAAAAACAATAATAAACTGTTAAATTTACTGGTAAATTTTTATAATTGAAACAACTGAGGCAACTGCAAACTGCAAACAATCTACAGATAGCTCAACTGATCACTATCACACAGCCCAAGGAGTCGATATCGACCACTTTGGGAATCCCAGGTCTAGTGGCTACCTACACACTAAATAGAGGAAGATGAATAGATGAAGTGTCCATTTAGACGCTGTTGTCCCTGGGATTCTTTTAAAATTACTCCCCAAACCTGTGGCAAAAGTTACCTACTAATTCCACTAAGGTTTGCGCTGCGGATGACGACAGTTTTATTATTGTTAGACTAACTTGATTTTTCGCATTTTTTCAGACTTGATAAACGATTACAAAAAATTTGCTTTAGGTTTTTTTTATTTTTTCTGAGTTTTTCTGTATCATCTATCTATGGCATAAGCACGCCACTCCAATCAAAGTTTCAGGCAAGTTCCCCATTGGCATGAAAAGAATTAGGTAAGGGAAGTGGAGGTTTTCTCACTGACCATTTCTTTCGAGTTATGTATTTTTTAATGACTCGCGATACTCATACATAGTTACATTAAACGGGTCTAATCGCGGCTATTTTTTAGGTAAAATTTCCCAAAAGAAAATGTTTACCTAATAAATATTCGCGATTCATAAGCAACCTATATAAGTCCTACAGTACCTAGGGCACAGGCCTCTCAGAGAGAGAGTATGGGCTTAATCACCACGCGTGCCCACCGCGGATTGGCGATTTCAAGCGCTGAGGTATGTGAATAGCTCAGACACCCAGGTTTCCTCATGATGTTTTCCTTCACCGTTAGCGAGTGGTATTGCTACTATAACTTCACAAATGTACTTAACTTAGAAAACAAAGTCATAGGTACATGCCCGCGCTGGGGATCGAACCTGAGTCTCCCGCTTCCGAGTCCAATGTTCTACCCACTAGGCTACCACCGCTTCGCGATTAGGCCCGTTTCATCATCATCATCAGCCACTTGACACCCACTGCAGGACATAGGCCTCCTTTGTGGTTTTCTTAACCATGAAGGGTTTTGCCATAATCGCCACGCTTGGCAGGCGGGTTGGCGATCGCAGTATGTGGTGGGAATCTCAGGAAGACGCTGCTGCCCGTCTCCTGGTAATTGATTTCCTCAGTCGCCTTCTACGACATCCACGGAAGGAAATGGAGGGACGCAATTCTTAATCCGGCGCCACACGGTAGGCCCGTTTAATGTATAACTATGTCGTTCGAGTTTACATTGTTGGTCTTTCCCAGAAAAGCACAGGAACCTTTTGAACCACCCAGTCCTCCAGAGGAAGGTAGCTAACTTAGCAACGGACTGGTGTCACTATTATGTGATAATACCTTCCTCTGTGATAATACCTTCCTCTGTGATAATACCAACCAACCAACAATTCAAGTAAATGACACTTGACAACAAAAACAAGCCAACGTTTGCGAACCGTCATCGCCAGGTTTTCCTTCTAAGAATTATCTGTTTGTTTTGACAATACTACACTGCAATTGAGGTATTGTAACTTCTAAGTGTAAACCACTCCGCTTCCCAATGATTTGAGTAGCAGTAAGGAGGAACTAACGAACACTTCCACGATACGCCAGTGTTCCGCGGCACACACTTTGCGGAACACTGCTCTTAACCCGGAGGTGAAAATCACTCCGAAACTTCTGAAGCTACGCAGGTATTTCAAACAAATACCTACTATAGTTGTTTTTTTGCATGTTACACAATAGTAAGCGCCTGCCGCTTTTACACTACCTGCTTGAACTGTAAGTGAGAAATGATCCATAGAGCAGATGAGGCCCTACCCAATATTGTTAAACATAAAGTAGGTATTTATTATCTGTGCCTGTATTTTCTCCAAATAAACAATTTCAATTAAATTATATATGTACTGTATAAATACATACTGTCCAGAAAATTGAAAAAGGAAATAAATATTCACGAGTAGGTTTTAGAGATTTCCTACTTTAATTGCATAATGCCCTAATGTATAGGACGCCCCAGGGCTCAGGAGGGAGGGCAGTGGAATCTTCAGGACTTGGTGCGCATCATAAGGCTGCCCTTAGCATGCAAACCTCGAGAAAGGACAAAAACCCCATCTCGCTCTCATCCGCTAAGTGAGAAGGATGGGGCGATTTCTGTGTATATAAAAGTCATTCTCGAGGCTAAGCAAACAGGCCCTAGAGTCTTACACACAGTAGTTTTTCAATAGAATGATATAAGCACGACAATAATTGCTATTTGTCACAATTTCGTAGTCTGCTAAGCATTAGAGTACAATGTAATTCCAATAGTATTGCCCGCGCAAATTAAATAGGCATCTCTCGCGAAGAACGAATCGCGCGAGGCGCCGAGTAAAGTTGCAGGTTATACGGTATAGCTTACACCATAAGAATGCGATTGTTTACTAGACTACCAATAGTATCAATGAAATAACCATTGTTTTCGAACTAAAACTTTCGTAAGCACTACCACACATTTTCAACTTAACACCGGATAAACTTACTTGGTTTTTTGTCCGAAGAGTCCGATCAGGTTTCGCTCTAATTCGCAGAGCTTAATCATGAAGTTAATAATAAATAACCATTGCCTTAATAATGTGACTCTATTGAACAACTACGCATTTTAGGTACTCGCCCCCCAAGGTTATGAGCTAGACAAGGAGCTAGAGCTAGGGCAGGCTCAAAATTTACTATGACCTTAGCATTTCCTGACGAGGTACCCCTGGCTACGGCCCTGGTACAAACGATACTTTACAATGTTACTAACATTCTAACCATGCTGTTACAGTTGCTAATGGTGATTGATTGGTGTTTTTACGACCGGGGATTTCATTTTCAGTTATGAATCACCCCATTCGCTGTTCAGAGACGACTCTCCAATATAGAGATAATTCCGATAAATATTTACTCTCCAACAACTATCAAACTACAAACAAAAGGTAATTCTTGTCACGTGATACAAGAACGTTCCGTACAAATCGGACGTAAACTGGTCTTCTTAGGTTGATAGTGTCGCCTCTCAATGGAAAAACTATCTAATAAAAGTTATCTTACTGACAGCCGTTAAGGGCTCCACACTAGCGCCACCAAGGACATTTTTTTGTACATCGTTTTTGCAAAACGTGTCTGTACAAAATGTACAATCACTCAATCATGTTAATCATGCTTTTTAGGACTCACGTCGGAGAACCTAGGAACATGGACTATATAGCATTTTGGTGTTAATGTTATTTAGTCCTAGGTTTTTTGTCCTAGGTTCACTATAGGCCCTAAAAATCACAATTAACATGATTGAGAGATTGTACAGACACTTTACAAATACGGTCTGTAAAAAAGTTTTTTTTTTCCTCTTGGTGGCGCTAGTGTTAACCCGCCTTAATAGTAGAAAACAGATTGGTAGTGTCTGAGAAAGTGGGGGTTAGATTACAAGTTAGAAGGAAAAGATTTTTTCAGTAGGATGATCCTGTGATCCACAGGAATCAGGAGATCTTACGTCACGGGGAATTGCTGTCAAGTTTTTCTTGATCGAGGAAAGGGCATAAATTTTCTAAGATATCTTAGATCTAGCCATTAGTCGTGCTTGATCGGTTCAGTATCTGAGCTTTACTTCCGTGAATACACCTCGGTATTATTACGTATATACCACGCTTAGTCAGTGACTGTTAATTTGATTCATATTCATCTCAGACGTCGTTATGACGCCAGCGCTTACTGAATACATAATTATTAGAATAGGCAATTGCCTCGATGCCAACCTAACTCAACTGAGCTGATTTTACTGTGTTGTGGTACAATCGATGGTACATTAACCTTTACATACGTGCACTCTCGTCAGTTACGTTAAGGACGATTTTGCAACAAAAATGTTAAGGTTGACCGTGTCGACTGTACGACGTCCTTGAACAACAAAAAGGGAATTAGTCGAGATGAGTTTGCGATAACACGAAGATATATATATTTTTTATTATTTGTTTATTCGACTGAAGTCCGAAGAATTCTAAGTCACTTCCCGCCAATAAGATCCGAAATACGTCAGTTATTTTTCAGGAATTTTACCTCCTAGGTAGAGCTAAAATAGGATACTTTATAGAGTGCTCTTCTAGTGTACAGGCGTGCGTATATACTAAACAGTCTTTCTCAAACTGGGCGATAACGCCCCAACGCCCCTTGTGGGAGCTAGGACATTATTTCATTTTTTTAGTTAGCTGGGTTTGTGCCCCACTGCTGGTCAAAGGCCTTCACCTTGATGTTCCACTCCTTGGAACATATTTCATAGAACTAAAACTATCTTCTTTCAGTTCTATCCATCCTAAGGATGTCTGGAAGAGATTTACCGCTTTTAGCGACAAGACCGTAGATTGTATACTATTAAAAACTAGATATTATGTAGGTAGGTACCTTATCTCTGTAAATTACTGGTGTGCAATATTCTTTCAACATCTCCAAATATTTCCTACGGAAAAAGATAAATTTGTGAAAATACACCTTCAAACATCAAGTAACTTTATATGTTCGGCCCCTGGGCTTGATGAATCCATGTACCTACTTGTACACCATCCATAGTTCGGAGGTAATGTCCCGAGTCCGATGTTATGTAAATTGCCATGTCGCCTGTACCTTACCAAGTGCGCAATACCTATAGAATAAAAGCCTTTGTCACTTAATTCTCCAATTAAGTTGTAACGGAAGGCAGGTGATGAATTGATGAGTCTTGTCTTGTTTGTTACTCTGGCTTCAGCGGTAACCTAACCAGTTATAATTCAACACCAAATGCATTGAGGTTAAGGGACGGTGATAGCATCCGTTTATAGCCGTATTATTATCCTTGCTCCTTTATCTCTAGGGTTTTAAAACAGCCAGTTGTTGCTATAAAACAGTTAAAGATAGCGGTGAGCAGTGAAAGTGAGGTCTCTTTTCAAGTCAAGTGACTGAGGAGGTACAGTTTCCAGAATGGATAACAAAATCGGTGAGTAATATGTTCACTTTGCCTTGAAGAAAAACATGTGTGTAACGATTTCAAATATTTGTCTAAAAATCCAACACCCAACGGCTCTAAAAATTCTTAAGCAGCTTTTCAGTTACTTTTATGTGTAATTTCAACGCACCCGTTGAAATTTGGAATGTAAGAAGGTACCTAATGAAGGTAGGCCCGGAGACCACACAATTTGAACAAAAATCTGCAGACACCTGATTATAAAGAGTTATTTATAAAATGAGCAATTCCTGAGACACCCCGATTCGCGTTTGTGTTTGGCAAAACTTTTTTTCATGGGTTTTACCCAAATTTTAATTTTATAGTTTTATTAAATTAAATTAGAGCTTTACGCGCTCCACTAAATGGAACTCAGTAAATAATTTTCATACAAATGTAAAATAAAAACGGAAAAATAAAAAATATATTCGATAAAAAGACATCAAAAGTCGAGGACAAAGTTGTTGTAAATGAAAAACTCTAACCGACGTTTTTCAGGAATATTTAAAATCCAATCTTTAAACGTGCATTGTTTATTTATAATTAGATAGGTCCCCATAAACTAAGTGAAATATCGAAAAATTTATTTCCTAGTTTTCTAGTCTTTGTTTTGTTCGGTTAGGTACCTACGACAAGATTAATGAAAAACAGTCGTTAAAACATCTCCAAAACTAAATTAAATGAAAAACAAATCGTATTTCTCGTCTCTGGAGACAAGAGTCATGGATGTCTTAATTCCAATTTGAATCACCATGGTAAACGTGGAACTTTACTTGGTGAACGAGTCCGGCTCGCACTTGACCGGCTTTCTTTCCACGTCTGTGATGTCCTTGTCTGATTACCATAAACTTTGGCCTTTGCATGTAGGTACGTAATGAGATGATTTATACAGATTTATGTAGTCTAGTAACCAATCGCATTCCAATGGTATAACCCGTGCAACTTAAGTCGATGTCTCACGAGATTCGATCTTCTTCGCGTGAAATGCTTATTTAATTTTCGCGGATGCCATTGGAATGACATCTGCTACTGCTTAGTAGACTACCAAATACAGAGTGTTAATTTGCAAGCGTGCCATATTTTAGGACGTGATTATACTGCTGATTATCAACAGAAATCAATCATAAAAGAAGATACTATTTTTTTTCTTTTATTCTCTGACGTCACACTTTCTATCGATAAAGAGAACGCCCAGCTCTAATATCGAATTATCTCGCGCATCCCTAAATTTTCGTGTAAAAGGACGACGGCTTGGCAACCACGCGCATCCACACACACACACACACATTCGCACCCCGCGCGGCATGCGCATGCGTCAATCACAGTCACAGATAGATAGAACAAACACGCCGCGCTAGCGCACCCCCAATTAGCCTAGCCCACTCAGTGACCGGACATCCTTTGTGACGTGCGCACGTGCCGGTATCGCACGCTCTTTCATTACGCCGCGCGCCGTTTCGTAAAGACAATGACGGACAACTACACAAATATTGAGTTAGTGGAAATGGTGCGACTGTACGCAGTGAGTGGCGATAGTTTGCGGCAAGCTGTCGAAATGTTTCCGAATCGGCCGAGACCATCTCGCCAAGTAATGCTGGCTGCTACTCAACGGCTACGAGATTACCGCCAGTTTGACGTGCCCAACCATGCCCAAGGTCGAGGCGGAGTAGGAATCAGCGTGGAGCTGCAGGAACAAATTCTTGCTTATTTTGCAAATGAACCCCGTGCCAGCACCCGGGAGGCAGGGCGGCACTTCGGCATCAGCCACGTAACGGTGTGGAATGTGCTAAAGCAGGAGGAATTGCACCCGTTCCACTTCCGAAGAGTGCAAGAGCTTCTGCCCACGGATGCCGCCCCACGTGTTGCGTTCTGCCGATGGTTGCTTGAAAACCAAACCATTAACATTTTATGGTCCGATGAAAGTTTGTTCACGCGAATCGGTGTGTTCAATGTCCACAATGAACATTGGTGGGCCCACCGAGAACACAACCCCAATAAAACAAAACGGGACTCATTCCAACATAGGTTTAGTTTTAACGTGTTGGCGTGAACCCGTTGGGGCCTTATTTTATCGAGGGCCGCCTCAACAGCGCTACATACTTGGAGTTGCTGCACCACATGGTTGATGAGATGTTGGATGACGTGCCACTGAGCAATTATCAAAACCTCCATATTCAGCAGGACGGTGCTCCTCCGCACTACGGACTCATAGTGCGCGAGTACCTCAATG
The DNA here is from genome assembly GCA_947310995.1 of Yponomeuta cagnagella. NCBI lineage: Eukaryota > Metazoa > Arthropoda > Insecta > Lepidoptera > Yponomeutidae > Yponomeuta > Yponomeuta cagnagella. The sequence goes on from OX371284.1 coordinate 3,720,510, forward strand.
ACACTTTTGGTGACCGCTGGATAGGACGCGGAGGCCCAGTGGCCTGGCCAGCGCGGTCCCCGGATCTTACTCCCCTAGACTTTTATTTGTGGGGAGACGTTAAAAGACTGGTGTATGCTGAAGAAGTTAACAGTGCGGCTGTGTTGCGTGAAAGGATTGTTTCTGCCTTCCAAACTGTTAGGGAAAATGTGTTTGTGTTGCAAAATTTAAAAAGTAATTTGTGTCGCCGTGCGAGACTATGCATAGCGCAGAATGGTGGCCACTTCGAACAATTGCTCCATACAACTTAATCATTGTAAGTACCCTGTAAATAACGTTTCAATTAGTGTAAATAATGGTGATTTCAGACTTTTAACTACGCCAGATCAACGATTTATCTGAAGGTAGGTTAGTACTTGGGTATGTTATCTACTTCCCACTTTTTTGTACTAACCTGTAAATAAACTAATTTGCGCATAATACCTACTAACCTCCTACCAAAGAAATTGGTTGTTTTGTCGGTCCTACGCCCGTGAGAGTAGGAAGGGAAATCTGAAATCATCTGTTTCTTGTGTTGTTATTGCTGTTTCTTTCACTCGGTGCAAAACTGCAAACTTGGCAACGGTGTCTCGGTCTTTTCCCATTGCGTGCGTGTCGCAGCACCTTCAATCTTAGGTTATTCCTATTCAAACCCTAAAAATAAGTTTTATTTTTATCGACGGTTTCCTTCAATATGGAAGACTGCGAGTAGACTGCATTAGCCGGTAACATGAATTACTATTTTTTCTTTAAATATGGCACGCTTGCAAATTAACACCCTGTATAAGCAAATAATAATAATTGTATTGAAAAACTATGACATGTGCGTGTTAGACTAGGACCAGGACATGTGATTGTGTTGCGTCAGTAATTTATTATTTATTAGGTACTTAACTAATTAAATTAGTTCTTCTCAAATCCATTTCTGATACCATCATCATCAACCCATTTATGTCCCCACCGAGGGGCACGGGTCTCTTCCCTGAGGAAGGTATAGACCATACTCCACCACGGGGGCCAAGTCCGGATTGGTGGAGGCTTATAGACTAGTGGCTCGTCTACTGCCAGAAGTTGTCAAGCCGCTCTTAGGCCTCTGACTTGGCTTAACGACTGCCACCAACAGCTTAACGTGCCTTGCGAAGCACGGAACCGCTCGGAAAAATGCCACTAGCGTTAGGCATAGACAGCGACCCATCCATGCACTGAACGCGCCCTGTGTTGCTTAACCTTCGTGATCGTTTAAGATCACTCAGGCAGCCGGGGCTACGAGCGATTCTGATACCAACTATTTACTAATTATGTATCACTTACCTAGATCTAAGAAAATGTAGGTATGTAGCTTTTTTATGTACAATAAAGTGTTATCTATCTATCCACAGTGGCCCTCCTGGTTCTCCTCATCACTGCAGTCAGTTCCGAAGATACCTGGACCCCCAACTGCCCCTGCGTAAGGATCTACCGGCCTCTCTGCGCTTCTGACGGGATCACCTACAACAGTCCTTGCGAATTCGACTGCAGGAACGACTACTTGAGGAGCCAGTATGATCGCGAACTTCACGTGGTCAGGCCGGGCAGATGCGATGGAGGAGATATTTTTTAGAACGAAGAAGAAAAATTATCCCAGCGAAGGGTTGGCTGGCCCGTGGGGGTATGGAAAATCAGGAAAATACAGTCAGCTAATGAGGGAAATAATTCATTTAAGAGTTGGTCTATTGTCAGTGTAGCCCCAAAAGGAAGATTCGCATTGTAATGTACAGGGTATAACAAAATCCCCACATAGGTACATACGAAATGGGACGTTCTACTGGTTAATAATAAGAACAACTTGCTATGGGGAAAACTTCGAAATCGCGATAAAACCACTAAAAGTGGTAACTTTAGTAATCCATGATAAAGTTACCACTTGCGTCGTTAAAATGTATGGAACACTGGATATTTATAAGCGTTTATTAAACAATAGCAAAAGTTGTTCGTAGGTATAGAACCGACGTTTTCGGATGTGTTGTATAATCCAAAAATCTTAACTTTGTGTTTAATTTTATTAACGTCTTGTACTCAATATCAATATTAATCGCGATGTACTGCTAATTTAATTTGTTATTTTATTTTATGTCAATTCTAATAATTGTTATAACATTTCACCAATACACATTTAATTTGGACACTGTAGATCGATAGAGAACACTCTATAATCTTAATATTATTACTTTATAATTTATTTTATACTGTACCTACCTACTAATACATACATACATAAACTCATGCCTGTAGGCAGAGACCAGGGACTGCGACTTGCCACGTACTTATAATCCGCACAATTTCGTATGGCAAATTCATCCTGCGATCTCCCCATTATAGATCGATCTCCAGTTATGTTACAAAGATTGTGACTGTATTTTTGTATTCTTATTTTGTTTCAATTGGCAAATGAAATGAATTTTATTTATAAGAGGATTTTGTTACACCCTGTGTATCCATAAGCGTGTCTACTTCATTATTTCTAAGTCAACGTAATAGCAAGCAGCTCTACGAATATGTAGTGATGGTTCGATACTCTCCTTGAAGTGTTTTTCATAGGCTACAGCTAATTTGGAACTATTTTTTCCCTTTGCGTTACAAATCTTGAGTGGCGCCATCTTCTGGCGTCGATGTAGAAACTTTTCATTTTATAATTTGTCGTTTCTTTTTTTTACATATTAAGGCTGTTCTTAAGTCGAACATTCTGTCTCCCTCGGACAATTTAACATTTATACTGATAATATAAGATAAGATAAGAATACCAGGAAAAACACAAACATAAAATATTTACAAAAATACAGTACAAGCGATTGTAATAAAATGAGTATACTTTTGATAAATGTGGTCTGAGGGTTTGATAGATAATAAAATAGATATTTTCCTTATCCTGTTCCTAGTTTTTTATTGAGAAAATTAGATTCCAAAATTAATAATTTTGCAAACAACTTTTTTTTATTAAAAAGTACGTATAGGAAAACGGAAATATATTTAAAATGTCCGTAATTTATTTATGCCCTCAGACTACATTTACCAAATGTTTGCTCATTTTATTACAATAATTAAAAATGTTAAATAGTGCGAGCGAGATAGCATGCTCCACGTAAGAACAGTCAGAAACTGATAATAGTGGTGGTTATTTTTTGGATTATTGAGGTTAATAAATGACCTTAGGCCAAACAAACAACATGACAGATCTTATTGCTTCCCGTAATTTAGCGATGTAGAACAAAGCTGAATAAAATGTTCATTTATGGCATACAAATTTAAGTAATTTAAGCTTCCCTGCTCTGTGTCTGAATAATAGAAATGTATCGATTGCTTCGACAAGGATGAGAGTAGTACTACCTACCTAATAAAAAAAATATTTCAGTAGGTAAGAGGTACTTACCTTCTTAAAAACTTGTAACCATAAACCTTCGTGTTAAGTAAATAAAAATATTGTGATTAGTATAAAACGTAATAACCGCAGTTTTAGTTTATTTGTTCCACTCACCACACTAATTAAACACAACTTAAACCTTATCTTCATTCATATTGTACCTACTATTTCAAGTAAAATGTACCCGATTTTCAAGGCAGGAAAAAGATCCGTAAGGCACATACATAAATTCACGCCTGTATCCCAGATCGATAGGCAGAGACCACGGACTGCCACTTGCCACGATCCTAGCAGATCACTTTCGCTTCCTCAACATTCATTAGTCGTTGCATTCCCGCACGCCGGTTTCGGGTACTTTTTGCCCGCAAGAATATGAATAACAAGCTGTAAGAATAGAATACCCATAACAAATTAAACCAAGTGTAACATATTTAAGTACTCGCCCAATTTATCACAAAAGCGTTTCTAAAAGAAAGGCATCGTTTATATCAAAGGTTAGTTAAAAATGTGAAATTCCTGAAATACGTTAATGGGGAACTTGCATCAAAATTATATTTCGAGTGGCATTGTATTCATACCATAGAGGATAGAAAAATGTACAAAAAATAAAAAAATAACACGATATAAATATTTTTTTTCGCGCGATTCGATATTCTCGGGGAGAGATGCCTTTTTAGTTTGCGCGCGTTATATCATTGGAATGATATTGTACTGCTTGCTTATTAGACTACAATATAGAGGCATAACAGCTCAATAGCTAATCAATAGCACGGCAATTCGTGCTTATATAATTCTATTAAAAAACTTTGTGCGTGTATTAGGGCGAGATAAATAGTCGATTCTAAGAACGAGTCTTAGCGAAAGCACTTGCTTAAGAATTGATTTGTCTATCATAGACAGTACTTTGGCACTGCCTAAGTCGCGAAACTCGGACTTATTCTTAGCCGAGACTGAGTACGCTATATTCGATACTTGGCACGTTCTTAGAACACAATAGTAATCTGTGACAACTGTTAAGTTGTTAACTTCTTGCAGATGTGTTCTGTGATTGTCACGAAAACTTTGGAAAACTAAAGTTTGTGTGTTAGGTATTTATTTATTGTTTTCGTTGATACAATAAATAAATAATTATACAATGGATAATGAGTTGAAAATTTACTGGGATTCTTTAGAGAAGTTGATAATCTTCCTCAGGAATCTAATGTTGATTTACCCCGTTTCCCAAAATGTTACCTGAGAGATGTAATTAAGCCGTTGGATTTTGTTCTGGCTTTACTTTGTATGGGAAAGTTTCTATTACATTTCTTAAACTGCTAAATTCTTTATTCACGGCAGTGTGTGGGTCAAGAAATTTCAGGTCTCGAAAAAAATATGTTCGAAAGGCAAACGTGATTTCAATTATGTGCTCACCTCAATTAAAAAAAAAATTAATGACATATAGACTAAATCCGGGAAATCCCCTCAAAATTAATGTTCGTGGAGACGATCGCTACGGTGCTGCCATAACCTTTATCCAAAATATACTACGATATTCGAAAAAGACAATAAAATATACCGAAAAAGTATTAAAATACTGAATCTGGTCACACTGGTCAACCATCACAGACAATTTTTGACCTAAATTGACCGAACGAAAAGAAATTCACAGATACAATTGAAAAAAGTTTATTCACACGTTCTTAGCATTGGCCTAAGAACATGCATAGCCAAGCAAACGTCTAAGATATGTCTATTTTAGAAACACATTGATACTTAGCTAAGTTAGCATGAAGTAATGCTTAGCGAAGAATGAGTACGGACTCATGCTAAGCAACGACTATTTATCTCGCCCTTAGACTCTAGAGCCTGGTCTCAATAAATGAAAATATATTTACTCTAATAGTAAAAAACTTATTAAATTTGGGTTTACCTTTGAATTGTATTGTTTTCTAATAAAAATGTATACACATAAAATTTTATGAGATAAGGCAAATATTGACAAAAACTTCAAACATTAACAAGGCGTTAAACGCACTGACTGACGCCATAGTTTACGCCCGGTTTGTATGGCGATTTTGTACCAAGTGACTAGGTTTACTTTAAGACAGGTTAAAAAGTATTAGTCGCAGAGAAAAATATTCCAATATTTATCCTTTAAAATGGCCTCTCAAATATCTGGAAAACATTTTTTTTGCAAGTTCTCCATTTTGTTTTACAACTTCGAGTTTTCTTTTTCTGAGATTTAGTTTACACAATTTCATTTATATCAGGCTTTACCCAACATCTACCACAGCCTTAGGTAAATAATTATTTACTAATAATCATTTAAGACTATTCTCAGCCCACCTCTGCTCACTGCTGGGTCTTACTAACATATGTAACAGAATATCCATTCTTTAACCCATATGGTTTTGGTTTTAGCATTATTTATCAAACAGCACACAAAGCCGCAACAAAGCAGCAAAACCGTAAAATGACAATATGTCAAATATTATTTCCCTTTGTGCAGAATTCGAAAGACATAGAACAAAAGTTGTTGTAAAATAACAAATTGATATGTTTTAGGAATTGATTACTTTAGCGGTAACCTGTATAGCAGATTTATTATGTAGTTTCAATAAACATTGTAATTTAACAACAGTACCTTGGTATCAATAATGTATACTCATCACATTGTACATCAGAACCGTGACTAAACTTGACTTACAAATTAATTATAACTAAATTTAACATTGCACATCCCATAAAGCTAAAAAAATCTCTATAACCTTTACCCGTCTGAACTGAAGTGATTGCTGATATTTAACCAGATATATCACTACCTCAACCCAGGACTAACTTACAGTATTTATATTTTCGAAGGTATCAGCTCCGACATGGTATACTTTTTTCTCACAAAATCAGGCTCAATTAAGTCTGGTACAAAACCAACTAAGAATACATGTGTTATGAACCCTGTTATACCCCATATTTTGAACTTGTCATGAACAAAGATTGGTAAAGGCGTATTCTCCCACTCAAAGTGGGCATGGTTACTTTTGCTACATAAATCTTTAATAGTTACAGTAAAAACTTCTTCCACCTCATGCGAGTTTGGAGTTAGCTTTGTCATGTCAAAGTTATTTACGAAACCAACTACTGGGGTGATTTCCATGTCTTTATTCAGTCCTCTAACGGGAGACATTAACGTCCAGATGTCCACATCTTCCCTTGATAAGCCCAATTCTTCCTCAGATTCTCTTAAAGCTGTTGAAATTGCGTCTTCATCTTGATCAGTCTTTCCGCCTGGAAACGAGACTTGTCCACTATGGCTTTTTAGATTCGACGATCGTAGAGTGTAGAGCAGCGATACCTCTCCATCTACAAGACACAGAGGCACCAAGACCGCAGCAGTCTGCTTCGCTGGGTGATCTTGAAATGCAGAGAAGTCGATCTCCTTTAGATTTGCTACGCATCGTTCTTTTGAAGCAGTCGAGAGTAACGCTTGAGATGACCACGCTGACATAACTAGTTTGCGTATTGAATTGATCATTCAAATTATCTTTGCATCACTTTGTTACGTTTTCCGAGTGCTTTGTTTTGGAGAACTTGGATTTTCGAATTTTTCGACGGGTTAGCTAGGGGCCAAAGTTCATCACAAACTAGAGAGATGTCACAAACGTCTAACGTCAACTTGACAATCCACGGAACAGAAAAAAACAGTTTTTATTGTTCTGTGTGACAATCAGCTGTTTTAACTGGTAACACGAGAATAATTAGAATTATTCTACCACGACCACGCGAGACATTTTTTTTTTTACAAAAGCTACCATAATAACCCAGCACGTGATTTTCCCTACTGAAAACCACAGATTATAACATGATATGCTGAAACACAGACTACCTTTAGTGCTGAAAGCTCTGTTGACAAGACAAGAAAAATTCGGAAAATTCAAAAATGTTCATCAGGTTCGGCCTTGGATTATGAACTTTTACGGTACAAATTCCACAAAAAACCTAGCAAAATGACTGCGTTCGTAAAACAAAATCTTTTTTCGGTCGCGGCGCGTGAAATATGCATGAACAACCTGAGAAACATTCGTATTCCCAAGTACGGCAAGGAACCTAACGATAAAGCTGCAGTTTTAGTGCCACTGTGTTCCGCTGGCGATGACGTCTCCCTTCTATACACATTACGGTCTAACCAGCTTCGTAGCTACAGTGGACATATTTCTTTTCCCGGCGGCAAGTCTGATGCCAACGAGACTGCTATCGACACTGCCCTCAGAGAAGTTAAAGAAGAAATAGGACTTCAGGACCATCGTATAAGCATCTGGGGCGAAGGCCCTTCCTTCCCCGGCCGTGATAACAAGATATTAATAACCCCAGTCATCGCTTCCATAAATGATTTACAACACAGTGACTTGACAATCAACACGTTCGAAGTAGCTGAAGTGTTTACAATAACCCTTGAGACACTATGCGATCCCAGGAATCAGTACCATACTCAGTTTAAAAATGGCTTCATCCTGCCAGTTTTTGCTGTTGAGGAGTATAGAATTTGGGGAGTGACTGCGTTTATAACTCATGCGGTTTTGAGTTCTTTGTTACCTAGAGATGTTTACAAGAACGAGTGGTTGAAGAAGAAAATTTATTTAAAAAACTTATCTGTTCAAGACACAACATAAATAGAAAGAAGGGACCTTACTCCCATATTCCATGATGGGGTACAATCTTAGATTAGTTAGGTGAAATAGACTTGGTGTAATCATAAGTAAGCATTTTGTTGGAAAGAATATTTGTCTCAAATTAAAATAATATATGAGAGGATAAAATGCAAATTGGTAAATGTGCAGTTGTTGAATGTTGTTTTTTAAAAATGTTTTTATACTCATGTACATAATAATTATGTATTCTATTTTAAATACTTTATTAACATACATGTCACACAAAATTTTTATTTTTATTTAGAGCACATTTATATTACAATGAAATGAGTTAGCTTGCTTGTATAAAAGTTTATTCAGTATTCCATATGAAAGCTAGGCATCCACTAATATCACAATACATCGCATTTTGCTCGGCAGAAATTGGGAACAAAGGCACATCTTATTCTACCATGCTTCATAAGAAAGCGAAAATCAGTATTACCTTTCATCCAGTTCTCTTCCAGTGTAATTAAATTTAGAGCAGTTTTAAGATGTATATAGTATGTTAACAACTTCACTGTCCCCATACAATGCATTTTGCAATTCTCCCATGTCCACGATTAGAAAGTTGTATGTCCGAAGATGTGTTGAAAATGAGTCATAGTCATGGTCTTATTCCAATGCGCTCTTCTGAGTCATATACAACTAATTGGACAGGGTAGTTGTTAATATAAAAAAGCACCAAAAAAAAAAAACTTTAAAAACTCATACCTACCAAGAAAATAAAAGAAAGGAACAAAAAATAAAACTCAAAAGAAAAAATACATTTATCCAGGTTTATTCCTTAACACTTACGTAATTAAAGTCTATTATTAATATTTTATACATTGTCCAATCGACATGCTCTTCATGCCAATGTCATCGACCAAGTGTGTACTATGATTTTATAACTGATGATGAAATGATACAAACACAAACTGGGTGATTTTTTTTTTCTAAAACACAAATCTACTTCAAAATTACTTAACTGCATTAAAATAAGTTAAAAATACTCTTCGTCTGTATTTTAGAAAAAAATATCTGTGACAATTTATGTAATATATTTTTAAACACCACATTATGGTGAATGCAAGAAAAAAAAAACAGAAATTGTTTATTATTTAATTAGGTGGTCCAATTTAAAGCCTCACTTCCTAATATTCTATTGTAGGTATTTGTTTCAAAGATAAATAATATCATGTTCAGATAAAAATATTAACAATGGAAACAAGAAAGCCTGGCAAGATCTTACAAAAACAAGATATTCTGATTACACCAGCAAAATCACTTTCGATTGACAAGTGTTGGCAGAGGCGATAATATCCCATAATGGCGGATTTTATCATACAAAAAATATACTTCAATCTTACGACTATTTTCGTTGTTTTAAAAACGTTTACACTTACAAATGCTGAGTGGTAAGCACGCACCCCACCCCTGCCGCGGACAAGAAATAAAATATATTAAATAAAATAAGAAGAGCATTAAATAAATTACCTGTTAAAATTCAAAATTTGATGGCCACAGTAACCCCTCTCCCTTAAAACTTCAGTATTTTAATTAAAAAAACGGAGAGGCAAGAGTACTCAATAGAAAAAAAAGACAATCTAGGCTTAAACACCCTTTCACAAAAGGTTTCTTACAATACTTCGCTTCTAACAGTCATACACAGGTCAAAATCACAATTTGGAATTGCATCGCACCAAGCATTCATTCACAATAGTTTTATAAATCATATTCGTGACAACTGTTACATCCGGACACTAATTTGATTACTGAAAAAATCCTTCAACAATTTACAAAGGTATTTTGTAAGTACGAGTTTTTTAGTTCTACCGACGATAACCTATATGGGAACTAGAGGATCCAGAATGTATGAATGGTTAGATTATGAAAGGCAACGCGGAGTGAAACTTGTCAATAACTTATTTGTGTCAGGTAATTTTAGAACCAGTCAGTCCTAAAGATATGAAAGTTGCGGTTTTTCGCCTTTCTAAAAACTATTATATTATACTCATGTTACATCTATTGCAATTTCAGTCCCTATCGGAATAACCACCCATCTCTTACGCGGTTTTACTTCGCTCCGCGCCGCAGTCAACCCAAATGAGACGCTAAGTACTTGTACACAAGGTCGATGGTTACTCGTCGGAGTTGCTAGGTTCGTTTATGTCGATGGGTATAGACGTGGTGAACGTTGGCGTCTCGAGCTCCTCGTGTTTTTTCATTTTCAATGCCTGTAAACGGAAACCGAGGTTAAGATCGCAGTAGATTGGACACGATATCGGACTATAAAAAACATGAAATTTAAAGGAACATTACATTTGCTTTATATAGGTGTAACAAAATCAAGTCTTTATAGTCAATATACCTACGTCCGAAAACGAAGGGTTCTAATTGTCAGTACAATCAACTTCTATAAGACTAGAAACTGCAGCGTTGAGATGTATGCTGAGATTTTTTTCATGATTTTGAACTTTTCCTCATAGTATTAGTTATTCGTATTGACTAGCAGGAATTTTGTGACACCCTGTAGAAAAAGTGTCATTAAACAAATGATACCAAAAACCACAAAAACATACTCTTTAGATAAATGATTCTTTTTAATCTCAGCTCATGTCCTGCTTGTTTTAAGAATTGTAATGGAAATTCAAGTTAACTGCCTACATGAAAATTTTATCACAAGTATATTTACAAAAATAATACAAGATAAGATAAAAATAATGCAGTGTAGATGTTAGTTTATGTGTGATAATTAAAATAGAAACTATTCTAAGTTATAAACAACAATTACATGAATGAACAAGACTTGAATGAAATGTGAAGTGAAGGTACAATATCGTAAGAGAGATAAGCTTTGAAATAGGTCTAGTTTCACTATAAAACAAGAAATGAAACTAAAAGAATAGTTCTATTTCCCCTCATCTTGCGATGTCATTTCTATTTGGAGGAGGAATCAATTTACAATCTCGCCTTTAGAATCTATTAATTGTAGCAAACTGTTCTCAAACATTTTGTACCTTCGCCAGTCACCATAGTAAGAAGAAAAAGATAGGCAGAACATCATCTTCCCCGCTCTAGCACATTACGTGTTACGAACAAAAGCATGAGAGAGAGCGAAACGGCACTACACAATAACGTACGCTAGTAGAGTTGTCTGTCCGCGGCCGGCTGAGCGTCGGCGAGAGCAAGCCTTTGGTCGACTGCTGTTGGGATATTGCACCGTAAAGTCAGAGGTGGAAGGCGTAGAATAGACTGTCGTTTCTCAATCTTGCGAAAAGCTCTATTTGGATATCTATGAACAATGTTGACAAAGGAACTAAAATTACTTGAGTTTGGGACGGTCTTTTTTTCTAAATATTAGGACACTAAAGATTGAGAAACGATAGAATAGATAGATTAACAATACATACACAACTACATACTACTTAAAAATAACACATACATAACATAGTAGATAGAGATATAAGAAGTTTTTCAAGCAAATCAGAAGTGGTCGAACTGAGAATAAAAATAAACTTGAAAAACAAACAAATATGTCCCTAGGAAGAATACACACAAAATCATAGAAGTTCCCGAAACGATCCCAAAAGTAAAATTAAATCTAGGGGTTACCCAGGATGCCATTTTAGACCTACTATTCCCAATTTATGGAGCATATTCTACTGTTATTACCACCATCGGGATCCAAATAATGTCTATTGGACTCTTGAATGTATTATCAACCCTTCTTTTAATTAATTATAAACACCAGTTGCATGCCTATTGCATTCGGACCACGCACACGGCGTGTCCGTATGGACACGCAGAGTTTCGCGCTACTCTGTATAAGTAGCTGAATTTACGCCCATGGTAGAATTCTGGACGGAACTTATGATTAGAAAGAGGTATTTTTGCATCGTAGAAGGCGACTAAGGTAATAAATTACCAGGAGACGGACAGCAGCGTCTTCCTGAGATTCCAACCGCATACTGCGATTGCCAACGCGCCTGCCAAGCGTGGCGATTATGGCAAAACCCCTCATGGTTAGGAAAGCCACGAGGGAGGCCTATGTCCTGTAGTGGACGTCAAAGGGCTGATGATGATGATGATTTTTGCATCGAACGACGTCAAAGCTAGGTTAATATGGAATTGCAAGTGGACATTTTTTTATGTCGTCGACGACGGGAGCACGGGAAATAGTTATCCCTCATGGACCCATTAGTGGGATAAAATAATGGCACCACAAGGTATAGTTATCCCTCGTGGACTCATTAACGGGACAAAATAATGGGACCGCAAGAATACACCGTACCTGCTGCAGCTTGTAGTGGTTGATGATGTCTTGATCGGCGGGGCAGCTCTGTGTGAACGCGTCCAGCTGGTACATGTGATGCATGTAGCGCCACAGCGCGCGCAGGCTCGACTGCGGACACGTGGGAAAATTCGTCAGTGTGACCAGTGATAGTTAAAAACATAGATGTCTAACTAGCGCTAAAAATATTTCGCAGACTATTTTTTTTCTTGAGGGCTGAATCAAAAACCATTTCGAGATTAACATCTAAGTAACCATATTTTCTATATTTAAGATAACTATTAAGGAAGATGAGCGTTATTTTTGCCAAAAAACAATAACCTTCATTTGACCTTCTGATGACGTCACATTTTAAAATAAACATAACATATGGCAACACTACGTTACTTAAAAAAAGGACTTGCTGTCATAACTGTCATATGCATATCATTTCCTTGTCTGTGAAAAAAACGTCTGTGACAGCAAATCACAGAAACAAAGTGTGACAGTTTGCGCGACGTTTCGGCGTGTGCACTCGAAAAATATGACGTCACCCTTTCAAATATTTTAAATAAATAATTTATAATAATAAACTTAACAAATCGCTGAAAAAATGAAATTAGTCTCTAGAAATTACTTCTGCTTTAAGAAAAAAATATAAAATAAGATCAAAATATAAAATATACTGCCCGAATTGTGGGAAGGCGGGCGGGGCTTGTCAATTGTGTTGTGAACAAATCACAGAGTGATTTATACTCTATTGCACATCCTGCGCTCATTTAATTGGTACAGACTAATCTAAGAAATACTTCTTTCGTTTTTTTTTTATTCGTCGAGTGAGTTTTTTTTTTAATAATATAACATAATACAGGTGATACAGTACATTAAAACTCGCCAAATTGTTACGTTTGACGGCGAGAGAGTGCTCGTTTGTTACATTCGTATCTAACTGCCTCTTATAAATGCAATACCTAATACTAATAGTAGTTATCATAATAATACGACGACCTCGTGGCGCAGTGGTAGTGCGTCTGCATACCATGCGAGAGGTCCCGGGTTCGAATCCCGGCTGGGAACAAAAAAAAAAAACCCCAGGTCTTGGATGTTTACATGTTTGTGATGTCGTTGTTTCTGGTTCCCACGACACAGGGTATCCTAGTGTGGGGCCAGAACCAATGTATGTGCCTGTATGTAAATGTTTATGTTTGTTTATGTTTATAGTAGTTATCACATAATACCAATTGCAGAAAAAATATTAAAATACAAAAAAAAAATATTCTAGACTATGACTGGGGCTCTTATTGATAGATAGAATAGATTATTCTTTATTGTAAACCAGGAATTATCTTATTGCCATCTAGTAAAAAAACCAATTTAACCTGACCACCCAGATGCCGATACCACTTGTTGTGCATGGTGCCAGTGCTAGAACAGTAATCGTCAGAATGGCTGGTTGCCTGTAAAGTTTGGCTGCAAGAGTTTATTTAAAGATTGCTATTTAATTGCTTCTAGTTGCTATATATCGTAAAAATTTTCTACACGCAATGTATTTTTGGGATAGAACAAATTTTTTTTGACCAGCCATTCTGAGGTTAGTATGGGTGGTCAAAAAATATTATCTCTTTATACAGCATAAAGCAATGTGATTTTTTTAACGTGCGTAATACCAATAATTGCTACGAATTTGCTTCTTTCACATCTTCACACCTTGAGAAAATATGAAATTTTAAGAATCTAGGCCGAATGTTTCGACTTGCTGCTTTCGTTATTTTTTAAAGCGAAAACGAAGTATCTGCGTCAACGAAACCGGAAGTACGTCACTGCAGAGGAAATATGTCATCGACTGAGATCCTAACGAAAAAATACCATTAAACCCGTGAAAATCAAGTGCCAACGTCAAATGAAAGATTCTTAAATATACAAGAAATATTTGAATATGAAGTTCATAGTTTTTTTTTTAATTTCAGGAATTTATTGGTACATTTGAATAAATCTTCTACATTACATTAAAGTATAGTAAATAATAAGAATTAACCAAGAATTTAAATAGAAAATTGTCGCCAAATTGTTGCCGTCTGCCGGTAAGGAATATTATTAATTTATGATTGAAGTATATTTACTGATTATACCTTTATAAAATGTCGTATCATTTGTAACTATTGTCACTATTTTGGACGCCCATTGTGGATAAAAAATAAATCTTTATTTTATTACTCAGTTACGTTCAGTACTCACGGGGATCTGGAAATCGACGAAGTACTTGCCGGCGACGCGGATGTGCTGCAGGCGCGGCATCAGTTCGCAGTCGAAGCAGCACATCGTGTCGCCCGTCAGGAACCTGAAGGTGCGAGAGTTAAACACTTAGGCTGGAAACAGTGCTCGACCGACGGTACGTCCCGACCCTACGTCCTGACCAAATCACGTACCAAATCACGCGCGTACTGTCAGCGTAGCTGTGTGCGCGTCCATAGACTTGCATAGATATAGCTACGCCGACCGACGGTCAGCGCTGACCGTCGGTCGAGCACTGTTTCCAGCCTTAGAAAAGAAAACCTTTTAACGGCACAAAAAATATGACTATTGGTTACGGAGGGAGGGAGTTGCTGGATGCGGGCGGTACAAGACCGGGAAGCTTGGAAAACCATGAGGGAGGCCTATGTCCAGCAGTGGGCGTCGAATGGCTGATGATGATGAGCCACTATGCAATTCAGAGACTCGCCCACCTGGGCCGAGTCTCATAAAACTACAATTCTTAGTTTATGAGTCTACTACTTGTTAATCTGTGGGTTACCGCCAATTGTATACGGCAAAACTTAGACATGTAAGCCTTTTAATGTATTTTTTTCTGGTGTGTACATGTACAATAAAGTGTTCTAATCTAATCTAAATCGACTTTGCGATGTACATCGAATTATCATAGCGAACCATGTATTCTAGTTCTATGAAACAGGCCCCTGGGGGGTAATGGATGTTCCATTGACACTTGGTAGTCGGTAGTCTAGTACACTGGCGTACCGGGGCCAATAGTTGGTGTGGCTCGGAAAGATGACAAGTTTATGCAAAACAAAACCTTTTCTAGCGAAAATGATATCTTGTACTAAGTTACTATAGAGGCAAGAGATTGTCGTGCTTTTCGATTGAAAAGTATGTGCGTATAAAACTCTAGGGCCTGATAAGTGATTGTGTTGTGTGGAAGTTGTTATTATTTTTTAACGTCCTATAAAGAGTGGCATACCTGGTGGCGCGCCGCGCGAGCAGCGCGTCGATGCGGCCGAGGTGCGAGAGCAGCGCCGCCGACTTCTGCTCGTCCTTGCGCACCAGCACCAGCTTCAGCTTCGAGTACAGGTTCTCGATCAGCGACGCCACCTCCTTGTCCTGAAACAAGCACCGAACATTCGCTTAAGGCTGCTGGTACGACGAGCATACTGTCTCGCTGGTGTGATGTTGCGAACCATGTAACGTTTTCGGAGATTGTAGTAAACTGAGTAAACTTTTGAAAAACGTGGTCTGAGGGCAAACCCTTTGCATCAAAATGCATAGTTAAATTACGGACATTTTAAGTATATTTTTGTTTTCCAATACGCCGTTTTTTTTTAAAGAAAATTACAAATTATGGAATCCAATTTTCTCAATCAAAAACTTAGTAAAGTATAAGAAAAGTATGCCTTGAATATCCGCAATTTAATTATCCATCAAAGCCTCAGACCACATTCATCAAAAGTATACTCATGTTATAACGATATTACTAAAAATGTTAAATTGTGCAAGCGAGACAGCATGCTCCACGTAAGAGCAACCTTAACCCTTAAACGGCCATAGCTAGTATAAATTTTTCATTGGTTTTGGACTTTATCTGAAGGAGGTAAGGTTCAATTTAAAGCGGGAACTGTTATCCCTATGGTCGAATAAGGGTTAAGGCTGCTGGTACGACGTGTATACTGTCTCGCTAGTGTGATAATGCGAACCATGTAACATTTTCGGTGATTGTGGTAACATTTAAAATATTTTTTTGTTTTCCGATACGTAGTTTTTAATAAAGAAAAGTTGTTTCCAAAACTATTAACTCTGGAAGAAACAAATTTTCTCAATCAAAAACTAGGTACCGGGTAATAAAAATTAGTCTTGAATGTCCACAATTTTATTATCTATCAAACCCTCAGACCACATTTATCAGAGTGTACCCATTTTATTACAAACACGAAAAATTTACATTGCGCGAGCGAGACAGGACGCTCGACGTAACCACAGGAGAGAAATGTCAACTAAGAAGTAAGTTGAAATAGGAAGGGTTATTTTAGGTGCATCTGCAAGGCCTTACAAAATGAAGTTGATTGTAGAACTGCGACACGGTATTCCGAAAGTCAGGGGTTCAAGGCGGTTCTAAGACACCGAACTTCGTACTCTACATTTCTGTGGCAATTTAAATGTCTTATCTCTCTCTCAATCTTGGACAATATTCAATGAGCTATAATTAGTCCAGAGCTAGGATAAAACATTGGTAAGCATAGTGGAATAGACCTAAGATGATGATTTTGCTCACCCGGAGGTAGGAGTAGAGCCATAAGAAAGGAGGTTTTCTGCACAAAGAGGTTGCGTCCTCCGGACAAGGACTTCTTGTCCCTTATTATTTAAAAAATGCGACATTATCTGAAGTAGCGAGATGGTCGCAAATCCGTATCTCAAGATATGATATGACGTCATTGGGCTAACAAAGAGCCATGCATTTCTTGAGTGGCAGGAAATTTCAAAACTATTAAAAAAAGAACCGTATTTGTCGCTAGATTCGAGTGAATAGTTCGTTACACAATAAATTTCTTAATTTCTTAATTGTCGGGCTCAAGCGCGACGTTGACGACCCTTCCTAACATATCGCTGCTTCATAATAAGGGCCCATGATACGCCGTTCGATCCTCTCGTTTTCGAGAATGGCGAGGCGGTTGTCGTATACTGATATAGCTACGTGACCTGAAGATGCTGATTTTGGCTGTCCCAAAGAGGTTGTCAAAGCCATAAGAAATGAGGTTACCTGCACATAGAGGTTGTTTCCTCCGGGCACGGACTTCTCGATGAGGCGCTCGATTTTCTCCTCGAGTATAGCGAGGGTGTTATCGTATATTGGAATACGTAACCTGAAGCATAAGATTTTGGCTGTCCCAAAGATGTAGGGTCGTAACAAATGAGGTTACCTGCACAAAGAGGTTGTGACCTCCGGGCACGGACTTCATGATGTGCCGCTCGATCTTCTCGTTCTCGAGTATGGCGAGGCCGTTGTCGATGAGTATGGGCGGGTGCGTCGCCTCGAAGTTGGTACGGAAGTCCGGCGGTGGCTTCTGCATGTCCACTGTCGTCACCTGAACAGTTTGCGAGAAAAGTTTGTAAACAACGTTCACATAAAGTCAGTTTGTGGCGCCGTATCGCTTTATTATCATTTTAGGGAGGCATTCTTACCATCATTTAGAAAATTATTCATCCTTAATATAATTTATTTAAAAAAAATATTATTTTGTGTACCAAAAAATTCTTGACGTTTATCTTGAAATTGGAACAAAAGATATAAAAATCAAAAATGTATGTGGTCCGTGTTATGTTTGCATCGGCAAACAGTTATTTTACGAGTTTACGCCTTCAATTCAATTCTTTCGTAGTGGATCACCTACGGATACTGCCAATGACTAATGTTAGGAGAACGCAACGAAGGTTTTTTTTGAAGGTATGAACCTGCTGCAATCCTGGAAAATAACGCTACATACGCCGAAGATGAAAACAGCTGTATCACCTTTAAGCTGATGGTCTTGAGCTCAGCGAGCAGGTAAAGGTCCATGAAGTATTCCTGGCAGAACAGACACGCCCCTTTCCTTCTGCCATCGATCGTGGATGCCTGGAATATGATGAAAAAATATAATTAAAACATTTGAAACAATACTTTTTTTTCGTTACACTACATTTGTGTCCCACTGCTGGAAAAAGGTCCCCCACTTCAGTCTAGAGATTTCAGTGACTGCGAGTTGGCGAGGAAGGCAATACGAGTGCCTAGTCAAATTTTAAACAGAACTTTACAAACTGAGGCTATCCTCTATAACGATAATCATGTAAGGAAGTTCTATGTTAACTTATTTAATCTAGTTGGTAGGTAACTAACCACCAGTTTCTAAATAGAGAATTTTACTTCTTTCGTATCGAACAGTGTTATCCTCTTCAGACCTGGCTTCTTCAGATTTTTACTTCATATTTACTTAGTATCGTTCCATCTCCTCAAATTACTCATAAAAATAACGCGACAATATGATACTTAAGTATTTATTTCTCCTTTCAAACCTTTCAACCCGTGGTAAGAATCCTTGTAACTAACTTACTTTTGCCTTTGTGAAAATCTTAAAACTGTGTTAGAAAGCTTGACTAAACAATACCTTCACGCCACGACCGTGGCGTCTAACTATGCTTTGCTAAATATTCATAACATGCCACGGCTCAATGACAATGCACAGAATGCGCAGTGTGGGATTTGTCTTCGTGTTTGCATTCGTAGGCCACTGTTAGTTAGCAAGGACCTGTCTATTGTGATCGTCAGTCAATGGAAATAGCGTAAAGTGTTGGCATAGCTGTGGACTCCGCATGATTTATATGGAGTTACATTTACACTTATCATTCTTTTTTTCTGGGTCTGCAATGAAGTGTTCTTAGCTATCATCGATTTACACCGCTCTCACTCACTACACAAAGAAAAACCACTCTACTATTTCGGATAGAAACGTGTATTTTGAACTGAAATGTACATATCACATTTACACATCCTAAGATTTGATAGTCCGACAATGACCCGCACAAGAAGTAAGAACCCATGGATCTCATACACTATGAAGGCTTATTGTAACTAGGAACTGGTTTGAGTGAAGATATTAATTATCATTGTCATTTTCTACATCCGAGGACTTGAGAGCCTAATGATGACCATTTCTGTTATTTATCGAGCATTATACCAATACCACTCGCTAACGGTGAAGGAAAACATCGTGAGGAAAACTGTGTCCGAGCTATTCACATACCTCAGCGCTTGAATTCGCCAATCCGCGGTGGGCACGCGTGGTGATTAAGCCCCTACTCTCTCTCTGAGAGAAGGCCTGTGCCCTACAGAGGGACGTACATAGGCTGCTTATCATGATGATGATGATTATACTGATTTATTATCGTTTATATCTCCTAAACGAGCGAGGGAAATTTATCGTGATCTCCAGATTACCTCTTTTACAGAACTTACGCAATTTACGAGTACATTAAGCTAAGTGCATAAGAACTCGCCGAATTAGGCAAAAAAAGAAAGTCCCACAAGACACGTATCTACATAAACATAACCTAGAATAGGCCATATCTTTGTTCGAGTCCATTGGCCTACTTCGTCGGTGAACGTTTGAAAGCCCTTTGTCAAAAACGGTACGAACTTCGATGAGTCATGTATTCTACATAGTTTAAGGTAAAACGGCTTGGTGACAATGAGCGTTGTCTTATAAATAAAAAGTTTTGTTTTTTTTTCCAGAAAATTTGTTATTTTAGGTGCCTAAGCCGAAGATTTCTTTTTAGGCTGCTTGTATTCTAAATATCATTACAGCATTTTAAACGTCTAAAAAATAATGATTGTTTGTGTATGTATCTCTTTCTAAAACAGTTGCTTTATTATTTGTTTATTTTAATCTTAGAACTAAATCTAGAATCCTGTATTGCGCCTCTTACTTATTTATTATATTTAGTATAACCTATCTGTGGGAAATGCTGAGGAATTGGCAAAATGTACCACCTTTATATTGACTCTAATATTTTTTATCCTATAAGTTTGTCAATTCTGCTTTTTCTCCTTAAATAAATAATAAATAAGTTATTTATAAAAACAGGTCCTTAAAACACTCCTCAGATGCAGTTTAAATAGTTTTAATAGTCATCATCATCATGATCAGCCGCTGCCCGCTGCTGGGTATAGGTCTTTTCTCCCAAATGCCATCTCTCACGGTCCCTTGCCATCCTCATCTACGGACCTCCGCCGACTCAGCTATATTGTCCGACCATATCGGGCTGCTGGTCTGCCCACTGACCACGTCCTGTGCTCGGACGCCACTCTGTAATAGCCCTGCTCCATCTAGCTACCTAATAAGGGGGTCCATAATGATACACATTACTCATCTGTTATTTAAGATCCTACCAAACTTATGGCTGCAATCAAGTATTGAGTATGGAGTACCTAAATAGGCCGTGGTGAAGGGAAAAAGTTTACCACAGACTACTTAAACAGCATCTGAGGAGTAAAACACTCAGAATAAGTAAAATAGTCTGTGAATTGTGTTTTTAAAGTATTTATTAGTCTCAAATTATGGAGTCTAGTAAAGATTTATGGACTCTCGGGCTTATTTATAAAAACACTATTCCTCTCTAAAGCTCCTCAGAGGTAGTTTAAATAATGTGTGGTTACGTGTATCACTTTATCACAGACTATTTATAAACTGTCTCTGAGGAGTATTTTAATGAATTATGTATTTATTAATAAGACCGTTATATTTTAATTGGGTAAGAAAAGGGCGTAGAATTATTGTATTATAGACATGCCAAAAAGCAAATAAAGAAACCGTCCCGTCCCCCCCTCGTTTGTAGAAACGTGAAAAAATTCAGGGCACATATAATGAACTTAAAAGGAAAACTATCACGGCTAAGTAGGCTTTACAAATTATCGAGCAATAAGCGACCAACTTATAAAAGGAAAACTTCGTACAAAATCCATTGAAAATTACTTTGATGAAGTTGTTAGTTCTGTAAAGTAAACACTGCAAACTCTGTAAACACTGCGCGTGGCCCGACACGCACTTGGCCGTTTTTTTTTTTTTTTTTTTTTTTTTTTTTTTTTTTTTTTTTTTTTTTTTAATTAAAATGTAAACCCGGTATTAGGCGCGAGAATATATTTATATCTACAATCTTACTCAATTCCGTGGTGGCCAGATAACCTGACGCAGCTACTAGGGTAGGGCATGCCAACATTAAGTTCATACCTGTAACAAAACAAACAACAATAAATTAATTGAGTGTTAACATTATGAATTCAACCACCATAAAAGGCAAGTAAAGATAAACGGTGCCAAGTGGTCAACTTACTCGTAATATTCCTAACGTTGTATGTATATGTTATAGGCAATGTGTATAATGCAGGCATTCTATACATTTCCTAGGTATTGTATAGAATGCCGGGGTCGTCCAGGCAATGTGTGAAATCATATTGAATGTTCAAAATGACATAGGCATTGTATAGAATGCCGGTTGACGCATAGGTAATGTATGTAACGTGTTTTTTTGCGTAGACAGCGTTTCTCACATAGCAGTTCCCTTCGGATAAACATTTACATTTACAACGTATAGTCAAGTACACGTAGAGCCTTACATTTTGACATTTCCACCTCTCTTATCTTCTGCGATATTAGGACAAAATCGAATGGCAAGTGTAAAGGTCTAAGTGCACTTGACCGTACCAAAAAATTGCTGCAGAAAGTCGTCCTGTTCATTTCTTATCACTTGATTATGGAAATTTGATCATGATACAAAAAACACACAACGAACGAGTTGCAACTTGTTTACGGGGTAGTCCCGCACGCCGCGCACTCGCCTCCTTCCCGTGGTCGTTCATTATACACATTGCCTGATGCGCTTCGGGCATTTTATACAATACCTAGGCAATGTATGAAATGAATCGTATTATACACATTGCCTGAACGTTTTAGGCAATGTATACAATGCCTAGGCATTCTATACAATGCTGGATTATACACATTGCCTATAACATATATAATAATGTAATTTCAAATGAGTGCCATTTTAAAACATGGCGGAAATGGCACATTACCTGCGCAGACGCAGGCGGCGCCATGTGGAACGAAAGTTGAATTATAATACCTACTTTACATTTTATTCATACACTCGTATAACACATATAATAATAGATAATAATGTCTTACGTCATCATTTTTAGGTTTTACTAATACGGCAATTTGTGGCACGTTAAACGGTAAAATTGTCCGAGCTATTTATTTATTTTGCCCAACACGTCAGTTTTGTGTACACGAATTTAGAGCAATCTATTTTAAATTATAATTTGAACATTCATACATAATAATAAAGCTTATTTCAAGTGTGATTACTTAATAGTGAAATGTTGTTTGGAATAATTTACAATGTGTAATATTTATTTATGTTAATTTTTGACACTCAGGTTTCCTCACGATGTTTTCGCTCACAGTAAATTTTTATTTGATTTGTGTATTTAATGAACTTTATAATTTATATTAATTTTTTATTTAATTTGAAATGATCATAGTTTTTTTCAAATAATCATGATTATTGTATAAGTAATAGTGTTGATATTTTTCGTTTCATTTCTTGTCGTTCTATAAACAAATATTTGGTTTCAAGAGTAGGTACCTAATAATTTCATGAAACAAAATTACAATGCAGATAGACTTCGAGTCATCAATGCCACAGATTTAATTATGAGAGTTAATACAAGGTTGATACAAAACAATGTGACAGTAGCTGCCTGCACGTTGGTACGTACACATCTTACACAATATGCGACTTATGCTATACACATTGACTAGTTGCACACTTACACATGACAAGGGCAAGTACACTCGTCTCCCTAGCAGCTTATACAATCAGTGTGAGGCAATTCATAAGACGTAACAAGCGAAAACCGCATTTACGAGCAAGAAGTAAAACCCATAAAGACAAAACGACATGTGGCATGTAAAAGAAACTATTGCAGCGGCGAAAAACACACACTGCTATTGAAACCCAGCGAAGCGACACACTGTAATGAAGACAGACGTTCTCAGCGCAAGATAAATTATAGGAGTACCGAATTATCCAAACACGATAGGCTAAATCCACCAGGAGCTAAACCGATTTCTGGTGGTCTGTCATGCGAACGAGTAGCATGAATTCCAAGGTCGCCAGTGTAGAGGGAAGCCTATAGTCAATTAAGCGAGCAGCCAGGTGAAACAAACAAACAGACACAGAGTCAACGACACACACGAACTGAACGTAAACTTTCAGTTTCACGAAATCGAAAGCGGCGCATACTCCACCTGAGATCCTGCTGTAAAGACGCTTATCCACTGGGGGGACCATGAGACCCTAGAGACTAGACAAACAGGTATCTCGAGGAAGACAACCTCGAAAAATACAAAAACTGAGTTTATGAAGGTGCTATTGCTTGTCTCCTCAGCTCGATTGAACGATTGCACCCCAAAAATATGGCGGAACAAAAACTTAAAGGGAGTAAGTAGGAAGAAAGAAGATTTTGTTTCATCCATCACCTTGAAATGAAACACATTAGTAAATCTTCTGTTCGCAGGTGGGCAAATTAGCACTAAATCAAACCGTAAATCTTAGATGTGACTCAGAACTCTGACCAGAGGCCTAATTATGCCAAATCCGATCGGAATTAACAATTAGTATGGAATTTGATAGGTCTATCAGATAAGACGATTGAAATCGTTCAGGATTAGGTGTGCGTAATATAGGAGCAAGTGGTTGTTTGTACGACTGGAATTAAACTGTAAGTCAGGAGCTCATCGCCGGTCCTGAACGTTGTAAGGAAGGGTCAATGCTCTTTCAGGTGCTCAAGCCTACCACATCCATGGTTTAGAAGGTGAGCACGCGGCTTAAGTGTCGGAATTTTCGCCAATTTATTTATTGTCTGTTCGCGGCGAGCAAAAACTGCTAATCCGTCACGGGAGCTGGCCGGCCGGCTGGCTAACGATTTGTCATTCTGCGGTGATTTATGGCCAACGTTAGGTGTTCAATGACTTTGACGACCTGGAGACATGGGCGCTCTAATTAATGGTATTACGTTTATACGATATTGTTGCGCCAAAGATTTGTCGCTATGTTGTGATTTGCGACACGGAAACTGAGCGGTTTAGTTGATACCTTCAGCCTAAATGTGATAGCGATTATGTGGAGAGTAATATGAGTGACAAAAAAAAAATTGGAGAAGTCCGTTTCGGAGAGGATAGACATCGAGGATACAAAAAAAAGAATCACTAAAGAATTATTTTTTGTAGAAACGCATTTAGTATCACATACTTTAGTGACACAAAGCAATGAGTCCGTAAAAAAGGATCAGACAAGAATTTAATTAATTTCTTGTTACACTTTTTTGCAGAAATGAGTGTGTGTTCCGTGTAATGGACATTTCCTCCCGAGAAACTTAAGCGAATTTTTTGAGCTTTCTTTATTGAAAACTAGTTTGAAAAAAAAAACTGTAATGTGCAACAGCGTTGTAATGTGCAATATGTTAGGTACGCCAGCTAAACACTTTCAAGTGTAGGTAACGCTATCCAAAGCTCGCAGAACCTGCTATTGCAAGCGACAGCGTGACTGCCGTTATTATAGCTAATATTAATAAAGAGAAAACTTAACTTTTATCAAAGAACCTAGAACGAACCTGGCGAAGCCACCCAACCGGCTAGTCTCCGTTGTGGAGCAAGGGCTAAAATACAAAGACTCAGAAGGTTTCTTTCGGTATCTTCTACAGACTGTCAGGCAGGGAACTTCCGGGGCTGCTTTTCATAAACTACATAGTTTATTATGACAATGACATGTACATTAGTCTTCGGCTGTGCATGGAATTGTCATAATGTACATGAATCTATCGAACTCAACCCTGTGGGATTTTTCGTAGTTTTATTATTATTAAATCTTTATTACACAGAGATAGTGTACAAAAGGTTATTTAAGTTAGTAAGTACTACTTAGTTTTCGAGTCATACCGTAATTATCGTATTTTTTACGATTTTGGTGATTATGAAGAATTTTTCGCCACGCGCACTGTTATTAAAAATAGACGTACACACATTACAGGTACGTACGTACGTACTTGTGACTTGGGCAGGCCAGGTTTTGCCACTTGCAAAGAACCTGACAAACCTCTGATAAAAATGTAATAAAACCTTTATCCCTCAATAACCATTTTAAGCCCTTTTTAAAAATTGAATCCTGGACTTTTCCCTAAATCAGCTGGACCTAGCCGGCCCAAAAACATAATGGGTAAGTAAAATATTATTTATTGTATACCAGAAAAACAAACATAAAGGTCGATGTCACAGAACATTGGAAACTTAAAAACGAAGGAAGGCTGAACTCAAGCAAGGCATTGAATAGGTTAACATGAGGAACTAGGTAGATATGCAATACTCACGTATGGAGTCCATGTTGGCTATCATAATTGGAGGGAGAAGAAAATATAAATATTCATTTAGGCTCGATAACGATAGAGCAGACCTTTTACATTTTAATATTTTGCGCCTAGTCTGCTGGAGAATGGTGCAGTGACCCGTGATAGTGAAAAGTTACATACACGCCGAGCTTATGAGCCTGGCAGTCCTTAAGTTAACGATTTAAAGGTCATTTTGGAACGAGTGACGGTGAAAGTGCAGTCTCAGTTACCACACATCTCTGCCTCTCCTCATAAAGCTCTAAACCAAATAGGGTTACCAACCCTACTAGGCAACTTGCAATTTAGATCTTGACGCTTGACCTTTGTAAATTTGGTATTTGGCTTATTTTTCTCTTTACGACTAATTTCTTACCCATATCAAGCCCGGGTAGTACGACGACGCTAGTCGCGCGTTTTAATTGTCAAAAGTCGCGACTTTCCAGTACATTAACTGTCAAATTCTGACATTTCAGCGCCACAAAACGCGTGACTCGTGCCATCATATACTACACATGCATATACTATATTGGATTTGGAGAGCCTTTTTATAACATATTGATAACTTATTTCAAAACTAAGAATCTAAGAACAAAACATCAATTCACTTGATTATACTTTATTGCACTCGAAACCTTTTTACAGGACATTAGGTAAGAAATAATATGTACGAAATAAAGGCGAGCTTATCTCTGTAAGATATTTCTTCCAGCAAACCTTGGAGAGTCGAGTCATGAATTAAAACCGCGAAGTATTTTTTCGGAATAATTGTGCAAACCCTTAAACCGGCCAAGTTTTGCCGGACGAACGTAGCTAATGAAGATTGATTGACACGCCGTGAATGTGTGGAAGAAAGTGCACTGAATTGTCAACTAATTGAATAGGAGGTTTTTGGATAACAATAACGGCGTCTGAAGTACGCCTTGTTAGTTACCTACCTAAAAAATCATTAGACGGTTAATTAGTAGCTTAGTCCGTAATGGTCATTGTCATTGACTGTCTCGCTGCTCCAGCTGTAGCACGGTTTATTACCAAAGACAGAAATCGTGGCTTCGATTCCAGTTGGGGGCCGTCATACTTTGATCGTACGAATGGCCTCATTCTGGGTGTTTTTCCAGGTTTGTGATGTCCTTGTTGGGTTCCCATAACACAAGGTGTCCTAGTTTGGGACAGGAGCAGTGATTGTGTTGAGTGGACTTTATTTATTGACACATTGCAAGTTGATCATCAAAGATAGAAAAATCGTTTTTTTTATATTAAATTTAATAGAGGAAAATTAAAATATCCGTTGATAACAAACAATTAGTCAAGCGTGACGTAGACAACAGACCACAGGAAAGAGTAATGCCTCGCAGAATAAACCACTAATTGGAAGTCAGACACGCTACCAAAACTGTATTTGACAAGAGCTGAAATCGCGTGATCTTGACGTGTCGACGACTTTGTAATACTCGTGTGTACCAGAAAAGAGAAATCCTTAGACGCTTGAATGATCAAACGAACTTTTGTCTTTTGTCGAACTTCGTTTTGTCTGTTGTGTATTTAGTTTTCCTTCTGTGTTGTGCATATTATGTTACTTATGTGCTTATGTTGTTTCTGTGATGTATCTTGTTGGTATAATAAATGTCTTTCTTCTTCTTCTTCTTCTTACCTGAAGTGAAGTTCGATTTTGATTAATCTGTCTCCGTCCTACAGATTAAAATTATAGTAGCGCCCGCTGCGCATATTTTATCATTCGATGCAACTTCCTAATGCATTCTAAAAATAAAATTTAAACATCGAGGCTAATTTTGGGAAGTGATGGTGATTGGTCACGCTCGACAGGAAATAGCTGTTACAATAAGATAGAAGAAAACAGAAATGCCTTATCGCATAAAATTGTTTATAATAAGCAGAGCTAATATTCATTGAATGAACTAACGGTTGTTTTAAAGATGAAAAAAAATATACAAAAAACCCAAAAGCAAGACTTATTCACTCAGGCTCAAGCCAAGACATGTTAAACAATATCTCTAAATCTGGAACTTCCAAAATTGTTTGCTCAATATGTAGAATTGATTGCCTCGTTGTTCTAGCGGTTAACACGCTTGACTACCAAAACATAGGTTCGATTCCCACTGAATACCACCGAACTTGATTTGTACGAATAGCCTCAGTCTGATTGTATTCCATTTTGGTGTAAAATTTCTATATTTGCTGCTTCAAGTTCGCACCCACAAACGCCTGAAATCTTTGAGGCGTAAATTAACAAATCCATTTCAGTCCTCCAGGTTTTATCTTAATAGCATTAGGCCCTAGTACACAGGAAAAAGGCCCAAATTAATGAACAACCGAACCGCATTAATTGCGGAAGTGCGAGGGCGCGGCCATTTGGAGACTTGCACAACCATCCGGTGTCAGATCACAATGCCGCGCCGGCTTTGTGCAATGATGCAGTCACTGGTTTTATTGATTTGGACCAGTTTTAACAAGTGATTTTGGGAATTGACGGTGGCTTGCATAACCTGAATCTATTCAAGAGATACAATGATAGGTTGAATTTGGTGGTGGCTGCGTTTTGTAGCAACTTAGACCACAGGCGACATAATTTTTTTGTCTATTTTGTATTACGCTTCCTTTCTGTTGTTGTTTATATTATGTTATTATCTCTTCATGTTTAAGCCCGTTTCTGTAATGTGTCTTGTTGTAATAAATGTATTTTCTTTCTATATTGATCGTATTTCTGTATGGAAATAAGACGATGATAGTGAATGTAAACAAACAAAACATAAGCACCCTTAATAGGTTGTGTTAATATGCAACATATACGAAACAGCTTCTATAAGTTCCACTACAGAGCGTATATACGACCCACGGTCCCACTGCAGGTGCAAAAGAGATCTGAAGAAATCTGAAATACTCCCAACAATAAGACAACTGAAAGACAACCCCACCACACCAAAAGCATACCACACCATAAACACCGTCAACAAACCAGCGAACTAGCTGTTTACAGGCCCAATTAAGAAACTCTAAGTCGAAATCCAGCATAAAACCAACCATTAGCATTCACACCACGACCGTGGACAGTGCTTGTTGGCCTAACGGTATGTCATATGGGTTTCTTTGAAGCTCTGGCGTGCTTTGGCTCGGCGTATAAGGTGGAAGGAATCTCACTGAATGCAATCTAGATGTTTGCGTAAGAATGCGCAATCGCTTCATCCGGGAGATATGGGATGCTTGAGATTCTTCGATAGGGCTCCTCGTTATGCTGCCTGAGACAGAATTCTTAAAGTACAAGAAAGAGACAAGATCACCATAATAAAAGTACCGGCAAACGTTGTTGATAATCTGAAAACAGCAACGTATTAAAATTCTTTGAAATACAAAATATTTATTCGATAAAAGACACGGTTGACAGTGAGATACTTGTCCTAAAGCACAGATTGTTTCACAATTGGCAACTGTCACCTGCACTGATTGCCCTACCGAGCGCATCGCAGAGTGCCAGTGATACAAGAAGAGATGGCCCAGAGCATTCAAATTTCAAATATTTTCAACATACAGCCAAAACTCCGAACGTAGTGACAAATAGTCTAAATGTTATAGCAACAGCACGGGAATGTCAACGTGTACTTACAAAATCACGCTTATTTTGTCGGAAGGTATTCATCATCATCAACCCATTTAGGGGCACGGGTCTCTTCCCTGAGGAAGGTATAGGCCATACTCCACCACGGGGGCCAAGTCCAGATTGGTGGAGGCTTGTAGACTAGTGGCTCGTCTACTGTCAGAAGTTGTCAAGCCGCCCTAAGGCCTCTGACTTGGCTTAACGACTGCCATCTATCGACGGCAGCCGGCACCAACAGCTTAACGTGCCTTGCGAAGCACGGAACCGCTCGGAAAAATGCCACTAGCGTTAGGCAAAGACGGCGACCCATCCATGCAGTGAACGCACCCTGTGTTGCTTAACCTTCGTGATCGTTTTAAGATCACTCAGGCAGCCGGGGGGCTACGAGCGAAGGTATTGCGGGTGATAAAACAAGCGCATCGCAAAAGGCGCGCCTCCGGTTTATTGCCAGTTGTACAGCCCTTGATGTCAAAATGTTTGCGGATGCGGCATTTCTAAAGGAAAGTTTTATTTATGACTGTCAACATTGTTCGATCATCATCTTCTACAAGATATTCAAATTTCAAAAGTTCGGCCAGCCGTAATTGTCAAATATTAACCATTAACCATCTGACGAATCTTTAGCACTGATTTTGAAAAACCTGCAAAGTAGTCGGGAAATAGTTGTGTCAAAGATCAGCAAGCACTTACATACTGTTTAGTTTGAAAATTACGAAGTTTAGCAGAGCAGTTACATGAATATTACTTATATGAATATGGCCGAATTTTCCAGATATTTGTTCTCGAAAAACCGGCCAAGTGCGTGTCAGGCCAACGTAATTTTCAATGGATTTTGTACGACATTTTCCTTTTATAAGTTTGTCGCCTATTACTCGTTAACATGCGAAGCCGTGATAGTTTTCCTTTTAAGTTCATTATATGCACTACTACCCTGAATTTTGTCAAGTTTCTACAATCAACCGTTTAGCCAAGAGAGAGGGGGACGCCCTAAATGGACATAAAATTGCGCCTTAACATGACATAACACCCACAACATTTTAAACGACCAATCCAACGATACGATTTCTCGTACTAATCGTGTCTGAGCTAGGCCGCGGACAGACAGATGAACAGACGGACCGACAGAGAGACGTTCGGACATAGCGAAACTATAAGGGTTCCTTGTCGACTACGGAACCCTAAAAACCTTAGAAAACCGCTTCCAAAATGTTTATTAAATGACTAAGTAGCGTATAGTTCTTCTAATTGACAAACTTATGTTATGACTAAACTATTACTCAGCCCGGCGACAATATTTCAGCACTTTACAACGCGGACAAACAATTGAGCGCGTTAGCTGTTTACTTTATTAGTTTTTTCTTAGTCGTAAATCAACCAGTGATGTCACCGAAGTCATCATTTTAGAAGTTTAATTTCTATGACAATAATGCTTCTTCCTCTTAGCGTATAATTGGCAAACGAGACGCGCCGTCGTAGTGAATAATGGTACATAATAGATAAGGCGATTTCAAAAGTTCCGATAAACTATTTATAAATATGTTCTATTGCTTGCAATACATGGGTGATTTTACAAGTTACCTAAACTCCAAAAGCTGCTTGTAATCTCAATCGTAATATGAGACATAACGAAGACACACTACACTCTACATGAGTCAATTAAACAAGGATTTAAACGTCTAGCTAGTCTGTCATCAACACGAGGAGACATCATCAAAAGCGAACACAACCAATAAGCAAGGCTTTGCAATACACTAAAGTATCTCCGTTAGATTAGATATTTGGCAATAACAATAATTCCGAGACGTAAGTTGCTAAATGAGATCAAACTACTACACGATAAGCTAGAGAGTATTGAAAGAATAGAATAAAAAGCATTTAATTTAATTGAAATATAAAGACTAAGGGTCGAGGCTCAATCTTAGGCAACCAAGTCAACGCACTGATCTTGTCAGCGCTGATTTTTAGCCACTACCCGTAAAAAAACTAAAATTACACTGTAGGAGAAACGTTACAAACTTACTATAAAACATAACATAACATAAACTCACGCCTGTATCCCTGAGGGGTAGGCAGAGACCAGGGACTGCCACTTGCTACGATCCTGACAGATCACTTTCGCTTCCTCAACATTCAAAATAAACTAATATATAAAAGAAATTACTATTCCGGTTCCTGTAAAACTAAATAGACAAACAGAACGTTAACAATATGAAACTATTTTTACATTCGTTGCTACTCACAGTATGAATGATTACAAGTAACTATAAACAATTATAGTTTTTACCATACATTGGTAAACCAATGCACCGTAACTGCATGAATTTATCTGTAGCAATACTAGCAACAAGAGCATTGTAAGTCATAAGGATTTTTATACTATTTTATACAGTATAATAGTCAGACGATCTCGGGTTTGCCGACTGAAAAAAGTGTCCAGATATTATGATGTAAGTTGTATTTGCTAATAGATGACCAGTGAAGTTATGTGACCATTTAGCTGCTTAGCTATAAATTGGCAAGGCTTAAATAAGTTGAAATTGTTTGGAATTCAAAAGAGCCACACATGCATCTTCCGTGTTTGCGGCTTTGTTATGAAGTAGAAAAGATGTTACAAAAGAAGCTTTGTCGCAACGAACAAGGAAACATAATAATTTGAAATATTGGCCACACCTAACACGTATATAGAAAGTACTCAATTTGATAAATTTCTATCTCAGTTTAGTGAAAAGTTCTAATTGCACTAAATTAAGTAAGGATGTTAATTAGGTTAGATCATCCTTGGACACCTTGATTGGATCGTGTGACTTCTAGACAGACATTGCAATCCAACTAGTAACTCTCATTTCATATCCGAAACAATAAATAAAACTCGGTGCGCTCATGATTCAATTTTAGAATCCATCGCTTGCTCGGTCATCAAAATTGAGCTCATAACTACTTATTATTCAAACAAAACATGCACTTACGGAACATTGCAGAAGCCTCCTTTTAAGTAAATATTTACCTGTACTAGGAGGCTCCGCTCTTTCTACACTATAATGTGCTTATTTCGTAGGTTACATTAATTGTGGTACATGAAAATGAAATGAAATGAAAAAAACTTTATTTAGAAAAAGGTTAAAAAAGTGGTTACTGGCTCCCAAACTAGGATTCCCTGTGCTATGGGTAGCCAGGCTTCTTCCAAAATACATAATAATATGTGTTTTACAATAGTTATGTACTAATAGCATCTAATATCTACACGTTCTTATACCGTAGCGTAAGTAACGACTACAAGAAACAACACAAATAGCAATACCAGCTTACAAACCTTGAAACACGAGTCCCACTAATTTTTAATATGAAAGTTCGTGTTTTTTAATAATTATTATAACAACAATGTATGTTAATTAGCACATAGTCTACATTACATAAATTTTAATAAAATGTACATTAATTTGCAATGTTTTTTTTTTTTTTTTTTGTTATTGTGGACCTGTATCTGAACTAAGGATACCACTAAGCAAAATACTCAAAAACATCAGTTCATCCCTTCAGAATTCCCAAAAAAGAACGAAGCAAAGATCACTTAAACGATCACTTAGTTAACCCAATGAGACTCCCATTCCAGAAACCTGCGGTTTGTGTTTAAACGTAGCGTCATAGTTAAAAAGGAACAAAAAAAGCCTTCGAATACTCATATACTTATTGGAGGTAGTTGGTATTTTAGCATACGATTCCATAAGCTAAGAATCACAACAACTTGTAGGTACTTAACAATATACAATATCAACTTAACTTAGTGAGGCTTGCAGTTTTAAAGTAGGTGCTTATTTTGTTTTTGGTGTGTACAATAAGGAGTTCTAATATAATTCTATATACATTCCAAAAAACTTCTTTTTTTTAAAGCATGCAGTACCTACACATAAAAAAATATATGTTTATGTCTTTTACACTTATTGTTACATTTGTCTGGACACACACACACACATATCACAATACATGTGGATATGTGTGTGTGTCTTGGTATGAGTGATATGATAACTTCTCAGAACACAATCTGTGGATAACTTTTAGAGGGTATTTAGGCGCATGTGTGAGACAGTGTGAGTGTATATCCCTGTCCGTGTATATATATTTTAGGTTATTCAGTAGAGTTTCAGTTTCATTATATGTTTTAGTTTTTCGCCAGTCAGTTAATTTTATTTTACATTCGCGATACGTTTTAAGGTAGATGTTAAAATATTTACCAAGCATATTGTAGAGGTAAGCAGTTGCGCTCTGTGCTGTCTGCTAGCAAAGGTTGTTTTAGTAGTAGCAGTAGGTGTCACAATATGTTTCGTTCTTTCAGAATCATAAGGTAGAGTTTTATGTGGTTAAAACAGCATGCAGAACATACAGCTTTCTCACCGAAAGTGTGTCACTTTAACAGTACAGAGTCTCAGTGGGGAATCTGTATGGTCTGAACAACTTAGTTTTAAGCAAGGCCCTTTGAGCTCTCTCCAACTCTAGTAATTTCGTTTTAGTACATCCACGATTGAGCCAATGAGATATATATTATTATTCGTAAAATTAATTTTCTAGTGGCAACGTGTGGGTTTCAAAACAAGTGGGTTTTGAAGGTCCAAGATAGTTTCCTAATTCTATTCATCAATAACTCTATGTGATTATGCAAAGAAAGACGTTGATCAACTATAATCCCTCGTGGCGCAGCGGTAGTGCATCTGCATACCATGCGGGAGGTCCTGGGTTCGAATCCTGGCTGGGGACAAAAAAAAAAACCCCAGGTCTTGGACGTTTACATGTTTGTGATGTCGTTGTTTCTGGTTCCCACGACACAGGGTATCCTAGTGTGGGGCCAGAAGCAATGTATGTGCCTGTATGTAAATGTTTATGTTTTATGTTTATGTTTATTTGGTGTGTGATATTTTATTAAGAAGAAGACAATCACAGTTAGATCTCTGCTTATATTTTACACGATTGAATTTTAATATCGAATTTACACGTTTATGTTTATTTGGTGTGTGATATTTTATTAAGAAGAAGACAATCACAGTTAGATCTCTGCTTATATTTTACACGATTGAATTTTAATATCGAATTTACACGATTGTGTTTTTATATAATTAGTAAAACATATGTATATTATTTTCTAAGGTTAACACGAGCACGGATTGAGCAAAATGCACGGATATTTGAAAATGAAAATTATTTTTTTTGTTATTTAACCATAAGTGAGACATTTTAAAGTATCATAAGAAACAGGCCCAAATGTAGATATTTAGAATGTTTAGCGATACATTTTGCACAGCGGCCCCACACTAGGCAATCCTGTATCGTGGGTTGCCATTGTAGTGGTGATTTTGGTTCGAAAGGCAGGAATGTTTAATTTACTCGTTTATTTTTAATTTTCCTTCATTTTACAATTTTCCGACGTTTCGGTACTTTTGTAAGTCCCGTGGTCTCGTCGTGATACACCACGTAAATTGCAGTATCGTAGAAAACGGGGCCATTAATTCCAGCTCAACCGAGTACTGGAATAACGCCTCCGAGAAACACCTTTTACGGCACGACTTGGTGTATAATTACGCCAATTAACAATGAGTCTTGGCGGGAATTAAATTTCATTAGACTGACGATCTTATTACGAGGACGGTGTCGCGATGGTCGCGAACAGAGACAGTACCCAGTTCTTTTCGAGACAGAATTTTCACTTTGAATATATTTTCTATTTACTAGATATGGAATATGATAATCATAAGTTTGGGGCATAATTTTTCACGTTACAACGGGCTGGCGACTGAATTAAAAATAATGCATCTAAAATCATCATCATAATCAGCCGGTGTCAGTCCACTGCTGGACATAGGCCTCTCCCAAGACACGCCACTGAGCCCGATCTAAGGCTCTTCTTTTCCAGTCACTGCCCGCCGCTTTGCGAATGTCGTCGCTCCACCTGGTCACAGGGCGTCCTAAGCTACGTTTACCGATTCGCGGTCTCCACTCTAGAACCAGACTACCCCAACTGTTATCGGTCCTGCGGCAGATATGACCAGCCCACTGCCACTTCAGTTTGCTAATCCGTTCAGCTATGTCGATTACTTTAGTTCTCTGGCGAATTACTTCTTTTCGGATTCGATCCCGCAGAGACACACCGAGCATAGCTCTCTCCATAGCTCGCTGAGCGACTTTAAATTGGTGGATTAGTCGAACCGTGAGTGTCCACGTTTCGGCTCCGTATGTCATGACGGGTAGGACACACTGAATAAAGACTTTTGTCTTTAGAGGCTGCGGTATAGGCGACGAGAAGACTAGACGGAGTTTCCTAAATGCTGCCCAGCCAAGCTGAATTCTTCTCTGGATTTCCTTCTCGATGTTATGTCTGCCTAATATCTATCTAAAATAATCATTAAATACTTACGGAATTAAAGACAACAATACTAGCGTTCCGTTCCAGTGCCGTGCCAATGGCTTTTTTTGGGCTGGTAATGTAGTCTGTAACATAAAATTTAAGGTACGCATTTAAGGTTTATCTTAGTTTGTATTATTGCGACCGCACGTCGCCAGCCCCTTTTAATATAGGTAGGTGGTCCTTTTCAAGTTACAACACTAACTGACAAATTACAAAGTTAAGACAGACGGGTCACAATCGAAATAGAACACCTTCAGTATTTCTACCCTTATGACAGTCACCTCGGTGTCCGATCAGGCAGATGGTCTGGGTGTTTAATAATAAATTTTCTAGTTGCTAAATAAGGTGTAGACAAGACAGCGCGGTCTTTTAGGGAATACGAGTTATTGCGCAGTTGGTATTGCAACGTGGCGATTAGATCAATGAAAGGCTGTCTTGTTTGTCATTGTCATAAAAAAGTAATATAGCCTTAGGCTTTAACGTTTTTCACTTAAGCTTCGGTCACACACAGCGACTAGTCGCTGCGAGTGCACTCGCCGCGAATACTGGTCGCAGCGACAATCCGCTGCCTGTCTGTCACGCACAACGAGTTCTATACAACAATTTCGACTGTAAGTGCGCATTCGCAGCGAGTGAAATTGAACATGCTCAATTCTAGTCGCGGCGACTTCAACTCGCGGCGAGTGAGTCTACTGGCAGCGAATAGCCTGTCACGAATAGGCACTCGCAGCGACCAGGCGCTGTGTGTGACCGAAGCTTTACAGGTTAACCTCTGGTACCACACATTATTAAAATTGGCACTGGCCATAAGACAGTAGACTATCAATATCCATGTATTTTCATACTCTCCTTTCTTCAATACAAAATATGACGCACACCTAGTCTTCTTATTTATAAAAACAGGATTCCTCTAAAACACTCCTCAGAGGCTCCTCCAAAGAGGTTTAAATAATCTATGGTTACGTCTTTCCCTTTTGTGTGTCTGTGTGTTTCCCTTTTGTTACGTCTTTTCCCTAGTGTTTTAAGGAACCGTGTTTTCATAAATAAGACTGTTATTCTTTATTGACGTTGGGGGCTATGCTCCCCTAGCTTATTATAACAATTCCATGCACATTGCGTAGCCGAGATTTCCAGCTTGAGCCTTACGACTTGATCTGTGGATTAATCGAGTTTGCAATTTACATCGTCATAGTGAACCATGGATTGTAGTTCTATGAAATAGATTCATGTTCCTATCAGATTCAATGTTTATTTATTTCCGCGGAATGTTGCAACTTGCCAAGAATTGTTAGTAGACCCAGCACGATCATTAGAGAAGTATAATTAAAGAAGTATAAATTCAGCGTTTCATCGAGATATTCCAAGAATGACCGATTAAATTGTTGTGTTACGGTATGTTGGCGATTACTCGAGCTGTGGGCAGCTATGCAAAGGTGACAGTGCAATTGTAAGCATGCGATCTTTACATCTAAATCTGTTGAATGCTTAATTTATGTTGGTATGGCATTTGAGTTTCTATTTAGCTGCGTTTAGAATTAATCTTTATGCCCAACTAGATTATTTGCGCCAATATCTAAAGTTTTCTTTATACTAACGCGTTCCAATTCCAAAGTTCTACCAGGACTTTTTAAGGCCGAATGGCATTTGTCAATAGCTTATACCTATTGCGTCTTTGTAGCACTTCTTTCATTATCCTTATTCTATTGTATCAAAACCTCAACTCACAGTAGACTTTTTAGTGTATCCGGAATCATCATCAGCCATTTGACGCCCACTGCAGGACATAGGCCTCCTTAATGGTTTTCCTAACAATGAGGGGTTTTGCCATAATCGCCACGCTTGGCAGGCGGGTTGGCGATCGCAGTATGCTGTTGGAATCTGAGGAAGACGCTGCTGCCCGTCTCCTGGTAATATATTTCCTTAGTCGCTTTCTATGACATCCACGGAAGGAAATGGAGTGATGCTATTCTTAAGCCGACGCCACACGGAATAACATTCACAATGTATAGTCCTCACAAAAGTTACAGTTCGAAAACTGTTAAATTGTTGACTAGTTTTTGCACTGACCAGTATTACGCACAAGAAGAGACTCGGCTCAGCTTTTTACAGCCAAATTGGGTCACACAGACACGTGGGAAAAAAGGCCCTATCGGCTAGTTTCAGAATTCAATTCCGCGGCGTGACGAATCACCCACTTTCCAAAACTCAGTGATCCGATGAACTGTGGCGGCCCCCTTTCCCCTAGGCTACGTGTTAGGACGAGAAATTGTAGGTACACTGGTTTCCAATGTCTATAGTTAGATTGGCAGGCAAAGCCGGAAGGCAGTATTTGCAGAAATAGAAATACATTTATTTTACAAGGAGAAAATACCAAGAAATAACAAGGCATGGCAGAGATGAAGCGTAAAAAACGTGCTGAAGGAAGAGTGTCTGTCTACCTAGAAGCAAAATATACAACGTGTTACTGAAATAAAACCTGAAAACCGTGTTACAAAAAAGCATACACAACTTCTAACAAGCAAAAGTTTAAAATTCTCAATTATCTTTTTAAATTGTTTATGCAAACAGGCAGCCGCGAGTGAAATATCAAGATTGTACCCAAATCATAAATTGATAATTTTAAAGTTTTACTGATTTGAAGTGATTTAATTATCAATACTGACTGTTTTCAGATTTTGCGTTATTTCAATAACACATTATTAACCAAAACATATTTTGGTCGACCAATCGACATGACTCAAGCGAGAAAGTATCTATTTTGTGTTCTAGTACAGTCGGCAGCACAAAACCTTTACATTTTAGTTGTAGAGTCTACAAATGTGAGGATTGATGTGCTGTCTTGGATGTACTAATCAACAAGTGACATCCCATTCAAAGGCATATTTCGATTGTAAGTTAAAAGTTTATTTAAAACGAACTGGAAGCGCTAAGCTTCCATATACGACACTGACAAACTAGTTGTCATATACTTTCTTATCTTAATGCTATAACTGTTCAGAATTTTTTTACTGTACAGAACTAAGCTAAATATAACATCATTAGATAGAGATACAATATGATGGATTTTAATTGAAATGAAACTGCAATTGTATATATTTTATATTTTATCGGAGACCGTATGCCCTTATCGACCGATACATTATCTCCAGTTTGACTGACATGAGCAAAAAAGTACTGGAGAGACTGCACTATTGAAGCATCTCGATAAGGAATTAAAATATCCTATGATATTCAGATATTTAATACGATTACACAATAATATAAACGCGAGATTAGAGATGAGAGTACCGATAGGAACGGCAGACACCGTACAATTATTTGGCGATTAGGATTTAGGCACCAGTCTTTAACACAAACAACCAGGTTGAATTCAGTTTTTAACCTCACGGACTTTAATCCAAACAAAAAATGGTCAGACGGCTCTACAGATGACGTCACCGATGACGTCACGGTGGCGGCCATCTTCCCGCATGTGACAACAATAGAATTATTCACGAGCACGACGCTACGCCAAGTTTAGTTTAGCACTTAACCGCTGTGAGAATATTGTAAGTAATGTGGCCTTGGGAATCATAAGTATGAGTAGACGTTCGGTTTTTTACAAAACATTGAATCGGCTAAAGATTATGGATTGAGAATGAATTCTTGTACAAAGCTATTTCAGATCTTAAAAAGAATGAGTATTCCTAGTAAAAACTCAGCAAGAAAAACATGACTTATTATACTAGGGGCCTATTCCACAAAACTACAAATCATAGTTTACTATGACAATTCGATGTACATTGCGATGTACATAGCATTATTGTTCCTAGTCGATTAACCCACAGATTAACCAGCTGACTCTGGTACGCAATGTACCTCGATTGGCACAGTAAACAACGATTGTAGTTTTATGAAACTCGGCCCAAAAAATGTATAAAGAAAAACGGCGCTGATTGTGCAAAAACACTGAAAAGAATCGCTGGTGACGTACTTAATACTGACTTTCAAGCTTATGCAGAGGAGTTAGCGTGACAGCCAGCAAGCAAGGCTATGTAATGTACTACATATAAGTAACTAGCTTTTGGCCGTGACGCTTGCTGCTGGTGTACCAGCAGTTTAGAGTATAGTAGAGACCACTTTGTTGTCAAAGAAGGAAATTACATACATACACATACATAAACTCACGCCTGTATCCCAGAGGTGTAGGCAGAGACCAGGGACTGCCACTTGCCACGATCCTGGCAGATCACTTTCGTTTTCTCAACATTCATCAGTCGTTGCATGCATGGGTACTTATAATTTTGTCCTTTGCTAATACATCCCTAGGAAATTACTCAGATATGTAATCTGTCGAATTCTAAATTACCCAATGAAAACAATGGTTTTTAATTGTTCTTTTCAAGGTCATAATCTAACAGCGTATTATGATGATATGCAGCGTTTCCCAGCGAATGATGAAAAACCCAGGCAGATCCAGTTAATACTCCAGTCCTAAGCGAATAGGGGCATTACAATCTCCCCTTGCAATCTGTATCTGTCCATGGTGTTAGGTTTTCTTAGCGTTTCCGAAGTGTCAAAATATGTAAACAGTGTATTAGGTATGTTTCCATGTTTGCGATGTCCTTGCTTGGTTACCATAGCACAGCGTATCCTAGTTTGGGACCAGGACAAGTTGTGTTGTGATTGTGTTGTGTGGAAGATATTATTGTTTGTGTTTATTGTGTTATTATTATTTGAGAGCTGGAATGCCTTAAAAAAATGCGTCATCAAACCCGGGATATACATAATAGAGGCGCAGGTCTTTATACATTGCCGATTCGCAGGCAGAAATATGCTAACATGTTCAGAAACAGTTCTGAATAAGAGCTCTCACAAAAAAAGTTAAGTACACACGAAGAAAAACGCAATTTGGTCTACAAAGATTAGTTTTAATGACGCTGTAGTAATTTTCAGCTCTCGATCGCTTATGTGTGATTAAATATAATAGTTGGTTTCCTGCGATCAGAGCGACTTTGGTGCCAAGCAAAGGTTTTTCGAGGCGGCGACAAAAAACTAAAATCTAGGAAAAAGCAGCTAACGCCATCATCATTGACGTCGGTTGACCGCGAAAGAATATATTGACTGACATTGATTGGACCATTTCGTCGGCTTATTGCAAGAACTCATTAACCGACATATTCACTATTGGGAGAAAAAGGACTTTTTAGTTCGTGTCATTTAATGGTTGTATTTCCTCCTCCTTATTCCCTATAACATCGTAAAAATAATGCCTGATACTAAAACACCACTATTGTATCATTGTTCAATACATCTATAAGTCCATACCTTTAAAAAAAGCGGTTAGTGAGCT
Organism: Yponomeuta cagnagella; assembly: GCA_947310995.1. Taxonomy (NCBI): domain Eukaryota; kingdom Metazoa; phylum Arthropoda; class Insecta; order Lepidoptera; family Yponomeutidae; genus Yponomeuta; species Yponomeuta cagnagella. The sequence continues at coordinate 3,761,420 of OX371284.1, forward strand.
TTTGCAGTTAATGACTTCTTGCAATAAGCCGACGATTTGTGGTCGAAGATAAAAAAGATGACATCTTCAGGTACTTTTTTTCATCAACACAGATACAATTACGAAAGTAAACCGTGTCATTGAAGAAACTAAAATGATTGTAGTTAGAAATCTCGACAGTGACTAGGCCAATGTTTAGGAAGCGATGAGTCTAGCTCTAAACGTCACTTTCCGTTCAAGTTACAAGGCAATCTTCTTGACACAATTAGGCCATACCAAGGTAGTGTTAATCCATTCTATGCAGCAGCCCGAAACCTTGTTGAAGCGCGAAATAATGATCCCCAGTCTCTCGTAAACCGCTTATGAAATTAAATGAAAACGGAGAGCTCAATAGAGATCTTGTAAAAAAAATGTTTTAATCTTATTGAAGAGCCCATGTTGAAAGATAAATAATAGCAGTAATTTTTTTTATGACACCACAAGCTGCTTATTACAGTTACTACTTATTATTACACCTCCTTACATGATTTTTCGCATTTTATGAGACCCGTATAACACCGAGAAATATGCTTTGATGGTTTCATTTTTTTTTTATGGTATAAACGCCATTAAAACTGAACAGTGAAAAAGAAATGGGCCAGGTGCAAGCCTGTGACAGTAATATGCAAATAACTTCTGTGATAAGAAACTTACACGACACGGAGGGGCAACGACCAAACGTCAGTTGACACGACAACTCTAAAAACAAAGCGCAACAGAACATGACAAGATAGCGATCTCGCCAACGCAAGCTCAGTTATTGCAACCACCAATAAACGCAACGTTGCACAAGTTACGAAACGGAAAGAGATAAAAAACGATGTCCCATTAACCCTGTGAACGAGTGAGCGGGACAAAAGGCAGTTAAACGTGATCGCACATGATTTGGTCGAGATGGAGCAATAATACGGTGATTTATATTGTCATAATATCACGACCTGTATATTAGACGTGAAATAGATTGCTTCTTGCATCGAACGAAAGAAATCTAAAATTTCAGAGCCTCCTTCAGATACGACTTGAACGACACTTGCTTATATTTTTATTTATGTTAAAATTTAAACCAGAGAAGCGTTATTAATTATTCACTATGTTAATAATTAAAAGACCATTCAAAAGACATGACTGAGAATCTGTTGTGTTTGATTGTTATTTTTCAAACAAGAAAGTAGATAAAACATTCTCGAGCAGATTTTTCGTCAAGGTTTGTGATTTAAGATTTAACCACTCTTCTGCCGCGACACAGATCTGTGTCCAACTTAGTAAGGGCCACCTATACGTTGCGTTCCGCGAGGGCAGTTCAGGGGTTAAAGGACACCACTCGAGCTTAAAACAGTGTTTCTCCCGAGGTGAACACTCTACTTTTTATTCCCTTGCTCTTCGTACATAACTGAGTTACCTACATTACTAGCAATGTATAAAGAAAAAATATTCTTCGTACAAAACTAGGTAATGTACCAAGAAACCAGGTAGGTTACAATGCTAGTTATGTAGACGGAGGTAAATTTTATCTCACTCTATGAAAAAATAAGTAAGGGCAACTTACGAATATGAATAGAATCGAACGTTTGTACATTTTAGCATCAGATACAATGTTTTCTGGAGTTAATAATAGGGGTTAAAGTATGAAATTGCCGTTTTATTGCAATAGGTTCTTTGAATTGACATAGAATCTTCATGGTTTGAGGTTTTCGAATGAAACTTTTTTCAAATGGTTTCTATGATGTTCTTTTTTTAAAAAATGTGAAACATTTGAATATCGACTTTCAATTGTTTTTGTTATTCAATTTACACAAGAAAGATGGATACTGCGAAAATTCGAGTGATTTTTGAATACGAGTTCCGACGCGGAACTAACGCGGCAGAAACAGCCCGCAATATCAATGCTGCGTTTGGAGAGGGGTCTACTAATGAACGCACCGTGCGATTTTGGTTTAAACGCTTTCGTGATGGAAATTTCGACTTAAAGAACGAGCCACGAAGAAGACCGCCCACACAGGTGAATAACGATGAATTAAGAGAGATAGTGGAAGCCGACCCTAGTCAAACTACCCAGGAATTAGCGGCATGGTTTAACGTTACCTTACCCACAATATTGACTCACTTGCGTCAAATCAATAAAATAAAAAAATACGAAAAATGGGTGCCTCATGATTTGACTGATCTGCAGAAAGAAACGCGTGTTGAAACTTGTGTTGCCTTGTTGATATTCAATATTCGATATTCAAATGTTTCACATTTTTAAAAAAAAACCGGCCAAGTGCGAGTCGGACTCGCGCACCGAGGGTTCCGTACAAACCTGCAATGTCAACAACATTTTTTCACGGGTTAAAGGCAATTAGATCTAAGTATTTGATATGAATTTCAACTTGATAGCTCTACGCGTTCATGAGGAAAAAAGTAATAAGTTTATATTTATTAAAAAATATATATTTTGTAATGTAACTAAAAATTTAAGGTTTTCGGAATTTTTCCTTTATGTGTGCTATAAAACGTTGCTTCATGCCAAATTTCAAGATTCTACGTCGACTGGAAGTACCCTTTAGGTTTTGATTCCCTTGCGAGTACTTGCGAGTTTCAAAATATGCAGCTTAAATTGCTGTTTCTTTTGATTGCGTTGACATAGAAGTTAGATTTTGTTACAGCTTAAAGGTATTATAGACCTGAGTATTTGGTATGAATTTCAATTTAATACCTCTACGCGTTTATGAGGAAATGGGTAGTGTGACGCTCACCCCCTTTACCCTCTACCCTCTGCTCGACTGCTTCTTACTTACACTGCTTAAACTGATCCCTAAGTCCCTTAATACTTGCTCCTGCCACTGATGACTGCTGGTTCCTGAAGAAGTGGTCCTCCAGAGTCCTCTGCAGCGCTCCATCTATGCCTCCATAGAATGTCTAAGATATGGTTCTTCCACAGGAGATTACTAGTAAAGTATGAGTACCTAGGCTTCCTACCTACTATTTTAGCTCAGTGTAAGTTAGATGTGTACTATGTAAAAGAGTAAATTGTGAGTACCTAAAAGCACAGAAAATTCACTTCTTTGGCCAAAATGTGATCGTCTAGATACCCTAACAGGACCCTTTGTTGTGAAATAGTAACCAGGATCTTTTCAGGGAGTCGAGATTTCCAAAAGCAATTAAACAACTAGAAAGAGTTAAAAAATAATCTATTTATTTATCAAGATTTGTAGAAATATTAACATTTGAGATTTAAAACAGATTTTAGTGAACACAGTTTAACACAGATTAGAATATTAACAGTAAATGTTAATCTTAGTTTGGTTTAGTCAATATTTGAGACAAATATGGTTTTAGTTTATTTTTGTACATAGTTTTGTATGTAAATTTTACACTCACAATTATTTTAGTTAGGCTCTGTGCCCGGTTATTGGTTTATTAGATAGATTCAAGTTTTCATTAGTTTAGTTTATTTTAGTTTGATTTTTAATTGGTTGTTTTAGACTCTACCTAACAATTTACTTTATTATGTAAATGACTTCAACTGCTTGCGAATACTACTGCTAAACTGTCTGTTTGCTGGTTTTCTACCACGCCAAACACCAGTTCCTCACAGATGTGCGTGCCATGTTCAAGACCTGACCCATAGTGAGAAAAGAACATGGCAAAGAAACTCACCGTTCGATCAGATATAGACCTATTCCATCAAATTGATTAAATGTTTGAAATTGATGCAAGCAAGTTGATTTAGCAAGAACAAATGCAAACACAAATTCTAATCAACATTGTAACACAAGAATGTAGGTGAAGCCTACACTGCAGTATGGTTCTGTAGACTACAGCAACATTCCAAGATGCAAATCAGACTTTATCACATTTACTGCTGAGACCTGAGAATGATCTAGAGAGCTACCTTGTCCAAATCGATGTAGTCAGATCCAATCCACTGGTATGAATCGTACCACGGCCTGCATTGCTTCAGCCATGATTTGTCCAAGCCATCTCACCAAAACGTTTCTCAAGCTATACCACTTTCACAGCTCAACTACTCAATATTTGCTGCTGTAGTCACATTACCGACACACTGTAGAATACTTTAGTTTGATAATCAGGTTGCTAACTCACCCTAATCCTAATTTAGACCGGCCGGTCAGCCCCGTCAAGAAGATTCCCAAGAAAACCCCCGCCCGATTCCCGCCAAAGTCCCCAGTCCAAGTGCGCGTCTCTTCCTTTCCCCTCGCCCCCACACCCCGTTGCCATCCACCCCTCTTGGATTCCCTTGTCTTTTCAATGAAACCCTTTCAGGAATATTTTACATAATTTTAAATATTTTCTATCTGTAAAATAAGCATTTTGAATTCTTTACTGAAACTATATTTAATAGTTTTGCTAAATTATGCCTTTCCATAATATTCATTGACTGCATTATTAGGTTTTTGATGGATAACATTATCCGACTTCTACGGGCCCCTCCTTGTTCTATCTACAGATTACCCTTGACTTGACTTTTTCTTTACTTTTTTCCCTGCCGATACATTGGCATAGACAACTTTGCATACAGCCAACTTTTATGAACGTGGTTGTGTTTGTTTTAGAACCAATTGAGCAAACGTTGTTAAATTGTTGTAAAAAAAATTAAATAGTTTATTGGTTGAGAAACCAACGTTTTATTTCTTTATTTTTTTATTTTGTAATGTGAAAGTAATGGACATTATTGCCCGAAATAATAAATATTTATTATTATTTATTGCAAAAAGGCGCCATCTAGCGAATCTCTAATACTACAGCAAAATTTGTTTAATTTTATTGATTATTGTACAACGCAAAGGATTATTATGTTCCCCTACATTTGTGAATAAGTGGCGGTCGAATTGCAAAGGCAGTGCGGACCGTCACAGTAGTAAGTTTAAAATTATTAAAAAAAAATATATTATGTGATGTAACTAAAAATTTATGGTTTTCGTAATTTTTCCTTTATCTATGCTATAAGACGTTGCTTCGTACCAAATTTCAAGATTCTGAGTTCACGGGAAGCACCCTGTAGGTTTTGATTCCCTTGCAAGTGTCGAAAATTTGCGGCATAAACAGCTGTATCTTTTGATTGCGTTGGCTTAGAAGTTTGATTTTTTCACAGCTTCAAGGGACAGTAGACCTGAGTAATTGATATAAATTTCAGCTTCATACCTCCACGCGTTCCTGAGAAAAAGGGTCTTGACAGACGGACGGACGGACAGACGGACAACAAAGTGATCCTATAAGGGTTCCGTTTTTTCCTTTTGAGGTACGGAACCCTAAAAATATATATTTTGTAATGTAACTAAAAATTTAAGCTTTTCGGAATTTTTCCTTTATGTGTGCTATAAAACGTTGCTTCATGCCAAATTTCAAGATTCTACGTCGACTGGAAGTACCCTTTAGGTTTTGATTCCCTTGCGAGTACTTGCGAGTTTCAAAATATGCAGCTTAAATTGCTGTTTCTTTTGATTGCGTTGACATAGAAGTTAGATTTTGTTACAGCTTAAAGGTATTATAGACCTGAGTATTTGGTATGAATTTCAATTTAATACCTCTACGCGTTTATGAGGAAATGGGTAGTAAGTTTAAAATTATTAAAAAAAAATATATTATGTGATGTAACTAAAAATTTATGGTTTTCGTAATTTTTCCTTTATCTATGCTATAAGACGTTGCTTCGTACCAAATTTCAAGATTCTGAGTTCACGGGAAGCACCCTGTAGGTTTTGATTCCCTTGCAAGTGTCGAAAATTTGCGGCATAAACAGCTGTATCTTTTGATTGCGTTGGCTTAGAAGTTTGATTTTTTCACAGCTTCAAGGGACAGTAGACCTGAGTAATTGATATAAATTTCAGCTTCATACCTCCACGCGTTCCTGAGAAAAAGGGTCTTGACAGACGGACGGACGGACAGACGGACAACAAAGTGATCCTATAAGGGTTCCGTTTTTTCCTTTTGAGGTACGGAACCCTAAAAAGAACATCATAGAAACCATTTGAAAAAAGTTTCATTCGAAAACCTCAAACCATGAAGATTCTATGTCAATTCAAAGAACCTATTGCAATAAAACGGCAATTTCATACTTTAACCCCTAATAGAATACTTTCATTCTTACTACTTGAAGACACGCTCATTTTATTTTAAAAAAACTTATTAAAATCTGAATTTGAGTACCTATGTGAATTAAACCATTACGAACAAAGGCGGAGGAATCTTTTATATTTTTTTAACTTTTTTTTTTTAATTGGGCTCGCGCGCGGCGTCTTTGTCATACAACCAGTTACTTATTCATACAATGTACGTGATTGATCTCTTTGGTGATCGGAACTTTTACTAGAAATATCCACATTCCAAATTCAATTCACTTTTCATGGGTTAGTCCATCTCACTAGGGATTTATTTTACGAGGACTAAACTAGCTCTAGGTTTTATACTGCTAAATATCGGGCTGACTTTTTTTTTTAATTGAAGGCGTTAACAATTGATCAGCTTTATAAAGTGTAGACTTAAAATTATTACTGTGAATTGTAAGTGTAAAAAGAGGCTTAAGCCGAAAATTAGCGAGTGACAAAACTCCGCGTATTTACTGTTTCGTTTCCCATCGATACGCTACATAAAGAGTTTATAAGTATTGTATGTAACTCTTGTAAGGCAACCGGGGTTGCCAGCGACACAAACTCATCGGTCACAATAACTACTACGTTTGCAAATATTTATATGTCTTGTCTAATCGGCCGGTTTTATCTACCGCTATCTTGGGTGGAGCGTGCGTGGCCAGTCACAGCGACAATATACTTGGGTAATGATGCAATGCCATGGGCGGAAGAAGTAGGTTAGAGAAGCAAAAAGGTTTCACTGATATAGCACTGTTAGTATAAGAAAGGGACTGGATAACCGTTTAGTTATACACTTAACGGGTCTAATCGCGATAATTTATTAGGTAAACTATGAAATGCAGAGCTCTAAATATCATTGCTATAGTTTTTTTTTAATGTTTTAATTCAAAACACTTAACAATTTAGGCGCCTGTCCTAATCTAAAGTTGAAAGTCTAGATAGAGAAGAATTATTCAGATTCAGGTTTGAGACTAGAAAGATCTGTGAATGGATTGCTATAAAAAGCTACTCTATATCTTCGTTAGAACTTTTACGGATCTCTGTAGAGTGATTGAATTTCTGAAAGAATTTTTCGTGTTCAATGATTGAAAACCGATGTCTCAGTCTAATAAGCACGCTCTACTGAAATTCTTACATATTTCCAACTGGAGGGGTCGAAAAATACAAAAGAATCCGTCCTTGATTCAACTTTACCTCAACTCTGACAGATCCAAACACTAGGTTTTAGAATTTTGTAGGGAAGGAATAGATTTGTCTAAAGGTTTCCAAGGTATTTTGGCTATTAGACAGTGGTAAGGTGAAATCCAGTGTTATGTTTCCAGTTTTCATAAAACAAAAGCGTTGCTCATTGTCGAGGCCTCTTATTCAACCATCGAATATTAGTAATTAGTATATATTTAAGCTATTGTACAATTTAAATAAATTATTAATTAAAATGAATAGTTTTTTAAAAAGACCGCCGCGGCCGCTTACACATAATTGAATCGTGTTACGCAGAAACATTCTAACCCACTATACGTAACTTTAAAAAAAAACGCCTTTTTTATGTTTAACATTGTTTTGTCCTATGTTTTTGCTCAGACGTTTTATATTTATGATCATTATAATATCAATAAAACCGGACAAGTGCTAGTCGGACTCGCCCACCGAGGATTCCGTAATAGGTTCTTACATACAAACTCCGAGACTCGATTCCTGAACTATTTAGAATAAATAGTTCAGGAATCGAGTCTCGGAGTTTTTCCTAAGGTTTAATTAAAAATGTATTGTTTTCAGATTTTTCCCTGTAATTGCAGTATAAGACGATATTACTTGCCAAATTTCATAGTTCTAGGTCAACGGCAAGTCCCTATGAAGTTTGATTCCCTTGAAGCCGTATTTTTTCTTACGTTAACTTAGAAGTTTTATTTTTTCACAGCTTCAAGGGACTGTAGACCAGAGTATATGGCTTAATTTCAACTCGATATCTAGACGCGTTTCCGAGATAAAGGGTCTCTTGACAGACGGACGGACGGACAACAAAGTGATCCTATAAGGGTTCCGTTTTTTACCTTTTGAGGTACAAAACGATGTTAAACTTTGAGATTTTATCGAAAGTTACTTTCTTTTGGGTTGGAATGTTTATGCGTAACACGAGCCAATTCACGTGTTGGTTTTTAAAAAAAACGTCGGAAAATTGTAAAATAAAAAAATTAACTAGTAAATATCAATACAAATACAAAATATCTTTATTGAGAAATACAATTTACATCTCGTTTATCTGGTACGGGGAACACTCACATACAGTCGAGTTAAAACTCAAGAGTTAGCAGAGCCCGCGCGGAATCCGGTTTGGCGGTGACTCACCAGCGACCTTACGCGACCTTTCTGCCGACCAGTTCTACAATTCATGGTTTACTATTGCTTACAATTCGATATACATTGCAAAGTCGATTAACCCACAGACTAACAAGGAATATTGCGTTGGTTTGGACATGTGGAGAGGAAACAAATATATCGAGCGAATGTGGGTGGAAGGGCCGGTAAGGGACGTCCCAGGCGGATATACTTCGACCAAATAGGGGATGGGGCAAAGGGCAAGATAAAATGTACCCGAAACCGGCGTGCGTGCATGTAACGACTAATGTTGAGGAAGCGAAAGTGATCTGTCAGAATCGTGGCAAGTGGCAGTCCCTGGACTCTGCCTACCTCTCTAGGATAAAGGCTATGTACATATATATTAACAAGTAGGAAGACTGCTAAGCAACACATCGAATTGTCATAATAAACTACGAATTGTAGTTTTACGGAACTTGGCCCTGAAAAGGATCCAATGGAGATTTACCGTCGGTTTCTGATTAAGTATTTAACTAAGTAAATACTAAAATATTTGTTATTTTTTGGGAAATATGAAGATATAATCATTTTCAGTATTTGCTTAGCGAAATTCTCAATTCAGCAACCGGAGATAGAAGGACGGCTGTGTATTATTAGATAATATGGCCGAGAATTGAGCCTTACTTAGTAATTTAAATTAAGCCTTAGAATTATAAAGCTTTAATTAGCTGTTATCAGCACCTTAATGTAGCGCAGAACTCTGACTAATGAACGTTATAACGTAAATATAATATCAATTTCAATTTCAAGCTGGCTCTAGGTCGTTGTGGGGAAGAAAAGAACAGAGACAAACTCCACACTCCACACAATTGCCACATAAAATATAATAGAATTTAACACTTCTTTGTTTTTATGTTTAATTATTGATGCTTTTATTGCACTTATATAAATTGTACAATTGTTAATGCCACTACAATTTTCTACCATTCAACTGCAGGAGGTATAAAAAAGGAGATGGAAGGCGTGCAAAATTAAAGAAAAAATTTAAAGACATACTTTTATAAGTAAACTTATTACAATCATATAGACATACATATAAGTAATACAATAAGCCTATATACCACTATAAAATACATATTATATCTACACACTATAGGAGGCCAAGGGAATACATATAATTCACCATACATAGAAAAAATAAATATGATTAATAGTAGAGGACATACATCTGAAAGACCCTTATCATGAAGCCCCTTTTCATGACAGCTAGCTCTAAGGGAGGTTGGGGTAACACTTCTCGAGGAAGTGATCCCGGACAAGGGCTTTGAAAGAATTCCGAGAGGGGGCTTTACGGATATTATCAGAGAGGGCGTTCCAAAGACGAACGGATTAGATTACTACCTATTCAATGTATTTGGATTGATGATGTAATTATTTATACCGTTAGGTATCCTTCATTATCGATGCCTATCTATGTTATTATTTGATTAACAATTTTCCTAGAGTACTGGTTACTGATACACTTAATTCAAGCACAACAAGAATCAAATTAGCGATTCAAATTGCAGTCAAAATCAAATGGGTATTTGAATCGATTGGGTTGGATGATCTCAACGTTGGAATATTATTTGTTAAATAGCCGACTTATTGTATCAACAAACACATACGTTTATCGGATTTAGAAATGCCTTTGCTATTCGTCAAGCTCGCAAGCCCGCGAGAATTCCCCAACTAAAGGTATTTTGAAGAGCTCCCCCCTAAAAGGGTCACGTAGTATACATGCGTTCAATAAGAAACTGCTGATAAGAATCGCTAGTAAAGTAGGTCTTCAATATAGACCAAACTTGTTTTTGCTGATGATACTTGTCCGTTAAAGTTCTCGATCGGACCGTTATCTTAGGCAAGAAGCGTCCATTTAAACAAGTTTTTGGTCCAGCGATGGCAGGTATTAGGCTCATTGTGTTCTCTCAGACCATATGAAATATGGAGGATTTTGATTGCCTCGTTGGTCTAGCGATATCACGTCTGATTACCATGCCGGAGGTCATGGGTTCGATTTCCACTGAGGGCCGCCGTACGGATGAGCTCCGTCTGGGTGTATTTCCACGTTTGTGATGTCCTCCTCTGGTTACCATAGCACAGGGTATCCTAGTTTGGGACCAGCACAACTGATTGTATTGCGTGCGTGGAAGTTATTACTTAATTTTTTGTTGGAAGAGTCCGACGGTAGATAATAATAGTGTAGGTAGTGCTTACGAAAATTTTATTTCAAAGATCTGGACAATGTTAATATTTAAAAAAACAAATATAAACATAAACAAACATAAACATTTACATACAGGCACATACATTGCTTCTGGCCCCACACTAGGATACCCTGTGTCGTGGGAACCAGAAACAGCGACATCACAAACATGTAAACCTCCAAGACGTGCGGTTTTTTTTTGTCACCAGCCGAGATTCGAACCCGGGACCTCTCGCATGGTATGCAGATGCTTTTCCGCTGCGCCACGAGGTCGTCGATAATATTAGTACTTCTTAAAACATATAGTATTAATATTAGTAAGTAATAATATTAGTACTTCTTAAAACATTTAGGCCGACTTGCATCACTTGTTAAATATCACTTAAGTCGCTATTTAAATCGTCTTTTGTATGAATAATTTTAGTTAAATCCTGTTTAAGCCGCATTTAGGAAAGTGGTAGGAAAGCCTTACAGTCTTATTTATAGGAGAAGTCGATCCCACTGAAACACTCTTCAGACGGAGTCGAAGCCGGTTTGTTAGGAGAGGAATTCATCTTATACGTCGGATTTATTTCCGTCATAAGAGTCTTTTAGTGGAATCGACTTTCTATTAATAAGACTGTTAACGCTTATCTGTAATAAAATGACACGTAAATTAATATCGCGCAAGTAATAAAACCTTACAGGTTTATAACTTTATAGAAGCCATGATTATCTTCAACGTGCATCAATTTATTAAAAATGGGCGTAGAAATTTTGGTCTCAGATATTTCATTTTAGTAAGTACAATAATGGTTTAAAAACTTAGTTAAGTACTATGTCAGTGATAATTACAAAGTACAAGAGGGGTGTATTCGTACGTTGAAAAACATGACCAGCTGAGGATCGTGAGGGGAATATTACATTAAAATATAATGATAAAAATGATGCTATATTAATTAGCCGTTAAAGGAGATTGATTCGAAATAAAACGATAACATGAAGGCTATTAAATTCTGTGTCTAGTAAATTAATATGAACATGCAAGGAAGAGAAAAAAACAAGATAAGACCTTTAACAAATGCAAAACAATGGAAGGAGTGCAAGCTACGAGTATGTTTTGCAGGTTTAAAAGAAAATTATAGAAAATATTATTTCGCGACTTCATAATTCGTGCAATAAATACCAATATTTAGAAAATATATGTTGAAACACAAGTAGCTTCATAAAAAAATTAATTAATTTACTTTTCCGAAATGGTAGAATACGTGTCGCTCCGGTCTGATTGATTATAATAAAAATGTGCAAGATAGAGTTTTAATCTGATTTAATCTAATCTAAATGTGGTGCAACATTTGCTGCACCACATGGCTTCTGTCTGGGTGTATTTCCATGTTTGTAATGTCCTAGCCTGGTTACCATAGTACAGGGTAACCTTTTTTGGGACCAAGACAAGTAATTGTGTTGTGTGGAAGTTATTATTATTATTCACAAATTTCGAATTCGCGATACACAAATACACATAATCGCAGATGTCATGCAGTGGCGCTTGTGCAGCTTTAACGGTCGACGACAGCTGCTTGAAAAACGCCGCGTCCGTATCCGGAGGGCATAGAGTAAGGAGACTAAACACAGTTACTTGACATAGAAATAATAGAGGCGACAGCCTTGGGCACCTAAAAGTAGGAGGAGGGTTTCCGCAAATGGAGATCCCATTTAAAACGCCCGAAGTGACGACAAATAAGGGAAAAATACTAACTAGCTAATCTGCATCTTGCTTTCAATTCAACTATAAATTTATAGCGCCTTAAAGCATCATTCTTTCTCGTTTCTAAGGTAATAAAAGTGCAATTTAATAAAACGGGTTAGCCGTAACTTTTTTTTAACTTAAAAATAAAAAGAAACAAACACAACAAACGTTCCTTGCCAAGACGGCACGCGCCGCTCCCCTCCTGTGGAAAACACCTGCCGACGTAAAAAATGCCTAAAAGCATAACTCGGGTTATATACGTCTAAGCTGACTTTAAAGACCTACAAATAAAGTTCATAATTGCATGTGAAGTTATGATTAAACACACTTGCATTCGCGCCATTAGAGTAGAATGCAAAGTACATGTTGTTAGTGATGGCATTTCAAGATAAGTGGTCCTATCAAAGTCGCAAGCTGACGATAGAGGACTATCAAAGTGTAGTTCAGAGTATTCTTTAGTGATACAAAATAATCACCAAATGTACTAGAGAATCACCACGCTACAAACGGTAAGATAGCGTAGTAGATGGCACGATGGGGAAAACGCCAGTATCAAACAGAGAGCAGACGTGGGTAGATTTATTTATTATGATGATACTATAATATTGAGTAGGTGCAACATTAAAGCAACAATGATGAATTGGAAAAGACATTGTGGGATCTGGCTTCAGAGGCAAGTTTGACGAAGCGAACTCGGTAATAGGAAGTTGTTCTGGAAATCGTAGGGAAACCTGGAGCAAACCCATCCCACAAAATTACAAGTGGTTTATAAGTATTTCATAAGTATGTCAAATGTAACGTGAAATTCAAATAAAATCAAAACATTCGCAACACGATACCACCATTGCAAAATACAAAATTGCGAGACGAATTTTCAAATTTCAATTAACCTCAATTGGAATAGACTGTTAAGTTTTATTTTCCAAGTCCAGTATTTCAAGTCTTTACCTAAGAGAAAGTAGAAACAATCAAAGAGATTGTAACGTTATTTTGATTGTTTAAGACCAAACATAAAGGGAACGGTATAATTTATGTTGACTTCGTAGCCGGTGAGAGTGTGGTTACACTTGTGGTTGTAAACTAATCTCTAATTGTTTACTGCTTTAAATCAAGGTAGAAGGAAACCTCTAGCCACAAAAATGTCAAGGGGTTAAGCTCAAAAACGTCAAACAGAGATGAGAGACCAGACCCACAATTAGAAATAACATTACTGTAGAGATAGCAACCTAACCTCATTCCATTCATACGTTGCATATAATTGACATTTCAACTATCGAACAAGCTATCGATAAGTTCGGAGACGCACTGCAGTAAATTTTAGAGCGCAACGAACTATGCAAATGTTTGGCAATCACGAGCGATTTGATGACGAAACGTCGATCCAGCTTGAAACAGTGGGGCTGTCACGAACCTACCAATAAACTATGCATAATGGAAACTGGAGTGTTTAGTGAATCTTGGAGACACGGCAGCAAGTCAAGCCAACCATATGGTACTTTGAATAGCATTTAAAGTGAACAGTGAGTGGATTGAAATTAGATCACAATATAAAGCTTGATTTGCCATCGTCAATTATATGGAGACAGACATCGATGATCCAAACTTCTTTAATTCAGACAAGGCAGAATATGTAGGAGACATCACCACCATCAATTTGTCAAGCAGTTCTGATGATCTCAATTTAGGATCCCAGGAGATCAATTCATAAGAATACTTCCAAGGTTTCGACACAGTAAAAAGAATGTTGATCCGTGATATGACCTCGGCTTTCGATTCTGATCCGACACGTCTCGGATTCGATTCCGAGTGGCCTTGGAGAATGATTCGCGTGTCATTTATTCATGTTGTATTTGACATTTTTGAGACTGGATGGGACAGTTGTGGGGATGAGACTGAGAATCCAGACAAACCCAAAGCGCACGTAACCCTTCACTGGTGTTGCCTGATCTAGGGCGCTACTATAATATTATGTAGTACCGCCATCAGAAATGTTACGATATTTCCGCTGTATGGACTCGTCCGATTAACCCTACACCGAACTACCAAAATCATACGTATTTTGATACTTGGGAAACGTCAAACTAATCGGCACTCCACTCTATTCCATAGCATTAACACATTACTAGAAGTTAGGAGTTTATTTCACAACGTCCAAAGCCTCATTGATTGTAAGACAAGCCATTTTGTGACGTCCTTTTTACTTTAATAATACTGTATTAACTCAATTACTCTATTTACTCAGCTCTGGCTACAATCATCAGTAGTCATGTTACAAAATAACATCGGCACAACATTGAGAAGTTCCTATTCACGTAACTAACGTGGTAGAGTATACAGTTGAGCGTGACAGACGTAAATAATTCGAATATTCGTTTAGTACAGTCCAAAGTATTCGCCACACCGATGTGTGATGTAACTTTTAAAGATGTCAAGCCGCGTTTTCACGACCACACGCTTGGACAGAGTGATTCATCTTAGTAACTGGAAACTATATTCCACTCTGATGGTGATGTACACACATGTTAGTGAATTCAGATTTTCGCTTCAGTTTACAGGCGTTATGTTACAAATGGTGTCGCTGCTCGTGCCAATAATGTGCGAAAATTTTCTTCGATGTATAGAAGCGGTATCAGATATATTTATCGTGGAACTTCGAAAATAAAATTATATTAAAAGAGAAAGAATAGTTTGGTCACGAAAATGGAAACCATACATTTCACAACACTTCCAGCTTTATAAAACTCCACAGACATCAACATTTCACTGCCACTTCACTTTGGAGGGTTAAGTAGTCGAAAAGGAATAGTGTGGTTCAACAATATTGTGGGTGTAGGAAGACCATTTTTTGATTCAGGGTTTTGTTTGCGAAATATTAAACTTTAAAGCGCAAAGTTTTGTCCGAGCTGGCTAAACGGTTAATTGTAGAAAATTGCAAAAATCGAGATCTTAAAAGGAAAACAATCACGGCCAAGTAGGCTTTATAACTTTACAAGTAATGGGCGAGCAACTTATTAAAGGAAAACTTTGAACAAAATCCATTAAAAATTACTTTAATGAAGTTGTTAGTCTAGTTCTGTAAATCAGATAAAACCCCCTTTCTACGGAACCCTGCGCGTGGCCCGACACGCACTTCGCCGGTTTTTTCTTACAAGACCCAGGAGTTTGTACTATTGGCGCAATTTTGTTTTTGCGAATTTATTTCATCTTATTCAGCTAAGACAAGTAGAACACCATCCGAGTGCACTTAAATCTGCATTTTTCATCAGTGTACTAAGATCTATGGTGTACTGTACAACTGTACACGATACGAGTATGTAGTAGCATCTTAGTAGGCAAAAGGCCATTCGGTCGAAGCGTACTAAGAGCCTGAAAACCCGGCTTTACACTTATGAGGAAAGACATTGTTCTTAGTAGATTAAGAGGTTTACGGTAAATCAGCATTAGACGAAGTAAGTTTGTAAAAGGTAATTTCCGTGGAAGTTAAGCGTGTGTATGAAAGGCCCTGACTGGGCCTGGTAAATAAACTCGTAAAAACTTACGAAAACTGCTTCGAAGTATGACGAACTAGAGTCATCATAAGTGACGGTTGCTTACCTGCAAAAAAAATAACACATTACATAATTTTGATAAATAAATACGGAAGTGTAACCTTTTTGGGTCACCGCGTATTGACCTCGTTTTATAAGTCGATGGTATAGGTGGTAGAAAGGGTAACAGCCAGTTTCTGAGTTAAGACTTTCACTACTTAACCCCCTGTTTCTCGTACACTAACAATCTGTCACTTGGTCAAAGTGTACTTTATGACTCTTTAGATTTCTCAAAGAACGAAGTTACATTTTCAATTCAGAAACTGACCGTAAGTCTACTCCATGCACCGCAGGTAACTGAATTGAGAATGTCATTACATAAGTAAATACGGAAGTATCATTCTTTCTTGTTCTGTTTTTTGAAAAATCTAAAGTGACAGCCTGATTCTCAATTATTAATAAAGTGAAATTCTCAATGCATACGACGGTTAATGCCTCAGACCTTATGTTCCATAATAATAACATCCACACAAGACAATCACTTGACCTGGTGCAAAAGTAGGATAACTTTGGCCCTTACATCTAGGTAATGAGAGGATTTATACAGCGTCAAGTCGCACCTTCACCAATTAACTGAAGCGTCGACACTTACATAAAACAGCAAGTAAGAAAGCTAAAGAGACTCGTCAAAAGTAAAAGCTGGTGATAAACTAGAAAGATTAGCAAGTGATCC
Organism: Yponomeuta cagnagella; assembly: GCA_947310995.1. Taxonomy (NCBI): domain Eukaryota; kingdom Metazoa; phylum Arthropoda; class Insecta; order Lepidoptera; family Yponomeutidae; genus Yponomeuta; species Yponomeuta cagnagella. Next base: position 3,778,080 of record OX371284.1, read on the forward strand.
ATCACACCGAATTGTTACGTGCAGTAATGATCCAATTGATCCGCTGATTAGGCAAATGGCTGCATTAGATGTTTCATCAAATACCACGACGGGCGATGCTATCGGCTTCTAGACCCGTCGAGAATATTCAAGACTACCGTTTGTCGTCGGTAACGCTCGCGTGAGACAATATCGCTTTCAATAATTTTCTGACGTCGTTCTGACTGTCGATGCAGTGAATGAAGACAGGCTACTCGAGGAAAATGTGGAATCATTTGAGGCCAATCAGCAAGTGATTTAAAATAAGATAGTGATTCAGCTTCTAATCAGAACCATTTCATCCGATACCACAATACATATACCAATAGAATATAATATTTGTATTTTGTACACCCGGAACAAAATACCAATTTTGTCTTTCACCTTAATTATTGACGAAATGGAACAGAAAAAAGGAACATGAACGTACCTAACTACAGAAAAACAGGCGATTCAAATTAATAATACAATAGAAGAGAAGAGATAGTATTCCAGAAACAAGTGCTATGTTGTAATTGGTGCACGTCACGAAGAAGCGGTGGAAGAATCGAAATCACGTAATAATGTGGAGCTTGGACCGAGTAATATTTACGAATTGTTTGGGTGTAATTGATCATTAGTCACATTGGGGTGCTAATGAAGTTGCTGCCGAATGCAAGTTTCAATCTTGCAAGAATGGAAGATGTTTCAGGAAATTAAATATAGACTTCGCTACAGATGGTGTCAACAAGTTAGAAAATGTAGATTGTGGAAAGTGCAATGAGTCTAATTGGATATTTCCACTCCGATTTGGCTGAGGTGATAACCACTTAACAAAATGTAGTGATAGGAGTAGATTTTTCCAGTACTTATCCATATACAAAAATTGTTTCTTCAGTATCGATAAAGAAACCAAGCGATATTAAAAATTTTTTTTTTATTCTCAAATTGACCATGTCGTTTGCTTTCCTTAATTCACGACAGGATAACAATGCTTAACTTACAGGAAAAACCTTGCCTTTCCTCAACAGCAGCGCAGCCAATAAAGTCACGTACCCTAAATATAAACAATAAACCAGTTGAATTTCACATAAAACCATATCACTATGGTTTTATTTGTATTCTAGCGCAAACTATGAGCAACGCATGACGCAACTAGATATTTCGTATAAAAACCGTAATGTGGCACATAAATAATGAAATACAATTATTACAATACTAGCTTAGCAGTACGTGAAAGAGGTACTACGTTCTTATCTAACGACCGTACGTGTTTAAGCGAGCGAGAAAAATTGGCAAAATGTCGGTTTTGTATGGTTATTGCGATACAAAACAGCGATACATGAAAGACAGGATTCAAGATCAACGTCATAATATTTAGAGGTTTGGATCCTTGTCGGCGCAGCATCATCCATGCACTTCGATCATTCACAGATTAGTTTGGATAAGTCACAACGTCAACCTACTCTTTAAATACGTCAAAATAGGTCCTGAGTGGCCTCCTATCCTTCAATTGTGTAATTAAAGTTCATCTAAGTTCAGGTGGATGATAGTGACAGGACGGTGACATGATGAAAGTAGTGACTGCAGAAGCCAACACAGCCCACCTGTTCCGTAACTGTCCACTGTACTGGATTCCATTTAACCGCTTTCGCAGTGTCAAAATATACAAGTATTTGACAGTTCGGAGTACAATAAATCGGACGATTCTATAGAGTGGAGAAGTTACGTAGTAGGATCCCAGCATCTTCTTCGTAGTTTTCTGGTGTCGGTGGTTTCGCAGGTTAGGCCTGAATACACAAAATTGTATTTTCACGACCATTGCAAAATAACTACCCGAAAATATAAGATGTCAAAGATTGCACCGACTACCAGTCTCTAATTTCTTTCTTGTCACCGTCTATGGTTGTCTGGAAGAAACTGCTTTTAGTAATGAGGCCAATTGTACTTCGATTTATTTAATTTCTGTAAATGTAATTTTTGTGTACAATAAAGAATATTCTATGTATCTGTAATTTTTAAAACCTTTTTTTATGTAGCCGTTATAGACGTCCCGCTGCAGGGCACAGACCTTCTCTCAGAGAGAGAGAGTATGGGCTTAATTACCACTCGTGTCCACAGCGGATTGGCATTTTGAAGCGCTGATGTATATGAACACTCAGGCGTTCAGGTTTGGTTCCTCACGATGTTTTAAAGTTTAAAGAGTATAAAAATCTCTAGGTTCTGTTCACAGCTTCTTTTGTGGTCGTGTTATTTTTGTAAGCGTGTTGTCGCCACTGCAAGTTTTGCGTTCCGTGAAAGAAATAACTGGCGGCTTGCTAATTAAAGCCACAAATAAATTACTGCGATAATGTGTTGCACTTACTTTTTGCAAAAAATTAAGTAACAACGTGAAATGTGTGTGGCACAGCCTTGATCTTGAAAATACTGTGTGATGTAAAGCATATGTCTGGTGCGATTTTTGTGAATTATACGCAACAAGAGTGTAGTGCTCGGCTAGTCTTAACTCCTATAATTATGACAATATTGATGATGACGTGAGCAACAAATATGGTTAACTAGGTCATTTATACGCCGCTGGCTCGCTCGTATTTCAAGTCATTTTTAACAGTCCATAATTGGAGACACGGACAGTATCGGCGGCATTAATCTTTCACTTATGACGTAAATGATAAGTGTGATATCCACACCGGCGCAGATCTAATCGATATCGGCGAAGCCGCTCACCCGGAGCCGTCCAGTAATTTTTCAATCGGTTAACGAGCAAAAATGTTTCGATAATTGAATGGATTACATTGGCTATAGACGCCGTCTTTTTACCATCGTAAGTTTTTTATCGGGACGGGGGGATCGAGAGAAAAAACGGGGTGTGCGCAAAAAAATACAAAGCCACGATCACGACTCGTCCGCCCACCGTTTCGTTCCATCACAAAACAACACCTCAGAGGGTCAGCCGCTTTCGATGAGACCATTGTTATTACAGATTCATCAATGCTAAATCTACATAGTTCATGATCAAAATCCTCGGATGTCTCTTCTCTTTCACGCTGAGTCGCCAAATCATCCAATTATTTACCAGTCTCATACACAGAGCCTTTCAACCACAATATCGCGGTCTCTTTGCGCCGATGGTTTCATCGTCACCATTGCTATCAATCTGTGACTATTCTTGTACTCAGTCTGTATTATTTCTTAGTATCGTCTCGGCTATCTCCATTTTAGCTTCATGACATTTCAATGTTTACAGAAGCATTTCTTCTTCTATAATAAGATGACATAGTCCATGCCATAGCACTATTCACAGCTTCAATTTCTTCCACATTGGATGATCGTGATATCAATTTAAACAGAAACTGTTCTTCTGGTTGTATCATTTATTTGTCGGTTCCATGGTTGCTGTCTTCTATCTTATACCTGTTCGAATTATTCACTCAAAAATGCACCTTAAATCTTCTCGACAAGGATGGTGTCCAAAACCAGCTTGCAGGCCGCGTCGAATACAAAACATGAAATTGATTTTCGAAACGCTTCAAAGTTTAACGAAACCTGAACTTAGCCTTACTGTAAAACTTTCTTTGGGCCTTCAGCGTGTTCTGTGATGATTTTACTCTCAGCACGTTGAAACAAAGACCTTGCTTCAAACAACACGAAACGAGGAATTCATTACTTGTAAATTTTAGTGTGTTTTGCTCTTGACACTCGGGAGCCATGCGTGAAATGACGACTGTGTCGCTAGAACTCAAGGACTAGCATACGTGCGTTTACAGCTCAAGTGGCCACGCATATCTTAAGAATATACTGTGTAAGTATATTGTAATGTGAAGACACATTACCAGAAATTTAACGCATGAAATATTCATAAACCGACCAAGTGCGAGTCGAACTCGCGCACGAAGGGTTCCGTACCATTATCTATACAACATTTGAATATGTTAAGCGCCTACCTGTTGCCGTAACGGAAAAAAAATCACGTTTGTTGGATGGGAGCCCCCTTAAATATTTATTTTATTCTGTTTTTAATATTTGTTGTAATAGCGGCAACAGAAATACATCATCTTTAAACATTTCAACTGTCTAAGTACCTATCACGGTTCATGATATACAGGAGCGGAGTCTTAGTAATAGGGTCCCTTACCCTTTGGGTACGGAGCCCTAAAAAGGAACGGCATGGTCGAATTAGGACATCAAGGCTGTATGACAAATTTTTATATGACCTAATACAAACCCATGTGGAGAAATACGTATATGACCAAATTCTGGTAGCAGTCAGAATTAATTATTTTGGCAGAAGAAAAAGGTGGAGTTCTATCCAGTTACGTAACAAAAGTAAAGGTGTACCTACGATTACTGCAAGGAGAATAAAGTGAGACCGTTAAATGTATTGACAGAGAACAATTCAAATCACGACGCATCGCCACTTATGGCGATAGCTCATGAATATTGCTATCATAATGTAGTAGAAAATGAAGTGGGCATCAATCAAGTTGTTGCCGTTGGAGCTCGCATTTTGATTCTAATGTCCATTATACAGGATGTAGTTAGTTAGTTAGACCTGAGATTTCCGCACTTAGCCTCATGGTTGGGCCATTGTACGTAGCAAAGCTGTGAGCTCACTCCAGCCAGCCTATCTCTTTCCAGAAAGCCAGCAGTGCTCTGATGTCACTACAGGCCTCATTTTTACACCCTGTATAGGCCACCTATACAGAGTGTAACAAAATCCCCACATAAATCCGAAAATACTTATCAACAAGAACAACTTGCGTCATTTCAAAAAAATTGCGAAATAAATACAAGCTGGTACATGTATTGGAACTTTTACTGTGGAACAGCTGATAGTTTTTTTCGCGATTTTGAAGTTTTCCCCGCAGTAAACATTGTTGTAGAACGAGAATAACCCCCCATTTTCGGTTGTATTGGGTCTTTTGTTACACCGATTAACCCTCAAAACGACTTACTTTATTTCTCAGTGACGTGCTCTGTCTGACGCATAATCATGACCACATATTCATATTCATAACGTGAGATCATCAGTCTCCGACAAGCCACCAAGTGCCAGATGGTATGTTTTGCAAGAGTGACCATCTAGCTCAATTTTCAAGAGTGAATTAGAATTCACGTGTCAAAAACAAATAGGTATAGCCTGATCTTCGCCTATCGTATCTCATGTTAGTGATCTCAGTGGTTAATAATATTTATTTATTTCAAGACACTGAGATCCAAGAAAACACACATAACAAACACAAAAAACAATAACAAAGAAAAGCTAACCTTTACGTTAATATGCAAGTTGCACTAGTGTTTTATAAACCTGGTGTCAACATGCTCCGCAATCACCGCCAAGATGCTGTTGCCGCTGGCGCGGACTCTACGTAATTCGTACGTAATACGACTTCCATGTTTTTGCTGCAGCTTTTGCTGCCCACTGCCCCAGTTTAAAAGGGAACCCTATTTACAAAAGAAATCGACCAGAATGGTCAATGAAAAATTTTGTTCCACGAGGTTACACTCAATTACGAAGGACTAATTCAGCTGCCACTCCCTTAGTATAGCACGGTTAATTAAAGAAAGTAACTAAATAAATTATTTCTCTCTTGCTCACAGAATAGTACCATGTAGTCGTGTAAGTGAGAGGCAAATAGGTTGACCACTATTTGTCAATGACATTAGCAAATAAAAATTCTCGCAACATAACTCAAGCCATAAATGTTGCTGAAGCGAGATATTTGACAGGATCGTGACAAGTGGCTAACCCAGGCCTTTAATTACTAAGTACTGCGATAAACAGGCGAATATAAGCCCTCCTGATATTGAAATGGGATCGAAATATAAGATTTAAAGGTACTAACTCGTGCCGTGCCTCGGACGAGAGAGGACTGCGTGATGATCGAACTGAATATGTTCCATCGCTTAATTAAGCGTTACGTCGATCAATCAGACGTGATCTTAGCGAGATAAGGTTTCACTGAACACTCCCGAGACGCGAGTGTCAAGACGTGACAATCCGGCTAATCACTGGACGAAATTGCGATTGTTATGCTTTCTACCGGTTGCGAATTAAGTTGCTTGTTGTCTTACTTTACTGCAAATCTAAATGACCAACTTAATAGTTAATTGATGGCCATGGCGTTTATTTTCTGTGGTCTCTAGGATCCTTAGTTGCGGAAACTTCTGGGGCGCTCTTACGTAAGTTCTCTACTGCATGTTGTCTGATTTAACCTACTCCGAACTGGCAAATACATACATGATTATATTCTTTTTGTTGCACTAACCCGTGCTGAGGACAATGAGGACAAGTCGGTGGCCAGTTTCATGACCAGCACATATATTTTAGGCACAGACTCCAAATTATACTTCTATAATACCTACATGTAGGTATACATACTTCTAATTATTTGAATTATTTCTAACTTTTTAGTGCTGTGGTGTGTCGAAGTCGGTTTTTTTAGTTATATACAAACGTGGGAGGAGTTATGTTTTGTCTCTTTTTTTATACAAAAAATATTAAACGTGTAAAGGGAACATTAGAAAGTCGAATGGAAGTTATCCACTTATTGACAAAATACAAGAAATCAGTGAATATTAATAAATTATGACTGTAGCACATTTACTGAGCATATACCTTTGAAAAAACCGGACAAGTGTGAGTTGTCGCCCACCGAGGGTTCCGTGCAAATTTGTAGGTCCTTAGATATAACAAAATTAACAAAACGTTTATGTTGGATAAAACAGATTCATTAGTATTGTTAGTAGCCTTAAAAACTAAACTAGAGGTAAAAACTATGTAAGTAGGCTTAATTTTTTTTATTTAAAACTGGTTTTACTTACAAATTTTAATTACAAATGTATAGTTTTCAGAATTTTTCCTGTACTTGTAGTATGTCGTATACTTGCCAAACTTCATAGTTCCAGGTCAACGGACATACAAATTTTGATTCCCTTGAGTGTCGAAATATACGTTTTTGCGGCATAAACGGCCGTATCTTTATTTTACGTTAACTTAGAAGTTTGATTTTTTCACATCTTCAAGGGACTGTAGACGTGAGTAAATGGTTTTAATTTCAACTCGATACCTCGATGCGTTCCTGAGATAAAGGTTCTTGACAGACAGACAGGACGGACGAACGAACGGACAAGAAAGAGATCCTATAAGGGTTCCGTTTTTTCCTTTCGAGGTACGGAACCCTAAATCATTTGTAACTATTGTCAATATTAGGGACAATGCCCATTCATATATATGCTAATAGACGCGCAGCAGTGAGTAGCCGTCACTCCGTCAGTCCACCCCAGGGTACGTCGCGTGCAGGTTCACTTTCCCCGGCGGCTGACGGTTTTCTGTTTCGAACGGGGGGCGCTCTCGCCTGTGGAATGCTCTCGCGGGTTGCTGTTGTACTGTCACTTAGCCGTGCCGCGACTTCTATGTAAACAAATGCTTGAACGGAGGTGGGAGTTCTAGTTCTAGTTAGACCTGAGATTTCGCACTTATGCTCATAGTTGCTCCATTGTACGTAGCAAGCGCTAAGGTATGTAAATTAAGTCATTGGTTCATGCCAGGATTTGAACCCAAGACCTCACGAACGAGAAGCCACGGCGTTCTACAGCTCCGCTACCACCGATTGACGGACGCGGGAGTGAGTAACAGAGCGTATATATAGCACCGTAAAAGAAGTTTGATGCCAGATTAAACAGGGGATGTAACGTGGGTTGTGCAATCACACCAGAATGTTTAAACTTATAATAGCATAACTAGAATAAGTTAAATAAGATACCTATAGGGAAGAGCGGGTGATCGTGCTCTTCCACTATAAAGGGAAATTTCCCGCCAGGCAGATCGTATGCCTGGGGACGGCCGGTCCGACTGATGTTCGTCGGACGTTATATTTATGGTATGTCATGTGAAACATTTTGCTTGCGCGATGTAGGAATGTTGGAGTTTATAGTGCGCGCGCAGAGTTGACATGTGCTCGCCACATCACTCCCCTTCAAGACCGTAGCTACGCATAGCTAGGTCTGATAGGAATCGAAGTCTGTGCTCTAAAGCCTGCAAGTGCCAGGAGGCGCTGAGTCAGTGAGTCGACTAGCGGTTGAGGGTGTTCGGCGGCTAACAGTCACTTCACCGGCGACAGTACCATGGGGTCCGCGCATGTGGTAGGAACCGGTGAAGGCTGCTGTACCACTGGCAACGTGCGCTGTTGCTGTGTGGCTGCCGTGCCGAGGGGTTGGGGGAGATCACCATCAGTACCAGTAGTCGGTGCGTTGACTGTAGTGGAACTGATGAGGTGAGAAGGAAGAGGATGCTGGCCTTGCTTTGAGACTGATTGTATGTGGGGTGCTGCGAGAGCGAAGGAAGGTTGACATTGTTCTGTCGAGGGTCACCACTATAGGGAAGAGCGGGTGATCGTGCTCTTCCACTATGAAGGGAAATTTCCCGCCAGGCAGATCGTATGCCTGGGGACGGCCGGTCCGACTGATGTTCGTCGGACGTTATATTTATGGTATGTCATGTGAAACATTTTGCTTGCGCGATGTAGGAATGTTGGAGTTTATAGTGCGCGCGCAGAGTTGACATGTGCTTGCCACATACCTAATAAGATTTTAAATGGTACAAGTTGTAGTCCCTGATCTCTGAGCTAGGTAAAATTCCTGTGTTACAACGTTCGGTGCCCTCCCCCAGGGGTAGATAATTCTAAAAGCTAAGCAGGTACTTAACTGGTGGCCAGGGACGGTCAGCAGCATCATCAACCTAGCCTAGATTCTGTTAATACATAGCAGTACAATAACAACTGCATGAAGGCGCCGATTTAATTTCGTTACTGCTTTGTCTATGCGCGCAAACGTATCAAACCTTCTAAGAGTCAAAAGTATGAAAAAACACGTCACGTAACCCGACCGTGTATCTGTCATCCTCACTAATGCGAAGTTTGTAAGTATGGATGGATGTTTGTTACTCTTTCACGCAAAAACGGCTGAACGGATCCGGATGAAATTTTGCATAGAGATAGATTATAGTCTGGATTAGCACATAGGCTATTTTTATCCCGGAAAAATACACATCAAAATTACCACGCGAACGAAGTCGCGGGCAACAGCTAGTTGTACTATAATTATAGAGCAATAAAAGATATCCTGTTAGTGCATTGAATCGAAGCCTTGAGGTGAGATCTGCAATGCCTGCATTTACCCCTCAACGAGAAAATAACTTGTACCAACTTGTGCACTGACAGATTAAGCTGCCGCTGATGTTGTATTTTATGTTATGATCACACCACCCACGCCGTTCGTATCGCATAAGTGCAGGAAGAAGTATTTAGGTGAGTGTGCAAGCGAAACGCGGGTGGCCATCGCATGGCAGTGTTGTCTTTATGTGCCGGAAATAAACCGTTTTGTAGAGATGAACGTTACGGAAACATTCTGCCTTTTTTGCGAGTTGCAGATGGGGATAGAACCCAAATGGCGAGTAAGGAGCTGTTACACGACCGATTGATCGCCGGCGTGCAAAAATGCTTAGCTCCAACGTTCTCAAATGCCAGAATAGAGCCAATTAAAATTACGTAATTCAGGTGAACGTACTGGTTACGGCCAATCCAATAATTTTATACATACAGGGTATGCCCTATAAAGAATCTATAACATAAAAATCTTCAGTATCGATTTTTAAACTCCCTAAAAGAAAAAGCTTCAAATATTCGGTATTTTTCAGTATTTTTTTTTCATTCTCTCTTGAAACTGACGCAGTTTTGTATGATAATTGAAATAAAAAATTAAGCTTTTAATTTGTTGAGGGTTTTAGGAGCGGTTTAATATTGATACTGAAGAAACTGTTTGCAGGTTAGACATTCTTTACGCCGCACCTTGTATAATTTTATTGAAATCATTAGGAATTATAATCAATGACTTAGCTCAGTGCAAAAAACAAAAGAAATCTTCACGTCACTTAGCGATTGAAATTATTTCTCTCACAAAGAGAAGGCCTGTGTATAGGCTGCTTATTATGCTGAAGAATGAGACAATTTACAACGATCCTCACAAGGTATCCGAGCGAGCGGACCAGGGTTACAGCCCTCACGTTACGGGTTAACTCAGTAGGCCACTAGTTTTAATATCAAAGAACATGCTTTTTACATATATACCTGTTATTTTTAGGCTTCCTCTGTAACCTTTTTCGCTAAGAAGGAAATAAATGAGTAAAGTATTATTAATTATTATTGTATTATTATGATAAGGCTAGCTCGGCGATATATCACAAGTTTTCTAACGCCGATCGAAATACGCGACCAAAACACGATTTTTACGACACGACTGGTGCAGGTTTCCTTAACCGGGATCTGATAGTGAGAGTGTGGCGTCGAGTTGTATCGGTGAATGTCTTAGGTTTAGAACAGGAAAAAAATCTACCTCGTGTCAACAGAAGAATGCGGAAAACCTATAAAAGTGTCCAATTACAGAAACGACTGAAACTCCAGCTATGATAGTCGTAAATTGCGATAACAAAATTCGGTATTATCATCATCTATAGACCTTAGCGTCCGTTACGGACAATTGGGTATTTGACAAAATATCAAATGAGATCATTTTAGAACGGAATTTTGTATGAAAATACTTGCTTATGACGTCACATTTCAGAGTTCTCTTTATATGTTTAATCTATTTAAAAATTGTAATAACTAGTAATTGACTAAAAGAAATACATTTTCCGAGATATTTTGTAATTTTTGTTTTAATCGAGCATATGAAATAATTTATCGTTGATCGTGTCAAATACCGTATTAAAGCAGTGCCCAAGAGTTACATTTTTTTTTTAGTAAGAGGTGCGGTCTTACCGCCAAGATAACAAGAATCAAAAAATTCAAAATTATTTATTTACATAACCAGCCAGCCCGCCTGCCAAGCGTGGCGATTATGGCAAAACCCCTCATGGTTATGTTCGAAGCTTGGAAAACCATGAGGGAGGCCTATGTCCTGCAGTGGGCGTCCAATGGCTGATGATGATCATGATGATAACCAATCAAAATAAATAGTGGTTGGATCTCTCCATTTAAGCATAAAAACCTGTATTCGGAGAGGCCCGCTCTTTCTACCGATTCACAATTTACAATTGTATGTAAACAAAGTACAGAAAGGGGTCTACTCAAGATAGAATAAGATTTAATTATTATAACTTTACTAGTCTAACTTAACCTAAAGGAACAAATATTTAAATGCATGTAAGCATGCTTGTTATATGTGTGTGAGTTTGTGTGTGTGCGTTTTTAATATGAAATAAATTTGTTGTGTCAAATCTATTATTTCAAAATATTTTCAGTTTCGTTATAATTTAGTCCTTTTAGGCACGATATTACACATTTTTTTTACATTCATGGTTAGTCATGGTATATATATTTCATTCAAAATTCGATGTAAATTACTACACAATTTAGATCAAGATGATCGTGTATCAGGCATGCATCTTGAGCATAGTCTTGAATGGAGCCGAGACTTAGACGTCGTATGCAGGAGCGTCGGCTGAACACTTTCTACATACGCTGTCTTCGCAACATATTAACCATTGCAGAAACCAGAGGAAAGAGTCAATTAGGTATCTATTATATAAACACGTTTAATTCATATGCAGAAGGCTGCCGACACTACGGCCTGCTGACCCTGGAGGAAAGGCGTATAGTTAGTGACATGTGCCTTCTGTTCGATGTGGTGCGCGCGCGCCTAGACTGCCCCGAGCTGCTCGCCGGCGTGGGACTGTGGGTGCCGCCGCGGCGCACGCGGCACACACAGTCTCACCTCTTCAGTGTTCCCCAGCACACAACCAACTATGTTCAGAATGCGGTCCTTACCCGCATTCCTAAAATTTATAATAAACATTTCTGCGATGTTGATATATTCACAGGATCTAAATCGTCGTTTAAAAAGGAAATAGTTGATATCTTAACAGACATAAATTCAAATAAATGCTAAATACTTTTGTAACGCTTACCAGCTTGTATAGTATTTACTGTATTTTATTATTATTATTATTAATACGGTTATTGCACCTAAGTAAAAAATACAATGACAATGACAACCTATCGTATTTGAATACAACACATGCATACAATCTGATATAACTACCCACCAAAAGCCTTCTTTAAACCGGGTTCGGGAATGTTATTGTGGTTCTTGCATAATTGGGAAGTTGTGATATTGAAGACATGAATGAACACAATACAAAAGCTTAAAAAGAAAAAAGAAATGTGTAAAGGACACTATTTATTATCTACTATTTTAATATTCAGGATATTACGTACTTACCAACAAAATTGTCATAATGTATTAATAAAAAGTGTTTAATATGTTTGAATTTCTTATAGACAACTTGTTAATTTGTGGAATCCTGTTATTGGCTTTGGAACATTGTTACTGCACTACATTAATCTACTATTGTTAATTAAGCTGTTGGTTTCCCTAATAAACTTAAAAATAAAATAAAAATAAAATAAATGTATTATAGAACTATGACCCCTTTCGATTATCTACCTAGCTAGCCCACGTACAAAAGAGGGCGGGCAATGTTAGAGCAAAAGTGACAGTCAGACAGTCATATTCTACATGGTGCTTTCTGTCTACCCTTATACATACGTGAACTTATCTTTACATAAACAACTCGCATATATGTATTATGTATTGTTCGCTACCACTATGATCTATCTGTCCTCTGACAGAAACAGATAGATTCTGGACAGATAGATCATACTCAAGAGTGTGCAAGAGCATTGATAGTTAACCCCTTCCAGGAATATGAACAGATGTTGCAGGTGCGCGGACGCCGAGCTAATTGGCACAGGAGGTTGCGTGCGCGCAGGCCAATTATCACTGAGCAGGCCAGGGGCGTATCGAGGGAACTGACGCTGTGGGACTATTCCTAACTGTTGAAAAAAGGTCCTTAGGCTGGTTTGAAGCCCTTGTGACAAATGCTGCTTGCTTAGTCCTTTTGTTAGGCAAGGAACATATGACATCCCTTTTAGACCAGGAGCACGCCGTTAGCAACCCTACTTAGTTACACATTTAACGAGTCTAAAAGCGATTATTTATTAGACGAACGCGATTAATTAGACGATTTATCATCATCATCAGCCACTTGACGCCCACTGCAGGACATAGGCCTCCCTCATGGTTTTCCTAACCATGAGGAGTTTTGCCATAATGGCCACGCTTGACAGGCGGGTTGGCGATCGCAGTATGCGTTTGGAATTTCAGGAAGACGCTGCTGCCCGTCTCCTGGTAATTGATTTCCTTAGTCGCCTTCTATGACATCGACGGAAGGAAATGGAGTCACGCTATTCTTAATGCGGCGCCACACGGAATTAGACGATTAGCGATTATTTATGTATGAGGATCGCGAATCATAAAAAATACTATAGCAACACTACCTCATAAGGTAACAGTGTATCTTAAAAGGTACGTTTTGTATTGTCAGTAAAAACCGGCCAAGTGCGAGTCGGACTCGCGCACCGAGGGTTCCGTACAAACCTGCAAGGTTTACAAAGTTCGTTCATTACGACAATCGAGTCATAACTATGGTATTTTTATTGCAAAACATGAGGAAAAAAGTAATAAGTTTATATTTATTAAAAAATATATATTTTGTAATGTAACTAAAAATTTAAGGTTTTCGGAATTTTTCCTTTATGTGTGCTATAAAACGTTGCTTCATGCCAAATTTCAAGATTCTAGGTCGACTGGAAGTACCCTTTAGGTTTTGATTCCCTTGCGAGTACTTGCGAGTTTCAAAATATGCAGCTTAAATTGCTGTTTCTTTTGATTGCGTTGACATAGAAGTTAGATTTTGTTACAGCTTAAAGGTATTATAGACCTGAGTATTTGGTATGAATTTCAATTTAATACCTCTACGCGTTTATGAGGAAATGGGTAGTAAGTTTAAAATTATTAAAAAAATATATATTATGTGATGTAACTAAAAATTTATGGTTTTCGTAATTTTTCCTTTATCTATGCTATAAGACGTTGCTTCGTACCAAATTTCAAGATTCTGAGTTCACGGGAAGCACCCTGTAGGTTTTGATTCCCTTGCAAGTGTCGAAAATTTGCGGCATAAACGGCTGTATCTTTTGATTGCGTTGGCTTAGAAGTTTGATTTTTTCACAGCTTCAAGGGACAGTAGACCTGAGTAATTGATATAAATTTCAGCTTCATACCTCCACGCGTTCCTGAGAAAAAGGGTCTTGACAGACGGACGGACGGACGGACAGACGGACAACAAAGTGATCCTATAAGGGTTCCGTTTTTTCCTTTTGAGGTACGGAACCCTAAAAATGGATTACATTTTCAGCCTGATTCACGTAACATTCGAAAGGTCCTTTTATCCCATTAAAAAAATCTTGGCTGCCGCCTTGATTCTTAGTTATAATATATTAAACTTTAATATTGCTTTAGCGCCGTGTGGCTCCGGCCTAGTATGAGCCACCCCATTACTTCCCGTGGGTGTTGTAAGAGGCGACTAAAAAACGGAAACCAGGGAACGGGCAGCAGCGTTGACCTGTGATACCAGACCACCAAACACTGCGATCTCCAATCCGCCTGCCAAGTGTGGAGATTATGGGAAAACCTCCCATACAGGGAGAGACCCATGACCTGGACTGCTATGGGTTGATGATGATGATGACACTTTAATTACCTTAATTCCCGACGTTGAGCATGAGCAACGTGAGTCATATAAAAATAAGAATATTGTTATCTTATCTTCTTCTTTTCGAGTTTTTTCTTCCATTCTGGCTAGCCACTTAGGTCAATTCCCTGGAGATTGATACGAAAGCGAGAACTAGGTCCGCCCCACTAGCACTTCCTATCTTTCTACAGTGCTGGCGAACAAATTGTCCCCCAATAGTATGACGCGAAGTGCTCTTTCAATTAATTATTTTTTTATTTATATCGTTATGTCACCGCATTTCGCGCCTGGAATGCTGCTCAGTGATGTATTAATGACATCTTTGCTGTATGTGCAGTTCAGTGCAAAGTGAAACGAAAGGTTACGATCAGAGAAGTTGAGTCCCCGTTTCAGTATAAACCCTTGGATTTGTGACTCCACATATGATGTCCTCTACGGTATAAATACAATGACACTCGAAACTAATATTCTTTTAAGCTTTTGAGACAACTTCTCCATTAGTCTGACCATAGAAGGCGGAATAATTTCGGTTTACTGATTGGTACATACTATGTTTTAAATACCTACACCACCCCAAGTACATAGTACAGTCGACAGCATCTAGACATTTACATTCAATAAAACCCGCCCGGCAGATAACTTGGCGAAAAACCCGCGCTATCGGGATGAGTTTGCGATGGGCACATAAAAAGCATTATTTTTAAAATTATTTATAGAAGGAAGAAGTAGCCTACATGACCAAAATCTATAGAGATAGGATAGCCAAACATGAAAACAGACTCGCCTCGAGCCTTCTGCTACCACTCCCTACAAGACGCTTAAAGGATGACACACACCAACGCGGTGGCGGTGGCGGTCCATGCATAAATCATTTACGGCAGTAGTATTTTGGATGGACCGCCATGCGCCACCGCGTTGGTGTGTTTTATCCGTAAAAAGAAACCATAAGTGGAAAGGGACGCCTTCATACCAAAATCTGGTTATGTTCGTGAGACCGATCGCAAGTTAGATAAGATATATATATATATATATATATATATATGTATATGTTAATGCGACTAAATTCTGAAGAGTTTCGTAAAGAATTCTGTTTACATTAAATACCATCCAGTTTTGTCTTGTTCTACACAATACTTATAAAATAATGCTGTGATTGGCTGACCGACCGCCAATGCACAGCCGTAAGTGGTTGACGCAGATATATTTCTGGAGTACAGGGTCCAGGGGTGCACTAGATTTTTTTATCAAAATTTCATCCCTAAATGGGTAAAATTGGGTGGTAAAGTTTGTATGAAAAAATCATCATCTACTCGTACCAAGTTGTGGCGCAGGATAGACAGACTAACGGGCAAAAGCAATTAGGTATACATTTCTAGTTGAAGCTATTATATGTATAGTAAAATTAAATGGGTCTAACTGTGATTATTTATTAGATAAAATTTAATTATCTTCGATTCTCGACATTTCGGCAACGTTGCAGCTGCTGTGGTCACGGGTAGACTGAAGTGGCGAGTACAGTCAATTATTGTAGTGAGGGTAGGTGGTCTACCTTCAAGTCACTCTTAGTTTTTCGCAGTGGGCTGACACACAACGACGGGAATCGAAAGTAATTAAATTTTATCTAGTAAATAATCGCGGTTAGCCCTGTTTAATATATTACTATGTATGAGCATCGCAAGTCATTATTTATTATTTCTCTCAATTATTTCTTCTGTAACAAGAGATTGCTGGGCAGATATTACACAGTTATTTTATCGATAAACTCAATGAACATAAAACTAAGCTGGCACACATCCAAGTTTCCATCTAAATGTGTTTCTTGTGAGATGTACCTATTACATAATAATTTGTTTGTTTACATTTTACGCAGCTTTCTGGCAAAGAATACTGGACTTATGGCTTAGCGTACTATTTTATTGCCACTATCTGGTTGGTGCCTACAGTATCTACCTAAATCAATCGGTCCCTTTCTAATTTGAATGTAATTTGGTACAAATGCACAACATCCTGGAATACAGAGAATAAGATTTTCCCAGTAATGAGTCCCTGCAAGGTTTTATACAACCAATTTTATTAGCTTCATTTGTATGTACTAACTAGTAAGAAAATTAAGGAACTCAGATTTAACCTACTACTTATTATTGTTGCAACAATTTGAAACTTTACAAGTGTATCTAAACCAGATGACCATACAATAATTTGGTCAATCATGTTGATCTAAAGTTTGTTCCCATTGTCCATTAGGGGACCCCCATGGTAAGGTTGATATTAAGAATTTATTTAAGGTCAAGTAGTTAGCAGATACAAAAATTAATGTGGGTAAAATATGTTCATACATTACCTTTACCTACAATATTTCAGTCTTAATTTAGAATTTATTGTTCATTGATATTAAGTAAAAATGTACACCAATTGACAATGGGAATAAACCGATCTTCTGATAGAGCCGGTGGTGAGAAGTGGATTTTTCAATCGTCTGTACTCTAAATAATTATCAATTGTTAGTAATCATCCAAGGGCAATATTCTTTCATGTGACAGATAAAAAGGCAAGATAAAGAAGTTAAATGTATTTTAAAATTCCAAGACCTAATTTTCCTGTAATCATGATAAGCTAATGATAGACTACAAACCAATATCAGGAGTGTACAGATTAAAAGAGTGATGACGTCAATAATAGTTGTGATAGGTTTAATTAAAACTAGATCAATAAATAAAATAGAGGAGTGAAGTCAGCCCTTAACTAGCGACCCATAATTGAACTGGAAATAATGAGCGACCCGATAGAGCATTATTTATAGCAGCAGGCTCTATTTGCAGGCTGGATAGATAGAATGAATGGCTAAATGTTAGTAAATGACTATACAATTTATAAAACAATTATAACCTCCACGATAACCTGACTTTTGTCTGCACAACACTATAACAGTTGTAGTGTCCATTATTACCATGCACAGTTACTGTCCATTGTAATGATTTACGATGAAAATTAAGTACTTTTAATACACAACAATTAATGACAATTAATCCAGTAAGACAGTATGATAATGCAGTAGGTATCAACATACTGCTCTAGGCAATAGTTATTAGCTATACTGCACAATTTAATCTTATAAGCAAAACTGTGGCTATTATCCAACGTTATTTCCTAAAAGACAGTCTTAGGTAAGTACACTTACTGAAATGGAGGATCTAAACATGAATGCAGCCTGAAAGGTGTTTAGCAAACATTCCACACTGCTCGAGGGTGAAAAACTCGCGCCAAACACGGGGAAGAAAACAAAACAAAGTAAGTGACCCAGTTACCGCGCGTTGTGATTGCAATAATAATAGACTTTCATGCAAACACCACACGACACCGACCAAGGCATAACAATTTGTCCATGGTTGTTCATGGTAGTGAGAATATTCAGACAGTCATCCGAACGGCTAAGTTCTCTTTAAAGGAAAATAAGAATGGCGGTCAACAGATTGCAGCGCAATTGAAATTATCACACAATTTACCATCTTTCTACAATCTTCTTACGGCTCCGAAGGCCGAGGAGACGCGTGCTACGTTGTAAAGCCGCTAATCTCTGGCAATAACACGTGTTAAAACAAACTCTACCTTGATAATGAGCTCGATCTCTGGCACGTCCCCGTTGGTGGTTCCATTTTCAGCGATTTCATCCGACATGGTGAACGTTTACAGGCACAAATTTACAAAAAATATAATTTGCAAAACTTTTGAACACTATTTCACACAACCGTCACACTTCCAAAACAACGATTGACTGACGTTCGTTCATTCATTGAATTTAAAAAAGTTTGTCGAGTTGAGTTCCAACGTTTCGTTCATTCATTAGATATCTGTACATTCAACGCGCAATCCCGCCCAATAGAAGAGTTCTTTCGCTATTATTAATATTTACTGGATGAATGTATCAAGTTATGTTATGACGTCGCCCGCAATGAAACTAACCCCCAGTTTCTCGTACACTAAGACGCTGTTAATCTACTGTTAACAGCTGTCAATTGACAAAAGTGTATACAAAAAAAAAACACTGACAGCTGTTAACAGTAGATTAACAGCTTGTTAGTGTTCGCGAAACCGGGAGTAAGTAGATTGCACGCATGTGAATTTTTAAGTGCTGCCGACCAGCAAACGTACGTACGGCTTTGAACATTTGATCAGTAGAATATTATGAACTAGTGGGTGGTCGGCAGAAAATGGGCATGGCCACCAAAAATGAAATTATGTATCCCGGCAATGAAATTATGATCGATATTTTATGCTGAAATCTTAATATCTTTAATTGTAGTGTGATCCTATACTTATTGATTTACAATAATCAAGTGATAGATTTTAATATAATGGCTTTATCAGATAATTAATAAAAAAAATGTGAAATAGGAGACACATTATGTCACGTAATCACGTTCATTACCAAACATCATCAGTGATTGAATAAAACGTATTTGTAGTATCCAGAAAAGTTTAATTGTTACGCACATGCCTAAAATAACACAATAAAAATAATCACATTATAGCTAAGAATATCCCAATTATTTGTAATTTATATCCTGTAAGTTACTCTTTGGCAAAACACTTAACTTTGCCATAAACTTTGGAATCACAGAGTGATTCAGTAAGATTTTTTTAATTAAGAATAGCGTCACTCCATTTCCTCCAGTGGATGTTGTAGAAGGCGACTAAGGAAATACATTACCAGGAGACGGGCAGCAGCGTCTTCCTGAGATTCCAACCCCATACTGCGATCGCCAACCCGACCCGCCTGCCAAGCGTGGCGATTATGGCAAGACCCCTGGAGGCCTGTGTCCTGCAGTGGACGTCAAGGGGTTGATGATGAGTGCGCGATTGTGCGTCTAGTGTACTTCATGTGTTGCCTGCCTTAGAAAGACATTTTCTACCAGTTTCATTCACTTAACAGTGGTGACTTTAGTATTTAATTTCATTCATTCAATTGTGACGTTACGTGATTGTGGTGGTTGTGTTTATGTTTTCGTCAAACAAAATCTAAAATATACATCTGAAATAGTTAAACTGAACACTGAAAAGAACAGAAATGAGTGAAACAGAGTCCGCTGGTCCTTCTACACCAGCTCCAAAAGCTATGAGTAACGCCGAAAAGCTAGCAGAACGTATGGAAAGACTGCGTTCACTTCACTCAGCCAGAAACGAGGCAAGGACCCAAAACCACCAAGAAGTAGTCGCAGAGGAAGCCAGGAACAAGCTGCCCCCGAATTACGAAGCCAAGAAAAGGCAAGCAGAGTGGCTGCTCGAAGACCAAAAGAGAAAGGAGGAGACACTAAGTCAAGGCAAGGACTACGACAGAGTGAAGCTGCTTAACATTTCGGCGATAGAAGCTGAAAGGCTCGAGCGCAAGAAGAAGAAAAAGAATCCAGATCAAGGATTCTCCACCTACGAGCAAGCTACAGTCCGCCAATACAACAGGCTTGTCAAAGGCATGCCCGTAGCGAATATGGAAGAATATGAAAAGCAAAAACAGAAATATGGTGACGCGTTCTACGGCGGACCCAATGTGATCATACACGGTATGCACGAAGACAAAAAGGATGCTGTAGACAAAATGGTCAATGACCTAGAGGGCCAGATCGCCAAGCGTGCTAAATACTCGAGAAGGCGCACACACAATGATGATGCTGACATTGATTATATCAATGAGCGGAACGCTAAGTTCAATAAGAAGCTGGAAAGGTTCTATGGAGAGCATACAGCGGAGATCAAACAGAATTTGGAGCGTGGTACGGCTATTTAAGGTCTTTTGTACAGCAGAATGTATTTAAAAAAAATTATGTGTAATTAAATTGAAAAACAATTGACTGACTATTTTTTACTGTATGCTGAAAGTATTTGTAGATTGGCATGCCAAGATTTTTGTTGGGGAGCTGGGGTGCCAATTGAGAGACCGTGGGCTTGACTGCAGCTCTGGTGCATTTCTTTGCCGAAGGATTTCTTTAGCAGTGCAGCTTATTGTATTGTATTTGTTCCGTGATGTGGACTGTAACATTATTTATTTTGTGAACAATAAATAATGTACCTTAAACTAAAATAACAAAGCTTAAAGAAAAATAGAGAATATAATTAATATTAAGAATCAAACTTAGCCTACTACTTATAAATAATGTATATGTAAAACCTGTTAAATTATATTCTCTTTGTTGCACTAACCCATGCTGAGGACAATTTTAAAAACCTATTTAGAGGCTACAAATACCACCCACGCCAGGACTTGAACCCACAACCTCTGGCTAACCGTGCTTTCCCAACTGAGTTAATGGGCAAGTGAAGGCATCGGCGAAATTTCGAGCCTCTTTACAGACTTCTCTGTATTACATACAGGCAGCGAAATCTGGCCGAAACAATTTACATCACTTGCAGCCCAGAATAACCCACTTTGCAGTTAGGTTTTTACATCGGAATGATATCGCTGTACCTACATGATTATATTCTTTTTGTTGCACTAACCCGTGTTGAGGACAATCTTAAAAACCTATTTAGAGGCTAAAAATTCCACCCATGCCGGGACTTGAAGCGGCGCTCTCCCAACTGAATTAATGGGCAAGTGCAGGCATCGGCGAAATTTCAAATTCCGGCGAATTGTCTTTTATTCATAACTGGAAAACGGTGCGTTTTACCGTACCAAGTTACGGGACCTTTTTTGCTCCCAAAGATCGCCCCTACACAATGCAAGAAAAAAATTCTAGCAAAAATTGTCTTAGTTTTTTTTTTCATTTTTGCGTCCTCCTATAGTTCCCCCAAAGGGGGGATTGTTTTTAGTGTATAAGCATGAAAAATGCAAAGTCGAATAACTCGACAAAAAACAATCTTATTAAAAAAAGTCGGAGAACAAGAACGTGTTATTTTAACGTGTTAAACCGATTGCAATATGAACAATAATAAAAAAACTTGCAATTTTTTTTAAGTCCTTGGCCCATAGCGCCTCCAAGGCTACCTACCCCAACCCCAACCTATAGTCGTTGTAGCTTTACAGGCTGTCCTTATTCCCGCTATGGGGTAAGTGTGATGTGGATTGTTAATTGTATTGTTATGGCATGTCTCCTGCTAAAAAACTCCGTTTTCTTTGCGCAAAACATTTTGGTTGCTAGGGGAAGCAAAATAAAAAAATAATTTGGAGC
This sequence comes from Yponomeuta cagnagella, assembly GCA_947310995.1. Lineage (NCBI taxonomy): Eukaryota > Metazoa > Arthropoda > Insecta > Lepidoptera > Yponomeutidae > Yponomeuta > Yponomeuta cagnagella. The sequence goes on from OX371284.1 coordinate 3,799,890, forward strand.
ATTGATTGTTTTGTGTAATGTTTCATGATAAAACACGAGCAGGAGACCCGGTTTGCAGACCTCTGCCCTGTTGTGCAGTTTCCCTGATCACGAGTAGGTACCGGACGGAAGACCTCCTGCCCTTCAAGTCGCGCTATCGAGGGTCACGCTACGTGCCTGCCGACTTTAGGGGTGTGCCTATCCGTGCCAACCAGAGAGTGACTGACTGTGTGTAGGGACTTCTTTTGGACCCACGTTAAAAATAAATTCTGTCGTTTTAATCATTTGGAGATAGCGGTGGTAGCCTAGTAAGCGGTGGCAGCCTAGTGGGTAGAACATTGGACTCTGAAGCGGGAGACCCAGGTTCGATTCCCAGTGCGGGCATGTACCGATGACTGCTCTTTCTAAGTTATGTACATTTGTGAAGTTATAGTAGCAGTACCACTCGCTAACGGTGAAGGAAAACATCGCGAGGAAACCTGGGTGTCTGAGCTATTCACATACCTCAGCGCTTGAAATCGCCAATCCGCGGTGGGCACGCGTGGTGATTAAGCCCATACTCTCTCTCTCTGAGAGAAGGCCTGTGCCCTACAGTGGGACGTATATAGGCTGCGTATGATTATGAATCATTTGGAGATACCCACCTTTTTTTGCTTAAAGCGCGACAGGACGAAGCTCTTCCTAGATACTGTTGCATGTAATGTAATGCTATGTAACTATACTATGTCTATATTTAACGTGACTATTAAAACGTACCTACATGTTGTAGCATACCTAAGTTCGTCTGGTTGAAGTTAGACAGTTGCACAGATGTGATTTAAATATGCTAACTATGCCCTTCCCGAAACCCACATGTGTATTTTCTGCATGATATAAACATTTTTTGTAAAGGAACCACACCTACCTGGGAAATCAGAGGCTTAGGAGATATTGAAGGAACGAAGTAACTTCTTTTGCATTCTTTGTGAAGAAAGGCATCTAATATCGTACATCAGGCACTCAGGTTTCCTTACGCTGTTTTCCTTCACAGTTAGCGAGTGGTATAATGGTATTGCTAACTGAAATGTACGTAACTTAGAAAAGCGTCAATGGTACACGCCGGGATTCGAACCCATGACCTCCCGATTGTGAGGCTATTCTACAGCTGTACTACCACCGCTCTTTTAATAACACATTTTTTTTCTCAGCATAGGTTCTTCAGGTGTCTATTCAAAATACATAGTTTTCGAGTTGGACGTCAGTATTTTAACAACATTGTTATCCCCGGTTTCTCGTAAACTTACAATCTGTTAATGTCAATTAATAGCTGTCAGTTGCTTTTTAGGGTTCCTTACCTCAAAAGGAAAAACGGAACCCTTATAGGATCACTTTGTTGTCCTTCCGTCTGTCTATCAAGACCCTTTATATCGGGAACGCGTGCAGGTATCGAATTGAAATTAAAACTCAATCTACAGTAAGAACATAAAGTTAATAAGTAAAAATTGTCTGAAGTTTGGGAACTGCTCGAAAAAAAATGCGAAACTATAAATTTGTGCGGAACCCTCGGTGGGCGAGTTCGACTCGCACTTGTCCGGTTTTTCAGCTGTCAGTTGCTTTTTGCTTCGTATGCAATTTGGCCAACAATTATACAGGGGCGTGTGCCCCATTGCATGTGTAATAAAACAAGTAAATTAACAAAATGTCAATAACAAGTTTATTTATATAAGTACAATTCAATACATATTTCCACATAAATAATTATAGGTACTTAAATAAATCATAATGAAATGTATTACTTACACCAAACAGACTGAGAAGAGTGCTTTTTATGGCTGGCTTAGTGTAAATTTATACATAAATAGTTATACTTACGTTTATCGGGTGTAATCGCGATTGTTTGTTAGGTAACAAATTTGCAGTATCTACGCAATTAGCCTAAATATCGCGAATCATTTAAATACATTAAATCTATATACTTACATAAAAATTAATTGCTGTTAAAACTCTGGAACGAACGGCTGGACCGATTCGGCAATATTTTTTAAAAATATTTGTGGTAGTCTAGAGAAAGTTTAAATGGTAAGGAAAAAAAAAACATAGATGTAGGTGATACGAAGTTCACCGAGCCAACGTTACTAGTATACTATAAATTCATAGAGATCTACATACGTGAATCAATGTGTTTGTTTAGAGACAGTTTATGGACCCGAGTAGCATAGGTTACTAAATCAACCCCTACCCCACGCAAACGAAGTCGCGGGCACAGCTAGTAGGTTTTAACTGCCTTATAATACCAATCCCCGGTTCCTCGCACCCTAACAATTTGTTAATCTACAGTTAAGGGGCTCCAGGGAGTAACACTAGCACTAAGGTAATAAGGTCGGTAAATATAATGCTACAATTATAAATTAATAAAACGAAGATATTTACATTTCGTTATTCCGTAAAATAATTAAATTCAATTCAGCTTTATGGACTCACTGCACTGATTATCCAGTACACAGTCAGTCAGTTTATCCAAATATCAGAAATTAGAATCTATTGAAAATATTTTTACAAAATGTCCGGAGTCAAAAGAAAACTCGTAAAACCTCCGTAAAAAGAAAAAAAAATTACGTTTGCACAGACCAGACCACCGCACGTTCTTGGTGTAACTAGAAACTGACAGCTCGTAGGATTTCAGTTGCTGACCACAGTACTTCCGTGCATGACGTACTTCCGGTTACGTACTCGAGGTGTTTTTTTCACTTTAGAATTAATTAAAGCAGCCTCATATCCCGGAGGGGTACGGAGAGACCAGTGTTTGCCAATTGCCACAATCCTAACATACCTCTTTCGCTGATCTCTTTGATCTTGCCCTTCCTTATATATCCTTTATTTCGAAGGTAGCTTTGTGGTAATCTAGTGACCCAGTGGTAACCCCGTGTATCGAGCGAATGGGAACCCCCAAACCCACATTCGCTCGATATTTCCTATACTCTTACGGTGTTATTAATAAAAACCGGCCAAGTGTGAGTCGGACTCACGCACGAAGGGTTCCGTACCATTATCTACGTAGTCGGGCCATAAGTTCCGTCACATAGGTTTAATTTCGAATTTAGAATACTGGCCACAAAAAAGTTATGGGCATTCGAAATTTGAATTTTTCAAGAAAATAAAAACACAGCTTTTCTGGAATTTTCTTCATTTTCCAATATGGAGTGGACGCGCAAAGAAGACAGAGTCGCAGTTATTGCATTGCATCGTTGCGGCCAGGCGCCAACTGAGATTTTCAAACTGCTGAAAAATTTGAAAATTCCACTGAGATTTATTTATCGTACTATCAAACGATTCAGGGAAGATTCAAGTTTAGATGATAAACAAAGAAGCGGTCGACCTCGTACTGTTCGGACTCCAGCGGTCATCAAAGCAGTGAAAGCGCGCATCCAACGAAATCCTGTCCGCAAGCAAAAAATGTTGGCTCTGCTGATGGGACTAAGCAGACCCACTGTTAAAAGGGTGTTGAATGAAGACCTAGGACGCGTGCCTACAGAAAAAGAACAGCACATCTTTTTAACACACGGCTGAAGAAAATCAGACTCGAAAGCTGCCGGATTTTGTTAAGGCGGTACGCAGGTAAAAAATACCGCGAAATACTTTTTTCGGACGAAAAAATTTTTAATGTTGAAGAGAGTTACAACAAACAAAATGATAAAGTGTATGCACAGTCTAGTGAAGAAGCGAGCAGACGTGTGCCACGTGTTCAGCGTGGCCATCATCCTTCGGTATTCATGGTTTGGCTGGGGTCTCCTGTTTAGGTCCAACAGAGGTGTTTTTTGTGAAAAAGGAGTGAAAACCAGTGCCCTCGTATATCAAAACACAGTCCTAACAAACATTGTGGAACCCCTTTCACAAACAATGTTCGAAAATAGGCACTGGGTTTTCCAGCAGGATTCTGCGCCGGCCCATAAGGCGAAAAGTACCCAAAACTGGCTCACGACCCGTGGAATCGAATATACCATCTGTGAAAATATCAACTGCCTAGCTAACACGGTTCATGAGATACAGCCTAGTGACAGACAGACAGACAAAAGGACACAGACGGACAGTGAAGTCATAGTAATAGGGTCCCGTTTAGCACCCATCGGGTACGGAACTCTAAAAAACACGATTCCTTAAAACGCCGATTAAAATAGTCCGTGGTGAAGATTTTATAAGGAAAAGTCGTCGACCACAGCTTAAATAATCTTATAAGACTGTTACGGTCTTATTTATAAAAACACGATTCCTCAGAGGCAATTGAAATAATCTCTGATTACGTCTTTCCTTTTACCACAAACTATTTAAACTGCCTCTGAGGAGTGTTTTAAGGAATCGTGTTGTTATAAATCCTAAGACCGTTATTGTGTTCCCTATCTAATTGACAAGTAGATACAAGTACAAGCAGATGTATGTAACTCAATATTTTCCTTCCTTCACCCCCTCCATTGTCCAAACCAACGCAAAATTCCGTTTTCAATTTTGGTCACAAATTCCTCCTTCAGTCAACAGTGATCTCTTATCACACAATTGCATATCCTGTCATTCGAACATCCCTCATAATCGTATACACATTTTAGGGTTCCGTAGTCGACAAGGAATCCTTATAGTTTCGCCATGTCCTCCCGTGCCTGTCCGCGGCGTAGCTCAGAGACGACGAGTACTAGAAGGCTGAAATTTGCCATAGATATATATATTTATCACGCCAAAACGGTAGAAAAAAATCGACCAACTTTATAAAAGGAAAACTTCGTACAAATTACATTGAAAATGACTTTGATTAAGTTGTTAGTTGTGTAATGCGCGTGGCCCGACACGCACTTAGCCGTTTTTTTAAAATAAGGACCAACTCTGAAATGGCGAAAGAAATATCAACGCCTTCATATTGCTATCTAAAAATGCGCAATTACTGAAAAACCTTAATTAGAGGCGTATGCAGGACCAGCCTGGGCAGTAAGACGACGCTAGTCGGGCGTTTTAAATGTCGAAAGTCACGACTTTCCAGTAACTACATTAACTGTAAAATACTGACATTTAGCGCTGCAAAGCCCAGGAGGTTTTAGCCAACGTTCTTGCACAAAACGCGTGACTCGTGCCATTGCGGCCCGCCCCCCTATTACTCACTGTCCACTCTATTGGGTTAACCATTTTGACGATTCTAGTGACCGTGAAAATAACAATCGAAAACCATTGTTATTAACCGACTTCAAAAAGGAGAAGGTTATTAATACGACGCGTATATTTTTTTTGGCTATGTTCTCGCATGACTCCGTCAAATCTTAACCGATTTCCACAATTCTTTTTTTTGTTCGAATATATATAACGTCCCATTGGTCCCATTTTAATTTGGTGAAGATCTGATGAAGACTTTCAGAGTTGGAGAACGGAACTCTTCAATGGAAAGCAGTAAATAAGGCCTAATGGGGCCCATCCTTTAGTAATATTCGTATGTTTCATAAAATAGCGTAAAAATAGTCCCAAGGTAATTTGGTGGTGTTCTGGTGAAGACTTTCGGAGATGGAAACTGATAACTTCATATTTTAAAGCATAAGGAACTTGTTTATGTTTCGCCCGCTCCCTCACTAAAACCTGAAAAAAATTTTTAATAAAAAATAAAAACCGACGTTACAACAAACACTAGAGCAGTAAAAAGTTAGAAATTATTTAAAAGAATACCTTTAAATTAGAAGTATGTATACCTACAATTGTAGAAGTATAATTTGTAGTCGGTGCCCAATTTCATGACCAGGACATATATTTTGGTACATGTATACATACTTCTAATTTAGAGGTATTCTTTAAATTATTTCAAATTTTTTAGTGCTGTGGTGTTCTAAAGTCGATTTTTATTTAAATTTTTTTTCCCACTGCAGGGAAAAAAACTTCTCTCAGAGAGAGAGAGAGAGAGAGAGAGAGAGAGAGAGAGAGAGAGAGAGAGAGAGAGAGAGAGAGAGAGTACGGGCTCAATCACCTCGCGTGCCCACCGCGGATTGGCAATTTCAAGCGCTGAGGTGTGTGAACAACTCAAACACTCAGGTTTCCTCACGATGTTTTCCTTCACTCTAACGAGTGGTATTGCTACTGTAACTTCACAAATGCACGTGACGTAGAAAACAAAGTTATTTGGTACATGCCGGGAACACTCTTTCGCTTAATCAAAATTAATTAGTCACTGCATGCACGCTCTCCGGTACTTTACAACCCCGGGGTTGTAAAGTACCTGAAACCGATGTGTTAAAAAGAGGTTGTCATTTTAAAAAAAAATGTTTTACTTTTTGTTTTTTTGGAAAATTGGCCATTTTAAACAATTTATTTTTAAATTATTTAACGATTTTCAGCTTTGTAGTGGCGCTGCCTGATAAAGAATTTTACAATTTTATATCTATTATATAAAAACAGCAGTGGTAGCCTAGTGGGTAAAACATCGGTCTCGGAAGCGAGAGACCCAGGATCGATTCCCAGTGCGGACATGTACCTATGACTTTTCTTTCTAAGTTATGTACATTTCTGAAGTTATAGTAGCAATACCACTCGCTAACGGTCAAGGAAAACATCGCGAGGAAACCTGGTCTCAGCGCTTGAAATCGCCAATCCGCGGTGGGCACGCGTCGTGATTAAGCCCATACTCTCTCTCTGAGAGAAGGCCTGTGCCCTACAGTGGGACGTATATAGGCTGCTCATGATATAAAAATCCCGGGTCACAGTGTGTGTTATCGAACTCCTCTGAAACGGCTTCACCGATTTTTATAAATTTTTTTGTGTAGATTTGGTAGGTCTGAGAATAGGTCGTAGGCTAATTAATATGGCAAAAAAAAAATGTTTGCCGCGTCAGCTAGTATATTTATATTTTTCTTTAAATTACTTCTTATTCGGTCCAGCCAAAACGTATAGCATTTCATTTTCGTTTATTTTCTGTCCACCTTCCCCAAATTGTTTCGCGCATTACTATTATATATATAGCTAAAAATAATTTTATCTTATACAGCCCCCATAGTAGGCAACACTTTTTAGGTTAAGTTGTTTTGGTGTAAGATTGAAACTGAATTACACGATAACTACAATACAGTTCTTAATTACTTACTAAGGAGGATAATTGAAATTTTATTAGATAGAACTTTACAATAATAATTTTATTACTTATAGTAATACAGATGCAGTAGGCACCTACAGATACATACATACATAATTATTTACAATAAGTGAGCGTTTAAGTATTGTTTTTATACAGAACAAATGCTTAGAATCTTAAATAGTATCTAATGCAATGTCACAGGTAATGTCATGCGTAACACAAAATAATACCATAGCAATTAGCATTAAAGTAATTCGGAGTTTCGACTAGAAATCACAGATGCGTAAGCTTTTAATTATTTGACGGCAAATATTTGCCGAAATATTTCGTAGCAACGGGTGCCTGAGTGATCTTAAACGATCACGAAGGTTAAGCAACACAGGGCGCGTTCAGTGCATGGATGGGTCGCCGTCTATGCCTAACGCTAGTCGCATTTTTCCGAGCGGTTCCGTGCTTCGCAAGGCACGTTAAGCTGTTGGTGCCGGCTGCCGTCGATAGATGGCAGTCGTTAAGCCAAGTCAGAGGCCTTAGGGCGGCTTGACAACTTCTGACAGCAGACGAGCCACTAGTCCGGACTTGGCCCCCGTGTGGTGGAGTATGGCCTATATCTTCCTCAGGGAAGAGACCCGTGCCCCTCGGTGGGGACATAATGGGTTGATGATGATGAAATATTATTTGTAGCGTATCATGGTCTGAACATTGATTTAGTTTTGTGTTGGGGGAATCATTGTAAATAAAAACTGCTTGCCAAAAAAATAATAAGGTTTTGTTAAGATTTTTTGTTTGAATGATTTAAGTACTTAAATAAAATAAAAATATAATTGCGTGATGTCACTTTTGATTTCTGTGCTCGCTGATAATATTATGGTAGCAAAATTGTTTTTTGTTTACTTATCAGAAACAGTGTTGTGTACGTCAACAGCACAGTAACCTTTACACGCATGCACTCTACTCGATTATGTTACGGGTCACTTTGCAACTAAAATGTATGTAATCTGTAGAAATCTAAATGACCCGGGCCCATAAAAATGGGTTTTAATTGTTCTTTTCAAGGTCATATTCTAACAGGTTTATATATACATATAATTCTAATGTAACATCTGATGTTTAATTTACTTTGACATTGTGGACGAAACTTTTGTGAATGTGTTATTGTTATATATTTTTTGCTTTTTGCTGTCAAAGATTAATAAAATCTATGAGATATTTAAAGGATGCATACAAAGTTAATCTGCTGTTGACTGTGCATTAAATAACAACGTCTGAAGAAAACTAGTCGTTTGGAAAAATTCTAAATAGCTCTAAGCAAAAAATGATATTAGACTTGTTTGTTTTTTTTTCTATTCAACAAATAAAAATGTACTTAATATTTCATTATAGATAAGTATACATAAATGAAACTAATAAAAACAATATTTTTTTAATTAACGCCAGATCTTTTTAATACTATTTTCTTGGTTTACCGAACTAGCTTTCTATGACAACTAATTACGAGAGCGAATGCAATTTACTCTGCAAATTTATGTTTTTGGATAATTTTGAAAGGGAGTTTCTCCCAAAAGGCGAGTATAATGTACATGAACATTTCTTCTTAAAAAAAAGAGAATTTAGTATTAAGTTTTCTATGCAAAAAAATATACATAACAGGTTAAATAATTACGTAATTATACTTATTTAAAAATAACGCTGTCCCATTTTCCCCTAAGTGCAGCAGTGTTATAAAATGTAAATAACTCCAGTTATCCGCATTTGGCACAATCCAGCACTTATTGAGAACAGGAATCGGAAAAAAAGAAAAATTAAATAATAAAATATCCAATACAGATACATACATATTCGACTTAAATTGTACCAACCACTGAACTTTGAATAGTTCAATGGTTGTACTTAACTTTGGAATGTTTTTTTAATAACAAAACCCTTATCGTTTCATATACGAAAAATCAGACTTAAGACCAAATGCGAATATCACAGTTAAGAGTCCTTGGTACTACTGCACTTAAGAAAGAGCTTCTTCAAAGACATAAAATTCGAGTGAAATACATACCTAAAATGTATGTATAATTATTAGTCTTCTCTTACTATTTCATAAGTTCACGTACTTTCTGCGAATTTTATGTCTCGAAGATGACACATCACTTACAATCACAATATCCATGAACGAACGAACTCTGTAAAGACGAAAATTTTGGATTAAAAATCATGCCAATGGGTTCCCTGTCGTCTTTTCAGGTATATTTTTCTATTTAATTTATATTAATATACTTACTGCGGCGACCTGGCATTAACCGGACTGTTATTCCATCATGGCCTCGCACTGCACAGAAAAAATATATACTGTATTTATAAAAAATATATTTCAATTGCGTACAAAAAATATGTAAGTATGAACAACATGTGAGTAAAATCACGACACAGCACAAAAGTTATTAGGTTGTGTGAATAAAAAAATACAAAACTCACCTTATATTTCTTCTACTCTAAAAAGAATTCAAGACGCATTCGGGTTAGTGCAAAAATATGAACAATCATAAAAACATAAAAAAAGATGTTTTATCACGTTGCAATTCAAATTTTATTCTCTAAACAATTATAAAAATCCATTAAGTATCACAATAATATACAGAAAATTAACTACCATAGTGATATTACTAGAAGTAAAGCTCTTGTTTTAACATTCATAACAATAAAAATACTATAACCGTTAAGTCATATAAGTAACTAACATTGTACAATCTCCATAAAAACAATCTGTGCAAAGTGCCAATTTTTAAGGCACTCTCAGTACTAGGCAAAACCTATTTAAAATTAATCCGACTTATTGTCTGTCATACAGGTAGGCATGGGTTAAATTTCTTGTGCTATTTAGCTCAAACTTGCTAGGAATGCAAAAAATATACTTATACGGAAATATATTTCCAGATATGTAAGTTTTTAAAGGCAAATTCGTACAGCAACTCCCTACGTACATGAAATAAAATATTGGTATTATAGATATTTAGGAAAATTATCTACTAGCTGAGACGTCCGTCCAAGGCCCTAATTACGCGCATCAAATCCAGTCGAAATGCTGACGTTTGAGATAGCATTAACTGTGGAATGTGACCGTTACACGATTGGAATCACTCAGGATTTGGTGCGCATAATATAGAAGCAAGTCCTTGAATCCCACAGTAAAAAGTTCAACTCGATTTTTCCAATTTTTCGGGCATCTTTTCCCATTTATGTTTCCCTCAAACCCTCTTCGGACTATAACAACATTTCAAAATAGCAAATCGAGCCAATGAACCGAATAAAATTTGAGTATGGTTGGTTTTCGCGATCAATATTAGTATTTGTGTAAAAGCAGCTACAATCTGTTTGTATAGTGAGCACATAGTCCTTTACATGCGTATACTTTATTCAGTTGTGTTACGGGCGACTTTGCAACTGAAACGTAAGGTGCTCTCGACTGTGCGCTGTTAGTTTTTTTTTTTAACAAAAAAACTATTATCCAAATATAATTTTGTGCAGAGGTTATACTGTTTAGATTAAACAATTTGAAGAATAAAAAAATATACTGAGCAACAAGTATTTTTGAGCAATTAAAAGTATTGATATTTACTTATTGAAGTATTCTGGCCACTAACAGATGTTCGATTTCTTTTTTTTCAAATAATAAACTCAAACTCAAAAATTACACTTTTGGCAAGGCACAATAATATAACAATAGTCTTTTCGTAGAGATCCCTTGAAGTTTTCTTTATATGTGATGTAAATATCTTTCACTTAAAATTAAAAACCATTAATAAATATTTGATTTAATTTAAAATATTTTAATGTCCCAAAAAACCCTAATTCAATGGAATGCGTGTAAAATTTCAATTAAATCAATGGCGCTAAAGTTATTATAAATATTTAGCTGAAATCTATCACGAAAACCACTCCTCAAATGTAGTTTAAAGTCTTTCCCTTTACCACACACTATATAAACTGCATTTGAGAAGTGTTTTCGAGGAATCGTGTTTTATAAATAGCACAGTGTATGTTTAACTAACTTGTGATGTTTTTTCCTACTACGGATACAACCTAACCTTAGGAAAACATAACATAAGCAGCCTATATACGTCCCACTGTAGGGCACAGGCCTTCCCTGGGGAGAGTGTGGGCTTAATCACCTTAGGCACCACGCGTGCCCACCGCGGATTGGCGATTTCAAGCGCTGAGGTATGTGAATAGCTCAGACACTCAGGTTTCCTCACGATGTTTTCCTTCACCGTTAGCGAGTGTTATTGCTACTATAACTTCACAAATGTACATAACTTAGAAACCAAGTCCTAGGTATATGCCCGCACTGGGGATCGAACCTGGGTCTCTCGCTTCGAGTCCGATGTTCTACCCAGTAGGCTACCACCGCTGTAATGCAATGGGAGTAGCACGGGCGCCACCGAGGAAAAAAATTTTTTTTTTTTTTACAGATCTAATTTGCAAAAAACGTCTGTACAAACTCTCAATCATGTTAATAGTGATTTTTAGGATCCATGGCCGTGAACGTGAGGCAAAAAACGTAGGACTAAAAACGGCCGTTTGTGGCATAAATTCTACCCAGTCCCCGGCTAGTGATCCTAGGTTCTTTGTCGTGGGTCCTAAAAATCACTGAACACTATTGAGAGATTGTACAGACACTTTTGGCAAATACGATCTGTAAAAGACGTGTTTTTTTTTTGCAACGACTAATGAATGTTGAGGAAGCGAAAGTGATCTGTCAGGATCGTAGCAAGTGGCAGTCCCTGGTCTCTGCCTACCCCTCAGGGATACAGGCGTGAGTTTATGTTATGTGGTTTTTTTTCATTCGTGGCGCTAGTTAGCCCACTGGATCCCCTTAATTGAACTCACTCAATCCGAAAAACTTAATTATTCCGACTTACTTACAATAAAATATAAATGTTCAGCTAAAGCTAAAACGGTGTATTTCATTAATTTACAGACGCTACGATGATGACGATAAGAGATAATGAGGTTTTGTGTAGGAGTTTTGAGCAATACGGGCAAAATGGACAAAAATCCGAAAACATCTAAAATGTTGCGTGGAATGAGGTAAGAAATGAAATGCGGTAAGAAAAAATATGAAAGCGGTTATAGCGTCATGGATTGAGAACTAGGTTTTAAAACCTTTTGATAGTAACACGAATTTTCATGACAAAAACGTATGTCTATTGATAAAACACCTGTTACCTGAAAATTATTAAATTAAACAGGGCACTCGTGCAAAAGTAGTTTTGAACACTTCACAATGGCGATTCTTATCTTAGAAATAATTTAAAAAGACCTAGAGCATGGTTATTGCTGTGCTTATTAAGTACGCTTTGTTGTTTGCATAACTTGACACTTACGAAATTAGTTGCTAGCTGCAGTTAATTGTAAACCTTACTGCCTCCGTACAAAGTCCAAGGTAAAATGTCAGATTCGAAAGAGTCAAGTTATTAAAAAGACAAAAGAAGATAATATGAGGACATTTGGTTTTTTACTTCAATGTCAAGTGTCTCCATATAAGTACATAGGATTCATAGGTGGATGGTACCACAGGGGTATTAGCAAAGAGGGTGAGGTCTTCTGAACAGCTGCAGAGAGTGACACTTTGCGAGGACCAAAGATTCTCGAGATTCCTTCAATATGTCTTATTAAATAATTTATGTAAGTGTCAGCCTCAGAGCAAATCACCTTATCTGCTTGCACCGCGAGTGATATGACATTATTCTAGGTGGTATAAACAGAGGTACAAACAATCTGTTAAATAGGTAGGTAATTAAAACTAGCACATGCCAAACATAACATGCGGGTTAAAAGTTCACATAAAGATCAACTCTTCAAGACCAGTCATAGCCTCATTTGATTTTCAAAGCACTTTATTGAATCGTTCACTGCACGACGAAACACAACACAAATGTTAGATAAAACCCAAAGGTATAATGTCCTGTAAGTCTGTGTTCACAAACCCTTTATTTCATTGTTAAAAAGGCACGTCAAAGCACTTGAATAACATCACGAAATCACGACTAGGTTTTTGACTCTCGACTCAGAAACGTACACTCTTATTTTCTGGCCCAAACGGAGTGCAAATACGCTCCTGGGCCCATTTTGTTTGTCAGTAGTTACACTAAGGAGCCATTGACTTGCGCTTCCATAGGCTTAGGCGAAACAATTCCTAAAACATTCTATTTCACAGTTGATGTCATTGAAAGTTTCAGAAGCTCACAAATTTCAGAAAATTCATAGAATGTTACTTTCCAGAAGTTTTAATCGCATTCTTTATCAATTTTTTATTTTATACTGATAGGAAAAACACAATTCGAGTTTTACTTTCGCATTTAACTCGCATACTTTATAGGATTTTGTAAGTAACGTGTAACGGCATAAAAGAAAACATCATCGGCTTTCTTCAGAGTGACAGAACTACAGGAGCGCATTTCTCCCCGCTGGGCCGACACGAGTCCGTACGTTCAGCGAGCCGAGAACCTCCAGGGCCTAGTGCAATAAACACATAGATCAATAAAATTATATTAGCACACGGCAATAGCTGTTATTTGCCTCTATTTTGTAGTCTATCAAGCAATAGCACTACAATGTCCAATAACTCGCGCAATTTAAATAGGCATCTTGCGCGAAGAAAATCGAATCGCCGTTGCACGGGTAACGCCATTGGTTAGTATAATACCAATCAATAGTGTCAATGAAACAACCATTGCCGTCACTCACTCTATTGAACTATGCATTTAAGATACTTGCCCCCCCCCCAGTTCAAACACAAGCCCGATTGGCCGGCCTGTCCTGCACATCGGGCACAAACGTGGCGTCCACTTGCGACACTCTCCGGTCCCTGTCCCGGAAGGAGCCGAATCCGGAGTCGACCGTCCGTGCGGGGGACGTACCTATGACGATGTGCGGCATCTCGCAGGCCTCACACTTGTCCAGCAGGCCGTGGTTGCGGAAGGTGCACACGCCGCACTCCCAGGTTGGCGCATCGTCGGGCGGCGGGGGCGCCGGGCGCGCGGGTCGGCGCGCGCTCGCGCGCTGACCAGTGTAGATGTTGCGGTAGAATTCGGCCGACTCCGGCTCTGTGAAGGGTGGCGTTATGGGGATGAGATTCTGTGGGTCGAGTGTAACTCTTATTGGTTTGAAATGTGGCCAAGCTGGACCGACGGTCTATAGAAGGTCGCTGGATGTCCTAACATTGTACATTGACATCCAACAAACAGAATGTAATTTCTTTACGTTTAAATGAATTTTTGATTTCTGATGAGAATAGCCAAGCACAGAAATGGCGTTACTAGCATTAGAAGAGTATGGGGTCATCGACCCGTCTAGGCGTCTAGCTAGATTCTAACTGGTAAAAATGAATTTTAATAAAAACTTACAAAGATAAATTTCGCAGTTGTTCACAGAAATAATATATTTTAGATGGAAACTTAAAACCTAATTAGGTCCAACCAATGAGATACAATTAAATCACTTTTTACCAGCTGGAGTCTAGCATGGCTCATACCAGTCATCTCAACGCTTATGTACTGCCCTCAATGCCATGTTATTAGGGTGGCGAGGTCGCCAATCAATCTAGGACACTCACCATTGCCTCCCATCTCGAGCCGCTTCGCCAGCATGTCGCACTGCTCCCTCAGCCGGTGCACATACTCCCTGAGGTCCTGCCTTGCTGCGGGCGGCGCGAGCGGCGCACGCAGTATGCCGCTCTCGCGCTTCAGCTGCGAGACGCGCCCGCGCTCCTGCGCCAGCGCCGCCGCCAGACGGCCGAGCCGCTCCTTTTGACGCTCTATCAGAGTGCGCTCTGGAAGGCGAAGGGTTCGGGCTGTTAGAGGCTAAGCTAGGTGAGGGGCTGCTGAAGAAGAAGAAGAAAGACATTTATTATACCAACAACACACATCACAGAAACAAAATAAGCAGATAAGTCCTCGTGCAGCGGTAGTGCATATGCATACCATGCGAAAGGTCCCGGGTTCGAATCCCGGCTGGGGACAAAAAAAACCCCAGGTCTTGGATGTTTACATGTTTGTGATGTCGTTGTTTCTGGTTCCCACGACACAGCAATGTATGTGCCTGTATGTAAATGTTTTTGTTTATGTTTAAGTAACATAATAATAATATGCACAACAGCAGAAAGAAAACTAAATACACAAAAGACAAAACAAATAAATGAAACAGGACCATAGATGTAGCCTGTGGTGTATCTAAGTTGCCACTGCTGTTCATTTATTAAGGGAGATATCGGGGGGAGGGGTGCGGACAAGTCTTCAATTTTCATTCTATGTGATTGAAAAAAGACGTATTTTGTGTTTCGTTTGGAGGGGGCGCAGAAAGTGGGTAAAATTGTATGCCGCTCTCGCGCTTCAGCTACGAGACGCGCCCGCGTCTCTGCGCCAGCGCCGCCGACTGACGGTCGAGCCGCTCCTTTTGACGCTCTATTAGAGTGCTCTCTAGAAGGCGAAGGGTTCGGGCTATTAAAGGCCAAGCTATGTGAGGGGCTGCTCGTTTACTAAGGAAGATATCGGGCGGAGAGGTGCGGAAGTTTTAGTTTTTCATATATGGGGCTGAAATAGGGTCCGCAACTTTTGTTCGAACGACGCATGTCAACGGTATTTCCAATGAACGATTCTTCTAAAAGCTATTGTTCGAAAGGTCGCCACGATATATTGTATTACTTTGCATATAACATTCTTCGGCGTGAGAAAACCCTCCCGGCGAAGAATTTTTTACTAACAAGACGAGCTAAAGGGTTAAGCAAAAGCGCCAAGCGGGGCCGTATTTCATAAAACTACAATTCGTAGTTTATTATGACAATTCGATGTACGTTGCATAATTAGTCTTCCTACATCGAATTGTCGTAGTAAACCATGAATTGTGGTTATATGAAATGGGGCACTGGGGTCGTGCGTTTCTTGGACTATGTCATCCAATTCCACATCAATTCCATGTTTGTGATGTCCTTGCCTGGTCACCATGGCGCAGGGTATCCTGGTTTGGGACCAAGACAAGTGATTGTGTTGTGCGTGTGGAGGTTTTTTTTTTATGAAGCCTTTATACGTCCCACTGTAGGGCACCGGCCTTCTCTCAGGCTTAATCACCACGCGTGCCCACCACGGATTTTCTTTAATTTACCGAGTGTTAAAATGTCTGCTTACCTACTTTTTTTATTCACCCCATTTTATTTTATCTGCCCGATGAAATCTGTGACTTTTGTATTGGTGACGATTTGGTTTTCCGCAACTAGACAGCAAGTGAGTCTATTTTTTTTAAATGCTTTGGTAACCAGACAGTGACATCATAAACATGGAAAAACAACCAGACTGGGGCCAGTTGTACAAATTGAATTATGGTAACCCCAAGCGGGAAACCTCAGTCATGAAAATCAAATATGTTACGCCTGTCTAACAAGGCAGTGAGAGGCATTATGTAGAGCTCCTTAATTAATAAAATAAATTGCCAAAACAGCAACTACGTACACATCAACAACAAATAAAACACTGTGTACATAATAATGGCACAAAAAAATTGCAAAGAACGGAACAAATCTCTGTTTCTAGGGTTCCGTAGCCGAAGGGTGCCAAACGAGACCCTATTACTCTGCCTCCGCTGCCTCTCTGTCGGTCTGTCAGGAGGCCGTCCAACCTTTAAAGGGCTCTATCTTTGGAACCGTAATAGGTAGACAGTGGAAATTACAAAATATGTGTTATTACGGCGGATTACCTAACATATATAAGAAAATTTAAAAAATACAAAAAAAATATGGGGGGCCTCCACACAACAAAGGTATTTTTTCGCCGTTTTTTCGTTTATCCCCTATCGTAAAAACGGTAATACACACAGGCATCAAACTTGGCGTGATTGTGGGACTTATTATATATTTTAACGACAAAAGAAAAAAGCTAAAACTATACGTGCTAATGCCGGTAATTTTTTCATGTTTCTACAATCTACCGTTTAGCCGGGCAAGGGTCCGGTCCTTTAGTCCTACTCTTACAAAAAATTGCGCATTAAAGTTTAATATTGTATCCCTAATTGAGGTGTAGGAGAGGTACCCGAAAAATTTTTTTTTCCACATTTTATTCTACCGTCTGCGTAATAAATATGTATATCTATGCCAAATTTCAGCTCTCTAGTACTTTATAGTCTCTATGCTAAGCCGCGGACAGACAGACAGACAGACAAACGGACCGACGGACATGGTGAAATTACAAGAGATCCTTGTTGACTACGGAACCCTAAAAACGGCCAAGCGCGAGTACGGAACCCTCGGTGCGCGAGTCCGACTAGCACTTCGCCGGTTTTTTAGGCATACCTTTCCTGTTATGCTGGCGCTTCACTTGGCTAATCGTATTCGCATATTTGCCGACGATTTATGATACATTGCAAATTTTACAAAGTCAGTGCTAGATTCGTCAGAAAACCCGGCAACGGATGGTTACTATTTGCCAAATACGAGTAGTCAAGTGAGGTGCCGGTACTACAGACACTACAGTTAGGATCTTTTTAAGGACACCAAAAGATAAGTACATAAATATTACTGAGATTGTCATGAAAAAGAGAAAGTAGGTACCTATATTGGTACCGTAAGAAAAATCCACTCGTCCAGCCAGTTTTGAGGCAGTTCCATTTGATGTTGATTCTTGTCAGGTATAAATGCGTACTAGCATGTGGGTCAATTCATTTCAACCACCATGATTTCTTTTAAGTTAACTTTTAAGCAATGTATGTGCCTGTATGTAAATGTTTATGTTTATGTTTATGTTTATTTACACCTGTCAGGCTGTCACTCACATATAGACAATTTTTGCCCCTATTATACTTTGTTTGTACTATTTGTTTGCAGTTTACACTAAGCCAATTAGGTATACGAAATTATTTGAATTCAGTAAAAAACTGCAGCATTTCTTTCTTGTTATAGTGAGGGGGTCTTGGTATTCACTAAGTAGGTAGTCGAATTGTTGAAGCATATTTAGGGGCAACAAAAACGAACTTAAAAGGAAGTTCAATGTGTTAGTAAACTTTACGCGATTGGAGTAAGGAGTGCGATACTTTCAGATAGTGTTTTTGCTTATTTTTTTGATTGGCTCCTTACTAGTCCTTACCCTTAACACCAATTAAAGAAATTATGACCCATAGCATTTATCTTTAGGAGTCTATCTAATTATTACTATTATTAATACGTTTATTGCACATAAGTAAAAAATACAATGGCAATGTGGCGGACTTAATGCTATAAGCATTTTCTACCAGTCAACCACAGGAGGTGCAAGAAATAATATACAAAAATCTCGTCTCACAGTGTTTGTTATCGAGCTCCTCAGAAACGGCTTCGCAGATTTTTATGAAATTTTTTGTGTGTATTTGGTAAGTCGGAGAATAGGTCGTAGGCTAATTAATATGGCGAAATAACGTTTGCCGAGTCAGCTACAAATTTTACTTTTAAACGTACCCATTTAATCCACAAGAGGCACAAAAATAGCGATAACTAAGTTGGGGACACTTCCCATTAGAGATAGGTAATGGATTACTAATCACTTCACTTGCATTTTTCCTTTCCGGTTTAACTTATTAACATTGTCATAAACAATGTAACAGATAAGTTCAATCACGAAACTAAGAGTCATTAAGGGGCTCCACTCTAGCGCCACCGAGGGAAAATCGTATCTTTTTTTAACAGATTGAATTTACAAAAAGTGTCTGTTCAATCTCTATCATGTTATAGTGATTTTTAGGACCCATGGCCGTGACCATGGACCGTGGAATGACGGCAAAAAACCTAGGACTAGATAGCATTGACGTCAAAACGGCCGTTTTTGGCATAAATGCTATCTAGTCCCAGGTTCATGATCCTAGGTTCTTGGTCGTGTGTCCTTAAAATCACTATTAACATGATTGAGAGACTGTACAGACACTTTTTGCAAATACAATCTGTGAAGGATACGATTTTTTTTTCCTTGGTGGGGCTAGTTAGTCCACTGGATCCGCTTAACTAATTTCTAACACATTTACAATATTATTCTTTCCATTCGCCTTCCTTGACCCAAAGATGGACTGAACTGCATAACTGGTTTTTAAAATGTCACAACATGACAAGAAATTCTTCGCATATGATTAGGCGCGAGACTTACGTGACTCTGTGTTGGAAAATACTGTGATATTGTTATGAATATGAACAAACATAATGTTTAATTATCTTCACAATAGATTTCGCAGTGACATAGAAGTGACTGTAATACCTGATCTGTGAGTTTGAAAACAATTGTTAGCAAATGTTGTCAACTTCACCTCATACTTTGAATGATAACTAGTCTTATGGATTGCTAATGTAATTCTAAATAACCCTAATACAACCCATTAATATATTGTGTATATCATATCTGCATTGGCAGTCCATATTTGTGTGCAATAGTGTTCTCTATTCTAAAAATAGTTTATTTAAAAAAACATCATTCCTTAAAGCTCTCTTCAGATGCAGTTTAAACAGTTTGTGGTAAAGGGAACAATGATGAGACCACGGACCATTTAAACTGCCTTTGAGAAGGGTTTTAGAAGAATTGTGTTTTTATAAACAGCACCTTTTGTCTCCAGAATGGTGCATCCGTGACAAATACTTTATTTGTCCCTAATGAAAGAAACTTTAAAAACCGAAACTTACCATGTGATGATTCCACAGTAGATCGTGCACTCCTCTGCGACTCGGGCTGGGTTATTGACTGGGGCGGCAGTGGTGCCCTACGTCTTGGTGGCCTGCCTGTGCTCGGACTGACTGTCACTGTCACATGCCCTTCGAAACCCCCATCATCGTCCCTTGCTTCCCGCACCGGACTGGCCATGTTTGATGTTGGTGTGCAGACTGTTAAGTTGACTGACGTGACAGCTCTGGGGCTCTCATAGTCTTCTAGCCATGGATCGTAGGGACGGGCATAGTCCATGTGACAGTTGACATTGACTGATAAGTTGAGAGGGCAGTTGCCAGGCCAATAGCTTCCTCCAGGTGTGGTTTCTTTTGGTTCGTTTTTGCTTTGGGGTGGAGCAGGCGAAACAGCTTTGTTAGGGTCTGTTGGGTGGTCCTGGGGAGGCTCTTTAAATGCAATTCCTGGACTTGGCTTAAGGAATTCTAGAGTGTTCGGTCGTTTTGGTTTTTCTTCATTCGGTGGCTGTGGGGATGGTGATTGTTCTTCTTTTATTTGAGTTTGAGCAGGTATTGTCTCCACTTTCTTTGGGGTATCTTCTTTCTTTATAGTCTTCTTTTCTTTCGCTTTCTCTAGCTTCTCATTTAAACAGCTTCTGATTTTATTACTTTTGATGATTCTATAGTTAATGTTGCCTTGTTCTTTAACTTCTTCTGATGTTTCTTCTCTTTCAGTCAAACTTGCATTGGTCAGCTCTAAATCGCTTGGCGATTCTGCTGAGTATTTTGCTATGCAATTGTCAATGTTAATAACAGTTACTGGTGATGTGATATTGTTATTATTCTCATTAACTTTAACATCCTTTTCATCCTCTAAAACATTTTGATTCGCATCTGTGTTAATTAATGGTCTTTCAACTTCAATCTCTTCTTGTGTCGAGTTTTGACTGACTGAGGCCGTTTGTGGGCTTTGGCAAGTTACAGCAGTAACTGTTATTGGGTTCTGGACCTCGTGTTTGACTATCGGTTGGTTCGGGCACTTGAGCGGTGCTTGCACCCGGAGTTCGTTGAGCTGCCGCGCGGCGGCAGAAGAGGAGGCGTGGTAAGCGTGTGTTAGGGAGGCCTTGGCTTCGCTGTGAAGGTGTGTCTCGCACGCGTGCTTGTCGTGGCAGTACAGCTCGATAGTGTTGGACACAACATGGTCGGGTACACCCGGGAACTTCTGCTTAAGCTCGTGGAACAGTTGCATAAGCGAGATATTAGTACAGGCGCAGGGGGCAGGGCTCGCGGCGCTCTCGGAGTGGGCAGACATGGCCGCCCATTCTCGCGGAGAGTCCCGGCGCCGCGGAATGTCCCCGCGGCGCGGCACAGCGCGCGAGGGGGCCGCTCACCGACTTTCACCGAAAAACATCTCCCGACTGCCTAATTGACACTGTAAATACAACTCGAATCGCCTCTGTGACGTCACAATACCTACCTAAATTCGCGATTCTTCAGGAGTTACGTATGCCGTTCCGTGCATCAACTTACGCAGACCTTTACGCTCATAGCTTGTTAATACCGACGGCACACAATGAAGAAAAGGAATACATTAGAGACCAGACAAGGTTGAATTTTTATCTTTTGTTATCATCATACCAAAGCTATTTCTTGAGGTGTTGCACCATAACAATAGTGTTTATCTGTTAAATGAATATGTTAAGACACTGTTGACTTTTAAGGTTTCACTTATTATTAGTTTATGTAACCACTGATAACACACATAGAATAAATAAAACCCCGAAATATTATTTTCGAAAACTGCAAACTTCTCAGTCCAAATCTGCCATTTTGGCCATTCGGCCATAGACAAATAAAAAAAATCCAACATATGCTTCGGGAATCGGGATACCACACCCGTAAAAAAGATTTTCTACCACTTGATATTTGCCTTATTTAAACTTTTTAGTTAAAAGAAAAAAAAAAGTTAAAAGAAAAGTTTTGAAAACTCGCAAAGCTTCTGAAACCACATACGGTGTCAATGATACCTAGAGTCCGCGCACGATAAGTCTGCGCGTGGGCAAAAAATGTCTATATTTCGTGTGCAATAAAGTTTAATATAAAGTTTAAAGTTAAAATATCTAACTTCGTAGAGAGCAGGTTTATAGAACTTCTTTGATTATTATTACGGTCGGGAGATTATTTTTCATACCAAATTAAATTATATACGCCGCCACTTGTCGCGCGCAGACTTATCGTGCGCGGACTCTACCATAGGCCACCATACCACATCTGTCACACGTCAGTTATTGATATCACCAGTTTGTTTTATCTGTGAAGTTTTTTTGACATTTTGGTTTGTCTGTGTCTAATACGTTCCAGATTAATAATGTACGGGGAATCAGAAAAAGGCGGGAAATAAGAGGGCGGAAATTTTAAAATTTTATTTTGAAATTAACTTTCTTGAAGTTATTTAGACTTTTTCACTCAAAAAGCCCTCCCCACACGCTTTCTTAGATGGGCGAGAGAAGTGGGGGTAAACAACCCCCCAAGCGAAAAATGGACGCTAATGACGCCGATGATGAACCTTGTAGCAAGCTGAATGCTAAGTTTGTGCGAACAAATAGAGGCCTGTTTAAGGATTATCATCCAATATATAATGATGACAATTTATCTGAATACCCGGTACTGGTATCTAATCTGGACAAGACAAAAATAAGCATTGTTTGCGTGAACAAAGGTCTCCAAACTATGACGGGAATAAAATATATCAAACCCATTGGACAAAACTTTGTCAAAGTCATTTTCGATACGAAGAATCAAGCCAACACGTTTATTTTGGACATGGACTTGCAGGCCAGAAACGGTTGGGCTGCAAAAGTTCCTTTTGACACCATTGAGCGCCAGGGCATTGTCAGAGTTCCGGTGGAGCTCACAGAGGAGGAGCTCTTACAAGACATGACATCAACGGCTGAGGTAATAGGCGTGAAAAGGTTCTCCAAGCGGCAAATGGATGGCAGTTTCACTCCTTTAAGGACAGTTTTGGTAACTTTTTTAAGTTCTCATCTGCCCGACCATGTCACTTGTGATCGACTATGGTTTGATGTATCTCAATATATTCGACCATTGAGACAATGTTACACTTGCTACAAATTCGGCCATGGCAGCAATTCCTGCAAAAGCAAACAAATTTGTAGCATTTGTTCTGAAAATCACTTCTATAAAGATTGCACTAACAAAGACAATATGAAATGTGCTAATTGTAAGGGTGCACATGTTGCCGTTTCAATAGTATGTCCAGTGAAATCAAATAAAGTCAATGAAATAAAAAACAAAATTTCTGCCAAGGGTAATTATGCTGCTGTAACAAAAAATTCTACTCAATTTCCACCTTTATCGGCACCCAAAAAAGACAATGTACACAATAGATCCATATTTGTTGATGTACTGAATTCAGACAAAATTTTAGGCATGATAACGAAAACAGTTGTAGATATATTAGCAAAGAAAACTGAGGGCTCTAGTATCACAACCAATGTAATCAAGGAGTTGCTCATTACAAATTTTTCTTTAAATAAATAATGGATAACACAGCTATACATACTCTAAAAATAATTCATTGGAATGCAAGAAGTATACTCCCAAAGTTAGACCATTTTCAAAATTATATTAATACTATTGGTGAGATAGATATTATTTTATTTAATGAGACTTGGGTGAATAGTCCAAAAAAAATTAAAATTAAGGGGTACAATGTTGTTAGACAAGATTCAGACAGACCTCATGGCGGGGTAGCCGTAGCTATCAAACAGACTTATAAATTTACAGTTAAAAACACTCCACAAGATTACAATTTCCAAAACATACTATTTACTATAGAATATTATAACAATTTTATAGATATTCTATGTTGTTACTGTCCACCAGCTCCGAATGGTAACTTTAGAGTTAATCTACTCTCAGATGCGTTTTCTAAAGTAACATCTAATAACTATTTGGTCATAGGAGATTTCAATGCTCACAATTTTGCATGGGGCTCCAGGCAAAATGACAAAAGAGGTATCGAAATTCAGTCTTTTATGGAAAATAATAATGCTGTGTGTATTAATGATCACAATGTTACAACATTAGCTCCCTTTGGCTGCACTGGCAATGTGTTGGACTTAGTTTTTGCATCAACATGGCTGAGTTCCAGTAGCTCCTTTTCTGTTACAGATGATCCTCTCAGCAGTAATCACTTTCCCATTGTTGTTAGTTTATATTTTGACACCCAGACTTTGTTTGATGCTCCTGTAGGTCAGTTTTCTGCAAATGACATTCCCCAATCAATCTCGTCTGATCTTAATCTGAAAAAAATTAATTGGAATCAATTTTCTGAAGTTTGTACTGAACACTTTTGTGATTTTAAATCATCCAGCAACCCAGTATATGACTACAATAAATTTATGGGTATTTTGGATGACATTCTTAAGTCTCTTCCCAATACTATGAAGAAAACATTTAAAACAAAAAAAGTTAGGTCTGTAGTCTGGTGGAATGACACCTAAGAAAGCTGTTGATCAGGCCTATTTAGCTTTCATTTCATACAAATCTTATCCTACTATTGATAACTATTTATTATATAAGAAACTTGACGCTCGTAAGAAGGCTATTCTTTTGGAACAAAAACAACTGAGTTGGAGGAATCTGTGTTCGGGTTTCAATCGGTGCACTCCAAGTAAATTAATATGGGATCACATTCGCAGGTTTAAGTTATCACAGTTGAATTCTTCTCACTCTGGGTTGCAATTTTTGTCTGAACCAACTAACGCTCTCTCTTTCTTAGACAAAATTGCCCCAGGTCAGAATAGTAACTTTACTAATGATTTCATGCAACAATTTTCTGCTGAAGGCTCTCTTTCTTTACAATGGCTAGGAAAATTATTTACCATGGACGAATTGCAAGCTGCAATTGATGGAAGCAGAAATAAGTCTGCTCCTGGTCCTGATCTCTTTCCAAATGAGTTAATCAAAAATTTATCACTTGAAGTTAAACACATTCTACTTAAGATTTATAATCAATTGTGGTCAGATAAAATTATTCCTGAATCTTGGAAAATACAATTTGTAGTTCCCTTAGTTAAACCTAACTGTGACACTGACAGCTTAAATAGTTATAGGCCTATATCACTTACTTCTTGTTTTAGTAAAATCTTTGAGAGAATGCTTAAGAATCGCTTGGAGTGGTCAATTGAAAATCAGAACCTTATTCCACAGAGCCAGTATGGGTTTCGCAAAGGTAAAAGCACTATAGATAACTTAGGATGTCTGATAGGGGATATTAAACAAAGTTTTGAATGTAGCAAATTCACATTAGCTGTTTTTCTTGATTTTAAGGGTGCTTTTGATAACATAGACCATGTTCATTTAATAAACAGCTTATTTAACTTGGGCTTTCCAGGATCCATATCAGAGTGGTTATTTAACTTTTTAAACAATAGATTAGTTTTTCTAAAACTGAAAAATAAAATGTTTGGTCCTAAAACTACTCACAGGGGCACTCCACAGGGCTCTGTAGTGTCTCCTCTTATATTTATAATCGGATTAGTTGAATTAATGAAAGAGATTCCGGATTCAGTGAAATACCTACTATATGCAGATGATTTAGTTATTTATACACAGTGTGATTCACTGCCTAATGGAGAATTGGTCATTAATGATTGCCTTTTTCTTCTTTATAATATACTTAATTCAAAAATTAAAATAGAAGTTAACACCACTAAAAGTGCCTGTATGTTATTCTCAAAGAATAAAAGACATCAACTAAGTCCCAAAATTACCTATAATCAAAATCCTATCCCACACGTACAAAATTTTAAATATTTAGGGATATACTTGGACAGTGATCTTTCTTGGAAATGCCATATAGAACATATATGCAGAAAGGCAGAATTAGGACTAAATATCATGAAGTCATTAGCTGGCCTAAAATGGGGCTCAGATCCAAAAATTCTTAAAACATTATATATTTCTATTGTGAGGAGCCATATGGATTATGGCTGTATGTTTTACAATGAGGCAAATAGCATTTTATTACGTAAATTAGATATTATACAGAACAAAGCTCTCCGTATCATAACTGGTGGTATGATGTCTTCGCCAATAAACTCCCTTGAGGTTGAAGCTGGAATTGTCCCCCTCTTTATCCGTAGATCTTTTTTAATTGAAAAGTATGCCCTCAAGTTGGTATCTGTAGACAATAATGTTGTATCCAAATTTATAGAAAATGCTTACATCCCTAATTTTAATGCTGTACCCCTAAGTGTAAGCACTACGTTGCAGCAATCCATATTGCATTTAAATTTTGAATTTCAAGATGTAGTCTTCTGGTCTCATAAATTACCTTGTTTCAAATATAGTTTTCAAAGTATTATATCAAATTGTTGTGTAAATTTGACAAAGTTTGATTCAAAATTTGAGTTCTTAGAATATTTGAGTCATAAAACAGATTCTATTCAAATCTATACTGATGGGTCTAAAACCCCCCATAAAACAGGTTTTGCATTTTATGATAAGTCTCACAACATAGGCAGGGCTTTTTCCTGCAATGATTTTTTTTCAATATTTTCTGCAGAAGTGTTAGCTATATTATACTCACTGTTGTATATTTTAAGCATTCCTGAATTTTATAAGTATAAATTTATTGTGTTGAGTGACTCCTTGAGTGCATTGCAAGCTATATCGTCTAGAGCTGTACTTGCAAAAGCTAATTACCTAGTACTTCATGTTAAACATTTGTTACATACCTTATTAGACAACAATGTAACTGTTGAGATGTGCTGGGTCCCTGGCCATTCAGGTGTATTTGGCAATGAATTAGTTGACAAATTGGCTCGTTCTAGTAACTCCTTGTATGTCTCAGAATACCTGGTACCTCAGGCAGATTTAGTTTATAACCTAAAACAAAATATGATAAAAAGATGGAAAACTTATTTAAACACGTCTAGAGAATTAAAGGGAAAATGGTTAGCTGAAATAGCTCCAATACCTTCAACTAAATCTTGGTTTGAGAAGTCTCAACAATTCCTAGGAAGGAATTTTATTACTACTTTGTGTCGTCTTAGAATCGGTCACTGTAAATTTCCGGCTCATCTCAACAGACTAAAGTTAATTAATAATGCATTCTGCACGTACTGTAACTCTAACATAGAAGGTACTTTACAACATATATTTTTTGAATGCGATGAATTTCAACCTCAGCGTGAAATATTTGTAAGCAAGTGTTGTAAAATTTTGAACATGTCACGTCAACGATTCTTAGGCTATAACGTTCAGAAACTGTTATCTTACGTAGAATTATATGTACCTATCTTTGAATTCATTTCTTCATCCACAAAGGATATTTGACCTAAAGTAGCTTTTAGTTTAGGCTAATTCTAGATTATTTTCATAATATGTAATTGGTTGAAATAGTATAAGTTAGGACTTAAGTTTCGTACATGGTCCTGTAAAAATAAAGATATTAAAAAAAAAAAAAAAAAAAATTAATAATGTACTCTGTGATCTCTACGTACTTCAGTCTGGTCTGGGCTGGTTTGCCTGTCATTGTCATTTGTCACTTGTCAGCTGTTTGAAATTGTATTTGGTGTCTATGTAGGATTTCTTTGCTTTTGTGTAATAAAACAATAGGAAAACACAAACAAAATGGTTGAAGATCTGCGAAAATATCTCAACCACCTATTGGAAAAGTAAGTAATTTGGTTCCTTCAGTTACCACCCCAAATCTTAGAAAATAACCTGTTTCAAACAAAATTTTTGGAATTTTCTTCCAGAGTCAATGGTCTTCATTGTATACTGATCACGGATAGAGATGGCGTGCCTCTGGTCACAGCCAGTACTGATAAAGCACCACCACAAGCCTTAAAGCCCAATTTCATATCCACATTTGGCATGGCAACAGATCAAGCAAGCAAACTTGGACTTGGAAGGAATAAAACGATTATTTCTATGTATTCTAGTTATCAGGTATGATAATCGTCTTAATTAATATTGATCAAACTTGCAGTGAAAATCTTTTTGTGGCTTGATTACAAAAACAGGTTGTGGGATTGATTAGATTTGTGCGAATGACCTGTCTGGGTGTTGTTCCATGTTTGCGACGTCTTTGCCTGGTTACGAATGACCAGGGTAACTTAGTTTGAGACCAAAGTGACTGTAGTGTGGAGATTTTATACTAGCTCATTTGGCAAACATTGTTTTGCCATATTAATGAGCCTACAACCTATTCTCAGTCCATCCAAATATACACAAGAAAAATTCATAAAAATTGGTGAAGCTATTTCCGAGTTTGATAGGAAAACACTGTGACACAAGATTTATATATTTTAGATGTAGGCTAGCACATGCTAGCTTTGTGTACAGCAGTCACTTTTAATAAGTTGTTATTTGAGTAATTTGTCAGCTAACTCTAACTAAATGTTCCTTCTAGGTAATCCAAATGAATAAACTCCCCCTAGTTATAACGTTCATTGGCAGCGACAACTGCAACACTGGACATATAATGTCCCTTGAGAACCAGATCGAGCCATTCCTGAAGGATCTAGCTACCGTTGTGGCCGAGGCACCGTGAGGTGACAAGACTGATGTAGTGTACGATGGATTGTACGGTCACTCTCTACTCTCAACATCAATATTATGTAAAGTAGTCATATAATTGTACACTTCACATTTCGCTTCAAACATCGCCCTAAATATAACTGCGTGCACTTTACATTATGTAAAGAAACTGTCATTTTTGTACAAACTTTCAACCTATGCAATGCATACAAACAACTTTCACTAAAGAAAGAAAATATTTATTTACATTGCTACAAAAGCACACATGTAAAAAAATAACAAATTTTATATTTATTTCATACAAAATCTTACAGCATTACAGCCTAAACTAATGTGCTATAAGACAAAACATCTATGATTTTAATTCTACACAAAGAGCCACGAAGATTAGTGGCATAGTCTCAGTGGCGCCCTCTATATTTTTTTCAATGTCGTGGAGCACGATGAAACCTAGCTAGATCGATAGAGGACAAAAAAGTAAACAAGAAATTATTAAAGTCACCATGTTTCATCATGCTCCACGATATTGAAAAAAATATAGAGGGCGCCACTATGAACTATGCCAGGCCCCATACAAAAATCTTCGTAGCTCTTTCTATGCACAATAAAAACAAATGAACACAGATACAACCATTAAACAAGACAGAAAATTAACTAATTAGAGCAAGAATGAAAAAAAAACACAATAATACAATGAAAACAAACAAACTACAAGCTCCGAAAACATCAAAAAAATATCAATGGTTCCATACAAAATTTTCATAACTGCTTTAGCAAATGTAGGAAACAGCTTTTTTTTTTTTCGCAAGATCAGTGTTGGTCTAATAATGTTTTTATTTATGAGTAGAATAATTAACTCACTTTAATTCCTGTAACATGCTGTATTGATGTTGAGAGTTGGAGGCTGAGGAAATAAGTTACAAATTGCAATTAAAAATTATTGTAATTTATTTCACTATTTATGCATGGCGAAATTATCTTTACAGCAAACTTTACCAGGTTTTACCAGCAAAATGTTGGTTCTACTGTTAAACAAACTTATAATACTGGTGACGATAATTTCTTATTCATATGAAGAACTGAATAGATTTTTCACGATTTTATCATCAGAAACTTGGTTATTACTATGTACATACTCTATCAAGTAGTCAGTTTACTTCTTTGGCTGTAAGCCCAAAATATTTTCGCATGTGCTGTGCATAGAAATGTTTCGTTTAAGTATTTTATATGATAGCTATACTACCTATCGAGAGTTAAGAATTTATCCACCTGTAATATTTTGTATATTATTATAACTAATTATTTAATATAATAATGTTTATACTTAATGGTGTATTTTTATAGCATAAGGAAGGGACCATTCCAGTTAAAGAATTTAGATAGTTCGAATGATAATTTAATACATAAATAATTATTTTACCCATAAATCACAATCGTTCCTGTATTAGTTACATAAATATTTGCTTAAAATTAAGTAACACTTGTCTGTTAATTAAGAATTTTTAATATACTTTCAAAATTCGAAGCTCATAAATTGTGGCACCGTCCAGCAAGTCAGTGGATCTAAAGTTTTCTTTTCTTTTATGTCAACACCGGAGTTATGAGGGGCTTGCCGTTGAGTCCATTGACTACGTTGTTAGCTGCAAGCTCTGCCATGTCGCGACGCGTGCGCACAGTGGCGCTACCGATGTGTGGCAGGATGACTGTGGATAATTTTATTTATTATTTTTGGTTGTGTGTGATTGGAAAGATTGATCGGGGGAAAAAAGAAATATATCGAGCGAATGTGGGTGGAAGGGCCGATAAGGGACCTCGCATACTTGGACCAAATACAGGATTTATTAGCAAAGGGCAAGATAAAAAGTACCCGAAACCGGCGTGCGTGCATGCATCGTTGAATGTTGATGAAGCAAAAGAGGTCTGTCGGGATCGTAGTCTCTGTCTACCCCTCCAGGATACAGGCGAGTTTATGTAAAGTGATGTGATTGGTTAGTCTCACCTAAACCCGAAATCAGACTGTTCACTTTTGGTTCATTTCTGTCCTTAATTCCGCATCTTTCACCCGGAATCAGCGTGGAATAAATAATATAAACACAGAATGAACATCAAATGCCGAATAAATTCAGTAAACAGATCCAGCTATGATGGATCGGTCTGTTCGGCATCTATAATTTTTCCACAGTGTACGTAGTATAAACACAGAATTAATACATTCGGATTATGCTATTAAATTTTGCTCGAAACACTGTCAATTAAAAATATCCTCTCGCTCACACGATACCTATGGTAGGTAATATACTGTTTTTTTTATTTGACCTGGTAAAAAAAACGAGCGTTGATTTTGGACCACATCTGTGGTTGAGGAATGGAAAAGAAAATGAACGATTATTCTATTAAACGAATGTCATTCGAGTGAATGTATACTGTTTTAAGACAAAACCATTGGAATGTTTTATTTTCTTTAAAAGTTGACTGGTAAGTGTGGAAAGAAGATGGGGGCGCGTTTTAGCATCTTAAAACTTTCGTAAGTATTACACATTATTAACTTGATTCCGGAATCACTTTCTTGAACTTACTTAAGAGCGAAACCTGGTCGGACTCTTCAGACAAAATTAATGTAAGTGATTCCGGAATTAAGTTAACGGATTTAGAATCAATGCTAGATAATTATCGCAGCATCCAGTGCCATCTCCTACTGGCTATGTGCACGACAGTGGCGCTTTTGGTCAATCGCGACTTTTCGGTGAGTGAACTATGTTCTATGATTACCGTCCCATGTGAAACCCGCCAATAGGTTCTTAATATCAACTTACAGCAGTTAGGGAGCCCCAGCAGTTTGTGGTTCTTCGGCAGAGGTTCCGGAGTGGTCACATCAAGCGCTGCGGCGTAGATGACATTGTTCTTTAGTGCGTCGTAGAGGGCTTCTTGGTCCACCAGGTCTAAGGAATCCAATGTTAAATAAAATAAAAAAAAAGGAATCCAAAGTAAAAATAAAAATAAAGTTTTAAAAGACTAAACCCCGGTTTCTCGTACACTAACACACTGTTAATCTACTGTTAACATCTTTCAATTGACCAAAGTACATAAAAAAAAACCACTGACAGTAACAACAGTTAACAGTAGATTAACAGCTTGTTAGTGTACGAGAAACCGGGGGTAAGTCCGTGTAAGTTTTTAAGGTACCTATTTACTTGCTTTATTGTACACGAGCTTTAACCGCGATCGAGTTATCGTGGGATTCGGAATTTAAAATATATTAAGAAAAAGCTAAAAAAATTGGAATATCGGAATTTAAAATATATTAATTTTACATATTAAAAGTACTACTTCTAATAAATGTAATTCAACGAGTGTACTTTTGACAAATCTGATTTGAGGCGTCACTACACAGTAACGGTCTTATTCATAAAAAAAAACACTATTCTTCTAAATCAGTCCTCAGATGCAGTTTATTTAATCTGCGGTTACTGTTTTCACTTTTCGACAGTGTATTTATACTCCTTCTGAGGAGTGTTTTAAGGAATGTGCAATGTGAGTAATCAAGACTTATTATGTGAGAGGCTGGAGTCCAAACTAGGAAAGATCCTGTGTGATAGATCTCCACGCCTTCACTAAACTTATGATGCATTGTTGCTCAAAGGTCTGAAAGCTCTCGAGATAATGATGTTCGTAGTTTTTGACAGACAAATAATTTTAGTGACTTGAATTGTCTTCACCAAAAACTATTAATAGGATAACAAATATAATATATTATATGTCCCGAGTTTCATTTACCAGCAGTCTTAGCCCCTGGCTACACAGAAGGTACGTGGAGTCAGGGCGCGTAAAAGACGCGGCGCGTTACATAGAGATCGCGCCCCCTCGTCCCGTCTCTTCTGTGTGGGCTTCCTCCCGTTACTTCAGCACATTTTGTATGAAAGTGAATTGGATTAACGACGCGTCTTTTCCGCGCCCTCGCTCCACGCCCGGTCTGTGTGGCCAGGCTTAACAGAATATGTCCCCAGGGCCCTATTTCACAGAACTACAATGGGGAACTTGCGTCTTACTTAGATTGGAGTGACATTGCTTTTATACCATCAATCAATCCACCAGCCCGTATTCGTCCACTGCTGGACATAGGCCACTCCCAAGGCACGCCACTTCCCTCTATCCTCAGCCATCCTCATGCAGCCACTGCCAGCGATCAAAAACCATAAAAATATTTTTTCGGGGTTTTCGGGATCAAAAAATAGCAAAAAATTAAGTTTTTTTAAACTTATTACATTTAGTTTTTTCATCGAATTCTGAACGTTATCTTATAAGGATATAGAATTGTTGATGCATAAAAACATTATTTTATGAGATAACTCAAATATCGATACACACTTCATACATTATACGGCATTACGTGCAAGTTGTGAAGTCATAGTTTGAGCCCGATTTGTCTGGCGCTTTTTTGTATCACGTGACTATATTGACTTTTCGACAGATTATAATATAATAATACGTGGTATTTTCTTTTCCCTGCGACTAATACTTTTCGTAATATTATTACAAGTATAAGTCGCAGAGAAAACAAAATACCACGTATTTATCTTTTGATTGATTGAAAAATTCTTTATTGCACTAAACAATTATTTTGTACAAAGGCGAGCTTAATACTAGGTAGTATTCTTCCAGCTAACCTACGTTGATGTGGTCGCTCCTCATTCAAGTTCCCCATTCATAGTTTACAATGACAATTCATGTACATTGCAAACTCGATTACCTACCCCACAGAATAATAGGTAGAAAGACTCGGTTACGCAATGTACATACACATAAATTGTCCTAATAAACCAATAATTGTAACTTTGTAACCTCCTAAGACCTAGTGTTCCAAAATTAGTACGAAAATGCGCAGCCCTAAGCCAGTGATTGTGTTGTGTATGTGTGTATGTTGTTATGATCGAACTCACCTCCTCTGCCAACGTTGACAACGATAGCGTTCTTCTTCATCTTGCCAAGGGTAGTCTTGTTGACCATATGTTTGGTCTCAGCCGTCAGCGGTACCGCCAACACTATGTAATCGCTCTGAGCTAGCAACTCGTCCTGGGTTACGAACTCTGCACCTAGCTCCTTGCCTGAAAGGGCGAGGTTGAAATGGATTACTTTAAACAGAATCCAGTACCAACGGCCTTATTTACAAAAACACGATTCCTCTAAAGCACTACTAAGAGGCAGTTTATTTAATCTTTGGTTAACATCTATTCCTTGTTAGGCGCGAGACACACAGATGGGACGTGGGGCGAGGGCACGGTAAGATGTATTGAGTCACATACCGCAGTCCTTGCTCTGTGGTCGCTCTTGGTCTGCGACTCTATAGATCTTACCGCGCCCATGCCCCACGTCCCATCTGTGGACTATTTTAATCGGTGTTTATCGAGTGTTTTAAGGAATCGTATTTTTATAAATAAGACCGTTAGTCTTTATTCGTCCAGAGCTGGAGAGAGGCCTCAACCTAAGGTGCCTAAGCACGCCACCTCTTTCTGTAATCGGTCATGCTCAGCCAGCAGTCTACCTCCAGCGAGCTGCTGGACGTCCTCCGCTGCGTTTGCCAGTTCGTGGTCTCCACTCAAGAACGTTAACACACATAAACTCACGCCTATATCTCGGAGGGGTAGGCAGAGACCAGGCCATTGCCACTTGCCACGATCTTGACAAATATCTTTCGCTTCATTAATTTCCATTAGTTGCTTCACGCACGAACGCCGATTTCGCTTGCGATCTACCATAATTTCACTATAATCAACAATCTAACATCGTCGGTTGCCTGGATGAAATTGCTATAAGCAATAAGGCCGCTAATTATACTGTATTTTTGTAAATTTTTTATATTTTTGTTTTTCCTTGTGCAATAAAGAATACTTATTCTTATCTTATCTTAACATAGTCAAAATCATGTGAAAGTTACGCCCAAGGTCAAGGTTAAGTCCAAAGTTGAAGTCACGGCCATGCAGCCATTTGAGTTCAAGACCAAGGATGACGTTCTTGTTCAAGACCCAAGTCTCTGATAACTTGCTTCAAACACATATTGCAGTGACATTGACTTCAAAAAAGGAGTAGTATATCAATTCGATATTTTTTTTTGTGTTGCTATGTTTTCGCATAACTCCGTCTAATCTTAACCGATTTCGACAATACTTTTTTTATAAAATAGAAAAATACAAACACTCAGAAAAAAAGCATTATTTTCGGGATTTCGCAGATCTCCAAAAATACGAATAATCAAGTTACGCTGACAGCATTAGTCTGTTCATGGAATTCCAAACGTTTTCTAATAAGGATGTTGGTAGTCATAAATACTTATTATTTATTTATAAAAAAATATATTTATTATTATTTTACGAGATTATTCATTAGGTATAAATAACATAACTAAGTAATAACTTCTAATAAGAAGAATTTATTTATTATCTAAAATATAAAAAAAATTTTGTTAACAAACTCCTCTGAAACGGCTTTACCGATTTTTATGATTTTTTCTGTTTATGTATGCTAGGTCTGACAATTGTTCGTAGGCTAATAACATTATTAATTAGCCTACGACCTATTCTCAGACCTACCATATATACACAATAACAACGTCTATACCATATAAACAACGTGTGCGGGGTCAGCTGTAGTTATTTTATAAAAAAACTGTTTAGCTACCTTCAGGCTTCTCCCTGTGACCGCAATACAGCACCCGGGCGAGCTCGAAGCCGGCGAGCCTCTTCACCACGGCCTGCCCAATGCCGCCCAGCCCAACGATGCCCACCGTACTCCCGCGCACGTCCTGACCCAGGACCTTGTCGAAGCCGATCTCCCAGACGCCTCTGTGAAGGAGTACGTGGGAGTTGGAACCAGCGACTGGTCACTGGTTATCTACTATTGAAGGCTTTTTATTCGTAGGGAGCGGTCGAACGCCGGCCTTACATTCGGGAGGTCGTGGCTTCGAATCCCGGCATGTGAAGTTATAGTAGCAATGCCACTCGCTAACGGTGAAGGAAAACATCGTGAGGAATGAATTGAGGTGTTCACATACCTCAGCGCTTACAATTGCCAATCCGCGGTGGGCACGTACATTTTTTTTCATGATTTAATTACAAATGTATAGTTTTCAGATTTTTTCCCTGTAATTGTAGTATAAGACGATATTACTTGCCAAATTTCATAGTTATAGATCAACGGAAAGTACCCTATAAATTTTGATTCCGTTGAGTGTCGAAATACACGTTTTTTGCGGCATAAACCGCCGTATCTTTTTTTTACGTTGATTTTTTCACAGCTTCAAGGGACTGTAGACATGAGTATCTATATCGTTTTTATTTCAACTCGATACCTCCACGCGTTCCCGAGATAAAGGGTCTTGACAGGCAGACGGACGGACGGACAACAAAGAGATCCTAAACAGTGTTTTCACACTATCGGATTCGATATTGATGTCGGAGGACGATAGCCGACACCATGTGCTGTTTTCACATATTTCCGACAAAATCGTTCCAATACGGCCATTTGCTCGATAGCTTAATGCGGACAGGTCATTATGGCGGACTATAATACAAAACTTTATTTGCTGTATCTATTATATTTGGGGTAGCAATAAAACGAGTGACTGTAAATTACAGTTCTAAGTGTCAAAATTAATTAATTTGGGTTATAGAATTACTAAGTGAGCGACTGACTGCGAGTGACGAGAAATCAACAGAACAGCAACTTACAAACATTAATTTGAGTTACTTAAAATACAAAATGAGCAGCTTCATAATATTTGAGCGACCTAATATTTGTTTGAGTGTCAACGTTACGTCCTGCATTTTTTTCAATATTTGGCAAATGTATTTTTTTATACTGAGCGGCATTTTATCTTAAATGAAGTGTTTCGAATACAAAAACCACTTTGAAAAATACACTAATGAGCAGAGTATAATGAGCTCACATTTAAAAAATTAAAATAATATGAAATAACTATTTGAAGAAACACTATTCTATTAGTTGAGTTTATTATTGAAATATAAGGGTAATTAAATAAAACAATGTACTCCGTAAAAATAAAGTTATATGCATGCATTTATTTCAATCAAATGAACAAAAAATAAAATAAGACGCTTCAGTCAACTAAAAAAAAAACTTCTTATTAATACTAAGAAACATTGATAGGTATGAGGAGCCCTACTACTCATCGTCACTGGTAAATAAGTGCTGGCTTGGACTTAGTGGGCCGGCCTCGTTTTCTTTTTTGTCCAATGGGTATCATTTTTGCTTCCAGTGGTGGTGTTGTTAGTTTGAGCCGAATTGCTAGCCCCAAAACGTCTTTGCATACATATCTATTGAAAAATTCGGGACAGTCGCACGATCCTTTTTGCCAGTCCTTTGGCAATGATTCGTCGCCCCGCCCCCATTCGAATTCGCGCGCATTTAAAAATCTGTATTTTTCATTAAAAAAGCGTATCAAAATAAAAAACATAAGCCCTCAAATAGAATATCAGTAACCAATAATCATTAATAAAGCAGCTTACAAAACTTTGCTCAAAGTGAACTTTTTAGTAGTTCGCTAAGTATAACCTCACTTAGAAAAATCGAATCTATCTTAATATTGAAGTTGCCCTCTCTGTATTTCCAGTCGCTCACTTAGTAATGAAGTCGCTCGGATAAAATTTTAATATCTGAAATGGATTTATCACAATCCACTTTTTGTAAGCTCGTTCTGGATTTTATTATAAATCAATATTCGTCGTCAGTTTAGTTAATTTTTCGCTTACTCAAATTCATACCGCTCAAGTTATTAAAACAGTATGTCATCATCAGTCGCAAAGTTTTTTTTTGTTCGCTCGTTTTATAATTCCCCTTATATTTGAGACGCAAAAAAAGGTCTGTCCACAGACAGCATTGGATACATCCCAGTGTGGAAGCTAGATGTTTAGAGGGAGCATTTTATACACACTTTCGTATGAGCGAATCCACATTCGGTTATTTGCTAATTCATCTCACAAATAGTATCAAGAAACAAGACTCAGCGCATCGGACTCTGCGCACACAGACACAATTTAGATACACGTATAGTACACATACAAACATTATCGTCCGACGGCTCACGGGCGTCCGATGGTGCCGCCAACCGCCAACATATCGGTGTCGGCTCCGATATCGGGCCGGATAATATGAAAGTGAAAGTGAAAGTCGGCGTCCGATACCGATATCGGATCGGCTAGTGTGAAAACGCTCTAAGAGTTTTGTTTTTTCCTTTTGAGGTACGGAACCCTAAAACTGGTGGAGCTTTCGACTGTACGACAGCTGCTGTAGTGTAGATGGTAATGAGGACCGAAATAATGTGGCGGTTAAACTAGTACTAAGTTTTCTAAGAGCAAAGTACTCTGTAAAATGATAAGAGATATCGGGCAAGTGATAACATAATATAACAAGCAGTCGCAATCAGTTAAATATATACACATAAATTCAAGTTCGTTGCAAGACTGCCTGTCTAGATTTTTGGGCAGCAACAGATTTACTACTGATTTAGGCTTTAGTATTTCAGATCACTGCTCAGCATTTACAGCAGTGTTGGAATTTATAAGTTGCAATTACAAACTAATTTAAATACAAATTCCGACTACGCAATTGGTATTGGTAATCAAATTCCTTGTATTACACTTCCTTTCCCCACATTGATCTCAGCAATTTTCAGTTTATTTTTTATTAAGAGAAAACATAAGCCCTAAAGCCCTAGAGTCGCTCGTAGCCCCCCGGCTGCCTGAGTGATCTTAAACGATCACGAAGGTTAAGCAACCCAGGGCGCGTTCAGTGCATGGATGGGTCGCCGTCTATGCCTAACGCTAGTGGCATTTTTCCGAGCGGTTCCGTGCTTCGCAAGGCACGTTAAACTGTTGGTGCCGGCTGCCGTCGATAGATGGCAGTCGTTAAGCCAAGTCAGAGGCCTTAGGGCGGCTTGACAACTTCTGACAGTAGACGAGCCAGTAATCTACAAGCCTCCACCAATCCGGACTTGGCCTCCGTGGTGGAGTATGGCCTATACCTTCCTCAGGGAAGAGACCCGTGCCCCTCGGTGGGGACATAATGGGTTGATGATGATGATAAGCCCTAAAACACCGATATACGCCAACTTTAGCTATTTATAGAGCAAGCTCAGCTGCTGTTACCACCCATTGTACAATTATTTGTTTACCCCAATAAAATAAAATAAGTACTTATCAAAATCTAGTATGGAACAGCTGACTTTTTTTCCATACTTTGGTGTTCGTCTCAAAATAAAAGTGGTTGATATTGATTATTAGATTAAAATCTAAATTTTACTGGACCTTTCTAAAACATCCATAGATGTACATAAATGCCAAAGGATGTACCTCTGAACCGACTGCAGATTCTCCGTGAATCTTCTAGAAGCGGCCAGTATCAGGCTGACAGCGATCTCGGCTACGGCTGGGCTGAGCACATTGGGTGTGTTGGACAGTTTAATGCCTCGCGCCTTAAGTTCGTCGACCGCACAGTGGTTGTAGCCCGCTGACACTGTGCTCACCAGCTTCAGCTGAGGACCTGGAGAAGGATTTTGGTTGGTTAAAGAGATTAAGAATTTTCGCGCCTAATTAATCACACGTGGTGATTAAGCCCATACTCTCTCTCTGAGAGAAGGCCCGTGCCCTGCAGTGGGACGAATGTAGGCTACATAAAAAACCGGACAAGTGCGAGTCG
The DNA here is from genome assembly GCA_947310995.1 of Yponomeuta cagnagella. NCBI lineage: Eukaryota > Metazoa > Arthropoda > Insecta > Lepidoptera > Yponomeutidae > Yponomeuta > Yponomeuta cagnagella. Next base: position 3,838,865 of record OX371284.1, read on the forward strand.
GACTCGCCCATCGAGGGTTCCGTACAAATTTGCAGTCTCGCAGTTTTCCCGAGCATTTCCTTTTGAGTTGCGGAATCCTAAAAAAAGGCGAAATTAAATAGTTATCTTAGGTGATTGTTGCAATGTTGCTGAACAGCACCTATATTACGCGTACCAAATCCTCTACGAATTCCAGATGCCTTATCAAGGCATTGACAGTTAAACCAATAGGGGAGGGGCATCAGGTTTTGGTGTGCTTAATAAAAACGCATATCGTGCGAGTTGGTGCTAAATAGTTGCATCACAGAATACATTACCTACTAAGTTGCATTATATGAGGTGTGGACTTTAAATTGATAGAACATAATTTATAAGAAAATCAAATAGTAATATTATGTCATTTTGACAGAAACTGGCGGTTTTAGATGTTTCGGATCAATGAACAGGTCCATCAACGAAATCCTGAACCAAGTGAAGGACAAGATGTAATGTAAAGTACATTAAGACAAACTTTTGTACAATTCTTGATTTCCCGTAGTAAAACAAACATAGGAAAATGGATGACATATCCAGTACGTACCAGCTTTGTCTAAAAGTTCCTTGGTAATAGGCAAGTCAGAGAGCCAGATTAGTGCAGAGGCTCCCGGGATGAGGGTCATCAGCTCCTCATGATTGAGGGTCTTTCCCTCCTCACTGAAGTTCACATACTTGGTCTGGACTACTGTGAAACTAAAGGTTTGCAAAAGCAATGAGGATTAATAGTAAATTTTAATTATTCGCATGTTTATGTTTGGTATTAGTTGTCAGTCAAAATTTTTATTCACTATAAAAACAAAACAGTGGCGTGCTATAATAGGAGAGGCCTATGTCCAGCAGTGGACAAGCATAGGCTGATGATGATGATAAAAACAAAATGTTTACTTAATGAATGTCAAAGCTGTCAAAGCTGTTAATTTCACAATTAACCACTCGTCTGCCGCGACACAGATCTGTGTCCAACTTAGTATGGGCCACCTATACGTTGCGTTCCGCGAGGGCAGTTCAGGAGTTAATAGATTATGCGGAGAAGAAGCTAACAAAGAAACTCTACATTTATTCTTTTCAAAACAGGTTTGCTTAATTAACAGAGTTTTCAACTTAATGTTACACTACACTAGATACAATCGTTCCTGTTAACATTATTTAAATACCAGACATCCTTGTCTTCCAAATAATCCTTAATGTTATAATAGGCTTAAACATAAACATTTACATACAGGCACATACATTGCTTCTGGCCCCACACTAGTATACCCTGTGTCGTGGGAACCAGAAACAACGACATCACAAACGTAAACATCCAAGACCTGGGGTTATTTTTTTTTTGTCCCCAGCCGGGATTCGAACCCGGGACCTCTTTCATGGTTTGCAGATGCACTACCGCTGCGTTACGAGGTCGTCAGGCTTATTTGCACAGAGTATGCTTAATACATTTTTTGTAGGTCTAATTATAAATACATATGATGTTTTTTCTTCTTACAATTCATAGCAATATATTAAGCGGGTCTACCTGCAATTATTTATTAGGTAAAATTTAATTACCTTAGTTTCCTGATGTTATTATGTATGAGCATTGTGAGTCATTAAAAAATACTCCTTACAATTCTTTGCATAATATATTCTATTTGTAAAGTCTGTGTTTCCATGGCAATTCAAACACAATGTTTTATTCATTCTAATATTGTTAGATTTCTTCATGGTTGCTATTTGGGTCATTTGCAGGTATACCTGCACCCTTTTTTGTTGCCACGGAGGCATAATGTCCTCATATTTTTTTTTGTTCGATCACCATACTTTTATTCTTGTTCTGTTTAAGTATACAGATTCTGTTATTTTTTATGAGTGTGTTTCTGTGGCAAAGTAAATAAATGGTTTCTTTCTTTCAATGAGACAATCTAAGATTGCCAATGATGTTTCAGATGATTTGTGTTAAGTATGAAATATTTAAGTACCTATTCCAAATTTGTAGTTAAATTAATTTCTATTAGTATAAATGTATACAAACAAGACAAATTAACAACTAAACCACAATCAACGGTTCTTTATTGTACAACAGGAATTACATTTGAGACTTAAACAATAATACAATTGGCGGCCTTATTACTAAAAGTTATTCCTTCCAGATAAACAACCAAAATAGGTACTTACTTATCAGTCAGAATCTTCAGTGCACTTTCAGGATAATCCTTGGAAGACACAACGACTTTCAGTGTTTTAGACATCGTTGTTTGCCTAAAAACAGCTTCAGAGCAGAGGCAAAAAACTGTGGAGCTGACGTGTTAACGACAGCTAGTGAAATGAGTGACCCTTATGTAATTTACAGCTTTAAACGAGCCTTTATCTCGATTGTTATCAGTGGCGAGATAGTCAACCTTCTTTTTGTGTTCTAAGTAGGTAGTCAACGCTTGGTTATACCTACTACCAAAAACCACAAGTTTTCGTAACAATTTAACCGCTAAACAAAAAAAAGGTCGCGAATTTGATAATATGTGAAGCAAAACCAATGTACAGCCAATAAAAAAAATGATAGGTCCAAAGAGTATTATAACCACTAGGTCCCATATTTTTTTTTCATTTGGTTACATATTAAAAATTATTTCTTGTTGTTTACACTTCTTTTTCCGAGGGAAATCCTGCAGCCTGCGTGACCGTGACAGCTGAGTTCTTTATTTAAAATGTTGCCATAATTATATAACATTACTGTTACGATTTTTTTAATGATAGCCCGGGAGCGCGATTAAGTAAAATGCTATGTCAGTAGGACTACAAGTTTAATTCTTACTTATTATAGAATAACAGGGCTTTCCATTGTTTTTCCTTCCAATCCCAATAAAACATTATTGGCTGCAATCTTTGCCATTGCATTTCTAGTTGATATAGTTGCACTCCCCATGTGTGGAATAATATCTGTAAAATAAATAATTGGTTATTTAAATGGATAGTTCCAGTTTTAAGGAGTCTGTGCAAAAGCATAGACTAACGGTTTTAACGAGGCAGTTTAAATAGTCTGTAGTAAAGGATTATTTAAACTGCCTCTACGGATCGTTTTAGAGGAATCGTGTTTTTATAAATAAGACCGTAAGCTTAGAAGTATTATGCGTTTAAAGTACTATACTTACAGCAGTTTGGTAAAGAGACTAATGGATGGTCTTTGCTTATAGGTTCAGGAGTAACAACATCGAGACCCGCAGCAAAGATACGCTTCGATTTTAAAGCTTCATATAATGCTTCTTGATCAATCACTCCTGGGGATTTAGGTTAAAATAAGTTATAAGCCGGTCAAGTGCAAGTCCGACACGTGGGCCGACTTGCACTAAGAGGCCCCCCCTGCATCCCATTTGTCTGCTTTAGAACCATAGCCTTTTTTCGGTTTATTTTTTAGTCTATTTTTTTTACATAAAGAAAGGAATCTTTGAACCACTCAGACAGTGATTGCAGAAAATATTGTCTTTTTAATCTTTGGTACGAAAGTGTGAAACGTATTTTAATTATTTTTCTGCGAATACAACTTTCCTGCAAGAAAATTTATTCTTATTGGTTAGCATAGGAGCTGTGTTTGTAGTATTAATTTCTTATTTCAATTCAGCCTCCCAATATTCTATAGTCAGTCGACGTACAATAGCTTGGCCAATCCCACCAAAACCAATTACGCCCACAGTGCTGTTAGCTATATCCTGTCCAAGCGTCCAGTTAACTCCATACTTCCATTGACCACTGTATAATTGAGATGTATTTATTATTCACAACTATCATAGTTTATGAGGAGTTTAAAGGTCATCGGAACATCATTTTGTAGTTTACCTTTCCAATTCAGTCACACCTTCTTTGAACCTCCTGGCTGCAGTAATCAATAAGCCCAATGCGATGTCAGCAACAGCATCGTCGAGAACTTTGGGCACGTTGCCCAGTAATAGGGAGCGCGATTTCACAGCGTCACAGTCTATATGGTCCAAGCCGGAGGACATCGTTGAAATCACCTTGAGTTGAGGGCCTGTGAAAAATATATAATAAAATCTTTATCGTGAATTCTAACGGCCTTATTTATAAAAACACGATTCCTGGAAAGCACTGCTCAGGGGCAGTTTATTTAATCTGTGGTTACGTCTTTTCCTTGTAAAATCTCCACCACAGACTATTTTAATCAGTGTTTATCGATTGCTTTTAGGAATCGTGTTTTTTTTTATAAATGAAACTTTTTAAATGAAAAAAAAAACAATTCATTTGATCAGTGGCCTAATTACGCGCACCAAATCCTGAGCGATTCCAATCGTCTAACTGTCAAATTCCATACTAATTTGACAGTTAGACGATTGGAATCGCTCAGGATTTGGTGAGCGTAATATAGGGGCAGGAGGGGAAGGGAGGCGTTTTTACGGTGGAAGACAGAATCGGCTAATTAAAGAATAATGGATTATTAAAATAGAAGTAATTTTTTATAAACATATTATGTAGATAGCAATTTTATACCTGCTAAATTAAGAATTTCTTCAGTTAACTTTTGTTTTGTGTTCCATATTAAGGCGTCTACACCCTTAATATTTTTCTTGACCTCTGGAATATGTTCTGGTTCCCAGTCTAGATATGGCACGACGTGGACTTCCAAGCTAAAACCGACATAAATATTTTATTAGAATATACATTTAATAGATTTTGACAAAATATTATTAAAAATTGTTTACAATAAATATTAATCACGAAGAGGTCGAAAAGAAATAATGAGCAGGTACTTACGATTTTTGCAACAACTCTAAAGCTACAGTTGGGTAGCTTTTATTTACTATTAGCACTCGTTTTGTTGCCATATTTGTTTTTTTTTTGGGTGAAGGCCTGTGTCTAGCAGTGGGAAGTCTTATTATCTAATAATGTTGTGTTGGCTCTTGGACTACTCGCAGATTGGAAGACTATTTCTGTGGAACAAATAGGGTTAACTTTAACGTCACAAGCAGATTATATCTAACATCACAAACATTATTATATCTACAAAAAATCGTTAGTTACATTTTTTTTAAAGAAATTGTAATAAATGAGATAGAACGCAGCCGTACGCCGCCCCCGGGTCCCGCAACCTCACCCCCGCTAGCGCCCTCTGGGCATACGGAACTGTCAACAAAACGCAATCGCCGCCGCCCGACTCGCTATTTGTAATTTGTATTAGTTTCTTTGTGAAAACAGGGATATCTGACTTCAGGCCCCTGATTTATGTACTCTTACTGTTGTGTGCACAATAAACGAGGACCCAGTGGTGTTCCCCGCAAGAGTGGTTGCAGTTTTCTTCCCCAACACGCCTGGCATAGAAGAACCCCGCATTATAAATGGCCGCCCAAACGTGAGGCGTGAAAGAAAACTGAAACACGAGTGCCCCGCCCTTGTAATATGCCGCGCACACGAGCACAAGGAGAAGTTCGAGGAGAGGAAGATTTTTTGGATGCCGGTGACGCTGAAACAGGTGCCTACGGAAATATATCATTCCCGGCAGATAGCGTGGCCGCGATGATGGCGTCGTTACAACGCGCTCAGCACGAGCAGTTTGAAAAACTGTTGGATCGATTGTTGGAGCAGCGACCGACGTCAACGGCGATGTCGACCCCAGCGCCGCCGATGCCGCCGCCGCCGCCACTCGCGACTGGAAATTTCGCGGGTTGCACCGCGCGCTTTGGAGCCGGTGAGACAGAGTCTGTGGAGACCTTTATAGACGCCGTACAGTGTTACAAGGAGGCGACCGGCGTGCCAGACGCGAACGCCGTCAGAGGAATGTCCATGTTGTTGACTGACGCCGCCGCGGTATGGTGGCACAGCGCTCGTCTGGAGGTGGGAGACAGCTGGGAGCAGACGCTACACCGCCTGCGCGCTGCTTTCGGTGACAGCAGGCCGCCCTATCGCATATACAGAGAACTGTACAGTCATGAACAAGAGGAGAATGAGCGGACAGACATCTTCGTGGCTCGAGCCAGGGCGTTGCTTGCTAGAATACCAGTGGCTGACCTTCCGACAAGGACTCAAATCGACATGATATATGGCTTACTGAACCGGCGGATCCGGAAACGTCTCCGCCGTGACGCCATCACCACATTCGAACAGCTAATCACGCAAGCCCGGAGTATTGAAGAAGCTGCAGCCGAGGCCGCCTGTCGACCACTTCAAGCTACCGATGCCGGTGCCGCCCGTGAAGTGCAGCTTGCGCGCGCGAGCGTGACGATGCCTGCGCCGCTGCCGGCCGCGCCCCCTGCGCGCGCGCGCCCGCAGCCTGCGCCGCGCAGCACTGTGCCTGCTGCGACGCCGCCGCCGCCGGCCTCGCGCCGTGCGACCGGCGCTCCGCCGCCGGCCAGCCGCCGCGCGACTATACAACCGCCGCCTTCCGCGCCGCCGATGAATCGCGGCGCCGATACCGCAACGGAAACACCCCGCTCCCGGTACTGTGTCTATTGTAAGATTTATGGTCATAGCCGAGATAATTGTACGAAGTTAACAAAAGAAGTAGGTAACAAAAGCGGGTACTATTGTTATGGTTGCGGGACGCCGGGCGTGATACGGTCTAATTGCCCTAAATGTAGTGAGATAACATTTTCAGCTTGTGATACCCCCCCAGGCGGGCAGATTGGGTCATGCACGGGGGTGACTGCCTCTCGCCGGCCAATAGTGAGTATAACTATAGGTGGCCTGCGGGGCGTTGCACTCATTGACACAGCTGCCAAGTGTAGTGTGGCTGGCGTGTCACTCTACAGAGCCCTGCAGCAGCTTGGTAAGACATTCACCAAGCGTATGATATTTGTTAAGTTGGCGGATGGTTCTTCCACTGAACGAGAAGTCCTGATAACACAAGTATCTGTGGGTTTGTGCAACTCAGAGTTCCCCACAGAGTTTGTAGTGTTCCCAGAAGCTGTGAGTAGCCAAACTCTTTTGGGTATAGATTTCCTGCAAGCTGCCGGCATGGTCATTGACCTGTCTGCTAGCACCTGGCACCTCTCAAGTACCAATGACAAATTCCCATTGGAATGGGAGACCCCACCGCTGGTTACTGTGGTAAGTACGGTCACACTTGGGGATCATGAAGGGCCTATGTTAGGTATACCAGAGAAGGAGAGACTGCAGGTCCTCTTGACTGACAATTCGGACATCTTTGAGCCAGGGGGAGGACCTACTCCATGGGCAGAGCACTACATAGACACCGGAAGCCACTTGCCGGTATCTGTACCTCCCTATCGTCTCACACCAGCTAAGAAGGAGTTAATGCGGGCTGAGATAGAGAAAATGTTGCAAGAGGGAGTGATTGAAGAATGTGAGTCTGCCTGGACCTCACCAGCAGTGTTGGTGCCAAAGAAAAACCAAGAGGTACGTTTTTGTGTTGATTACAGGAAGCTTAATAGCATAACAAAGTCTGATAGTTACCCGCTGCCTGTTATTGATGAACTACTTCAGTCCACAAAACAGGACTGCTTCATCAGTGTCATTGACCTGAAAGCAGGTTACTGGCAAGTTAGCGTGGCAGAGAGAGACCGTGACAAGACTGCCTTCACCAGTCCTTTTGGTACGTATCGGTTCACCCGGATGCCATTCGGGCTTAAGAATGCTCCGGCGACCTTCCAGCGCCTGATGGACCGCTTCAGGTCCAGTGCTGACTTTGCTGACACTACGGTGTTAGCCTATTTAGATGACATCCTCATCATCAGTGATGACTTCCAGAAGCACCTAGATGATCTGCTCCTGGTTTTCCAACGCTTGCGCTTGTTTGGCCTGAGTGCCAATAGGGACAAGTGCCGATTCGCCTGTGAAGAGGTAAAGTACTTGGGACACATTATCACCCCACAAGGAATTAAGGCTGATACCTCCAAAGTCGAGGCTGTATTGGACATGAAGGTGCCCACAAATGTGAAGCACCTACGCACCTTCTTACAAACATGCTCGTGGTTCCGCAAATTTGTTCCTAACTTCTCAGACATCTCTCAGCCGCTCACCAGACTGCTGCGCAAGAATGAACCTTGGAGGTGGGGGGAGGAGCAGCTCAGAGCCTTCAACCATTTGAAGGTATGCCTCACCTCGGCGCCGATCCTCGTGCAGGCGGACTACCAACGACCATTCATCATCCGCACGGATGCCAGCGATTACGCCCTTGGCGGAGTCCTGATGCAAGGAGACGGGCACGAGGAGCGACCCATAGAATACGCGAGCAGGTTGTTGACTCCGGCCGAAACCAGGTACAGTACCACCGAGAGAGAGGCTTTGGCGATGGTGTGGGCCGTTGAAAAGTTCCGGCCGTATATTGAAGGTCACGAGATTGTAGTCAAGACAGATCATCAGCCATTAAAGTGGCTCCTAACCCTTAAATCTCCCAGTGGCCGACTTGTCCGATGGGCCCTCAAGCTACAGTCCTTCGACATAAGGTATGAATATGTCCCCGGAAAATCAAACGTGGTCGCTGACACCTTAAGCCGTCCCAGTTGCAGCCCCGAGACGCTGGATACCTGTGGTATCTGCTCGGTTATAGTTGATATGCCTCGGTACAGCAGCAGCGACCTGCGCAATAAGCAGTTGGAGGATCCAGACATTGCAAAAATCATAAATGATCTTGAGAGCTCTGACGCTCTCTCGTCCACTCGCTGGCTGGAGAGAGGATACCTCCAGTCCCAGGGAGTGCTCTTTCGTTATGATGCCGACTCTGATGGGGAGGAACCACAACTGGTGGTGCCTGCTACTATGCGAGAGACCATCCTTAAAGAGCTGCACGATGCACCCACGGCCGGACACCAAGGAGTGGAACGCACCCTGCAGCGCATCAAGCAGAACTATTATTTCCCAGGTATGCGTAAATATGTTACAGAGTATCTCAAGCAGTGCCTTGACTGTCAACGATACAAGGTCACCAACCAGAAGCCAGCTGGTCTACTTCAGACACCAGTCCAAAACCAGCGTGGAGAGGTCTTGGCCATGGATCTATTTGGTCCTCTCCCGGAAGGAAACCAGGGGGAGAGATGGATTTTCCTGATAGAGGACACCGCTACACGCTGGGTGGAGTTGTACCCACTGAAGGAAGCTACTGCTGAGGTATGTGCATCCCTACTAGTTGAAGAATATTTCCTACGATATGGTTTTCCTCGTAGGATCATTTCCGACAATGGTGTCCAGTTTGTGTCTGCCACTATGCAGCAGTGTATGCATATACTAGGTGTTAAGCAGAGCCTGATACCCCTGTTCCATCCCCAAGCCAATCCTGCTGAACGCAAGAACAGAGATCTAAAGACCCAACTATCTATATTGGTAAGCACTGAGCACCGTTCTTGGCCGAAGCACTTGCCGCAGATTCGATTCGCTATGAATAGCGCCATTTGCTCCACCACCGGGTGTAGTCCATCCTATCTTATGTTCGCCCGAGAGATGCGAACCCCCTTGGATACCCTAGCTGACATACGGAGCATTCTCGATAAAGAGACGTTCGTGCCACAAGCTACCCCATACCTACGTGGATTTCTTGCCAGTTTAAAAGATTTGCGAGATCGAATTGAGCGACAGCAAGATCTCCATAAGGAAGCCGCTGATCAACTACGCCGGCCCTCCCCGAGCTACTCAGAAGGTACGATGGTCTTACTTACTACCCATGCTCTGAGCAACGCTCCGAAAGGCATCACAAAGAAATTCATGCCTAGACGGGACGGACCGTATGTAATAACTAAGGTACTTAGTCCTACTACATATGAGGTTGGCGAGGCAGCCGCTCCCCATGCAGTCGTGGGTCGATTTCATTCTTCTCAACTAAGTCCTTGTGGGGATGTAGACAAGGTAGTTCCCATCCAACCACACCGTAGGCGTGGCCGTCCGCGTCGTGGGACCAAGTCGACATCGGGGCGATCTGCCGACTTGGAGGGGGAGTGTGTAATAAATGAGATAGAACGCAGCCGTACGCCGCCCCCGGGTCCCGCAACCTCACCCCCGCTAGCGCCCTCTGGGCATACGGAACTGTCAACAAAACGCAATCGCCGCCGCCCGACTCGCTATTTGTAATTTGTATTAGTTTCTTTGTGAAAACAGGGATATCTGACTTCAGGCCCCTGATTTATGTACTCTTACTGTTGTGTGCACAATAAACGAGGACCCAGTGGTGTTCCCCGCAAGAGTGGTTGCAGTTTTCTTCCCCAACACGCCTGGCATAGAAGAACCCCGCATTATAAAATCATATATAATTGACTTGATTTTGCTCTTACATAGGTACTTATCTTATCGGTAGACGGCACAAAGAAAGTAGGTACTCGAAATAACGAACGAGGAAACAAACAAGCGAAACGACTGAACCGCGCCGAGTACGGACAAGTGAATGAAGTCTGTTCTGTTACAACTTTACAAGATACGAAACCGTCTCCGTCTTGTTTGGTATCTCTGGTGAAGTAGGTAAGTCAGTTGGGGTAAGTGCGGTTTTGGGGAAGTGCGGCGAGCATCATTCATTATACAGGAAATTAACAATTATATTGATATCACAGAGAATATAATCATGATTGATATAACCGCCATCTAGTCACGATAGCAGAAACAAAATTAGTTCTAAGAAAAAAAATTGGGAGCGCCACTAGTATGGAACTGGAGTTGACGTGATTTTTATTTTACACTGAGATTTCTCTATGGTTTGAAGTTGGCACGTGTGCATTGTTGTGTTAAAAAAATCTATAATACATGTCATAAGTGTTTTCTTTAGATCTTATGCTTCATATTTACGTACTTGTTTCATTTGAATGTAGCCAAATACGCTATAATTACCCGTTCAAAAACCTAACTTCAAATTGTATTGTTTGGGAAAGTGCGGCTACCATGCTTGGGGCAAGTTCGGCACTATGACGCGCTTGCCCCAAGTCAGAGGCTTTCAACCTTCATTTTTGTTTAAAGTATTTTTTATCCCCGAGACAAATATTTTGTATGTCTGTCTGTGGCATCGATCAGACCGCCCATTGTACTTTCATAACTGCTATTGTCCATTTTGATCTATATGTTTGTTGGTGTTAGTACAATATAGAGTTTTCTATATACCTATCTTCTTCAATAATTTTGCAAGAACTGCCTAAACTAGACCTGAAGCTTCAGTATCGCAGGACACCCAACTCCTCACAGACTTACACACAATTTAAAATTATGGCACTCCTGACAAAGACGAGTCTAACGACACCTCACACATCAAAGTTGGTGAAGCCTTTTTTTTAACCTCTCACACATAGTAATTAATAGTACTTATAATACTGCCTCTAGGAAGATACACAGAAGAATACATACCTACCTACATCCCATAACCTTCACCTTCCTTCCTGGGCAGTCAGATATAAATGTTTAGAACCACTGGAAACTTGTTCCTTAGGAAATATGCCGCACTTTCCCCATTTTACAATTTAATTTTTTTATGAGTTGAACCTTATTTCTAGGATCCAAGAGTCGAAAATAGACTCATATTTTAACGTTTCTCTAACTGATATTCACGTTCAAAGTAGAGTTTATAGTCATTTACAAGCATTTTTTTTAATACTGCCGCTCTTGCCCCATTTCGTTGGGAAAGTGCGGCTAGAGTCAAGCTGTTAAAAACCCAATGAAATACCTACAATACTATATCAGATTGCTGAAATAGTAAGTTCTATCAAATATATATACTGAAATAAATTATTTAATAATTGATACAGTATCAACGCTATTCTAGTGCAAAGTGAACTCATAAAATGTTACGCCGCACTTACCCCAACTGACCTAGGTACTATCTGCCTACTATTCACCTCCTTGTCCGCATTTCTTTCTTGTATACCTAAGTAGGTACAGTAGAGAGGACATCTACCTTGTTAACCATCAGCGTACACAATGTACGCTGTATGTAATCAATCAGTTACGGTAAGGGCAACTTTGCGAATAAAATGTAAAGGTGGACCTCTTCCTCTCTATCTCTCTCTCTCAAAGAAATCTCTCTCTCTCTCTCTCTCTCTGTTAATCTCTTTATATTTTATTATTCCGTTTCCATTTTGTTGTATATATAATGTATGTGCGTATGTATGTACGTATGTATTATGCCAACATTACTTATTTTCTAATCATAATATTTCATATTATTGTATGAATAATGTGTGTGTGTCTGTGTATGTCATAATACATGTATATTCGTATGTATTATGATGATTTTTATTTGACAACTGAAGCATGCAGTGCTGCGCGCTGAAGCGCTTGTTTGACATCTGGCGCTAACTGAAAACCAGCGATAGCACACCGCCGAGTTAGATGCTTTTTGCAGCAGCAGACACTTATTTTTTAAATTTTTTTGACTTAATTAATTTGTATTAATGTCTTTGTATTTGTAATTTCTTGTACCTATTAATGTCTGCCTAATTTCTTTTCTTTTTGTTATGTTTATTTCATTGCGCCTTTGTGTGTGTGACTGTTGTTGCAAATAAATGTACTTCTTCTTCTTCTTTTTGTGTATACCTATATAAAGGTATAAGTGTATAACCAAATCAGGTAAGTAACGACAAAAATAGACTTTGCTGGGTTATCAATTAATTCTAGTAAGAAAAGTCCACCTTTTGTACAGTGATTTTTAATTATATTAATTACTTTTGTTTTAAGTCAGATTTAATTAATGTGTGTTGTCTGTTGTTGCAATAAATATTTCTCTTTCTTTCTTTCAAAAGGTGGACTTTTCTTACTAGAATAGAATGAATTGATAATTGAGGTCGCGGGTTCAAGTCCCGGCGTGGAATTTTTAGCCTTTGAATAGGTTTTTAAAATTGTCCTCAGCACGGGTTAGTGCAACAAAAAGAATATAATTATTCAGTTTCTCATAAAATTAAAGTATTTAATGATTCATGGCCGCCACAGACAACGGCGTAAATATATGCGACATTTTTTCAACAAAATATCCAACATGCAACCCGCGTCCACACGACTGTGGTCGGATTTAGTTATAGAACAAGACATCGCGCGATATATTGTTATTTTTTCCATCGTCTGACACGACCTTTAAAAAATAAAGTTTTATTCATTCATATATATCCACGTACATGAAGTACGTCAACAAAATGGGTTTTTGAAGGAATGTTAAAAATTTATAAAACTCAACTTTCCAAAACGTTTAATGACATTATTCGTCTATTTTACGTTTATACTGGCAAAAACAACACATGGATGGACAGGTGTAGGTGACAACTATAATTCGATGTACATTGCAAAGTATTCTGCTATATACGCAACATACCTCGAATTGTCATAAATACGATTGTAGTTTTATGAAACTCGGCCCAGGGTTTGCCACTTCCGTCCTTCGTGTTTTCTTCTTTCCCTCACAAATGCATCGTTCTTTTTCCATCAATCGGCTTTGGCAGTTTTGGTGTTGCTCACTAAAAATGTTAATTTTCCCGTTTCGGTTATTTTAATGAGCTCAAACTATTGCCCAAAGAGTATATAATCACTACGCTATTGCCCTCTACAGGCGAGTAGCGAGCTCAAGCAGGTACAGATTGTTTCTACTACACTATCGAAGATGGCGCTACCAGTCACCAATATTCAACTCTAAGTCTGAAAACTTCCTATGTAAAAGTAGCCAAATAAACTGATTCGCTGTTTTACTGTATAAACCTAGAATTACACAGACATTTAGAATTTTGGATTTCGACTGTTAAAGAACCAATGCCTCGTCGAAACATTAATAGCTGACTAAAGTGAGATATTCTTAAAATACAATAATGGAGAACTTGCACAAAAAAATGTTGCAATATAATCGGAGAGGCCATGTTAAAAGATAAATAACGGTGGTTATTTTTTTTCTCTACGACTAATAATTTTCATAATGTGACCTGTCGAAAAGTCATTCTAGTCACGTGGTACAAAAACGCGCCATACAAATCGGACGCAAACTATGACGTCACAACTTGCACTTAACACCTTATAATGTATAAATCGAATTACATATCTCCTAAAATAAAGTTTTTTTGCACCTGCACCCTTTTTAGAAAAGGTTAGAATTCAATGAAAAAACTGAGTCTAATATGTGTTTTATTATTAGAGTAACTAGATTTTTCGCATTTTTTGGGACCCCGAAAACCCCGAAATAAATATTTTTATGATTTAAGTTTTTAATTTTTCTTGAGTTTTTCTATATCTTCTATGGCATAAAAGCAATGTCACTCCAATCTAAGTTTGACGCAAGGTCCCCAATATTTTACCTACATAATACCAGTGATAGTTAAAAACACAAAATAATGAGTAATAAGTAAATACCCCTCCGGGACAGAGGTGTGAGTTTATTTATATATTTGTGTAGCCTAAAAAGTAACATACTCTACTTGTTAGGCTATTCCAGACTATAATATCTTTCTCTGTGCCAAATTTCATTCAGATCCGCCCATCTGGCGTGATTGTTTGTTTCACTTACCCCACCTACAGCCGAGGTTCGTTGGGGTAAGTGAAAATTTTACCGTTTCTTGTAAAACTTTTACCAACCGACTGAAAGACAATGTCAAACTAGGTACTGTCTACAAATACGTCAGACAGAACTCAAAACTTGGAAAAACATCAATGGTGGTCCCTCAGAACAAAACAAATGTTGCGTGGCACAATGGCCAGGTGTCTCAGGGTAAAAGATGGTAAAAATGTTAAAGATCAGTGGGGCTCAACAAATCAGTGCAGGTGCCCGATCCAATCATTTCAAGATTCGGCCAAAAGACAGCTGAGCGACAAAAAAAGTGTCTAAATTAAGGAAGGCATTAGCGCTACGATGGGATTGGGATCGCCTCGCCAAATCGAGGCTCGTAAATTTTATGGACACTTACATAATGATTGTCTCGTTCTGCTGCCTCATTGGCCTAGCCGTAAAGCCTCAGTCTGGGTGTATTTTCATGTTTGTAACGTCCTTGCCTAGGTACCTGAGAGCCACCTACCAGATCCTAGTTTGGCACCAGGTCAAGTGTTTGTGTTAGTTAGACCTGAGATTTCTCAGGCCTCATAGTTGGGCCATTGTAGAAGAAGAAGAAGAAGAAAGACATTTATTATACCAACAAGATACATCACAGAAACAAAATAAGCAGATAAGTAACATAATACGTACGTAGCAAGCGCTAAGGTATGTAAATACCTCAGACACTAGGGTTTCCTCACGATGTTTTCCCTTCACCGTTAGCGAGAGGTATTGCTACTATAACTTCACAAATGCACGTAACTTAGAAAACAAAGTCATCGGTACATGCCGGGATTTGAACCCACGAAGCCGGGTTCTACCGCTCCGCTACCACCGCTTCAAGTGATTGTATTGTGTGTATTATAATTATTGTTACCAAAACAGAACCACTTATTTAGACAATTCTCACCTAATTAAGTAAAACGGAAAACTATCATTACCTATGTCAAACATCTGCTGCCTTAATTACCAACTTTTAGTAGTAGCAAATCATCGAGAAATAGCAGAAAAACTTCTTAATCGCTAACATGACGTCGAAACCATCGTGAAGCATTAACTAAATTAACTTATGTTGACAGCTAACCAAATAAAATCGCTGACTAATAACCTACTGGGTCAAAGTTGACATTCAGCGGAGAGAGGCAGAAAACATTCATATCCTCGGCATGCCGTCACGCTAGCACATTTTTACTGATTGTAAAAGAATGAGGATACTTTTGACAGATGTAGTTTTTTTTGTGTCATAGGTATTTTTTTTCTCATCTCATATTATTATTTGTATCTATTGAGTTTATATAATGAATTTCTTAATTAAGCACGCACATTTCACTTACCTCTGACACTGTTATTTTATTCGTTTGTACATCTACTTTCTTCTCCATTGTATTGCTCCAGTTCATCCAAAGGTTGTCTTTATCCCTTTAGTGATAAGGCTGCCGGCTGTAGGTAGGTACTCTTAGGTTAAGAAATATCTGTGTAATTTCCTTTTTTATGTACAATAAAGTGTTTATGTATGTATCTTTTACTACCACAAAAACTATATCCAGCATATTGTGTAATCCATCATTTATATATTTTTTTCTTATTCTATGAAGTGCACATTTAATAATTAATGTTTTTTTAAGATATATTATATGTAGAGTGCTATACACAATTGAATGTAATATTTCTTAAAAAAACTGTATATAAATGTTAAAAACCTATTTAGAGGCAAAAAATTCCACCCATGCCGGGACTTGAACCCGCGACCTCTGGCTGATCGTGCCAACGCTCTCCCAACTTAGCTAATGGACACGTGCAAGCATCAGTGAAATTTCGAGCTTCTTTACAAACTTCTCTGTATTAGGCACAGGCAGCGACATCTGGCCGAAGCAATTTACATCACTTGCAGCCCCGAGTAACCTGCGCTGCGCATCACGTCATCGTGAGTTTCAGAGGCTTAACACTCAATGTTGTCTAAAACTGAGACTCGATTACGAGTTTTCGACACCTTGTGCGGCATGCCGTAGCGGGTCAGGAAAGTATCACATTGTTAAAAACTAAAAAAATTGTTTAGTTTGGAGCTCTGCGCGAATTTCAAGCCATATTTGATAAAAGCTTGAGTTACAGTATCGCACATAATTCAGCTATCCGAATGGACGATGTGTTTACGTATATTTACTTTGTTTAGGTACTTATCTTAATTTAGAACAAGGCATTATTTTTCGACAGTAGCTTTAAGGCAAAAACATCTCCTTTCACCTTTCTACGGAGATGTTTCATTCAACGGTGTTTTATCTTTAGCTGTTTATTTTATATTCGACAGTTGTTTCTTCTACAAAATAAAAACAACCACACAAAGTGTCGCCCTCACTAAGGAAAAACATGGTTTATTCTGTCACATGCCTTCTGCAACAAACGACACATCTGTGCATCTGGTCTCATAAATTCTTTTAAAAAACTTATCTTAGCTGTCCCTAAACTAAACCTTTTTTATTTCACTTTTTTCACGGAACCACATATGAAATTCATGACTTGACTTGACTTCCAGGTTCAAGCTTCTGATGGTACCGCTACTGTTCCATTAGATTAATCCAAAATTTTATTTGCAGCTTAGAAATTATTTAACAGTCCAATATAGTTTAAAGATCCAGTGGAATCCTTGGGTTCCGAGGAACAAGGAATCGCTGGTGTAGAAATAAAAAAAATATTACTTTTGGCAGATTGAAATACTTACCTTGGAAGGGTAGTTTGCACGTAGTTTGTGTCAGTTATCCAAAGTGCGCCGATGCTATTTACGAATAAAACTATCACAACCCAAATAAGAGTCAGAGCGCTCCGCTAACAAACTGCTTTGCAGTTTGGCGAAAATTGTGTAATACTCGTAATATTAAGGTTAGTCTATAAGTATTGAACAAATAAACGTAAAAAATGCAGTGAATACAATTGAATAACAATTAAAAAGCATTGTAATTTTCAAGATCAGGCCCCAGGAGGTTAAGCTGGTCTTTTCCTTTACCCAAGACTATTCAAAACTGCATTTGAGGAGTCTGCCTGCACTAATTATGAAAGTGATGGCCTAGAAGTTCCATCTAACATACGTGGTGAACAGAAATTTTATACAGATTTTGGTAGATGAGAGCTTAGACTGTCAAGAAACAATGTTCGTCTGGTAGACGGACTAACATACAACGGAGGCTTCGCAATAGGGCTTGGTACTATCTCATTCCGAGACAACGTTCAACCAACAAGTATCGCACTTTACTTGAGTGTGTGTGCAATAAAACACGTGTGAATTGGTCAGACGAAGCGCCACCGCGGTGGGCTGCGGGCTTGGTCCAAGAATAGAGAGATCGAGGGTAAACTATTTTAAAACCATTTTAACTTACAGTAGCAAAGCATGTTGATGAAGGAAAAGAGATTTATCTGGATCGTGGCATGTGGCAAACCATGGGCTCTGCCTACCCCTCCGGGATACAGGCGTACGTTTATGTAATGTATGTAACTTAGGATTAAATAAAAACCGGCCAAGTGCGAGTCGGACTCCGTACCATGAAGTTTGGGTGGTTTGTGAGCCATAGCAAAATGAATGTGCCTTAACAGTAGCTATCGAATACGTTACTTTGTTTTTTTAAAAAGGCACCTTCCAAAAATATGTCGACACAAACTGGAATCTGTGAGAACCATTATGAAGCCATCCGGAGCGGAGCCAGAACGGTGCGTGCGTGCGCCTTGCGGGCGCGGTCCGCGGGTTCTTGTTCTGATAGACGAACTTTTTCATACGACGGCCGGTCACGGCCGTTCAAAATGTATAAACACTAGTCCTCGGTTTCTCGTATACTAACAATCTGTTAATCTACTGTTAACAGTTTAATGTACTGTTATCAGTTGGCCAGTGTAAAAAAAAAACAACTAACCACTGTAACTTTTCAGATTGTAAGTGTACGAGAAATCGTGTCTATACCGTTATAGTCCAATGTGAAACCATAGATTACTATATTAACCTGTGTGAAACCGTCCTTAGGCCGCATCTACTACACTCTATCGATCCTCTGGATTCTTCTGTCCCGAGCTTATATCCACAAAAAGCTTAAGACTTGCACCACACAGAATTGGCGAGCGCAAGTGCGAGCGAGCACCGAGCCAATTTCACAGATTCGTCACCGATTAGCACGCGCCGCACACTCGATACACGAAGGAATGCATACTTGGCCCGACAAAACTCAAGTAATTGAAAAGTGAGTGCATTTACTGCATGCATGCAGTTTTTCAAGTGCTAATATACCACGAACAAGCGGTGAGCTAATGAACCAACATATCAATTCGCGAATTCCTTTGCAAAAGATTCTTTGCGTACTTGCGTGATGCGTCATATAAAGGCAACGTAAAAATACGTGAAAAACAGTTGCTGAAATGTACGAATTGAGGAAAACGACGCGTCGTTAGGACGAAGACATAAAGAGGAAATCAACAACTTAGGACTAGAATGCGCCACGTGAAGGGCGATTCCCGAGAATATTTTCTCTGAGGAACTGGTGAACCGGAATATTACGGGGAATATTCGCGTTCCGAAGAACAATCTCTGCTTAAGTTTAAGTCGCATAAAATATTACAGGATCTGTTAATTTATTACGTTAGACGATATCGAGGTTAGAGGTCCGAAGAAGTGTTGTTTTTTCATATATGGAATTCATATAATTATAGCTTAATTTGCCTTACTTCGACGGGAGAGGGTGTCCGAAAGTACTAAAATTTGTCTTACCTAAATAAACTGCTCCTATGCAGACCACGAGAGTAAGCCGTACACGGAGTAGCCAATCCACACTCAGCCTACTGTGGAGAAGAGTGATGGCGCCATCGCGGCGGCGCGATTCCAACAAACATGGTCCGTCTGTACCCACCTTATGTCCACACATAAATGGATCTATACCTAAGTACTCTTACCATTAAATGCTAAGCTAGATGGCCAACTGCGAATCTAATTAACACCAGAAAGTTGGAAGTTTCAGTTTATGTTCGTGCAATAAAGTGTCATTGAGTTAGATTCTCATTGGAGGCCACCCGCCGTACTTGGTTTGTACAAATGGCCTTTCATGTTTGTGATGTTTGCCTGGTCACCATAGCACAGAGTGTCCTAGCTTTGGACGAGGATAAGTAATGGGCACTGTCCTAAATATCGACAATAATTACAAAACTTAGAAATTACTATACGGTATAAAGTCAGTAAATATTAGTAAAAGACAGTAATATACAATTGTAAATTAATAGTATTCACATATATCTTGTTCTTTTGTAAATATGTAAGTCTAACGTTCGTTTCACACGTGAATGAAACGGAAGTAAGATGTCTTACTTCCGTAAAACACAAAAATATAATATGTCTTTCACTTTTGCAGAGATTAAGAGTCTTTTAGTTTAGTTTATTTAAAGAGTTATTGCATCGAGTCATGGTATCACTAGAAACTGACAGCACAGCACCTAGGACCTCAGTTGATGACGTACTTCCGTGCATGATGTGCTTCCGGTTTCGAAGGCTCTGGTTCTGTTTTTTCGCTTTAAACATTAATTAAAGCAGCCCAAAACGAAAATCGCCTTTTTTTCGAAATAAAAAAAACATATAAACACAGAACTTAATTTTTTTTGGGACAATGCCAATTGTGTTGCCTGGAAATTATTATTATTATAAATAAAAGCTGCGTAATTTATTTAACTTCAGTGCAATAAAAACGTATCATCAGAGGCATTCCTCTGGCATTGGCACAAATGAAATATTTCATTCGATCCATTTCCATTCTCAAAAGAAATGTGCAAGGCTGTCTGATACAATTACGGAAGAATCATTATACCTTCTGTATAATACTTAACATGAGTGCTGCCATCCAGTTATTCAATTTCACCAAGTCGGTACGTATCAGAATTCATCAATGTCACCCTTATAGAGGTGGGCTACCTGCTCAAAATATCCGCCGTAGGGCCACTACACAGGGTGGAGGTAGTAATTACTAGCTGTTTTTGTTTTTTTTTTCCAAAAAACACCAGGTACGCTTTCGGATAGAATTTTTAAAAACAGTACAGGGTTACTCTGCCTACCACTCCGTGGTACAGGCGTTATGGCGTATATGTACGCATGGAAAACTGAGCAGAGAATATCAAAGTTAAAGACGATCTCTAAATGACGTTTTTCCGGAATGGCACATTATTGTGGTAATTATGGTAATTAACATTTGAAATCAAGTACAGTTGGCAGCATATGAACCTCTACACTTTAGTCGCAAGCGTAAGCGGCCTATATACGTCCCACTGTAGGGCACAGGCCTTCTCTCAGGGAGAGAGTATGGACTTAATCATGACGCGTGCCCACCGCGGATTGGTGATTTCAAGCGATCTGGTAGGTATGTGAATAGCTCAGACACTCAGGTTTGCGCACGACGTTTTCCTTCACAGTTAGTGAGTGGTATTGCTACTATGCGGGGCACATAGCACGCAGAACTGATAGCCGATAGGGCCGAAAAGTTCTCGAATGGAGACCACATATCGGCAAGCGCAGCGTAGGACGACCAGCCACAAGATGGACAGATGATCCAAGTGGCAGGAAGACGCGGATGCAAGCCGCTTCCAACCGGTCTTTTTGGAAATCCATGGAGGAGGCCTATGTTCAGCAGTGAACTTTTTGTGGCTGAATGATGATGATGATGATTGCTACTATACCTTCACAAATGTACATAACTTAGAAAACCAAGTCATAGGTACATGCCCGCACTGGGGATCGAACCTGGGTCTCTCGCTTCCGAGTCCGATGTTCTACCCACTAGGCTACCAACGCTAGGTAGCTGCTAGGCAAGCCTGCTCCATCTAAAAAACAATGTCCCAGGCACTGCAGCGTCCGAGTGGTCCTTTCACCCATCTAGTGCGAGTGAAGATGCCACTGGACGCTGTATAAATCATCTCATTACGTAGATGCAAATGCCAAGGTGTTTTTTTGACGTATGGAAGAGAATTTTCTGGCCCCAAGCACCTTGGATTTTAGTTTATAAATTGACTTCTTCAAGTTTTATGATTGTCCGAGAAATAGACAAAAAACCGGACCAGTGCGAGTCGGACTCACCCACTGAGGGTTCCGTACAAATTTGTAGGTACCGAGCTGTTCCCTAACTTCAAAGACTATTTTTGTATGATTCAATTGCAAATATATGGCTTTCAGATTTTCGCCTGTATTTGTAGTATGAGACGATATTAATCGCTAAATTTCATAGTTCTAGGTCAACGGAAAGTACCCTATAAATTTTGATTCCCTTGTGAATATCGAAAATACGTTTTTTGCGGCATAAACAGCTGTAACTTTTTTTTAACGTTAACGTAAAAATTCGATTTTTTCACAGCTTACAGGGGCTGTAGGTCTGAGTATATTATGGTTTTTATTTCAACTTGACACGTCCACGGTTTTCCGTAAGGGTCTTGACAGACAAACAGACAGACAGACGGACGGACGGACGGACAACAATGTAATCTTATAAGGGTTCCGTTTTTAATT
This sequence comes from Yponomeuta cagnagella, assembly GCA_947310995.1. Taxonomy (NCBI): domain Eukaryota; kingdom Metazoa; phylum Arthropoda; class Insecta; order Lepidoptera; family Yponomeutidae; genus Yponomeuta; species Yponomeuta cagnagella. The sequence continues at coordinate 3,860,791 of OX371284.1, forward strand.
TTGTGGTACGGAACCCTAAAAAATGAGTTTAAAAAAAAATAGAATCGAAAATGCCTTGGTTTAGATTACATACTAAAAAACCGTTTCCAGTATTTGTGTTGATTTAAATAATACGTTGTATACCCAGAATGTGGGGGGCTCGAGTGGGTATGTGGCGGCCCTATGTTGGTAAACTCGACCTTGCAAACAGAACACACATGTGACACATGGTTCCCTCTAAAATTAATATGAGTGGACATGCAGCCACTAAAAGTGGACATTACACTTAAGGTAAAGTTTTTGCAAAGAGGAATGGAAAAACTATAGTCGCACGCAACGGGCCGGAATGATCAACTTGGATGACATGTACGGCTCATGTCGCGTTCCGGAAACTTGTGTGCCCTTTTCTTGCCTTACAGTGTACCGAATTACTCGAATACGCTCAACATTTTGTCACTCGAAAGTGATAAACGGCTGACAGGCAACATGCCAACCCATTTGTAGGAAAGATTACAAAAATATTTAACCAATTGGACCGGTGCAATCGAGAAACACCTTGTTCTAAAGATAAAATGAAATAAGACAGCTCTATGGCTTAACATGAAAATTAAACTAGTTCTTGCAATTAATTAACCTATGTTTAGGTCTATAGTTCAGTCACACTAAGAATGCCCATGACGTTTTCTTTTTAAATGCAAAAATCCAATACAAAAAGCGAATAAATATCCAACTGTATAGGCTCTACTTATAAAAAAAATACAGAGAGGAAAGAAACACGATTACCTACACAACTTGACAAGGGCAAAATAAAGAGTAGGGCAAGATAAAATAAATGTTGATCAAGCGAAAAAGTTCTGTCAGGATCGTGGCAAGGGGCAAACTCTGGTCACTGCCTACCCCTCCCAGATACAGGCGTAAATTTATGTAATATGTATGTATAGAAAACATGAAAATCGCTTCCTCGGCTTCCAAAGAGTATGTAAGCAAAAGTTTTAAATTCTCAAATTTATTTCACTTTCGTACAAATGAACTGCGTGGAGTTTCAAGATTGCATGATAAAAACACGATTCCTCTAAAACACTCCTCAGAGGCAGTTTCAATAATCTGTGGGTAGGTGCGTCTTTCCCTCTACTAGTATTCCTTCGCTCTTTCTAACATTTGTTATGATTGTAAAAAAAATGTATAGGTAGGTACCTACTTTTCATAAACGCAGTCTGAGGGCTTTGCTAACAACACTTGCTGCTCAAATTTAAGTAACAATTTTTTTTATCAAAAACTAAGTAGTTTAGTATACAAAAACAAAAATATGTCTTTAATATCCGTAATTTTATTATAATATCTAGCAAAGCCTCAGACTGCATTAAAATGTGCGAACGAGACGGAATCAACGGAAGGCCAGACGTAACAGCAATCTTACTAGTAATAAAAACATTCTTTAATCGTCATCGATAAAAACTCATTATCGATAGTATCGAGAGGTACTGAAAGTTTTGCCGTTTTTGCGTTGCTTCGATAACTCGTTCTGTAGGTATCGATAGCTGTTCAGGAATGATCTCCCACAATAACAAATGTGAAACTTAGGACAGGTAATTGTCGCCAATTGTGATGTTAACCTAGAGTCTAAATTACCTACGTAAACAATCATCTGCGTACATGAAGCCTTCTAGAGACAAAGCTATTTAAATTGGTTTCGATAGCAATAAACTAAGGCGCGCGCGACTGACTGTTAAATTATCCGATATCTACGCAGCAGCAGCTGATGCCGTGATGCCTTGAAAAGTTATTTATGTAGGCAACGCTGTTTAAGGACTGTACATCTTCAATGGAGACGAGATTCCAGGTGTCTACGTTAACAATACTAAGCAAAAAAAAGTTTTTAAATAAAATATTAAAGTTATACTTACAGACTTACTTATAAAAAGTCGATTCCTCTAAATTAGTCTTAAGACCCAGTAAAGTTAAAGTCGGTTTAAGTATAACAGACATTCCTCTCGTGAACCAGATTTAACTCCGTCTCAAAAGTGTTTTAGTGGAATATAATTTTAATAACCTTGGTCTTCTTCAGGTTCTCGAATCTGTGGATAGAACACCAGTGTGTACCCCAATTATGTAGGTACCCCTATACCCGTGGGGTACGTAATAGCAAATGTGGAAGACGAACAAACAAGTTTTCAGTACCTATAGATATAACCACAGACCTTGGCCTTCTTCGGATTCTTGAATCTATGGATAGAACACCAGTGAAATTCTTATTCCAGCGTCAACGGAATTGAATAAGCAGGCCTTAAGAACCTTTACCTTAAAATTCGTGGTTGACTCCATAAATTACCTGTCTCAGTCAATAAGTCAAGTCTGCGGCCAAGTCATCACCAGCGTGCGTTTTTGTCAACGCCGATAAAATGAACGCGTACATTGTAGACTATAGATTCACCTTGCAGCAAATTTATCGTCTGTTCGTCTGTCCTTCGTAGGTTTAAGTAGGAGTAGTTTTTGTGTGCGTATATCGAAAATTTTATATCTTGTTGCCATAAACAAACTAAAGCTGATACTTGAACAAAGGGACGAAATGGAATTGCGAAAGAGATCTGCCGCTGCAGGTACTCTCAAGAATAATTTAAAGAGAAAATTTCTTTAGGTGCAACATTTTTTAAAAGTGAAGTATACTGAAACGGTAAAAACCGGATATACTCAGCTTCAGTCGGTCGGTGACGCTGAATCGCACATTGTCGGCTTCAGTCGGTCGGTGACGCTGAATAGGATATACTCGGCTTCAGTCGGTCGGTGACGGTGAATCGGATATTCGCGGCTTCAGTCGGTCGGTGACGCTGAATTGTATTTCTCGGCTTTAGTCGGTCGGTGACGCTGAATCGGATATTCTAGGTTCCAATCGGTATGTGACGCTGAGTCGCATATATTCGGCTTAAGTCGATCGATGATGCTGAATCGGATATACTCGGCTTCATTAAAGGCTATACTGGGGAGTCTCTTTGATTGATTACATCAGAAAAGAGACAATTCGCAAAAGAAATAAGGTTGACACATCTTATAAGATTAGCAAATTGAAGTGGCAATGGACTAGTCAGAACTCAGATCTGCCAACGAACCGATAAGCAATTAGGTAAAAAGGTTCTCGAATGGAGGCCACGAAATGCGAAGAGCGTAAGATACCAGCTAGCAATCTGAGGCAGATTGTTGGTAGCGGCTCCGCTTGATGAGCATGTTTTAAATTCGCATTGGACGAATGTGGCCTGGTTAATTGATATGTTTAAATTGGGGCCTAAAAGCAGCCTCAATGGCTGGCGTAGTCTCGCTTTTTGTCTATGCTTGCCTTACGACAATATCTCTAGAGATATCGACGACCTCGTGGCGCAGCGGTAGTGCATCTGCATACCATGCAAGAGGTCCCGGGTTCGAATCCCGGCTGGGGATAAAAAAAAACCCCCAGGTCTTGGATGTTTACATGTTTGTGATGTTGTTGTTTCTGGTTCCCACGACACAGGGTATCCTAGTGTGGGGCCAGAAGCAATGTATGTGCCTGAATGTAAATGTTTATGTTATGTTATGTTTATCTATACTACGGGTTATGAGACGGCGCTTAACTTTGCATAGATAGCTAGACCAATTGAAACTCATCTTTTGGGGTAGGTGACTTCAGCAAAATCAAATTTGAATTTTGGACAAACCGCGGTTTATTTATTACGTTCTCGTTAATATTCCACTTGAGCGTTAGTACGTTACTACGTTAGAGGCGACTGCAGAAAAATATTAAAAGGTGATGTTACGATTGCTACCTGGCCTACGCCTGAAGCAAAATGCAAATAGATTTTCCATTAAAATACTATAAAAAGCGCAACACAAAGACAGATTACGATCAAACATGCCACCAACAGTTATTTCATTAAAGTACACAAAAACAGACCGAAAGCAAACGTTTTTTCACATCTGATGGCTTATTTAGACCCAACAAGAAATACACATACCGCACGTCACAGCCACAAATGTTATTGTGTGTCTACCTCAGAACACAAAAAGAAGGTGTCTACCGTGATTATTTCACTACGCTTCCTGAAGGAAAAAATGAAGAAGATAAGGGAGATTAAAATGTCTATCGCGGTAACGTGCAGCGGGGGCTGATTGTTGACTATCAATCAGCTCGTTCTCGTCCACTACTTGTCTTGTATTTACTTTTTATTTATTTACATTGGTGTGTATCCTCCTATCTCTCCTCTCCTCTCCTCTCTTCTCCTTCACTTATATTTACTTATTAAATTTAGTTTATTATGGTGTTCCTCTATATTTCACACATTAATTTAAAACTAATAATATATGTAAGTATTTTATGACGATATTTTATTTACTTTTTTACTTTATTGTATGTATGTTATTGAATTTGACTTAATTCTTTAACTGCACCACGGCCCGCACTCCGTAGTACAATTATGGGTTACCGTAGGCACTGACTGAAAATCAGCGCTGTGGAATCACTTCCTCAGCTCGCTGAGTCAGCTGCCTTTTGTGGCAAGGTAGATACACCGCAGGTTACATCTATGGTCCTGTTTTATTTATTCGTTTTGTCTGTTGTGTATTTAGTTTTCTTTCTGTTGTTGTGCATATTATGTTACTTATGTGCTTATTTTGTTTCTGTGATGTTTCTTGTTGGTATAATAAATGTCTTTCTTCTTCTTCTTCTTTTTCATAGGCCTTCCCAAGGCACATCACTTCTTTTTGTGGTCCGCCATCCTTATTCAGCTGCTGCCAGAAATGTGGCTCAGATCGTCAGTTCAGCGAGCTGGTGGACGTCCTACGCTGCATTTGCCAGTTCGTTGTCTCCACTCGCGAACCTTTTTACCTCATCGATCATCGGTTCTTCGGTTTCTGTGACTAGCCCACTGCCACTTCAAATTCAATGCTAATCTTATCGGCTATGTCTTTGGCTTAGTTCTTTGGCTTATTGCCAATTTTTTACTATGACCTAACCCAGTCTTAAAAAGTCTGTACATTTATTTTCCATTTTAGTAAGTAAGTAAGTAAATTGTTTATTTCCAAAAACATAATACAAATTAAGGTCTGGTAAGGTAAATTTTAGTTTTGTGTATAATTTTATATGTAAAAGAATCGGGTTTTTTCTTACCAAGCGCTCTCGAATGTCTATTTCAAGATGCTATTCGAAACAAAACAGCAACTTGACTCAAGAGTGTTATCTGAGGTAAGAGCGCTTTGTCAACACGGACCTTCATAATAAATAGTTACTTATTTTTTTTAACTTTCATGGCTGTACATAGGCATAACGGAAAACTCGCACAAAAAATGTTTTAATCTCATTGGAGAGGCCATGTCAAAAGATAGTATCTAATTTTTTTTAAGATTTTTTATTCGAATAAATACCGAAAAATACATAAGTTCTATTTCTGCCAACTTGCATAACAGTTTATTGGTAAATGCTTTTGGTTTTACACTTTACTTTAAGTCTCCTCGCGTCTAGTAGACGAAATATATATATATATATACTTTATCTGATTTAGATGATATACGGAACTCATCATCATCATCATCATCATCAGTCATTTGCAGGACATAGTAGAAATTGCTTATTTGTACATAGGCCTCCCTTATGGTTTTCCAAGCTTCCCGGTCTTGTGTCGCCCGCATCCAGCGATTCCAGCGACTCCCCGCCACCGTAACCAGGTCATCAAACCATCTGGTGGCGGACCTGCTTACGCTGCGTCGTCTGTTCCGCGGTCGCCAGGTCAGAACTTTTTCGCCCCAACTGATATAGGGACCTATATAATCTTAAATGGTTTAACGGTCCAAATGTCTGGAAGAAATAATTCAAACCCCCAGTTTCTCCTACACTAACACGCTGTTAATCTACTGTTAACAGCTGTCAATTGACCAAATTGCATACAAAAACAAAACACTGACAGCTGTTAACATTAGATTAACAGTTTGTTAGTGTACGAGAAACCGGGGGTTAGTGCCGCTAAGACCGCCGTTGGAACTCTCTTGTAAATAACTTTTCTGTGTTTTATGTTCTGAGAACTAAACGAATATTGTCCCGCGGGTCTAAACGTGTCTGCGACTAAAATAAAAACGTCTTTGCCATCTGATGCTCGCCTACAGGTGCTAGGGGGGCTTTGTGCTGAAAGCGGTGTGCCAGGCACGTGCCACCTTGCGGGGGGACAGGTGAGATGCGCGCGCGCAGCCCAGGGGAATTCGGAAGTCAAAAAACGGAGAAATGGCGGAAAGAACGTTGCGTACTTAGGTGAGCAATGGCAGATGGTATTGTTTTTTGTCGTGACGAAAGTAACATAGAAAAAAAATTTGAGCCGTAGATACATAAAGTACAACATACAACGATGTGGAATATAATAAACACAAGTAAGTAGTAACATAAAAATATGAAACATTTTTCCAAGGTATGTACTAAATTAGTGAATTAGCGTACACGCTGTGTTCATGCAGCGGAAAAAAGGCCTCCAGGGCCGCGTTTCATAAAACTAAAATTTATAGTTTATTATGACAATTCGATGTACATTGCGTAGCAGCTTCCCTACTTGTTAATCTGTGGGTTAATCGGCTATGCAATGTACATCGAATTGTCATAGTAAACCATGATTTGTAGTTAAATGGGGCTTGCTAAAGCTGTCGGTTGGCACTTACCCCGTTTGAAACTAGAGATCTCGAAGGAACAAATAATTAGATAATTTCAAAAGATAACATAACATAAACTCACGCCTGTGTCTCGGAGGGGTAGGCAGAGCGCAGGGTCTGTCACTTGCCACGGTCCTGTGACAGATCTCTTTCGCTTCATCAGCATTGATTAGTCGCCGCTTGCAGGCACGCTGGTTTTAGGTACTTTTTATCTTTCCTTATAAATCCCCCTTTCGTCAAAGTATGTCCGCCTGGTCGAAGTAGTTTCTTTGTTAGCTTCTTCTCCTTATGATCTATCAATTGTGAAACTCAACTTTGAAATTCATTAAGAAAATATTTTGTTTTTATAATGAATAAAAATATTTGAATTGAATTGAATTCGGACATGCCGGCCCTTCCACCCAAATTCGCGTGATAATTTCAACTTTAATAAAATTTATTTCATCTCCTACACGGAGTAAGGGAGATTTTCAGCAACGGTGACCAAATGCTTCGTTTCTTGTGTAATGAGAAACATCGAGTGGAATTAAAATTATCAGTTTAATCACAAAGAATTCTGTAGCATACTTAAAAAAAAATGTTATCAAGAAAATCTATTATACTGTAGATGAAACATTCAACGATAACAATATAATTGACCCTGTAATTTAATGATGTAATAATGTAATTTATTTATATGGTTGTAATTTAATTTAGTTACATTGTTGTAATTTATTTTGTGCTGTGACATTTCTAATCAAATTGACATCATTATAATTGAATTCAATTCTATTATTTTGACATTTTCGTATTAATCTATTACTGTTATGTGCATGAGTTGTTTGTAGATGTAACATTTGACTATCAATTATTATTATCTGCTTCATATGATGACGTGTCTAAACACTTATGAAATGTACCAAAAGATGAAATAAATACAATACAATACAAAAAAAGTAAAGAAAACCATTGTCAATACAAAGGCCCCATTATCTACATAAAGTAGTGTGTAATGTGTGCGCGCATGTTAATGTTGACTTGCTGCAGATTGTATAAGAACAAACTAAAACGTTGTCTACAAAACTTAGGTTAGCTGGTTGATAATATTAAGTAGCATTAAGCTCGCCTTTGTGCAAAACTCTGTTTTAATGCAATAAAATTGGAAACTTAAAGCTAGGTCTCATGAGTAAGTTTTGCGCGCGCAATTTTAGGTATTTTTAGTTGCACTTTTGGTACCACGAAAATGAAATTAGGTTTTTATAGAGTCAACTTTTGACATTAAAAAAAAACTTAAGTTTTGTTCCGTGATCACAGCAACACTTTAAAAAAAATAATACGTACAGTATAAACCATTACCGAAGCTGATAGCACTCTATACGTACATGTGCAATTTTGCTGTCTCTACATATTGAATTGAGGCGAACTCCATATTAAAGAGTATTTTGTAACATACAATCAATTTATTACAGGGCAGTGGCTGGTTGCCTGACAGTCAGGTAACTCTGATATAATCAAACACTAAACAACTAAATTAAAACTATCGTTACGGGATGACGAGACTCTAGGTGCACCCCTTCATTTTTAAACGAACACATGAGCCCCTCTTGCCTCTTACGCACAACGCACAAGTTCATAGGTAAGGAAAGTGTCTAACGTAAACAAGGCGCCGCAGTGCCCTTTCCATTAGTAACATCCAAAGCGCAACGCTGTCTCTCGATCAGACCCGCGGCGGCTACCCCGGGCGGGCGCGCCGTGGCGGCGCCAGCGGCGGTCGATACCGCCTCCCCCGGCGCCATACGGCGAGTTTTCTCTACTTATGAGGCTTTCAGGGGCAGCTCGCTGAATTGTTGGAGGGATGGAGACTGAAGCAATGAGGGTATGTGCAGACTTCCGGCGAATATGAAACTTAACGTGAAAAGTGAAAAACTTTCAAAGTAACGGGTCTCAGATGATAATGGTCTCGAATCAAGTGTGGTTTAATAATAAACAAATTAACTACCCTTCTTTGGGCTCCGCTGTAGTCGGGTAAAAACAATAACTACATATCGCTCTCAGGATCTATCTAAGTGCTTACTAATACAGCTCCTATCCCCGGTTTCCCGTATGGTAACATTCTGTTTGGCCGTTAAGAGCTGTCAGTTGGTCAAAGTGCATAAAAAACCACTGACATCGCCAAACGGTGTATTAACAACAGCTTGTTTATGTACCTACCAGAAACCAAGTTCATCATCATCATCAGCCATTTGACGCCCACTGCAGGACATAGGCCTCCTTTCCTTTTTTTTAACCAGGTTAGAGTTTTAGAATGTGTTTATCAAGGGTGTGAATGTAGAAAAACAAATTCAATTATTGTAAGTAACAAGACTTACATTGTTTACAAGTGTTTAACACCTGTCGGTCGGTACTGCCTAATTCCCTGTTAATATTTGCGTTTTTATGTTGTTTGCGCAAATGTTTAGCTGAAAATATGTGAAACATCTACTAGTAAATTGTCACGTAGATACATTCGGTTCTTGCCTACATCTCTGGCCATCTCCACCGTAATCAAATCATTACCCCAACAAAATGTCAAGATGCCTCGCGGTCTATTTGCGTTGATGGAGTGTGTCGTGTCAACATACGATGGGAACTTTTACAGAAGGTTTACTGTACCTAAGTTATTCCGATCGGTAAGAAACATGAAGTGGCCAGGTGGCCACCACATATTGATGAAATTCTGACGTTTGCAATAGCAATGAGTATGGAATTTGACATTTAAACGATTCGAATCGTTCTGGATTTGGTGCGCGTAATATAGGATCAGTAGAATCATAATAATATCCACAAAATACAATCACGTCCTGGATCCAAGCTAGGATGCTACGCTAACTATTGAGCCACCCTTTTACTTACTTCCCCGCTGTGGTCAGAGATATTTGGTTGGACGCGCTGCCAACTACAGCAGCCTAGAAGCTTTTGAGCGCCAATTTAATACCGCGACGTAAGTGCGAACATCGACTGGTACAGTTTCGCGGTGTACTGTACTGTAGTGTACACCAGTAGTAAGTCTGGTGTTACTTTGAATGACAGGATACGCAATAGTGTGATTAGAGAACGCTGTGGACTGAAAGAGGATGTAGTGACTAGAATTGAGAAAGGAATGTTGCGTTGGTTTGGACATTGTGGAGAGGATGAAGGAAGAAAGATTGACAAAACAAATATATCGAGCGAATGTGAATGAAAGGTTCGGTAAGGGACGACCCAGACGGACATACTTCGACCAAATAGGGGATGTATTAGCAAAGGGCAAGATAAAAAGTACCCGAAACCGGCGTGCGTGCATGCAATGACTAATATAATATATAATTTGAGGAAGCGAAAGTGATCTGTCAGGATCGTAGCAAGTGGCAGTCCCTGGTCTCTGCCTACCCCACTGGGATACAGGCGTGACTTTATGTTATGTTACTGTACATGGGCGAACATCTGCATCGATAGACGCCACGCGGAGGTCCCGATCCCGATGCATTTAGAATCTGATTTTGTTAGTCTGCTTCCAATTTTATTCTTCAGCCCACGTTCGTCCACTGCTCGATATACTGTAATTACTATGGAATTTGACAGACAATTAGATTCGTTCAGAAATGAGCCAACGTTGGAATTAATTTCTATCGAGGAAAAAATACCGGTTTTGGGTGGCAGTTTCTGAGTAATGTAATCAATATTGACATACTGAAACCCGTTACATCTGCGAGCATTTTATTGATGGAACGAGACTGTTGAGAACGGTCCGAAAATCTCCCTTGGGCCTGAGACACACAGAAAGGACGTGGGGCGAGGGCGCGGAAAAGACGCGACGCGTTGCATATAATAGAGTTGCGCCCTCGCCCCGTCTCTTCTGTGTGGGCTTCGTCCCGTCCCTTCAGTACATTTTGCATGAAAGAGAATTGGAAAGACGACGCGTCTTTTCCGCCCTCTCGCCCCACGTCGTTTCTGTGTCTCTCAGGTCTGCGGTGAAATTACCGTCAAAATGTATGAAAATAATTCAGTTAGCCATTGATCGAAAATAAACCAGCCGAAAGCGTGGTTTCCCATTCGTTTCAGTTTATCAGCGATGGGAAATACCCAACTGATTAATTTCAAACGTCAAAACTTTTGTATTCGATTCAATTGAGTACCCGGCGATATAATTAGTCCCTGTGTCTTTTAGATTACAAGTACCTACATAATCACACTTAGAGACTCCTAAAATTACAACATCAACGAAGCTCCCAGGGTCTGAATTTTATCTTGAGATGTTTTTTCGGCGACATTAAGAGCCCTATAACACTAGCAATTTGCGAGCTATTTAAAAGGGATGCGATTGCACAGCGAGCTCGCCGCGACGACGCGATTTCAAATCGCTCGCATCGCAAATCGCTAGGGCTGTGATAGGGCTGTAAGAAGGCGGCAGTAGGACAATGGACGAGATTAGCAGAGGACCGGCGAGGTTGGCGTGACGGTGAAGAGGCCTATGCCCAGCAGTCGACGTGTTTCATGGCAAAGTCTTAGTGGATTCGGCGAACAAAAAGTAGGTATTCTTAACAAGGTGCTTGAAGTGACCCCTCAACGAACTTTGAAAGTCACCCGTTCAAGATAGACTGGCATTACCACCTTTAATAAATTACAAGTATTTAATAGTTTACGTTATTCAGTTAATTGGAGCTATTCCTGAAAGGTGAATTACGTAAGCCGCGTTTACGTTCCGTCGATTGCCTGGGGAGACTACTCCACAGACAACCTACGCCTACTCGGCTTACCTATAAGCCGAGTCGTATGAACTGACACATTCATTATTACAATTTATGTAAACTAATGTCTACCGGGATAAAATTTGTAAGGGCTGGAATGTGACAGTCTAATTAGATCACCATGAAGTTAAACTCCATAAGCAAGTTTTCAAACTCAAACTTTCGTAAGCAATACACATTAATAACAGAGACGAGCAACTGACGACGCAAGCTCCGTCTCTACTCGCCATGATTAAACCTGCTGTTACGTGGAGCATGCTATGTCGCTCGCACAATTTAACATTTTTAAATTGTAATAATTTGAGTAAACTTTTCATAAATATGGTCTGAGGGTTTGATAAATAATTAAATTGCGGATATTCAACGCATATTTTTCTCATCCTGTTCTAGGTTTTTCATTCAGAAAATTTGATTCCAAAATTATTAATCTTGGAATCAAATTTTCTTTATTAAAAACTATGTATCGGAAAACAAAAATATATTTGAAATGTACTCAATTTAATTATGCATCAAACGTTCAGACCACATTTATCAATGGTTTACTAATTTTATTACAATAATTAATTGTGCAAGCGAGACAGCATGCTCCACGTAAGAACAGTTTTAAGCTCTGCGAATCGAACGAAACCCTGGTCGCACTCTTCCGATAAAAAAATCAAGTAAGCGAACCCGGAGTTAAGTTAATAGCAAGTTTTCAGTTAATTTTAAGTGTTAAGCTACTGAAATGAAATGACGAGTAGGTAGCTTAACACTTAAAATGAACTTAAAACTTGCTTGTGGAGTTTAACTCGATGGTGATCTAATAAATTCAAGTAAATATATAAACTATTTGATCGGTTAATTCTTCCTATAATAAATTTATCTTAATAATACGATTGCAAGGAGTGACTTTCTTTGAAATCGTACCCAGTGCACGAACCATGTGCTCTGTTCTGCTACGACTACAATATTTCACCAATACAAACAGTAAGTACAAACTTCCACAATTTTATAGATTAGAGAATGAATGAAAAGTGAATGAATGCAGTGAAGGAGCAGCGCGAGCGCGGGCGCAACGTGTAAACGGAGCTCAGGGGGTAGCAGACAAAGCTAACGCGACTTAGGGCGTACGCACACCTGACAGACCCACCTGTAACGACAGTTGCGTCACACCTTTACCCCTGCGTTATCTATGTACATCGGGTGACACATAGACGCATATTTTTGTTCAATAAACGCATTTATGTCCAGGGCGTTAAGAGTTGTCTGGTAAAGCAGCAGATGACTGTATCGGCGACCTTATTATTGCTTTGTACTTAGTTAAATGGAATAGAAATTATAATTATTAGTAACGGAATTTTATAGGTCATTGTTTTTGTTAGAGCTCACGTAGTTACGCCAGTCATTATTTTCTATAAAAATTTTTAGATTACGATATAGCAAGGCTTAGGTATGACTGAAGTCTGAAATAAACGTTGTGGTAGTCGCCCATTTTAGAGCTGCTTTTATTTCTTGCATGCCTCTCGTTCTAACATTTAAACATTCTTATCCATTTTTATTTTCATTTTTATTCTTATTTTTTGTAAATTTTCTGTTATTTTACAGTTATCGCACAATGTGAAACAGGCCAATCTGGAGAACTACAACATACTAATGAACTAACTTAGACCTTGAAAACATTTTCTTCCGAACCGACACTTAAACCATTTCGCATATAAACAAATGTTTAAAAGTATAAATTTCATTTTCTTATTTTTCACACAGTCTTCAAACTAGTCGCTGTTGATTTGTATGAAAAACATTTTAATATTAAAAAGGCATGCACTATTGTAACTTTATACGTCTCTCACGCCTTTGCGTGTCTCGATATATTAACACTCTGTAAACCACATGAGGATAAAAAATATTTAATTTTAATTGAATTGAAATAAGGTTTACGAAAGTAGGCACAAGAATGTGCACGCCAAACCTGCCCATGCTAACGACCTATCGGGTGTCGTATCAGTATCGGTAATGCGGCAACAGCACCTCATAACAGCAGCACATGAGCAGCATAATTTGCACATATCTCATCGCAGCCCGCCACGTGCCACGGACAGGTGACTGTTTATCGGCGCATGTGTTGCTGCGTTTTAACGCGTCGACCTTCGAAACCAGAATAACTTGAGCCCTTGGAGAAATTTTTTAAAGGTTGGGAGAATAGTAGTGGCCTAGAAACTAGTGGTATGGCTGGATATTTTCCGGACATAGCCGCATATGACTTGAATTGTTCAGAAGAACGAAAAGAAAGGAGATGGAATTAAAACAAAAGATGTCAAAAGAAAAGAAAAGAAAAAAGTGTTGCAGTCTGGGATTCCTATGCTGAATAATCGCTGTGACCAAAATATCGCCCTGAAACTCTGTCAAGGAATATGAAAAGCTGTTATGCTTGGTGTTTACCATTGAAGCCTTGAAAGAGTCCCACCTATATCTTTTGAAAATATGAAAGCTATTTTATTCAATAAAAAAAGCGTTTCCATTAGAAACAGGGTTCAAAACTAGAAAGAGATCTGACGTTCAACTTATTAGGGGTGTTGGTGTAAGTGTGTCACCTTACCCTGGTCAGAGAATGCAAGGAGACTGCAAAAGAGGGAACCAATAAAAAGCTCATGTATAAAATGACACATGCCCCAACCGACTTTGCCGAATGGTGTCTCAGTTTTGATCGCGCACGAATGGTGTCGTTGTCCTGAGATGAGTCTGGAGAGTTCGGAAAATTCTACCCTTGTGATTGTGAAACCGTAAGTTGTTTTGATTAAGAGTTTATTTGTCACAGTCAATAAATCAGCCCATACACTTCCTTCTGTCCTCGGTCATTCTCATCCAGCCACTGCCAGCAATCTGCCTCAGATCGTCGGTCGAGCGAGCTGGAGGGCGTCCTATGCTGCGTTTGCTAGTTCGCGGTCTCCACTCGAGAACATTTGTACCCCATCGACCATCACTTCTTCGGCATATATGGTCATCTCCCTTCCACTTTAGCTTGCTAATCTCACAGGTTTTTTTGTCTACAATGATATTATGAAAATATGAGCAAATAGGAGAGTTTTAATTTGAGATGTTTTATGTTAAAAACCGTTCCGTGTGGCGCCGGATTAAGAATAGCGTCACTCCATTTCTTCCCGTGGATGTCGTAGAAGGCGACTAAGGAAATAAATTACCAGGAGACGGGCAGCAGCGTCTTCCTGAGATTCCAACCACATACTGCGATCGTCAACTCGCCTGCCAAGCGTGGCGATTATGGCAAAACCCCTCATGGTTATGAAAACCACGAGGGAGGCCTATGTCCTGCAGTGGGCGTCAACATGCTGATGATGATGTTAAAAACCAACTTCTATTATTATTTTTGTTGAATGTTTGCTCATCATATAGATAGATAGATAAGTCTTTATTGCACACCAGTAATTAACAGCCAGTAATATAATACATAACATAAGCAGCCTACACATATTGCTATTGAAATATCACTTGGCCGGAGAACACAAACTAGGATTCTCTGTGCTATGATAACCGGACAAGAATATCAGCAGCATGGAAATACACCCAGACATGGTAGTCAAGCTTATTAACCACTAGACCCACGAAACGGTCGAAGTAGAATGTTCTTATCATATACAGAGACATATCCCCGCACCAAACCCCCTGTGCGCTCAGAAACCACGCACCTGTGCCCCGGATCAGGTGTTGGGAACGCACCCCTCGTCTGTCCATCACCTGGCGAATAGGCGAGGAACTTTTGCATTGGATGCGATACATTGCTGAGTCGTTCCCTTTACCGTTGTAAATGTATGATGTTGTAACATTGTTGTAAAGCGCTATTCTATGTGGGGTTAATACTGAACGGCAAGGTTTTGCTTCTAAGGTTTTGGCACCAATTAGGGTAGGTATGTGTTAGCGAAGGGCAAGACAAAACGTACCCGAAACCGGCGTGCGTGCATGCAGTGACTAATGAATGTCGATCGAGCGAAAGATGTTTGTCAGGATCGTGGCAAGTGGCAAACCCTGGCTTGCCTACCCCTCCACGTATGGGAATGAAGAAATTTTTCTTTTCCGAACATCTGTAAACAATCGATTAATGTGGTTAAGGAAGCAATGCATACCGAAGTTATCGATAAAACCGGGGTGTCCCCTGAATGGCGCGCGTTCATTGATATTTCGACACGGCTGCCATTGATCGTTACAAATTATAGGTTTTTTTTTATTCAGGAGGCAATAGAAAGGCTGAAAGATGTGCGTCATTACCTGCGCTCGCGCTTGGCGTCTTGACATCGGACTCGGAGCCACTATAACTGAAATAGGAATTTATATAATCAATAACGTAGTTAGATAATTATGACGTTAGATGGTTGGGTCATTGTAAATGGTTGAGGTGAGGAGAAGAGTTTTGTGGTTAGTTTCATCTCAAAATTGTAAGGGCTAGCTAGCCTGCTCTATCTTACTCCATGCACACATTACATTACTTAAACTCATGCCTACACTGTAAGCTAGAACCAAGTCTCAGGGCCGGTTTCTGAATTGAGAATTTCTCTTAGTAAATACTTAAGTAACGTTCTGTCACGCTCTTTTCTGAGAAATTCGAAGAGCCAGCACTACAGTTAACTATTTACTTAGTGAAATTCTCAATTCAGAAACCGGCCCTAGAGTGACACAAATTAACTTTTCGAGCATCTGCAATGTTCCAAGAAACTAATCCAATTGTACATTCCTCGCTCCTTTTTCCGCGTTGGCACAAAAAGGCCATCTCTCCTCGCCAATTGCCATCGGGCGAGCGACAAAACGTCGATGCGGTGGCCAGAAACGAACTGAGGCCCTTTGATGCGCCGAGCAATCCAGACCTTCTATCACGTAACTGTATACTCTATCGGTAAACCATTTTGACGACTCCAAAATGTCAAAATATGTATTTGACAGTTCGGAGTAGGTTAAACCGGACAACTCCATACAGTGGAGGACGCCCCAGGTCTTAGATGCTAAGAATCCAAATTGGTCTAGCTGTCTAAGTTTGATTGAGTGATGGACATCAAGGCCACGACGCACGACGTATGTAGTCGTCGTTTAAATCTACTTTACTATGAGGAATTTTAGTTAAATACTGTTTAAGCCACATTTAAGAAAGTGGTGTAAGCCGGCCTAAGACATCTTCAGTCTGGGTGTTTTACCATGTTTGTGATGTCTTTGCGTGGACTCCAAAGCATCTTAGTTTGGGAGCAGGACCAGTGATTGTCTTGTGTGGAAGCTATTATTATTTATATTACATTACGTAAACTCACGTCTGTTTCCCGGACGGGTAGCCAGGGCCTGTCACCACGACCCTGACAAATCTTTTTCGCGCCCTCAACATTGTTCACATTTTTCGGTTCATTTATTACATAGACATACATACATACATAAACTCATGCATGTATCGCAGAGGGGTAGGCAGAGACCAGGACTGCCACTTGCCACGATCCTGGGAGATCAGTTTCGCTTCCTCAACATTCATTCACCATTATTTTTGTTCATTTTTTATTAGTTATTATACCAAAATCTAGGGTCATACATGATGCCCTAAGCTATCTACTTTGCTTATTGGCTAATCCGGCCCTGGCGGCAGCTATTCGGCGCACCTTGCGTCAGCGCATCTGCCGGGCGGCTGACTGACACAGTTCCGCTAGCCCGCTGCCCGAGCTAGCGTTAGACAGCTGATTTATGCGCGTGCGCCTATGTCCAGGGTATGCTAAGCGACGTCTAATATGCAAGGTGCAGTCTGGGATGTGTAGGTACAGAAATGGGAGGGGCATACCTCTATAAGTACTTAGTACATACCTGAAACAAGAAAGTGAAGCAAAATGTTTCGTTAATAGGTGGTAAATGAAAAAAAAAAAAATACACTCGTGTAAAAAAACAAAATGAAATCGCGAAAGAATATCTGTTGCCATATTTTTGCAGTAAATAAATAAAAAAATGCCAACAATAGTGGATCGGCAAAAATCAAGAAATGCCAGCTTTTCGCATTTTTACCGCAGTTGCGGTTTGGACACACTTTCGTTGCACATACAGCTCTCCTTTTTTAACCAAACCGGAACTAAGACAAAAACCAAATGCACAGTTTTGTTGCCCATAAATGCTCTACTTTTTTGACCAAACCGGAACTTCAGCTTAGACGGAAAAAACCAGTATGAGCGGAAAACCAAGTATGTGCTCTCTTTTTGATCAAAACGGAACTGTGGCTAAGACAGAAAAAACCAAGTTTGGACAGAATGCTCTCCTTTTTGATCAAATCGGAACTGTAGCTAAGATGAAAAACCCAAGTATGAGCAGAACAATGCCCTTTTATTCTACAGGACCTTGGCAAACCAGACATCCCAAGTATTCCCCCTTAAAAGCATCGATTACAATTTAATATATTTTCAAAAATCTTAGTGATTTTCGCATTAATAAAATCGGACAGTTACCGATGACACCGGGGCCGCGTTTTATAAAACTACAGTTTATAGTTTGTTATGACAGTTCAATCATTCCGTAGAATTTGTGGGTACAGAGGTGGCCAATATCACAGCTTCGACTTAGGATAATAACCTAGAATGGGCATCATATTTCCTTTGTATTTACACAAGCCACTTATTATAAATTACACTCGAGCAAAGCCATTGCAGATGTTATAATTTTATAGTTACAAACCGCATAATAAGGACAATAATTGCCATTAAATTTCACATGCGAGTCGAAAATAAAACTTGGCCTTGGTCGCTCCTGCTGTTCCTTATCGGAAGAAGGTGGAATGTCTGCGGAATTAATGCAATCATCACATCTGCTGCTTTTAAGTTTTAAAGGTTTAATTTAAGTTATTTATTTACCAGAGTGCTTACTGCTCGAATACTATTTTAATGTGATAATTTTTTTAGAGTTCCGTACCTACCACAAAAGAAAAAAACGGAACCCTTATAGGATAATTTTGTTGTGTGTACGTTTGTCTGTTCGAGTGTCAAAACACTTGACACTTTATCTCAGGAAGAAGTAAGTAGAGTTGAAAACATTTCAACAGCAAAGTTAAAGGTAATAAGTTAGATACATTTTTTTTTATTACGACAGGTTAACACTTGACCCCACTCACGCCTGCTGGTAAACGAAAACGAGGTTATTAGACAGACAGTCGGAGACATTAATGGCGCGAGTGCTACTCGCTATTGTCCGGATTTTTTATGAAGTCCGTGTCCTACTGCTGGGAAAATGCCTCTCTTTTAGCTTTCCTCTACTCTCTATCCTTGGCCGATTCGTGCCAACCGAGTTTGCCCAGTAGATGTGTGTGACGTCGCCCCGTCCCATCTCCGCTTCGGCTTTGTTTGCGGAATCCATCGCGTGGAGCTCAGTCAGTGGTGACCTGAGGCCCAATTATGGGCAACAAATCCTGTCGGAATCCTGTCGTTTGCGATGGCAATTAGTATGGAGTTAGACGAGTGGAATCGTTCAAGATTTGTTGCGTGTAATGTAGGTACGGGTGATAGGGTTGCCAACTTGTTTTCTAACCAATATAGTATTTTCGGAGCTATTACCTCTAAAAATATAATAGATGGCAAAATAATAGTAAAGTAAATAAGCGCGATTCGCGGAGTTAGACTTGAGCGAGCTTTAGGAAAAGATTAAGGCTGGGTTCCGCTGTACGTAAAATATATGTAGTAGTTTCGCCTACTACATATTTTTTTTAGAAATATAGTATTTGAGCCCTTAATATAGTAGGATACTATATTATATAGTAGGGTTGGCAACCCTAACGGGTGAGCACAAGCGGCTTACGTGGCCAGTTTAATTCAATTTTAGTTTACCGGCTGCAGCTCCAACATCGACAATTTTGGATCTGAAGCTCGGTATTGTGTTTCGGATTTTGTCAATAATTTTCACACCTACTATGCTGCGCTCCATTGCCCGGAGCAAACCTCGAGTCTTGACTTCTGATCGTCGGCCAAAGTCTAGATCCGCACCGTAGGTGACAGGCAGGGACTCTGTTTCATAGAACTACAATTCATGGTTTACTATGACAATTTGACGTACATTATAAAGTTAATTAATCCATAGATTAAAAAGTAGACTCTGATACGCAATGGACCTCGAATTGTCACAATAAACTGCGAATTGCAGTTTTATGGAACTCGGCCCTGGATGCACATATCGCCTCCTTGAATCGTGTTAATTAGTAGTTGCCAAGATACTTTGTTTTCATAATGCATCTTTGTGCGTGTGTTTTATCTGATGACAATGACATACCACGCCTCGAAACTTTATCATCTCGGCATCATTACTAATTAGGTTAATAAAATGCAGCACCATTAAAAAGCCCAATAAATTAGGAAACGAACGAATAAAATATCGTATGTCTGGCAGCTTCCTTCACCACACCTGTATGGAGATCGGGTAGCGTTAAGACTTATTTACATCAAATATCCATTCATTTATGACCCGGACCGCTGTACAAAAAAGGGAAATATAAGGTTTGGGATTAGATTAAGAAAAAAAACTGACAACGTTGGGATGTTCTTATCATTGAGGTTCGGTGTTGCCATTAGGTACCTACTTACGTTGCTACCGAATGATAGAGGTAAACATAGAGCTTTGTCACGAGCGCAAGCGAGATCCATTGGGCGCAGTTGTGATTAGTTGATAGTACGTTAGTCTTTTGTCATACCTACGTGCACTCTATTCGCTTATGTTACTCGAGTATTTGTCACTGACCAACCTCTAAACAAAAGATTTTAGACGGCATTCCGACTCTACATAGATACAAAATCAAAATCAAAATCAAAATCCGGAAATCAAATTACTGAACATATTGTGCCAAAAACTTTATAATGTTATTAGCATTTAAGTGACTTTACTATTATTGAAATTATAAACACGATTAAGATTTTTTTATTCACCAAAATTAGGGATGCAGAATTATGATACCTATGTAACGTTTTTGACGTAGACTTATATGCGAGATTTACACTTCAATTGTTAATGCCAGGGGCCTGTTTCGTAGAACTATAATTCATGGTTTGGTATGACAATGCAATGTACATTGACTTTTATAAAGTCGATTAACCCACAGATTAGCAAGTAGGAAGACGCGACTACACAATGCACATCGAATTCTCATAAACCATTGTAGTAGGTAAACCATGAATTGTAGTTTTATGACATGCGGCCCTGATTTATAAACCATGGAGGCAAATATTAAAGATTATAAAATATATTAACTAAATTCCAGGGTTGGCGGACTAAAGCACATAAATTAACTCAAACTGTCATTAAAAATCGTCTTATCCGTCTATTTCGTATGCCTGTCAGTTAATTTCTTGCACCACCTGTGGTTGACTGGTAGAAAATGCTTAAAGCATTAAATCCGCCACATTGCCATTGTGTCTTTTACTTATGTGCAACAAACGTATTAATAATAGTAATAAAAGTATTTTTCTGTACAAAATAACTTTACTAATTAAAATAGCAGTTTGCTAAATTGCATTAAAAAAATAATACAATCCATTAAATTATTTCATGACAGCTCTCCGTTAATGTAATAAAGATAATAAAATTGTTAATAGAGTAACTTTATAAAAGGTTTTTTTCACTTCCTCAAAAAATCGTGTTTTGGACTTATCATGTGCCTTACCCTAGAATGGTGTCTATGAACTCAGTGTTTGTCAGTAATTAGTCTGCACTGTAGTTTTTCTTAGCATGTATGCATATCGAAACTATTAATGAAACACAAAAAAATACATATGGTTTAACCGTCGTTAAAAGTGTTTCTGTCCCAATGAATGACTTACCCTCTTCAGGATTAATATAACACACGATGTCCCAAAATCCTAAGTAGACTAACCCTTTCTACAGTTCACAAAAAGTTCCGCCTTATTTCTTAGGGCGCTTATACACGGGCGGCACGTGAGCCAACAGCAACCGTTGACGCGTCGACGGCAGTCGTCGTGTGTAAGCGCCCTTACCCCCCATAAACCAGGTGATGCCATATTGGATAGAGCGATAAAAAAGTTAAAAAGTATAAAACTCTCGAAATCACTCCGGTCGGGTACGGTCCGGTAAATCATCTGTCAAAAACGCGGCGCCAGTGACCGTCTTGTGCGGGGAAAGATGGTTGTGGATATGGCAAAGTAAGGTAAATAAGGCAAAAATTATGAATGAATGTATGAATGGTTGTTATGAATGTTTTTTTTTACCTATTGATTGAGTGTGACTTTTTGAATAAAAAAAATTAATGAATGATTGTTGTGAATTTATCTTTTACCTATCGGAAGTTTTTTCCTTAGGGTGTGTTTTCTTTATAAAATGTCTAAATAATACTTATAATACTAACAAACATTAAATAATACTTATCCTGTTTATGTAAGATCTACGTAATACCGGAAAACATATTGAGCAAAAAGCTGCGCAAGGGGGGAAAAAGTGCAGCGTGGCGTGCAGGGACTGACTTATCCACCAATCGCGAGGCAGATACGATCCTTTCACGCCCCGCGACACTTCCAGAGTGCCAAAGGCTTATAAATCGACAAAATAACGAGATTAGGAAACTCCACGCGTCTATTCAAAACTAAACGTGTCTTTTATGTAATGTAATTTGATTTGATATAACAGAAAAATAACAATTTTTCCCACTGATTGTGTCATACGACCTTGCTTCTTTTGCTGTTTCTTGCCAGAGGATTCTATACCGTTGCTTACAATACAACACAAGTAAAGTAATTTGTAAGTACAATTTTGTAAAACAATTTCTTCGATATTAAGAATTAAAGTAAAGTAATGTAAGATTAATTGAAATAACTCAGTTACAGAAGCAGTTTTTAATAATATTTTTTATCACATCTATTCAAAAAGAGCTAGTTTAGTTCTCGTAAACAGGGACTAAAATAGCTCTTTGATCCCTTGGGGTGAAAAGTGATTTGAATGTGTAATGGATCATCATCATCATCAGCCATTTGACGCCCACTGCAGTACATAGGCCTCCTTCGTCCATGAGGGGTTACAAAAGCAGTTGGAATGGATATTTCTAGTAAAAGTTCCAATCATCAAAGAGATCAATCACAAACAATGTGTGAACAAGTAAGTGGCTGGAAGATAAAGAAACCACGCGCGAGCCAAATAAAAAAAAGTTTGTGAAAAAATAAAAGACGCGCGATGTGGATTCCTCCGCCTTTGTTCGTAATTGCTTACATGCTCAAATTCGGATTTTACTAGTGTGTCTTCAAGTAGTGAGAATGAAAGTATTCTATTAACTCCAGAGAACATTGTATCGGACCCCAAAAATGTGGTACGAACGTTCTATTCTATTCTTATTCATAAGATGCACTTACATATTTTTTCTTAATTTTCATGTTTCTTTCCCTCGCTGCGCTCTGGATTCAAAGAAACACTGTCGCTTTAACAATAGTTGTTTGCTCCCTGGGTAAACAATCTAGGTACTATTTTACAAAAGAGGTGGGTAGGTGCATAACACACGGTTCAACGCCAGTCTACAAACTAGGCGAGGCCTGTATCTTGGCGACTTTAAATCTACATTGAACTAAAAATTACAACAGTGCAGTTAGATTGGAGCGGAGAACATTTATTTCGGCTAGAGGCGCGAGTCCTAATCGCACTTGTCTGGTCTGTAGGGTTCCATAGTCAATAAGGAACTCTTATAATTTCGCCATGTCCATCCCTCTGTGTCTGTCTGTCTGTCGTTGGCTTAACGCAAAGATGATTCGGATTAATACTGGAAAGCTAGATTTGGCAAAGATATAAAAAATTAATTATGCCGACAAAATATTAAAAAAATATTTTATGGGTACCTCCCCTATACCTATATTAGAGATGATTTCTGTTTTCTCGTTTCCCGACACGCACTTGGAGGTTTTTTTATATTGTCCCGGCTTACAAAAGGACAGTACCGTGTCATGTAACTGGTAAAACGCCTTATCTACAATAGTCTTTCCTTCCAAAACCCTCAACCAAAAGGCAATAAATACGAAATGACAGCCGCGCGGCCGAATCAATCGTTACTTATTAGAGACTCGCCACCGCTGGGCCCAGGTTCGATCCCGGGGCTGTTATTAAGTGTTTAGGTGAGTGTGGAACAAGTGTTTTTATGTTATTGGGAGGACAGGTGATAGAGTCGGTTGTTAGGCGGTCTGGCAATTTCGGAGCACACCTGATTGGTTTTTTAGCATATGCAGCTGATCTTTAGGATGTAGAAGGTGGTTGGGTCCTAATCGACATGAGTCATAAGACTTAAAAAAAATACAATTTTTTAACTCTAAATAGCTCAGAAAGTGATCCCAACGTAGGGAAATTAATTCTAAGTTCTCGACAGTTCTCGGCTAGTTGACAAAAAAAAAATTTGTTCTAAGTGAACAGAGACAGGTAAAAAAGATATTTCTTTCTTCGGCCTACGCGTCACTTGCCAGCGATTTTTCCACGACCTGCCCCTATATTATGCTCACCAAATCCTGAGCGATTCCAATCGTCTAACTGTCAGATTAGTATGGAACTTGACAGTTAAGCGATTGGAATCGCTCAGGATTTGGTGCGCGTAATCGGGCCAATGGTCTCCTACAACTCACAACTATTGTGTACGTGAATGTTAAAAAAACAACCTATATTTCGACACTGTCAAGGGAATCAACATTCATAGGATACTTTCCTTTGACCTAGAAGTGTGAAATTTGGCAAGTAATATCGTCGTATACTACAAGTACAGGGAAAAATCTGAAAACTATAAATTTGTAATTAAATCATAAAAAAACAGTCTTTGAAGTTCGGGAAAAGCTCAGGAAAACTGCGAGACTACAAATTTGTACGGAACCCTCGGTGGGTGAGTTTGTCTCGCACTTTTCTAGTTTTTTTTTTTAATCACGTCATTATGTAAATGAACGTTTCATGCCTTCTTGTTGGCCAAATACATTTTAGAAGAAAGGGGATAAACATAGTGATTGTGTTGTGCGGAAGTTGAAGAAAAGTAGTAAAGATTGTAGTCGCTTATTTGTATAACTATCTGGTGCCATCAGACGTCCAAAGATTGACCATCATTGGACTTTTTCACATTGAACGAAAGCTAAAAATAAAATAAAATAAAATTAGATAGACAGATAATTAATTTATCTACATACCTACGACACGCACAACGTATACAAACCATTACACATCTAAATACAAGTAACAGCACAAATAAAACATAGAACAAAACAGCAGCATTAAAAGCGTGAAACATTAAAAGCTAAAGCTCAGATATTTGCAACACAGCTTACGGTAATGTATCTACCAATTGGTGTAAAGAGTGACCACGTCGGTAGGTGTGGCACACAGAGTACTTTATTATTGTGCGGCAATTGCAACTGGGCTCCGACTCAGCATGTGCTGAAAGTTTGGGAAAAACCAAAGCACTGAAGTTTGGAAAAACTTCAGCGCTGATATTCTGCCGATACCTGGTGTAAGCGGCAGGCAGCGCTAAGAGAGGTAAGGTAATCAAACACTTAGACCACATCTTTGAATTACATCCTTGGCCGACCGCTGCATGAAAAAAATGTCTTCCATTCACCGTCATTGTCCAGGGTACAACCGTTAACCCAAAGCTACATATCTTCACGCTCGCACCTATTGTAGGAGGGTATACCTTACAAGGTAGGCGGTGGGCAATCATATTGGGTGTTAGTGCAAACACTCTAGGCTCTGTTTGCCTGTTGTCATGGTAACCGGAATCCAAGATGGCGGCCATGTTTCGGGGTTCTCACGATCTTTCCCACGGGCTGACACCCACTCAATACCAGTTCAAACTTCTGTTTGGGGTCCTTTTTTACTGTTTGAGATTGGTATGGGAAGTGGAGCTTTGAAAATAAAATAGATTCTACAAGGACTGCGTCTATGATTCTAACAAGAAATATAAGATATATAATATAGTTATATAATAGAAGTAATTACTTTAATTAGATTATGACCTTGACAAGAACAATTAAAAACCATTGTTATGGTGGTCCGATCGGGTCCAATAATTTTATTCATCGTAGCACAATACATTGTGTGTGACTCTTATAACTTTAGTATTGTCGGTTTCAGCAAAGTAGATTGTGTGAAGAAGAGACTACGAAATTACGAGTATTTAGTGTGGTTTTACGGCTGCTTTCGCCAGTGCGGTTGGTAAGCGTTGCGCGGGCCACGAGCTTCGAGTGTTTTGGATCGTTACCTACATAGTAAAACGCTGGGCCCGCGCTGATGGCAATATGGCTCCTCCTAGGCCGCGCTTCCCACCCGTCGGTAAGCGTCACTGTAAAAGTTAATAAGTCCACAAAGGTTTTTACTGAAGAGGTCACACGCCAGCACCTCTGGCTAGGTGTGTAAATAGGTAAACACACCACCGGGTCACGGTTTCTGTTGACTGTTTGATGGTTCTCAGGACCTTTTGCCTGATGCCCGGGATAAAACGGAGAAGTTACTAATATCATCAGTATATAAGTGAGCTTATACATGGAACTTACGCTACGGTGTTGTAAAACACTGCATAAACGTCGTATAAAAGTCTGTGGTAAAGAATTTACAAGGGAAAACCTTACTACAGGCTATTTATACTGCGTCTATGGAGTATTTTAAGGGAATCGTGTTTTTATAAATAACACCGTTAAGAGTTTGTGTGTTACGTTTTGTGATATAAGTTTTTCCTCACATTATTTTTTTTAATATCAGAATTTACACGATTGATAACTCTACCAATGTTGCAGCCTTCAGTAAATAATTGTTCAACATAGAATGATACTCATTCTATGTAACATTTATGGTTTTATGCTTATCTCTCAAACAACACCATTCATCATCATCATCATCATCAAAATATTACAATACAAAATACAAAATGTTTTATAATCTATCTATTTATACTAGACGTAAATCTGTGCGGTGGTAATCAGGTGAAGGTTTGACATTATGATTACTTGGCGCTTACCGTTAATGTTAATTTTGTTACATTTTACAATTTAATCAAAGACATACTATACTCAACTCTAGTGGCATAGTGAGGTACTGACAAAATTCATCATCAGCCATTTGACGCATACTGCAGGACACAGGCCTCCTTCGTGGTTTTCATAACCATTAGAGGTTTTGCAATAATCCAACACAATTGCAAAGCTGAAAAACCACGAAAATTATTTTTTTCTAGATAATTGGCCTATATGTATTTT
Source organism: Yponomeuta cagnagella (assembly GCA_947310995.1). Taxonomy (NCBI): domain Eukaryota; kingdom Metazoa; phylum Arthropoda; class Insecta; order Lepidoptera; family Yponomeutidae; genus Yponomeuta; species Yponomeuta cagnagella. The sequence goes on from OX371284.1 coordinate 3,887,354, forward strand.
GCAAAGAAAAAAAAATCTACGGTGGCAGAACCAGTTTTTAATGCCAAATCGTAACCTACATACTTAAGGAATTGTACAATTTAGCAATTTAATAACCACGAAGACACATCTTATTTTCCACAGAGGAATATCTTTCGTCTTTGCATCTACGTAATGAGATGATTTATAAAGTGTCCTGTGACACCTTTACTCACACTAGATGGGTGAAGGGACCACTCGGACGCTGCAGTGCCTGGGACATTGTGTTTTGAGGGTTCCTTAGTCCGACTAGGAACCCTTAGAGTTGCGCCAGGTCCATCTGTCTGTCCGTCCGCGGCCTAGCGCAGACCGGTGGTACTAGAAAGCTGTAATATGGTATGTGTATACACACTCTCTCCCTGAGAGAAGGCCTGTGCCCTACAGTGGGACGTATATAGGCTGCATATGCTATACACATTTAGCCATAGTTACATGCCCGCACTGGGAATCGAACCTGAGTCCCTCGGTTTCGAGTCCATTGTTCTACCCACTGGGCTACCGCCACTTATAAAGGAATAGAGTGTGGGTTATACACCTCCACGCTTTCCTTTAGAGCAAGCTAGTGCTAAAAAGGCTAGTGGCCTATATCCATCCCACTGCAGGTCACTGCTCTTATATTCATCATCATCAACCCATTATGTCCCCACCGAGGGGCACGGGTCTCTTCCCTGAGGAAGGTAAAGGCCATACTCCACCACGGGAGCCAAGTCCGGATTGGTGGAGGCTTGTAGACTAGTGGCTCGTCTACTGTCAGAAGTTGTCAAGCCGCCCTAAGGCCTCTGACTTGGCTTAACGACTGCCATCTATCGGCGGCAGCCGGCACCAACAGCTTAACGTGCCTTGTGAAGCACGGAACCGCTCGGAAAAATGCCACTAGCGTTAAACATAGACGGCGACCCATCCATTCACTGAACGCGCCCTGTGTTGCTTAACCTTCGTGATCGTTTAAGATCACTCAGGCAGCCGGGGCTACGAGCGATTCTTGTACGAGCGAGCTCTTATATTGCGCGCACCAAATCTTGAACGATTCCAATCGTCTAACTGTCAAATTCCATACAAATTGCTATTTGAAACGTCAGGATTCCGTCAGAATTTACTGCGCATAATTAGACCTCAGATCATAAGCAGCCTATATACGTCCCACCGTAGGGCACAGGCCTTCTCTCAGAAAGAGAGAGAGTATGGGCTTAATCACCACGCGTGCCCACCGCGGATTGGCGATTTCAAGCGCTGAGGTATGTGAATAGCTCAGACACCCAGGTTTCCTCACGATGTTTTCCTTCACAGTTAACGAGTGGTACTGCTACTATAACTTCACAAATGTACATAACTTAGAAAGAAAAGTCATAGGTACGCGCCCGCACTGGGAATCGAACCTGGGTCTCCCGCTTCCGAGTCCAATGTTCTACCCACTAGGCTACCACCGCTTCACTACCCACTAGGCTGCCACCGCTTCACCTCAGATCAGAGAGTACAAAATATATCGTCACATGTGCACGTAAACATCCGATGATCCGAGGCAGATTCCTGGAAGGCAGCGGCTGGATGAGGATGGCCGAGGACCGAAGGAAGTGGGGGAGGTCTACGGCCAGCAGTTGAAAAATGTGGGCTGGTTGATTGATTCTGACTTTCAACCCTACAACTTCAAAATAAGACAGATTCAACGAATAATGCTCGATACTGAAAGGTTCCTTAAAGTTAAGATAAGATAAGTCGACCTCGTGGCGCAGCGGTAGTGCATTTGCATACCATGCGAGAGGTCCCGGGTTCGAATCCCGGCTGGGCACAAAAAAAAACCCAGGTCTTGGATGTTTACATGTTTGTGATGTCGTTGTTTCTGGTTCCCACGACACAGGGTATCCTAGTGTGGGGCCAGAAGCAATGTATGTGCCTGTATGTAAATGTTAAAAAAAAAAAAAAAAAGATATTATGAATATTTTTTATTGTATAACGGAAAAATAATTACAGAAGCGGCAGTTACAAGAGAAAAGGTACCAGTTATACTCTAAGTAAAAATACTCCAGGAGGAACTCGAAATATACACCTAGCAACAAACAAAGTGTATCCTCATTGTCATCGTCAACACATGTGTAACGCCGTCATTAAGCAATTAACATTAATTAGGTCTAGTGAACTGTTCTCGCCGCTTCCTACTTCAAGATGAACTGTTGGACGGTGTTATGCAAGAAAGTGACAAGAAGCGACATGATTTATTTTTTGCCCGGACTTCATCCGCATACACTTTCGATCAACTAAAGTCCACGCGGTGTTTAAACTGGTGTTAAATGAGATATATATGCTTTTACCGCATGGAATTAGTTGTAGCAATATCACTCGCTAACTGTGAAGGCTAACATCTTGAGGAAACCTGAATTTCTGAGGTGTTCACACAACTCAGCGGTTTAAATGGCTAATCCACGGTGGGCACGCGTGGTAATTAAGCCCATACTCTCTCTCTGAGAGAAGGCCTGTGCCCTGCAGAGGGACGTATATAGGCTACATAAAAAAGGGGACATACTAAGTTTTAAGAAAACTCGACCATAATTATTTTACTCCCCGCACCAACTTTGGCGCCTCTTTCCACCCTCTCCTAAGAGGCTCCCTTTCATTCCTATGTTGAATCTTGAAAACAGTAAAATAAGGGTTTTCGCGATGGTAGCGGAGCGGGAGAACGCCGGCTTCTCATTCGGGAGGTTGTGGGTTCGAATTCTAGCATGTACCAATGACTTTATTTTCTAAGTTACGTACATTTGTGAAGTTGTAGTAGCAATACCACTCGCTAACTGTGAAGGAAAACATCGTGAGGAAACAAAAAAATATCTGAGGTATTTAGATGCCTTTGCTCTTGCTACGTACAATGGCCCAACTAAGAAGCTAAGCGCGAAAATCTCAGGACCAACTAGAACTAGCAATATTTTAAGGAAAAGTTAATTTTTTCATGATAAACTATAACATAAATGATTTAAAGGTAATGACGTAACATTTTTGTAGATAACCGTGATTTTCAACATTTGGTTCGAAACTGTGACCACAGTAGCGTATAGGAGGCCCTGTGACCAGGTGGAGCGACGAAATCCGCAAAGCGGTGGGCAGTGACTGGAAAAGAAGAGCCGAAGATCGGGCTCAGTGGCGGTCTTGGGAGAGGCCTATGTCCAGCAGTGGACTGACACCGGCTGATTATGATGATGATAATGATGTGACCACAAATCAAAGCGCTACAAAGTACCGTTGCATTGAAAAATGTTTTCTTTTACAATAAAGAACTATCCATACAACGGGCCGGGAACTTGCAGGCGGCACGATTGCAATCTAAAATAATCCATAAATTTATAAGGTTAGAGACTACCCTGTGAAGTTCGACGACCACTGATGGCCCGTCGCCGTTACACAAGGCTGGTCTTTTTTTTGCCCTCTCATATTTCAGTCTCTAGCATCATAAGTATTTAGGGATTATTTTAGATTAAAATCATGCCACCCGCCCGTCGCCAGCCTGTTGCCGTTGTAAAGTCGATATACCTTAAACACTTACGGGCGTGGGCTAACAAGCGCCAAGGAGGAAATAAAAATATTTTTACTCCCTTGAGCCCGTGAAGAGTCTAACCATATATTCTGTGTGCACTTAAATTTAACGTTATAAATTAAATTCATTACTGGTTACTTACGGCATGAACCCAATTCTCTATCCCAACATCCTCTGGTTAGTCAAAAGCAGGATGTGAATATTAGAACTTTAAGTATTGTTCTAGATTTCGACTGAACTTATAAACAGGAATGGGAGGAGGAGGCCTAGGAGACTAAGAAACGCAACTTACGATAGTGGTTCGTACAGTGTACAGTACAAAAGTACCTTGTTCATATTGGCAGCCTCGAAAATCAAATAGCCGAAATGGTTGCCAACGTCCGACAAGTGACGGCGCATAAAGAAGAAGAATTTTATTGTGAACTAACCATCGGTACCCGAGATAACAAGACTTTTAGCGTGATTTATTATAAGTATACTAGCTGACGCGGTAAACGTTGTTTTGCAATTTTAATTAGCCTACGACCTATTCTCAGACCTACCAAATATACACAAAAAAATTCATAAAAATCGGTGAAGGCGTTTCGGAAGAGTTCGATAACAAACACGAGATTTTTATATATTAAATAGCTGACCCGGTAAACCGTTTTACCGTTTTAATTAGCCACATTATCTTCGCCATACTCCATTTCCTTCCGTGGATGTCGTAGAAGGCGACTAAGGAAATCAATTACCAGGGCAGCAGCGTCTTCCTGAGATTCCAACCGTATACTGCGATCGCAGCCCGCCTGCCAAGCGTGGCGATTATGGCAAAACCACGATGGAGGCCTATGTCCTGCAGTGGGCGTCAAATGGCTGATGATGATTATTTTCGGGTTCCGTAACCCAAAATGAAAAAAACAGATGCCTTATAGGATCATTTCGTTGTTCACCTGTCTGTCTGTTAAGACTAGAGATCGGATTATTAGCAAAGAAACGGATTTGTCTATTTCTCGCGTGCGGGATAGGGTGAACCCTATCACGCATGTTACCGGGATTGAGCTAGTACCTTTACAGTTATGTTTATGTTACCAGCGAGATAGTGTACAAATTGTCTTCAGTTAGATACTTAGCGGTAAGTACTTATTATCCGGGTGAAAGTTCGGCAATCTTTTGGCAATCATCCTACGATGGACAACTCCATTGTGGAACACGGCAAATGATGATTTGGAATAGATGAGATGGATTTAAGAGTCTGAGCCATCAGTATTTTGGTTCTCAGAGCATATCTAATATACCCACGGTTTTTGTAGTAATATTAAATCGCTTAAGCTTTGTTAAATATGACTCTACTGACGATTTCGTTGGGTATAGTACGGTATCAGTTTCTTTGGCAAAAACTTTGATTAGATTGTTTTTAGTCTCTGGAGTAAGTATAAAGAAGTAAGGTAATATAAGTGTTCAATTGATAATTGTGACGCATTTTCTAACCCAATATATAACGTCCAGAGTAAGGGTCTAGAATACAAAGTGCGCCAAAGTGGCGACCACCGTTTATACTTTTCGAGGCATCCCATCGTTTATGATAGCACAACACGTTTGCCTTTATTTACAACCCTGTATTATTTCAGATATAGATTTCATCCGATAACATCTATGTAGAGCGAAGGATTTAGTCACGCGTATTTTGTAGCGATAGCAGAGACAAGGATGTGAGTGTTATTATTTTTGTTTACTTCGAAAACAATGCACCTTTTTAAATAATTATATTTATGCAGCGTCCAGTTGTTACTATTTACTATTTAAGATAGGTGAAGTGATCACTCAGATGCTGTAGTGCCGGGGAGATATTTTATAGAGGAAGTTAGCTCAGCAGTTTCTCAGCTCAGTTTGGCCAAATAAGCTCAGGAAATGTTAAATTCAAATCCAAAGGAAAGACAGTGTCAATACCTACGTGCGAAGCTTACTAAACCACAACTAGTTTCAAGTTACAAGTTTCTTCGCAGAAAACAAGCGGTATGGCTGCTTAAAACTCACAAATTGTAACTTAGAAAACAAAGTCCCTAGAATTTGTTGTACTGGGATTCGCACCCAGAGAGAATGTGAAGCAACACTTCCCTTCTTCGTCGGTTGCTTTGATAACTTTTTCTACTCTGGTATTTCCCGAGTCACCTGGGGCCCATTTCATAGAGCTACAATCCATGGTTTACTATGACAATGCGGTGTACATTGCGAAGTAAATAAAACTTAAGATTAACAAGTAGGAAGACTCGGGTACGCAATATTCGTTGAATTGTCATAGTCCTTTTTTTTAATCATTGAAGATGTTACAATGCAACCTTAAGATTCCAATTCTATTCACCCTAAGCATAAAATATTTCTCAATTGGTCGGTTTGCTTGCTGACTCTGCCAGGCGTGCCGGGGTCGGGCGGCGAGCTGTGGGAATGTCTGCTCGTGAATCGCCCGTGGCTTATGACAATTTGCATTTTTTTGCCGGCTGTACTCGAGAGCAAGTGGCGAGGGGCAAGCGACAGGCTCCAGCAGACTGAGCTCTGACAAAGTTTAAGATATTATTTATTACTAGCTGTGCCCGCGACTCCGTTCGCGTACATTTCGATTTTTACGAAGCAGCATTTGTATGGGGGCCACGTCTTCTCATAACTGGAGCTAGAATTTAAATAGCCTATCCTGTGTCCCAGATGTCTATATGTTTTTATACCAAATTTCATCAAATTCGGATAATTGGTTTAAGAGTTATGGAGGAACATACATACATACATACACACATACAGAAAAAAATTCTAAAAATCGTGAAATTAGTTTCAGTATCATATATTGAGCCTATAAACACAATATCTCTGAAAACAAACTAACTTACTCCATGACCGACCCTTACAGATTTATTATTAGTATAGATTAATATATTTATTTCGGCGAAGCGGTGGTAGCCTAGTGGGTAGAACATTGGACTCGGAAGCGGGAGACCCAGGTTCGATTCCCAGTGCGGGCATGTACCTATGACTTTTCTTTCTAAGTTATGTACATTTGTGAAGTTATAGTAGCAAACCACTCGCTAACGGTGAAGGAAAACATCGTGAGGGAACCTAGGTGTCTGAGCTATTCACATACCTCAGCGCTTGAAATCGTCAATCCGCGGTGGGCACGCGTGGTGATTAAGCCCATAATCTCTCTCTGAGAGAAGGCCTGTGCCCTACAGTGGGACGTATATAGTCTGCTTATGATGATATTTATTTCAGAATAAATCCATCTCAAGTATTAGTAACAGAAAGTCTCGAGTCATTCGACAAGGTTCTTCAGCAATTCTTTTACTATCACAGCTGTCCGCCTGTGGAACGATCTGCTTTTGGCCGTAAGATTTTCACCGACCCTGTCAGTATTTAAGAGCACAGTTCAAAAATATTATTTCGCCTTAGTTTCAGTTTGTTTTTTTTTTATTTTTTTTCTGGTGAAATCTCTTCCTAGTAGTATGTAGGTATATTTTTCGTTCATCTACTCTCTTCATATGATAATTTTTATTTATGTATGTTTATTCTATATTTATTTCATATTTATGTACTTACCGTTATTAAATATATAAATATCTTGCTTAGTATTGTTTAGTTGCACCGACTACCCGTCATTTAGCTTCTCATTTTTTTCCATCAATGGTTGTCTGGAAGAAATTACTTTTAGTAATAATTAAGGCCGCCAATGTAGTGTACCATATTATTGTTAAATTCTCATATTTTTAACTATGTTCAGAAATCACAACTCAGGTTGGTATATTTTCAACGTTTATTGATTCACAAACATTTTGACAATATGATAACGCTTCGACAGTTCAACCGATAGTGCCGGCGCGCCCGTGCTGACCGCTTTTTATATCAACCGAATTTGACAGCTGTTTGACAGCTGTCAAGTGGGCAGCACGTGGGCGACGGAACTATCAAAACTTTACTTTTAAAAATACAAACCTAATGCTAAAAATAAGCGAGCGCACACTGATTATAGTAAAATGCCTCGAAATATAGTATTAATTATTTAAGATATCTAACAGTCGGCCTTTCCTGACAAACTTCACGTCCCGTGAAGAGGTAATCATATTAATTAAGTTAATACATAATTGCAATCACATTTTATTGAAATAGCAGTGAAATAATAATCCTAAAACATTAAACATTCACATTACGAAATAATGCCTGAAAAGCTGCTTAATTACTTTTAACAAGTCAAAACAATTCTTAACTCATATTGTACTGAAGCCCCATTCACGTCTCCAATACAGATTATAATTCAAAATAGTCTTAACTCACATACTATACTGAAGCCCCATTCACGTCTTCAGTACAGATTATAATTTAAATAGTATTAACTCACACGCTGTACTGAAGCCCCATTCACGTCTTCAATACAAATTATAATTCAAAATAGTCTTCTTAACTCACACACTGTACTGAAGCCCCATTCACGTCTTCAATACAGATAATAATTCTACTTTCAATTTATAAATAAGAAATATTTCAACTCGACCTATAATAACCGGCCAAGACCCCATGCATGTTCTTGGAACGGTGCTTACTTTTAAACTCTAACAAGACCCCATTCACGTTCTTGTCAGCGTTTTATTGGTTAATTTATCATAATCAACTTTTCGTTCATTCGTTCATTCATTCATATCAAAATAACTCGCATATTCTGTTTTAAATAAAAGTATCTTAAATTTATAAGATGCTCTCAATTATTTTATTTTACATTACACAAACTAAAATTTTGCTATATTTTTAATACAATCCTATTAAAATATCTGTAATTACACGTCACTTTTATCATCAGAATCCGAATAATTTCTCTGAAATACAAGCCAAGAGTGTATTTTATCAACGGGAAAAACTCCTTTAAATGGTCTGTTACCTTTTCGTGACAACGGGGTATCCTCTACTACGTATCTATCGTTGTCTAATACTTCTGAAATACGATAGGGCCCTCTCAATTTGGGTACCAACTTTCGACTTTTTCCGATGGAAGGAATATCCCTTTCTATTCTCACCAGATCCCCAACTTGGAAATTTGCAAGCTTTCTATGTTTGTCATATTGTTCTTTTTGTTTTGACTGAGATTTCTCGATATACTCTGAAACTTCAGCTCTGGTTTTTTCCAAATTATCAGCATAATCGCTTACGTCATCAGTAATATTTAGATTAATCAGTGAATCGTTTGTACCTATCAATTTAAGACCAAAGAGTGTTTCAGCTGGAGATTTTCCCGTTCCCTTGTTAAGTGTATTATTCAATCCCCATTGCACTTCCGAAACTCTTTCGTCCCATGTGTTTTCAGTTTTTCCATAATTAATGGCGGTAAGACTAGCCAAGACTGTTCTGTTATTTATAACGTTCTACTTGGCCATTTGCCCTAGGTGTAGCTACTGCATTTAAAACGTGTTTTATGCCCAATGAACTCGTATACTCTTTAAACTTCTTTGACGTAAAAGATGTACCCCTATCAGAAATTAAACTTTTGGGTGTTCCGAAAGTATGAAAATAATTTTTTAATGCTCTAATTGAATGTGACGTTTTAGTGCTTTTTACCGGTACGAGGATAATGAATTTAGTAAACGCATCTATAATTATGAGCAAATATGAGTTTTTCTTTTTGCTGCGTACAAAAGGGCCCAAGTGGTCGATGTGAATGGTATGGAACGGACAATCTACCTTTGGGATTGAGTGCAATACACCAGCCCTTTTACCGGCTGGTACTTTGGCGTGTGCACACTCCAAGCATGATTGGACATATTTTGTGACAAATTTTCTCATTTTAGCAAACCAATATGTACTTTTAATTTTGTCTAATGTCTTTTCCAAACTAAAGTGTCCAATGTCGTCGTGATTAGCTTTCACAACTTGCCATCTGACGCCCTTTGGTACCACCCAACGATCCCCATCATCAGTTTTTCTGTATAATAAGCCACGCTTTACTAAAAAGTTTTTCTTTATTTCTACTACGTTGTCACTATTTCTATCTTTAAGTATATCTAAAATTCTTTGTACCTCTGTATCACCCTGCTGCACCGTAGCCAACCAATCCACGTCAATATTTCTAATAATCAGATCATGTGGGCTGACAGAAACTGGGTTGCGGCTCAGTGCATCAACGTGAGACATAGCTGTACCGGGCTTGTAAATTATATTGAAGTCGTATTCTTGCATAATATTCCACCAACGGGCTACTCTATGTAACATATCTCTTTTTTCAAATGTCGCACGAAGAGAATTGCAATCAGTAACAACGGTAAATGGTATTCCTATTAAATATACCCTGAAACTTTGCAGAGATGTTACTACTGCTAAGGTTTCTAGGTCATACGACGTGAATCGAGACTCTTCGGGTGACGTTTGCCTACTATAATACGCTACAGCATTAAATGGGGCATCTTTGTTAGGTCTTTGTAATAGTATGCCAGCGATTCCTAATTTTGAAGCATCTGTATGCAATTGAGTCTCATAGTGAGGATTATAGAATGCCAAAGTGGGGCGTTTTATTAATTCCTTCTTTAACGTTTCAAAAGCACTTTTTTGTTCGGTACCCCACATCCAAGTACTATCTTTCTTCAACAGATTTGTCAGAGGTTTAGCAATAACAGAAAATCCTCTAACAAATCTCCTAAAGAAACTGGCTAAACCCAAAAATTGTCTAACCTTATGCTGATCAGTAGGAGTAGGGAAATTTTCTACAGCTTCTGTCTTTTTCCTGCCAGGCCTTATGCCTCCTTCATTCACCTCAAATCCTAAATAGTCTATGGATTCCATTAAAAAATTACACTTTGCGAGATTCAGTGTTATTCCAGATGCCCGGAATAATTCTAACACATCGCGTAATTTTTGTAGCCCTTCGTCCACTGATTTTGATGGAATTATAATGTCGTCCATGTATGCAAAGGCATCTTTGAATCGAGCGTTACCTAGTATCGTGTTAATTGCTTTCTGGAAGGTTGACGGCGCGTTGACTAGACCAAATGGCATCCGGTTAAACTCATAATGCCCATCGGGCGTGACGAAGGCAGTGAGATGTTTAGATGATTCAGCCATAGGTATCTGATAATATCCGGATGCCAGATCCAACGAGGTATAGTATTTGTTCCCTGACAAACTATCTAATTGATCATCTATGCGAGGCAAGGGGTAATGTTCTTTGCAAGTTTTCTTGTTAAGCCCTCTGAAATCTATACATAGACGGTAGTCGCCAGTTTTTTTTCGTACTAAAATTATTGGTGATGCATATTCAGACGTAGAGTTCCTAATAATACCAGAATCTTCAAGTTCTTTTACCATGCCTCTAACAACTTCGCGTTCTGAATAAGGAAGACGGTAAGGTCGATATACTACAGGGGTTGTATCACTAAGTTTGATGTTCATTTCGGTTGAGGAAATGCAACCTAACTCGTTGATCGAAAAAGCAAAGCAGTTCCGGTATTCATTCAAAAGATGTGTTAGTTCGCTTGCATAATTTTCTGTTAGGTTTTCATTAGTTTTAATCATAGATTTTTCGATCATCGAGACAGGGCTTAAAGCTGAATGCTCTATTCTATTCACGTGTAACAACTGTGCGCTGATTTAAGGGTGTGCGCGAATTATTGGTGTATTTTGTTCTAATATGCATCCTGAGTGACATATTCCTTTCACCACAATTTGCCCACAGCCATCAATTAATTTTATGACGCTTTGTATGACTTCATATTCTCGCTGTGAAAATTGACATAAACTAGGTTCGATAAATAAATCTCCTGTGTACTGAACGTCAGAACGTACTCTTATCTCACGGTATCCAATTACTTCTACCGTTTCATCAGCATATAGCATAATAGGTTTATCTGAATTCGAAGATTTAGTTGTTATTTTTAATATGTTACCCGTTTTGTAGACTACAATATGTTCCAATTCCGTGAAAGTCTGGCCAATCATTAAAGGGACTTGAAGCAAGTTATCAGGAACAACCAGAGCCTCTATACATGCATTTGCGCTGTCCATTGTGACGTCAATGTTACATTTTCCTAGACACATTACTTTAGAATCCCCAAATCCCCTTAAGATTGGTAAATCCGTTAAATTCCATGGCGATGCTAGATTCCTCGCTACTGATGCCCTAATTAGAGTACACTGACTTCCAAAATCAATGAAACACTCAATATTTTGGCCGTTCACCTTAACTATCTTGTAATACTTAGAGTCATTGTTTGGTTTTTGAGTGACATCTAGTCAGCTAATATTCTTACTGTTTCCTGTGTCCGTTGCTGTTGTTGGACATTGTTCAACCCTGTGTCCTACTCTGTGACACTTATCGCATCTTATAATCGGTTGTTTACATCTGTAAAATGGGTGTCCTTCATCACCACAGTTGTAACATTTTACCTGAGATTTATTTTCTTTAGTGTTTTGGTTTGGTTTGGCCAGTTTATTGTGCTGTTTACTGTCGGAAGTGCTTGATTGAGGCTGCGTATTAATTTTATCGGATCGCTTGGTAACCTTAGTATTTCGTAAATAAACCAGTAATTGGTCAGGCTCAGTGAACTGAACAGCTTCAGCACTCGTCCTTACTGTCCTGTCCTCTATTCCAAATAAAATGCAATCAATTGCGCTTTTACCAGTTATTTTGCATCTGTTTAGCAATACAATTTTTTCGTAGAAATATTCCTCTAATGAATCACCAAATCGTGCCTTGCATGCAAGCATTTCCGTCAGCAATTGAGCGTAATTCTCGTCACTAGGGAACGCTAATCTTAGCTTTTGTTGCCATTCGGACCATGAAAACAAAAGGCTGGGCAAACCCTGGTACCATCGTTGAGCCAGTCCCACTAATTTTGGCAGAGCATAATGGATTGTTTGTCGCTCTGACCAGCCATAAATTTGAGCACATTCGTTTACTTTAGAAATCCACACGTGAACAGTCTGATTACGTTTAGACGGATCGAATTCTGGTATAACATTTAAATTTGGGAATCGTTCATTGCCGGAATTTTTCATGTTGTTCATGAGTTCTCTAAATGCCAATAATAAAGATCCCGTACCTGAATCTCCATTGACGTCTTGATTAGACGACTGCGGCTGCTCGTGTTGAATGCCACTGTGAGACGGGCGCTGCGGACGCTCCGAATCATCCCATGCATGACTTGGCGCGCTGGCAGAACCACCCCGTGACTGGTGCCGCACACGCTGTGACTCGCTGTGTGACCGGCGCTGCAAGGGCCGTGAGCCGCTGCGTTTAGGACGTCTGGTGCGCCGTGTGACGCTCCGAGATCGGCGTGGCGCGTGCTCGGAACCACTTCGCGACCGGCGATGCGCGCTCCGTGAGCTGCTGCGAGTAGGGCGCTTAGCGCGCCGTGTGACGCTCCGCGATCGGCGTGGCGCACGCTCAGAACCACTGCGCGACCGGCGATGCGCGCTTCGTGATTTGCTGCGTGTAGGGCGCTTAGCGCGCCGTGTGATGCTCCGCGATCGGCGTGGCGCATGCTCAGAACCACTGCGCGACCGGCGATGCGTGCTTCGTGATTTGCTGCGTGTAGGGCGCTTAGCGCGCCGTGTAATGCTCCGCGATCGGCGTGGCGCACGCTCAGAACCACTGCGCGACCGGCGATGCGCGCTTCGTGAGTTGCTGCGTGTAGGCGTGCGTCGCCGGGTCTTCTTTTTCTTTCGATGCGATTTCTTGCGATTACGTGGCGGCGGTGTTGCTGCCTCTGAGCTGCTGATCTCTTCTCGTTTTCTCTTGCGCGAATTGCGAACCATGATGTGTAGGCGCTTCAGGTCCTTTTATTGAGTGTTGATGCCACCCAATAATATCCCACTTCTGAACTTTTAACTATGTTCAGAAATCACAACTCAGGTTGGTATATTTTCAACGTTTATTGATTCACAAACATTTTGACAATATGATAACGCTTCGACAGTTCAACCGATAGTGCCGGCGCGCCCGTGCTGACCGCTTTTTATATCAACCGAATTTGACAGCTGTTTGACAGCTGTCAAGTGGGCAGCACGTGGGCGACGGAACTATCAAAACTTTACTTTTAAAAATACAAACCTAATGCTAAAAATAAGCGAGCACACACTGATTATAGTAAAATGCCTCGAAATATAGTATTAATTATTTAAGATATCTAACAATATGTAATTTCTGGTGTACATACAATAAAGAATATTCTATCTATCTATCTATATTAGTAACTAAACCTGGGAAATAGGGGCATGATTTAATTTAAATATTTAGTGGACCAACAGCGGTGGTAGCCTAGTGGGTAGAACATCGGACTCGGAAGCGAGAGACCCAGGTTCGATCCCCAGTGCGGGCATATACCTGTGACTTGGTTTTCTAAGTTATGTACATTTGTGAAGTTATAGTAGCAATACCACTCGCTAACTGTGAAGGAAAACATCGTGAGGAAACCTGAGTGTCTGAGCTATTCACGTACTTACCTCAGCGCTTGAAATCGCCAATCCACGGTGGGCAAGCGTGGCGATTAAGCCCACACTCTCACCCTGAGAGAAGGCCTGTGCCCTACAGTGGGACGTATATAGGCTGCTTATGTATGTATGTATGCATTTAGTGGATCCGCGCACACGCGTACAGATCCAGTGCCTGAAAATGTAGCAGTCAACTTTGTCTCAAATCACACTCAGGATGCTGTTAGAGCTCCCCCGCACTCTGCGCAGTATTGAAGCAGTTCGCTTTCTAATAATAGATCAAAATACATTAAAAGGCTTACATGTCTAAGTAGTACTCGTATATCATAGAGTAGAAATCATCTACCCTGGCTTCAGCAAACATACCTAACCCTTATAGATTTTATCCTACTAAGTAGTATTATTGTTTGATCTGAGGCAGATTGCTGGCAGTGGCTGGATGAGGATGCCCGAGGACAGAAGGAAGTGGCGTGCCTTTGGGGAGGTCTAGGTCCAGCAGTGGACGTATATGAGCTGAGTGATTGATTGAATGTTATTGTTCTATACAAAATAACTCTGATATGGAATTCATTAGAACGAGAAAGAGAGGACGTGCTAAAACCATCTCAAGATGGGACAGGACTTTGCTTTTACAGGGTGATTCTGAAATCGTTAGCAATCATCATTCAGCCACAAGAAGTCCACTGCTGGACACAGGCCTCCTCCATGGATTTCCAAAAAGACCGGTTGGAAGCGGCCTGCATCCAGCGCCCTCCTGCCACTTGGATGAGGTCATCTGTCCATCTTGTGGCTGGCTGGTAGCAATATTTTGAGGGAATTGTGAAAATTAGTATTATTAATGATTTATCAAGTAATGTAAACATATTTGTAAATATTCGTGATTTCCGACCTTTCTTTATATTTTTCGGAAAATGATTTTGGGTAAAAAAACTTTAATTTTTTCAAAACTAGCACCGTAAGTTCCTTCTTCTTCTTAACGGGTCGGTGACAAAGCATTCAAATTTTATTGGCCCAGAACTCGGCCATGCGCACACCAGCTTCCGAAGCCTTTTGCAAATCCTCACGAGTGCGGGTAGTAGGGCACGAGGGACATGCAGTGACATGTCTCATAGTTCGTTCCTAAATCATGGTTGGAATGCAAGGATGCGTTCTTGTTAGAATGTCCCCTTAAAACTCGGTGAACGAATTCAAATTCGCCCTGTAGTGGTCTTCGTTCTCTTATGCCTCGTACCACGAATACAGCCTACGGCACTTACCGTGCTCAGCTAAATCTTGCCTTTCTTTTTGATTGCCGCCTTTTTTGCCGACACACTAGTGCGATACACTGCCCGCTAATTGTTATAAAAACAGTGCTACTCCGCCGTGATATCGAGAAGTAAATACAAAGAAGGGGTAAATAAGTTACAGCAGGCTAGAAAGATTTTATAGATAAATGTTCGTGGCTGATTGATACGTGGATGATTTGTACAATTAAAGATTTCTTCTATAAAATTACCAATTTGCCTGGATGAATTTTTTACACCTGTATGGGATAGGGTAAGTTACAATGGGGCTGACATGCGTCCATAAGGTGCCCAAGCCCCTAAATAAAATAAAGATAAAAAAAAGGATAGCGTAAGTATAGCGATAGGTGTACTGCGTGAGATACGAGCTTATATTTAGTTTCATTCAGCTTTTGTCTAGGTATAAAAACCTATTTTGTCTAGGTGTAAACAAAAATAAATCATCATCATCATCATCAGCCATTTGACGCCCACTGCAGGACATAGGCCTCCTTCGTGGTTTTCATAGGTTTGCCATAATCGCCACGCTTGGCAGGCGGGTTGGCGATCGCAGTATGCGGTTGGAATATCAGAAAGACGCTGCTGTCCGTCTCCTGGTAATTGATTTCCTTAGTCGCCTTCTACGACATTCACGGAAGGTAATGGAGTGACGCTATTCTTAATCCGGCGCCACACGGAACAAAAATAAATGCATAGGTGCTATGTAAGTCAAGAATGTGATTATAGGGTTTGTTATTGAATACCTATGTCGATATTATTATTATTATTAATACCTTTATTGCACATAAGTAAAAAATACAATGGCAATAATATTACATATTGCTTTCCATATCTTGATTATTTCTATCAACGCTTTCTTTACGTGTAGACCAAGCTTAATGAAATGAAATGTACTTATAGGGAATTTGTTTTACCTATTGAAAGAAAATCAGGACGATTATGTCAATCATATCCATCACTGAGAGACTACGAGTACAAACATTTACAGTCTTATAAAAACACGATGCCTTAAAACACTCCTCAGAGACAGTTGAAATAATCCGTGGTGAAGGGAAAGAAGTAAACACAGATTATTTGAACTGCCTCTGAGAAGTGTTTTAGAGGAATAGTGTTTTTATAAATGAGTTCGTTTGTCTCACCGTCACATCGCATTTTTGTTTATGTTAGGTTTGTAGAGCTATTTAAACCTCATGTATAGCGTGACGTGACTTTTAAAGTTGGTACGAACTTTTGGCTGGATTTTTTGTGATACATACTTATTATAGAGTGGTATAGTGTTTTTGCAGGCCGTGCGTGTGTGGCAAAATAATACCTTATTATTTCTGCCGAGGTGGTTTACTCTATTTTAATATGGTCTCATCAAACCCGCGACCAGTTAGTGGAGATACTCAGCGGTATACCAATTTGTTTGATAGATAGATCACCACACCTTCCGTTAGGTCAAACTACCGGAGTCTCGAAAACGTGAGTAATTTTACAAAAATTATTATTGACATTTCGATGTGCCAGATTGTAGAGTTTATGTATTCTAGATATAAAGGCATCGCAATCATATGTTATGTTCTTATTATGTTCAATGAACCTCGCAAGTCTGCAGCACCTCTGCTGTCATGTAGGTGATGGGGTACTCAAATGTCATGTGGTGATTCATAAAGTGGTTCCGGTTAAAATTCACACATTTTTTAATCTAGAGAGATGTACCAAGATGCTCAATGGTGCTGGGAGCGAGTTTCTAAAACGCACAGTTATTGAATAGAGTTACTACGGTAATGGTTGTCTAATTGTCACTGTTGGTAGTCTAGTAACCAATCGCATGCCAATCGTTATAACCCGTGCCACCTAACTCGGCGCGTCACGCGATTCTTCGCGAGGGATGCCTATTTAATTTGCGCGGGTTATTCCATTAGATTGATATTGTATTGCTACTGCTTAAAAAAATATGAAATAGAGGCAGTAACATATATAGTAGTTCTCATATCATTCCACTGAAAAAATGTGTGTGTATTAGACTCTACGGCCATCAGACGCGACTAAGGGTCGCGACTATCGGACACGTCCGATGGTATGTGCTTAGCGTACGGCGTTGGTTTACAGCTTGGGGCACTTTCACACGCTCCGTCCAACAGATGCTGAAAATCATAAGCCCAGTCTTGCTGTCACAAGTTAGTGTGTGTCTGGGGTGCTTTATTGAGCTGTTTTTTTTTATATATAGCTGACCCAGCAAACGTTGTTTTGCGTATTAATTGTAATTAGCCTACGACCTATTCTCAGACCTACCAAATATACACAAAAAAATTCATAAAAATAGGTGAAGCCGTTTCGGAGGAGATCGATAACAAACACGGTGACATGAGATTTTTATATATTAGATAAATGTGGCAAGTGGCAGACCTTGGTTTTGCCAACCTCTCCGGGACACAGGCGCGAGTTTATATTATGTTTATATATAAATAGAGACAGTCTCTAGGTCGAGTCTTAGAGTTAGGAAAATAACTATTCGCTGCGGTACGCTCGTCTCATGCCGAATGGCATACAAAAAATTTGAAGAGAAGAAGGAAAACATCGTGAGGAAACCTGAGTGTATGAGGTGTTCATATACCTCAGCGCTGGAATTTGCCAATCCGTTTCATTTGCCTGTCTCTCTGAGAGAAGGCCTGTGCCCTGCAGTGAGACGTATATAAGCTACATAAAAGAATATAAAAACACGATTCCTATAAAAAAATCTCCCAATGCAGTTTATACATTCTGTGGTAATCTTTCCCTTTGCATAGGCCTTTTAAACTGTATTTGAGCAGTGTTTTAAGGCATCGTCCTTTTTATAAATAAGAATGTTACGGTACCGTTTAAAGCAATACGATTCCCTTAAAACCCCCATAGACGCAGTATAAATAGTCTACGGAAAGGTCTTTCCCTTGTAAAGTCTTTACCACAGACTATTTATACGCCATTTAAGGATTGTTTTAAGGAATAATGTTTTTATGAATAACACAATAACGGTCTTATTTATAAAAACTCGATTCCTTACAACACTTTAAAAACGCCGATTAAAATAGTCAGTGGCGGAGATTTTACAAGAAAAAGATTAAATAAACAGAGTTTTAGATTGGTTTTAGAGAAATCGTGTTTTTATAAATAAGGCCGAGTCTATACACCTGATACAGTGGACAGTTTCGACTGTGTAAGGTCTATATAGTTTAGGAATGTGTTTCCACTGGATACTGGGACGTCCCAGGCGGACATATTTCGACCAAATCGGGGATGTGATAGCAAAGGGCAAGATAAAAAGTACCCGAAACCGGCGTGGCAACGACTAATGAATGTTGAGGAAGCGAAAGTGATCTGTCAGGATCGTGGCAGGTGGCAGACCCTGGACTCTGCCTACCCCTCAGCGTGAGTTTATGTATGTACTACACTAGGCAGATGACGACACGATGCTTCGATGCCTGTTTCATAGAATTACAATTCATGGTTTACCATGACAGCTCGATGTACATTGCAAAGTCGATAAACCCACATATTAACGAGCAGGAAGACTCCGCTGCGCAATGTGCATCGAATCGTCAATAATAAACTACGAATTGTAGTTTTACGAATCGCGGCTGTGGACTGAAAAACCACGCCAGTCGTGCCGGGATTCAAATCCCGACCTAACGAATGTGAAGCAATTGAAGTAGCCAGCGAAAACTCGCTTCGGAATGCCCGAGCCGCGTGCGCAGCCCAAGCCTTGGGGCGCTTTCTCACGGCCCGGCAGATGGCTCTGTTTACAGCCAGCTACGCCCATGCCGCTCCACACTCGCTCTTATGCTAAGTGACATAAGAGCTGAGGTGGAACCTCGAATGTTGGCGGTAGAGACTACCGAGACATTGCTCGCGTGGTATCGTGACTGACTGATGTATCGCCAGCCAACAATATTCGAGATAAATCTACTCGCATAGAATATCTTTGTAGTAAGTACTTCGTAGTAAGTACTTACTTCGTAGCATAACACTGTATGAGATAGATTAGCGGTGGTAGCAGAGCAGAGGAAATACGGCCGCACATTCGTAGGAGCGAGGTCGTAGGTTCGAATCGCGGCATGTACCAATGACTTTGTTTTCTAAGTTACGTACATTTGTAAAGTAATAGTAGCAATACCACTCGCTAACTGTGAAGAAAACCATCGTGAGGAAACCTGAGATTGTGAGGTGTTCACATATATCAGCACTTGAAATTGCCAATCCGCGGTGGGCACGGGTGGTAATTAAGCCCAAACTCTCTTTGAGAGAAGCCCTGCAGTGGGAAGTATACAGGCTTCATAAAAAAAAACCTCCACACACACAACACAATCACTTGTCCTAGTCCCAAACTAGGATAGCCTGTGCTATGGTAACTAGGCAAGGACATCACAAACATGGAATTGATGTATAATTTGATGAAGTCTAATATATAGCCCAAGAAACGCACGACCCCAGTGCCCCATTTCATATAACTACAATTCATGGTTTGCTATGACAATTCGATGTACATTGCTTAGCCGATTAGCGCACAGATTACGAGTAGGAAGACTAATTATGCAACGTACATCGAATTATCATAATAAACTACGAATTGTAGTTTTATGAAACACGACCCCGCTTGGCGCTTTTGCTTAACCCTTTAGTAAAAAATTCTTCGCCGTGAGGGTTTTCTCACGCCGACAACCCGCATTACTCACTTATTCTGTTGTTCGCACATTACGCATACGTCCGCGAAATTATCCTGTCGAGTTGCGGAAAAATACACAATTTGACTCGAGACATGCATTCGAAAAAACCGTAAAACTATAGCCTGCATTTTAATAAAATTGGAATTGGCACGGGTAGCACGACGACACGAATCACGCGTTTTCACGCGTTCGAACGTCAGAAATCGACTTTCCTGTTGGTGTCCGAGATTATCAGGCGCCAAAATACTGTAGATTTCAATATTTTTGCGCCCGACGAAGCCAGTCTCTCTTTGTAACGCGCTCCTCCAGTAGGTACGTCAATTGTCAATTTTTTATATTTTAGCGCCACAAAACGCGCGACTCGCTCCTTCATGCTGCCTATGCTGTATATGACATCGTGATGTCATATGCAGCATAGGCAGCATCATCGTGATGACACGATGCACGCGTTTCGACGTGCTCAAATGCCAGTACTCGCCATTTTCTAGTACATTAATTGTAAAATTCCGCCATTTTAGTGCAACGTTAGGTATCGTTTCTACACTACTGCTCTAAAAATGTCAAGTTACGAGTAGTGTTCTTGTGAAGCCAAGTTGTCGAGAAGCAATGGATTCAACCTATTCACGTTTAGCGAGACCCATTACACGCGTTCATAGGTCATCCTCTGTTAGAGGGGTACTAATGTCTATGATTATAGGTTACGCCCGTATAGTCGATGTAACAAATTTATGGTTCTCAGTCCCTAACCTTTACAACTAGGATGGATATCAATCACTAGATTCGTCTGGGCTTTAGGTAAAAGCTAAAATGAAAGTAAAAAGTAAAACATAAAATAAAAATTTATTTGTATCTCTTATGAATGATAGATGGTATTTTCTCCGCAATATTTCTTTTGCTAAAAAAGGTCAAGGGTGGCTGGAAAAAAATTGTTAAGCTTTCAGAGCATACACGATACTATGATATAAAGTATAACTAAGAAGATTCATACAAACAAGAGATTTTAAGGTAAAGATTGTAAGTTCGTTTTAGGAGATAAGTACCCTACTTAAAGGATTAAAAAAAAATCTATCACCAGGATTTACAATGGCCGTTTAAGGTGGACTGGACATAGGCTACATTATCGCTGAATTCCATGCACGCGGATGAAGCTGAATCATACCTAGTATTAATCTAAAGATTAAACAGTATAATATCACAATGTAATCTCGGTTCATTAGAGTCAGCTACTGTTCCAAGTAGACCGTGTAATAAGCAATAAAAGCGAGTACCGAGTAAAACATATCATTTCGATATCGACTGTACATTTTTGGGTTCGGTAATGCCTCAGCCTCCGTGTTACTTATTGATTCTTCCACTCGTTTTTTTATGCCCTTGGGCAATAAAGTAATCGCCCAAGACATTAGAAAGGGGTTCATTAAATAAGCAAGATGTGTTACTTAATCCACGGAGAAAGAGATTCTTACACAATATAAAACAAGGCTTTCATTTAGCAAGTTCAGGTGAAACTAAAATAAAATATTTTTGTTGTTAGTCGTTTAGCAAGAAGATTCTAATTTAAATTCATGGTTCCCCGTTTCCACATAAAAAGGTTGTGTTAGTCACATGTTTTGCAGCTCAATAACGGACCGATTTTTATGGTTTTCGATTTGCGGGATTTATCTTCGCCCCAACTAATAGAATAACTATTAAAACATACAAAAATTCAAGATCAAAATAATTTACATTTATTGATTCTGAGGCGGCACAACGTCAGCCGGGCCAGATATTAATGAATAATTGTAATCGTCTAAACAGCATCAGTGCAGCAGCTGAAATCTGCAATCATGTTTAAAATATGTAACGAAAAAAAAAACTGTGTCGAGCCACGCGCAATGTAGGTTTCCGTAGAAAGAGGGTTTTTTTTATCTGCTTTACAGAAGTAACAACTTCATCGAAGTCATTTTCAATGGCTTTTGTACGAAATTTGACTTTTATAACTTGCTAGCCTATTACTCGTTAACTAGTACAGCCTACTTTTCCGGCGGGCGGAATACTTTTCCTTTTAAGAAGAAGAAGAAGAAGAAAGACATTTATTATAACAACAAGATACATCACAGAAACAAAATAAGCACATAAGTAACATAATATGCACAACAACAGAAAGAAAACTAAATACACAACAGACAAAACGAATAAATAAAACAGGACCATAGATGTAGCCTGTGGTGTAAGTTCATGATATGTGTAGTACCCTGAATTTTTTCACGTCTCTATAATCAACTATTTAGCCAGGAGAGGGGAGAGGTGGACGCCCTACGCGGACCAAAATTTGCGCTTTAAAGCTTAATTTTTCGCAAACGGAACCCCGAATAAAAAATGGTCCTCTTACACCCACAATATTTTTCAACGACCAATCCAATGATGCCCTACAAGATGAGGTAGACGAGAAAAAAGAATCATTCTCACTTTTCATGTTAGGGGAGGTGTACCTACAGGACAAAAAAGAAATCCAACATTTTATTCTTTAACTTTGTTGGCGTGATAAATATGTATACACATACCAAATTACAGCTTTCTAGTACCACCGGTCTTTGCGCTAGGCCGCGGACGGATAGTCACACAGACAGACAGACAGACGGACATGGCGAAACTATAAGGGTTCCTTGTCGGACTACGGAGCCCTAAAAAAGAACCTTCGTAAGAACTTGGCAGCCTGGCAGCTACCACCCCGCTACCGTGTTTTAGTAACATTCCATTCAGATTCGGAAAGCCTAATTCGAAATTTGAATTTTCAACGGTTCGCGTGCCAGTAAGGGCTACCTATTACCAAATTCCAACGTAATGTTCAAAGGAGAATGACCAAGTCCTTAGGACTTCCAGTAGCGAGGAATTTACTGAAACAACTACAAACTTTATATGACTTCACGGATCTTGTGAGAGTGGTTGCTTGTTCATTGTTAATTGCGTCTTTTTATTCCAACATTGAGTGAATCCTTAGGCGTTGTGGTTGTCATAGTTTTGGTTAGGTTTCCCACGAAATTATGCACTTGGGATATGGAAAGATCGTGTGAATGATCTCTGTTGCTATGCATGAGATTTTTGGGAGATTGAGACATAATTATTGCAATCTCAATGGAATTTGCTTCTGAATAGGTTTAGATCGGTTTTAAAAAAGCACGGAATCATATTCCAATCTACTATTACTGACAACAATTTGGAAGAATTTACACAATAATTGAACCGTGTGAAAGTGATTACAAAAAGATTATTCCGTGAATCGCGATCAAATCATGTAGTTAATTCTGATGATTGCCGTCCGCCGCGCGTTGAACTCTTTAATACATCAACATTTGGAAAGAAATCTGCTTATGGGAGTGGGCGCTGGGAAAAAAGATTAATGGTTGACTGTATCCTACTTATTGTTTTTGGTTGCTTTCTAAGGAGACACCTTCTAGACGACATGATGGTATGATGGGAGGAGACGGAATGTTATTTCTCAAAAACGGACAAAAATGCGTACATAAATGCTGGAAACATTTGAATCGTTTTTTGTTTTCATGAAAAAAGAGGCGGGTGGTCTTTGTCGTTAAAATAAATGGAGAAAGGAGTGAGATAGTAAAATATTGTAATTAAAATACTGTAATACACGTACCAAATACCTTGAAATTGTGGAGCTCGGGCATAATAGCGCACGGACGGCACGGTTCATCTATCAATTCGATTTTCATAAGTACTAGACATAAGGCGCTTTAAAGGTGTCATTTCGCGTACCAATTTCCAATTCAATTATCACTAATAACACGATAAAGGGTTCCGATGTCAAAACATAACTATTCAGGGCAGTTTACGAACCCACTTCACATTTTTTCTGAGGGTTTTGCAGGTGCAAAATGTAGAAAAAAAAGGATTTTATGGCGGCGCCTCGTATCATCTTGCCTTTTAGAGCAAAGGCACACAAATTACGACTCTGTTACTAGACTGCTAAAGCACAGAATTGTCTGTTTCGATGGAGGTGCAACTTTTAAAGTTTTTTTCTTTCCTAAACCTGTCGTGCGGATTCCGCAATTCGGCCAGTGATGCGAAACTAATGCACTTTACGCCCTAACCGTTAGAAGGATTTTCATGTTTTTTACGATTTTGAAGAACTCAATTTGTAGTTAATCGTTTTAAAAAAATGAATAAAAGAAAAACACTTAGATATCTGGAACAGCCAGGTGTAAAAACACGTGAAACGAAGGCTAAATAGCAAAATATTACATATCATATGAAAGCTATAAAAACTATTGTAAAAAAAAAACAAGGCATTCAAAAATAAAATAGTCTCAAGTAGAAATGGTTAAAGCAGACGGCGCTACGAAGCCTGTCACCTCCTAACCTAAGCAAACACTTCGTGGAACACTGGCCATTGTATATGGTTGATAATGCAGTTAAAAATAAAAACGCGGCAAGTGCGAGTCGGTCTCGCCCACCGCGGGTTCCGTAAAAATTTGTAGGTACTTACATATTGTAAATAGTTCAGTTTTTTCCGAGCCATTCCCGAAATTCAAAGACAATTTTTTTATGATTAATTACAAATGTATAGTTTTCAGATTTTCCCCGTATTTGTAGCATAAGACGATATTACTTGCTAATTTTCATAGTCCTAAGTCAACGGAAAGTACCCTATAAATTTTGATGTGCTTGAGTGTCGAAATATACGTTTTTTGCTGTACAAACGGCCGCAACTTTTTTTACGTTAATTTAGAAGTTTGTTTTTTCACAGCTTCAAGGGACTGTAGATCTGAGTATATATATCAGATCGCAATTTTGTGACGGCTTTACGATAGCTGGAAACAAAAAGGAAAATATTGCGGAGCTAATTAGAGTAGATAGCTTAGGGTTAGTGTGGAACGCGTGGAGGTATTAAAACCATACATATATATCTATCCAGCTATCGTAAAGCCGTCACAAAATTGCGATCTGAGACAAGATACTTTATTGCACGCATAAAAGCACACAAATAAAACACAACATTTACAGAAAAATTAACAAGTGTACATGGCGAGCTTATTTCAGCAGAAATCTCTTCCAGCCAACCCTTGATGTGGTGATACGAAGATTATAAACAAGGGGGGAAAGTGTACAATAAGTACTATATGTTAAGTACTACATGTTAACCCAATACAATCATACATATCATCATCCATCATCAAGATAACCTGTCAAACGATCCAAAATTACTAACACGCAAACACAAACTCCACAATCTTCCACCATCTCGCAATACCACCAAAATGAAAATATGTGAATCAAAGCGATCATTGTTCTCGCATTCTCCCACTGTGTGTTTGGTTGTTTAGCGGCAATTTGGGCCATTCTCGCGCGGAAATCGATTTTTGTGGCCATTAGAGCGCTTCCTTTCACGGCATGCCTAATAGATGGACGGTGTTTAGTCACTGAATCGTTCGGATCTAAAATACTTTTGACAAAATCTCGATGTAATCGACAAAGACCTAACCCTGTTTAAAGGGTGACCTGGTAAGCATCTCCAGTTGAAAAAAACATCATAAACCTCAATAACGGCGATAGCTATTTTTAGAACCTAGGGTCAATAACCTAGGACTAAAGTCCATTAAAAGAAAGGAAGGAAGTCGATTAAAATCGATTTCCGCTAAAAAACAGTTATTGCCAAAAAATGCTTTAATTAAACTACCAAAACTCTAAGCATGCATCAATGTTTGCATGCTAATTCTCAAAAGTGAATGTATTGTCAAATGTTTTAATGACATTTTCTTTTCCGATCCATTGATTCATACGGCCATCTATCTGTCTGTTCATTCGTCCATATACAACTATCTATCCATCGTTGGTCTGAAGGGCATCCATCGACTGCCTCGTTGGTCAAGCGGTATCACGTTTGATTGTCATGACAGAGGTCGCGGGTTCGATTCCCACTAGGGGCTGCCGTATATTTATAGAAATGGTGAGACCACTCTGGGTGTTTTTCCATGTTAGATGTCCTTGACTGGTTACCATATCACAGGGTATCCTAGTTTGGTACCACGATAAGTCGGCTGTCCAAATTCAAAACCTAGTATCTAATACATATTTTCTAAATTTCTTAGGAGACCAAAAAAAAAACAGGAGGGTCACTTTGTAGGCTAACATAACTACTAGGGTTAGAGTTTCAGGGGTTGGACCAAAAGATGCGTTCAATACTTGGCTGTAGTATCACATACTTTTAGTTTCTGTTCGTAATTTAGTCAAGATCTGTCTTGAGACTGACATAAGTCTCGCCGAGGGCTGTTTTAGTGAAATAGTTTTTTTATAAAGACTGTCACTGTGACTGAAAAATAAGACTGTCAGTGTTTGCTCAGTATGTTATTTCACTAGGGTAACAAACAATTGTGCAATAAGTGGTAACAGTAGCTTATAGTAACAGGAATTTCCAAGTATTTTAAGTAATTGTAAAATGAGAACGCTTGCCACGAATTGGATTAAACAAAAATGTACACAGAGATAACTACTGAGGGCTCTCCAGTAGCTCTCATGTACAGTCGAAAGCAGGTCAACCTTTATTTTTTTGTTGTAAAGTCGCCCTATATTTAACTGGTTGAAGTGCGCGTACGTAAAGGTTGAGCTCTCCTAACAAGCATTCTTCGAGGCACCCCATGATATCACACCGAAGGAATCCGGCGACATCAAGACGAAGCCCACAGGTGTGTTTGTGATGTTGTTTACAGCGGCCCGAACAATCGCTGGCTGCATATGGAAGCGATGAGTATGCGATCGGTGACATCACAACGCCAGTGGCGTACTCAGGAAGAAGACGAGTTGCTATAATAATATAGCCTCTCGTTCATACAATATAGACAGCAATATTGTATGAGCAGCAGGCAAATACTTACACAGTCAATTTCTTAAATTAACAGCGTTATATCTCTTTTCCCTTCATCAATTCTCCAATTACAGGGTGCCTGGAAAAAAATACAATGCATATATGTGATTCTATCATATCATAATACAACCCTGTGAAATCGTGTGAAGCATAGTGATATACTAAATAATGTTCCCTGTAACAAACGAGTAAAAACTTACTAAATTGTAGAATTTTGATAGTTTAAGACCGGCCAATTGGGAGTCGGACACCCTAAGAGAGTAACGGCGGCGGTAATATTGAGAACGTTATACAACAGCTTTCACCCTTCAGAATTTTGAAATGTTCTTGGTTTTAGAATAATATGTAAACTCAGTTAATTAAGGAACAAATTTCAAAAGGCTAAGTTTGAAGTTTGTGTGTCCCTTTGTTCTCAAAAATTATCAAAATAGATTTTGATAGATTAAGTCGCAGTTTCCGAGTTACTTTGAATAAAAATAAAGGTAAATATGGACTATGGTAATATAGTAGACTTTTTGTTTGTAAAGTTAAGTGTTCTCGACCAATCTATTTACACACGAGAAAATTCGTCTTGCTTCTCTTGCACTGTAAGTTACGTAGTCCTGATTCAGGCCTCCTGAATACGTCTCTGTCCAAGAGCGGCTAAACAGGCCAACAGATAGTGTTTGCTCCGTTTCGTTTAGCGAGCTCCAGCCTCGTCCATCTGGTCTCAATTACGCGAGTGCGTTGCTATTTGCTTTTCTTAATTGTTCTTATTTGTTGCATGAGTTGAAAGGGGTTAGGTATACAGAATTTTTCGTTCAATCTAAGCAGTTCAATGTTTAAAATATGTTCGTAGTGTATTCCGGCACGTTCACTGATGGAGATACTTTCACGCACATGAGAAAGTTATCAGCTTCTTCTTTTTAAAATTTATTGACTTACGTTTGTATCACAGTTTTAAATTTTATAAATTAGGTATTCGCCAAACTGCGTGGCAGTTTGTTGGCGAATTCATCGCACTCTTTTAACATTTTTTTTTTTTTAAATAGTATTAGGTAACAATAAACTAAATTTTAAAGTTTTCGAGAAGCCATTATAGCTTAAACCAATGAGTGTATTACTTATTAGGGGTGGTCAGAAGGTATATTATATTGTCTTAATAAATGAACAGCCCCCTCTAAAAATAAAAGAAACCCTGAAAACGATCAAAGAGACCACCGCGAAAATACCCAAAAAGCGGAATGGCCGGTCACAAATAGCCACGTGCCTCAAAGTGGCCAGTAATTATGAAGAGGAAATTCCGTAACGAAAAGACAAGGTGTTATGTCGTGGTTTTGGTCGCAAGCTGCCGGCGATTAAGCGCCTGCCTACCATCAGGTGCTCGAAAATTCGTAAAGAAAGGTGCGCGCGCCTCGACGCCATAAAATAAATTCGTAAAAACGAAAAAAAAAAACTGAATTCAACAGTCCCCCGATCACCCGCAATGTAATTGCCGGAAACAGGACCAACTGCACGATTAATTATACGCTAAATAGGTCAGCCTATTATTGTTTCTTTGGCGCCAAGTTGCAAACGCACATCTATGCCCTACGACGGCCTAGGAAGCGCCCTCCCGCGCGAACATTGAAATGTCACTGCAATCACAAAGTGAATTTCACAGAGGGTAACTGCCTTACATGGATTGTAGGCACATGTTTAGCTTACATAGTACCTAAACCTCGACAGTGCGTGCTGCTGTTTAAGACGAGGAACGACTGATTTTGGGGATTTGTTATAACCTACCTTTGATCTTGAGTCGGACAACCAGACGGCTGGCTCATATGCACGCATTCAGAAATTCCGCAAATTCGCACCAAGCGAATATTTTATATTAAGAACGGCAAAGATGTGGAACGCGTTGCCATTGTCTGTTTTTTGAGAGCCATATAACCTGGGTGTCTTTAAAACTAGAGTCAACCAGCATTTAACAGGTTAATACGTAAAATCTTAGACCCACCCCCAGTTTCTCGTACACTAACACGCTGTTAATAGCTGTTAATTGACCAAAGTTCATACAAAAAAAAACCACTGACAGCTGTTAACAGTAGATTAACAGCTTGTCAGTTTACGAGAAACCGGCGGCCAGTCTAGGTTAACTATCAGACGTGACTGGGGTCGACGTAGGAGGACGTAGGACATGAAAGGCGTGACGACCTCCGGCGGGGCACCGACCAACGTGGCAGTCACTTATTGACATTGTTAGGGTTCCGCACCTTAAAAGGAGAAAACGGAACCCTTATAGGATCACTTTGTCCATTCCAACCGTCTGTCAAGACCCTTTATCGCGTGGAGGTATCAAGTTGAAATTAAAACCATATACTCAGGTCTACAGTCCTATGAAGCTGTGAAAAATCAACATCTAAGTTAAAACGTGAAAAAAGACTAACGGCCGTTTCTGCCGCAAAAAACTTATATCTCGAGGGAATGTTCTCAAGGGAATTAAAATTTATAGGGTAGGTACTTTTCGTTGACCTAGGACTATGACATTTGGTAAGTAATATCGTCTTTTACTACAAGGATACAGGGAAAAATCTGAAAACATTTACAAATCTGTATTTGTAAATTAATCATAAGAAATTAGCCTTTGTAGTTCGGGAAAAGCTCGGAAAAAACTGCAAGACTCGATTCCTGGACTATGGAATATGTAGGAAACACTAAAAAAATACTTTTTTAAGATTTTATTCTACCGTTTTGTCGGCGAATTTCAGCTTTCTCGTACTAATCGTCTCTGAGCTAGGCTGCGAACAGACAGACGGGCAGACAGACAGACAGACGGACGGACATGGCGAAACTATAAGGGTTCCTTGTCAACTACGGAACCCTAAAAATTCGCGTATTTTGTCGAAACCTGTGAATTACAAAATTCTTAGTGGGCTTACAGTTTTGTCACTGTACACTGTATCTTTTTGGGATATGAGCGTTCGAATAAGTTCCATCATGTAAGCGGTCAGTCTTCTGTTTAGTACACTTTACATCTAGGAAGTTTAGAAATAGGAAAATTGCGCGCCCCCAGCTGTCGTCCTCGAGCAGCAGTAACGGTGCCACGTGCTGTAAAAAAAAACACCGGGGGCAAGATGGCGGCCTGCACTTGACATTTCCAATTAATTTGCGCGGGACATCTGTGCCGTTAGCAGCTGAGTGGGATTACGTACGCAGCGTGTGCCGATAAAGGGTTGGGGTGCACGTACGCTGACATTTCTTCGCTCATCAGCTGTGGCTGTTATCATTTAATGTTGCGTAAATTGTGCAGAATAAAATTGTTGCGAGCGGTTTCAGTGGCCATGAAAACTTACTAACACGAGCCTACCTACATTCGAACGAACACGAACGAACCTAACTGTTGGTTGATTACACGTCTTCAGTGTACACGTGATGGACAGAGTGGATTTTCTTTGATACCTTCTTCTTCAATGCCGATCCGAATTTAGGTACAGTTATACTTTAACACTCAACAAACAGAATGAATTCGAAGACAGATATTTACACAGACGATTTGAATTTATGTATATAATCACAGGTGTTGGTACCTTTACAATAACCATTGCCAAAGTGCCAAAACGAAAACCAGCTGTAGTTTGAATAACCTACCTTCCAACATTCCCTATTGTTCTATTATGTGACCTTATTAGAATATATTCGTGCATTATTCATGCCAAATACGTAGACATTCGGCACCCATAGTCGATTTACATTAGTTAAAAACGCAGTTGCATAATAAAATTGAACATTGATTTGTAGTCCCGTCGACATTTGAAATAAATATTTACAAACACCGACTTTAGGTCTTGGTTTCTGCGAATTTTGAAATACCTGAATGGGTCATATTAGTCGTTTAATCATTGCCTATTTGAAAATCTAATTTCCGCATATATTTTCAGATTTTGGCGGCAAAAGGAAAGTGGGTCACTGGTACACAATAGAATAACGGCGCGAAAAAACAACTTTGTGACGTTTGTGCGTGTTTTATTCAAATTACAAAACTTCTTGTATCTATCTGAACTTAATTTTTGTTTCGACTCGATCTACACTTCAAAGCCATCGTATTTGAATGAAACTATAACAACGATATTAGCGCGCGTGTTTATCCACATCACCAATATCTACTTAAGTAAGGATCTACATACTTTAATCCCAACTGAGCACTACAATATTCAGTTATAAACCAACCTCTGTTGCTGACCAATCAACCAGCTTGACAATGAAGCTGGGAGGAAGTCGGAATTTGCCCTGACAGACACTCAGCCAGTCAGCCCCAAACACGTTGCATCAGTGTGTAGAGTCTTATAAAAACATAGTGGTTGAATATAATTATATTAGCACGACAATAACTATTATTTGCTTCTATTTCGTAGTCTACTGAGCAATAGTGGTACAATGTCATACCAATTATATAACCCGCGCAAATTAAATAGGCATCTCTCGCGAAGAAGATCGAATCGCGCGAGGCGCCGAGTTAAGTGGCATGGGTTTGGTATGCGATTGGTCAGAAGACTACCAAGAGTGTTAATGAAATAACTTTTGCCCTGCTAATATTACTCTATCGAACAACTATGGATTTAAGAGACTCGCCCCCGTGCTCGAAACCCCTTGGAGGTCGCAGGTCTGTCAGACAGACGTGTGTCGAACGCGTGTTAGGCACGTGGCGCCATCTATTGTGCTCACCCCGGTTCGTTAGTTTCGAAAACAAGAGGGGAGATACGAAATGTTGGACGACCTCATGTGGCGTGTGAAATGTCTGGAAGCTGTCGTTGGCTTATGGAAAAGTTGGGATGAGCTGAAAGGAGCGTCGTTATTATGAGGCTTCGTTCTTATCGATGACACTTCTGTGGAAGAGTCATCGATACCTACGTCGACCAATCTGGTGTTGTAGATAGTACGGCGTTTAAATACCTGATTGATGGCTTCAGGTATGTCAACTGAACTAGCAGAAAGAAAGAATGAAAACAATTTCAAAGAAATAGGCGCTAATACGTGTACGTTTGCCACACAGAAATATTACCACTTTAAAAAACACCTGTGCATTACAATTGAGATGCACGAACAAGTTAAAACAGTTGGACAGACAAAAGTCTGGAAGCATTTTTCATTCCTAGTTTCATGGATAGTGATCGATCAGTGAATTTATCTTTCAAATATAAACGTGGCACACGCTAATAGAACAATTTATTACTTCCGACATCGCCCAATCAATCAAACCCTGGCTCTATCGCAGCAGAAATAAGACACGGAAATAATTCAACACTCCAGAACAGTCACCGTTTAGGGCTCGCTATAAATACCTAGCGGTGGGGGGAGCCCTCGTGTCCAAATAGTCACTTCCTCCCCAGATGGCTGGGGATATCCTGCGCGTGCGCCGCTCGCCGGACTGCGCCGCTTTGACCCTATAAATACTTTGACGCTGCTAAGACCCAGGAAATAACCGACAGCCTGGCTCATACAATTTGCCGCTTTTTTCTTTCCATGTTATTTAGAGTCGCCTCCTAACGGAAGAACCAAATAATCTCTTTGATTTGGCCTGTTCTGTATCAGGCTGCTCTGTTACCAGAGAGCCTGGGAGACCAAAGATATTAATATGAGTGCCGTTTAATTTATCAGCATCGATAAATTAAACCACGTCCGATACGTAAGCAAAAGTTTAAAGCGCCTCGTGCTACGTTTCATCTGTGTGACCCGAGCCTAAAATTCTTAAGTTTCAAGTTAATAACAAAATTATAAAATTTAATTTAGAATTTTAACCGCCTCAGTCCTGACCTTGAAAATAACAATGGTTTTCAAAAAATTCAAGATCAAGACTGAGGAATTCTTAAGTTTCAAGTTAATAAGAAAAATTATAAAATTTAATTTAGAATTTTAACTGCCTCAGTGCTGACCTTGAAAATAACAATGGTTTTAAAAAATTTCAAGATCAGGACTGAGGAGGTTAAGATATACCTACTTTTTCAATATCGATACTGAAGAATAAATAGTTTTCAGTATTTGCGTTATTTCAAGTACACGTGGTACCTATAAGTAGTCACGTTGCCTTTACTGCACTAAATACTAAATAGTGGATCGGAGTGGAACCGCAGTGGCCGCGGCCGTCGGCCGAGGATATCCTGCACTGAACAGATTGCCGCCGATAATTATAGCGAGCGATAAGTGCCGTGCGTATGCGCACAGTCGTTGTCGAGCGAAGGTACAGTCGCGACTATCCAGAATAGTATTGAAATACTGCCATATTTCGCGTATCTCCCATGTCTCGAGTCGAAACCACGAACTGGCAAACGAAGACTAGGACGGCCACTAGCTCATTGGATGGACGATCCGAGGAAAATTGCTGGCAGCGGCTGGATGAGGATGGCTAAGGACAGAAAGAAGTGACGGGCTATATTCAGCAGTGATCGAGGGCTGATTGCTTGATTGCCAAAACGAACAACACATACATAACGCACAAACCCAGCTCGTCATCATCGTCCATTTAGTAATCTTGGTGTAGGTTTATTTAAACCGATTTATATTATCTCTATTCCAATCTATTTTGCGCAGCGTGTATCCAGTCGTTGCTCACTACTTTCATTAAGACGTCTTTCCATCGCATTTGGCGTCTCCCCGCTTGACAGATTTCTAATCTCTTCAAGTTTATGTCTATGGCTTGAGCGACATTCTCGTAAGCGGTTGAGGTGCTCCACACACTAACAAGAGATTGAGGTGCTCTATCTCCTTAGTATTGGCTCATTTTTTTTTTGTCTGGGAGATCGATGTCTGAAATATTTTAGTTGACGCTTTCGACACAAAAAACAGTGTAACCGATGCACTGCGCACTGATATTTTTGCTTTATGGTGCAGTGCAAAAGCTTTTTTCTGTACCACTTTTACACTACCCGTTAAGTTTTTATTTTTATTTTTGTTTAATAAAGCGTAAAAACAAATCTTTTCAACCTTGATTCGAGCTATAGTCCGGTGTCAGTTAAGGCACTGTACCTCGTTTATAGCAAAACGTAGGGGTAGCCGTGTGCGCACTTGAGTTTTTGTGACGAACCGTGTTAAAAGTAATTAGAGATTTTTCACTCGCAGCTGTTTGTCGTCGCTTGTCTTGAATTATTGTGTAATGAAGTAGAGCCTGTTAAGGCAAGTAAGTACAGTTAGGTAACCCGATACAAAACCAAGCAAATTATAAGCCTTATTGTTGTAACACTAACTGAAACTCTGTTTCCCACCGTTTATTCAGTCGTATCCCGTCTACAAAACCCAAGGCGAAACTTTAGTGTCTTTGAAAAATCAGCTATAATTTTTATTAAAAAAAATTATGTAGTCGCATAATGACCATATGCTGCCACCGTAAGAAGAAAGGCCGTAGCTACCTCGAACCTCGTAGCTCGCCTATGTACAAAATGTTATATTGTGCAATAAAGAATTTTCAATCAATCAACTTAATTTCGAGTAAATGGAAGTCTAGTGAAAAGTGATAATTGAAGCATTTCTGATTTCAATGATCCTTAGTTTAAAATTTATAATAAAAATATACATCATTTATTGTGGATATGTTCGTAGAATATAAGCGTTATTTCGCGCCAGTTGGCGGCTTAGCTTCAAACATAACTATAGACTCTGGTGGAACTCCCCTCCTGGATCTCGGGAAAATGCTTGGCTGAAAAGTCATAACATGAGAATGACGCCTTTTCAAATAAGGATAGAAAAAAATTAAGCTGGACCTACTTAAAAAGTCGTAAAAACTAAAAATATGGCCTTTCATTCAAGCTAAAAGTGTTTACTGATATGGAAAGGGCCTGAGGGAATTAGGGCTTTTTATTACAAAATTGTTTTATTCGTAGGTAAAGTTACGCTAATTACGCTTCTATGCGTATCTTCGGTTCGCAGTGGCAAACCGTGGCCTCTGCCCACCCTTCTAGCACAGAGGGATACAGGCGTGATTTTATGTAATGTATAATGTACACAAAAATATAGATATTTTCTTGCTCGCATATTTTAAAAAGTGACAATTGATGATAACAGTAGCCCAATTTACGCGCACGGCAATTCCAACTAACTGGAAACGAAACCGTACCTGAAGAATCAATTGAATGGAATCATTTAAGATTTAGTGAACCAAGCTTTCCACAGAAGTTGTTCTCTAAAACTAGCTAAGACTCTAAAACAGAATATCATTCAGTTGTGAAACCACTAAAAATGTATATAAATATCTGCCAAACACTGTGAAATGTATACCGCTTTAGAAGAATAAATAAGAAACGTGGCGCGTCTTTGACTGGCTACAGGATGTTTAGACTAGTGAAACGATCCATAAATTGTGCTCAGATTAACATTGTAAATTGTAACAAAGTTATTAATGGATTGTCAGTGAAAAGTTTACACTTCTTGTTACGACTATTTCCGAGAAACTGAAACTGAGAATGAGCTATGGACGGGCTCACATATCACACGTCAGATTTTTGATTACTGAATTGTAACTAGATACTTTATATTTTATTATCATTGGCTGATCTAAATTCGACTTCCATCCTCACAACATAATTACTTGTACTTAGCCCAGTACCTGGTCATAGTACAATGTAGGTACAATCGACAGCAGGGCCGATTGTCATAAAATACAACGCGTAGATTATTATGACAATTCGAGGTACAATGGCGACATTGCAATGTACAACGAATTGTTACAGTAAACCATGAATGGTTCTATGAAACAGGCCCAGATGTCAGGTCTACCCTGACATTCTTGTCAACCTTTACAAGTCGTCCTTAACGTGACCGATTAAAGTGCACGTGTGTAAAGGTTGACGTGCTGTCGACTATACTATACTTTACTATAGTTTCACGATTCACGGTCGGATAGGAAGAAGAAGAAGAATGACATTCACATGACATGCTTTTTCAATCCATTGACGCCTAAACGGTAAGGAATTTTTGGTACTAAAAAATATTTTCAAGATTTATAAAATTTCATATTTTTATTATTAGTCAAGATTCATAAAATTTCATATTTGCAATTTTATTATTTCCCGTGAATTTTTCTATTATTATTTTTTACTAAATGACATTTTAATAGTAATCTTATAATTGAATTTTTCGTGTATGAGCTGATTGACTAATAACATACATACATACATACATACATCCATAAACTCACGCCTGTATCCCAGAGGGGTAGGCAGAGACCAGGGACTGCCACTTGCCACGATCCAAAAGAGCTGTGGTAGCGGAGCGGTAGAACGCCGGCTTCTCATTCGGGAGGTCGTGGGTTCGAATCCCGGCATGTACCAATGACTTTGTTTTCTAAGTTACGTACATTTGTGAAGTTATAGTAGCAATACCACTCGCTAACGGTGAAGGAAAACATCGTGAGGAAACCATAGTGTCTGAGGTATTTACATAACTCAGCACTCGCTACGTACAATGGCCCAACTATGAGGCTACGTGCGGAAATCTCCAGTCGAACTAGAACTAGAACTTGCCACGATCCTGACGGATCACTTTCGTTTCCTCAACATTCCTTAGTCGTTGCATGCAGGCACGCCGGTTTCGGATACTTGTTATCTCGCCCTTTGCTAATACATCCCCTATTTGGTCGAAGGACGTCTGCCTGGGTCGTCCCTTACCGGCCCTTCCACCCACATTCGCTCGATATATTTGTTCCTTCAATCTTTCTTCCTTCATCCTCTCCACATGTCCAAACCGACGCAACATTCCCCTCTCAATTCTAGTCACTACATCCTCTGCCACGTTCTCTAATCAAACTATTGCGTATCCTGTCATTCAATTCAAAGTAACACCAGACATACTTCTCACGGACCATTTCATGGTTGGTTTTGGTTTTATAGATGTACGAGCGTAGGAATGAAGCGGCACTGATACGAAATCGACGCGTTCAGTTGATACACTCATATAATAGGCTTTTTTACAGAGTATGCTTAACACATTTTTGAAACCGCCTCGGTGGTAAGTCTAATATGGAATCTTGTTGTAGAATCGTATACAGTGCCCCATAAAGGATGTATTAACTTTTGCAAGTCTAAATCGTGGAGATGACAATTTATGTTTATTCCTATCCTCAATTCCACGCAACGAGCTCCCAAAGAAAATCGCCCATTGGTTAATGCGCGTGACCTTCAATAGCCACTGCTATTGTTTCACTTATCTCTAGCCGCGCGCATTCGGAGTTGCGCTAGGAGTTCGACTCGTGGAACGGAGTATAGTATCAACATTATGATGGCTACCAATATTTTCAAAATTGCTGATATTTTTCTAGCACACGTGATACCGCTAAATCAATGAGGCAGTCATCTAAGTCAGTCTAAAGTTTCAGTCCAAAGACTGAGACTGAGGCCTCCACCGGTAGTAGAACTGAAAACACTACTAGTCTTGGGTAGTGTCAGGGCCGGATTTAGGGGAAGGCAGGCGGGGCTGCTGCCGGGCCCCCACAAAAGGCTAACATGTACTATCATTAAACGCTAACCTTTTATAAGTACTTATAACGTTTGTTTTCTTTTCAAATTTGAAAAAAAAATTCGTCGGCAATTAATTTTAGTTTTTGTTTCGTATTTTTTATTTGGAAATAATTAGGGGCCTCCGCTCCTTCGTTGCCCTGGGGCCTCCAGACCTCAAAATCCGGCCCTTGTAGTCCTTTTCGCACGCGCTTAACCGCAGTGCCTGCAAGACAATTAGAGGCTTTTGGTTGTTGACGGAACCAAAAGCAAAACACTCCTGAAACCATCAGCGGCGCGATTGACGGGGCTAATCTTATAACCAAACAACTTAATAAATTATCCTGTTCCCTGCAGACACATGTCACGTTTGCAGAACTCATTTAGCATTATTGCCCTTAAATATAGGTGTCACTTCCCAAATATCCCAGAAAGCGTCTACTCGCGAAGCGCGATGTAAAAATTTCTTCGTGAAACTACTTTCAATAAACCAAACTTTAAAAATTCTCAAAAAAAATTTTCACTTTTTATAAAAACTGATTACGTCAACTTTCAAGTATGTATGGAAAATAAGTAAAAATATAATTGATACTATTAAGCTTGTGCTTATCGGCAGTGGTTTAATGCATCGATTCTGAAAAAAAAAGAGTTACTTTTTAAGGCTTTATGTTATTTTATGCGAGTGCATAGAGAATACGCGCGCAACGGGAGTAGGCCCCTTGATCCAGATGCCATCTGGGCCTGACTGAGATGCAGATGTGACTGTTTGTGGCAAAAAACACCAAACAAAAAATTTATTTTTAAACAAGACAGGAAATTTTACACACTTGTATCATTTTAACATTTGCCGTTTCCACGTAACTACGAGGAAACGGCAAATGTTGGGTTTGCAAAAAAGTTTAAAAATATTTTGGGTGTATTTTCTTAGTTGTTTTGGCAACATCTGCTTGGGATTATCAAATTAGGAAACCAACTACATATTAATTATTACTTTATTGCACACAAGACATTTAACAGGACATTACATAAGAAATTACATGTACAAAGGCGAGCTTATCTCTGTAAGAGATTTCTTCCAGCAAACCTTCGGGTATAGGAGAAGCAGTAGAAAAACGGGTCTATATACGTGCACAAAATAAACCACATAAACTACAAAAGGCCTTAATAACAATCTATTTAAACAAAGTAAAAACATAAACAAAAACTACAATAAACTAGATATCAGAATAAAAATACATGCCTACTTAGAAAAACATAAATAATATACATATACATATATAATACATATATAGCTCAATGTTATTAAGAAGAAAGAAGAAGAAGAAAAAACATTTATTATAAAAACAGTGCACACGCCACAATAACAAAACAAAAAAACAACAAAGAAAATATTTCAACCGAAATGTTATAAAAAAGAAAGGAAAACGAACGGTCACGGCGTGTCACTGCTGCTATAAATGGCAACTGACTCAGCAGTATGATAATGCTCTTTCAACCACTTCTTGAAGGTACCAATAGTGGGACTAGCGCATAACTATGTTCTGTGGCAGTACGTTCCACAGCCTAACCGACTGGACCGTGAAGGAGTCACCGTATGCTTCAGTATTGTGAGCAGGAATTTTAAGAAGATGGGAGTTAAGTGATCTTTTTGATCTTTCTCAGGAGAACAGGTATTGAAACCTTTCTCTCAGGTATGCCAGAGATGAGGGATCTTTAAGAAAAAAGTTAAGGATTTTGTATAATAGAGAGAGTATGTGTGCATTCCGGCGAAGACGAATTGGGAGCCATTTTAACTCTTGTCGGAAACGAGACACATGATCCAATTTGCGTAATCCGTATACCCAAATTTTGTAGACGTTCGAGTTTGTCTAGCAGCTCCTCACTGGCGTTAAAGTAGAAAACATCCGCATAGTCAAGAAGGGGAAGAAGAAGTGACTGTACAAGAGTAACTTTAGTTTTAATTGGGAGAAAGGTTTGGAGACCCGCAGTGAATGGAGAGCTGCAAAGACGCGTCGACTTACTTCACTGACATGCGTAGACCAAGAGAGATGGCAGTCGGAGGGCACTTCGAAGTTCCTGGCCGTTGTCGCATAGACAATGGGTGTGCCGTCATATATGCATTTGGAAATGCTTGTGAACAGAGAAGGCTAATTTTTGGACATTCCGTGGGGGGAGGGCGGCTAGAAAAGCTTGGCTTCAAATTGCCGACCAAGATTTCCTATGTGCATTTTCCGCCATCTTGAGAAAAGGGTTAAACTGAGTTTTACAAAAACTCGGTTCTCCGTTGAGGTACGAAAATTTTGATTCGAGAAACTATAAATTAAGATATCGAAAAAAGTCTAGTATTAAACTTGTGGAGCGTGTTCAGACCTACAATTTCTTTTTTTTTAAATTCTATTTTCGACAAAACTTACGACCTCTAGCGCTCCGCAAAGTCGGTAAGTCTGTGTCCAGTTTCGATTTAGCCGCCCGCACGGTTCTATCCACACATCAAAAAACGGACGAAAGGTTTTTGCAGTATTATTGCGATACAAAATAAATAAATCATCATCATCATCATCATCATCAGCCATTTGACGCCCACTGCAGGACATAGGCCTCCTTCGTGGTTTTCATAGGTTTGCCATAATCGCCACGCTTGGCAGGCGGGTTGACGATCGCAGTATGCGGTTGGAATCTCAGGAAGACGCTACTGCCCGTCTCCTGCTAATTGATTTCTTTAGTCGCCTTCTACGACATCCACGGAAGGAAATGGAGTGACGCTATTTTTAATCCGGCGCCACACGGAATAAATAAACCAGCCAAATTACGAATCAAACACATGAGATTTAGTTAAAACCTAGGTATTTTTTTTAATATTTTCCTCCTATCCTAGCTGAAGAAGTTTCTCAACGGTAGACTCTTCGAGTCGAGAAAACTCTTGAATAGCAAACCATCATTGTTTGATGGTCGAAACATCATCGTCGTCATCGTTGAATAGAATGTCAACTCTGGCGACGTTGTTGCGTGTTTGCCGACTACAATACAGGCAGGTAAAGGAGCAACTAATTTTTGGCTTGTTCGATCGACATCTCAATAAAGATGAACAATTGGTGAAAAATGTAAAGGACCTTAATTGTAGATTGTAAAAAAGCAACGACAAAGTATTGGGACAAAATTTCCGTATCTCATCGGAGAACCAAGTACCAAGTTTCTTCTCCTTCTCGTTTCACATGCATTTTAACCCGTTTTTTCCGACGTAGTGACTGTAAGTACCTATAGCCTTAGAATTCAACTTTGAATGCAAAACGCGGCGCATAGTAAAAAACAGAATAAAAATAAAAAACAACATAAACTCACAATTGTATCCCAGAGGCATAGGCAGAGACCAGGGTCTGCCACTTGCCACGATCCTGACAGATCTCTTTTGCTTTAGCAACATTCATTAGTAGTTGCGCGCACGCACGCCAGTTTCGGGTACTTTTTAGCTCGGCCTTTCCTAAACAAAAAAAAGCGCTTTAAATTTTTAAATTAATATTTCGCAAACGGATCCTTAAATCGAAAAATTGTTTTCCTACACTCAAAATATTTTTAAACGACCAATTCAATGCTACCCCACACTATGGTGTAGACGAGAAAAAAACTACATCAATTAGGTATAGGGGAGGCACTTACCCAAAATTTTTTTTTAAGATTTTATCTTACCGTTTTCTCGGCGCGACTAATAAGTATGTAAATCTATGGCAAATTTCAGCTTTCTAGTTTTCGTCATCTCTGTGCTAAGCCGCGGACAGACAGACGGACATGACAGACGGACAGACAGACGGACAGATAGACGGACAGAGACGGACGAACATAGCGAAACTAAAAGTTAGTCACCTTTTTTTCTTTGCTCTAATGATCTGCTAACTAAGTTAGTGCAGACGAGTATCTTCAGGCAATAATTAAACTGTATTTATTACGTAACATCCGGTTCATTGGATGTCAAATAGTCGCATCTCTGTAACTCGGAAAGAGATTCTTCTCTTCCTGAATTGACACTTTGGTTATAGGTAAGCGTTATATGAAGGTGGAAGCAATTTTTTTGAGATAATTTTAATTTACTTAGGCTAGCTTATCCATGGGTTAGCTAAATCCAATTGATAAGTGCTGAGGACAATTTTAAAAACCTATTTAGAGACTAAAAATCATTCATATAATTACCATGTAAAAACCTAACTGCAGAGTGGGTTACTCGGGGCTGCAGGTGATGTAAATTGCTTCGGACAGATGTCGCTGCCTGTGCGTAATACAGAGAAGTTTGTAAAGAGGCTCAAAATTTCACTGATGCCTGCACTTGCCCATTAGCTCAGTTGGGAGAGCGCTGGCACGGTTAGTCAGAGGTCGCGGCTTCAAGTCCCGGCATGGGTGGAATTTTTTGCATTTAAATAGGTTTTAAAATGTAAAGGTTGATTTACTGTCTACTGTTCATAATTTTTGGCCGAAGGGCGCGTTAACTATATACATTATATTAAGGCGCTGATAACAATCAAATTAGCGAATTAAGCCTTACTTAATCATGTTCTATCAAAATCGGGTTAGAATATCACAGTGAGAATAAAAAAGTTATAATTGAGAATATTTCTGTCAAAACCACGTTGTCTCCAAAACACATAATTGAAATCCCCCGATTACAATATGCCAAAGTCACCCCTTAAAATGACAAGTTATAGGTATGTAAGTTATTTATTTAAATGTATCGGTAAAATTAAGGGTTGTTGAGATAACGTTTTGCACTATGACATTTGCAGAGCTATCCATAGATAAATTGTACGACTGACAACCCTGTCAAAGAGCCATTTATTTCTTCATCCCTGGATAAGTAATTATCTTTTTACTTAGTTATGTAGTGACGTGGCGCAAGTCGCCTTTCATGACACATGCGGCCAACAAACAACAGTAATTTGGAAATATTCTAATTACAATAATATCTTTAAAATATTTTTTATTTTATTGAGCTAATACAGGCCACACTTAACATGGGGGCCATTCAAGTATTACGTAAGCATTACGGGGGGGGGGGGGGGGTATTCGCTTAGAACCGAGTAGGGTAAGAGCTTTGCTTACTTTTGCTGACGAGGGGGAGAGACATTAAGAGACATTGTTTGCACATTTGGCGTTACAAAAATTAACCAATGGTTGGACGTAGGTATCCGTAGGTATTGTGAAGACCTAGGTTAAGTGAATGAATATTTGAATTGGATACATTCATTCATTCGTTACAGCATAATCCAAACGCATTTCGCGTCTAATTTTCTAACTGTTGAGTTTACCGGCTTTCAGTACACCAGTAGACTCGTGTCTGTTTTTGCGCGCCACATGCGTCCGTAAGACGATACGTTATTAGTTTAGTGTGAATATTATACAGTTAGCCAAGAATTTACTGCTGGCACACATGACAGTTTAGAGAGGCAGATAAGGAATGAGAAATGGATGGACTAATTTGGTGCCTATTTCATAGAGCTGAAATAGGCCCCAAATTAGTAATTCCTGTAATTCATGGTTTACTATGAAAATTCCTGATGGTCTGAGTTTAAAAAAATAAAATTTTCATTATTGTAGTTTTATGAAACTCAGCCCTGGTAGCTCGTGATAAGAATGTATAATAAGTAATTGGTGCACATCCATCGCTCAAAAAAAACGGTGGTAGCGCAACGGTGGCACGCTGGCCTCACATTCGAGCGGTTGTGTGTTCTGATCCCGGCCTTATTTCGAATTCGAGCCTAGCACAAAAACCGGCCAAGTGCGAGTCGGACTCGCGCACCGAGGGTTCTCGCGCTCGGCAGTTTTTTAAGGTTCCTTACCCGAAAGGTGCCAAACGGGACCCTATTACTAAGACTTCACTGTCCGTCTGTCTGGTTGTCACCAGGCTGTATCTCATGAACCGTGATAGCTACGCAGTTGAAATTTTCATAGATGATAGAAGATGTTGCCACTATAACAGCAAATAGAATAAAATTAATATTTAAGGGGTGCTCCCATACAACAAACGTTGTCTAAAGACATCGCTCGCCATCTAGCGGCCATCTATGTAACCTTCACAGCGCCGATGTCATGTCGTTAAATGTCAATGTTAAATGCTTCTTGACGGTTTTTATAGATGGCGCTGTTCTCAAATTCGTTCTCTGTCTAATGTTGTATAGATAATGGTACGGAACGCTTCGTGCGCGAGTGTGACTCGCAATTGGCCGGTTTTTTTATTATTTGTCGTTACAACATATAATAAGAGTCCCACAATGACGCAAAGTTTGATGCCTGTTTGTATTACCGTTTTACGGTAAGTAGAGCATTAAAAAATAAAGACTATATTTTTTATGATTTTTTTTTACGTTAACTTAGAAGATCGATGTTTTCACAGCTTCAAGGGACGGTATAAATTATTATGGTTTTAATTTCAACTCGATACCTCCAAGCGTTGCCAAGATCTTTAAGGTCTTGACAGGCAGACGGACTCATAACAAAGTGATCCTATAAGGGCCCGTTTTTCCTTTTTACCTCAAAACGAACCCTAAAATATAAATTAAACATAAGAACTGACATGTAATTCTCTCTTCTGACCCTCTCTATCTATCTCTGTTTAACGAACATCCAACTTGCAGACTTGTAAAGGTCGTCAAGTGCACGGTCGTCGATGTTGATGGGCCACACTTTCGCACAGGAAGCGCGCGTCGTTATTTCATGCGCGACGATGACACATGTCAGATGTCAGGCGGAGTGAGGCGTCGGCGCAGCGACGCATATGCGCCTGCGTTGATTTGATACCATTTGGTAAAAAACAGAACGTTCGTTTGAACTCATGTTTTCGAACCTATGTTCGTTGGTAAGCACAATGCTTGAAAACAAATGGACTGATTTGGCAAACAAGTTTTTTTATGTTTCTAATTGTTTCGTAGGTTTTCAAGGTAACAAAAATTGGAAAAGTTGCTCCGATATTTGGAAGATTCGAGAAAATTTTAAAGTAAGTACTCTTCTATGGAATTACATGAAACTCCTTGGAAATACATCTATAACAATTTTTTTTTAATTTGGTTAGGAAGCTTGCCTTTGTAAAAACACCCCTTTTGTGCAATAAAGTATTTTTGAATTGAATTGAAAACGTCTGTTGGCTCACTAACTGACAAATTTAAACTCAAGCGTTGTTGTTTCTGATACTTGACAAAATCAGCATGGGTTTCTATGCGGTTTTATATGCCGAAAAGAAACGCAAACGTAACCGACTTATCGTTATTAGTGCCATATAACATGTTATTGTGTTGTCTTCAGTAGAGTAGAAAACCTTTTTGCACACAGAGAAAGAGATAGATAAGAATGTAATAGGTATATATATATCTGTCAGGATCGTGGCAAGAGGCAGAACAAAATCTAGTCAGCCCCAGGTCGATTACGGCTAAAATCAGATTTCATTATCACTAAAATCCCAGTTTCTTGGCCCTAGTTCCTAATAGTAGCTATCATAAAGATAAAATTTATTCATAAAATCATAGGTATAAAGTGTAGGTAATACTGGATAA
Organism: Yponomeuta cagnagella; assembly: GCA_947310995.1. Lineage (NCBI taxonomy): Eukaryota > Metazoa > Arthropoda > Insecta > Lepidoptera > Yponomeutidae > Yponomeuta > Yponomeuta cagnagella. The sequence goes on from OX371284.1 coordinate 3,932,112, forward strand.
AAAGTGTACACAGTACATATTATAATACTGGCATTTACGATATCTATTTTTGGACAAACGTATTATGTTTAATAAAAAGTTCTTTAATAATTTATTTGGCACAAAAAACAGGTTACAGACAGTATTACACAAGAAAACCAAAGAAACAATTCACCTTGATCTAGTCTATAACTCTAAACTTATACGCACAGCATTATTAAAAGTTATGAAAAGGAAATATTTTATTGGTAACGCTAGTTACCTCCGGGAGTCCCCTAAAAGATCGACTTTTCAGAAAAAATGTAAATTAGCGGTCAGGCTGTTGAACAATGGCCCATCTATTCCTTCTTCGTTTGGCAACATCGGAAAGGTATTCACCGGGAAATTGACGACGTCATTAGTCTTATGAAGTGGCGGGTGTTTTTGGTGGCTCCGGCTGGATCAGACCTCACAGAAGCTACGGAAAAACATTAGGCCTTCCGCAAATTATGGCGGCGTTTTTGGATGATTTCGGAAGAGGTCGGAAGGGAGATTCAGAACCATAATTTGGTTAGCAGCTCGGTGCGGGAGCAAAGCCGAGAATCTCGTAGAATTTCTATTTGATTCACGAGTGGGTACCGCGCGGTGGTCATCGCAAACGGGGCGGCCCACAAGAGGATGGCAGGATGATCTCGAAAAATTCTTGCCTGAGTGGTCAGAGGTGGCAAATGACCGAAAATCTTGGTCTAAAACGGGGGGAGGCCTTTGACCTGCAGTAGGACACCCATATTTTGGAGGCATCCTAAAAAAAGAAGATTTACAATTCTGGAAAATACATATCTTTCAGTATCACGACCGGTGCTAGTCTTTTCGTGAATATTGTGATAAATCACAAAATGTTAAGGTGTCATGGAAAGTGAGGCATGGTAAATTAATTGTTTGTTGGTAACTTACGACGCTTTTGCAGTTGAATTGCGACCTTTTTTCCTCTGTGATTGCGATTACTTTTTTGAAGACGCTCGACAATAATGTTGAAATAGACTAGAGCTTACGTGTCGTAAGAACAAAATTATAAAAAAAAAACTAGCTGACTCTGCAAACTATACTCAGACCTAGATACCAAATATACATAAAAAAATAATAAAAAAACAATTAAGCCGTTTCGGGGGATTTTTAAACGAGATTTTTATATATTAGACTAGCTGACCGGGCAAACGTTGTTTTGCCATATAAATTAGCTTACGACCTCAGACCTACCAAATACACACAAAAAAATTCATAAAAATCGGTAAAAAGCCGTTTCGGAGCAGTTGATAGCAAACACTGTGATACAAGATTTTTATATATTACTTACATATTACCATATGGTAGCAGGGCGGTACAACGTCGGCTTTTTATACGGGGGAGGTCCTGGGTTCGAATCCCGTCATGTACCAACGCTGCACTCACATTCGGGAGGTCGTGGGTTCAAATACCAGCATCTACGAATGACTTTGTTTTGTAAGTTACGTACATTTGTGAAGTTTTCGTAGCGATATCACTCGCTAACTGTGAAGGAAAACATCGTGAGGAAACCCGAGTATCTAAGGTAATTCACATACCTCAGCGCTTGAAATTGCTACTCCGTGGTAACTAAGCCCGTATTGGCTGCAGGACACAGGCCTAGAGAAAATGGCCGCAGGACACAGGCCTAAAGAAAATACGCTCTCTCTGAGCGAAGGCCTCTGTCAGGACCACTGCAGGCAGCGGGACGTGTATAGGCCACATGAAAAAAAAAATTGTCAATTTGACTAAAGTGCGAAGAAATCTAAGTCACGTTTCGCATTTGAAACCCGCAACACGAACATGCGAAGTCGCTTGGTCAAGTTATTTGTCGGGCATTTTACCAAATTGATTAGATTACGAAATCGATCTCGATTTGATCGATTTAGTTGATCTAGATAATATATCTTGGTTCTAAATGATGAGAATATAATCAAACGTGAATGGTTTTCTGAACAATTTGATTTCTAATAACACACCTTAAATGTTTGAATTTAATTTATAGTCACGACACAAATTATGTCACTCCACAGGGTATCTTAGAGCGACAATTTAGTTTTTTTACGCATATTTTATAAGTTTCCTGAGCTTTCTAAGGCTTCCACCTGTAAAGGCAATTTGAGAGTACAAAAAACAATTTTTAATCGCCTTCGGAATCACACCTTTTGGTAAAAAAATCAAGTATCGCATCGGCCTCTCTACGCTAGTAGATGAATGGTTTCATATAGACCTAAAAGTGTTCAGAGTAGACAAGAACAGTCTTCTTATTTCGTAGTCAAGTCAACTATGTATGTAATAAAAGCATCAGCAGTGGTAGCGCGGTCGGTAGAACGCTTGCCTCACATTCAAGAAGTCATGGGTTCGAACTCTACTTTTTTTTAAAGAAAGAAAGAAAGAAAGAAAGAAAGAGAAACATTTATAGCAACAACAGACAACACACATTAATTAAAACTTAAAACAAAACAAAATACCTTTGTACAGTAAAAATAACAAAAACACTTCACCAAATTTGTCGCGGTGTATTTCTGCTGCTGCAAATGGCAGCTGACTCAGAATAGTGCTGAGGGTGTGAACTCACAGCGCTGATTTTCAGTCAGTGCCGGTAGCCCTAAGCTTTTGACCAATATATGAATAACTTGTTTTTTAAATTACGTAAATTCACAAATTTGTAGTAGCAATATCCCTCGCTATCGGCAATTGAAAACATGGGAGGAAAAATGAGTGCCTAAGGTATCTACATAAATTGGTGATCTGCGATGGGTACGCATGGTGATTAAGCCCACACTCTTTCTGAGAGAAGGCAAGTGCCCTCGAGTGAAGCCTATGTAGGCTGCATTATTATAATCTTGAAGTCTGAAAGAAATTACTTTTAGTAATGAGGTCGCCAAACTGTAGTGTACTCCATATTTTTTTAAGTTTTAAATGTAATTCCTGGTGTCCAATAATAGTACATTACGATACTAGTGCGAAAAGTAGGAATATGTATTCGCACGTGTATCGTACAACGTTTTATAGTACATATGGCCCTTTGAAGTTTCGACATAGGCACGTAAAGTGCTCATTATCGCACTAGTGCGGTAATGTAGCACCATATGTACTATAAAGAATATTCTCTCTCTCTAACTCTTTGTCTCTCTTTTTTTCTTCATTTTCCCAAGGTTACCGAGGTTCATAATTATTCAGTGTCCTTTCTATCTCCCAATGCGTCATGACGTCTATGGCAGAGTGTTCAAACTCATCCCAGGCATTGCATAATAGCGCAGCGAGCACCGCAGGTGTGTGCACAAAAAAACGAAAGGATTCGCTCTCGCAGGTGCCCCGGCGGGATCAGGTGGCGGGATTTAGGTTAGGAGGTTCGGGAATTGAATATTGATACATTAATTGCAGGCTACGACTACAACTTGTGGGCATACATAACGGAGGGGTAGGCAGAGACCAGGGTTTGTCACTTGCTATAAGCAACACATATACACTTTCATAAAATATAGTCTTAATAACGTGTTATGTTAATGTTATCTTCTACAACTTATAGTGATGGGAAAAATAGCTGGCAAGAGACGCGTAGGCCTGAGAAAGAAATCCTGGCTGAGAAACCTACGTGAGTGGACTGGAATCGCAAGTGCTGCCGAGCTCTTCCGCCTTGCGAGAGATAGAGACAAATATGCGGAGCTGACTGCCAACCTTCGCTAGTCGAAGAGGCACTGTAAGAAGAAGAACGTGTTATTGAAATGACGAGAAACAAAAACTTTCCTCACAAATTAACTCTAAATAAATTACTCACTAAACTGTCATTATTGTTTTATAGCAAAAGTGATTATTGTGCGTTACTATGTTGAAGACAAATAAACATTTTCTATTTCTATCCCTGCCTCGTTGGTCTAGCCGTTAAGGCGCTTAGCTACAAAAACAGAGGTCGTGGGTTCAATTCCCACTGGGGGCCGCCGTACATTTGTACAAATAGCCTCAGTCTGGGTGTATATTCATGTTTGTGACGTCCTTGCCTGGCTACCATAGCACGGGGTTTCCTAGTTTGGGACCAGGTCAAGTGATTGTATTGTGTGACAGTTGTTATTGTTATTAAGTACAACAAGTACTCGGCTAAGCGATGTAAGTAGATTGACAATGTACAGTAGGCACAGTCGACAGCACATCAAGATTTTTTTTTTAAATTACTAGGTACTCTTGAGCTTAAGCAAACAATATATCAAGGCAAAAAATTACAAAAATTGTAAAAAAAAACTATGGGTCGAGTGCCTTAAGGTCGGCACCGGCCAAATCAATTGTTCTTTTATTTATTTACGCATCCTATCGGTCGTAGGACTCTTAAACATTTAAAATATTAGAAAACATTTTTGCACGTTATGGGTACTTCCTACCGCATTAAATTTGTATTCACAGTTTCGAGCCAAAAGTCGAAAATCACAAAAAAATACAATTACGTTATACCATTACTTCTGTTATTAATACTATATGGATTTATTCTGAAATAAATATATTAATTAAAAAAATTTACTGATAATCCAACTTAATGTAATATAATATAATGTAATGTAATGTGATGTGATGTGATGTGATGTGATGTGATGTGATGTGATGTGATGTGATGTGATGTGATGTGATGTGATGTGATGTGATGTGATGTGATGTGATGTGATGTAATTTAATGCAATGCAATGTTTGGAGGGTATCGACTTATACCTAAGTATTTAAGTATTTGAACGGCTTTTATTTGTCACAAATACATTTTACAGCTAAGTAGGTAGGTTAAACTAAATATTAACTTAAACTAATCAAATATACCGCCCCGGGACACGCCCGATCCAACTGTTCCCATGAACCTTTGGAGGGTTGGATGTTTGTGACTCAATCACGCAATAACGGCTGAATGGATTTACATGAAACTTGGCGTACAGATAGACAAAGACCTGAATTGAGACATAACATACTTGATATCCCGGTAATACGTTCCCGTGGGATAATATTTTCATAATACTTTAATAGTTGTGCGAGCGAACGTTGTGTTTTAAAAATAGATGGCGTTGTGCAAGAATCGTTCAAAGGGATTCTGTGGGGCGGTACGAATTCGCCGGGACAGCTAGTTAATAATACTGTTTTTAGTAACTTAATTCCGGGTTCACTTACTTGCTCTTTTGTCGGAAGAGCCCGACCGGAATCCGGAATTAAGCAAATAATGTGTAGTGCTTACGAAAGTTTTAGACCGAAAATACTTTTTTTCATATATGAAAGTAACATTCCCTCAAAATATTGCTAACGATTTCAAAATCGCGCTGTGGTAGGTTGGCTGGAGTAATCTCACAGTCCTGCTACGTACAAATAAGAGGCTATAGGCTGGTTTACATTTGCTATAAATTCCGCGCTATTTAGCACTATTTTTTTAGCATGCTAAACTAAGAGTGCTAATTAAAGGCGCCGATATACTTTTGCTGTGCTAGTTTCAACCAAAATTGTCTCAAAAAGCGAAGAAAGCACACGCGTTTATCATAGTTATTGGCTGTGATGAAATATTGTTTTTACAATTTTCGCTGCACGAATCCCACAAGCACGCACGTTTCTCATATTCTGTTAACAATTTCATTGTCAAATCCCGTTTCCACTTCACTTGCGACGCCATTTCTATTAGATATTTTTTAAAAGCACACAAAACGCATAGCACATTCACGAGTGCTTTTTTAGTATGCTTTCAAAAAGCTTAAGTCAGCTTAAGTAACACAGTCTAAAATACTGTTTTTCACAATAAAAAGAACCCTCCCTCAAAATACGGTGAACGAATACAAAGTCACCTGTAGATATGCAGCGTGTCAAGCCAAGTGCAGCGGGGGTGCGCAACAGACGCCGCGACGCTTTGTATAGAAATCGCGCCCTGCCTCGCCCCGTCTTTTCTGTGTCGGCTTCGTCCTGTCGCTTCAGTACATTTTGTATGAAAGTGAATTGGATTCCGGCACCACACGGGCAGTGTAGAGCCGGATTAAGAATAGCGTCACTCCATTTCATGCCGTGGATGTCGCAGAAGGCGACTAAGGAAATAAATTACCAGGAGACGGGCAGCAGCGTCTTCCTGAGATTCCAACCGCATACTGCGATCGCCAACCCGCCTGCCGAGCGTGGCGATTATGGCAAAACGCTTATGGTTAGGGAAACCATGAGGGAGGCCTATGTCCTGCAGTGGGCGTAAAAATGGCTGATGATGATGATGATGATGATGATGATGATGAATTAGATTAACGAACGCGTATTTTCCGCGCCCTAGCCCCACGTCCCTTATGTGTGGCCGTTGGGTCTTTCTTTTCGACTGGCTTGACACGCTCGTTTATCGTATTTTGAGGCTGTTCTTTTTTATTGAAAAACAGTATTATTACTATTATTAGTGATTCATCAGTAATGAATGATACAACACGTTTGTCGATATTCGTGATTTCCGACCTCTGGCTCCAAGCTGTGAATCCAAATTCCAAGTGGTAGGAAGTGCCGTATCGTTGAAAATGTTTTCTAAAATGTTTAGATTCTGACTTCCGATATGCGTAAACAGTTACAAAAACAATTGAGTTGGCCGGCGCCGACCATAAGACGCTGAAAACATAGTTTTTTAATTTTAATTACTTTTCGTCCTAATTTTATTTGTTTATGCTTAAGTGAAGTAATATTGTGAAGTATATCAAACTAGCACCACATGTTTCTAAATCATAGTTAGAATGTAACTTTAAAATACGGTGAACGAATTCAAAGTCACCCTGTAGATTGATGGAGTGCTCACATACAGATTCAATGATACGAAAACTTAGTTTGAGACTTGATTTTTCTTCGTCATAAAATGAAATCAATATTAAAATCATGAAATATTAACTGTGACCGTCTTCGTTAACTTCGTGGCTTCACAATCCTTGATATGCAAAGCGCTTACTTTTAAAGGCATAAATAAACATAACATAAACTCACGATTGTATCCCGGGCAGGCAGAGACCAGGGTTTGCCACTTGCTACGACAGATCTTATTATTATGAAAACTCTTTACTAATAGCATTATCTTCCAGTTAAACTTGGTGTTGCTTAACTAGAAATATATAGGGTAGTCTTTGCAAAAAAATAATAAACATAAACGGATTACATTTATGAAAGTTATAGTAGCAAATACCACTCGCTAACGGTGAAGTAAAACATGGTGAGGAAACCTAGTCAGGCCGCTCAGACGCTGAGCGCTTGAAATTGCCAATCCGCGGTGGCACGCATGGTGATGAAGCCATGCATACTATACTTACGATAAGTCAACAAGAGTACATACATAATTAGGATAAGTTACCGTTTTGTAAATATAGGAAATGATTAAAAACTTTGGTCTTGGAAACCTTTAGAGATGGGGCTCGACGAATGTCCAAAGGCAAACGATTCTACAAACGAACTGCAGTCGCAAAAGATTCCGAATTCCGGCCATGTTATGCTCTGGGGTGAGGAGAAAAAGAGTCCGGGAGGGGCGCACGGAGAGGGCGGCCTTCATCAACATCATCAAGATCTCTTTCGCTTCATCAAGATCAACAAGACATATAGTACAAAATAATATCTTTCGACAAGCAGACGTTTCTCTTCTGCAAGTTATTGCTGATGACAAAGATATTGCCTTGCTTTCCCAATTTTCTGCCAATATAAAATTCACGGAGACCCAAAATGGTAACACAACCAATACAACCTGGCCGCCCATTGTATCTCCAAACGGATTTAAAAAAAAACACCGTCCGCGGCGGCGCCTGCGATCTCTGTCACTGTCAGGAAAAATGTCAAGAGTGTCTGTTACGTGACCATGTCAACTTGACCGTCTACTTGCTGTAATACCTACTTTGTTGCTCTGAAATAAGGATTATCCGTCAACGGACAAGTCTCAAATGGTATTGCTAGGTGGTTTGGTGGAGCAACCTACATTCAAGCAAATAGAGGGTCTATTGTGAGGACAATAGGCTTGTAACAACAGGAGATAGATTTTTAGTGAAGTTGGTAAAGCAGGTTGGCACAGACAGGTAGCGCTTTGTCATAGAACTATCAATGCGTCCTATCTTTGCTTAGTTACAGGTGTACGGAATGCCCCAAAACGGTACTTGAGGTAAGGGTTAAGTAGTAAGATAAAAACGTACTTCATAGATAAAAGATTTTCTTTAAAAGAACAGTTCAAGAATAAAAGATACAAATATTTTTTTTAGGATTTCGACGAAAGTGAACCAAAACTTGAGAATCTGTCGGATCTTTAAACTGCGGGTTAGCACTCAAATAATATACAACCGTCATAATTTTTCTATTGCTGGTCGGCAGTTTACAATACGACACGACTGAAAAATCTCTCGAAACATTTAGTAGGGCCATCGATAAATTGATGTAAGTGATTTAGGACGCTAATCGGCCAAACGATGCTAATATTACTGCTTTACAGGAGTTACGAGTGTTAAATCCATAGTTACAGGAGCGCTACTACGTAATAACGTAACCACTTGGAATCGTTCGATTTGACCTACTCCTAACTGTTAAATACATACATATTTTGACTCTAGGAGGGCTGAACTATTTTATTTTTGATTTTTTCATTAGGACTGTCTTAGAACAGCTCTTATACTGCGCGCACCAAATCCAGAGCGATTCCAATCGTTGAACTGTCAAATTGCATACTAATTGCTCCTGGTTTATTATGACAATTCGAGGTACATTGCGTAGCAGAATCGTTTTGTTAATTTGTGGGTTGATCGACTTTGCAATAGTACCTACATCGAATTGTCGTAGTAAACCATGAATTGTAGTTTTATGTAACAGGCCTCTGGTTCCCACGACACAGGGTATCCTAGTGTGGGGCCAGAAGCAATGTATGTGTCTGTATATAAATGTATATGTTTATGTTATATTTATGTAACACTTGATCACAGTCTCGCCTGATGGTAAACGAGGATGGGGCTTAAGGTGTTAGTTAAGTTCTAGGTTACCCAGGTTATGTGTCTCCGGAAAAACGGACGACGGCAAAGCGTTCCATATCTTTGCCGTTTTTATTATTTGCGAATCGTTTGGTGCGATTATATGTAGACTAATAGTCTTATTTACAAGAAGTTCACTAAATCACTCGTAAGACGGAGTTAGAGCCGGTTTATGGCACGAATTCCTGATATAAACCGGCTTTAGTTTAGTGAAATCGACTTTTTACAAATAACACTGTTACCTAAGTTGTTACGAGCACTCGTAACAACCTAAAGAATATGAACAAAAATAAAATAAATTTGAAATGCGAATTGTAATCTATAAAAACCTCTTGAGTATAGATTTATATAATTTAATCACCGGGGCATCGCGCCCTCATTACAGCGGGCGGCAGCGCCACTAATACGCGTTTTGCGTACACCGAATGCACATCTGGGAACGACAACAAACCTTCCCGTATCAAAATCGACCTAAGCGACTCTCAAACTTTTATTGAAATCTAAATATATCTGACAAGGAATTTAAGGTCGAGATTTACCTGGCGAGGCTTCATCACCCACGTCTGTGGACACCTGTTTCAACCACGGCATTTATTTAAGACGAAAGCATATGAAATTCAATCTCAATGGTTAAATAATAAAGTTTAGAGTTGAGCGTGTAACGACACCGACTGCATTCCCGCTCGTTAGGGATGTTCGCATAAATTATCGATGTTTCACTCCAATGTGAGGCGTCGGCGATAAGTCTATCTCTCTCGCTGAATACTTGTTTTTATTCCGTGCCGGGTTGTAGAATGTGTGGACGCAGGAACAAGTGTCCTGCTTCCCTGGCCGCGAATCGTTCTCATGTTTATATCTGATGTGCGTGTTTTTTTTTTCTTTTTTACGAGGATTATGACTTTTTGTGTCTGTGTTTGCGTTGCCTGCTGTAATCATTTTGTTTAGCTCTAATTGGGATTCTTCAAGTGGGAATTGGCTGGGATGTCTTAGTGTTCTTCTTCTGTTGTTTTAAATTTTGCTCGGTATTTTTTATTATTATTTATAAGCAACTAGACAGATAACCCTTAATTGCACACTATTAATTTACTGAGATAAGGTACTTAATATCTAGTTGACTATACAAATCAGAGTTCGTGGGTTCGATTCCCACTGGGGGCCGCCGCGTACATTTGTACACATGGCCTCAGTCTCGATGTATTTCCATGTTTGTGATGTCCTTGCCTGGTTACCATAGTACAGGTTATCCTAGTTTGGGACCAGGGCAAGTGATTGTGTTGTGTGGATGTTAAAGTTAACTAGCTGACTTGGCAAACTTTGTACCGCCACAGAAACAATAAAAAGAAATTTCGTGGTTTAATAGTATTTCCGTGGGTTCAAACCCGGTGCCAATTGTGCCAATGATTTTGTTTTCTATGTTACGTACATTTGTGAAGTTATAGTAGCAATACCAGTTATACCAGTCGCTAACAGTGACGGAAAACAACGTGAGGAAACCTGAGTGTCTAAAGTGTTCGCACACCTCAGCGCTTGAAATTGCTAATCCGCGATGGGAACGCGTGTCTATTAAGACCATACTCTCTCTCTCTCTCTTTGAGAGAAGGCCTGTGCCCTGCAGTAGGACTTATATAGGCTACATAAAAATATTATTTCTGCTATTCATAAAATCGGCCTTCAATTCTCGAAAATGCGCTTACTATGTGTGAGTAAATTACACCGCGTTATTTACTATCAAACTTCCTGCTATCCGTAACTACTGTCACGTCCTAGCCAGCGCGGCCCTCTGACCTCTCAGCAAACAGTGGCCCATAGTGAATATTAAATCTTGTTTAGAGTATGAGTTACCGAGTATAAGATCATTTGCTGAGTCAAATACCAGTTGATCGACGCCGGGTCACCGGGCTAGTTCATAATACACGAGGTATCGGCGGCTAACTGGCGCCAAGGCGGCAGGCGAGGCGCTTACTCTCCAGGCAGACATAATTGACATACGTCGAAGAAATTTAGACTTTACATTAGCAGTTATAAGGTACAGATTCGAAGGTAATGAGTTTCAACAGCTGAGTGAAGTAAAGACACAGAAATCGAAACGTTAAGTTCAGTAAATTGAGGTAGATTTTAGCCCGAGCGAGGCGTATTGGAACTGCACGTCGTGATTTTGAATTCCAAGCGCCCAAGTAAAAGAAATACGCTTCTTTTGACACCGACTTTTAGATTTCTGTGCGATATAAATTTGATTTTTATGTTAAGCATAAATATTCTGACTTGGTCTCATATTAATTTTTAAATTATTGTATCTATTTATAAATGAAAAAGGTAAAACTTTACGGGCGCTATTATCGAAGCCAGGCAATGAAGACGAATTGCTTTTGGTAGTTCTAACTTTTGTTGATAAATCATCATCGGTGCTTATCGCATTTGTGTCTGGCAGTTGGTCTATTCTATTTTTGATGCCATTTGAATCAATTCCAGGTGGTTTCAGTCCTGCTACTTCTACTTTAATTTAATCATCCTGTGATTTATATGTAGGTATATTTATTAAGGGCAGCTTATTCATAATAATCCTTTCCTATGCAAATATTTCCAATACTCATTGTATGTAACGAAACTCTATATTATATTTTACTGCTTATATTTTATAATATGTATTCATAGTCATATTCTTTATTGCTAAGTCACGTACACAGTTATAATTACAGGTGGTATTGGTTATTTGTATGTGACATGCTTATATTGAACACTGCAAGGGAATAATAGAATTGACTCGGAACCTGAGCACGCACAAAGGCCCAACATTTCACGTCTCCTTTTGTCGTTAAAAAACTAGGGTTGGCGCTAAATGTTTTGTTTTATGCAACGGTGCGTGGGCGCGGCCAAGACTCGCTCGGCCAAAAGGTCGCCTCCACAAACTATGGGTGAAAAAAGTGACGTCTAAACAGGACGTGAGGAGATTCACGCCGCGTCCGGTTAGGTGTCAAAAGCTTTACCTGAAGTTTTTACATTTGACACCTACATTATGGACTAATGTGGCCGAATATTTACTATCTCAGGGATCATTTGTGTTTGTTTGGGAGTTATCCTTTCACACCTCGGAACATTGTGGCCGCTACTCAAATTACTGTTCAAATATGCTTGCCTCTAATTCGAATCAACGCCGAATCTTTCTGTAGACGGAATAGGTGTTATCACGGAATAAGAAATCTCAGAAGTCAAGGGAAAAGTTTGGAGACCTTCAAGACGTGGAATATAAACAGCAGCAAGTACTTATAAAGAGGCTCACAAAAATTTTAACACAGCCATCGACCTCGTCGAACAATTTCGAGACAAACGCGTTCAATTTATTCATGCCACGCATTAATAAGGTAACCCCCTGTTTTAGCCCATAAAAATTCACGACAAAACCAGTATAAACGGCTGGAGGCAAAATTTCGTTGTTTTGCGAACACGTTCCCCGAATCTTGAAGAAAATGCTGCGAGAAAAAAGTCGCCACGACAGGATTCTGTATCGACAACGCCAAATCTGGACGCGTTAAGAAATGATAAAGAGGATGCCGCCAGACGGTTTCACAAGCACATCTCTCTGGTATTTGTAAATGCAAAAAGTAAGAGAATAACATATTATAACAATCGAAAAGACTAAAAATGTATATTTCGCTTTAGGGGAATTAAGAGTTCTTTTGGTACCATGTCATGTTGGAGGAATAAGAAGTATTAATCGCACGTAACGAATCTTTAAAACACTGACGGCGTCACTATGATTTGGTGCAAGTATAAGAGGGAAAACAGCATGGAAGCAATTTGTGAGCCCTATGGCAATATAAGAATTTCAAAAGAAAAATCATTATTCCACATCGGGCGTGACAATGAACCTTGAAGTCTCACCAAACGCTAAGCACCATATAGGATCCCGTGTAGCACTCATCACATGGCTAGCAAAACTAATGAATAAACTATAGTGCGTATGAGTGCGTGAGTCACGGAGTGCACATGCGCTTGTGGAAATAGCCACACCAGCGTCAACTCGTCCCTTGCTTGCCCAATTCTCGCTTCTACAGCTTAGGTTTTAGAGGCCGAGTGGAACGTCTGGGTGGGTGGTGATTGTGTCCACGCGAGTTGGAACAAATGTTCCGAGCGCAGTAACAACACGGAGCGATCCGTCCTTACGACGCCGCCGGCCAGGGAACGCGACCGGCTGGCGGGCTAGGGATGGACCTTATCGATAGACAAGGGGTTGCATAACAATTGGTTTATTTTGTCAAGTTACGTTTATTTGTGAATTTGTAGTGGAACCACTCGTTAACCGTGAAGGAAAATATTGTGAGGAAAGCTGAGTGCCTGATATGTTCACAGACTTTAGACTTAGAAGTCGCCAATTTGCGGTGGAGACGCATGGTGATTAAGCTCATACCCTTTCTCTGAGAGGTATGCCTTGCCCCACTGCAAGGTGTGTGCGCTACTCGACCAAACAATCAACTTTAACTATGATAACAACTACAAAATATAAAAAATAGCTATTCTATTCTAAAGTTAGGCTTTAAAATGTATGGAACTTCGATATCTTTTTTTTATTTTAAAGTTTTTCTATACTGAAAGTTATTTGTATTGACCAGTATAGCCTCAAGTTACACTCTGTATACTAATCATATGAGCACAGTCCGCTATAGGAATATGTAGGTATTAAATAGCTGATAATGACATAAGACCTAATTATTTACTTGCTAATCCTTTGGTAGGTTTTTTTAAGTTACAGTAAAAAAGTAACAAAATACTAATTAGCTATTAGAAAAACAAACATCGTATTCTCGATTACACGAGTACGTTTTAATACGTCAAACAATATCTACCTTTCAGAGGATAAAAGGAAGATAAATGTTGCCGTAAACTATCCATAAAACAATTACCTGCCATGGAATCATAAAGACTTGGTACTTGACCTTGACTTTATCACTATTGTTATTTCTCAAAAGTTGTTTAATTGCTGAAAGAGACAAAGCACTTAGAAGAGTCTAAGCCACTTCGCAAAACTAGAAAGGGACGCTAAGGAAACCGCCTTTGTTTGCAAACAATCGGCCGAAAAGCACAGCACAAAAAACACTCAGCTCTCGATAAAATTCCGATCGCTCCCCACCGGGTGCATCCCTAAGGGCTAGACCGGGTTGGCGCCGGGCTTTTTACCCAGCTCGTAGCGGCCAACTTTATATTATACGCATTCGTTCCGTCAGTCGAACGCAGCAGCTCGACACGTGGGGATGTGTACCGCGCCTGCGGCCTGCCACTCAGACGCGCGTGTCCGCAATTTGAAAATGACAATTTAGTGTTTTGTTTTTTTTTTCTTTCATTTTAATAAATAAACAGTGTCTTATGAACGTGCCAATAAATAAGCCGCCTTATTAAGCAAGTGCATTTTTGGAGGATTGCTGAAGTTTGTTGTTTGTATTTGTTTGGATTGAAAACGGAAGTGGAGGAATTCGTTTTTAAAGATGTCCAGTGCACTTATATCCGGTTCCAGCGAGGCGACGCCAGCTGATGGCAAAGGTTAGTCGGTTATTCTAATTAATTTGCTCTACTTGGTAAGTCAAACAAAATAAAACAAATAAAATAACACTAACCGCCAGTTTGTGAATCAGGAACTTCGCCAAGTGAAAACTAACTGTCTTTCTCGTACTTTTTTAGCAATTTGAAAAGAAAAAGCGATAACGAAGTATCTACATACTTAGTGAAATTCTCTATTTAGAAACGGACGGTTAGTGTTTGGTTTGAAATGTATACGTTTCCAAGAAAAAACTATAAAGTACTAATGTTAATGGAGAGATGAGTTAATAAAGTTCTATGTTTGGGCGACCAATTAGCAGTGGACCCTCCGACTTATTGCATAATACCATCCTTGCACATTACAATTATAGATAACCGCAAAATTGGAAGATTTTGTCAACTAGAATTTGGTTTAATTACACAACGCGTTATCGTAACTTAAGACATCATAGAAATCGTCACACATTGCGCTATTACATGAAGTACTTCGTTATTTGGGAAATAGGTAAGTGTTGCAGTAATTTAATACACAGTTTAGTACACCTATAATGTTGACACATTTCTTGACGAAACTTTTTATTATTTTCACTACCCATTTACACGTAAAGAATTGGTAAAGCGTCACTACCTCAGATACGTAGTAGGTACTTTACTGTTGCTGTCGTTGCATCATACATAACTCCTAATAACTATTACTGTTGTCTGTATGTGTATATGTATTTATCTACAGGTATGTATTTTTAAAATACATTTATGTAGCATGTAAGTTTCATTATGTATTTTATAGTAAGTTTGTTTTTTTTTGGTTATGTGAGTCATCTTGTCTATAAACCTACATTCTGATATAATTTACGTACACCTACGTACTATCTATATCTTACAGTCCTATCCATCCTGAGGGTGTCTGGAAGAGATCGCTTTTAGCGATAAGACCGCTAGTTGTACACTATGTAACTTAGATATTTAAGATTTTTCATGTATCTAATGTATGGTGTGCATAAAGCGTATTAATCGAATCTAGCGCCAATTTTTCAACAGACAGATACAATTTAACTGGAAAATCAACTGCATGCGTTTTATCTGACTATTGAAAAATCCGATCCCAATCTAATCTATTTAACCACTTACTTCATCAGCTTATTTGAGTACGGAAGAAAAATCACGAAAGTAAAGGCTGGTTTACATTTGCTATTTTTTTATACTTTTTAAGCACGCTTTTTTAGACCATACTAAAAAAGCATGCATTTAGCAAATGTAAATACGCTTTCCTTTTTAGCAGGCAAAAAAATCTGACTGATGGTCAGATTTTTTATCCATGATCTGTGCTTTAAAAAAAAAAGCAACAAAAATGGCGTCGCAAGTAAAATGGACACGCGATTTAACAATTAAACTAAAACGTAGTGGTTATATTCTCTTTGATTAAACTAATAAACGAATATGAAAAACATGAGTGCCTGTGGGATTCCTACAGTGAAAGCTACAAAAACAAAATTCTAAGAGACAATGCGTATGCAGAAATTGAAAAAACTTTAATCTGTTAAGTATCCTGTTTTTCAGGCGTTCAGCCAATAACTGTGATATTATTTCAACAGTTTGCAAAATTATTAGAGATTCCATATTTTCGACTCGCAATGCGAGTGCTTTCTTCGCATTTTCTATCTTTTATGATGAAAAAAGAATAGCAAATGTAAATCGGCGTCTTTTTTTAGCACTCTTTTATTTAGCATGCTTAAAAATCAATGCTTAAATAGAACGGAAATTTAGCAAATGTAAACCAGCCTTAAGATTACTGAAGTAGAAATGAGGTCCAAGTAGGTACCTACGTGTGGTGTTACTGGTGTAATGACAAGAATTGGGATAGGATGATGACCTGTAATCAAACAATACAATATTATCTATCTGATCTATCTATCTAATCAGCCCCGAAACAGCGCCCAATATGATTACCAACGTATAATTTACTTCTTATTATGTCCCACTTGTTATTTGCAGTCGAAAAGTATCCAAACGATAAGTCGCCAAAACAAGTCATAAAATAACGTGGAAAGATATTGCCCTACCAATTTGATGTCAAAAAAAATACAATGTGGCGACCTCTTTTGATAAACCGGTTTAGTAATACCACAGAGGTAACCACGCACCACGCCAAAGGTTCTATTTCATAGAACTTCGATTCATGGTTTACTATGACAATTCGACGTACATTGCACACCCGATTTACCCACAGATTAACAAGTTGGAGGACTCGCTGCGCAATGTATCTACATCGAATTGTCTTTTAATCAGAAGAATTATTCTTAATTATTCTTCGATTCTTCGTTTAATTCGATATTCGTGCTTATGACAGACAGACATCATAGGCATAGTAATGAGGTCTCGGCTGCACCCTTGTACCAGAAGCTCCAAAAAGTAAAGCTAAAGATAGTCTTCTGTATCATCTATTTGACGTATAGGCTATATATAATTCAATGCACAACACAAGACTAGGTGCCTAATGATTGATGGCGGCGTTTAAATAGTCAACAATGACACCATAAAGTCGCCCAGACCCAGGAAGTTCTAAATTTACTGCTCACTAACTCGCATTGATGATCAGCGTTGACACTGGGAGCTTCCAAAGTGAAACAGTGGTTCCTAACCTTTTTTGCCCCAAGGAATACTTTGATAGTTCTGTTGTTAGCGGTGACCACAACTAAAGACTCGCATTGATGATCAGCGTTGACACGGGGAGCTTCCAATGTGAAGCAGTGGTTCCTAACCTTTTTTGACCCAAGGAACACTTCGATAGTTCTGTTGTTAGCGGGGACCACAACTTAAGACTCGCATTGATGATCAGCGTTGACACGGGGAGCTTCAAATGTGAAGCAGTGGTTCCTAAGCTTTTTTGGCTCAAGGAACACTGATAGTTCTGTTGTTAGCGGGGACCACAACTAAAGACTCGCATTGATGATCAGCGTTGACACGGGGAGCTTCCAATGTGAAGCAGTGGTTCCTAACCTTTTTTGGCCCAAGGAACACTTTGATAGTTCTGTTGTTAGCGGGGACTACAACTACAGACTCGCATTGATGATCAGCGTTGACACGGGGAGCTTCCATTGTGAAGCAGTGGTTCCTAACCTTTTTGTTGACCGAGGACCACTGTGATAGTTCTGTTGTTAACGGAGACCATAACTATTGACTCGCATTGGTGGTCAGCATTGACATGGGAGCTGTCAATATGAAGCATTGGTATCTAACCTTTTTTGGACCAAGTTCTACTTGATTGTTCTGTTGTTAGCGTGGACCACAAGTTTTCCATTAAGCTTGTTGTTAGTTGTTGCGCAAGATATTTTATATGCATTGTAGGAACCTCCCGCGGCCCTCTCTTGAAGCTATCGTGGACCACCCGACGTCCGTGGACCATCGGATGGGAATTACTGATGTAAAGGGAATTAAGGGGATGTAGTTATTACATTCCTCAATGTGAATAAAGATATATGTTTTTTTTATGTAGCCTGTACACGTCCGGCAGGGCACAGGCCTTCTCTCATAGAGAGAGTACGGGCTTATTTACCACGCGTGCCCACCGCGGATTGGCAATTTTAGTCGCTGAGCTATATGAACACCTCAGACACTCAGGTTTCCTCACGATGTTTTCTTTCATGGTAAGCGAGTGGTAACTTGAAAAACAAAGACATACATGCCGGGATTCGAACCCACACGACCTTCCGAATGAGTAGCCGGTGTTTCGCCGCTCCGCTACTACCGCTCTATAAAGAGATATCTATCAAAGATTTAAGGGGCTTATAATTATTCAAAGATAAATGTCGCGTTACGAGGCTTAAGGTAGATAAGCTACAAGCAAAATTTTATAAACAACGATGTGAACATTCCTAGTGGACAGGTTATGGTAGGATTATAGCGATAACGATATTATGCTCTGCTATGCCTGCCCGTAAAGTCACGAAAGTACACCACTGACGTCGTATGACACATTGGATTAAATAAAACAAAATATCTGACGAAAATAAACGCAATTTCTTATAATAATAATAACTTCCATACAACACAAACACTTGTTCCGGATACCCTGTGCTATAGTAACTAGGCAAGGACACCACAAACGTGGTAATACACCCAGACTGAGGCAATTTGCACAAATCAAGCACGGTGGCACGTCTCCAGTGGGAATAGAAACAAGCAGTCAAGCGCTTTAACCGCTAGACCAACGTTAAAATTTACGTAACAAGGGAACGATACGATTCTTGATACGATCTAATAAATGCATTTCAATTTATTCAATCAATTTTTTTAAATTTTAAATCGCTAGTATGTGCAGGATATGTTGACAAGCGGGATTAAATTATAATTTCATACATGTCACAATATCGCTATACGAAGACCAAATATAACAAGAACAAAACAATCGATCGGAATTGATCTCGTCACCCTATGGCCTCAACCCGTTAGTGCTAATTACAAATCTCTATTTCGAAAAACAAACGGGGGTCAAAATACGACACTGTGCGCGAAGGGGCGCGATACACATGTTACCAACGACTTTGCGACCACGACAAGTGTAATGAAACGCGCTAAGCTAAAGCAGACCTTAAAACTGTTGGGGCAGATGTCATAATTGTATTAATGGATTATCTGTTTGTTAGTTCACGTGTTGTCGATACAAAAGAGGGTTGTGTCATGTGTGCGAGGATAAAAAAGAAAAGCTAGCAACTGTTTTACAGGCAGCAAAACGAATTATAAAAACCTTATACATAACATAAGCAGTCTATATCTTCTCTCAGAGAGAGAGTATGGGTTTAATTACCACGCGTACCCACCGCGGATTAGCGATTTCAAGCACTAAAGTATGAACAACCATCAAAAACCTTATGTGTCACATAAATCGTACTCCGATAATTCGAAGCAAAATGACCAGGAAATATTATCGGCGGTACCTATGTCAAGGTAAATATAAATAAATGGCGTCCGATTTGGAATGATTTACGCCTCCGCTCAGATGGAGACTCGCAGATTAGTACTAATTACATTATCATACTCGCTGAACGATAAAATATTAAGCTAAAAATCGAACCAAAACTGTCCCCAGATGTCTTGTTAATGACGTCACTGACAGTTTGGCCAACAGATGTGGCACCGAATAACCCAGATGCGGCCCAGCTAGCATAATAGCTGCAATAAACTAATACAAGTTTGGGACCATGTCAAATGTGTGACATCTGTATTTGGGTCGGATTATCTAACAGCACCGTTTTAGGGTTAAGAGGATAGGGGCTTAAAGATAAATTGCTTGCCGCCGTCGGTGCAGAAGCACTTATCGAGTCAACGATTTCTGCCATGATAAGTAACAAATTCTTCGATATTACGATATTCGTGTCACATAGATCTCGATAAGATTCTTTCATGCACCCATTTTGTACTGAAAGTGAGGGAAGTTCATTGATATAGTGAAGCAGGTCTTACCGACATAAGATAAAAGCGCGATGGTCTTAAACTTTTCGACCCGCGATACAACTTTTTACCTTCATCGTCTGAAAATCAACCGATAGGTATGCATTAAATGTGATTAAAGTTTGAATAAGTAAGTATATGTTCAAAGAGATATTTTCATCATGTTTTATAAAACAATTACGATCGTGATGTGCTGAAAAAAACTGAATTAATGAACCGCTATTAATTCCCATTGTGGGCCGCTGTACACTTTGTACAAATGGCCTCTGTCTGAGTGCCATGTCTGTGATGTACTTGCCTGTTTACCATAGGACAGGGTATCCCAGTTTCGGATCAGAAGAACTGATTGTGTTGTGTGGAATTTATATCATACTAGCTGATCCGGCAAAAGTTGTTTTGCCATATTAATTAGCCTACGACCTATTCTCAGACCTACCATACACAAGAAATTCATAAAAATCGGTGAAGCCGTTTTGGAGGTGTTCGATAACAAACACTGTGACACGAGATTTTTATATATTACATTAATTATACCCGAAACCGGCGTGCGCGCACGCAGCCACCAATGAATGTTGATGGAGCGAAGGAGATTTGTCAGGATCGTGCCAAGTGGTAAACCCTAGTCCCTACCTCTCCGGGATATAGGCGTGAGATTCTGTAATGCACTCATTTTAATGAGAGTTTTAAATTACAAGAGAAAATAATAACTTATCTTGATAATAACCCGATCATTATCGGATGATTATCTGTAATATATCTAATAGCCACGTCTTTAACATTTTTCTTTTTTTATTAAACATTATTTACCTTAATTAACATATTACAATCAAATGTGTTTAATAGAATATTTTAAGTATCCCTTCGTTACTAAGTTCCATCTATTTTACCACAAATGTCAAGATTCAGATCATTTACAGATTAGAAGTATAAAACTTTAGATTAACAGTAGATTAACAGCTTTTTAGTGTACGAGAAACCGGGGGTAAGTATAATTATCACGTTAGTTAATGTAATAATTATTATGACAATTATCAAGATATCATATTAATTATCGTTGCGAACCTTAGGAACCGTAACTCCTTAAAGTTACTCCCAGAATCACGTACAAATGTACAAATTTGTCTAGCTCTGGAATCTGAATCTTCCATATGAGATTATAGTGCTTCCAGAGGTTGCTCTATATTAAAGATAGGTGATATAACTAAATAAACTCTACATACCCATACTTTTCATCTTCATCGTCATCAGCCATTTGACGCTCACTGCAGGACATCCAACTCCTTCGTGGTTTTCATAACCATGAGGGGTTTTGCCATAATCACCACGCTTGGTAGGCGGATTGGCGATCGCAGTATGCGGTTGGAATCTCAGGAAGACGCTGCTGCCCGTCTCCTGGTAAAGTATTTGTTTAGTCGCCTTCTACGATATCCACGGAAGGAAATGGAGTGACGCTATTCTTAATCCGGCGTCACACGGAACCCGTACTTTTACCTATATAAAGACTTTGTACATTTTGACATAAAACAAACTGATAAGTTTGTGCGTGATAACGAATGTTGATAAAGAAATATCGAATTACTGAATCGGTGGCTGTATTTCTCCTTATCAGATCTAGTCGGTATCTATCTTACCTATCTAATGCAGTTTTGGCTTTATATTGAAGGACACCAGGGGCCTGTTTCATAAAACTACAATCCATGGTTTACTATGACAATTCGATGTACACTGCAAATTTGATCAACCCACAGATTAACAAGTAGAAAGACTCGGCTACGCAATGTAAATCGCATTGTCATAATAAACTATGATTGTAATTTAATGAAACAGGCCACAGGAATTTAATGACCAACAGTGTGTAGGTTAGTCGTAAATATATTATCTGATCTGTGAATTTAGCTTACTGCAGGACAGATGCTTCCTGTTTTGCTCCTTTCTGTCAGCCTGAATTAGCAAGAACGAACGTAACAAAAATAATTTTCACTAATATCAACGCTGTGTAGGTACACAATTACACAAACACTAACATTCCATCTTGCATTACATCAGGCGTTTCAAATGATATCTCATCTATTATTAGATTCGACATTAGAACGAAAGAATTTAAAGAACCATACTTATTCAGGACATTGTTTATGACAGTCTCAACTAATGCCGGGTTTTCCCAATCTTCGACATTGACCTGACGCTAGCAAAAAAATCGCAATAATTCGTCATCGCCGTTCTCATATTCAACATAGGTGTGTGTTTTGAAAAACGTGCCACTGCTGTTTTTGTGAAAAGTTTCACCTTAGAATGTTAAGACGTAATAATACTGATAAGTATGTACTTGTTTTTATTTTTATATTTGTTGACGTTCGTGTCTTTTGTCTATGTACGTTTGTGTTTCTGTGATAATTTAAATAAATATCCTCTTTCTTTCTTTCTTACTTAGAATTTAAAAATAAGTAATACATAGAATAGGTATGTACATAAATGTTTGTAGTTTACCACTGTTTGTTCAGGTCCTTTATAGCAATGATTTACAATGGTAATGAAATTAATTATCTAAAATTATCAGTACTTCGAAACAGAAATCTGTGAATAGTATTAAAGTAGAGAACGTTCATTACATTTTCCAGAATGTTTCCAATTGCTATAGTAATATACGGATAGCTGTTAACACAAGATTAACATATTGTTCACGTACGGAAACCGAGGGTAAGTCACCCATCTCTTAAACCACAGTTTACTGAAACTTTCCATCAAAACCGATACCTAGTTTGCATTCTTTACAAACCAACTTGTTGCTGAAACTCCTAACACCAGCTCATACGCAGCATCCGGTACCAACATGTGCGCTCCGAAACGTGAACGGCACTATTATCGCATGTTTCCAAATACAACGCACCTCGTAAAAAATGTTGCGAAACGCTGGAAAAAAGGAAAAAAATGGCGCTGCAACGGAAAAATGTGACGTTCGGTGCTTCCGGTTTGGAATGTCAACAAAGTTAATGTAACTTACAGGAGGGAAGGCTAGAAGGATTTCTTTAGGTACCGGACATAGCTATTTACATCATCACAAGCAGCCTATATACGTCCCACTGTAGGGAACAGGCCTTCTAGTACTAGGAGAGAGTACTTATGGGCTTAATCACCACGCGTGCCCACCGCGGATCGGCGATTTTAAGCGCTGAGGTATGTGAACAGCTCAGACACTCAGGTTTCCTCACAATGTTTTCCTTATATATTCTTTTTGTTGCACTAACCCGTGCTGAGGACCATTTTAAAAACCTATTTAGAGGCTAAAAATTCCACCCATGCCGGGACTTGAACCCGCGACCTCTGGCTCACCGTGTCAGCGCTCTCCCAACTGAGCGTAATACAGAGAAGTTTGTAAAGAGGCTCGAAATTTCATCGATGCTTGCACTTACCCATTAGCTCAGTTGGGAGAACGCTGGCACGGTGAGCCAGAGGTCGCGGGTTCAAGTCCCGGTATGGGTGGAATTTTTAGCCTCTAAATAGGTTTTTAAAATTGTTCTCAGCACGGGTTAGTGCAACAAAAAGAATATTAATCATGTAGGTACAGCGATATCATGCCCGTACTGGGAATCGAACCTGGGTCCCTCGCTTCCGAGTCCAATGTTCTACCCACTAGGCTACCACCACTATACATACAACTTCTATAATCATTATCTTATCTTACTAGTATTATAATTGCGAATGTTAGGATGGATAAAACAGCCAGTTGTTCTATACATTATTTGGGCTACACTATTATGGAATATATTTAAGAAAATGCACGCTCTCTATCTGGTTTCACGCGATAGTGTTGCATTGCATGAAACCAGGAGCGTGGATATGTGCTGCAGAATTGATAGAAAATATAGAGTCAGAGTACGTGCACTTAACACAGAATTTTATAGCTGGTTTTGCAAGAAAACTGAATTGCTAGCAATTAGCAATTCCCTAGTAATTCAGTTATGTCACAGAATAAGCTATAACGTTCTGAGAGCATGTAACCTAACCAAATTGCCGTTAAGTGTGCGCTGTCGAAAAATTTCGAATTAATACACAAGCTGTATCATTTTACCTTCGCTTAATATCAGTATTAAGCCTGTCTTTCTTTTCTTTTATTCGAATCCACACCAATAGCGATGACAGAGCCTCTTAATATTGAAACGGACACAATAAGAATTGGCAGTTCTTAGCAAATTTAACAAAAAGTGGCGCTGCATAAGATGTAAAGTAAGAGTGTTACTTACAACATGCATTTGGCAAGCAGATGGTTCGCAATGCCAGATGCATCGGTATTTACAAAAGGATAATTCACTATTCAGTTCAATGGCACAAGAAAACAAATAAAAGCATGATTTTAGGCCAACTCTATCGATGAAGTTGTAAAGAACGACAGGCTGTCGTCGTCGACAGCTGATCAAAGTGATCAACCTTTATATTTTTGTCGTAAAATCGCCCCTAACGTAACTGGATGTAAAAAATAATTGTAAAATGACAAAAATACATAATTAGAAATCACATCAGAAAAATATTGTATAGACAAAGACTAGCGCCACCCTCTACGAAAGCATAGGAATCCGTACCCAAAGGGTAAGGGACCCTATCAGGTACTAAGACTCCGCTGTTCGTCCGTCCGTCCGTCTGTCACCAGGCTGTATCTCATAAACCGTGAGAGTTGACATTTTCACAGATGATGTATTTCTGTTGCCGCTATATCAACTTACTAAATACCAAAAATAGAATAAAATAAATATTTAAGGGGGGTAATTTACATACAACAAATGAGATTTTTTGCCCTTTTTTGCTCGATATTAATAACGGCAACAGGTAGACGCTTGAAAAATTCAAATGATAAAATGGTACGGAACCCTTCGTGCGCGAGTCCGACTCGTACTTGGCAGGTTTTTTCTATTTCTCGCACGCGTCAACATGTAGGTTTTAATTTTTTAACTCATTAGTAGCATCTGTTTCCTTTCTTTACCTACAATCTTGGTGGTATTCTACCAAGCCAAACTCATTGACGTCGACGAAGTGTCAAGATGAACCCACGGAGCATCTGTGACTGTCTATTGCTGTTTTCGAGTGCGATATTCCCATAAATATTTAAAAGGGTCATATGTCAAGGCGTTCCCCGAAAGCCAACAAAGGGAGGAAGCGCCCGGGTGGCCGAGGACAAAAACAAAAGACGTCCACGCTGTTTCCCTTGCCCAAGGAGGATGCAGAAAAAAGTTCCCGAGTGCATATTTCTGACTTCTCTATGGCTTTGAATGAAGTCCTACAAGAACTGATTTCGTGGGTAGAGCTTAATACGTTTATGGTGGGACCTGTAAAGAAAAACCAATGAAGATTCCACCAAGGACATGAACTATATTGGAACTCTGAATATCGTAGCTTGGTGTTTTAAGAAATGGTGAGCAATAGAGTTGATGATCCAGAACCGGAAATAATTTGTCATTCCGGCTAATTCTAAATTTCAAATTGACATCATTTCGTCACAAGACAAGACTAGTCGGTATCTCGACAGGAAATTATTAAAGACTATTCTGACATAGAGCTAGAAATTATTGGACCTTGGTTTGACGCTAGAAAACATTGCTCAATAAGGCAAGAACTTGGATTAATTCGTGGAAAGAACACGAAACAAAAACCACTTCAAGACAACCGCCGCCAGGGTCAAATGGACAATAGTAGTCGTACAAAATTCAATTACATTTTGCTTTTAACACCTTTGGCGCCATGAACATGTAGAATTACAACTTTACTTAGGCCATAAAACACGGCCTCAGACATTCGCCATGCCTGCACATAAAGCAGTTAAAATGGCAAGGAATTTCTACACTTGCAACTAGAACTACCTACCTCTGCGATTTCCGCAGGATACGACTATATTTTATAGTTGAATTGAAAACAATAAAAAGACAGGTTTTTCAGTAGTATTTTTTATCTATCCTGTCATAATATTACTCGGTCGTCGAATTCAATTGTTTTTCTACTAGGTACGTGTCAAGATTTGCATGCTTGGATGAATGAAGCTATGTAACCTTGTAAGGTCGTCCGATCTCGTGTATTTTTAAAACGCATCGTTGCCCACGATACTGGAATAAACAGCCTATGAAATTGACCGTTATAATACAACAATGGAGTTAATTGTAATGTGTCGGGTTTGCTGATGTTCACGCTTATTAAGTCTTTGGAGTGTCTCTGATCTGATCTCATTGTTCGTTTTGGTATTAGTGGAGTGAGAACAGGCAGTGTAAATAAAAAAGTTACAAAACGGCGACAAAATGTCACGAAAACTTATCAAACTAACGAAGTTATTACTAGACATAAACATAATAACGAGTTATTTTTATCCTACAGCCTATTCGAATTAATCAAATGGCGCCATTTTTCACGTGAATATATGAATTATAATTAGGTACTGGAACCATATTCATTATTCAAATCTCAAACTTATACAAAATCATTTGGTAGCAGCCCAGATACCTACTCAGCTTGTGTCATTGGCTATAATTATGTGCACCAAATTATGTCAGAAATTTAGCAATTAGTATGGATTTTAACAATAAAATTATTGGAATCGTTCAGGATTTGGTGCGCGTAATATAGAAGCTGCACAAGCAGCCTATATGCGTCCCACTGTAGGGCACAGGCCTTCTCTCAGGGAGAGAGTATGGGCTTAATCACCACGCGTGCCCACCGCGGATTGGCGATTTCAAGCGCTGAGGTATGTGAATAGCTCAGACACTCAGGTTTCCTCACGATGTTTTCCTTTACCGTTAGCGTGTGGTATTGCATGTGGTAACTTCACAAATGTACATAACTTAGAAAACCAAGTCATAGGTACATGCCCGCACTGGGGATCGAAACTGGGTCTCTCGCTTCCGAGTCCGATGTTCTACCCCTTCTACCCACTAGGCTACCAACGCTCGCCCATATAGAAGTTGATAAGGATCCATTTGACATTACGTACCGTACCTATCTAACTAAACACATGTACGTAGTCATATTGCGAGATAATAAACCACGTTTACGTCCTCTGCATTCCACTCGAGCCAAATCGTCCGAAATATTTGCATTAATTTGCCACCAAACCAGTATAAACTGACTCTAAGATAAACAAAATACTTGGGTTGATTAGACTAGTTTCTCTTGAAACGAAAGAATTTTAATTTCGATGAACGAATATTGACAGCGGCCCGTTTTAGCACATCAGGTGAAGCAAGTAACGGGAGCGAATTTAATTAAGAGTCTGTCACATAAAGTGCAATAAAGTGTTCTCTACTGCACAAAAATATGCAAGAAATATCATTACTCTATATTACCTTACTTAACATAATTCCGGATTCACTTACTTGCTTATAAGAGCGAAACGGTCGGACTCTTCCGATCAAAAAGCAAGTAAAAGAATCCGGAATTAAGTTAATAATGTGTAGTGCTTACAAGGTTTCAATTTAAAAATTACCTTATTCATACGAGTATTTTGTGATTCAATTAAAAAGATAGGATTTTTCGATTTTTCACTACTAACTCTCGTCCAGTTACTTCAATCAAAGAAGTAACGAATCCTCATAAATAGCACGAAGTAACTGGCCATCTGCTCCGTGTGGTCGAATGTTAAATCAACTTTTTTTTTTCTTATATAAAAATGTGATTTATTTAACTGCCGCCGGCGCCGCGGCGAGGTCACCGCGCTCGTCCGGCGCCATTCTGCCATTACACGGTTTCCCGCCTATACGGTCGCTGTTATTGATATTGCCATTTCTGGACTGTTTGATGTGAAATGAGAAAGCTCTGCGGAATCCGGATTTTATTGGCGTCTTGTTAGCTGATTGGGGAGGATTTGGAGAATGCGACATATTCCGGCACCATCAAAGAGGTGAAGGTTCGCTAAGATAAACCCGTAGGATGCAATAGCATCCGATAATAATAGAAAGAATAATATATGCCGCATCACATATTATGATAGCAAATGTGTTAAACTAGAATGTTATAATTTATACCTTTAAAATTAGGAATTCCTGAAAAACGTCAAGAGTTCCACTTTTTTATATTTTTCTTCTTTTTTTAAATCACGAGGTGGACGGCTTTTCCTATGTGGAGTGGCGCTGTTTGATAGGCTACTATGCTTGAAACCATGTTATGTGTTGAATATAATGGATAATCTTGTACGTAGGACTAAGATTTACCGGAAGCTGAGATGTAGAGCGCCTAAAGCGCGTATTCAATTGAATAATAATGAAACATTTTTATTAATTAAGTAAACCGTGATATTTATAAAAACATCAATTTAAGAAAGAACTTATCAAGTTAAAGTTGTTGTAAAACACAAACTCCAATTGATGTGTTTCAGGAATTGTACCTTGTAAAGGTCAAGTTTTCTTTTGTAGGTACTCTATAATTGTATTTTAGTATGTACTTATAATAAAGAATATTCTTATTCTATCTTACTCTTATTATAGACATTTTAGTTCAGCCAACATCGAATGATGAGCAGAATCCATCTTCGCCGCAGATGTTGCACATAAGATCATGGAATAAATAACGACATCCATCACGACATACAGATGAATAAAACCAAAGATCAAAATGACAATCGACATATCTGCAATGGTACGAGGGGTGGCTGATAAAAAATCTACTTTGTTAAATAAAGTAATAAAAATGATACTAGCCACTATGTAGTTTTAACACTAACATATTCCTTATTTGAAAATAACAGCATTCATTTGTTTTAATTGTTTTCGTTGTGAATGGTAGACTAACACAGTAAACATGTCAGAAGAAAATAATAAAATGCTTAAAATTGAGCAGCGTGCCGTGATTAAATTCCTAACTAAAGAGGGAAATACTCCATCGCAAATCAAACAACGCATGTTCAATGTGTTTGGTGATTCATGTCCTTCCGATTTCATGATAAAATTTTGGTCTAAACAATTTAAACATGGCCGTGTGAGCTTGGAAGACGATCCCCGTAGCGGACGGCCTGTTTCTGCAGTCACAGAAGACACAGTGGATCTAGTGAAAAAAATAATACTCGCAGATCGGAGAGTCAAGCAGTGGGAGATCGCTAGGGATGTCAGGATTAGTAAGGAACGTGTTCACGTAATTATTCACGAACATTTGGGGATGTCGAAGGTGAGCGCCCGGTGGGTGCCCAGAATGCTGACGCCCTTCGATAAACAACGACGCGTGGAATGTTGTCAGGCATTTTTGGACCTGGTAAAAGATAGAGAAGAGGAAACTATATCCAGAATAGTAACCTGCGACGAAACCTGGATTCGCCAATGGGACCCCGAAAGCACACAGGAGTCATTGCAGTGGAAATTTAAAGGGGAGAAGCCACCGTGCAAGTTTAAGGTTCGGCCATCAGCAGGCAAGCTTATGGCAACAATTTTTTGGGACGTAGAAGGGATTCTATTGGTAGATTATCTACCAAAAAATACTACGATGAATGCCGTTTACTATGCCAGTTTACTTGACCAACTGCGAGAAGCCATTAAAGAAAAACGAAGAGGCAAACTCGGTAAAGGAATTTTGATTTTGCACGACAATGCTCCGGTCCACACAGCTGTCCATGCAAGGTCAGCCTTAGCCAAAAACGGCTTCACGGAAATAAACCATCCACCCTACAGCCCTGATTTGGCCCCCTGCGACTATTTCCTTTTTAGAAATTTGAAGAAAAGTCTAAGGGGAAAGAGATTTTTGACCGATGAGGAAATGAAGGCTGCTGTGGTTGATCATTTTGACGACCAATCCAAGAAATATTTTTTTGACGGTTTAATGTCTCTTATTGACAAATGTAATAAGTGTATTACAGTTGCAGGGGACTACATTGAAAAATAAAAAAAAATTAACTATCTATGTATTTTCTTTCTATGTTAGGTAGATAACTTTCCAGCCGCCCCTCGTAAAATACCATACCGGATGTGTGTAATCTTTTCGAACCAATTCAAATGCATCACGAAAAATTATTTCAGAAATTCATGAAAATACCCTCCTGCGATATATTACCATTACCTATGCCCCGCGACCCAAATTAAGACCTGAAAAACCTAATTTCTATGCGGTGTGCCGTATAAACGGTATTTTTCGCGAATAGTGCGGAGTTTTTTATGCGAAAGCTCGATGTTTTAGCATGCAAGACAAATTGCTACTGACAAAATGTCAATTCGGTGCAATTTTTCTCACTGACCAGGTGGATGTATGTATAATACATAGCGAGCATTGAATATGTAGCCCAAACATCTTGAGTTGGCTTGTGGAATACAAAATAATATGGCGGGTAATACGGATTTATACAGCCCGGACGGCTAGATGGAATGCTGTCAGGGAGCTAAAGCAGTCAATTATTTTTGTCAATTACTTATATTTAGTCAATAAATATCTTTATATTCTTTTTGTTGCATTAACCCGTGCCGGGTTAAAAACTCCACCCATGCCGGGACTTGAACCCGCGACCACTGGCTCACCGTGCCAGCGCTCTCCCATTAGCTCAGTGGAATTTTTAGCCTCTAAATAGGTTTTAAAATAAATATCTCATTAACTGCTAACGTACTGCTGCGTACGAAACGCGACCCTGGTCTCTACCTACCCCTTTGGGATACAGGCGTGAGTTTGTGTGTGTATGATACGCAGGCCGACTTGCACTACTTTCTTAAACGTGGCTTAAACAGCATTTAACTAAAATTATTCATATAAAAGTGGATTATAATGACAACTTAAGTGACATTTAAGAAGTGGTGCAAGCCGGCCGTAGACTTGAGTCCTGTAGCGCATGGCGTCGCCGCTGGTTTCCCATGACAGCTTGGCGCCACACCGCTAACGTATTCAGCAAGAATTGCGCTTCACGGAATTTTCGTGCGGCCAATCGATCCAATCTATTGTGCTTTTACTTATTCCTCACCGGTTGCCGATAGGAAATGCATGTCATACAATGTGGGTGAACGATGCTCTGTGTTGGGAGAGGTCGGCGCGATATTCTGTGACTTGCAATTGTGCTTGATAGAATGGTATTGGCATCGGCTGCGTTACGGCGATACGCCTGTTTGATCTCAAAGCAGGTAAATAAATATTTAAAGTGTGTAAAAGGGAGTAGAAGAAGGGGATTTCAATTTAATTTCACTATATCTTATTGCACACGAAACATTGAACAGGACATTACGTAACATATAATGCGTACAAAGAGGAGCTTATCTCTATAAGACATTTCTTCCAGCAAACCTTGGAGAGGCGGAGAAGCAGTAAATAACGTGGCATTCCATTAAAAAGAAGATATTATGATTTTTATCGCACTGGTGGCGTTAGTTAGATTGTCTAACTCCATTCAGAACGTAACAAGAGAAAGACCACGGAAAAATTGTCTGAAAAATACGCCAGGCATCGACTCCTCATTCAGCAATACTGGGCATTTACCATGCCTTTTGCCCACTACGGTATAATATAACAAAGCCGCACCACAGTGACAAATGTGTGGCAGTGTTACATGTGTGACAGTGTCAGTCACCTGTACAAACACTCCTCCTGAGTCACAATAGCTTTGTCTGCGGCGGTAGACGAAATATAAACTATGGGCTTCTGGGCTAGCGAAGACGCTCTTTGTAGAGCCAAACCAACTTTCGCTATGCCAGCATTTTTGTATGCAAACAACCTATACATCCTTGCACTCTGTTCAATCGCGTTACGGGTGACCTTGCAACGGTTGGTGTGCTGTTACTTGTCGTTTCTGGCATAGATATACAAGGTGTAAAAAATAGCTATCTGAAAAGGAAGGTTCACGAGTAACAATACGAACTTTATTTAATGTGACAACTTCAAATTAGCTGTTCCGTATTACATTAACCACCTACGACATAAAATGTATGAAACAGCCAAACAGAATGTAAGGCAACTTTAAGGTCTCGGAAAATAATGGGGATGTCGTTAAACTTCTATATTGAAGTTTGTTCTCAATGTACCTGTGTAGCAACTGACAGTAAAATTGAAAAATTGCAACCTTCTTCTTCCTTATCATAATTTCTTATTCAGCTTGATGCCGCCGTATAAACAAGTGTACCTACAAAACTAGATAATTTAGTCTCATTATAAATCCCAAAGTAAAACGTATCCACGCTGGCGCCACCAGTAATGTCCATTCGGTGAAAGTTCCAGTCACATCACGACCTCCCATACATTAACTCTCGACCGTGTGAATGTATGACCACACGACATATTACTAAAACTTTTTTGCGCTTCAACATTAACTATTAAATTCTCTACAAAACCGTTACTTACGATGGTAATAATATGAGTACCTACAAAACTAGATAATTTAGTCTCATTATAAATCCCAAAGTAAAACGTATCCACGCTGGCGCCACCAGTAATGTCCATTCGGTGAAAGTTCCAGTCACATC
This sequence comes from Yponomeuta cagnagella, assembly GCA_947310995.1. Lineage (NCBI taxonomy): Eukaryota > Metazoa > Arthropoda > Insecta > Lepidoptera > Yponomeutidae > Yponomeuta > Yponomeuta cagnagella. The sequence continues at coordinate 3,964,438 of OX371284.1, forward strand.
ACGACCTCCCATACATTAACTCTCGACCGTGTGAATGTATGACCACACGACATATTACTAAAACTTTTTTGCGCTTCAACATTAACTATTAAATTCTCTACAAAACCGTTACTTACGATGGTAATAATATGAGTAAATCACCCATAATAATGTAACCTCCTTTGTCGGTGAAAACATTAGGCTGCATGAGTCTGCATCCGTTGGTATGAAAACTATAAGAAGTCTTTGTCTAAGGCACGCACAAAATCGCGGCCAAAAAAGTAGAAATAAAACTTTTGGATTTGAAAATGGACCTCCTTACTGTTTTAATCCAGACACGCGGCGTTTTGGATTCTGTGAAATTTGGCGCCAGATCGGTATCTTTCGAGCGCGAGAGGGTTATCTCGCGCCGAGATCGACACCCTATTCAACCTTTGAGAGGGCTCAGAGCAGTCGGGCCCTTTGTGGAGTCCCACTCTTTGTTTTAACATGTCGACTTGAAGCGTCCGTAATGAGCATCTTCGAAAGCCGTTTTTTGGTTTATTGCGGGTGATATATTGTTTGGTCTGAAGTGATGTTGACTGTAATACAGTTTTTTACTGTATCAAATCGTGATCATTGTTGGCATGTGCGACAGCCTCGATAAACATCCTGTTTTTAAATATATCTTTTTAAATTACTGACCAGTCTAAGTTGGATGCTCAGTGTCTCTGCGAGGCACTCTAAAGTTTAATAATAATAATATAATAATAATTTGTTTATTTTAAACCAAAAAGTACATTAAAAATGACAACAATCGTTCGGTGCTAATCTGTTGTACAATAGTCTTGTCATTGCATCCTATCTCCTAAACTAGGCGAAAAAGCCTGTATCTTAGGAGAAGGTGAAATTAAATTAAGCCTTTAAAAGTGCGTACATACATGGTCGAGAAGCATTGAGCGGACGACTGTCTACTGACAAAAACATAACTTAATCTATTGTTTTGTAAAGTTACACGAGTTTATAATTTCAGTGACCATTTTGATCTAACTACACGATACTGGCATGTTCGTCCCACACTACGGGTTTCTAGCAACAAAACATAATTCCGGTAGCGCTATTACAAGCAGAACCAGTACACATCCGTTGCTAAAGAAAATAAAACTTATTAGCTGAGCTACCTTATGCCTTGTTGCTTTGGCATAAGAACTAGATAGCGTGGGAGTGATTCATTAGCCTGTCTATGATGATTGAGTTGGCTTATCTACTTCTTTGTAAGAACTTATAATCTCAATTACTTGTATAACATTTTAATCATCGTTATAGTCCGTTGCATAAAAATGGTCTTGATTTTCCAGTATAGTTTAAAACATTTATTTGTCCCTTCACCATTATATAGGGTGTAAAAACTTCACCTTGTGGGGCTCTACTCATCAATACGAAAAACTTTCACTATGGTGACAACGTCAAAATATTTAAAAAAGAAAGTCTTCCATTACACAAAGGGAAGAACTGATATTTCTTACGATTTCGAATCTTTCCCGGATACGAGGATTTAGTTACACAGTATAATTGTAGGTAAACTATACTCGTAGCATAGAGTAAACATCCATATTGCTCTTGATAGGTACCACAATAAATGTGAAGGATAACATCGTGAGGAAACCCGAGACCACGAGCGCTACTATGTAACTTACTCACTGAATGGAATCGTCCGATTTAACCAACTTACTACAAATTGAGAACCTTCCTTTTTTATGTCTGCTTAAAAAGGCAGGATAATACAGAAACTGGCGACAAAAGAATGCGGTCGAGTGCCATTGTATATAACAGTCTCTTGTTCAATATAAAATAATATAAAACTGTTTAATAATAACAGCTTCACGGCGCAACCATATGGGGGCAAACCAGTTATGCCATCTACATGCCTTTGTGGACACGTGAGGCGGGATACTGTTTCTGTCCGGACTTAAAAGGTGTTATAGTCCTGGGATGGAGGGTTCTCAGCTTGCTACTTCCTCGATGGTCTAGCGGTTAACAGGCTCGACTACCAAAGCAGAAGTCGTGGGTTCGATCGCCACTGGAGGCCGCCGTACTTGATTTGTTTCTGATGTCCTTGCCTGGTTATCATGGCATACGGTATAGTAATTTGGGACCAGGAAAAGTGATTTGTTGTGTGGAAGTTATTGTAGTTATCATTATTATTATAGTGTATTTCGAAAGATTCTTTCTTCATATCGCATACCTCAGCGTTTGAGTTCGCTAATCAATAGTGCCTACAATCTAGAGCTCCTAAACTAAGCAGCTTTCTCTGAGACAGAGCTAGGGCTAAATCACCACGCGACCTCTCAGTTATAGTGATCAGCTTAGACCGTCAGGTTTCCCACGATGTTCTGCGTTACAGTTAGCAAGTGGTTTTGCTACTTTAAATTCACATTGTACTTGTGAACTTAAAGTAGTGAGACACGGGTTCTACTGATGTGCTACCAGTCTACCACCGCTAGAATTCTACCTATTACGTCAATAAAGTACGAGTATATTATGTCGACAAAGCCTTCTTCGTCTAAAATGGTTACTTCACCTATGTAAATTCTTGTCGGCGTAGAGATATTCCTAAAAATGTTTAGATTGCCATTGTAAAGATCGATATGCTGTCGTGTGTACATCGACCACCTCGACCAGCGGCGTCATGCGCAGGCGCCGGCGCCAAGCGAGCCGGTCGCGTCGCGCGCGCAGTGATTTATTCAACACAGTGCAGCGCGTCTAATACGATATGAGGCTTAATTATATTATGCGCACCCAGTGATAGTTAAAAACATAGATGTCTAACTAGCGAAAAAGAATTACCCTACGTTCAATTGTGGGAAGGCGGGCAGGGCTTGTCAATTGTGTTACCATTCGGAGCGAGTTCAGTATTACCCGGCAAAATATCCATGCACCTGCCACCGTCAGATCGCCATCTTGCGAGGAACCTAGTAATTAGACGGGTTATACATCACGAAGTCAATGGTTTGAAGTTTTTGTATAAAACCAATCACAAGTTACGCTGTCATTTACTATCGCCCAATCAACGTTCACGTCGTCGTCACGCATGGCGCACAAAATAAACCAATCACAGAGTGATTTAAACTACAGCACATCTTGCGCTCATTTCATTGGTACAGATTAATCGAGAGGACAGGGGCCGTTTTTGAGAGTGAGTTTTGTAGGAAGAAATACTTCTATGGATTTTTATTCGTAGTGCGCACCAAATCATATCGGAATAAATAATATCGGCTGTCATAGCAATTAGTAGAATGGAATTTGACGTTTGGAATCGTTCAGGATTTGTTGCGCGTAATATGGAAGCTGATCGGTTCCTAGAGAAGCCGAGGAATCATGGATCCATGGAAACCCTGTTTGAGCCCTGATTCGTAAAGCTACAATGGAGAACTAGCAAAAAAAGTCAATGGATGACATGTTAAAAGATAAAATATAATCGTGGTAATGATTTTTCTCTACAAGTAATACTTGTTTGTCATAATCTAACCTTTCATTCTAGTCGTGGTACAAAAGCTTTGTTTTTTATTTTTTATACTTATCTCCCAATCTAATTTGGAAGCAGGCACCCGATTAAAATATAAAATCTGCGCTATCCATATCACTGAATTGAAGCATCAGTTGGTCTAGAGTGCGTGCTAGACCTGCTGGCCTCGAATATAAAAAGGCTATTTAGGAAAAAAATATGTGGAATTGGCTGGTTATGTAAGGCAAGAATGTTAGTGTGAAGAATGCCGAAGCGTGAGTTTTTTCCTCGATTCTTTTTCATGGTCAACCTCAGAGGCATGGCTAAGTTTTTCCCCTGAGTGTTGTTCGCAAATGGAACAGGGCAATCGGCAAAGAAAAATGTTAGTACCTGCATGGTTATAAGTTCTAGCAAACTGTGAAGGAAAACAACGTGAGGAAACCAGAGCGTCTGAGCTCTACACAGGGTGTACCAAAATCACCATACCGAAAAGGGATACGAACGTCTTTTGCCATCAGGAAATCATCTTGTTCCTTCTTCTTCTTTTTAAAAGACTTCAAAAAAGGAGGAGGTTATATCAATTCGACGCGTATATTTAAAAAAAATATTTTTTTTGCTATGTTCACGCATAACTACGTCAAATCTTAACCGATATCGACAATTCTTTTTTTTTTCGAATAGATATAGCGTCCCATTGGACATTTTAATTTGGCGAAGATCTGATTTAGACTTTCAGAGATGGAGAACGGAACTCTTCAATGGGCAGCAGTAAAAAAGGCCTAATGGTGCCCATATTTTAGTAATATCCGTATGTTTAATAAAATAGCGTAAAAGTAAAAGTAAGTAAATAATTTGATGATGTTCTGGTGAAGACTTTCAGAGATGGAAATTGAGAACTTAAAATTTTAAAGCAAAGAATGTTGGGTAAATTATGCTTACAAAGGACTTGTTTATTTTTATCTTCCGCTCCCCCAAAATAAATTAAAAAATAAAATCCGACTTGAAAACATTACAACACTAAAAAGTTAGAAATAATTTAAAAGAATTTTAAATTAGAAGTAGGTACTTAAATGTACATGTAGGTATTTTAGAAGCATAATTTGGAGTGGAGTGCCCAGTTTAATGAACAGCACATATATTATTGTTCCCTGTGGCGCCGGATTAAGAATAGCGTCACTCCATTTCCTCCCGTGGATGTCGTAGAAGCCGACTAAGGAAATAAATGACCAGGAGACGGGCAGCACCATCTTCCTGAGATTCCAACCGCATCCTGCGATCGCCAACCCTTCATGGTTATGAAAACCACGAGGGAGGCCTATGTCCTACAGTGGGCGTCAAATGGCTGATGATGATGATGATGATATATATTTTGGGCACCGACTCCAAATTATACTCCTATCTTTTTGTTCAACGGAGAGTTCTCTATCAATCTATTTTATGCCTAAGAGATCTTTATCATTACCGTCCTAATATGGCATTTCGGCTATGATAATAGGGATGCCATATACTGCACCTATCTATCGATCTAGCACAAAACAAATGACAAATCGTTAGTGCACCGAGACAGCGGAAGCTACGCAGAAAAAGACCGCGCGCGCAGCGGCGCCGGCGCTCGTTATAGATCGCTAAGGCGACATGTCGCGACTAGGGATATGCAAACGTTCAATATATCGATAGTAATTACTAGTATCGACTATAAATGACCCAGAATAATATAACCTCGATTTTTGTGCTGCAAAAAGCCCACTTCGTCAAATAATAGGTAGTTCGTTGGCAGCCTGGCTTTTTGATTTATCTACTTATGTTGCCTTAACGAATTTCCACTTAACAATTTCAAAATTTAAACTTTCGTAAGCATTATTACATGACATTGCCAATTAGATCGAATCCAGCAAAACATCGGTGAACTCAACCGAATCTCTATAACATGCAAAGTATCGATAAAATAGTGCAGAGTTCATACTTCAATCCAGCATAACATTTGTAAACTCAACCAAATCTCTATAATATGCAAAGTATCGATAAAATAGTGCAGAGTTCATACTTCTCGCACATCCCTAGTCACTACTGCGCAGTGTGGCTAGGAAGTTAGCTAGACTAATAAGTATTAAGCCGTGATTGGCTCTGGTGTGACCATAAACGTGTTCAAATTAGACCTGTCTAAGAATTTTAATTGGAGATTAGCTGACCATAACTCTGTGGTCGCCCGTTTATTAGTCACAGATTCAGATGAAGCTATCCAAATTCTAAGAAAAGTGCAAAATAATTCTTCCTGCATCTAAAGGTATTCCGCCTTCTCAAATTAGTTACACAGAAAAAAGTATGCTAATTCGAAATGTCAGGAGATTCGCCTTCCAGTTAAGTAACAGGTCCATTAAAATAAAGTATAATTACTAAAAGTATTTTTGTCACAGCACTAGAAAAGTGCACACGACATAATGTGACACTATGTTTCCAATTCATAGTTTTTTTAGAACTACCTAGTCAAACTCTATATACCTATATATCGAAACATAACGGTGCATGTAGAGATGCGTCGAGGAGAATGTTTCCGAATTAATTTTAAATGAATTTTTTTCGTTCAATAAATTCCGCCAAGTTATTCAGATAATTCAAACCTTTTTCCAATATTAAGTTCTCGTCGTTCTCTGAAAACTTTCTTCCCCGCCCATCACCAGGTGTATGGTATGTACTCTCAATTTAGCTTGCACTTTACAGACATATTGTCTAATAGTACGTAGCGTACGTACGTAATTGCGTAGATATTACGCGCACCAAATCCTAAACGATTCTAATCGGCTAACTGTCAAATTCCATACTCATTGCTATCGCAAACGTCAGGATTGCGACAGGATTTGCTAAACAGAATTACTTATATTGATCGCGTCGCTAGTTTTATAGCCGTAAAACTGTTGTCGACGCGTTTTTTGGTAAACCAGCCAAGTCAACAAGTCACGATCAGGATTGAATCTAATACGTGTGTAGCATCTTTCTATAAATGTCCGGTACTGTATTATAATGTTCTCTTCTCGATGGCTAAAGCGATTATAACTCGGCTTCTTCTAATTCCTTCCGTACTATGTAGTATAATGGCATATCTGATAGTCGTTTCAACCTTGATAAAAGCCTCTTGTATCAGTAGTTCGGTTATTTAGTTCGGTCCCGGACTTTTCGTATCAGTAGTTCGAGCTTCTGCGGTGCCGCACTGTTTGCGAGATGCAAAATCTTACAAGAAAACATTCCTGTGTGTCATAATAACGTTGGAAATGAAAATGACACACGCCTGTCACACATAAACACAGGCCTGTATGCCGGAAGGGTAGGCCGAGACCAGGGTCTGCCACTTGCCACGATCCTGACAAACTTCTTCCGGTCGGTCCATAACTTAATAAAATTAATGATTCCCAAACTGCAAATTCAAGGATGTCCGGCACTGCTCCGGTCTGATAGCAGCCTATGTGACAACAGGTCAATCGCTTCAACATCTTACTAAAGAAAACTATTGTCGTTTGTAAAGCCATTTCAACCTCCATCCTTTCATTTCATAGTAAAATCCTGCTCAATGATACCATACGTTTTCGCCAAAGATTCTATAGGTACCTACATACTATACATTTTAGCCAAACCAATTCTGTTGTAGGCTACATCTGCTAGCGCCGCCTAAACCTATTTGCCCAGCTTAACAAATGGCTAAAACACGTCACACAATTATTGACAAAGCGAGCATTGTTTTGTCACATTCCCCCTGCGTTGGTCCCCTAGCAATTAATCCATCGCCAGATGCGGCGCACTCGTTCGCCGATTTAATATCCAGTGTGTCCTGTCCACGTGGTATTGGTTAGTCGAATGGCCGATAGCCGGGGTGATTGCTGGGGTGATGGTTTCAGTGTGGTGACTTTGTTTTGGTTACCAGAATAGCTGGGGAAATAAGTACTAGTGGATAGTTTTGCGACGTTTCGAAACTGCCTCTATGGATATAAGTGCTGGAATATAGTTGTGCTTGGCCATGTGATTCAATTTTATCATTAGCGAAGCACACTATATATAAGCTTTCTGCTAGCATATCGCACTGAAGAAAGACTGACCAAGTTGCTGATTTAGGTTGTAAGTTTATTAGAAAACCAAATACCCCAGAGTAGGATGTTACCGAAGTTTACCCGGGTGCTTGATAAGAATCCTTTCAACAACCGACATATTTCTAAATCGGTCCAAGCATTTAAAAGTAATGGTGGAATAAAGAATAAAGAAGACACATGTACCAAAACTTTCCTAAGCACTGCACATTATGATTCAGTCAATCAATCAATCAGCCCAAAATCGTCCATTTCTGGACATAGGAATCCCCCAAGACACGCCACATCCTTCTGACATTATAACTGTTATTATTATTATGTCTTGTTATCACTGGCAACCAGCCGATGTCGACGGATTTGTCCGAACAATGTCCGAAGAGTGACACATGACACTCCTGTTATATTTGGCAGATTAACACCTGCCATACACAAAACCTCACAGAACGCAGCTAACATCTAACAGCGACCTCTCTTTGTCCACAGACCGCATTTTGGAGCGCGACGCGGGCTTCGTCTCTGGAGGCGATGATGACGACTCCTGCTCGGGCCCCGCGCACTCCGATGACTCCGGGGTGCGTCTGGCGGAGCCCCGCCGCGAACGCACCCCCACCCGGGCCCCACCCAAGAAACGCATCCGACTCAGCTCCAGGGAGGACCTTACCAGCCCCGAGAGCGAAGCCAGCAGCCCATTCAGACCCTGGTCCTTCGGCGAACCCCAACAGGAGCCCCTATCCCTTGTCAAAAAGAGCGAATCGCCTCTTCTAAGACACAGGAGACGCGTGGAACCCCCTCCTGCCCCGATACCCCCGCCGCCGCCTGTAGCGCTGCCTGGTCCACCTAGAGTCCCCCCACACCCAGCCGTTGAAGAGGCATACGTGGAAAAAGCGAGCAGTGTCACCAGCCAAGGCAGACCCCGAGAGCAGAGGAACTACAAAAACATGACCAGGGAAAGGCGGATAGAGGCCAACGCCAGGGAAAGGACGCGAGTGCACACAATAAGCGCGGCGTTCGACACCTTGAGGCGAGCCGTGCCTTCCTACAGTCACAACCAGAAGTTGTCAAAGCTGTCAGTGTTGCGGATAGCCTGTGCGTACATTGCGGCGCTGTCAGCCGCCTCCGTGGACCCTGAGGCCGACTTGTCAGAGGTGGTGGAGAATGTTACGCAGACGATACACACGGAGGGGAAGTTAAGGAAAAAAAAGGACGATCCGTAGAGTTTGTGTAGTAGTGGTTTGTGGGAGCTTTGTCCGCTGCTCTGACAGTTTGGCCATAATGTGTGGAATTTTTGGGCAGGATTTGTTATGAAATGAAAGGAGAGCTTAAAGTAGCCTTAAACCGACAATATATTTCTTTAGTAACATGAGTGTTGACCCATTGCCACCTAGAAAGGCTGAAATCAGATCAGAGCAGTGTGGCAAACATCCTTGACTGTCATTTGCATTTAATATTCCAAATAAATAGTAAGAAAGTAATTTTTTTTCACGATATTGCCTGGTGTTTGAATGCAGCCGTCCGCAGAAGCCTAAAAATAAATATGAATAATAATGTTTAGTACAAAATTTATACGACAATAATATTTAAGGGTACCTAATGTGGAATCATCACAAACTGTTAACACAGTAATAAGCAATATTAAACACATCATCCATGTAGACAAAGTGCTAGTTAGTAATTTAACAACTAAAAAATTCTTTCTGTCTTCGTTGGTACGATGTTAACGGATTTATTAAATCCGTTAACATCGTATTAACGGTTTATTGATAAAAACACGGTTCCTCTTAAAAACTCCTCCAATTAAGTTTAAAATAGTCTTACGTAAAGGGAAAGACGATTTTAAACTGCATTTGAAGAGTATAATAAATTGTATTTTTTATGTATTAAACCATAAATATTCGTGTTCCCAACAGTCGACAGCAGTTACATTTTTGCTGCAAAGTCGCCCATAACGTAACTGAATAGAGTGCACGCGTGTAAAGGTTAATGTGCTGTCGACTGTACAAAACCTTTGGACCGACTTTCACCAGCTCTGAAAAGGATCCATTTCAATTTTTTTTTACGAAGAATTTTAGTTAAATTCTACTTAAACCCCACTTAAGAAAGTGACGCAAGTTAGCCTTACAGGCTAGGTGGGTTTTGACAGAATGTCTGCATCTGTGATGAATAGGGCACGCTCCCGGTTTCAATTTTGTATGTAGAAATGGGCGGGTACCTACTACCCTACCCTTCCATTTTCTCATAAAAATCGGACCCAAGCTTGGAGCATGTCCTAGTGACAAAACTTGTGAAAATTGGAAAAATCAGTCGAACTTTCGTATAGTTAGTTCAGCGATTGTGATCAGTACTACCCTATGTCTAGTTGTGTAGAGACGACTGGTAACACTTTTACGGGGTTATTTAGAAGAACACTCCATAAACGCCGTATATATAGTTTGTAGTAAAGACTTTAGCGGTGGTAGCCTAGTGGGTAGAACCTCGGACTCAAAATTGGGAGACCCAGGTTCGATCCCCGGTGCGGGCAGGTACCTATGACTTTGTTTTCTAAGTTATGTACATTTGTGAAGTTATAGTAGCAACACCACTAGCTAACGGTGAAGGAAAACATCGTGAGGAAACCTGAGTATCTGAGCTATTCACATACCTCAGGTGCTTGAAATCGCCAATGGTGGTGGGCACGCGCGGTGATCAAGCCCATACTCTCTCCCTGAGAGAAGGCCTGTGCCCTACAGTGGGACGTATATAGGCTGCTCATGTTATGTAAAGACTTTACCACAGACCATTTATATTGCGTTTATGGAGTGTTTTAAGGGAATCATGTGTTTGTAAATAAGACCGACAGTGTCTCACGAGCTTTTTTGCGTGCGGAAGGCTTAATTACAACGTAAAATACAATACAAGTCTTGAATCTCTTGCAACATTGTAGAAAACCGTTGAACGTTGCTCGAAATTAGAAAGTGTACCTACTTATTTAATCGATGCCTGCGTAAAGTTCCTATAAAAATCGTATTATCCGATCTCTAACGAAAAAGACAATTTTAAGGTTGTAAGTTCAGGAAAAAGTAGATTATTCAGGCCTCTTTACACTGAATGTATATAAATTATTGGCTATAAGATGGAAAATATTTTACCTACTTGTAAAACAAATCGAGTCAGTAGTTTTAACATGCCTGTAAATATGTGTACAGTACTTTGTTGTTTGTATCAAGTTGTACATATTGTAAATAAGGACGAGTTACATTTTATAGTTTTTGTTTTTTTTTTTAGAAAAAACCCCACCACAAAATCATTTTTATTTGGTAGATTGATCACAAACTGTAAGTGAATTTGATCGTTGTTGTAAATTCTAATTACTGTTGTTACTCTACCTTCCTATTTTAGGAATTTCAGATTATTGGTCTTATTTATAAAAACACTATTCCTTAAAACACTCCATAAACGCACCATATATCGGTCTATGATCATATATAGTCTATGGTATACCATATTATAGTCTATGGTTGAGACTTTACAATGTAAGCGAAAGACGTTACCACAGACCAATTATCTGCGTTTATGCAGTGTTCTAAGGTGATTGTGTTTTTTTTATTAACACCCTGTGTTTATAATACACGACTTGAAAAAAGACCATGTAATTATATTTCCAGTGAATGTCAGAATACTACACCTGAAAGTCAGGTTTTCAAATAGATTCCTACGGTCTTTTTTATAATAAACACGATTCCCTAAAACACACCTCAGAGGCAGTTTAAATAGTCTGTGATAAAGGGAAAGACGTAACCGCAGATTATTTAAACCGTCGCTGTTCTAGGGGGATAGTGTTTTTATGAACAACACCGTTACATTTTAGTTTTAAAATGCATTGTGATAATAAATATATGCCTATTTTATTCAAGTATAGGTGTCGCTTGTGTATAATATCCATACGAGTATTTAAATTAATTAATAGATTATAAGTAAGAAGAAACACCAAGAAAGACTATAAACGGAGGAAAGTACAGAAATTAACTTTTTGTTTCATTGAATTTAGAATAGAACTTGGCAAAAGAGAAATCGGAAATTAAATCTAGCTAATTATTTTACTGAATAATAATAATATATTACAGCCGAATTATAGATAATACAGCCTATTAATCAAAGAATACAGCATAATTAAATAAATGGCTTTATCTTTATGTCGTATTAAGTACATTTTTTATGTACTTATTTTAAATGCAAATATTAGCAAGATGTAACTCTTTAGATTCCGTTTTTCCAAGCTACGTAGACTCGTACGAAAACAAAAAAAAAAATTATTAAAGTGAATATTAAAATCAAGTACATACTTACTCAATACTACATCCCTTTTACATACAAATAAGCGGATTCGTATCCACTGTAGATCCCTAGCTGTAACTTTAATTATGTCAGTACCGATAGCACCTTGACCTAATCTCACAGCAAATAAAGAAAAAAATAGGATATCCTATTCGAAAAAAGAGGGCTTATAATATGCAACTTCCATATTGACAAAAAGGCACGTGTAGCCTTATCTGCCAGGCCCCCAAAGCAGCTGGGATGATGATAACAAGCTTATTGTTCGCTAAACAGATGTCCTGCCCTTCCATTTTGACGGTTTTGCACTTCCTACATTATTGAAGGTCTTCCGTTGTAGAGAGGGGGGGGGGTCCTACTTCCTTCAGCTTTACCGGAAAGATTAGTGTCCATCCTGAGGTATTTAACAAGATCCGCAATGCTTTTTTAGGTAACTCAATGCATTATTTATTATTCCAAAACAAACATCACAAATTACTAAAGAAAATTCGTTCCTGTAGTATTTCCGATGTATTATTAATAAAATATATACTAACACCTGGCAAACGTTGTTTTGTCATGTCAATTAAACGTACGACCTATTCTCAGACCTAAACATACACATAAAATTTCATAAAAATCCGAAAGGCCGTTTCGGAGGAGTTCGATAACTAACAATGTGACAAGGGATTTTTTCATATTATTATAACAGCGCCATCTAGATTTCAGTAGCTGCACTACGAAAGATTTTGATACTCGCCCATAGATGGCATTTATGAACATTTGGCTGTATAGCATTATTATCTTCGTCGCTTCAAAAAGAAAGCATAAAGTTGGCGGGAGTTTGAATTTAATCTTTTCTAATTTGTCGTATGTAGGTAATTCTTTAAAATTTTTGTTGCTTCAAAACTTCCAAAAAAAAGCATAAGGTTGGCGGGACTTACAAATTACCTTTTTCTGATTTGTTGTTAGTTGTTATTCATCGGCATCGACTGGTTGTGTGGTTTGACAAGGTATATAACCGTAAGTAGGTAGTATTATTTTATGAAACATCGATATTTTCAAAACGTTATTTATTGCAATAGGTATCATACATTTAATTACTAAGCAGTCCATTTCAAGCAACGCGTATCCAAATGCGTGCCAAGGCACTTTACGCTACAATATCTTGCCCCGCACGGAATACAGGTGTAGTTTGATGGGAAACCGCATACAGCGCAGAAATGGCGTTCAGGGAACCTGCGAAAACACGCGGTTGGTTGAATTTCAGTTTAGATTTTTCTAAAACCTAAATAGTTCTTAAGTATCTACTTAGCGAGGTGTAGAGTGAGGAGAAATTTGCGTAGAAATTTAGTATTTACTCTAAAGCCGCGTCAACTATTTATATATTTATGGCACTGCACGTTCGCGTTTTTCATGGAACATACAGGCGTGTCACCTGCTAAAAATCATTACACAAAACATTGCGTTTTCTTTGCGCAAAACATTTGCTAAGGGAAGCAAAATAAAAAGTTAATGTGGAGCATTGAAAACCGATTGTTTTGTGTAATGTTTCATGATAAACACGAGCAGGAGAACCGGCTTTACACAGAACATAGGTACACAAAACAATCGGTTTTCAAAGCTCAAATTGTAGATTGTACTACAAGGGCTTAAAGCGATTATTCCGACTATTGCCTCGGATAAAAATGGACATTTAGGCCTGAGTTATACACTCTGCTTTTCACTTCCATTGCGAGGAAAATTTCGGACAACAAAATTGTCGTACAGTGGGACCTTAAAAAAATAACCAATTCCGCCATTTTTTTTTTTCATTTTACCATATGAATTTAGACTCAGATACTTGTTTTCTCCTTACATTTCGGCGCATATAAAAAAAATCATCATCAGCCATTTGACGCCACTGCAGGAAACAGGCCTCCCTTGTGGTTTTCTAACCATGAGTGGTTAGAAAACCACAATAATCAAGTCATTAATTTAATTATATAAAACGTACGGAATTCAAACAATTATAGCACGAATAAAATAAAACAACAAGTTTCAGTATTCTACGAAATTTTACTGCTCAATTAAATTGTGCAATATATTTGACTCTGTTCGGCTGTTGAGCCTCATTATTTTAGTCATCATCATCATTCAGCCACAAGAAGTCCACTGTTGGACATAGGCCTCCTCAATGGATTTCCAAAAAGACCGGTTGGAAGCGGCTTGCATCCAGCGTCTTCCTGCCACTTAGATGAGGTCATCTGTCCATCTTGTGGCTGGTAGTCGTACGCTGCGCTTGCCGATATGTGGTCTCCACTCGAGAACTTTTCGGCCCCATCGGCCATCAGTTCTGCGTGCTATGTGCCCCGCCGACTGCCACTGCAACTTACTAATCCGCTGGGCTATGGACGACTTTCGTTCGTGTACGAACGCTTATCTTAGTGTTAGAAGAAAAAAATACTTTATGCACTACAGCTTAAAAAGAGATTTTATGGCATTGAGTTAAAGTACTACTTTAACTCAACGTTTTATGGCGTCTACGACTTAAAGTCGAACTTTACGAGCATGAGAAGTGAATTCATTATTTTTAATTTTGCTTATCCGAGTACCTAACAAAAACGTTTTGCGCATGGAAAACGAGTTGTTTTGTGTCATGTTTAAATAAGCAGGATTTTAATATAGTCAGTTGGTTTCCCTTCGGCCGCCTACGAAAGCAACGCTACGTAAACAATTTCTTGCTACGAAACCAGTTACGTACAAAGAACTTCCTTTCTTTCTACGAAACTGGTTTTCTGTCTCATTTCAACTGCCTAGCTATCATAGGCGTATAGCTGCCTAGTGATATTAAAATTGTGCCACCAATTGTACTGTGTATTTTTAAAATTTTTATGTCATGTGCTCTAGTGCACAATAAATAATATTCTTATCATATCCTATCTTATCTTACTAATCGTAATAGCGACTAATCACTTACTTGGATGGAGGCGCCTGGGCCGACAAATAATTCGGAGGGTCGGGTCGGAAGCTAGCGTCCTCTTCCACTAACTGGGCGAAAGTTTTCCTGAACCTGAAATAAACATTAATAAAATTCTATGTTAATTGATCATAAACTTTGGCCTTTGCATCTACGCAATGAGATGATTTATACAGCGTCCAGTGGCACCTTCACTCACACTAGAGGGGTGAAGGGAGCACTCGGCATTGCTTTCTATCTCAGTGAACGGTCACGTGCGCGGGTTTTTCCTGTTTCTTACCGGGTATTGCAGGCGTTAAGTTAGTCCGATGGTCTAAAAGTGTCTATCCAGTAAGCGAAACAGCTTAACTATAAAGGTGATGGATTCGATTTCCGCTGAAGACCGCACTTGATTTGTACAAATAGTCACGGTGTGGGTGTTTTTCCATGTTTATGATGTACTTGCCTGGTTACCATAGCATGGGGATAGTTTGGTACCAGAGGCCTAATTATGCGCACTAAATCCTGTCAGAATCCTGACGTTTGCGATAGCAATCAGTATGCAATTTGACAGATGAATGGAATCGTTAAGGATTTGGTGCGCGTAATAAAGAGGCAGAACCAGTGATTGTATTGTGTAGAAAGTTAAAGAAGTTATTACCAACCTCATCTTGTAATACTCGGCACTTTTCGCCTTCTTCTTCCTTGTGGGTTTCTCGTTGGAATCGGCGAATTTGGGCACCTTCTTGGACATGACCAAGTCCGCGTGCGGGTCATCGTGGAAGTTATCCTGCTCGAGTGCCTCCACGGCCTTCCTAGCTCTGCGTTTCCTCGCTGCGTCGTCCAAAACGCGTCGCTTCTCCGCGTCCTTCACTCTGCCTGATTCTCGCGCGGCCATTTTGAAATTTTGCTTATATTCTGAAACAGGCGGGGTTGAATAGTTTAGAGGAATTATTGGCAAACATACAAATGGTTTGACAAATATGCTATCATAACTTGAATGTATAGCACTGGCTTGGTATTGGCCTTGTATAAACAGTTTTTCATGCCAAGCCAGCGCTGGCTGACAGCACCACATTATGTCAAAATATCAAATGCAAGATTTCACTTCAAACTTTAACTTCTGAAGCTTTTTTAGGTTCGGCTGTCCCATTGCATCAATCCAAAGATATATTTCTAGATGATAAATTATTTAATAGCAATACAAATTAGATAATCTAACAATTCAGTGACATATAATTTGTAGACCATCAGCAACTTTTCTAGAACCCTTGACCTTTCATTTTAGGAATTGCTGCAATAGACAATAAGAGATTAAAGGGCTTGTTAGGGTTACGTAAGCGAAGGGTGCCAAACGGGACCATATTTCTCTGCTTCTGTCTGTTTGTCCGTGCGTCCGACCTTTAAAGGGCTCTTTGGGACCGTAGTAGGTAGCCAATTAAAATTTTCTCAGAATATGTTTTATTATGGCGGATTACCTAAGAAACAATAAAATTATAAAAAATAGGGGGTCTCCATACAAAAAACGTGTATTTCGCCGTTTTTTTGTTTATGCTCTATAGTAAAAACGGTAATACGTCAAACTTGGCGTGATTGTGGGACGGCAAAGCGCGAGTACAGAACCCTAGATGCACGAGTCCGACTCGCTCTTGGCCGGTTTTTTTTCTTTCCATGACGCCTAAAGATAACAAGAACGATTCTATGTATATCACCGATGGTTAATACCCTACATGACAATATTCCGGTACTGTACTTACATAAAGCTAATGAGAATTACAACCCCTTATCGTGCACCGGGATACTGAGCTGGTCCATCAAGTCGTCAACCCTGGCCTGGAGCGTCTCCACGATATCGGAGGATATAAACAGGTGTGTCTCGTCCAAGTCTTGAAGTATGAACTTGCGGCCCAGAGCTAGCGTCTCGTCTAGGTGCAACAGGAACTGTTTCATAGCTGGATCACTGTAATAGAGGATAGTTTCGTGTTTAGGAGTTAACAAAATGTATTAAGTTAACTTATTTTCTCTATTTAAGTATTTTTTGTTAATTCTGTTTTTCCTCCTTTATAAAATAAAATAAAAATAGTGACAGTTGATGATCCATTTGTCTAACGGCGGATCTCTCTTGAAGTCTTGATGTCTGCGGATGCAAAGGAGGTTATGTCTTGCGCAAGTATAAAATGTATGGATGTATGCATGCTGCGTCCGCCATTTTGTTTTTTTTATGACGTCAATACGTCTTACAGTGTCGTTAACACGACGTCGTTCTCATTTCACACCTCATTTGTCAAAATCGATCCAGCTGTTTGGCCTCTGCGCGGTCATAAGCAACCATGCATACATAATTACATATTATAATAGGTATAAGTACGCTCCAAAAACATTTAAAAATTATAACCTCAGCAAGCCCGACTCTAACTTCTTCACAAGAAATTGAATGAGAAATTCAGCGGATCCAACGAGGGTTATCCGATTCACAGCTGTTAACAATAGATTAACAATTTCTTAATATTGTTAACAAACTGGTAATAGCTGTCAGTTTTGTTTATGCACTTTGGTCAACTGACAGCTGTTAACAGAAGATTAGTAACAGTTTTTTTGTGTATGAGAAATGAAGTCTTAGACGCTTGTCTAATTGGCCTTATGCGGATTATTTCATAAACGAACTTTTAAAATATTTTCAATGCAATTGCTCGTAAAGCGTTCTATTTTGTGTAAACACATTGTGCGGAAAGGGACCCTTTTTAGAGCACGCGTTAAATAAAACACTACTGAAATATTACTGTTAATTTTACTAAGTAATACCTAAGTTACCTACATCAAATAAATGGGTTATTTGTATTTATATATTATTATCATTATCATCAGCCCTTTGACGCCCACTGCAGGACATAGACCTCCCTCGTGTATCACCCTCCCTAGCGTCACTCCATTTCCTCCTGTGGATGTCGTAGAAGGCGACTAAGGAAATAAATTACCAGGAGACGGGCAGCAGCGTCTTCCTGAGATTCCAACCGCATACTGCGATCGCCAACCCGCCTGCCAAGCGTGGCGATTATGGCAAAACCCCTCATGGTAATGAAAACCACGAGGGAGGTCTATTTGTATTTATATTTTATTTCCTCGCAAAATACATTGAAAAATGTTGTATGACACGTGAGCGTAAAAGGTTATTCCGAATGCGTGCCACTGAAAACACTCGCTACGCTCGTGTTTTCACTCTGTGGCACTTATTCGTAATAACCTACTTTCCGCACGTGTATCATAAATAACTAATTAAGATACTCGGTCCTATCGAGCACGGAAATCTTCTTATTTTACCAATCCAATTCCATTGTGCTTATTGTGACTCTCATTATTACATGCGACCTATTGAAAAGTAAAATAAAATAAACTAGGATATTTATTTTATAAATTTGATTTTTTAGGATATTTTTCAAATTTTTATGTCATGTGCTCTAGTGTACAATAAATAATATTCTTACCCTATCTTATATTTAGGGAACATTGGGTATTACCCAAGCAGGATTTAGTTACAGAACTTGTTTGAAGAAACATACAAATTAAGAGCGATATTCTTAATTTGTATGTTTCTTAACTCATTTCACAGCACAGAAAATGTCGAAGAAACGCGGCGTCAGTGCTGAGGAAAAGAGGACCAGAATGCTGGAGATATTCCACCAGAGCAAGGACTTTTTTCAGCTGAAGGTAATTTCTTAAAATGTCCTCTGACACACCGGAGACAAAAACTAATAAAAAGTAAACTATCCAATGGAAAATCAATTGAATATTCATTTTGTTTTTCTTCTGTGCAACAAATTTAATTCACATCATAAATGCCAATAATGATGATAGCTATTTTTAGAAACTACAATCTGGGGCCAAAAACCTAGGACTTTTTTTTCGCAAAAACAACCATCTCGATTAAATTTCAACGTTATTGACCCTAGCATCGTCTAAAAATAGCTATCACTTTTTGCAAAAAGATTTAAAAAAGTTTTTTTTTCCTTTGGTAGCGCTCGATTTCTTTCTTTCTTTATTTAAATCAATACTGCAACATAAATAGATTGATAGATAGATAGCCCCTTAAGGCGAAATCAGTCTGTCTTTCATTTTGCACTACAGACTATATTCTTCCTGCAATCCACTCCATCCCAACGTTGTCGGAAAGAGATCGCTCTAAGCGATAAGAAACCATTTGTAATTCTTCTTCTGGCTGTGCAATGAAGTGTTCTTTATTATCTACATATCTATCTATCTATCTTTCAATCGTAATGGATCATCACATTGTTTACATTTCAGGAGTTGGAGAAGATAGCTCCTAAGGAGAAGGGTATCACAGTACAGTCGGTCAAAGAAGTGGTGCAAGGCTTGGTTGATGACCACTTGGTGGACTCAGAAAAGATTGGCACCTCCATCTACTTTTGGTCTTTCCCTAGGTGAGTAGAACTCTCAAACAGGGCCTTGGTCTTGTTAGTGCATTATAGTGCAATGACAGGTACACGGTCGGGTCACGTGACATGATTTTTCATACTATTCACGCCTATTAGATACCTAGACGCGTAGGCAGAATCTAAGCCCAGATTAATATCTATTCTATTCAGCCCTTGAATGAAGCCTACTGCCGGGCATAGGCCAATCCTTGTCACGCCAACGCTGTGAGTCCCCTGCCATTCTCGTCCATCGCTTTCCGACTTCAGTAATGTCATCAACCAATTTTCTCGCTGGTCTGCCTACCGATCGTTTAGCCAACCTCGGCCACCACTCTAAGACCGTCTTAGTCCACCGACCGTCCTGCCTCCTGAGTTCCTGACTACATACACTGCCCATCTCCACTTGAACCTTGTTATTGGCGTGCAAAACTGTGACGCCACAAGTGGCTAGTGACGCATTCCAGACTATAATCTACCTCTCAAACTTACCCCCGGTTTCTCGTACACTAACAAGCTGTTAATCTACTGTTAACAGCTGTCAGTGGTTTTTTTTGTATGCACTTTGGTCAATTGACAGCTGTTAACAGTACGAGAAACTGGGGGTTAGTTTCGCATTTATAATTAGTAAGATTGAACTAAGGTTCCTATAGATTCTGTTTCCGAGGTATTGTGCCTATGAGGTACAAATAATGAAAACTAAGTTTAAATAAAACTAAGTAAAAATACTGAAAACTAAATTTTTTACAGTAAAGCAAAGAATGCGCAGAAAAGGAAGGTCGTAGCTTTGCAGAGTGAAGTGAACGAGTGTGCCAAGAAAGTGAAGAAAACAGAAAATTCAATTGCACTGGAGGCTGTATGTACCTTCTCTGATATTGCTTTGGGTTTATTACAATACATGCTGCTGATATGTGCTTTTTATCATGTTATTTTTTTATGAAATAGCATTTCATTAAATTCCTCAATTCAAAATTCTAGATTACATTACCTTCATAAATTAGATTCATTAAATTCCTCAATCAAAATTCTAGATTACATTTGAGGGGTATTGCAAACATAATAAGCAAGAAGGATCCAACTGGGTTTGGCAGCTTTCGGAAACTGCGTATTCTTCTCGGCTATTCCTCAGTACCTAAAGACAAGTCTCCAACCAGACCATCTTGCTAGTTATGACCCAAGGAAATAAAACAAAACAATCACGGACTATAGAATAGAATTGTTTTTTTAAGTTATATTTTTTCGAAAAAAAAATATAACTGCTGAGAAAAGTTACAAATCTTTTTTGCCATCTTCATCTATAAAAAACTAGGCAAAATTAGGATGCACGAAATATAAATGTGTAAAATGTCTACATTAAATATTTGGATTTTTTTTTTAAATCATATTCTTTTACAATCATAAAAAATATTAAAATATTGAGAAAGCATGAATTCTGGGGTCATTTAATAAAAGCTCTTAAGAAACAATGACTTACGTGAATCTGAGGTCTAACTAAGATGATCAAAATGCACAATTTATACTTTAAAGAGCCAAAAGTAGGTATATTTTTTTATTGGTACCCCCTTTCAATCACAGTTTGGCCGTGACTCCAGTGAAGAGAGGAAGGAAGCTCTGGCAATGCTTGAAATGATGACTAAACAGGAAAGTGAACTCAAAAAGGAGATGCAGAAGTACAGAGATTCTGATCCGGAGTACATAGCACAGTTGAAAACTGAAACTGAGGTATGGGTAACGCACAAAATTTGGGTCAGTCTAAGACCTCCTACTTGCTCTAGACCACTCATGATGTTATAGAGCCTTGGATTGTTGTTTTTAATGTTGAATTCTTTTCTTTTTCTAATGTTACTCAATGCAACATCTGCTATCAGCATCATTATAAATATACCTTCCCCACAACACAATCCCTTGTACTGGTCCCTAACTCAACAATACCCTGTGCCAGGCAAGGACATCACAAACATAGAAATACACCCAGACTCAGGCCGTTTCTACAAATGTACAATGGCCCCCAGTGGGAAAGGAAACCACAACCTCCAGCATGGCAGCATGGACAAGATACCGTTAGACCAACGAGAAGTATATTTTGCCTTTATCAAATTTTAAAGTTAAAATGTTGATGTCCACAATTTTCTTTTCCAGGACCTAAAGTCAGCTATAAACAGATGGACGGAAAACATTTACATCCTAAAGTCTTACTGTAAGAACACGTTCCAAGTAGAAAATGATGTCATCGAGCAGAACTTTAACATACCACAGGACTTGGATTATATTGAGATTTAGGAAACTGGATTTCATACTACCTGAAGACCTAAACTGAGTTTAACCAACCAGTGCATACAAAGATTTTCCTTACTTAACAGCTCAGTGAGTGCTTTATTAATTATTCACTACTGTGCACGATCCATATTGAACTGTCGCACGAATTAAAAACTATGGAGCATAACGAAACTCCCGGACCAATCAGAACGTAGTGTTCCTCAAAACTATTCTTTGAAAATCATAACCTCAAAAGCAGTTTTATAATATGTACAAAGGTTTAATATGTAAAGGTGATAAGAGGCAGTATGAAATAATTATTATACTAATACAATAATTTATTCAATTCCACTGGTGTGCATAAATATGCATAATTTAGTAGTTACCAAAATAAACAAAACTCACCATTCTACAAGAACTCCTTTCATAACATTCACCATGATTCTATGGTATTACCACGACCCATAAAACACTCGTATTATCTTGTCGAGACCTTAGGGAGAACAGAAAGCATAAGAAATACGTTTCGTACATGAAATAACCACAATCGGGCCAGAAAAACAAAGATGACTGAACCAGTGTTGCCAGATGGGGAGATTGAAAATCGGTAGCAGTTGCCTAAAACAGCAGCTGGTACGTAGTAAGTAGGTATAGCAACATTTTCTATTATGTTCGTTTAATATGCGTATACAAAGAAAAAAAACCGGACAAGTGCGAGTCAGGCTCGCCCACCGAGGGTTCCGTACAAAGTAGGTACCGAGCTTTTCCCGAACTTCAGACAATTGTTTTTTATGATTTAATTACAAATATAGTGTCAAAATATATGTTTCTTGCGGCACTAAGTGGGTTCCGTTTGGCACCCTACGTACGGTACGGAACCCTAAAAATGGAGTTGGCCGGCGTCGACCATAAGACGCCCCAACCAGTTTTTTATTGCTGTTCGTCTCTCATATTGTTTGTTTGTTTGTTCCGTGTGGCGCCGGGCTAAGAATAGCGTCACTCCATTTCCTTCCGTGGATGTCATAGAAGGCGACTAGGAAATTAATTACAAGGAGATGGGCAGCAGCGTCTTCCTGAGATTCTAACCGCATATTGCGATCGCCAACCCGCCTGCCAAGCGTGGCGATTAGGGCAAAACCCTTCATGGTTAGGAAAACCATGAGGGAGGCCTATGTCCTGCAGTGGGTGTCAAATGGCTGATGATGATTGTTTGTTTATGCTTAAGTGACATTAATTAATTTTAGGTAAGAATTTTTTTAAAGCACCTTTTTTAGGGTTCCGTAGTCAACAAGGAATCCTTATAGTTTTGCCATGTCCATCCGTCATTTGGCATAGATATGCGTATTTATTACGCCGACAAAACGGTAGAATTCAATGATATTATAGGTACCCACAACACCTATAATAATAGGGGTTAAAGTATGAAATTGCCGTTTTATTGCAATAGGTTCTTTGAATTGACATAGAATCTTCATGGTTTGAGGTTTTCGAATGAAACTTTTTTCAAATGGTTTCTATGATGTTCTTTTTTTAAAAAATGTGAAACATTTGAATATCGACTTTCAATTGTTTTTGTTATTCAATTTAGACAAGAAAGATGGATAGGTACTGCGAAAATTCGAGTGATTTTTGAATACGAGTTCAGCAGAGACAGCCCGCGTCAATGCTGCGTTTGGAGAGGGGTCTACTAATGAACGCACCGTGCGATTTTGGTTTAAACGCTTTCGTGATGGAAATTTCGACTTAAAGAACGAGCCACGAGGAAGACCGCCCACACAGGTGAATAACGATGAATTAAGAGAGATAGTGGAAGCCGACCCTAGTCAAACTACCCAGGAATTAGCGGCATGGTTTAATGTTACCTTACCCACAATATTGACTCACTTGCGTCAAATCAATAAAATAAAAAAATACAAAAAATGGGTGCCTCATAATCACTCGAATTTTCGCAGTATCTATCTTTCTTGTCTAAATTGAATAACAAAAACAATTGAAGGTCGATATTCAAATGTTTCACATTTTTTAAAAAAAGAACATCATAGAAACTATTTGAAAAAAGTTTCATTCGAAAACCTCAAACCATAAAGATTCTAGGCAATTTCATACTTTAACCCCTACTATTAGGGATGCAATTTTTTTCTCATCTAAACCATAGACCATAGTGTGGGACCATTTTTCGATTTAGGTTGCCGTTTGCAAAATATTAAATTTACTGTGCTAGTCACGCACAGTACAAGTGCCATACAAAACAAGAATATATAAGCTTTAAAGCGCAAATTGTCAGAGTAGGGTGTCGCCCCCCCTCTCCCGGCTAAACGGTTGATTGTAGAAACGTGAAAACAGGGCAGTAGCAGTAGCACATATTATAATAAACTTAAAACTATGACGACTAAGTAGGCGACCAATTTATAAAAGGAAAACTTCGTACAAAAACCATTGATGAAGTTGTTTGTTAGTTCTGTAAAGCAGATAAAAAAAAACCCTCTTTCTAGGGTGCGCGTGGGCCGACATGCACTTGACCGGATTTTAAAATTAGTTTTATAGGTGTGTTTCTGAATTTTGTTTTCTTTTCTAAGGCACATCCTCTTAAAGAATTTAAAGAAATTTCTGTGTGTAGCTCACCAGTAGGTACCAATACTTTTTATGTTCTGTTACAGGTTGATCTTAAATACCGTTAAGAAAACCAGAAATCTAAAATAAGCACACATAATGAATCACATTCCCTTTTAATTTTTCAAATAAAAACACTAACTAAAACTTAGCATTAGCACAAATCAGGTAAATTCGTTTAATTTTAACCAATGAAATAAAACAATTATTGTCTTGTTATAAGAACTGTGATCAACAGAAATTAGCATACTAGGAACAATCATCAGCAACTAGCTGAGTGTGAGAGGCACTCTTAAAACTAACAGAGTAATTTACAAAAACCTGATTCCTCTAAAACACGCCTCAAATGCAGATCAGAATTGAAACTGCATTTAAGGCGCGTTTTAAGGAGTCTTGTCTTTATTAATAATGCGACTGAAAAAAATTAAATTAAGACACTAAACTTACTTCTTACTTAGTCACAAGAAATCTAAGCACGCTGAAACATATAGCTCATGAAGTCATATATATTCTCAAGTTCAAAGATTCTCAACTGATGAGCCCTACCTTCAAAGAGTCGTTTTGTTACACCATGCTGATAGATGCTGAGCAATTGACGATACATAGTGTAGATCAATGGGTACATTTTATTTGTTGGATCATTGTACATTGCACTCATACTCTCGCACATGAGTCTGTATTTGACATTCTTGTTATTTGTCCATTGGAATCTACAGTTGAGCACCTCGAGAAACTCTGCTTTGCAGTTCTGTTGGATCCTCGGCCGATCTTTCCAATCCTCTGTGCAGGCTTGGCATTCGCATAACATGCTGTAGATATTGTACAGGTTAAACTGACGCTCATGGTAAGGGTTGGCGCCATAACATCCACTGAAATCAAAGACAAAAACTTATCATACAAACACTTCAATGCAAGAAAGAACATCTTTTATTGTTGGCAATTTTTTTTATTATTGTGGTACTCTACAGCCCCAGTATTCTCAATGATGTTAAGTGCAAAATTCCCTCGTCACAATTTAGAACTCAATAATGTTGACAGTTATAAGCAACCTATATATGTCCCACTGTAGGGCACAGGCCTTCTCTCAGGGAGAGAGTATGGGCTTAATCACCACGCGTGCCCACCGCGGATTGGCGATTTCAAGCGCTGAGGTATGTGAATAGCTCAGACACTCCGGTTTCCTCACGATGTTTTCCTTCACAGTTAGCGAGTAGTATTGCTACTATAACTTCACAAATGTACATAACTTAGAAAACCAAGTCATAGGTACATGCCTGCACTGGGGATCGAACCTGGGTCTCCCACTTCCGAGTCTGAGGTTCTACCTACTAGGCTACCACCGCTTGTAACTGATCTATAATAACTGACTCGTATAACTGATGGGGCAGACGAGTTCTTGAGTGGAGTCTGCAGATCTGTAAACATGGCGTAGGACATCCTCAGACTCAGTGGAGCAATGATCTTCGCAGCAGTGGACAAATATAGGGATGATTATGTGTAAAAAATTGTCAGGAGTATGTACCTATTATGCATGTTTGTGATATCTTTTCCTGGTAACCATAGCACAGGGTATTTTACTTTGGGACTAGGACAAGTTTGTGTTGTGAGGAAGTTATTATTATTATTTTATTGTACCAAATTAAGGATATTAAAGAAAGTTACTTACCCAAGGGCAATGGTCAATTCAGTTCCAGCTTTCATAGGAACACTCGCAATGAGTGCCAACCTGTTGCCCAGACCAACTGTCAGTGTGTTGGGATTGCAGTCATTTCTGCAACGTGACAAGAATGGAAAGAATCCGATGTTTTCAAATGATTCCACCATTATATCTTGTTCATTGAGTTCCAGTATCGCTCCAGACATGACATTGATAGGGCTGTGCATTGTGTGATACATAAATTGTTTTATCATGTGCTTTATCACATCATCTTTTTTCTCCTTACCATAGTATGAACCAGGCACAGCTTTGAGTCCATGAATAATCAATGCTGCATAAATTGAAGCATCATAGAGACGGCCATACTTCTTAAGCCGATTAGGTGCTGGTGGGTGCAGATAAGTCTTATGATTATCCATTTCAAGTTTGTTGGGACCACCATTACCTTCAAGGAAATCATCAATTTTCTCAGAGATTTCAGCAAATTTCTTCAAATCCTTGGTCATGTTCCATGTCTTGAAAACATATTTGAGCCAAACTTGGTCCCACAATGGGACCAAGGTGAAGATGTATATCATTGCACATTCAATGTTGTGATGCTCCTCCCAGCATTGGTCTCTGCAGGCTTTGTCACAGTAGAGAACTTGGGTACATGTGTCACAAGGTATCATGTTGTATGCACCTTTGTTGCAATTATAACAAAGCAGTAGTTTGTTTTGTTCCAGGTTGCTGTATACAAATGCCGTCTCAATGGCTATTATTTCCCCCAATTTGATATCCGATTGAGCCACAACAGTTTCTTTGCCTTCCTGTAGTACAGTATTAACTGCATTCTTTGCAAATGGAAACTTCGGGTTGCGTTTACCACTAACTTTGAAGAACTCCTCACTAGCTTTAGTGTCATTGAAATCGCCCAATTCATTATTATGGATAATATCTTCTTGCCATAACATTGATTGGCATTCCTCCTTCCTCTTGTCAAGTTTGCTTAGTAAATCCTTGTGGCACTTGAGTGCAATGCACCGATCAATGTCAATTAATGCCGAAGAGTATTTTTGTATTTTGCAGAGTAAAGCAGACCTGTTGCTGTAAGCGAAGATCTGCTCCCGTGACCCAGGGGGCGCATGCAATATTGCCAAGTTGTATAGTTGTAAGGCGGAACCATAGTCCTTTGCACCGAAGGCTTCATTTCCCATATTGCGATAGGCTTCAGACGTTCTCGCGTTTTTCGGATTCTCTCGCTTCACCATCGGGAAGGAGGTGGTAATGTTTTTAAGCACCTCGTAGACGGTTGTCGCAATTTTGTAGTAGTTACTGTGGTCCAGAATACCGATGATACGATCGTAATGATGGAACTTCTTAAATTTCTCGGTTAGTTCATAGAAATCCGACATCGTGGGTTAGCAGTTGATCAATTCTGGAAAAGGTTAGTAGTAGGTACATATTATGTTGTACAACTTACTGAAAATAAGTAGTTAAAGTAAACGAGTGTATAAATTACGAAGAAAACTTTTTATCAACTACCTGTGGCACAGTTGCACTAGACACTTGAAAAGCTTGAGTATTTGGATAAATATTCTTTAGAATTCCATAAGGGGCACACGTTAAATTGCACAATCAATATGTAGTTCAATTCTCCTATAAAGACTCACTGCAATTAATACTTTTTATTGAAAAAATTTATTCAATTTCCTAGCAGTATTTTCATGAAACCGTTTTTTTCTGCTGACTGACAACATTTTCAAATAGTTAGGCATAGAGTGAGTTTTTTTACTGCCATCTGTTGTCGACTAGCGAAATTATTACTCAACATTGAAGTTCAAGTGGTAACACTATTTAACAATAGATGTAATTAGTAATACCATTAAAACTTACGAAGTGCTCTTTATTACACATAGTAAGTTTATTTTGTAGGTACCTATCGAAAACAATTTATTTTAAAGCTTGTTATCAATTTTTAGTGACTATAAACTAGCGCTAACGCGATAGTTATCTGCCTCGTTGGTCTAACAACTCGTACCAAAAGAGTGGTTCGATTCCTACTGGGGGCCGTCGTAGGTACCTACTTGATTTGTACAAATGGCGTCAGTCTGTGGAATTTTCATGTTTGTGATGTCCTTGTCTTTTTACCGTAGCACAGGTAGGTATCCTAGTTTGGAAGGACAAGTGATTGTATTGTGTAAACACGTTCAATTGTGTGAAGGCCGGCGGGGCTTGTAAATTGTGTTACCAATCGGAGCGAGTTTAGTATTACCCGGCAAAATATCTATGCACCTGCCACTGCTAGAACGCTATCTTGCGAGGTACCTAGATATTTTGACGGGTTATAAATCACGAAGTCAACGGTTTGACGTTTTTGTATAAAACCAATCATAAGTTACGCTGTCTTTTACTATCGCTCAATCAACGTTCAGTGGCCTAATTATGCGCACCAAATCCTGAGCGATTCCAATCGTCTAACTGTCAAATTGCATACTAATTTGACAGTTAAACGATTGGAATCGCTCAGGATTTGGTGAGCGTAATATAGGGGCAGGTCGTCACGCATGGCGCACAGAATGAACCAATCACAGAGTGATTTACTTTACACACATCTTGCGCTCATTTTATTGGTACAGACCATAGACCATGGTACTGACTAATCGAGAGAACAGGGGGCCGTTAGTGAGAGTGAATTTTGTAGGTAGACCTATGGTTTTTTTTTATTGCGTAGTGTAAAAAATATTATGTATATTATATTAGTGGCGGTGTCTCTCAAGTGTCTCTACACTTATTTGAGATTCCGATGTTTTGAAAACCTGTCACAGATTAAGGAAAAAAACAAAGCTTTATTTTTATCTTAGAAAACGTCCTACCTACTTGCGCGCGTTGATATTTCAAAATCCTTTTTGCTTTCGTTTAAGCTTAAACATTTTCAGAAATGTCCGGTATTCGATACCGATACGTTTCTGCAAAAATGCAATAAAAGTGTGACTTGGAACTGTCTCCTATGCTGTTGTTTTCCCAGGTAAATCACGGTTTACTTAAAAAAAAAATTCAAAGCATTGCAGTGAAATCTGATTGCCACTAGCTAAATAACAATGTAATTAATTAACCTGAGCCCCATTTACAAAAATAGGTAAATAGTATTAATCTAATCTATAATTCGTGGTTTGCTGCATAGCTGATTAACCCACAGATTAACCGTAGTAAGACGCAATTTATATCGAATTGTCATAATATACTACGGCCCTGGTGCTTAGAGTATAAAGCCATGGTGAATGGCTTATACCTAATTCTCTTTAATAAGTTTTTTGCACGTTAAATAATAGTAAGCGCCTTCAACTTTTACACTACCTACCTTTTCAACTATAGGTAAGTGAGAAATGTTACATAGTACAGATAAAGCCAGGTATTGTAAACAATGAAATATGCATTATCTGCACTGCAGTGAATACTAGATTCACTCTAAATAAATAATTAAAATTAAATACGTGGGTTTCGGTAAAAGCTTCAGTAAAATAACGCACTATATAATGTTCTGTATAGGATCGGAGAACCCCACTCGATATTCCAATAAGTACCTAATCGAGACGAGTTCCCGGACTGTGGTAGGAATTGATAGGATGGAGACTCTTGGCAAATAGCACTGTGTACAAACGCCAGTAATCAATCTTTTGATTGATGATCGGTGATCAATTTACCTATAGCTTAGCAGTAGCGTAGCTAGTGTGGGTGGCACTCTAAGAATGAAAACGAATTAAATAAATTCAGAGTAGGTATTTATCAGATTTGAATAGCGGGTAGGTAGATGGCGGACTAATTTACCTATTAATTTTATTTATTTGGGGTTACAGACAAGGTATACATTAAAACAATATCTTACGTTGCTAACTTATAACTTCATTATTACGTGTAAACAGCATGCGAAAATTATAATGGACAACACCTACGTAAATCATAAGAGCAAAAAAATAATTTGGTGCTAAGACAATTTAAAAAAAGCACACAGGTAGGTATAACTTACTAATAATATGAAAGAAGTGACTAAGCCCCTGTTTTATCTGAACAATAACATCTTGACATAACAGAAAAAGTCGTGAATTAATACCACTCGCTAACTGTGAAGGTAAACGCTTCAATATTATAGGTCGATCGATTGGCGCTTAAAATCTGCATCCAGATATGAAAAGCGTCAACTTTCGACATGAGCGGTGTTGTACATCATCATCATCAGCCATTCGACGCCCACTGCAGGACATAGGCTTCCCTCATGGTTTTCCAAGTTTCCCGGTCTTGTGCCGCCCACATCCAGCCACTCCCAGCCACCGTAACCAGGTCATCAGACCATCTGGTTGCGGGGACTTCCCAGGCTGCGTCTTCGGTCCGCGGTCACTTTCACTATCACACTCAGAACTTTCGCACCCCCTTTTGTATAATCACGGCCTTATTTATAAAAACACGATTCCTCTAAAACCAATCTAAAACTCTGTTTATTTAATCTGTGGCTACATATTTTCCTTGTAAAATCTCCACCACAGACTATTTTAATCGGCATTTTTGAAGTGTTTTCAGGAATCGAGTTTTTATAAATAAATAAATTAAATAAAATAAATAAATAAATAAATAAATAAAACTAACTTTATTCAAAAGTAACAAATTTGCTTCTTAACATAAGAGTAATTTAATTTAACACACTTTTGAAATGGTCGGAGCCTCAGCATTAATGCTGTGTTTCAGTCTCCGCCACCAATAACACCGATTGTGTCAGTACAATCTGTCAGTCATTTTAATAGAGATTTTTAGGAACCTCGACTGAGAATCTGGGATCACGGACCTAGGACTAGATAGCATTTATGTCAAAAACGGCCGTTTTGTCCTACGTTTTTCGCCTTAGGTTCACGGCCATGGGTCCAAGAAATCACCATGAAGGAAGCGTGGTTTTGACAACCGCTCCGGGGCATTTTTGATGCAGAGGATCTCCCTTGCTGTGCAACGCGGTAATTCTGCCAGGGCTATGGGGACCTTTGGGTCGGAGATGTCTCGGGGTGGTCTATTTAATTGACATTTTTTATTTAATTAACGATAATAATAAATATTCTGTTTATTTATCAATACCTACTATTGTTATTAGTTATGGGTTATGACGGTACTGTTGTGAATTTAAGTTATTATTTGACTTGCATGTGACCTTTTTCAATAAAGTAATTACTATAAAAAAAGGAGCACTAAAGGTTGATCTGCTGTCGTCGGTGCACCCACCGGGCTGTAAAAATAACAAGAGTTGTAGCAACATCTGTTAAACAGGCTATCTTTGAACTTCCCGGCGCGATCACGATAAAACTTCAGAGTTACGATGCCGATTTACAGAGCCTCGCTTAAAATAACAATCGTTATTCAGATTTCCAGCCAGGGAGTCTTGTTTTGTTTATTCAGCATTTAGTCTGGATTAGGAGTCGACTTTCAACGATTAAGGGTCTCCATAGAGTAACACTGTGTTTTTACAGATCGAATTTGCAAAAAACATAACATAAACTCACGCCTGTATCCCAGAGGGGTAGGCACAGACAAGGGACTGCCACTTGCTACGGTCCGGACAGATCACTTTCGCTTCCTCAATATTCATTAGTCGTTGCATGCACGCACGCCGGTTTCGGGTACTTTTTATCTTGCCCTTTAGGGCCCTCTTTTTAGGGCCGTGAACCTAAGCAAAACACCTAGGACTAGACAGCATTAACGCCAAATACGGCCGTTTTTTGCATAAAGTCCCAGGTTCGTGATCCTAGGTTCTTTGATTGAGAGATTGTACAAAAACTTTTTGCAAATACGATCCGAAAAGATACGATTTTTGTTTTATAGGCAGCGCTAGTTAGCTCACTGGATCCCCTTTAGTAAAAATTTCCGGTCTTATTAAAATGTACAAAAACCCGATTCCTTAAGACACTCTATAAACGCTGATTAAAATAATCTGTGGTGGAGATTTTACGAGGAAAGGACGTAAACACAATATTTTTAAACGACCGATCCAACGATACCTCACATACAGCTTAGGCGAGAAAAAAAAATCACCCTTATTTAGGTGTAGGCGAGATTCCCTATAAAATTTAAAAAGTTTTGTGTTCGTAATAAATATGTATACTTATCTATGCCAAATTTCAGCTCTCTAATACTGATAATCTCTGTGCTAAGCCGCGGACAGACAGACAGACAGACGGACATGGCGAAACTATAAGGGTTCCTTATTGACTACGGAACGAAAGTAGAGTTCGTGCCCTCGCCGCGTCTTTTCTGTGTGGGCTTCGTTCCTTCCCTTCAGTACATTTTGTATGAAAGTGAATTGGAAAGACGACGCATCTCTTCCGCGCTCTCGCTCCGACGTCCCTTGCGTGTGGCCAGGGCGTACCTCGTCGTATTAACTAAGGAAGACTCTGAGTATGGAAATTTGTCCATTTTATCTCCATAACGATCTAGACGTTGCTTGAAATAGGCATCTATGTTTGGTACACTTTGTAGCACAATAAAAAGTTAACATAAATTGAACTTCAATAACAAGCTTTTAATAAAAATTATGTGCTGCTGCAAAGGCAGAACAGAAATTTCTTCCAACCCAGAAAGCGGGGAGGGTAAATAACGTTCGAACGTAATTATTTACCTCCTCCTTCGTCAATTTCAATATAATTACCTGCTAAGTAAGAAATGTTTAATTTGTAACGGTAATTAAGACACAATGAAGGAAAGGTCTTTTGATTTTTGTTTTTTAAAGGGCCTATTTTATTATACAAGTAAGAGCCATCGCCCACGGTCATAATCGGCCTTATTTATAAAAACACGATTCCTCTAAAGAACTTCTTAGGGCAGTTTATTTAATCTGTAATCTTTTCCTTGTAAATTCTCCACCACGGACTATTTTAATCGGCGTTTATTGAGTGTTTAAGGAGTTGTGTTTTTATTAATAAGAAGGTATATGTTTTGGTTCTGCTGTTAGCGATGCAAATGCGCTGCCAGCATAGCATATTATGCTTATTATACTAGTGTGGTAGCGCATTTGGATAGCTTCTCAAAAAAGTCACAAGAGGCGCTTAAGGGGCTCCAGGGAGTAACACACTAATGCCATATAACAAAAAAAAAAAAATTTTTTACAGATCGAATTTGCAAAAAATGACTGTGTAATCTCTCATTCATGTTGATAGTATTTTTAGGACCCATGGCCGTCAGCCTAAGGCAAAAAAACCTAGGACTAGATAGAAGTACCGCCAAAAAACGACCGCTTTTGACATAAAAGCTATCTAGTTCCAGGTTCATGATCCTAGGTTCTTTGTCGTGAGTTCTAATAATCACTGTTAACATGACGGTACAGACTCGATTGTACAGACACTTTTTGCAAATACGGTATGTAAAAGCAGATATTCTTTTTTATTGGTGACGCTATTTAGCCCACTGGATTGCCTTAAGCCGGGTTTCACGATTTTTGTGCTAAAGGGCAAAATACTTAACTAGCGCAGTAGGACAATTACGACACTGAGAAACGCTCCCGTAGGCTAACCCCGGTTTCTCGTACAAAAACAATCTGCTAATCTTCTACTGTTAATAGCTGTCAGTTGGCCAAAGTGTATACAAAAAAACTGGCAGTTGTTAACAATACATAAACAGATTGTCAGTGCACGAGAAACCCGGGATTAACCTATGGGAGCCTGAATGGGACCCAATGACCGAACGGTTACAATGAAAAAAATCTTGTTTCTAACTACTGTGTTAGGGAACTATTTTTCCCTTTTGTTACGTTGTACGACTGGCAGTCAATTTTTATTCACGAAACTAGAGAAGATTTACCTGTTTTTACGCTGTTTTTGTTTACTTTGTCAGAGCGTAACGATTCTCAGAATAGACAGGGTGCTAAAATTCGTCGATAATTTTTATTACACAAGTCAGCCTAGTCGCTTGTTTACGCGGGTTTTATTGAAGCTGCGATTAAAATGTTTTCAATAGCCCTGGGGCCTGTTTCATAGAACTACGATTGGGCCGTGTTACGCAGAAACATTTCAATTCCATTTAAAATATTTAAAACTCTTACACAACACAATCACTTGTCCTGGTCACAAACTAGGATACCCTGTGCTATGGTAACCAGACAAGGGCATCACAAACATCAAAATACACCCACACTGAGGCCATTTGTATAAATCTACGGCGGCCCTTCAGTGGGAATTGAACCGGCGACCTCCGGCATGGTAATCAGACGAGATATCGCACGACAAACGAGGCAGTCAATGTTTTATGTTTAACATTCATCATCATCATCATCATTCAGCCACAAGAAGTCCACTGCTGGACATAGGCCTCCTCCATGGATTTCCAAAAAGACCGGTCGGAAGCGGCCTGCATCCAGCGCCTTCCTGCCACTTGGGTGAGGTCATCTGTCCATCTTGTGGCTGGTCGTCGTTTAACATTGTTTTGTGGCAAACCTTGGTCTCTGCCCATCCCTTCGGTATACAGGAGTGAGGTCATGTACTTAATGTATTGTTTTGTTCCATGTTTTTGTTCGAACGGGTCGACAGTCGGTGGGCAGACCACCAGCCCGGTGGGCCGACGACATCGTGAAAGCGAAACATTGAACGAGACTGGCAAAGGACCGGATGGGTTGGCGTGAAAGAGACGAGGCTTATGCACAACAGTGGGCTCTGTTTATGGGCTGATTAGGTGGACAGATGTTTTTGTTCAAACGTTTGTATTTGTAAAAAAAGTCTGCACAAAAATATGGAACCATATAACGTTAAACATAAATAATAAAAAAAATAATTAAGAACCGCCTTCAAATATGACACATAATAATACTCGCAAACAATCCAACTTCATTGAAGTCGGCGTCCTTTTTAGGGTTCTGTGGTGGACCAGGAACATACATACAAACATAAGGGTCAAACTGAGAACCTCCTTGTTTTTTGAAGTCGGTTAATACCAGAATGTAACAAAGACTTTTCTAAAAACGTTCAGTTCAGGACGGTTTTACAGTCCTATTAATAAAAAGTTGATTCCATTAATAGAATCTGAAGACAGACTTAAAGCCGGTTTATGGGAGGAGTTCCTTTTATAACTCCGTATTAAGATTGTCTTAGTGGAATCGACTTTTTATAAAATAAGGCCATTTGTTGACTTTTCTTTTTTCGTCGGCTCCATTTTTGGGCATTTTTTATTTTTACTCCCGTTTTAACGTAGTTCATTGCCCTAAGGTTACGACATTATCAATAGATATGTAAATAAATTAATTGAAACGCAATATTGCCATGTTGAAGTGGGGCGTAGAGACTTTGGGCCGGTTTCTGAATTGAGAATTTCACTAAGTAAATACTTAAGTAACGCTCCATCACGCTCTTTTCCGAGAAATTCGAAGAGACAGCACTGCAGTTAACTATTTACTTAGCGAAATTCTCAATTCAGAAACTGGTCGTTTGGTAACTATCTGGGGCCTGTTTCATAGAAATACAATTCATTGTTTACTATGACAATTCGATGTACATTGCAAAGTCGATTAACCAACAGATTAACACGTAGGACGACTCGGCCACGCAATGTACATCGAATTGTCATAATAAACTATGAATTGTAGTTTTATGAAACACGGCCCAGGGTTTCAACGGGATGTGCTAATTGATTCAATTAAAATGACACCGCTATTTAACGTGGTCTCTCTAATGTATAAATTCGGCATCGATGACGGATTCGTTCGAAGTTCAAAACAATCCGTTTGAGAAGCTAGGTTCCGGCACACTAATAACACGCCACCCGAGGCGACCCGAAGAAGAAGAAGAAGAAAGACATTTATTATACCAAGAAGATACATCACAGAAACAAAATAAGCACATAAGTAACATAATATGCACAACAACAGAAAGAAAACTAACTAACCCGACGCGACGAACTAACTTGTATGAATAGTTGCGTTGCGTCGGATATTCCTTATGTGATTCTGATCATAGAAAATAGTAAGATTTGAATTATAATAATATTTCTTTATTTCAGATAACATTAATCCATTTCATTATTAAGCAATATTATGTACACACAGTTTGGTTACTAGGCGTAAAGACAAAAAATAATTAATTATTTTAGATTATTAACAAAAACCAATCCGGACTTGGCACCAATCCGGACTTGGCCCCCGTGGTGGAGTATCGCCTATACCTTCCTCAGGGAACAGACCCGTGCCCCTCGGTGGGGACATAATGGGTTGATGATGATTAACAAAAATATTTACATGTGATCGACACTCAACACGGGTCGCGTTGGGTCGCGTCGCGTCGCGTTTCAATAATCTGTTTCTGCCTTAAGTCATCATCACAATCACAGTCTGACGAAGTGTCTGAGGTGTTTCTGTACCTCGCTTGAAATCGTTAGTCTGCTGTTCTGTCAAAAGAAAGAGAGTCCATACTCTCATGAGCACGCGTGGTAATGTGCTGTGCCCTGCAGTCGCACGTATAATATAGGCTACGTAAGAAAAAGATCTGGTTTATCTGGTTTATTAAGGGATTTTGTCACACGATTTAAAAGCCAATGGATAAAAATATGTCATTTGATTGAACCCGTGTAACGGCTTCATAAAAGCTAATTCTACTCCAATTAGAAGATCAAGCAACAGCCCAGCGTATTGACCTCAAAATTACCTTTCACGGAGCGTAAAGCACAGCTTTCTTGAGTGTGAAGATAAATTTCAGCCACCCATAAACGAGCTAGTATAAAATCAATTGACCTAATTGAAAGCGTAGGTGGAATCACCTCGATGGTCCCCAACAATTAAGTTGATCGAAAATCCGCACAGTCGGGATAAGTTTGCGATAGACACGTAAGAGCATTTTTAGGATTCCGTAGTCAACAAGGAACCTTAATGTTTCGCTATGTCCGTCCGTCTGTCTGTTTGTTTGAGATGGGTACGTAACAGCTTTATCACACTAGCGCTTTGCGAGCAATTTGAAAGCGAAGCGATTGCGCAGCGTGGTCGTCGCGATAGCGCATCAATTGCGCAGCGTGGGATCCGCGTTTTGGACACGCAGTATCAAAATGGATTGATCCGACGAGGAAACTCTACTACTGGCTTTGTTACTTCGAAGACGCAGAAAACGATAGCCTATGCTTTTCCAGACTGTATTTAACAATTTTATCTTATTATATCAAATTTAGCTAGGTACCTATTTCAAAGTTCTCCCTAATTCTGGGCCGTTGCGGTCTGACTCAAAATTGGCCCGTTTTTCTTCGCCAGCTGACTCATTTATTGTTCTTGCATTTGTTTACGCGTAGCGGACGATCAATAAACATTCAACGGTAAAGACCACATTTATCAACGTTAAGATTAGACCAGGGGAGCGAGTCTCTTAAAGCATAGTTATTCAATATAGTGAGTACGGTTATACTTGTTTCATTGACACTATTGGAAGTTTACTGACCAATCGCATCCCAATGGTAAAGCCCGTGCAACTTGACACGGTGCCTCGCGCGATGCGATCTTCTTCGCGAGAGATGCCAATTTTATCTGCGCGGATTATGCTATTGTTATTTACTATAACATTGTACTGCTATTGCTTAGTACACTATAAAAGAGGAAAATCACTGCTATTGACGTGCGAATGTCATTCTATTGAAAATACTTTGGCCTTTGCATGTCCGTAATGAGATGATTAATACAGTGTACACTTACAGTGGCACCATCACTCACACTAGATGGGTGAAGGGACCACTCGGACGCTGCAGTGCCTGGGACATTGTTTTTTAGATGGAGCAGGCTTGCCCTGCACCTATACCATCCTGACAGCTTAGTCAGCCTAGCCCACAGGAAAGACGATACAATACGTGCGGAGGCAACCATGCCGCGGGTTTCCTCGCGATGTTTTCCTTCACGGTTAGCGTGTGGTATTGCTACTACAAATTCGCAGATGTAGGTACGTAACTTTGAAAATAAACAAAGTCATAGGTACATTCCGCACTGGGAATCCATTGTTCTACCCACTGGGCTACCACCGTTTTTATTCTATTGAACAACTATGTGTGTATTAGACTCTCTAGAGGCCCAGTGGACCATTCCTCAGTTTACCAAAACCGCCTAGAATTCTTGTTCGATAGCTTTATGGTAACTAAATATACCTTTTA
This sequence comes from Yponomeuta cagnagella, assembly GCA_947310995.1. NCBI lineage: Eukaryota > Metazoa > Arthropoda > Insecta > Lepidoptera > Yponomeutidae > Yponomeuta > Yponomeuta cagnagella. The sequence goes on from OX371284.1 coordinate 4,002,263, forward strand.
TACTACACCTGCTTGGAAAGTACCTTGATAATTTATCAAATTTACGGTAGAAAGTACGTCATTGCATATCGAACAAATATGCGGGGAGAAAACGCATCTGAGCGGGAGAGAAAAGTGTATGAAAATCCATTTCTTACGTGGTTTTTCTTTTTTAATTTTGGGTAAGACTATGCGCCGGTAACCTAAATATCAAAAGCCAAAAAGTTTTTACAGTGAGTTTTTATCTCCAAGTTCGCAAAATGACACTGGCCACTAGCTGTGTGTTGGATGGTGTCGGGCTGGCATATGGCAGTGCGACCCTGCGGCGGCAGGATAAACAATTTGAAAAAAGAACATGTGAAAATTGCAGACGCCATTGGCGCCATTTCCAATTTGTGTGTTGTTTGAGGATTCAGTTTTCGTAGAAAGTAAAATAAAACTATCAAAATGATAAAGATATCAAGGTACTTTCCAAGCAGGTGTAGTATAAAGCACTATGTATCACTCGAGAGAAACTGCGATTCCCGATCTCGGGTGTTTTAAAGCCCTCGCCTACGGCTCGGGCTTCAAACGACACCCTCGACGGTAATCGGTCACTTTCTCCTCTCGGTGAACAATGTACTATTACTTGGCTTTCTCGTGTGTCCCGCTGCTGGGCAAAGACCTCCCCTCCTGCGTAAATTTGTGAATTTTTAGTAGCAATAGCACTTGCTAATTGTGAAGGAAAACATCGTGAGGAAACCGGATTGTATGAGTTGTTCAATACCTCAGCGCTTGAAATTGCCAATCCGCGGATAATTGAGCCCATAAGCCTTTTTCTGAAAGAAGGCCTGTGCCCTGCATTGAGACGTGCATGGCCTTCTACCCTAATTCACTCGAAATATTTCCATTTCAAATGTTTGCAGACGCAACCTTCAATAGGTAGGTACGTGTTTTGAAGTGCATTGTAAAATTGTTAATACAGAAAATTCCTACCGACCTGTTAGCGGAGCTTCGATCGATAAAGATAAATAACCTTTTAACATATCTTTCAAGAGTTCGATAAAAGAGTTTGTATAAAAGCCAGGTAAATAAATACACATAATCGGACACGACTTTGATCTACAGTGTAGTAGGTATAGTTAGGTAATGTTCGACGAGAGTTGTAGAGTGTTCGTTTGATATGTCTGAAGGTGAACGTTTTATTGGCCGTTATTCGGGAAACTGGATTTTGCAGAAAAAAAATCGCCATGAACTTTTATTTACTAGTATGCCGAAGAACCGATGGTCGACGGGGTGCAAAGGTTCTCCGACGGTTTGGACCGACGATATGAGGCAGATTGGTGGCAGCGGCTGGATGTGGATGGGACACGGTTTCATCACGATGTTTTCGTTCACAGTTAGCTTGTGGCATGGGCAATTAACGTATTAATAATAATAATAAACTGAAGTCGTACACGAAGTCACGTTACGGTCGACTTAAAAAATAAATAAATAAAAGTGGAGTTGCTGTCGCCTTTAGGTTCATAAGTACATAGTTAACATTTTAGGTCTATCCACTTTATAAAGGGCCGGCAACGAGCGGGCGGCACGATTTCAAACTAGAATAATCCTTAAATACTTACGAAGTTAGAGACTACAATACAATCTGCATCCCCACAATACAATCCCCATCTGCAGAACTAACGTAGGCATCAATCATCGTCATCATCATCATCAGCCATTTATTTATTTATTTACGAATACATGGAAAACCAACAGCTTTAAACTTTCTTAGTAACTTTCTTCTTTCGTGAGTTTTTTTGACGCCCACTGTAGGCCTCCTCCGTGGTTTTTATAACCGGGTTGGCGATCGCAGTATGCGGTTGGAATCTCAGGAAGACGCTGCTGCCCGTCTCCTGGCAATTGATTTCCTTAGTCGCCTTCTACGACATCCACGGAAGGAAATGGAGGCATCAATGCACCATTGAATAGGATGCTCCGAACTTATAATGAGTGCTGGAATAAATTAAATTTGCATATTTTTCATGACGTTAGCACAATTAAGTCTAAATTAATTCCCAATATAATTCTTAATCTGTAGAATTCTAAATGACCCTATCGGACCAATTGTTTATTCCACCAATTTTTACCAGTTAATTTCTTGCACCACCTGTGGGTGACTGGTAGAAAATGCTTATAGCATTAAGTCCGCTACATTGCCATTGTATTTTTTACTTAGGTGCAATAACCGTATTAATAATAATAATAATAATATTCTTCTTTTCAAGGTCATAATCTAACAGGTTAAATTACATGCGTGTTATAATATTATTATATAAGTTAATTCTATGTAAGTACTGCCAATAATTTCTTATCTTAGTTTTTATACAAGTAAAGTCTTAAAATGTTACGTATACTTTTAATTGACATAATCGCTAGCCGTAAGACATATTTATTATAAGTTTTGTTATGTTTGCTGTTGGTGTACCTAATAAAAAAAAAACTGTGTAGGTAATAAATACCCGTTCCCGTGTCGTGCTCGTCGGCCGCACGTTGCCGGGCTTTTTTACGCTAGTATGGTAGTCTCTAATCTAAAAGTATTTGAGGTTATTTTATTTTGTAACTTTGCGTCCGCTCGTCGCCGGCCGGGTAATGTGGATAATCCTTTAACGGGTCCAATCGCGATTACGTTCGCGATTTTGACGTTCACTTCAGTGTAACACGCTTCGTTATCCAAAGGTCAAATGGGCGCCATCGAAGCTATTATCTTTCTCTTCAGTATCTTTCGGTCGGTGCATAATTCATGTCTTGCACGGTCCTTGATATAGTAATCGTTATATTATAGCGAAAGATCTGTGATAGAGAGTACCTTGTGCTACCCGGATCATCCCTATGTATGTTTCGTGAGTTTTTTGTCATAAACTTAGTTTTTTTTTAAGTTGCCTAATAGTGGATCAAAGCATTGGTTAAAATTAAATTGAGATTAAAAAATATATTTTCCTAAGTATTTGCAAATTTCGAAGCCGTTTTAAAAATTCGAACCTGTTTTAAATTTTCGTTATTTTTTAAGCAACTAGCAATGCCCGCGACTTCGATCGGTAATTGTACCTAATTGGTAATTGAATAAGCCTGTACAAATAGTCCATGTCTTCTCCATCCAAAAATTCTGAATTTTATTTGTTGTAGAATAGAATAGAATTTTATTGTAGATTATATTAGAAAGAAATATTAGTGTGGATTATAATCATCATCATCATTCACCCACAAGAAGTCCACTGCTCCACCAGTCCACCACCACCATAGGCCTCCTCCGTGGATCCAAAAAAGACCGGTTGGAAGCGTCTTGCATCCAGCGTGTTCCTGCTTGCCGATTTGTGGTCTCCATTCAAGAACTTTTCGGCCCCATCGGCCATCAGTTCTGCGTGCTATGTGCCCGTAGCCGGGAATAGCGGAGCTGCCGGGGACTGGGGGCCTGGTTTTTTGGTTTTCTAGTATTTGCCATACTCGCCACGCTTGGTATGCGAGTTGGCGAACGCAGTGTACGGCATTTCCGCAGAAGGAGTCACTTAGCCGGTTTTTACGGCACCCACGGGAAGAGATGGATACGAGGGGGGGGGGGGGGGTAGTAAAGCACTCCACGGCCATGATTATAATACTAGTTTAGATTAGTTAAGATAGATAAGTAATATATGTACCCTATAATTTTCATAACGGCATCATGATAAAAATTTGATGCAAAATATAAAAAATGATAAGGTGACTAATAAAGGGCAGCAAATTAAATTATTTATTGGTACTAACGTTTCATTTTTTACAAACACTCGAATCAGTCCAAGTAAACCACTGGTTTCCCGAAAGGGTGTTCACTACCTACTCGAAAGCCAAGTAAAAGTGATTTTTTTTCCAAGCCTAATTTCACCACCCAAGGTAAATGCGCTAGGGTAATAAACTTGGTCGAAGTCACCAAAAATTTTCCGAAAAAGTTTGAGTCCCTTCCTGTGGAAAACCTCATTTCGACAGGAAGGGACTCAAGTAAAGTTTAAGGGTGTTTGCGCCTGCCATAAAGTATCCAACCTCCTTGCTAGTTCAAACTTCCTCTTTTTCTGTAATTCGTCTTTTGTTCTCTTCTTGTAAACTACTTATGAGCGCAAGTAACAGGCATAATTACTAAAACCATTGATTCTATTGAAAAGTCATCGCATTTTTCCTGCGAGATTTTACAGAAGAGATAAATCTCTTCAATGCCAACCCGCGGTGGGCACGTGTGGTAATTAAGCCCATACTATCCTTCTAAGAGATGCCCTCTGCTCTGTAGTGGGACGTATCCCAATAGGCTACATAAAAAAAATTCTTGAATCTCTGAATGTTGAGGAAGCGAAAGTGATCTGTCCGGACGTGGCAAGTGGCAGTCTCTGGTCTCTGCCTATCCCTCTGGGATACAGTCGTGAGTTTATGTATGTATGTATATAAAAAGTCTCTTTAACGGGAAAAGCGCCTTTAAGAGTATTTCGAGTTTTGAGGGCTCACTAAAACATAAAACAAATTTCATGAGAGGCAAGTAAAGCAGTTAAAAACTGTAAAGTTCTAATATCACAAAAGGCAACAAAAAAAATTACAACAGAAAATGTACTTACCCATAAGTTCACTTATCGATGTACTTTATGTGCTTAGAACTTTATGTAGGTATTTTATATGGATTGACCGATGGCCTTTGGAGTCCGAAAAACTTATAATGAGTTCAAAAGTGTGGGGAGGAAATTTGAAAATCCTTGATTCGTTGGTTGCCGACGAAATTGCACCGTTTGAAGTGCTAACATGAATAGTACATTGTACACTGAGGGGAGAAAACGATCTCGTTCTCTTCGAGAGTATGTTTAAGTCCGACGCGCAGCGGATGGCTTAAAGGAAACTCGAGAACAGAATAGTACATTGTTCACCGAGAGGAGAAAGTGACCGATTACCGTCGAGGGTGTCGTTTGAAGCCCGAGCCGTAAACTTAAACTACTTATCATTTTGATAGTTTTATTTTACTTTCTACGAAAACTGAATCCTCAAACAACACACAAATTGGAAATGGCGCCAATGGCGTCTGCAATTTTCACATGTCATGTTCTTTTTTCAAATTGTTTATGGGCATTTCTCCACGGGGTCCGAACTTGACGGCCCGGCGCATAACATGTCCAGACTATCAAAATATACCCCTGCAAAAAATACTACAGTATCCTCTAGGTCCTCGTCTACCTGGAGAACTTGCAAACTTTGCTGAAAACCGTTTGCAACTAACAGAAAAAAAATCTGAAATGGCTGAAAATGACCTTCGGTGGCTTGTCCCCAACCCAAAACTTGACAATTTATAATTATTTTTGTAAAACTCAGACTGTTTTCGGGGAATGTATTTATGTTCACATATTCTCAGATAGTTAAAGTACCTCTCATTTAAATACCATAAGAATCTAAACAATAGCTTGCCTACAATAGCAAGATGTTTGAGTGTCCCTTGCTTCTGCCTGAATCCGGTGGCACTTATGAACCAAGCGTTTCTTCGGTCGTAGATTACTCTAGGAATTCGCGGTGTGGATGAGCCATTTTGTCAGTCACGCCGTAGCGCCCGAGGTCAACGGACGGGTGATTGAATGAAAGTCTTGGGAAATATCAGGGTAAGTAATTGATTCTTGAGATTTGGTCCAGGGCACACTTTGACTTCGGTGGAGGTGTTATTGGAAAGAATACTTGTTGACTGTAAAATCTAGTGCTTACTGTATAATTAATCTCAGTGACTAATTTCTAGTGCCTTGAGCTGGGGTTGATACGTGTTGTTGTTTAAGAGTGAACTTGAAAAATCATATCTTTTCTGAATTCGGTGTGCCTGATTTCGGTGGCTTTTTGAGCACCGACGTCAGAAAAACTTCCACCGAAGTCAAATTTGCCTGATTTCAGTGTATTTTGTTCGACTTTAGAGAACCGAGGTCAGATTCCTTACATGTAAGTTTCAAGTAGTATATGCGCATTTGTTTTTTTTTTAAACTAATCGCTAACTGTGAAAGAAAACATCGTGTGGAAACCTATGAATAGTTTTACACGTGTAGATATTTTCTTTACTGTTAATAATAACGACAAAAATACAATGTTGTTTCTGTCATAATTGATTTCAGTTAGATTGTTAGTTAACTTGGAAATGTGAAACATGTGTACCTATTCGTGTGTACATTTTTTCATGTGTATGTGTGTGCTTATTATGTCTGTATTTGTGAATTATGTGAATGTGTCAACAATTGCAAGTTTAAAGTACCTACAAGAAAGAAAGTGGGTGTACATTTCTTTAACATAGTTTTCTTATAGTTTGTGGTCAGTCGGTGTGTACGTTTATGTAGGTATGTACAGTAGGCTCTCCATCAACCTACTCTACCTACCACTCTATTCTATTTCAGCTGACCATGGAGCAAATAAAGCAAAAACAAGCTGCGAAAAAAAAACAGGAACAAAAAGAAAGAAAGAGATTGAAGGAGCGTGCTAGGAAATTAAAAATCAAGAGTGATCCAGTCCTTTATGAACGACTTAAGGTAAAAGACAGACAGCTTTACTTAAAAAGGAAGATGGAAGGGAAGATTGTAAAGCTATCTTTACCTGTAATTTGTATTACCTCATAAATTAAGTATAAAAGACAATATTTTTAAGAAAGATATATTTTTCTTAGTAAGTTTTATCTTTATGTTAAATAAATATTTTCCGAAGACTGATTTAAGTCTGAAAAAAATTTATGGAAAGTTATGTTTGTCGATTTTTTAATTATCTCAATTACTATTATTGAAAAGTACAAACCGTAGCATAAAAATAATAATAAAAACATATCTTTGAATGTTTACACAACATTTTGTGTTGAATAAGTCCAAAAGACTATTTTGCTAAGTAAATTTTATAATAAGGTTATCGACAATGTTAAACAAATATGTTCATAAGACTGATTTAAGTTTAAGGAAAGTTTTGTTTGTAGAATTTTTATTTGATTATTATTAAAACACATTTTACCTACGTAGATTATTTTATTCCATTTTATGGCATTTGAAGTTGAGTAATGTTAAATTCGCTTTTCATGAAAAAAAACGTTAAAATGGAATAAAATAAAGTCCGGAAGTAAAATTCGCATAGTACCTATGTGTAATTTTGTTAAAATCATTTTTCTCTTGCATAACTAATTATGCCATGTTAAAACCAAATAAAGGGTGTCTCGAAATGCTTTTTGTTTTTGGTGTAAACAAGGCTATACTGAGACAAAAATGTATAGTTTGACTTTCTTGCGAGTTTTGATAAAACTTTGCCACTTTTTTTGGAAGGATTATTATTTTTCATTCTAGAATAGTTAGCTAGAAATAGTTACCTACTCACGCAATTCGTGTTAGATTTTTAGCGCTTGCATGACGAGCTGACAGACTGACAGATGAGAAAAACTGACTGAAAAAATGTGATTTTAGGTAAAAGAAGTAGGTACTTTAGAGCTTAATAATGTATGAGAATTACAATAAACAAGTTGATTGATTATATCTGCCCGGTTTTTATTTATTATATCCTCTTTTAATTACTAGACAATCCCTAACATTACTGGTATCAAATTGTGACTTTGGCACGTTAAATGATTCTCTGGTCATTTTCTGATACCAGTGAATTATTTCCTGATGTCGATGCTTACAATCTGATTTCGGTGCAGGTAGTCAGATTTCGGTGTTAGTTTTTCTGCTTTCGGTGCTGGTAGTCTGATTCCGGTGTACAGTTTTCTGATTTCGGTGTAGTCTGATTTCGGTGATTTAAATATTTCATTTTATAACCGAGAATCTGGCTACCCAAAATATATCATGATTTATAGTTTTTAGCCCTTTATCCAAAACAATCGATAAAATTCCCGAAAGACGAAAAAAAAAAACGACCACCGAAGTCAGCCATTTTTGCCTCTTCTGGAGAAATACCCATATCCTGCCGCCGCAGGGTCGCACTGCCAGCCCGACACCATCCAACACACAGCTAGTGGCCAGTGTCATTTTGCGAACTTGGAGATAAAAACTCACTGTAAAAACTTTTTGGCTTTTGATATTTAGGTTACCGGCGCATAGTCTTACTCAAAATTAAAAAAGAAAAACCACGTAAGAAATGGATTTTCATACACTTTTCTCTCCCGCTCAGATGAGTTTTCTCCCCGCATATTTGTTCGATATGCAATGACGTACTTTCTACCGTAAATTTGATAAAGTATCAAGGTACTTTCCAAGCAGGTGTAGTATAAATAGAACTTTCTCCCGAGTTATACATAGGAGGGCAGGAATGAAATTCCTTAAATGTTTTTCCGCCGCACATTTGTAAGAGAGATATGTATGACGAACTTTGTAACCCGTTTATGAACGTGCAATCAGACACTTCCTGAGTGGGTTAGTGTAAAGGAATTTGCACTTTGGTCCTTCGTGCCGGATTGCGATTGCAAGGGAGTTATGGGCTGTTTTTCTTACCTAATATTGTCTTCTTGCCTAATATTGTCCTCGGTCAAGATCGGAAAGATGGCATGGAATGGACCCAATACCCAAATGTGGGTGTCCAAAAATTATTTGTGAATTTATATAATATAAACATGTCTAAAACAATGTCCCAGGCACTGCAGTCTCCAAGTGGTCTTTTCACCCATCTAGTGTGAGTGAAGGTGAAGACTGGACGCTGTGTAAATCATCTAATGACGTAAATGCAAAGGCCAAAGTTCAACTATGCTAACGTCACATTAATTTCGTGATGTTTTGACCTTATAAAACTATAAATTATTAACTATATTTTTAAAATGTAACGTCATGAAACATAGGACCCCTCCCATCCCACCCCTTGCCATACGATGCCTCAAAAGTCAAAGTCAAAACCTCGACGTGTGAAGTACTTTATGGATGGTTCCTTAGCTGCACTGACCGCAGCGAGTGATGGCGATAAGAGGGATACGCGGACACCGGACGTTGACGCAGGCGGCATGTGCTCTGGCGGGCACGGCACCATGGGACCTCGATGGCAAGTTGCTGGCGTCGGTATCCTGGCGTCGCGTGGAAGCACGCCGCCGAGGTGTCTTACAACCACCCGAGTTGGAGCAACAATGGAGAAGGGATGCACGCCGCAATCTCCTGAGCCAATGGAGAAGACAGCTCCAGGAGCCTAGGGCGTGCCTGCGAACCGTGGAGGCGGTTAGTCCTTTTCTGAAGAAGTGGGTGGACCTTCGACATGGCTCGCTCACCTTTCGGCTGGTGCAGATCCTCACCGGACACGGTTATATAGCCGGAAGGGAGACCTCGGCGACGTGTCACCATTGCAATAGCGATGAAGACACGTCGCAGAACTGGAGGTCTGCCCGGCTTGGGCACAGGAGAGAGCAACGTTGCAACGTGGTTGCAACAGTCGGTGGACTGTTTGATTTTGGCTGAATAGTTTGGCTCAAAGTTGGTTCCTATTATAAATGTGGAAGTCGAATGGATGTTTGTTACTCTATCACGCCAGAACGGCTGAACGCATATTTGGCACATAAATAGATTCTAGTCTGGACTAGCACATAGCATACCTTTTTTTTATTGGGGAAAAATACACATCAACATTTGCCCACGGAGAAAGTAGCAGGTAACAGATACGATGATTTCTGTTTGTGTAGCCTATATATATACGTCCACTGCAGAGCACAGGCCTTCTCACAGACAGAGACGCATGTCCACCGCAAATTGACAATTTCAAGCGCTGAATGTCCGAGGTGTTCACGTACACCTCAAACACTCAGGTTTCCTCACGATGTTTTCCTTCACTTAGCGAATATGAAGAGTATGCCCCATTATGATTTGCGTGATATTGTACGAGTCGACCATCAGTCGACCAGTACCATCGACTAGAGATAATATGATAAAAGGTACATTGTACATTATAGTAACAGAGAGTCATTAAAAGGTTTTCACTTAAAGCGACATTGTAGTTCAGAACACACTAAAGTTTACAATATCGAAAACAAATACCTACTTAATTAAGTTAAGCAAAACAGTCAAATCTAGCCATCACCTATATAATAAACAAACAATGTAAAAGAACCAAGCCCATCACCCAGTAGTAGGCAACTCGCTACCGAAGAAGTTTGCAGCCAACCTTCGTCTAACTGAAGCAACGCTGTCGTGGCTGACGTCAAAGTCAGTGTCCGGACCATCAATTAAACTGTTGCTGAGCAAGCTCAAAATAGGAAAGAGTTAGTTCTGTAATTTCTTGAGGAGATGGGTCTATGAAATGTATATTTACGTCTAAGAGACCCACCAGAAGTTTGCAAAAAGCAAACCATTTTACAGATTAATTTTGGTGAACGGGACGAAACCGTTATACCGTACAGGACATGAACAAACGCAACTCAACTACAGGTCTATAGCACAGTCTGTAGGTTCGATTCCCACTAGGGGCCTGTTACTTTGTACACATGGCCTCACTCTGGGTGTATTTCTGTGTTTGTGATGTCCTTGGCTTTACAGTGTATCTTAGTTTAGGACCAGGACAAGTGATTGGGTTGTGTGTGTGGACGTTATTATAACACAAAACGACTAAACTTAACTAGAGGTCTATAAAAATGCGAGAAATCAAGTTTTCCATTGAATTCTGAATTTACTGCTCAATAATCTCAAGCTGGACTCTCCAGCGGTGAATAACAAGAATAAACCTATATAGGGGCTAAAAATTCCACCCAAGCCGGGACTTGAACCCGCGACCTAACCTAACCGTGCCAGCGCTCTCCCAACTGAGCTAATTTCGCTGACGCCTGCACTTGCCCATTAGCTCAGTTGGGAGAGCGCTGGCACGGTTAGCCAGGGGTCACGGGTTCAAGTCCCGGCATGGGTGGAGTTTTTAGCCTCTAAATAGGTTTTTAAAATTGTCCTCAGCACGGGTTAGTGCATCAAAAAGAATATAAGAATAAACCTCTTTAGCGGACTGATTTTACGAGCTGCACTATAAATCCTTCCTACAAAACACTGAACGAACTCCACCAAGTTTATTCATAACGGATTACTATCAAGCTGCTCGCGACAGCTACTCACAAGCCTTCGTGGGAGGCTCAGGCCGTCTTACAAGTACAGTCCGCACACCACATCGACCTAGAAAAAGTTACGAAGTCGCCGTTACCACGCCTTTAGACAACTCAGTAGAGTGAAAGTGAAAATACATTTATTGCCGAAAATACACACATTATACATAAATAACCGGCTGAGTGCGAGTCGGACACGCGCACGAAGGGTTTCGTACCATTATCTACGCAACATTTGAATATTTAAAGCGTCTACCTGTTGGCGTTATTAATATCGAGCGAAAAAACACGTTTGTTGTAGGGGAACCCCCTTAAATATTTATTTTATTCTGTTTTTAGTATCTGTTGTTATAGCGGCAACACAAATACAATATCTGTGAAAATTTCAACTGTCTAACTATCACGGTTAGTGAGATACAGCCTGGTGACATACGGACAGCGGAAGGATGGACAGCGGAGTCTTAGTAATAGGGTCCCCTATCCTTTGGGTACGGAACCCTAAAAAGACAAAAGATTGACATAATAATGCAGCCTATATACGTCCCCCCACAGTGGGACGTTCCTTCTCTAAGAGAGAGAGTATGGGCTCAATCAACACGCGAGCCCACCGCGGATTGGAAATTGCAAGCGTTGAGGTAAATGAATACGTCAGACACTCAGGTTTCCTCACGATGTTTTCCTTCACCGTTAGCGAGTAGTAAGCAATACTACTCGCTAACGGCATAACTTAACGGCGTAACTTAGAAAACTAAGTCATTGTCGGTATTGATATCGATGTACTTGGTTGCAGTTTACCAATTTATAAGCCTCAGGTCTTCAGGTATCCACTCCACTGAAAATTTAGTTTGATTTTTCTTATTTTTAAACTTATTTGTCAATAATAGTGATAGCTATTTAGGGCATACGGCCTAGCCTAGGGCAAATAACCTAGGGCTCTAATAGGTTTCCGTTAGAACGACAGTTCTTGGCAAAAATGCTTTAAAATCATGGAAGTATATTGGTGCTGTCACGTTAATAGAGTTATTTGTACTAATGTGTAGAAGTCTCCCTTTTCGGAGAGCGCTTTTCTCCTTCAAAGTCACCGATAATTTCATCACGAGTCACTCAATTATAATATCAGACGGGGCTTAAATTATCACAACGCAGAAATAATCATTTATGTCAAAAACTGCCCAAGTTCTCAAGGATTCTTAAAAATACGTGCGGTCTTCAGTCTCAAAACGTGTAGTTACTCGTACTTATGTAGTTATCCTAAACTCTATCTAAATAAAAACAGTGCCTCATTATTATACTATCATGAGACATGACATGACAAGTAGTAGCCGTAAATTACTGCACTTTTTGCAGCAGACAGAGGGTTTATAGTTTCCGTAACACCGTAATGTAGTCTATTCCGCGCACCATATACAACACTTTACTTGAACAGTTGTTCTGTAGACGCCGTACCAAACGCATGGACTGGCTGGTTAGGCGAGAACGCCCGCGCGGCGCGTGAAAAAGTTTTACGCTGTTCGAATTTCAAATCGCCTGTTTTAAGGAAAAAATACTATACTTGCAGTGTTTTGTTCATCGGTAGCTACCTTCTTGTGTTTTTAAAAAGCGACTTCTTGAATTTGGAATTCGTTGGAATTTTTTTGCGATTGATTTAATTTTATTAGTTTCCTTAGGATGGATGTAACGGAAAAGTTATCAGTGTTCTAAAATTGTGATTTTGTACAATTTTTTTTTAAATATCAGTGGTGAATTCAAATAGAACCCAAGAGCTCACCTTTAAGACCCAAGGCTTTCCATGTAAGTACATATACTGAAGTATTTTGAATTTTACGTACCCATAAAATCTTCTATGTTTTACTTGGTACATTGAGGTTCGACCGTAATTTTACTATCCACTTTATCGCAACCATGTCCATGTCTTTTAGGATCAATGTTTGCAAACTTGTAACCCTTCGTGTACCAAGTCCTTGTGATTTGAATAATATCAATTGAAGGATCGGTTTTATTAGTCCATTGTGATCACAATGAGTTTTGGATCGGTCCTTTTTGTTTGACAAGGTCGAAGGGTAATTTTAAATGTAGGGATGAACAAAACTAAGCCTTTTTAGGTGTTTGCTAATTTATACAGCATCTAGGGGCTCTTAACTCCTACCAACATAGTCAAAGGTGACATGACCGTCCAGACGCTTTAGTGCTTAGGATATTTTTTTAGATTGAGTAGGCTTTCCTAGCACCTATACCATCTGAGAGGAAACGACGATATTTGCATTTGAATTGCAATTTTTTCTCCGAGTACCCAAAAATTAAATGAATTTTGTAAACGACATGTATACCGGCATTACGTATTTAAGTACCGCCAATAAATACTTAATTACCACTCTAAATTTTAACATCCACCTAAAGTTCAAAGTACTCAAACATGATTTACATAGGCTCTCGTGGTAACGTTTATATAAATAATTGAGCGAAAGTGATCTGTCAGGATCGTAGCAAGTGGCAGTCCCTGGTCTCTGCCTACCCATCTTTGATATAGGCGTGAGTTTATGTATGTATGTATGAGTTTCTATTTATTTCTCTATTTTTGTATTTTTAATCTCGATTTCAATAATCGATCGGGCAAGGAAGGTGGAAAACAACATTATGCTTTCATCCTGAAAGGAATACATTTTCAAACCACAAGCACCGATATTGTAACATTGAATTGAAAACGTCGAAAATCGCTTTCGAATTGTTAACATTGATTGAGACAATCTGAGTGAATTTTTCTTTTTTCAATCTTTATAATTTTCATCTTTAATGAAGATTTGACGGAAAATCGGCGGGGTGGTAATATTTATACCATTGATTTTAAAGAAAAGAGATAGATGGAAGACAAGAGACTTGAAATAAAAGTTTAAAGTTTTTTACCTTTGAATGCCTGAAATAAAAATAATAATTCTAAAAATACTAATAGATACACAGATAGATAGACAGATAACACTTTATTGCACAACCAGGTGAAATAATTACAAATAATTATATACTAATTATATAATATAATATAATAATTAAAAACAAACAAAAGACACGAATGTCATCAAAACAGAGAGAAAACATTTTACATAGTATTACTGGTTCTGTACAGATTATTCTAGCTTGGAAATCAGAATCAGACTCGTTGAATTAGTCCCTGGTCTCTGCCCACCCCTCTGGGATACAGACGTGCGTTAATGTATGTATGTTAAACATATTATCGAACCATAATATAACTGTGCACATTCTGTCAAATATGTACCATCTCTGAAATAGGAGTATACTGAGGTTCATAGTCGCGTTTTTGACGTATTTTTTAATTTCAGTTTTAGAAAACGCAAGTGATTTTTATAAACCCCCTTTGTGTGAAGTGCCAGTACTTAGGCACCTACTACAGAAAGAACAACGAAAACGCCATTTAAAACGTCCAATAAAAGTGCCGTTTACATCTGCAGCAGTTGATTTACGCAGCCTGCGAACCAGAGGTCGTGTAAGTGTCACTTTTTGCTACTTTCGTTCAGAACTAGCCCTTTTGCTGCACGTAATAAGATCTATTGTCGAGAGTTGCGAATGTAACCAACTGCATTTGCGACTCTACGAAAAAACAAACATGAATTAATTACTGTATTGTGTAAAATATTATTGACTTTTGATCTTCTAGGGGTCAAATCCATCTCACCTCAGTGTCCATAACAAATACTCACGCCTGTGTACCAGAGGGGTAGGCGTACGACAATTTAATGTACATTGCGAAGTCGATTAATTCACAGATTAACGAGTAGGAAGACCAATCATGAATTGTAGTTTTATGAAACGCGGCCCACTTATCAGTGTGAATTAGAAATCATCAGAAAAAACATAGGCAGGGTAGGCAGAGAATAGGGTCTGCCACTTGCCACGATCCTCATAGACATCTTTCGCTTTATTCGGGTACTTTTTATCTTGTCGAAGTATGACCGCCTGGGACATCCCTTGTAGGGTTTAGCTTACGCGTCTAGCGCGATTCTATTACTCTTTCTATCAATGCAAAAAGACTTACCTACGTTCTGTCCAAGTTGAACCACTGAAATCCAATTTCACAACACTTTCATATTATCACGAACGAAAGCATAATGTTGGTTCACTATTATTTCAAAGCTAATACGTATTTCTAATTATTTTTCCACTTTTCACATTGTAAATATTGTATTTTGCTTTACTGTCGACGATTCAACTGTTAGTCAGATATTTCTTTTATTTGAATATTGTTCTTTATTTTTCTAAATTATGTCAAATAATCGTCATACTAAGAAGGTCGAATAAGGAAACTTCTGGCCTATGGAGACTTCTAGAATTAGAATCGAACTACTTTTGGGGTATAAAAGCCGCCCAAGAAGGCTTTCGAGTCAGTCTTACTTGAGTCCTACTTGAGAGTCTTACCTGAGTCTTACTTGTGAGACCTACCTGAGCTCTTGCTTGAGCAACTTACCTGTCCGTCTCCACGGCCTGACTCCATGACTTGCCTGCCCGTCTCCACGGCCTGCCTCCGCAACTTGCCTGTCCGTCTCCACGGCCTGACTCTTCTTTTTGTGTTCTGAGTCCTGACTCCACGACTCGCCTGCCCGTCTCCACGGTCTGCCTTCGCAACTTGCCTGCCCGTCTCCACGGCCTGCCTCCACGATCTGCTTACCTTTTTGGGACCTAAGGTTTCTTTTTGTATATATTTTTGATGTTTTTATTAGTATTAAGTTTTAGTTTAATTGTAGGTTAGGGGTTTGGATGATTATATTTTTACATCTCTAAATCTTTCTTTTTATTTCTTTAGCTTCCGTTACGGTAACGTGACACCCTTCATAAGCAACCTATATAAGTCCCACAGTAGGGCACAGGCCTTCTCTCAGAGAGAGAGTATGGGCTTAATCACCACGCGTGCCCACCGCGGATTGGCGATTTCAAGCGCTGAGGTATGTGAAGGTTTCCCAGGTTTCCTCACGATGTTTTCCTTCACAGTTAGCGAGTAGTATTGCTACTATTTGCTACTATAACTTCACAAATGTACATAACCTAGAAAACAAAGTCATAGGTACATGCTCGCACTGGGAATCGAACCTGGGTCTTCCGCTTCCGAGTCCAATGTTCTACCCACTAGGCTACCACCGTTTCATCCCTTGCCTGGACTAAATTAAAAATCATTAGCAATGTTTTGTGGAAATGTTCAATGTTCTTTTCAGTAGGACAAACTATTTATAAGTTTAGCCATTTAAAAGTAATGTTAACATTTTTGTAAATATTCGTAATTTTCAACGTTTGGTTCGAAACTGGAATTTTTAACTTGAAAATTTAAAGTGGCAGATAGGGTATCCTAGTTTGGGAACAGGACAAGTGATTGTGTTGTGTGGAAGTTATTATAATTTCTTCAATATCGGCAATTACCTCTCCTAATATGTTTTTAGTTTTGCTTATTGTAAGTACTTACAGTTAAAATAATCTCAATAATGTAGGTATTTTAAGTTTTCATGCAATTTGAATACCTACTTTAAACTTTACAGAAAAAATAAAAATATTGAAAGGCCTAAGGTGTATTGATTCGGAGCCTTATATGCCTAAATAATAAGTTTCACTTTGTCTTTTACACGATAGTTCTGTTTAGAAATCAGGTTTAACTGGAAGATAATGCTTTTACCATTAAGTCGGCCTTAGTACTTTTATTTTTATAAGTGCAATAAAGAATGTTAATAATAATAATAATATTAATACATTATACTCATTTTAGGATTTTATGTATACAGCGTGTCCGAATAAATATTGTTCCATTCTAAATAACAGTTTCGTGTCACAGTATCAGTGTGACAGTTTTATTTTTTTTCGCAATTTTAATGTTTTTCCTCTAATTGCCAATATTAACAGATTTTTGTATAGGAAAACTTTAAAATCGTCGAAAAATTGTCAGCTTCTTTATAAATTTTAATGCCATATTTGTTTTTTGACAATATCTTGAATGTGTTGTGAGGAAGTTATATTAAACAGAACCATCTTTTATAAATGTGGTGATTTCGTTACGGCCTGTATACTTCTATATTCGAGACCGTATCTTGCATTATCGAATTATATTTTCTGACTAATTAAGTCACAACAATTCGATACACCGAGTGTAGCGGTCTCGATCAAACCAAATTATCAACGTAGGTACTTATGGAAGATAGATGAAATTGATATTTTCTTATCGTTAAACGAATAATAAAGATGTGACTTGCAATAATAAATAGAAACCAGTACTTATTAGAACGGTTTCAGGTTCTGTTTTTCTTTAATTGTGCTTTGTACCCATTTGTATAAATTTTAAATATCAGTAAGCAGTCGTACTCGTAGCGCGGTCGTTTGAACACTTGCCTCACTTTCAAGATGACGTAGAGGAGAATGACTTTATTTCCTAAGTTACATACATTTGCGAATTTGCAGCAGCAATACCACTCGCTAACTGTAAAGGAAAACATCGTGAAGAAACCTGAGTGTCTGAGGTGTTCACATATGTCAATAGCTCCGACCCTTAAGTTTCCTCACGATGTTTTCCTTCACCGTTAGCGAGTAGTATTGCTGCTATAACTTGTGTATATAACTTAGAAAACAAAGTCATAGAACTTGGGTCTCTCGCTTTCGAGTCCAATGTTTTACCTACTAGGTTACCACCGCTGCAGTGTCATGTTTTACGTTATTTAACCTCTGAACTGCCCTCGCGGAACGCAACGTATAGGTGGCCCATACTAAGTTGGACACAGATCTGTGTCGCGGCAAACGAGTGGTTAAATAACTCGTTTTAGGTTCTATAGTCCGCACAGATCTTTTTGACGGTAACGTGAACATAGTTACAGATCGCTTGCACATCGCTTCCTGTCTTGACAGTGTAAGTGTGAGTAACTGTCGTAGTGCGATGCGTAGTACATAACTATTATTCAATTCAACTCACACATACACTGTAAAGACAGTAAGCGATGTGCAAACGATCTGTGACCATGTTCACGTTACCGCCAAAAGGATCTGTGCGGACTATACTTGTATCAGCACGAAGACGCGTACAGGGTCTCCGCGTAGGCGAAATGTGGGGGAGCCTTTTCATCTTTGACATGTCGTTTTCCAATTAGTCTTGTCGCGCTGTGACCTTTGCCTTCACAAAACGTTCCCACATTAAGCTACTCTATTTATTATTGTGTCTACTGCAGTGACGTAAGAGTTATGAAGCTTTTATTCAACAGAGTCGGAATCCTATCGTTTGCGATAGCAATTCGTATGGTATTTGACAGTAAGACGATTGGAATCGTTCAGGATTTCGTGCGCGTAATATAGTGGCAGAGCAGACTTTTTGAACGTTCTCGCAACACAATCACTAGTAATGATCCTTAAGGGCAAAAAGGCACTTTCGAGCACGTACACTCGGCATCGTGCGGGCGCGGATGATTACACACATAAACTCACGCCTGTGTCCCGGAGGGGCAGGCAGAGGCATGGGTTCGCCACTTTTCACGATCCTGACAACCCTCTATCACTTACTCAACGGATGACGAACAACTGTAACAAAAATTGCTCTTTAAAGCTTAATATTTCGCAAACGGATCTGATAAGTGAATCAAAAAATGATTTTCCTACAATCACAATATTTTTCAACGAGCAATCCAACGATACTTCACACTATGGTGTAGGCGAGAAAAAAAATACATCCCCAAATTTAGACATTACTAAAGCCATCGAAAAGCAATGGAGAAGATTGGCAGGAGACAAAGAGGTTGGGATGACAGGGAAGCGCCCTATGCCCATAAGTGGGCTCTGTTCGTGGGCTGAACAAATACATAGATAGATAAATAAGGCTAGCATGCGTCAACACTATCTGACAGCAACACTCATCTATTTATCCAGTGAACAACTGCAAAAGCATCTTTCACCATGACATTTTCAGAGCTTTCCATAGATAAATTGTGTGACTGACAACTCTCTCAATCAACTATATATCCGTTTATCCCAGTATACGGAATTATCTATTAACTTACTTATCCAGTGACTTGGCGCAAGTCGCCGTAAATGTATTACAGATTTTATCTACACTCATGTCGTAAGATTTGAATTATGACCTTAAGAGCTGATACATAAGGCCTAGTGTTATTTTACAGACAACTGTAAATATTAAAAAAAAAAAAATCGATACAAATTTTGTATGAGATTTTCTGGCAACCTGTATCGTTATAGTAGATTGTTAACCAAGGGCTGTATGACATCAATTGCATACGAGGTTTTTATTAGCCCGAGTATGCAATTGATGCTTACACCCGAGGTAAACACTCTGCTTTACATATCGATTGTGAGGTAAGTAAAAAAACAAGAAAGCAGGAATAGTAGATTGTACAACAAGTGCATAAAACGCACCATTTTACTCGAGACGTTTATCCATCCGAGCGAGCTTGCGAGCGAGGATAGATATAAAGTCGAGTGTAAAATGGGTTTTATGGACGAGTTGTACACTCTACTTTTCACTTCGATTGCGAGGAAATGAAACAGCAACATGTAAATATAGTAAATGCTAATTTAATTAAAATTGAAAGTTACATTAGAGCAATGAGAAATATTTAAAGCTGTTGGTATCTTTGCCTTGGTCTTAGAATACGAACGAAACGAAATAAAATAAAGAGGTTGTTGTATGAAGTTAAAGATGTTCGTGTGGCTGTTGCAGCGATTGCCTTGGTCTTCGACGAAGATTTTACTTTATGCTCTAGAGCATAAAAAGCGACTTTATGTCGCCTACGCACGACATAAAGACGAACTTTTAGAGCATGAGAAGTGAAAAAAAATTTACTTTCGCGGCTAGCTAGTCTAATGACTTTTTTACTCTTCACGATTTTATGGCACGCAAGCGCGTCAAATCGTGCTGGCCAGTTTGATTTTTAAATCGATTTCAATTAACATACGATGTGACTGCGAAACAAATAGTTCGATATTTAAAATAAAATCTTCATAAATTCTAATATAAATTGTCTCGATTCCGATTCCAGTAAATAATCGATACCGAGAAAAAAATATTAACTTTTAAAAAATATTCTTCTTGCAGTATGAGTATGACAGTTCTTTTTTCAAATTCCAAAACCTATTCTGTAATGTTAACATTACATGGTATATTTTGAAACCTATGCTGTAATGATATCCGTACACCCCGGCATTCAGGGAAGTAAGTGAATACTTACAGAGCAAGAGATATGTAAAATAACTTTTTTTGTTATTACTATTTGTTGGAAATTTTAAATAAAAATATATGACTTGCTTGGTGAGATTATATTTTGTGAGTGACAATATCTAAAATAAACAGAACTAGCGAACCTTCAAATTCAAATATAAAAAGAGATTTAATTGAACACAAAAAGTATCTACAACATCCACCCTCAATTAAAACTCTCTTAAACCCAGACATTATTATAAGGAAAACAGAAAAAACTAGACAAAAACTAAATTAAAAACTACCATAAAATCATGCTAAGCCTAAACCGCCTACACATATTTTATGTAAATTACGACCTAGTGGCTTTGTCAGTACGTCAGCAAACATTTCTTCCGATCTGACGAATTTAATGTCAATAATCCCATCAGACACAGTTTCCCTAATAAAATGATACTTCGTGTCTATGTGTTTGGTTCGCTCATGGTGAACAGGGTTATGCACTAGACTTTGTGCACTCTGACTGTCACTGTACAACGTAACACAATCAGACTTGCCACAAATTTCCATTATAAAACGCCTTAAATATATAGCCTCTTTAGCTGCAGCAGTAAGCGCTATGTACTCCGCCTCAGTAGAAGACAAAGCTATTGTCTGCTGCTTCTTAGCTTGCCACGCTACAGGGCCTCCTGCCAGAACAAAATAGTACCCAGTGTACGATTTTCTATCAATTGTACAATTAGCCCAATCTGCGTCCGTGTATCCCTTCAGAAACTCCCCAGTCTTTCTGAAAGTAAGAGCATAATCGATAGTACCTCTCAAATACTGCAATACTCTTTTTGCCGCTATCCAATGTTCTTTCCCATATTTTGTGTTATACTGGCTGAGATAGCTCGTCATGTATGCTATGTCTGGACGAGTGTTTACAGCCAGGAACATTAAAGAACCTATAAGACTTTGAAATGGATAATCTTCTTCACCAGTTTCAATACTCAGCTTCTTTAGACTTGACGGTGTTTCAACAGTCTTACATAAATCCATATTAAATCTTTTCAGCAAACTTAAAATAAAGGTTTTCTGATTTACCTTAATGTCATCTTTGCCTTTTTGGATATTTAAACCAAGATAATATTGCAAATCTCCAAGATCTTTTAAGGAAAAAATATTTTGCAAATCTCGTTTGACGCTGTCAAGTGTCAGATCATTCTGATAAAAGACAATAAGATCATCGACATATATTGCCATAATGACTATTTCTCTTTTTATACACGCATGGTTCCGAAGGAGTTTTCGCAAAACCTAATTTCAAAAGAGTTTTATCTAACATCTTATTCCATGCTCGCGGAGCTTGCTTGAGCCCATACAATGATTTTTGCAATAAACAGACTTGACCTTCCCGTTCTTCCTTCACGAAACCTTGAGGTTGTTCCATAAACACTTCCTCTTCCAAGTCTCCGTAGAGGAAAGCGGTGTCAACATCCAAATGTCTCATCTTTAGGTCCATCTCCGCCGCTAAAGCAAACACTGTACGGAGTGAAGAGTGCCGAATCACAGGGGCAAACGTTTCATTATAGTCAACGCCTTCTACCTGTTTGAAACCTTTTGCTACTAATCTAGCCTTATACTTCACAATATTTCCATCAGCATCTGTCTTTAACTTATAGACCCATTTGCAAGGAATTATCTTTTTATTTCCATCAGGCCGATCCACAAGCTTCCATGTTTTCAATTTCATCAAAGAATTATATTCATCAGCCATTGCTAGATGCCATTTTGTAGCGTCTTCTGCATTCACTGCTTCTAGATAGTTCTTTGGTTCGATAATATCTTCAGAATTCACCATAGAAGTATAGAAGTCCGGTTGTTTATGAGTCCTACTGGGATATCTCGCTGACTCGCTTACTTGGTGCTCCATAGCCGGCTCCACCCTTTCAGGACTTTTAGCAACTTCTTGTTCGGATTCTCTACTAATTTCTTCCTGAATCTCAACCTGCTTCTTCTCATCCTTATCCATTATAATTATGGGTTCAGAATTTTTGGATTCTTTCTCATAATCTTTCAGATGTATATAACAATCTTCAAAGAATGTCACATCTCTAGACTTCTGTATACGTCTTGGATTTGAAGCATCTCTAAAGTAATAACCATTTGGATCTTCTGAGTATCCTACAAATATTACTTCTTTAGTCTTCACATCCCACTTCTTCCGTTGAAGATTGGGAACTTGTATAAGTGCCCTACAGCCAAACACACGTAAATGGCTCAGGTTACTTTTATGACCGTTCCATTTCTCAAATGGTGTTTTCCTTTCAAGAGCACGATGTGGCGACCTATTTTTCAGATAAACTGCTACCTTGACAGCATCTTCCCAATATGCTTTCGACAGTAAACATCCAGCTAACATGGATCGCACTTTCTCTACAATAGAGCGATTGGTCCGCTCTGCTACACCATTCGACTGAGGACTATAACCTACTGTAGTCTCATGTATCACGCCTTTTGATGATAAATAGTCGGCAAACTCCTTGTTGATGTACTCCTTACCACAGTCAGTTCTCAATCTTTTAACTTGAGCGCCTGTTTGTCTTTCTACTAAAGCTTGAAAAGCACAAAACTTTTCTTTGACCTCTGCTTTAGAAGCAATGAAGTAAGGATAAATCATCCGGGAAAAATCATCAATGAAAAATAAAACATATTTATTACCTTGAAATGATGTCTCAGACATTGGTCCACATATATCTGAATGGATCAATTCCAGCATTGCGGTAGCTTTCTTATACGTAATCGCCTTAAAAGGTTTTCTCGCTTGCTTGCCTTCTACACAAGCAACGCAACTTGATTTATCGACTTGAGTATAATCGATACCTACATGAGAGTTTTTTAATTGGTTCATACCAATGCGGCATAAGTGACCTAACCGTTTGTGCCATAGTTGGTACCTGTTCAACGAGTCAGAGTGCACAGCATCATTCGCCACATTCTGGCAAATCGGGGAATTGGTAGTACAATCAAGAGAGTACAGTCCACCATCAGCCGAACCATGTAAAATCGCCTCACCTTTAAAAGAAAAATCAGTACCTCTATAAAAGTTACATCCATTTACATCAAAAAGAACTACAAAACCTTTGTCTACTACCTTTTTGACAGAAATAAGATTACTTTTCAGTTCAGGTACGTACACTACATCTTCTATTCTATCTACCATACCAAACGCAGTATTAATAGATATGTCGCCTATGCCACCACAGTCGATCTTCTCACCATTGGCAACAGTAACTGTGCTACCTAGTAATGGTTTAATGTTTTTGAACCAATCCCGTCTCGAAGTCATATGTTTTGACGCACCAGAGTCAACATACCATTTCTCCGAATATAATGAAGCTAAACCAATAGCGCTAAATGAAGTCTCCTTTTCCGACGAACAAACATCTTTCCTTTTCTTGTTAAGTAGAGGACAGTCAGGCCGTTTGTGTCCGGGTTTGTTGCATTTATAGCAGACAATTGGTTTCTTCTTGGATTTATTCTTATTGTAATTTGAGCTATTATTTGATCGAAATGCTGCATCACTTCCTGTAGTTTCATTCTTTGACATTTCATTTAGTAGCTTATTCTTGACTAGCTCGGTACTAACTTCTATATTGCTATTTTCTAATGCCATTATGAGGGGCTCATATCTAGAAATGAGACCTCCTAACAATATTGCAGCAATAGAAGTATCCTCGATTACCTTTCCGATATCAGCCAAGTCTTGCGCTGTACTCAACACAGCATTAACATACATTTCAATATTTGGAAATACATCTAACGACAGTCTATAGAGCTTTCTTTCTAAGGCTAATTTTCTTCCCATACCTTTATCTTCATACGCATCTTGGAGAGCCTTCCAAGCCTCTAGAGCAGTCTTGGCACTTCTAATATGCGTTATAGCTGACCCGTCCACGGTCCGACATATTTTTGCAAGTGCCTTTTTATCGTTTCGAGATCTAATTACCTGAACGGTTTTATCTTCTGCATCATATCCTTCTATTGTGCACCATAAGTCTTCATGAATAAGATAATTTCTCATTTTGAATTTCCATGTTGGATAGCCTTCTCTGTTAGACAATATGAGCGATGGAACAGATGAAGAGGACGACCATCTGGTCGAACCAGAATCACCGCTAGACATCTCAAAAAAAATTGACTTCACAAAAAAATATAATATATTATTTATCACACTTTTATCCGCAAGTTATTGGGTATATTTTAAATCTATATTTCGTGCTGATAACGTATGTTGGAAATTTTAAATAAAAATATATGACTTGCTTGGTGAGATTATATTTTGTGAGTGACAATATCTAAAATAAACAGAACTAGCGAACCTTCAAATTCAAATATAAAAAGAGATTTAATTGAACACAAAAAGTATCTACAACACTATTATTATTAAATCCTTTATTGCATATAAAACAGAAAGTTTTGCACATAGGCGAGCTTAATTAAGATACAGTTCCGGGTAAAATTCTCCTTCCTGACACACTTTCGGTTAAAATTCTCCTTGCAGTAAACTTTTCTGTGAATCTTTGGTCTGATTCACCCACACTGAGCACATGGCTGAATGACTCCTTTGCCTATCCCAAGTGGAACAAATAAAAAAGAAAGCGGACCTGCGTAAGTGCGCAGTTTGGATTTGTTTTGTCGCCATTATTAGTTTAAAAAATTTTCTGTGCGGCTACAAAAATGGAAATTAATTGCCTTTCTTGTTTACTTTAGTTTCATTTATAAATGAGTGAAGATAAAGTAGTGTATGCATATAAAACGATATTAGAATACTCGTATGTTACTATTATCATATAATACTCGACTTCACCTCGTATGATAAACCCACACCCGTCTTCTAAGAATATCTCTTATACGACAGTTGCATAATAACTACTATTATACAAAAAAATAAAACTTAATGACAAAATCGCGACTTTCCAATAAATTTGTTGTCAAATTCTGATATTTAAGCGCCACAAGACGCATGACTCGCGCCGCCATGTTACCAATGCTGGTGAACTTATTGGTGCCATTACTTTCAGTTGCGACAAATTAACATTCGCTTAAATGGGTCGTTGGGCAGATGAGTCTCGTAAATAACAAGTACGAGTTTATGTGTATCATTGAAAATATTAACCTTTTTACACACACACACACACACACACACACACACACACACACACACACACACACACACACACACACACACACACTCACACACACACACTCACACACACACACACACACACACACACACACTCGCACACACACTCACACACACACACACACACCCACACACGCACAAACATACACACACACACACACACACACACATTGATATGAGTGGCTAATATAATAAATGCACATTTTATCGCTTTAATTTAATTTCACGTTCTCTTAAGATAAAGGTTTTCGCCTAGTTTAGGAGATAGGATGCATGTGCTTTTTGGTTTCAAAATAAACAATTTTATTATTATTATAGTGACTTTCAACGACATTCAGATCAAATTCGTAAGAAAACTTTCAACCCAATGGTGTCTGCATTTTCTCCAAGTTCCCAAATCATTTTATGTATTACTGATCAAATAATCTGAACCGGTATCTTTGATTACATTGCAAGCTTGTAGGGCCAATTGAATTCCGATAGTTGAACTGATTTTGTGTACTCAACTGGAAGGTCTATGAATGTTGGTGGTCAAATCAGCAATCAGAGATCTAGTTAATATATTATTATTCAGTCTGCCATATTTCATTCGTAAATACGCGTTATATCGCTGTTTTGTTACTAAAATATTACAATTATACACTGTTAATCTACTATTAACAACCGTCAGTTTTTTTTTCTATGCACTCAAGCCAATTGGTATGGGAGCCGGGAGATAAGCATTTTAGCTAAATGGAAATTGAAAATATGTATTTTAATAACATAGGCAAGTTCATAGAATAGTTAAAACCTTACCCTAGAGTCAAAGTCAAAGTCAAAGTCAAAAAATTTATTCACTATAAAAACAAAATGTTTACTTAATGAACGTCAAAGCTGTTAGTTTCACTATGCAGATTATGCGGAGAAGAAGCTGACAAAGAAACTCCACATTTATTCTTTTCAAAACAGGTTTGCTTAATTAACAGAGTTTTCAACTTTAAGTTACACTACACTAGATACAATCGTTCCCGCAATTTGTGCAAAAAAACCTACTGTAATATTAAAGATTATTTAGAAGACGATGATGTCTGGAATTAAAGCCAGTTCAATGCATGAGTTCGAGGCTTTAGAATATTTATATAAATTCTGTAAATTAAGGACTTGAAAAGACTAAGTTTGGAGTTTTTTTGTCCATTTTTTCTCCAAAATGATCTAGATTTTGAAATGGACACGTAGTTTAACTTGTAACGTTTATTAAGTCGTAGTTTCTGTGCTACTTTGAAAAAAAACTTTGATTTTGATTTTGCCGTTAAACATTATTTAAATACCAGACATCCTTGTCTTCTAAATAATCCTTAATGTTACAATAGGCTTTTTTGCACAGAGTATGCTTAACACATTTTTTAAGCCGCGTTGGTGGTAAGTCTAATATTATATCTTGAGGAATCTTATTGTAGAACCGTATACAGTGCTCCATAAAGGATGTATTAACTTTTGGACGTCTAAAAAGTGGAAATGACAATTTATGTTTATTTCTTGTATTAATATTGTGATGGCTACCAACATTTTCGAAATTGCTGATATTTTTTCTAACATACATTATATTTTCATAAATGTATTGACTTGCAACTGTTAAGATGTTAGTATCTTTAAAGAAATCCCTTAGTGAAACTTAAACTAAGAGTTGGTGAAACTTAAATTTATTGTTAGGGTAGACATGTATGGATTGCCCAGTGCTTGAGAATTGGGCTATCCACTCTGTCCCCGATCACCCTAAGAAGAGTACTGGCAAAATTCTCAGTAAATTGTTTAAGAATCAATTTGTAACTTAAATAAAATATCTAAGACAGAAATGCCTTTCTCTTCGTAATACTTACCACAATTACACTTAATTACAATAACATGATGACTGAAATATTTACAAAAAGACTAGCGCCGGACGCAAGATAGCAAAAAAAAAAACCGACTAACTTAAATCTAACGATAACTATCTCTAGACGATTTAAGAAAAGTCGGCTCAGTTCCAGTGCTTGGCTAAAAGCAATAGTGCATTTACGAACCCATTCGAACTTTTGTCGGTGTTTCTGATAGTACCAACCGGCGCCAGCGTTGCAGTTTTAAAATAGCATCATTGCATATTCAAGCTGTGGTGGAGTGCTTTATTTCAGTTCCTGCTTCCGCCAGAATTGGTATAAGAACACTTACTGCAAATGTGGAGTTCGCGATGTTGTCTTTAGGGTTCCGTACCCGAACGGTTCCAAGGGGACCTCATTAATATG
Organism: Yponomeuta cagnagella; assembly: GCA_947310995.1. Lineage (NCBI taxonomy): Eukaryota > Metazoa > Arthropoda > Insecta > Lepidoptera > Yponomeutidae > Yponomeuta > Yponomeuta cagnagella. The sequence continues at coordinate 4,029,883 of OX371284.1, forward strand.
CCTACGACGGCTGTCTGTTCTTTACATTTACTTGTATGTACGAGAAACGTAAGGAACGGCTGCGAAGTTAGTAAGTAAGTTTTTAAGGGTCCGTAGTCAACAAGGAACCTTTATAGTTTCGCCGTGACTGTCTGTCATGTATTTTGTTTTCTGGTGTGTAAAATAAAGTGTGATAATCTAATCTAATCTAATCTGTCCATCTGTCTGTCCGCGGCTTTGCACAGAGATGACAAGTATTGTAAAGCTGAAATTTTAGGATACCTCCCCTACACTTAAATTAAGGAGAAGAAATTTATTGTAACAAATTTAAACATCACAAGAAAGAAAAAGCATACCACACATAATTACTAATAAGGAAAAGAAAAACAATTTACATAAAACATCCCTAATTTCATCTCTGACTTTGCCCTGTCATGTCTTGTATTTAATACAAGACATGACAGGGCAAAGTCAGAGATGAAATTAGGGATGTTTTTTTTCTCACCTGCACCATAGTGTGGCTTAGAAATATTATGAGTTTAGGAAAACCAATTTCTCGATTTAGGGACCCGTTTGCGAAATATTAAGCTTTAAAGAGCAATTTTTTTTTGTAGAAACATAAAAAAATCAGGGCAGTAGCACATATAAATGAACCTAAAAGAAAAATGATCACGGCTAAGTAGCCTTTACAAAATAACGAGTTATTGGTGACCAACTTATAAAAGGATAACTTCGTACGAATCCCATTTAAAATTACTTTGACGAAAGTATTAGTTCTGTAAAGCAGGTAAAACCCCCTCCTTCTACGGAATCCTTCACTGCACATTGCCCGACACGCACTTGGTCGGTATTTTATTTAATGACCATTGTGAGTTCTCTTTTGTGAGTAATATTCCTCACACAAATCTGCGACGGTAACTAGGAAAGTGGTTTCCTCTTAAAATGTTCACATTCATTTTACGTCATTTAAGAAAAGTTAGTGTGGTAACGCTCATAACTCATCCCTCGAAGGACCGTAAAAGACACTAGAAGCACCCAAAACTTGTTCGATGAAGGTCTTAACGTCAATTTTAAGGTTAATTAACCCCGAGTTCTCTAAGTCAATTGTAAGCTTCCCAAATATACGGCGGTTTGCCTTCGGTTTTACGACATGCACATATTATTTACACGATCGCGTCAACCGATCAATCAAGATACGTTAATTTGCATAAATATTTGATGTTTAGCTGTGTTTGAGGCTATAAATGATGAGGTACAGAAAGGTGTCTCAAGACCAATGTTAGGTATGTAAATGTGATAAATGTGAAATTCCCGCTGGGAAATTTTAAAAAGCTCTCAACTGAGGAACTTTTTCTTCTCGCTTAGTGAAGGAAAACATCGCGAGAAAATCTGAGTGTCAGAGTTGTCGTTAACGCTTGAAATCGCCAATCCACGGGCGGGCGTACTTATTTATCCCTTACGATCTGCAGTGGGACGTATAAGGGATGTGAAAAATCCCCATTTATAACATCATAGATATTACATAAACTCGTGACTGCCTCCCGGAGGGGTAGGCAGAAACTAGGGTCTGCCACGTGCCACGATCCTGAAAAATCTCTTCCGCTTCATCAACATTATTTGTTGTTGCATGCACGCACGCCGGTTTCGGGAACTTTTTATCTTGCCATTTGCTAATACATAATACCTAGGTATATCCGAAAATAGGAGTTGTAAATTTTAACAAATATTTATTTACAAAAATCGCATACATAATATCCAAATTTTAATAGTGGTTTAGTGTGGATTAGCTGACAAATTTTTACAACAAAATCTATACATTTGAAAATGGGAGGTTCTACTTGTCATTACAAAAAAAAGCAAAACTGAAAAAATATCAGCTGTGTACTACGAAAACCCTGAGATGTCGATTTTCCGAGTTTCTACAATGTTGAAAGTTTTTTGTATTGACAAGTAGAGTTCCCCATTCTTGAATTCACATGGGCATTTTATTACAAAACCAACGTTTGTATTTTTTTTTTGTATAAACCAAATGTTTTATTACTGCTATAACAGTAGGCGTCTCGAGTTCCTTCTGTTATGTAATTGACACCTAACTTGGCATGTACGTGTTAATTTGATCAAAGTTTTCAATGAGTAATTGTGAATTGGCCGATGAGTTTTTTCCACCGTTGCCTCATTAGATTCTTAAATAAATAAACTGTATTATTGAGTTACTAGCAGTTGCCCGCGGCTTCGTCCGCTTGTAAATTTTGATGTGTATTTTTCCGGGATAAGAAGTATCCTATGTACCTACTATTTCAGACTATAATCTCAAAAATAAATTTTTTGTGCATCTTTTTTTTCCTAAAAGTTTTACGTTAACTTAGAAGTTTGATTTTTTGACAGCTTGAACGACGGCGTACCTATATGGTGTAAATTTCAACTCGAGACCTCCACGCGTTCTCGAGATAAAGGGTCTGGTCAGACAGACGGGCGGACGGACGGAAGGACTTACAACAGAGTGATCCTATAAGGACTCCGTTTTTTCCTTTTGAGGTACAGAACCCCAAAAGGTTACAATTATAAAATAAATACATAATAATAATATGTGCTCGGTCTTGGTTTAAGTGACATTATAATGACTTTACATGACACATGTACATGATTTGTGCTGACGACTGTACACTGGCTCTAAACTTCGGAGGGAGTATTTAATTTCTACCTCCGGTCGCATGACTCAGCGTTTTATTTTCTTATTACATTTTCGTGGTATTTTGTTTTCCGTTTGGCTAATTCACTTTTTATTTTGTAAACATAAAACGTCGGATTGCAAACAACAGGAAGGAAGTGGTTATTTTCATTTCGATTTACGAAACCGAAACGTTAGCAATAAAATTTAAAACGTTAACATCAAAAGGGCCCTTTTGAACCCCGTCAGTCTGACTGTCTGTGGAGGCCGGAATGCTTTGGAAGCAATTTCATTTACACTTATTGCGTGAGTCGAGTAAGACTGTTGATTTTCAGTAATTAAAGTGGGATTTAACAGTACGAAAAAAACCATTATCGATAATCAAACAGGAGTTATCTATCTTTCTCCAAAATGATCTAGATTTTGAAATGGACACCTGGTTTTATGGTAACGTTCATTGATGCAGTTTCTGAATTTAACATTTTTGAATTTGAATTTAAATGAACTTGACTATTTGTACGAATTTTTATTTCTGGCACAAGTTGACCGTGTTGAGCGTCGAGTAAGTATGAAAAATAATAAGACAATTTTACGCTCTTGCTTACTGAAGAAATGGTTTAATTTATCGATAAATGACGTTTTAGGTCAAATTATTAACCAAAATTGCTTTCGTGGAGAGAGGGTAAAGAGTATTTAGTTACACCCCTGTCAGACAGGCTTCCTCACGATGTTTTCCTTCACGGTTAGCGATTTAGTATAGTGCCAATGTACTACTCACTGAACTAATGCGCCTAAAGAATTTCGATGAAGCGAGAGAGGTTTCTCAGAATCGTGGCAAGTGACGAACCCTGGTCTCTGCCTATCCATTCGGGAAGCAGGCGCGAGTTTATGTATGTGTGATATATGCTGGCATTTGAACCCAGGACGTCACGGATGTGAAACTACGAACATATCCAGTGACCTACCACATCTCTTAAAAAAACATAAATCACAAAAAAAACACAATTTTTCACACCTGCTATTCAGAAAAGATCCCTTGATTCCCTCAAATGAGGGATCAAAATTGTACTTTTCTTCCCTGATATTTTAGTTTTTTTTTTATTTCCCTCAGCATGATTCGTGTGCAGATTTTCACAAAATGTAATTCCAATTCGATTTTTATTTTGTTGCAATCGATCATAAACTTCTTTCGATATCTTAATTGTGTTTTATTTAAATTTTCCTTACAGCAGGTGTGAAAAGCAGTATGTGTCACTCGGTAGCAAAATTATTTCCGTCTTGGGCGTAAACACTTGAATCCCTCGCTACGCTCAAGATTCTACTTTAGAATCCCTCGCTACGCTCGGGATTCTATTGTAGAATCTTTCGCTTCACTCAGGATTCAATATACCGCCCTCGCCGTAAATATATCATTTTGCTCCCTTGAGACACAATCTACTATTTCATCACGAATAAAAACTGCTAAGCGTCAGTGCTGATTCTCCTTCTTACCCATGGTCCACGTCTTGAGACCACCTACGTGAACCGTGGGATTTTTTTTACAGTGGTTCACCTCTCTGATAAAACATTAAAAGGCTCTATTGTTTTATTGGTGACAGTCCACCTAAGGCTTTGAAGAGTTTCGATGTCAAGGTGTACGGTGGAAAAAAATATATTTCCCAACGAACACCCAGGTGAACAAAGGTGGTCCGTTGTAAAAAATAAGGTCCATGGTTCACCCAGGTGGTCGCAGGAGGTGGGTTCAGCGTTGAAATCAGTCGTCTCTCGAGCGAATCCTAATCAGCGGTTCCTTAAATTGGCAGGCAGTCGCGGAATGTTCTTTTCCGGTCAATAGAATTGCCCAGCAAATAAAAGACAGCTCTAACGCCTAATTTACGGGAACTTAACAACAACGGTTGCAATAAATTCATGATATTGCTGACTCTTCTACCTACCCTAAAACATAGCTCTGGATTGCTTGTGACTAGTTTCGGTTGGTTTAAATTGGTTACGCTCCGTATACCGAGTTATACCGGGTTTAAAACTGAGATTTTGAACCCGCCATGGGGCTTTATACAACGTTTGACCCGCCATCCTTGGCGATGTTGCCAAGGATGGCGGGTTCAAAAGTTGTGTAGAAGAGTCCAGAGCATATAGCCACAAGCTATTAATGTCGGTGGCTTAACCAATATTGGTTGCGTCACTTTGGTGAGGTTATACCCCGTGAATGTAGCATATGAAGAGTTATGATAAAAAACCGCGGGCCACGCCCAGTGTAGGGTTCAGTAGAAAGAGGGGGTTTCAACGTAATTTTCAATGGATTTTCCTTTTATAAGTTGGTCGCCTATTACTCGTTAATTTTTGAAACCTACTTAGCCGTGATAGTTTTCCTTTTAGGTTCATTATAATTAGGTGCTACTACCCTGTATTTTTTCACGTTTCTACAATCAACCGTTTAGCCAGGACAGGGGGGGGGGGAGATGAGCCAAAACGGACAGACAGACATGGTGAAACTATAAGGGTTCCTTGTCGACTACGGAACCCTAAAAACTGTTTTGTGACGTCACTTATAGTTTTTATCATGTCGTCCTAACTGGGAAACGAAAGTGAAAGTGAACTAGATATATTGCCAAAAACACACTTAAATCTTAACTTTTTTGATAATATCATGAGGCGATGTTTATTTAATAAAAACGGATATGACGTAATTAAATAATTATTGTATTATCTTCTTCTTATACTGCAGTAATGTCAGAATAGCCAAGAGTATTTATACTTAATGATGTCGTTGGCAAAACCATTTACTTATTAAACGTTTTCTTGGCCTACAACAGTGCAGTGGAACTTTTTCGAAGAATACATTTTAGAGTCGGTGCCGATTCAGCACTGAAACAATTCGTCTCTCGAAAAAATCCTAATCAGCGGTCCCTTAAATTGGCAGTCAGTCGCGGAATGTTCTTATCCGGTCAATACAATTGCCTGGCAAATAAAAGACAGCTCTGACGCCCAATTTACTAAGAACTCTAGACCTATTTGGCCCCCTACGGGCTTAGTAAAGATTTGAATAACTCAGCGGGGCGGGACAGGTCAAGTTAAGATGGTGCATGAGATAGTGGCTGACAATACAAGCCATTCTTCTAGTCCATTTCAATTGATTGAACAATGTCTCCTGATCTGTACCAATAAGGCTTGAGCAGGATTTCCCAAAGTATTTTGTGCTGTGGCCAGGTTATTTATTTTTATGCCTCCCTTTTGGTACAAACATTTTTTTCCGGACTGCGGCGGAGCCCAAAAGGAGGGTAAAGTGTTTGGTGCATCGTATTTATAGTTGTCCGATTGTATGTTCCTGCATGCAGAGCGGCGGTAGCCTATTGGGTAGAACATTGGACTCGGAAGCGGGAGACCCAGGTTCGATTCTCAGTGTGGGCATGTACCTATGACTTTTCTTTCTAAGTTATGTAGATTTGTGAAGTTATAGTAGCAATACCACTCGCTAACGGCGAAGGAAAACATAGTGAGAAAACCTGGGTGTCTGAGCTATTCACGTACCTCAGCGCTTGAAATCGCCAATCCGCGGTGGGCACGCGTGGTGATTAAGCCCATACTTCTCTCTGAGAGAACGCCTGTGCCCTACAGTGGGACGCATATAGGCTGCTTATGATGTTTCTGCATAACTCCTCAACCAATGGTTAGATTTTGGCAAATAAGATCTCAATTGATTCATCGTGTTTGCCCGAGTGTCATAGGTTATGTATAAACCATTTAAAATAAAAATAAAAACCGACTTCAGAACACTATTTCTAACTTTTTAGTACTGTAGTGTTTTGGAGTCGGTTTTTATTTTTTATTTAAAAAAAATTATTATTCAATTTTTAGTGGTTGAGCTGGTGAAAAATAAATAAGTACCTTATAACCATAATTTACCCTGCTTAATTTGTTGCTTAATTCAAATGAAATTGAAATTCGAAATTCTTTATTTTATTTAACCGCCACATAAAATCTTACTTTGCTAGACCGGGTTTTTCAATAGTCAGATAAAACCCACCGGAGAATAAAACCGATGCCGTCACATCGACAGCATGCAGTTTACTTCCAAGTTAAGCTTCATCCGACCATTCAAAAATTAACCAAACAAGACAAAAAAGGCAATAGTAACTGACATAATGATTGTTTGGTTACAAAAGGTGGGTAGGCAGCAAAAGTTTAATTTGTGAGTTGACAGCGACTCCACACTAGGCGTACCTGTGTTGTGGACGACGCTCACAATTTGATTGCCAAGTACGAAGCGGGCGCATGAGCGATAGCGATTCGGTTCTTACATGCAGTAACTTGTGTATTAAAAATTAAGCAAGGTAAAGTAATGTAGTTGTATTGAGGCGAGTTTCGTGTTAAGGGTATATATACAATATATACAACATATAATACATAATACATATATATATATATATATATGTGTGTGTATGCGTGTGTGTATTAAGTGTGTATAATATAAATTAAAATAGTAATAGGTACTTGAATAACTTGTGTGCCGGAATAATATTAATTTAATTGAATTGATGTAGGTATTAATTATTTAATTTACAATGCCTTCAGATTGATCGTAACTGAGCCCTAACAGTAATGTAGTGATGTCAATTTTTACCTCTCTAAGTGATCTATTTTGCAAGTTACACCTCTTCACCAATTTGTTATAGACGTGTGGGTGCAGAAATGGACCTTGTCTTTTTGCGAATGCGGTGTTCACGTGGACGGTAGGTGCTCTATAAACACGTCTTTTAAGAAACAGATCATAATCGTGATAATTTAGCAGTTTTTTATGTACAATTAAAGTTGCTTTTAATATGAATATTTTGCGGATGCTCAGTATATTCCAGTCATCGTATAATTGTGCTGTAGGGTATCGACGTTTAACTTTCAACATAACTTTGAGTATAGACCGTTGGGCTCTTTCCGCCTCTATTAAGACTGTTTTTGCAGCGCCCCCCCAAATCGAGACACAATATTGTATAACAGACTGACATATAGTTATGTATACATTTTTCAAGAGTTTCTTACCGGCGCATTCTCGTAGCGGTTTCATAATACTTATAAGTTTTCTTATTCTGATTGCTAGTGCATGGACGTGATCACCATACGAAAGCCTCTGATCAAGCAATATACCTAGGTATTTAATAACTGGGGTATTGCTTACTGCCGGACAGTTACAGGGGTTTGCAAGAGAAGTGCCAGTACAGTTTGAATGGATCTTCAAGGCAGGTCGATACTTTGGAGCTGATGCTTCTGTTTTGTAGAACGTGATGTACTTTGTTTTATCCGAGTTTAATGTTAAGAGATTAACGTTAAGCCAGCGTCCGATTTGAGATATGCCATCTTCTGCTCTCCGAAAAACCGAGTCCCACGTTGTATCTTGAAAAATTACAGCGGTATCATCCGCGTAACAGAAGAGATCCGCCTCCTTTACGCAGATGTCGTTAATATAAGTTAAAAAAATGGAGGGACCCAAGATACTGCCTTGGGGCACTCCAAACTCTATTTCCTGGAATGAACTAGTATAGTTCCCTATCCTAATACACTGCCATCTCGAACTCAGGTATGACTTAAACCAGTCCAGGGCGACACCCCTAATACCCATAAATTCTAGTTTTCTGAAGAGTATTGGATGTGAGACGGTATCAAAAGCCTTAGCTAAATCCAGGAAGATACCTATACATTTTTTTCCATTATCGAGTGCCCTAACGACAAGGCCAGTCAATGCAGTAACGGCGTCCTCCGTGGATTTAGCTTTCCGAAAACCAAATTGTCTGTCGCTGAGGAGTTTCTGCTCTTCAAGGTAAGTCATAAATCTTTTGTTAACGACCTTTTCAAGCACTTTTGATAGCGGAGACAACAATGATATTGGTCGATAGTTCGAGGGAACTGTTTTCGTGCCGCTTTTGTGGATTGGGCACACTAGAGCCTTCTTCCATTGTTCCGGAAAGACACCTGACCTAAGACTGATATTGCAAATGTGTGTTAATGGAATGACAATGTTTTTGGCTATGTTTTTCAACAGTTTGTTGCTCACTCCATCAAGACCGCATGAATTTTTTGATTGTAACTCTTTGATGAATCCATGAACCTCAATTTCGTCTGTGGGGTATAAATAAAATGATGCTGAGTGTCCATTGGCTACTGCGATTTCTGAGGACAGCTCTTTTTCTGTTCTTCCTAATGCCTGAAGAGTTCTTTCAGCGAGTGATTTACCCAGGGAAGAAAAATACTCGTTACATGTATCAACCGATTTAGCGGGAGTATCACTTATTGTTGTCAAATCTGTGGCCGCTACGTTTTCTTTTTTAGTATGACATATCTCTTTAATGGCGTTCCACAGTCCTTTAGGATTATTATTATTATCTTCCAAAAGTTTACGATCGTAATCTCGCTTTAGTTTGTGTACTATATCAATATAATAGTTTCTATATCTCTTATAAGTAATCTGTATTATGTTATTTTTCGGATTCTTTCTGGCTTTTAAGTGCAATTTATCCCGGACTTTCATGCACTTTATTAAACCTGGTGTTATCCATGGCTTCATGTTATATTCTTTTTGATTCTTCCTAACGATTTTTGAATTATTTTTAAGTACTGTGTCTACCGTTGATGACAAAACATGCACGGCTCCAGATACTTCAGTAGAATTTATAACATTAGCCCAGTTAACATTTTTAAGTTCTTCATCTATTGAGTCGTAGTTATAGATTATGACATCTCTCTTCAATCTGACCGTGCGTGTTTTCCCATCGTTTATAGAAACCATTGCTAGATCATGGTCAGTTGTTGCATGTTTACACACAACAGCTTTTGTCTTATTTGTATACTTTGGGTTAATATTAATGTGATCAAGACAAGCTGTGAGCCGCGTCGGCATAGTAATGGCAGGTATCAAATTATGTTCAGCCAGAAGGCACAAGTATTTGGATCCTCGGTCTGTGTCTACCCTTGAGAGTATGTCGATATTTATATCGCCGGCGACTATAACGCACTTTTTATCTATCACGTTGCTTAAGCAGTCAGACAGTGAGTTAAGAAACGTCGTAACATCGTGAAAACTAGGCGACCGATAAATGCCAAAAATTGTAAATTTATTGTAAACTTCGATTTTAAGGCAATTTCCCTCGTGGAAAATAGGTTCAGTGGCTGTAGCGTTCAAGTTTGATTTAACAAAAATTACTACTCCGCCAGCCTTATTTATGAGATTGTGTGTGCGAAAGTAAGTGTATCCATCAATGTTACCGATAACGGTATTTTCCTTAAGCCAGCATTCCGTTAGGATGATGACGTCAAAGCTTATATTAAGAGCTTCAATAGCTACCAAGAATTGGTTGAAGTTATGTTCAATGCTTCGAATATTATATGTAATAAGCTTTAGATTTGATGAACGGTATAATTTAAACTCACAGTCACTAAGTTCCTGAACCACTGAGCAATCCACTGCAAAAGATTCGTCTAAGTCATTATTGATATTAGCTGTAGCCATTGCAAATTCTTGGCGAGTTGTTATTGTTATTATGTTCTTGAGGTTGGCGAAGTGTAGTTTCTATGTTGGGCTGCACTTTATTAATGAGGTCGAAATCTTTAAGTGGTATAACAAATACAAATATTATTACTAAAATCATAAGTATTTCTGGATGTATACTAAGATTCAAATAAATAAATATATATATAGAGTGTAACATAGTATTTTTATAATATATATAAAATGTGTCGTTTAGCCGCGTAAACTGAGCAGATATAAACAAAAAAAGCATAACCAATATCACTAGGGGCATATTTGGATTATTGCTGCTTGGGTGCGTAATTTGTTTCGGGTGGTCCGACGAGAAGCTCCAGATCAGCGTAGTTACGTATGGAGGAAGCAGGGGCTTTTTCAGCTTTCCGGACATAGATGATCCCACTTTTGATCCAGCAGAAACGAAATTTATGTATTCTCGCCCGCCTCCGCGCCTCGCGGAATAGCATTCTGTTTTTCTTTGTTAGCCTCTCATTTATGTATAGCTTGTTATCTGTTCCCCTTACAATGTCCTTCGAGGTGACATTCGGTCTTGATTTTGCAGCGTGAGTTAGCTTTTCTTTTATGAGTTTCCTTGTCAGCTTCATTACTAGTGGTCGTGGTCCTTTGGCCGTACTATGAGAACGAGGAGGTCCAGCTCTCGTCACTTCCTCCAGATCATTTTCCGTGAGATCGACTCCAAATATTTTTGCGGTAATCATAGCGACGTGAAACACGTTTTCACCGTTGCTTTCAGGGATTCCAATAATCTCAATTTCGTTTTTTAAATTATATTGGGCTTGGAAGTCCAGCTCATCCTGTAAGTTTGTGATAGTCTCCTTAAGTTCAGCAATTTCAGCATCTTTTGCTGCTACTTTCTTTTCTACTTCGTCTAGTCGGGTTATAAACTCAATGACGGCATCAAATCTGGACTTCAGCTCAAAAATTTCGTTTCTCATGCTCCGAATCTCCTGTGCAACTTCCGGGGATCCGGCAGTCATCTCACTCTCTGCTTCCAGTAAAAAAGGGCCTTTTTTCCGGCAACCTCTTTGCAGATTTATGTTGTTGGGGGAGCTAGGGGAAGAGGGGGAGGTAGTGTAGGTATTATTGAGGGCCATTCTGAGTCGCGTCGGTGTACTCAAACAGATTGCAACTTAGCGTAGCGTAGTCAGAGGTCACGCAAATGCCAGTAGCAATAGTCCGCTCCCTCTTGTGAAACCGCTTCTTGCGTAGCAGCCACCGCTCAGTGGCTGTTCTCGACGATGACTCACCGATGTCGGGCTCGAAGCGAAATGGTGGAATATCGAGGAATATTTCGCTTATTTCTCGGCCCTCCGATTGCCAATCAGGAGTTGAGTAGTGTCTTTGAAACTAAGCACAGAACAGTTTCTTGTAGCGTGACTTTAAGTGTGAAGTGAAAGCAATTACTATTTTTAGCACTCAAATGATCACGGAGTAAATTATTTTACGTGTTGCGCTTATGACGCACCGCGCGAACGACGAAATATTAAAATATTTGAAGTTCTCAATTTCCATCTCCGAAAGTCTTCACCAGAACATCACCAAATTACCTTGGGACTACTTTTACGCTATTTTATGAAACACACGGATATTGGATAAAGATAAAGGATGGGCCTCATTAGGCCTTATTTACTGCAGTCCATTGAAGAGTTCCATTCTCCAACTCTGAAAGTCTTCAACAAATTAAAAAGGGACTAATGGGACGTTGTATCTATTAAAAAAAAAAAGAATTGTGGAAATCGGTTAAGATTTGACGGAGTTATGCGAGAACATAGCAAAAAATATATATACGCGTCGAATTGGTAAACTCCTCCTTTTTTTAAGTCGGTTAAATATTAGCATAAATCGAAGCATAAAATAAAAAAAACAGATATACACATATATAAACTCACGCCTGTATCCCAGAGGGGTAGGCAAAGACCAGGGACTGACACTTGCCACGATCCTGACAGATCAAAAAAAAGGAAAAAAAAACAACTAACAAGAAAAAATAAAATACTGAGAAAATATAACCAACAACACATTATATTATTCATCCCGGGACAAGCGGCACTACCGCGCAGAAAGGGTTCACGTGTGCTGACATTCCTCTAGGAGTATGATTGTCTAACCCCCGGTTTTTCGTATATATTCTACTTAGTTATACACTAAATGGGTCTAATCGCGATTATTTATTAGGTAAAATTTAATTACTTTTATTCCCGACGTTTCGGCATCGTTGCAGCCACCGTGGTCACGGGTAGACTGGAGTGGCGATTACGGTCAATTATTGTAGTGATGGTAGGTGGTGGTTATAATGTTATCCTACTGTTGTCATTTTGTCCATTTTCCTGCAGTTTCTCTCATCAAGAAACTGCAGGAAAATGGACAAAAGACATCGTAGAGTGGTACCCGAGAGGAGACAAAAGAAAAAGAGGCAGACCAGCCACCTGATGGGAGGACAACCTACCTAAAGGTTGGAGGAGGCTGGCGATGGATAGGAAGAAGTGGAAGGCGCTGGAGGAGGCCTATGTCGAAGGACAGCCTGACGATGACGCAGTGGTGGCCGATGTCGGCAAAAATCTTTAACGTATAATGCATGTTAAAATTTAAATTTATTCCAAAATAATTCTGAACTAAATTTCTTATAAAAAATAAATTCATTCCAAAATAATTCTAAATGAAATTCAAACAATAATATTAAAAATAAAACCAATGTAATATAATAACTAAAGAATATAATTCAAAATGTAATTTAGATGTGAAGTCAGAGAAATAAAGGCTATTTTTATTTTATTTTATTTATTTTACTGTTGTCAGCCGCCATTTGTTTTTATTTTGCATGCACTTTAGCCAACTGATAGCTAAAAAGTTTGTTAGTGTACGAGAAACGGGGGCTAGACATGAATGAGGCATCCCTCGGTAGTTGAATTTGGTGGCCCGGTGCCGGGTCGCGAGCCAACAATTGGGAAACTTGGACTAGAGTTTATTCCTTCTGATGAAGGTGTAGTTTTGCTGGGGCGTGCACTTCTTTTTTATTTATAGTTTTGTATTTATGTATTTTTGCTAGGCGATTTGTCATCATCATAATGATCATCTCCTTTCATCCCTGACCTATCACAGATTACTCTGTTAAATACATATATCTTTATTAATATGAAGTTGCAAAAGATGGATCGCAGATGTAACCAAACTATAGTCTATTCATACTTCCTTGTCCAGTTTAGTAAACAAGATTCTACCCGCAAAGTATGACTTTTTAGTCGAAAACTGCCATATTCCCATAAATGAAGTAACCTGGGACACCATTTTGGATAACACGCTGCTATGTTTATAAACAAAGTGCACGAACTTGCAAGAAATTATCTAGTTTCGGCATCAAATGTCAATTTTGAGGTTAGAATACTGTTTACTAAATTGGACAAGTAAGGATGAACAGACTGTAGAATGAACCTTTGCTATGGTTACTTGAAAAAACAGACGTCATATTGAGTTTGAAGTAGTATTCGCCATCGCAGCCGATATTCTGTGCAAGGCTCTATATCTTTTGCTAGCGCAGGCTAAGGGTGGCTTTTGCCTGAGATAGTAAGATTGCCTAGATTGGAAAATGATTGCGTCTCAAATGACAGTGTCCCGTTAAGTGCTTTTTCGATCCTGACGTGGATTGGAAGAAAGAGAGTCCTTTCTTCTACCGCAAAGGACCCACTTAAATTAATAACTTCCACAGAACACAATCACTTTCCCAGGTTAATCTCATATCAGGAATTCATGGCATCACATCACGGGCTACCCATAGCACGGGGAATCCTAGTTTGGGAGCCAGTAACAATTTTTTTTTGTAACATTTTTCTAAATAAAGTTTTTTCATTTTTTTTACTTGTCTCGGTCTCAAACTAGGCTACCCTTCGTACCCGACACCATCCTCCAGTGGGATCGAACACAGGATTTCGTAGTTAAGCGTGTTACCGCTGGAACAACGAGGCAGTCGTTTTGTTAAGTGAATTCAAATAAAAATTCTCTATTTTTAGTATCATTCTGTCTCGTTGCACATGACATTACATAAATCGAGGCCTGTATCCCGGAAGGGTCGGCAGAGACCAAGTTTTGCAACTTGGCACGATTTGACAAACCGCTTTCGTTTCATTACGATTCATTAGTCGTTGCATGCGCGCACGCCGGTTTCGGGTACTTAGGTTCTTGCCTGTTGTATTGTTCTGTCCTTGTACTCACTCAATTCAAAACATTTATGCTGACATATTATTAAGATGTGATTAACAAGGGACGTTCCAGACGGATATAAGTACTTCAATCAAATACGGGATGTATTAGCAAAGGGCAAGTTAAAATGTATCCTAAACCTGCGTGCATGAATGCAACGGCTAATGTTGAATATTGATGAAGCGAAAGAGATCTCTCAGGATCTTGGCAAGTGGCAGGGCCTGGTCTCTGCCTACTCTTCCGGGATACAGGCGTGAGTTTATGTTATGTTATGAGATTAACAAGATCTTAAGTCTCGAAAAAGATCTACTAGGAAGCACCTGAGTTTGATTTCAATTTCTTATTCGCTCAAGGTTTTCAAGGATTACGTTGAGAATTTGTGACTTCAAACGCAGCCGTTCTCAGATTTATGTAAGATGTTTTATAGCTGACGTGTGATTCGAGTTGTTTGTACTCTTGAAAATATAGAGGATTCCAAGCCTGTTTGGCTGACGGGAATAATAACCCAAATAAATAAATGGGAAATGCTGTGCGCAAAAGTCGAAAATATCTTATTTCATACTTCGTTTCGTAAGCCGATAAAACGATTCGATGAAAATATAATCGAGTTATACGCCAAATCGTATTTGTTTCGGTCTGATTCAGATTTTTTGTCCCTCAGATTCACTAAGGAATTTCATCCTTGATGTAAGAGTAAGAGTAAGAGTAAGAGTAAGAGTAAGAGTAAGAGTAAGAGTAAGAGTAAGAGTAAGAGTAAGAGTAAGAGTAAGAGTAAGAGTAAGAGTAAGAGTAAGAGTATGAGTATGAGTAAGAGTAAGAGTAAGAGTAAGAAATGTTTTATTTATGAACCATAACCCCGGATATAGTCATCATCATCATCATCAGCCATTTGACGCCAACTGCAGGACATAGGCCTCCTTCGTGGTTTTCATAACCATGATCGATTTGCCATAATCGCCACGCTTGGCAGGCGGTTTGGCGATCGCAGTATGCGGTTGGAATCTCAGGAAGACGCTGCTGCCCGTCTCCTGGTAATTGATTTCCTTAGTCGCCCTCTACGACATCCACGGAAGGAAATGGAGTGACGCTATTCTTAATCCGCCGCCACACGGAACCCCGGATATAGTAGACAATGTTAAATGACAATGATGAGAGAGAGAGAGAGAGAGAGACTGATTAATAAATATTAAAAAAAAAATGCTGTTGCGTAAACCGGCGTGTGCGCATACAACGACTAATGCACGTTGATGACGCGAAAGAGGTCTGTCAGGGTCGTGGCAAGTGGCAAACCCTGGTCTCTGCATACCCCTCCGGGATACAGGCGTGAGTTTATGTTATGTTATGTTGCTTTTACGTGCCCTTAGCGAACTCATTTGCGTGGATTTGCTATAGAATGCCAAAAACATACCTAACCGTTCCTTTTGGCTTTGCCTAGTCAGATAAAAGTGGATAAGCCAAAGCACAAGAATAATCCCTACGATGTCTTGGGGGTCAATAGATATAAATAAAGGGTTAAGTAACAAATGTAATTAAAATATAATGTAATGTAATTTATTTTATTTTTTTATTTTGTGGCCGGAAGCGGGCTGTTACTAAACACCCTGTTACTTCTATCTCCGTCCGCCCCTCCAAGAGAATCGAAATTTAATTTTGTCCAAGCAACCCGCATGTGATCGTAAATTCTGACGGGATGCTTAGTCGTTTTTAAGCACACAAAAGTACCTCGTAAAACTGTTGCTTCATTTCAGTGGCCTGACCTTAACCTTATTTGTGATCCTTGTAATGGACACCGGTGTGCACCCGGCTAATGGAACTGTCAAAGAGAGTGGAACCTCGTTATTTGCACGCAAATCTTGTGACATATGTGACGTGAGGTAGAAATTGGGAACGTTATTTTCCGCCCACCGGGTAGCTCAATGACACGAGACGCGCGTTTTAACGTCAAAAATCGCGATTTTCCAGTACATTGTCAGATTTTGACAGTTTAGCGCCAGAAAACGCGTGACTCGCGCCTACATACTACCTATGCTGCATGGCTAGTATGATGGCACGGGTCACGCGTTTTGTGGCACTAAAATGTCAGAATTTGACAATTGCATTGGCGAACAGAATTTGACAAATTATTATACTGGAAAGTAGCGAAAGTAGCGACTTCTAACATTTAAAACACGCGACTAGCGTCATCGTACTACCCCTGCAGATTAACTGATTGTTAGCGTACAAGAAACTATCAGTCTTGTAGTTAAGCAATTTTAATTATATTTTAATATCGATTCGAACACCACAGAAATCCTGACTATTTTATGGAAACTCAAGTTCTGATTTCTTACTATCACTGCTAAAATCTCTGCTATCATTGCTTTATTAGGTAATTATTTTGTGTTTCAGTAATAAATTATTTCTATTCTATTCTATTAAATAAAATCGCGACTGTTCGTACTACGCTTTTGGTTTTTTTGTCAGTCTGGTGTCAAGCTTGGTACATTTTGGCTCATAACCTATGCCAGATGGCATACAAAAAAAAGTATCGTAGCTTTCCCGTTTGAAGCGAAAGTTACGAAAAATACATGTTAAGCACCTACCACTCATTTAATACAGCATTCGACAATTTCAGGTGTCAGGGACACTCGTTTCAGAAAACAAATGTCCCCATAACACAAAGGTACTATGTTATTATAACACGCAGCTGTTGTAGCCTACGTCTTTGTATTTGTAGTAGAGGTACGTGGCTAGATACGGATAATTTCAGGAAAGTTCCTAGCAGTGCCTGACAAAGGCCTGTGTCGTATCAAAATATTCGGAGAATACAGAGACTGAGATAATCTAGTTATTTACACCTAACGAACAAGGTACCTTCATAAATTTGATTATTGCCAGTTTCTGTTGGCAAAACACGAGATATAACAACTTAGTTTGTGAAAGCCTAAGTCTCTATCATACCTGGGTTTGACAAAGCTTTCGAGACGTAGGTAATTAATTAACACGAATGTTTACTTTGAAGATAAAACCGTATGCTTGTACTCCGTTCGAACTCCAAGTGAACCAAATACTTACAACTCATTGGTCAATGCGCGCGGCTAGAGATAAGCGAAACAATAAGCGTTTCATAGGATAAGTTACAGAAATACAGTGGCAATTGAAGGTCACGCGCATTAATCCATGGGCGCACATGGACGATTTTCTTTGGGGAGCTTGTTTAGTGGAATGGGGTACCTGTCCTAATTAAATAAAAATGATGTGTGTTAAAATTACTATTGGTGTGAAATAAACTGTTCTCTTTATATCTATCTAAGTGATCAAAAATTCATTTGAGTATTAACCCCTGAAAAATTCTGAAGCAATATAATCATAATTAAACGTTCATATTTGTAACCTCATTGGAATAATGGCCACAGAATTCTCACCAGTAGCGCTTATTATTATGTTAATTAGAATTACCTTCCCAGTTTCACCGAGGCTATGAAAATTTCTGATACGCTCTCAGCCGAATTTATATTACTTCACTGGCTGAGGGTTTGCCGGAGGGCAAATTTAAGCCGTATTCAGCACTAAATTGGGTCAGTAATGTAAAACTTGGTAAAATTGGGTAGACGTTTGTAATGGTGAGGTAACCAAAAAGGTTGGAACCTTTTTCGGATTAGTTGGCATTCGGATGTAAAACACGCCAACTGGCTGGTATTGAAAGAAGAAGAATAAACCGGCCACATGCGAGTAGATTCACGGGTTTCTTACATAAACTTACTTAGCAAGAATGTGTTTTATACCACACCCACTCAGAAAATGTCTTATTGCTCGTTCATAAACGGGTTACAAAGTTCGTCATTTCTCCCTTATAAATGTGGAGCGGAAAAAGTTCTATGGAATTTCATTCCTGCCCTACGTAATAGCAGCTCAGGAATGTTGTATAAAAATCCATTCCTGCCCTGTCCTTTTCTTTTGTTTTTTAGCAGCGACCATAAAAAATACAAACGTCAAATCTCAAAAACGTTTTACATAAAAAAGAGGTGGAATTTTTTTTGTAATTGATTTTCAATGAAAGGAGGCTGTCTACCTTTTTCTGCTTATTAGAAATTTTTTAAGAATTTTTTTGTACTCCCTTTTTAATGAAAGAAAGAAAAAAACCAGCGCGCGGCAATTTGTTTTGTTTTGTAAAATTTTGCTTTTTACTAAATGGAGAACTTGCACTAAAAATGTTTTATTAGAATAGAAGAGGACACGTTAAAAGATAAATAAACGTGGTATTTTTTTCTCTGCAAATAAGAATTTTTGTAATATTATAACCAGTCAAAAAGTCTATATAGTCACTTGGTACTAAAACGTGGTACTAAATCGACCTTAGACGATGACGTCACTCCCTAATATGTATGAAGCGTTTATCAATATTTCAGTTATCTCGTAAAGTAGGTAACGTTTTTATACATGTACAGGGTGTAAATCTAAGAAAACGTTCAGAATTCAATGACAAAACGAAATCTAATAAGTTTTACTTTATTTTTCGCATATTTTGTGACCCCGAAAATCCCGAAAAAAATATTTTTATTGTTTTGTTTTTAAAATTTTCCTAGGTTTTTATATGATTTCTGTAGTATAAAAGCAATGTCACTCCAATCTAAGTTGGACGCAAGTTCCCCATTGATAATTTAATAGTGCGCTATTAATTATTCTAAATCATTTTATTATTTTCCTCGTAGTTGTAGTATCACTTGGGAAAAAGTTCTATTTCTGTTCGAGAGTATGTTTAAGCCCGACGCGCAGCGGGGATCGTTTTCTCCCCTTTGTGTACAATATACTATCCTTTCATTCAGCCCCTCTACACTCGACGCTATTGTGTTCAAATTGCGTCACAATTGAATGCAATAGGTCAGAATAATGACTTAATAAACGTTTTATTTGTCAGAAATAGCATTAAACTTTATATTATTTTTGTTGCACTAATCCGTGCTGAGGACAATTTTGAAAACCTATTTAGAGGCTAAAAATTCCACCCATGCATAGCCTCTTAATAGGTTTTAAAATTGTCCTCAGCACGGATTAGTGCAACAAAAATAATATAATCATGTAGGTACAGCGATATCTTCCGATGTAAAACATAATATTACGCATAAAAGCGGGTACTCGGGGGCTGCAAGTGATGTAAAATTACTTCAGCCAGATATCGCTACCTGTACGTAATACAGATAAGTTTATAAAGAGGTTCGAAATTTCGCCGATGCCTGCACTTGCCCATCAGCTCAGTTGGGAGAGCGCTGGCACGGTTAGCCAGAGGTCGCGGCTTCAAGTCCCGGCATGGGTGGAATTTTTAGCCTCTAAATAGGTTTTTAGCATTAAACTTATTAAAACTTCTAATATTTCGGCTAAATGAATAAATAAATAACTTACCTTGATATCGGATTGGCGTCCGACACCGATATCGGATCGAATAAGGTGGAAACGCTCTGGAAAGGCGTAGCCTTCTCTCAGCGAGAAAGTATGGGCTTATTACCACGCGTGCCCACCGCGGGTTGGCAATGTCAAGCGCTGAGGTACCATCTAAAATCCCAGACACTCATGCTTCCTCACGAGGTTTTCCTAGAACGAAAGGTTAGCGAGTGGTATTGTTACTACAACTTCACGAATGAAAAAGAAAACACTATTACTCATTTGTCTTTTAACATGTTCTTTCCAATGAAATTGGATTTTTTTGTGCAAGTTATCCATTGTTCATTTTCGTCCATCGGAAAATCGATAAATAAAAAAGAAATCCATTTTCATCTGCAAATTAGACACTGGGCCTCTTCGCTTCAATCAACTTCACGACTAATCTAGTGGACGCTTTATAGGGTGATTTTAAAATTGTTAGCAATATTTGGAGAATATTTGGAGGGAATATTCCTTTTTTTCTGAAAAACAATTGTTTATCTGGTATAACATATTTGTAAATATTCGTGATTTCCAACCTATCACTCCAAACTGTGAATCCAAAATCGAAGTGTTAGGAAGTACCATAACGTTGAAACATGTTTTCTAATATGTAAAATGCTTAGGATACAATTAAACAAACAATTGAGTAGGCCGGCCCCAACATAAGACGCTGGAACCATAGTTTGTTTCGATTTTTATTACTTTTCGTCCTGTTATTATTTGTTTATGCTTAAGTGAAGTGATTTTGAGTAACGAAAAAAAAAAATTCATGTCGGGTTATTTTTTTCAAAACTACGTAATTGTTTCTAAGTCATGATTACAATGTCCCCTTAAAAAAGGTGAACGAATTCAAAGTAGAAGCGTGCTGCGTAGGTACCTAGTATGGCGGCGTCAGTCACGCGTTCTGTGGCGCTAAAAGGTCGTAATATGTCAATTAACGTACTGGAAAGTCGCGACTTATCTTCTTCAACTGCTTCTTCTTCTCTCTAAGATTTTTCTTTTTCCAATTAATATCCGATCTGTGTTGCGCCTTGTATTTTGTTATTTAAGTTTTATGTGATTTTAATAAATGTAACAATATAACATTGTAAATATATAGTAGCCGTTATAGAATACTTATGTAATGTTTTATTATATTTGTTTACGATATTTTGTTATAAGTTTCTCAACAACCTGCACTGGGCTTTGGCTCTCAAAAAAAAAACACGATCGTCACAAATCTGACATTGGCAGAATCCTGAATCCGAGTGCCATAAAGAATTTAATTAAAGTCGCGACTTATGACATTCAAAACGCGTGACTCGCGTCGTCATGCTACCTATGCTGAAATCAGAAGCGTTGGAGCCAAAATGAAGTGTAAGCTAGTGGATTTTAATAAGACTCAATAGATAGATAGATAACACTTTATTGCACACCAGTAATTTACAGAGATATAAGGTACTTAATTTCTAGTTCTTAATAGTACACAATCGGCGGTCTTATGACTAAAAGCGATCACTTCCAGACAATCTTAGGATGGGCAGGACTGAAAAAAGAGTGTGGGAAAGTTAGGTGCACATAAGACAGATTAATGATCTGAAGCTGCGCAAAACCGTGACGCCTGGCGGTGTTCCAGTCTCTTTAATTAAAACTTTTGCACCAATTTCACAGTCACAGCATTTTGTCGAGCTTCTCTGTGAGGCTGCCGCGGTTTGGTACGTGGATTTGTGCACACTCGATGGAGAAGGGTCTTAATTTTTAGGGTTCCGTACCTCAAAAGAAACAGCGGAACTTTTATAGGATCACCTCGTTGTCCGTCAGTCCGTCCGTCCCTCTGACCCATCGTCCGTCCGTCCGTCCGTCTGTCTGTCAAGACCCTTTATCTTGGGAACGCGTGGAGGTATCGAGTTGAAATTCTGAAACCATAATAAATAACATACTCAGGTCTACAGTCCCTTGAAGCTGCGAAAAAAACAAACTTCTAATTTAACGTACAAAACAATGACGGCCGTTTATGCCGCAAAAGATTTATATTTTGACACTCTCAAGAAAATCAAAATTTATAGGGTACTTTCCGTTGACCTAGAACTTTATTATGAAATTTGGCAATTACTATTGTATTATACGACAAGTACAGGGAAAATTCTAAAAACTATACATTTGTAATTAAATCACACAATAAATTGTCTTTGAAGTTCGGAAAAAGCTCGGAAAAATTGCGTGACTCGATTCCTGAACTATGTATACGGTGTAAGTACCTACAAATTTGTACGGAACCCTCGATGAGCGAATCAGACTCACACTTGTCCAGTTTTTTTTAAGTTTATTTTGGTTTTAATTAATTTATTAAGGAAAGCATACAGCAATATAATAATAACAGCCCGATGGTCGGAAGATATAGTTGAGTCCTTTGAGTGTTACTGCATGGAGCCCCTTAAAAGGCTACGTGAGGTTCATTAAAGATGCTAAAGTGTCAGAGCTATCTCTCGATCATATTTAGAGGATCCAGTGGGCTAACTAGCGCCACCAATAAAGAAACGAATCATATCTTCTTTTACAGATCAAATTTGCAAAAAGTGTCCGTACAATCTCTCAATCACGTTAGTAGTGATTTTTAGGACCCACGACAAATAGCCTAGGATCACGAACTTGGGACTAGATAGCATTTATGCCAAAACGGCCGTTTTTGGTGTTAATGCTATCTAGTCCTAGGTTTTTTGCCTTAGGTTCGCGGCCTCAGGTTTTCTCCAAAACGATCTAGATTTTGAAATGGACACCTATTTTAACTTGTAACGTTCATTAAGTCGCAGTTTCTGTGCTACATTGAATAAAAAATTTTGATTTTGATTTTGGCCATGGGTCCTAAAATCACTACTAACATGTTTGAGAGATTGTACGGACACTTTTTGCAAATTTGATCTGTAAAAAAAGATATCATTTTTTTTTCCTCGGTGGTGCTTGTGTTACTCCCTGGAGTCCCTTAATAGTGATTTTTAGGACCCATGGCCTTGAACCTAATGCAAAAACCTAGGACCTTGGACCTTCAACCCAAGGCCGTTGTTGGCACAAATGCTGTCTCGTCCCAGGTTCGTGGTCGTAGGTTATTTGCCGTGGCTCCTAAAAATCACTGTTAACATGATCGAGAGATTAGTCCGACACTTTTTACAAAAACTGTATCTGTAAAGGATGATAGTTAAAAAATTATGTTTTTTTTTTATTGGTGGCGCAAGTGAACCTCTGAACCTCTTAATGCTGTTCTTACGTGGAGCATGCTATCTCGCTCCCACAATTTAAATTTTAGTGATGGTAATAAAATGAGTATACTTTTGATAAATGTGGTCTGAGGGTTAATAGACAGTAAAATTGCGAACATTCAAGGCATTTGTTCCTTATCCTGCACTAAGTTTGAAATTGAGAAAATTTGATTCCAAAACTAATAATTTTGGAAACAAATTTTCTTAATTAAATACTACGTATAGGAAAACAAAAATATATTTAAAATGTCCGCAACTTAATTATGTATGAAACCCTCGGACCACATTTATCAAAAGTTTACTCATATCAAGTGTGTTTGTACATTTCTCTTTGGATTAAATGATATTTGATTTAATTGATTTGATTTGATTATCCTTACTAATATTATCTATAAACGCGAAAGTTTGTATGTATGTATGGATGGATGTTTGTTACTCTTTTACGCAAAAACGGCTCAACAGATCCGGATGAAATTTATCCCGGAGGGGTAGACAGATACAGGGTTGCGTGTATACCACGACTAATGAATGTTCATAAAGCGAGAGAGGGTTTTCAGGATCGTGGCAAGTGGCAAACCTGATCGGATATACCGTCACATATACTGCAAAGTCACCATTGACTTAATATTTTTTTATACGTTTCGTCATCGTCATCGTCATCAGCCATTTGACGCCCACTGCAGGACACAGGCCTCCTTCGTGGTTTTCATAACCATGAAAGGTTTTGCCATAATCGCCACGCTTGGCAGGCGGGTTGGCGATCGCAGTGTGTGGTTGGAATCTCAGGAAGACGCTGCTGCCCGTCTCCTGGTAATTGATTTCCTTAGTTGCCTTCTACGACATCCACGGGAGGAAATGGAGTGACGCTATTCTTAATCCGGCGCTACACGGAGCGTTTATATGTTTTATACGTTTATTTATTCAAAACAAAAACCTTCATACTATTACACAATTTCGCTTAACTGCAAAGCACATAAATATGAACTGCGTATACATGCTGTATAGTTAAGTGATTGTGTGGGAAGAAGGTTCCTGTGTTTCAGGGGTTTACTTCCTTCCTTCTTGTGAGTTATGTTGATTAATGTTACAAGTAAGTAAAACAAAATTTCACGTGGAGTATTTTTATCACAATAAATATCACCGTTAAGATTTTTTATTTGTCCGCTTTCAAGACGGATTAATAGTACAAAATCTGCGACTCATCTCAAATTATCGATCGCACATAACATGGAATACAGTAAGGACCTTCCTCCGATCAATATAGGTTATTTTTTACTTATAGGAAAAAAAGGAAAAAATATAGTATAAAAAATGTGAATCAAGGAAGCAAAAATCGTGAAAACATATTTTACACAATTCAGTGTAAAATTTCATCCAAATATAAAGAGATTCGCTTAGTGTGATTGTGCAAGGAACATTTTTTCGGTACCTAAAGATTTAAACATCTAATATCCAATAAATAAGTAGTTTTCTCCTGAAAAAAGTCAGTTTTTGAATACATACTGCTCAAAACAATTAGGGGAATAATATTTCAAAGTGGAGTGAAACTTTTTGTTCAATTTTTTAAGTATAATTAGCCCCTAAATATCAAAGTGGTATCCCTTACAAAAATTAAAAATAAAAGAACATCAGCGACGGCCCTCGAAGCAGAGTGACAGCTCGGAATACTTGGATTTCAGTTACATCTGGCGTAACGACCTTGTAAACCAAATTAACACTTACTTCAATCTATAACAACACTCAGAAGACTTGAAAAGCCACATAAAATGAGAGAATTTATCTGTAGGTAATTAAAAATTAAGAAAATTCAATGACGTCACTGACGTTTTAAGGTGTACTTAGACTCTTGACCACCATATAGAATAGAATAAATATTGGGCAAAAATATTAGTACAGATCTTTTACAATAAAATGTTACTTGAAAGTTGTACACAAAATTAACTATTAGCTTCTGACGCTGTGCTAGGATAAAAACCTGTGTTACAGCAATCAGTGCCAATTCCCCACCGATGTGACAATATACCTATTTCACTTGAACTTGGATTGTACATAATATTAAGAACTACTAACAAAAACGCTGATGTTCCTTTGTTTTTTATTTTCATGAACCATGTCACTTTAATATTTGGGGGTGGTTATAATTAAAAAACACAGAACTTTTTTTTTATTCCACTTTGAAATCTTATCCCCCTAATTGTTTTGAGCAGTATATTTTTTTTTTGGAAATTGATCAGATGTTTTAAGAGTGAGCCCTATAGCTACGTTGACCTCTAAAAATCGCGACACGACCAATCTCAAATTAATTGTCAAGATATGACAAAGCAATCCTTGGGAAATAGTCTTTAGGATTCTCTACCTAAGAAAATCCGAAAACTGTATGATAAGGAAAGGGCTGGTTCAAAACAAAAAATAAGCTTACCGAGTTCAGGGGTGGCGATATGCGCGGCGCCGGCGCCAACGGGAGGTTGTTTCACAGTGTGCATTAAATTGTTTTTAATTGTCCCTGAGAACAGAAGTTCGATTATTATATATTAGATATTTAAGGCCTAGTAAAAATATGTTGCTTTTGTGCACAGTTAGTGGAAGAGAGAAGAGAATGACAGGCAAAATAGGAAAAATTAAAAGAGGACAAACACGCAACCTCTGGTGTTAACATCGTATTATCATCACTTAGATTTCCGTGCTTCTGTTTAGAGGGTCTTGACGAGGGGTGTTGTAACGTAAACACAATGAAACACATTCGATTCGAGAGTGACTTTTATTACTGCAAAGAGGGTAAGGTACAAAAAAAAAACAATTAACAAAGTTAATAACGGTAGACACACAACAAAGGGAAAGAAAAAAGCTATCCACTTGAAATTATTATTATTGTTATACTTTTTTGTACCCAAAGAAAGAAATATTTACAAAAAACATTAATTAATATCAATTATTAAGGCTTGCATCTTGAAATACGAGATACACTCATAGATACACACCTACATAAACTCCCGCCAATTTCCCGGAGGGGTAGCCAGAGACTAGAGTTTGCTACTAACCAAGATTGTGACAATCCTCTCTTGCTTCATTAACATTAATGCCACCGTCATCCATAAGTTAATCCTAATATATTTTATTGTCACTTTAGTTCCTAATTGACAATTATGCCAACTTAGTACATAAGTCTTACATGATACGTGTTGTGAATGCTATGTTTTTTTAGTAATTGGGTTTACACTGTGGCTTGATTTATTGTGAATTGTTTTTCACTTGAACCACTTTATCTTTGTTAAGTGTGCGTCTGTTGAAAAACTTAATAAATAAATAAAACAGATGTTTAATTTTGTTATTCAGAAATTAAAATTCCAAGTTGACACAGTCAAAAGATATGACTATTGATGTCACAAATTGCAATGCCCTGAAGGGATACAGGGGTAAGTTTATGTATGTATATTTATTTACTTATTGATACTTTTATTGCACTTAAAAAAAACGTACAATGCAATGTATATAATATGTATGTTGCAATAAAATCATGATAAATAAATATTTATTCCATAGTAACAATTTTACTATAAAAGCTTGTATAGCACTGTCCTTCAGAATAGAATCGTGACATTTGAAGAAGCAAGACCTCTTACACAAATGAAAAAAAAAATCGGACAATCGTTAATTTGTAGTTATTTAAAAATATATATAAGAGAACTAACTAAGTGTTCTTTATCTATCTATCTATCTATCTAAACGAGCTGTTGCCAGCGGCTTTGTTCGCGTAAATGTGTATTTTCCGGGTAATAAGCAGCCAATATGTTATTCCGGATTACGATCTATCTCTGTGCCATATTTCATCTATGCATCCGGTCTCACGTGATTGAGTTAGGATCCATCAATCCATTTATCTGTAAGATAAGATTCAGTTTTGCAGTTGAGTTGTTTCATAATGTTAATTCCTGGGAAACAATCAAGAATATTCTATTTAAATATGCGGCGGGATATTCTAATTATTTGACAGTGACTGCGATTCGCTTGTGGAACAGCCTGCTTCTGGAAATTCGTCAGGCTTCAACCCTGGAGATTTTCAAAAAGAAAGTTCTTTACCACTTCCTTGATCTGCAGAATAGGCAGTAAACGATCACCAGTTACTTTATTTTATTGCTTATTGGTATGTAAGTAATCGTGTTTAGTAGTTATCTTCAATATGTTTGTACGTATTTTTGTTGTTATTTATTTATTTTTATTTATGTACTATCATTTATGTAGGTTTATAATATTATTTCTATTATCAATAAGTTTACTGGAACAGGAATGGATAAAGCCTTCTGTGTCTACCACGCCTATTATAACAGCCACCTCGTAACTTTGAAGAGCCATTCGCGATGTTATCGTCCGTTCCGTTAATATAAGCGTCGGATAAAAGCGCGCTACATTAAATATGGTTTGGGGGATCGTGAGCTTTTGTATACTCGTGAAATGATGGATTTATTACAGTTGCATCGTATTTTATGGGACCAATATTGGTAGTTTATCGGATTTCAGAGAGCCTATTCAAACCGATGCAGTGATTTTTTTTCTGGAATGGAGTCCGCTGGATGCGGGCGCCACAACACCGGGAAGCTTAGAACACCATGAGGGGGGCCTATTTCCTGCAGGGGGCGTCAAATGGGTGATGATGATGGCAAAGCATGTGGGAGCCAAACGTAGTAATGCATGTCATTTTACTATTGACATGTTTAGGCGTATAAATGAATCTTTATCTTATCTTCACCCGCTAGTGTTTGCGGTTCCGGGTAAGGGCCCGCAAGTGCTTTTAGTTCCTTACAGACGTGCACTATTAATTACACAAGTTACAGGGTCAAACTCTTGAATACGCAGGTGTCGATTTAAGGCAGGACTGTTTCTCTCATGGCCAATTTTACATGGTATACTCACGTGTTCGCTCACCCAGTAGCCAGGTAATACTGGCACCTTCTGATAAAATTACAAAAAAATATCATCATCATCATCATCATCATCAGCCTATGCTTGTCCACTGCTGGACATAGGCCTCTCCTATAGCACGCCACTGAGCACGGTCCTCGGCTACTCTCATCCAGCTCTTGCAAAAAAAAAATATAGTATTTTTTTTTTTTACGTAGCCACGTTTGTGTCCCACTGCTGGGCAAAGGCCTCCCCCAACTCAGACCAGATGTTTCTGTCTTGTGCCACCTCAGGCCACTCCGGCATGTGTCGGTCGAGGTCGTCTCGCCAACGTCTTCTTGGCCTGCCTCTCCTGCGAAGACCGCCTTGTGGCACCCACTCGGTGGCAAGTCTCGCCCACCTATCCGGGTGCATTCTACTGACATGCCCTGCCCAGCTCCACTTCAACCTTGAAGTCTGGACACCCACATCAGCTATGCGTGTTTTTGAGCGTAACGTAGTATTGCGGATATGGTCAATCCTTCTGATGCTCAACATGCTACGCTCCATAGCTCGCTGGCAAACCTTGAGCCTGGACTTCTGTTCTTCGGTCAATGACCAAGTCTGTACCTATGCCAAAAAAAAAATATAGTATATAAAGAAATATTACGAATATGTAATTATTACTTTTTTATAAATTACTATTGGCCTGCCTGACTGTGTAGAGATATTTCGATAAAGTACCTAAAAAGAAAGGTTAAAGAAGTTTTAAAGTAAACGTGTGCGAGCGAAGCCAGGGGTAAGAGCTAGTCAAAAATGTTTGTAAAACTGTATTTCTGGGGGGCAGGCAGAGCTCAGGATTTGCCACTTACTACCATACTGACAAAACTCGCTTTTTCAAAATTCATTAGATGCTGCACGCATGCACGCCGGTTTCAGGTACTCGGGTACATACGTAAATACATGTAGTCGGAATTCTGAAAGCAGTAAATTCATACAAACCTATTGACCTGCTGTAGATGACTGGACTGACTGTGGAGGGTTCGGAGCACGGAGACGCTAGATTTTCAAATATTACAGAATTTATTGTAGATTAGAACATCATTACAGCTTAACGGTGACACAGAGATGAGAAAAATCTACAATGTTGCTACAGCTGCAAAACATTAAAACATACAGCACAAGATTTCGAACGGAAAACTGCCGTATGTATGTGGTAGGTCCATAGGTTCGTATGAATATACTGCGCTCGGAATCTCGAATCGAAATTCCGAAACGAAATAGTTCCGACTGTATGTGGCCGGCCTAAAGGCGCTCGCATTTTCCACCGTGCCTGGGCGGACAACAAAAAGTTTTTAAAACACCTGAGGTAATTTAGTGAACATCTAAAATTTTCCTGGCTCTTGTGTCATTTGCTGACAGCTGTGCATGACGACTCGAATGAGTGACTTTTGGTACATTTGACATTGTTACCACGGTTACGTGATAGTACCAAAGCTACCTGGAGATTTTATGTCTAGCAAATGCCGAAATCGGTCCTTGGTGCGATTTCTGTACATCGAGATTATACGCTTAACGGAGATTGTTCGACGTATATGCGGAGTCATAGCATGTTTACCATATTCTTTGCCCTGTTCCGCACTGAGGCGGCTCGACCGACAGTTATCCACAAACACACACACACACACACACACACACACACACACACACACACACACACACACACACACACACACACACACACACACACACATACACACACACACACACACACACACACACACACAATACCTCCAGACCATCTCATCTGCATATTCCATCCTTGTAGGCACCCAATATCTTACATTTTGCGACCGGATGCCGACGCGTGCGAATTCCCGCCGAGGGGCTGATATGGCGGCGCGGTGTCACGTGATCAAGCTTCCATATGATGGCTTAATGTCATGTTCTCTCTTGAGATGTTGTCGCACAAGTCTCAGCCAGTTTTTTGCGGGTATGCGCAAAACTGTAAACAGCTGATCCGTGTTTACTTGATATTAATTATGTTTATTTAAAATAATAAATTTTATTAAATACAAAACATTTTATTATCGCAGTGTATATCTGCGAATTCTTTGTATTAAGTGAAAACCCAAATGACAACAGTGAGATCTACTTCTGCTAAAATCAGTGTGTTCTCTGCTGAAATATACGTGAGCACTTTTGCGTGCACCTGAAACCTGAAATTCATGAGCATAAAAGTGAATGGTAGGTATCAGCCTGCTGCATCGCTTTGAGTATTGAGAAACCGGTGGACACTAATCACCGTAGCACCACCTAAAACCTACCATAAAATCAATAAAATGGTTCACTGTGGTATTTGCGAAAGGCCTCTGACGCCAACAGGCGGTATTAGTGGGCCGTAAAAACTCAGTGGTTCTGAATCGCGTGTGGTCAAAATATTTGGTTTTAGGTACCAAACACCAGCGTCAATTGAGGAGCTTTTGATACCCCGAGGAAACCTGGTGTGAAAATTGATGGCCAGCCTATCGAAGTGGTGGAGAGTGCGCGAAACCTGGGACTTCTCATGGATAGTGAGTTGCGTTTCGAAGGTCTTGTGGGCTTAAAGATAAGCGATGCGTTTTACAGGTTAAAGACTTTGTACAGTATCCGGAATTTTCTTACGGAAA
The DNA here is from genome assembly GCA_947310995.1 of Yponomeuta cagnagella. Taxonomy (NCBI): domain Eukaryota; kingdom Metazoa; phylum Arthropoda; class Insecta; order Lepidoptera; family Yponomeutidae; genus Yponomeuta; species Yponomeuta cagnagella. Next base: position 4,060,432 of record OX371284.1, read on the forward strand.
AGGTTCGAATAATTTTAGTGGAGAGTCTAGTGCTTTCCTTTTTCAATTTTGGAGACGTCGTCTATGGACCACGCATATTTGCTAAAATTGAACGTGCTCAAAAATGCGTGCATTCCATTTTACTTTGATGTACCCTCAAAGCAAGCGCACATTACGCCGTTTGTGAACTAAAAACAATTCTAAACATGAGGGCACGTCGTACCCTATACCTAGCTTGCCTAGTCCATAAGGTTGTACATCGACAGAGACCAATATATCTGTTCGACAATATAATGAAGTGGAAAAATGACAGAAAGAAGGAAAGAATAATCATTTATGACTTATGGACCGGATGGATGGAAATCACTTAGAAGTTAGTGGAATAATTGAAAATATGATCACAAATGTTTCAAAGTATATTAAGGTGAGATGTGTCCCTTAATATTGTCGATAAAGTTAAAATAAATGACATTAATACACTAGCTTACTAATATTAGAGGTCAATTACCTTAAACACAATGATGAATTATCATATTTCTGATACGATAAAAATGATTAAAAATTAAGCGTAAAACATAAAATTTATTGTAAGCTTTTCCTTTTTTAGACTAGTAGTAGAGAAAAAGTGACTGTTAACGTCTTATTTAACTGACCACTAAAGATTGCGTCCATAGTTAGCTTGGTTCAGGGTTCAAATAAAACTGTGATGGCTCAACGTGTGAAGTTATCAGTAGAAAACCAATAAACCATTCAAATATCTACGTTGGTTATTCGGCTCAATACTCTTTTAAAATTATGCTTTCGCTGCAATGAATAAAGCTACAATAAATATTCTTATTCGGCTCAATACTCTTTTAAAATTATGCTTTCGCTGCAATGAATAAAGCTACAATAAATATTCTTAGTAACGTATAAACTTTCTCGGTAACGTAAATTGCACTTACGTAGCGGAGTTTTTATCGGTCACTTTATGCGGTGGCTTATCGATGTATAAATATGGCAGCAGACGTCCGACTCTTTTTTTATTTTCATAGCCATTTTATTTAACGTAACATTCACACAACACAATTACTAAAAAACGTTTTAATGATGTTAGCTTATCTATCATAAGCAGCCTATATACTTCCCACTGTAGTAGGGCACAGGCCTTCTCTCAGGGAGAGAGTTATATCTATATTTATTATTATGTATAAAGTGTGTTTTGGCAATAAATGAAGTTCACATTCACTTGTACCCGTTCCATAAGGTTGACTGCAGTTCGTTTGTGGAATATGGAATAGTTTTCAGACTGAAAGAGTATCAACAGTGGGCGTCTTTTACGGGTTGAATTGAATAGATAGTCATGTAATAAGAAGCTATGGGAGCTTGCATCCAATATCCGGAGGAAACCAAACATACTCATTACAGAATTATTGTAATAAAATTTTATGGCGGCCTGGGCAGCTGGTAGACACTATCAAAGTTTATCCATTTACGATCGCAATGGGTCTGCCGCAGGGTTACCAGCCGTAGTTTTCTTCCCCATACAGAAGTAAAAAAAAAAAAAAAAATAAAGACAAAAACCAACAACTCGACTCCTGAACATTAGGTAACTACTAAGCAGGCGGGACCAACTTCGTAACGATTCGTAATGTGGAATTTGGGTCCCGCCAACTTAGTTAATGCTACACGTAGCCGGGTTGCTTGTTATTTTTTTTTTGTTTTTTGATTTTTTTGTTGTAATTATAATCCTTACTAATATTATAAACGCGGAAGTTTGTATATATGGATGTATGCTTGTTACTCTTTCACGCAAAAACGGCTGAACAGATCCGGATTAAATTTTGCACAGAGATAGATTGTAGTCTGGATTAGCACATAGGCTATTTTAACGCGGAAAAATACACATCAAAATTTCCACGCGAACGAATTCGCGGGCAATAGCTGATTTAACAAAGCTAATAACATCCGCACAAAAACGACGAATCGATTGAGAGTTGTCGAATCTGTCAAATTCAAATTCAAATTCAAATTCAAATTCAAATATTTTTATTCATTGTAAAAACAGAATGTTTACTTAATGAACGTCAAAGTTGTTAGTTTCACAATTAATGGATTATGTGGAGAAGAAACTAACAAAGAAACTCCACATTTATTCTTTTCAAAACACGTTTTAACTTAATTAACAGAGTTTTCAACTTAAAATATTAGTCATGAATGTGTTGAACACTAGTCACAATCGTCCTTTAAATAATATTAATCTACTGTTTAATGCCAAACATCTTTGTCTTCTAAGTAATCCTTGATGTTATAGTAAGCCTTTTTGCACAGAATGTGCTTAACACATTTTTTAAATCGCGTTGGAGGTAACTCTAATATATCTTGAGGAATTTTGTTGTAGAACCTTATACAGTGCCCCATAAAGGATGTGTTAACTTTTGCAAGTCTAAATAGTGGAAATGACAATTTATGTTTATTTCTAGTATGTCCATTGGTTAAGGAGTTATGTGGAAATTAGAATCGGACATACATACATACACACGTACAAAACACAATGATATTTTAGATCTCAAGTCTCGTAATACATGATGCATCTAAAATGTATCAAATATTTAATGATTGAATAGGACGTTTTATATATAAGATCGATTCAAGTTTGCTAGTAAACGGCAAATCACTTTGTACTAAAAGTAACATAGAAAATCACTTTATACGTGAGTTAGTCATTTTGTATGTTACTTTTACTCGTCTGTATTCTGAAGAAGTAGGCAGAGACCAGAAATCGCCACGATCTTGTCCCTGACAAACCTATTTCGCTTCATCAGCATTAAATAGTGGCTGCTTGTATGCACGCCGGTTTCGAGTACTCATAGTTCGCCCTTCACAAATACATTCCCCTCAATTAATCAATCAGCCAGGACTCGACCACTGCTGGACATAAGCTTCCCCCAAGGAACGCCACTTCCTTCTGCCCTCGGTCATCCTCAGCCAGCCACTGCCAGCAATCATCCTCAGATCGTCGGTCCAGCGAGCTGGTGGGCGTCCTACTCTGCGTCTGCCCGTTGAGACCACGGTCTCCACTCGAGAACCTTTGCAGCCAATCGACCATCGGTTCCTTGGCATATGTGACCAGCATACTGCCACTTCAGCTTCATATCCCCCTGTTTGGTCGACATATCCATTAACTTGTATTAACTTTATTGTACTCGTAGCATAAAAATGCTTAATCAACAGTCACTAGTTTGAAATACAGAAACGAACATTAACAAGACACCTAATGCGAGCAACCTAGGATTTACTAGCGGTGAGTTGTTTTTTACCCAATATTTGTCTTATGCCCGATTTCACCAACAATCCCTATCTTTTAAGGGACACCTATCCATTTTTAGGGGCTACCTAACGTTTGTTTTGCTTTCACCAACGGTAAAGCGTCACTTACGCCGCTAGGGGAGCCCCTAAATTTAAGAGACCGTTTATTGAGCCCCTAGGTTTAGGTGTCGGTTCTTTGCCGTCTGTCTGACATATTAAATGGTTATTTTTTCGTAAAATGGACAATTTGTTGGATTTTATTGGTGACTTTGAAGGTCTTGAAGACCTGAAATTCTTGTCGAACCCAAGGCTTCTTACGCGGCCTCGAATTTATCGAGGCTCGATTTTTTTGGAAAGTACCTACGACGATGTGAATTTTGCTAAGGGTTATAGGTTATCCAAACTGTTCTTTTTTTACTTAACAAAATTGAAGTTCGCCTCGAATTTAAAGATAATAAGTGAGTACTGCACCGTTTCAGTTTTGTACACAATACTTTATTGCACACATAAAACACATAAATAAAACACAACATTTACAGAACAATTAAAATGTACATGACGAGCTTATTTCAGCAGAAATCTCTTCCAGCCAACCCTTGATGTGGTGATACGAACATTATAAAGGGGGGAAAGTGTACAATAATTATTAAGTACTATATGTTAACCCAATACAATCATACCAATGTACCATTAAACTTTATAGTGAGGTTAGCCCATGCCAAAGCTTTGGCTTCGTTTGTTGTGCCGTCGCCGTCTGTCCTCTTGTTAAGAATGGCGTCCCGTTGATCTCGTAGAAGATTGACCAGCTTTTCTTTCTCTTCTGAAGAGAATTTTTGCCCTCCTTTCCTTTTTTCAGCCATTATTTTAGAGTTTATGATCACGCACGACACGAAAGAAACAAAAATACCACATAGAACCGACCGAGATTTTAGAAAGCAAAGCAATTCAATTCAATTCTTAGTTATGGCTACCCTAAGGATTTAAGCAAATTGTTTTGACTTTTTGACAGTTTGTTTTTTTTTTACTGATGTCGCAATGAGATATCATCAGACAGGCATGTATTATTACATATTTTACTAAATATTACTTGCTCAATCAAGAATGAATATGTAATAAAGCTTACAATGTAGTTAGTTGTCCATTAAAGTGACTCAAAACACGTAAAAAGAAGCTACCGGTAAGTTTACGCTAAAACACAACACTAGACCATAGACAAAACATCACCTAAGTAAGTAACCCCTAGTTAGGTGATTCTTTGTATGGTGAAAATTAATTTAAGTTACGGGATGGTTTAGGGAATGACTTAAGCTAGGAGTTCCCTAGTTAGGTGGACGTTAGGGGCTCGTTGGTGAAATCGGGCATTACTCTTTTTGATAGTTACATTTAAGATAAAAATGTTTAAAATTTTCTTACACCCAAATTTCGTGCGATACAAACATACATGACAGTTTCCTCATAGATTATACAGAAGACCAAAAATATCTTATTTGACGAGAAACGTCATACGCTTGGCAACCCTGGTTCGCCTATGGGACTCTGGTTGTGCGGCGTATAACTTTTATAGTTTCGTATTAGTTGGCTTGTTCTTGAAATAGAAGATATTATCAACGTGTTTACCATATAAAAGAAATGATTATATCCATACAACACAATCATTAGTCCTGCCGGCCAATTTAGTTACGAAATTGCCTTAGGGTTTATGGCTTTCTATTAACAAACCGAGTCCGTGTGACGCCGGAAGTCCGTGTGGCGCCGGATTAAGAATAGCGTCACTCCATTTCCTTCCGTGGATGTCGTAGAAAGCGACTAAGGAAATACATTACCAGGAGACGAGCAGCAGCGTCTTCCTGACATTCCAACCGCATACTGCGATCGCCAACCCGCCTGCCAAGCGTGTCGATTATGGCAAAACCCCTCATGGTTTTCCTAACCAGGCTTATGCCCTGCAGTGGGCGTCAAATGGCTGATTATAATGAATTTCATCTGCAATAGGTTCTTTCAGCTTCGATAGGTGTGCGTTTTCCTTAATGGTAACCTTACATGAAATCTTTTTCCATACATCTATTTTAGCTGGTTTATTGGCCCTCCATTCGATAATCCTGAATTTACACATTGGTCCCTCAACCGCAATAACTCGAATCCCGACCTAATAAAATACCTCACAGGCATATGAATGGCTGATGGCGGCGCTTTTTATTCTGGCTGGATTTTACGGGACACCTTTAAACTTGACAGGGGGCTAAAATTTTGCCTTTGAAAAGGGTACTTTATTAATGGATTCGAATCGATGTTCTAGGTTTCGCTCACGGCTCCCTTTTCACGCGATTGCCCAAAACAGTAAAAGGAGTCTAATATTTGCGGGGTTGAAGTGTTATTGAAATAACTGAAAACCTAAGAACCATTTTCATGCCTCGCGGTTATCGGGTTTAACACATTTAACACGACATTACATAAGAAATTACATGTACAAAGGCGAGCTTATCTCTGTAAGAGATTTCTTCCAGCAAACCTTCGGGTATAGAAGAAGCAGTAGAAAAACGGGTCTATATATGTTCAGATCCGTTCAAAGATTGAAAAGATTCATAAAGAGAAAAAAACCAGACAAGTGCGAGTCAGACTCGCCCACCGAGGGTTCCATAAAAATTTGTAGGTACTTACATATTACGAATAGTTCAGGAAGCTTTTCCCGAGCTTCAAAGACAATTTTTTTATTATTTAGTTTTCAGATTTTTCCCTCTACTTGTAGTATAACACGATGATATTACTTGCCAAATTGCACAGTTCTGGGTCAACGGAAACTACCCCATAATATTTTATTCCCTTGAGTGTTCAAGGGAATAAAATATTATGGGGTATGGGGTCCATATACCTTTTTTGCGGCATAAACGGCCGTATCACTGTTGCTTCTACTTTTACTTCTTAGTAAAATGACCGACTATGTAATCAATTAAATCATAGGCCACCATTGCGTAATATCGGGCATGTATTCGAAATGAAAGTCTTCACCAGAACATCACCAAATTAACTTGGGACTACTTTTATGCTATTTTATAAAACATACGGATATTACTAAAGGATGGGCCCCATTAGGGCTTATTTACTGCTGTCTATTGAAGAGTTCCGTTCTCAGTTTCTGAAAGTCTTCATCAGATCTTCACCAAATTAAAGTGGGACCAATGGGACGTTATATCTGTTCGAAAAAAAAGAATTGTCGAAATGGGTTAAGATTTGACGAAGTTATGGAGGAACATAGCCAAATAAAAAAAAAAAAAAATACGCGTCGAATTGATAACCTCCTCCTTTTTTGAAGTCGGTTAAAAAGACGAGTCAAAATTTTATAATGAAATATAAAGTTCAGGACACTATTAGTTTGAGTAAACGATCATTATTAGTTCCTGTTATCTCCAGTAGGGTCATAGTGCTCCCAACATAGTTTTCCGTAGCTGCCGATTTTAAAAAGGCGAAATAGTACTAAGAATATGACATAATGTTCTTTGATATTTCTCAGTTAATTTTTAAGGATTCCTTTTGAAACTCATAACTTAGATAAAAAAATGACTCCCTCTCTCTCCATAATGCATTGAATTTATGAAACTACAACTTGTTATTGCAATTTTTGGTGTCTTTAGCACCGTCTTTAGCTCTTGTCACGAAGAGATAACAGTGCTCAGTGCTAAAATTGTAAGTAAATTTCAATTTGTGGACGCCAGGCAGGTCTCGTCTAGTCCTTTTCTTGGGTGGAATTCTTCGGTTCTCTGGGTTTTCAGTGTAAATAATGCGTACACGGCGAAAATGAATATTATGACTTCTTCAGAGAACAAAAATATAATTTTTAATCGTAATAAAATACAGATGAGCAACGTCTACATCGGTTAGGATTTTCGAATGCTTTAAACGTCATTATTAGTTCCGTTGGTGTCCGTCGGGAGCGCTGTGAGATCACCCGGAACGTCGATAGATGGCGCATCCTTCTTCAACATGCCCCCGGCCTTGGATGCTCCTGCCTCCAAGAAGTATCCTGATGTCATCATTCGTCTGAGGTCTCCGGCTGTGGCAGTAGCGGGCAAATCTTTGAAAAGACTCGCTGTGTGACGCCTGTCGCAGTCCGCACATCGGCGACCCGGGAGACACCGTCTTTTCCAGGGTAAATGCGTATGATGCGCCCCATTCTCCATTTTAGTGGTGGCGCGTTGTCGTCCTTGATGAGTACTACACTATTGAGAGTGATGTCGTCACCTTTCGTCTTCCATTTCATCCGAAGTTGCAGCTCAGATATGTATTCTGTCGACTAGCGTTGCCAAAAGTGCTGGCGTAGTTGCTCGATGCGATCGTATCGAGCCAGCCTGGTGATCTTCGCCGCTCTCAAGTCCTCGCAGGCAGGTGCAGTCAGCGGTCGGCCGATAAGGAAGTGGGCGGGAGTGAGCGGTGAATAGTCATTGGGATCTGGTGACATAGGAGATATAGGACGGGAGTTCAGGACGGCCTCGATTTGTACCAACACCGTGCTAAACTCTTCGTACGTTAAATGAGCATTACCCACTATTCGTCTGAGATGGTGCTTGCAGGATTTAACCCCTGCTTCCCATAAACCCCCAAAATGAGGTGCATAAGGTGGGATAAATCTAAATTTAATGCCATCGTTGGCCGAAAAATCAACAATTTTAGTTACATTATTATCGTCTAATAATAAAGGAAATTCTTTCTCTGCTCCTACAAAGTTTTTTCCGTTATCTGAGAATATTTCATGCGGTTTTCCGCGACGGGAGATAAATCGCTTTAAAGCTAACACGTAGTCATCGCTGGACAGACCACTCACAAGTTCTAAGTGAATAGCGCGTGTTACAAAGCAAACGAAGATACAAATGTAACCCTTCACGAGAACTGCCCCCCTGCCTTTACGGTTTAATATAAAAACAGGTCCGGCGTAGTCTACTCCAACACGGTAAAAAGGAAAAGTAGCTTCTAACCTTTCAGGCGGCAAGTTTCCCATTATCGGGGTCAAGGTTTGTCCTCTCATACGAGTACACTTCACACACTCGCGAACCACCTTTTTGGCTAAGTTTCTGGCACCTAAAGGCCACCAACACTCGCGAATATTAGCCAACAGTAGCTGAGGTCCAGCATGAAGTAACTTTAAATGTTCCTCTTCGAATAAAAGCTTTGTTAGTCGTTGTTTACCACACAAAAGAATCGGATGTTTTTTATTGAAATCAAAATTTTTCGAGTTACAAAATCTACCACCGACTCTAATGATTTTATGTTCGTCTAAAAACACATTCAAAGCCGAGACTTTACTCATTTCCTTGCCTTTTACGTTGTGTAAAGATTTATTTTGGTGCAAAATAGAATGCACGTCCGGGAATGATTGTTGCTGTGCGAATCTAACTAGCATGCGCTGCGACAACAACAACTCATCGGCCGATAACAAACCGGTTTTGCGGTCGTCCGGCTTTCCGAGCGCTTTGAGACGGGAATTACATATAAAACGCAAAACGTATGCGCCTGTACGTTTCAATTTAGTGAAAGATGAATATCTTTCAAAATCGATTAGATCGGTCGGCTGAACTGAAACCAAACTAGTTGTAGGTTTAGTTCTAAGCTCAGGTAAGTCGCAGTACTGATCATTTACATGACTGTTGGACCGAACTGAACCATGTTCCTGTAAAAATGATGGGCCTTGCCACCATAATGAACAATCCTTTAGTGAATCGAGATAAAGACCCCTGGACACTAGGTCGGCCGGATTGTCTTGGCTTTTTACATGGAACCATTTTAAATTGCATGTTATTTCGTTTATTAAAGTTACTCGGTTTTGAACGAATGTATTTAATAGGTGGGGCGATAAGCGCAACCAGCCGAGTACTATAGTCGAATCCGACCAGAAATAAATATCATCGAATTTTAATCGAAGTGATTCTACAATGCTTTTATACAGCTTAGCTCCGGTAAGGGCACCACAAAGTTCCAGCCTGGCTATTGTACCCCGCTTTAGTGGCGAGACTTTGCTCTTGGCGCAAAGTAGCTTGACTGTAATGTCAGAATTGTCACTGTAAGTGCGAACATAGGCACAAGCACCGTAAGCGCTCTCGGACGCGTCCGTGAAAATGTGAAGTTCTGTGTGCTGTGTATGTTCGCCCCTAATGTACCGTGGAATCCTGATCGCATGTAGGTATTTTAACGTATCTATAAACTTATTCCAACTCTCCAGAATATGATTACCTACAGGATCATCCCATCCGATTTTGCTCAGCCATAATTGCTGCAACATAATTTTTGACATAATTACAGCTGGAGCGAGAAGACCTAAAGGGTCATATATCTGTGAGATTATTGACAGCATTATTCGTTTAGTCAACTTAGCCATATTTAATTCTACTTTCGAAGTAAAATGTAATTGATCGCTGTCGTTAAGCCAGCCGAGCCCGAGCGTTTTGCTTTGCGTATGTTCACCTACCGACAACTCTTTGGAAATCTCCTTTGAAACATCCCAATTTAATGTCCATTTACGCAATGGAAAGCAACCAGATCTGAGAACCTGCGAGGTTTTTTCACAAATTCTCAGAAGCTCCTGTTGATCGTCATGCCCTGTTATCAAATCATCAACGTAAAAGTCCTCGCGTATCACCTGGGCGATTACGTCATCGTCGCATTCCCGCGCGAGTTGCTGTAAACAACGCATGCTCAAAAAGGGTGCGGATGCTGTTCCGTAAGTGACGGTATTAAGTTGATAGATTTTAATAGTTTCCAAGGGGTTTTCGCGCCAAAGGATCTGCTGCAGATTTCTTTGATCTGATTGTATCAATATTTGACGAAACATCTTTTCTACATCAGCACACGCCACGTATTTGTACTGGCGAAATCGCAGCAATATAGAAAAGATGTCATTTTGCAATTTTGGCCCTGGCAACTGAATGTCGTTTAGTGATTTGTCAGTGGTAGTGACCGCGCTAGCATCAAAAACTACACGTAGTTTTGTGGTACTACTACCTTCGCGGAACACTCCGTGATGAGGCAAGAAGTAAGAAATCGCACCTGTATTGGTTAGTCGACTCATGTGGCCTAGCTCAATATATTCGTTTATGAAGTCGGTATACATTTGTTTATATTGAGGCAACCGATTCAGTTTCTTTTCTAATGATAAGAAACGAGTTTCAGCCATCTTATATGAATCGCCGAGCGTATCAGCTGATTCTTTAAGAGGCATACGGACCGAGAATCGTCCGTTATCTTCGCGTTTAGTCGTTTTTAAGAAGATGTCTTCGCACTGAAGCTCATCTTCTGTCAGAACGGTTCTTTTAGGAATTTCCTCCAATTCCCAAAACCGTTCCAATTGATCGTTTAAATTTTGTGTGAAATTACACTGGACCTGATTAATGCGCAAGCCTTTAGTGTAAAGTGGACCAGATATCAACCATCCTAATTTGGTGTTTTGCAAATATGGGCCGTTTGATAATCGTATATTCCCTTCGTTTAATAATTCCCAAAATTTGTCAGCACCTATTAAGAGGTCGATTTCTCCGGGAGCGAAAAATGTCGGATCTGCCAACTGAACATTGTTAGGTATACGTATAGCATCAGCATCTATTTCTGTGGAAGGCAGACTAGACGTGATACACGGCAAGATCAAACATTTAACGCGCGTGTTGTAATCGTTTAATTTTGATCGAATGAGTATGTCGCATGATTGGGTCGAATGTGTGACCGACTGTCCCACACCCGAGACTTGAGCTGTGGACTGTATTAATTTTAAATTTAATCGTTTAGCGAGTTTTTGTGAAACAAAACATTGTTGGCTTCCGTTGTCTAGGAGAGCGCGAATCGTATGAAATGTATTATTATTATCGGCCACTTCGATGAGGGCAGTTGATAATAAAACCTGTTGGGTAAACTTTTGCTGCGCATCGCTAGCGAGACTGCTTGACTGCGAATTACGACTAGCTGATAAAGAATGAAGCGCGGTGGCAGTGTGTGTTGACGGTGCCGTTGTCGCTTGTGTTTGTGAAGTCGAAGTTGAAGCCTCGCTACTGTTTTCGTTTGAGTCAATGTGAAGTAAACTGTTATGTTTACGCTGACATTTTAAGCACGGGCCAAAGAAGCAATCGTTAATTGTGTGCCCGGTTCGTAGACAGTTGGGACAGAGGCATTTTTCCTCTACGAACTTCAACCTATCTCTTATTTGCAGATTTAAAAATGAGATGCACGTATACAACGCATGATTGCCTTTGCACATAGCACAAATGAAGGTGCGCGGGTTTTTATTATTAGTCTTAGGTTTTGTTGTTGTCGCGTAGCTGTGAGTATGTGAATGCGTAACAGGTTTTTTATTAGTATATGATTCGTTTGAGTTTTGTTTATTTTTCGAATTACTATTTACGTTTATCATTTCTAACATGTCGGCGCGGTTTCTGAGGAAATTGAGTAAATCGTCTAGTTTAGCGCCAATGTTGGGCGCTAACGAACCTTTGAAGTTCTCCCATTCGCGTTCGGTGGAAGAATCAAGTTTCGAGACCAACAGATAAATAATTAACGTATCCCACGTATCAGTCGGTTCGTTTAGTGTTTTAAGTGCGCGCAGGTTTCGGCAAATGGTATCAATTAGCTTTCTAATCTGAATGGGCGACTCTTTGTTTGCTGCTTGCATGGTAAACAACGACTTGACGTGATTGTGTATCAGGAGTCGATGATTATGGAATCTAGCCGTTAGGAGTTCCCATGCATGCTGATAATTAGTAGCGGTGAACTCCAAAGCACTAATGACCTGAAGGGCACTTCCTGATAATGATGACTTTAAATAATGAAACTTATGGATCGGATCAAGGTCCGTGCGACTGTGTATCATGGACTCGTATGAATTCTTGAACTCTAACCAAGCATCGTAGGAACCGTCGAAGGCAGGCAGTTTTATGTCGGGTAGTTTTACATTGGCCCTAATTGTATTTGGTGAGGAATTTAATTTAGGACTTTCGTCTTCGCCATCAATTAGACATTGTGCAGTGGCCATGCAACTATAAAACTGTTCCTCAAAGGACTCCCTGTACTCCAGCTGACTACCATCGTCATCACTAATGATTAATTCAATTTCATCCTGAACATCATTAAACTTCTCAAAAAAGACGTTAGCCGACTGCATTCGTACATGAAGTTCAGCCTTTTGAGCTTTATTTAGGGGTTGATCTACATATCGCGAGACAAAATTTACAAAGAGAGTCAACCTACCTTTTAAGCTACCTCGTTGTCTTTTTAAGTCATTAAGACGAGCATTTTTATTTGGGGATGGAACCCTAAGTTGCACTTCATCATTATTAGTACTCATTTTGGGGGAGTATAAGAAACAAAGGTCTACTCACAAGCAAAATCTCGTTCCGACGGTAGATAGCGGGTAGAATTTTGCACCGACGTAGATGATGGTGCTGGAATGTAATATTTCAGCACGGTTTTGGCACAAATCGAGTAGGAAGGGGAAAGAAAAGGATATAGGCCTGACCGTGGTCGTTGCGCTGATGATCTGGACGCGAAGATGCGGCTCGATGGAACAATGGACGCCAGGCAGGTCTCGTCTAGTCCTTTTCTTGGGTGGAATTCTTCGGTTCTCTGGGTTTTCAGTGTAAATAATGCGTACACGGCGAAAATGAATATTATGACTTCTTCAGAGAACAAAAATATAATTTTTAATCGTAATAAAATACAGATGAGCAACGTCTACATCGGTTAGGATTTTCGAATGCTTTAAACGTCATTATTAGTTCCGTTGGTGTCCGTCGGGAGCGCTGTGAGATCACCCGGAACGTCGATAGATGGCGCATCCTTCTTCAACAATTTGCAAAGCATCCTCACGTCATTATGAACCATACCGCGATACAGAATACCGTCAGCGCCACCTGTTGTTAAAATGAACGAATTAGATTGTAGTTTTAAAAACCTATTTAGAGGCTAATAATTCCACCCATGCCGGGACTTGAACCCGTGACCTCTAGCTAACCCTGCCAGCGCTCTCCCAACTGAGCTAATGGGCCAGTGGGTAGTAGTTACTGCGTATTTTGAAGGCAGTCTGTTTTTTTTATTTACTTTTTTGATATACCGCATTTCAGCAAGTAAGCGATAGGATTCCCTATTCCATCATAAGTCAATAAATGCACTCCGTGTTTTTAGCAAAAAAGTGAAGTATTTTTAATTAACCCATCACAGTATCGCTCCAATCAATCAGCGAATATTGGCGGTTAAGTAACGAACCAATCCGCCTTTGCTTTGCACTGGTTAGCTGTGTTCATTACTTTACTTAATTAATCAATTAATGAGTTCAACCATTGAATTTTAAAATTCAACTTAGCTCAGCCAGCTGTGCAACAAAGCGAAAAAGCGGTTGAAGAAATATCGATGTGGTGTCGCATGCGCAGTTGGCTGTGGACTTTTTTGCGTGGAGGTCGAAAAAAGGTGAAATTTCCAGCGGCCAAATTCGATCCAAATCGGTCAAAGTAGGGCTTCTTATGCAAGTACGGTCGTTTACTCAAACTAATAGTGTTCTGAACTTTATATTTCATTATAAAATTTTGACTCGTCTTTTTAACCGACTTCAAAAAAGGAGGAGGTTATCAATTCGACGCGTATATTTTTTTTATTTTTTTTTATTTGGCTATGTTCCTCCATAACTTCGTCAAATCTTAACCCATTTCGACAATTCTTTTTTTTCGAACAGATATAACGTCCCATTGGTCCCACTTTAATTTGGTGAAGATCTGATGAAGACTTTCAGAAACTGAGAACGGAACTCTTCAATAGACAGCAGTAAATAAGCCCTAATGGGGCCCATCCTTTAGTAATATCCGTATGTTTTATAGAGGGGAGAGGGGAGAGGGGAGAGGGGAGAGGGGAGAGGGGAGAGGGGAGAGGGGAGAGGGGAGAGGGGAGAGGGGAGAGGGGAGAGGGGAGAGGGGAGAGGGGAGAGGGGAGAGGGTATGAGTATAAGTATGAGTATTATGAGTAAAGTTAATCAAAAAAGTCTTTATGCCTGGCCTTCTTTCACCTTCCCTCGTGGAGTAATTCTGTTATTGGTCTACCTAAAAGGCTTTGAGCAAATCCAATTAATATATCAGGCTGTTTAAGCTGCGGCGAATAAGAGATCAAACAACTCGGTTTGTTAGAACATTACACCGAATCGCCGCCATTTTGTGTATAACTTTCAGCCGTGACTTCGGTCACAAAATAATCTACCAATAAACTGACTATTAGATTAGTATACCGTAGAGAGACGTGTGCACGCTTCTGATCTTCAGTAGCTTCACAGTTGGGTACGTATTGCAATGTCGAAAATAAAAAAAACTAACGTAAAATAACCTACAATGTTCAAAATCCCTAAAATCTAAATACCTAATGATTGTTTCACTTATATTCAAAATACCAAAAGCTTCAAATGTCAAATAGATATGTTACTAAACTTGGAATTCCTACTTACAAAGTTCCTAAAATTGGTTTACCTTACAGTTAAATTGACCAAAATGAAAAATACCGATATAAGTACATGAGCTGTAATAGCCTAGCGGTAGAAAGCTCGACATTTCAATACGTACCCTTTTTCAATACAAAGATTCCCCCGTTGCTTAGGTATTTCAAATCATTAGGTATTTTTTTCAGTCAGTTTTTTATTTTCGACATTGCAATACGTACCCTTACAGTTTCGCAGTAACCTTCCGGGTCAACAGCACATACACCTGTATTTAATTAGTTATCCGTTCGCTTTACAGTCGACAGCATGTCTGGCTCTACACTTTGCAAAATCGCCCCTAACGTAACTGATAAGAGAGCACGTATATAAAGGATGATAGATGGCAGTCGTTAAGCCAAGTCAGAGGCCTTAGGGCGGCTTGACAACTTCTGACAGTAGACGAGCCACTAGTCTACAAGCCTCCACCAATCCGGACTTGGCCCCCGTGTGGTGGAGTATGGCCTATACCTTCCTCAGGGAAGAGACCCGTGCCCCTCGGTGGGGACATAATGGGTTGATGATGAGATATAAAGGATGATGTGCTGTCGACCGCAACCACGAGATAACGAAATTACGCAGAATCTGAAAACCGTTTCTTTAGCGTAGATAAGTAAACCATTTCCAAGAAGCTTCTTCTTCTTCTTTACGTGCCTTTCTATCGGACATCGGCAATTCATTCGGGCATCTTGCTTTTTAGGGCTGCCAGTGCAAAAATGGAACTGGTACTCTGTTTAAATTACTAGCACTAACCCGTCCTCTATCCACATCACCCGCGGTTGGCTGGAAGAAAATACTTTTTAGCATTAAGCTCGCCTTTGTGCAGATTTATTTCTGGTGCAAAAAATAATTTGAAATCAAATAATGTCGTAAGTTGTGTAGCCATGGTGTCTTGGGTCTCCCCAGGGCTGCGTTTATTACGACAAAACGATCTACATTGCGTAACCGAGTCTTCCTACTAGTTAATCTGTGGATTTATCGACTTTGCAATGTACATCGAATTGTCATAGTAAACCATGAAAATAAAAACAAATATATTTGCATGTAATAATGTAAATACTACCTACCAAACAGTTTAGGTTTTCTATGTTACAGTTTTTGTGTATTTTCTTGAATCTGTGTCTTGAAATAAATACAATTGTTATTATTATAGTATCTGTGTGTATTTGAGATAAAATAATCTTTGCAGCGAGACAGCTCTGTCTGTTTCAATATTAGTAGGATTACTAGAATTATGTAACTAATGAGACAATCAGACTGGCGTTTTCACTATTAACCTTATAAATATGGATGTTGTATTAAATCCTACAACATGTTGCACGAAAAGCCCTTTGTGGTTAATTAATATGTCTAATAACAAAGGATTTTCTCCTAAGATATTTTTAGGGACAGTGCGCCACCAACAATGTATGTCTCTGTATTGATTGTAGTTTTAACAATATTATAAATAGTATTGTTTGTGTGTCTAATGCGTAATCATGGATTAACTAAATGGTTTTTAGATAAAATTAATTACTTCAGAATAACGGTCAAGGCAAGCAGCTGTTTTTTCGTGCCACTGGCCTTAGAAATGACTGGAGTCTGGGGTTTTCAGGGGAAAGCCTTTATTAAAGAGGTAGGACGTCGTCTGAAGAGCCGTGGCTTGGACTATCGCTCTGGGGCATATTGGATGCAAAGGATCTCCCTTGCTGTGCAGCGCGGTAATGATGTCAGCGTTATTGGAACCTTTGGGTCTGATATGTCCCGGGGCGGTTTGATTGACTGATTTTATATGGTTTGTATTATGCACGTGTATGGGTATGTGTGTGTGTGATTTATTTTGATGTTTTTACGGATGTATAATTCATAGTTTTAATTTTTTACAAAACATTTCTGGCTTTCTGGCTGTAATATTTGTCCAGTTGTAAAGTGTGACTTTTTTTTAAGTATGAAAAATCTCAACACAAAAAGCTCGAGACAAAAGCGACGCCCGAGCAACAATAATATTGGGTTGCTAACTTTTATCTAGACCCAAAAAGTATTGTTGAGAATTTCCTAATTCCACTTGCAAACTAATTTCGAGCCCGCCGACTTCTTACTTAGCTGAGTGTTTGTCTTTTCTTTTCATTGAAAACTTCAGTTCTTTTAATTGTCACTATTTATTCAGTGACATAAAGTTAGTTTTACGAGACATTTTCAATGTCTAGCTAGGCGGTGTTGTCAAAGATTTAAAAATATATATATTTTTTTTATCTGTTGAACAGATAATTGATTAAGGTTCCCGAGTGCAAACGCAGCCTCGCTGGAACGACGATCTGAAGCAGATTGTTGGCTGCGGCTGGATGAGGGTGGCCGAGGTCAGCAAGAAGTGGGGAAGGCCTATGTCTAGCGATGGACGAGTACGTGCTGATTGATTGTAACAAAGACTCTTTCCGCGAATTGTCAGTAAGATAGCGCTAGCACGCGTTTGCTGTTCTTTGTTGCCGGGGTACAAAGCACACAATTTGGTTGCCGGGGTACAAGGCACACAATTTTGTAAGATATTTGTTATCGAGACGGGCGCTACGTTAAATTATGTGGTTGTTTGAATAAATGCCTTTTTATCTTTTTGTTCATAATGTGTAGAAGTTATTTATTTATCTTACATATCCAGTGAAATTTTGAGAAATGATTATTTCATCTCAAACTAATTTAATAGGTAAAATTGGCAAACAAACAATCGTTAGAGCATTCAAGTGACATTTGTCATGAACGACACCCCACTTTTACATTGTGCTCGTTTACAAACAGAACCTAAGTAGGTAATTCACTTTAACTGATGTCTACTTGTGTGGAAAACTGGCGTAAGTCATTGTTATTCCAAAAATACCATATAGCCATTACGGTCCGTGCCGCCACCATCGTCATAACGTTGGTTTTTATTACGGATATTTTATGAACACTCGTATATGCGTTAGGGCCACAAGCACTTTTAATGCCTTTATTATGCCGTTTTTGCCCTCGCTTTCGAAAAACGTCAGAAAAGACAGAAAGTTATCTCAGTCACAGATACTGACCTTAGTAAAGAAATAAATATTACTACATATTATTATTATTAAAATTCTTTATTGAAAAAGTACAAAGGCAAACTTAATGCTAACAGAATTATCTTGAAGTTAACCTTGGTGTTGCTAAACTGGAAATATATAGGGTAGTGCTTGCATAAATATAATAAACATGAACATATTACGGCAAAATGGGGAACTTGCGTCTAACTTAAATTGGAGTGACTTTGCTTTTATACCATAGAAATCATATAAAAACCTTGGAAAAATTTAAAAATTAAATAATAAAAATATTTTTTTTTTGTGTTTTCGGGGTCACTAAATAGGCGAAATATAAAGTTACTCTAATATCATTTAAATTGTTAGATTTCGTTTTGCCATTGAATTCTGATCGTTTTCTTATAAGGGTAAAAAACTATTTTACGAGATAACTCAAATATTGATAAACGCTTTATACATTATAAGCGTTACGTTAGGGAGTGACATCATAGTCTAAGGTCGATATGTGTGGCGCGTCTTAGTACCACGTGACTATATTTACTTTTCGACTGGTTATGCCAAGTGGCAGGAAGGCGCTGGATGCAGGCCGCTTCCAATCGGTCTTTTTGGAAATCCATGGAGGAGGCCTATGTCCAGCAGTGGACTTCTTGTGGCTGAATGATGATGATGATATTATAAAAAGTATTAGACGCAGAGAAAAAAAATACCACGTTTATTTATCTTTTAACATGTCCTCTCCTAATGTATTAAAACACGCAAGTTCATGCAAGTTCTCCATTAATATAGTAAATTTGAACCTGAATTTAAGAGGGTGGGAAGGAGATGATATATAGATATATTTATTTA
The DNA here is from genome assembly GCA_947310995.1 of Yponomeuta cagnagella. NCBI lineage: Eukaryota > Metazoa > Arthropoda > Insecta > Lepidoptera > Yponomeutidae > Yponomeuta > Yponomeuta cagnagella. The sequence goes on from OX371284.1 coordinate 4,079,044, forward strand.
TTGATACTTTTATTGCGCTTAAAAAAATCGTACAACGCGGCGGACTTAATGCCTACATGATACGAATATATATATAATAATACGTACTATACTTATGATGTCAACAAGAGTACGTACATAACCCTACTGAGCAGGTCATCTAAAACGCACAATGCTTAAATTAGGACAAGTTACGGTTTGGTAACTTTATGAAATGATTAAAAACTATCTATAAATATAAGAAAAGTTTTCGCGAAGTTATGTTACACAGACTGCCTCGTTGAACACGCTTGACTGCCAAAACAGAGGCCGTAGGTTCGAATCCCGCTGAAGACCGTTCTACTTAATTTACACAAAGAGCCTCAGTCTGGGTGTTTTTCCATGTGTGTGATGTCTGGTTACCATCTTCTTCTTCTTAAAGTGCCTCTCCATCACTGGAGGTTTGCAGTCAGCTCTTTGCAACGGTCTCTGCTCAGTGTAATTCTGAACAGTTCCCCCGCGGTTTTAACACCAGGCCACTGCTTTATGTTCCAACAATAAACACAGTAAGGGTATATTTTCTTTCACAACTGATCATCATCATCATCATCATCATCATCATCATCATCAGCCTATGCTTCTCCACTGCTGGACATAGGCCTCTCCTATTGCACGCCACTGAGCACGGTTCTCGGCTATTCTCATCCAGCTCTTGCCAGCCGTCCTGCGAAGATCATCGCTCCACCGAGTCTGAGGACGTCCTACACTACGTTTACCGATCCGCGGTCTCCACCATATGTCATGACGGGTAGGACGCACTGATTAAAGACTTTCGTCTTGAGACTCTGTGGGATTGGCGATGTGAAGACTCGACGTAGTTTCCCATACGCTGCCCAGCCCAGCCGTATTCTTCTATTGGCCTCTTTCTCGAAGTTGTTTTTACCCAACTGCATGGTTTGCCCGAGGTAAACATACTCCTTAACAACTTCGAGAATACTGCCTTGAACTGCAATTGGCTCCGGACTGATGTGTTCATTGAACATAACCTTGGTTTCAATGAACACAACCGTTGGTCACAACTGATAAATACCCTTATTGGTTACTAGTAGGTTCCAGTAACCTATAATGGAAATATCTCGGTTTTGAAAAAACCGAGTCCATTATGTACCGTGTTTATTTTTGGGACAGCCGAAGTGACTGTGTTGGGTGAAGCCCATTCGGACTTGAGTAGCAGACGGTGTTCGCGTTGGTATATTCGCGATTTCTGTCAATGGTTTTTTTTGCGTATGGACGGAAGCCGAATGAATTTAAATATACGTTGTTTATGTATAATAATAATATAGGTGTAATATAAGTAAATAATATATAGAGATAGAGCGCACCGCCAACAAACTGCTACGCATTTTGGCGAAATTGTGTATTAAGGTTTATTAAGGTTTTTATTTTTTTGAATTAAAAAAAAAAAATGTTCGGAAATCCCTTCGTATATTTTCCGTCGAGCAAAAGATGTGTTAACCCAAGTATTCCGGTTTTGTTTTGTCCAAACGACTTAACGACTTATGGTCTGAGGGACGATCGGAGCATAGCTTCTATGTTTTCCTTTTGTGGCTACCATGCCTTATTACCGCAGCTTTCCACCTGGGTGGCGCGAAAATGAGAAATCTCCACTCGAAACGTTTATTTGAAGAGTCAATTTGCATTTTTCATTGTGATATTTTGGGGTGGCTTGCGTAAGCAAAGGTCCTGATTGAAATTATGAAATGCAAAGTAGAGATGAAGCATTACGCCTGTACCCTGAACGGGTGGGCAGAGAACAGGGTTTGCCTCTTTTGCTTCATCAATTCTGTTAGTCGTTGCATAATATTTTTCATCTTACCCTCTGCTAATACATCCCCGCTCGCCATACATCATCATTTTAGGGTTCCGTAGTCAACAAAAAACCCGTATAGTTTCGCTATTTGTCCGTCCGTCTGTCTGTACTAGAACAGTGTTTGGCTGATATAATTAGGGTGTCCCAAGTTTTCTAGTAGCAATACCACTCGCTAACGGTGAAGGAAAACATCGTGAGGAAACCTGAGTGTCTGAGCTATTCACATACGCGTGATAATTAAGCCCATACTCTCTCTCTGAGAGAAGGCCTGTGCCCTACAGTGGGACGTATATAGGCTGCTTATATATAATCTCCTGTACAAAGCAAGGTTATGTAAAATACGAAGAAGAACAAATAAAATTAACGCGGTCATCTGAAAGAAAGAAAGAAAAATTAATTTATTACCGACACAATACTCATAATACATAATTATCACAGCACAAAATAAAACATTTAACAGGAAACGCAAAAAAATGTAATAAGTAAATTTATTCAATTGCATGGTAATTATTTTCTATTTGCGTAAAAAGACGTTTTCGCTTTCATGGACATTATTTTCTAAGAACGACCGCTCATTCAGTTATTTTTAGAGCATTGAATTACATTAGTTCTTGACCTGTCGATGACACTCATAGCCAGGTACAGGGTCCTTTTTCACTTGACCTAAATTGCCTAGAAATTATTTTTAATCTTACGACGGTTCAATCACCGGCCTGTTGATTTTGTACCGCGAATCCATGTCATTCCTGAAATGTATTTATTAAGCAGCGTCAACATAGAAACGAATACACTAAATATGTAGTAACAAATTCTGTGTCTAAATTTCTTATATCCGTCCTAGTTACAGGCATCCGCAACATTTGCAGAAATAAAAATAAAAATTTGTTTACAGGCAACAACTTAGAAACTAAAGCAACTAGAAACTCATTTTAAACTGAAGAACTAATTTAGTGTAATTGACTCAGCCGGTCCATCAAGGTAACAGCGGCAGATAAACCTTTTGTGGTTTTCGCTCGCTGGTAGAATAAGATATTTAATTTAACTTTGTGCCTATATGAAACTAAATAAAAAAAAGAAATGCCAATGTCTAAAAGACCATGCATGCCAATCTATGTTTTGAGGGACGGGCGATTTTGTTCACGAAAACCCTGAGCGAATCATCATTGGAAATGTAAATTTAGGTTTATTGTTGCTAAATAGGGATTAATTAAACACAGGACAGCATTTTTATTTTTTTCCGTATCTACGGGGCGACGTTTTGTAAAAGGCAATTCCTTTTTATTAAACTCCTTTGCCCACCAGTTGGACACAATCATGGCGTTGAATTTTAGTTTTAATTTTACTATTGCTACTACCTTTACAAATGTCTAAGGGTATCGTCACTTAAACACGAACGGTTTAAAAACACGATTACTTAAAAAAACTTTTTAGAGGAATTGAAATTTTTTTTTTTTGTCTTTTTTTCTTGTATTTTTTTATGTTTTACAATGTTTTAAAAATACACACTTCATCAGTTTATTGCTTCGTTAAGCCAAATTGTGTATGGTAAAGGGAAAGACGTAACCACAGATTATTTAAACTACCTTTGAGGCACTCCTCCTTTGGGGGAGTCGTGTTTTTATAAATAAGGACGAAAGCCACTGGAACATGCGAACTCACGATTATTCAAACTAAACTTGCGCCAAACTCTTCATTGAATAGAAAATGGTGTTATAGTTCATCTTCTTCAAAGAAGTAGTTCACAGTTCTCGTTTCGTTTGCGAATGACAATCATCGAATGAGTTCAGTTCTTAGTAGGGTCACATTTAACGTTTCATTCGTAAAGAGTTGTTGAATCAATGACTAACATATATAGTCGAAGATTATAAATTAAATTGTCATTGTGATCTTCGTCTACTACGAGCGAGAGAGCGACCAACGGCGAGAGTGAAAAAGTCCATGAATTAAATAATTTTGGTTCATAATGCAATGAATTGAATGATTATGATACGTGAGGTGTGAACTATTAAGGTAAAGGAGATACAATAAGCTAAGTAGTGCAGGAATGAGTTGTTTTACGAACTGAAGTTACGAATTTGAAGGACAAACTTCACGCATGACAGCCAGGGGTGTACAACCCCTGATATAATATTGTAATTGTAAAACAAGACAATCACTTGTCTTGGTCCCAGCCCTGAGCTATGGTAATCAGGCAAATACGTCAAAAACATGGAAATACACTTAGACTGAGGCCATTAGTACAAGAGCGGCGCCCATTGCGAATCAAATCCACGACCTCCGGCAGCATGGTAATCAGACATGACAACGTTAGACCATTGAAGCGCTCAATTGGCGTAATTGGAAAGTATTTCACGAATTATTCCCCACGTATGTTTATAATTACAGAATTAACAAAATCCCACTCTGGGACCAACTTTCTGCCAAGTTTTCGGAAATTAATTAGGTTTTACGATTTTCGTTCGAGTTTTCTGAGCAAACAACATTTGCCGCCATTGTTTGTTTTCGAAATGTTTTGCCGAGCAAGGAAATTAACCATGATTAGCTGATAATTATAAAGGGTTATTTTTAAAATGTGCAACTCTTGGGACTCCCCAATTAGAGTTTGTGTGATACAGCCACTTTTGTACTAAGTATGAGTTTTTTTCTCAGATTGATATTTTTGATGATGATGAAGATGATGAAATGACTGAGTGCAAGATAAGGATTAGAGGTGAAAGGGTGGAACAAGTGACAGAATTTGTCTATTTGGGGAGCCTCATTACCAGGGATGGCAAGTGTGAAGGTGATATAGAAAGAAGAGTAAAAGCAGGAAATTGTGTAAACGGTGCATTGCACTCCTTTACGAGTGGCCAAAATATCTCCAAAAGAGCTAGATTGGCTATTTATAATGGAGTGCTGGTCCCAACACTTATGTATGCTAGCGAGACTTGGGTATGGCAAAAGAAGCAAGAAAGTAGGATTAATGCAGTAGAAATTTGCTCCTTGAGAAGTATGTCTGGTGTTACTTTGAATGACAGAATACGCAATAGTGTGATTAGAGAACGTTGTGGACTGAAAGAGGATGTAGTGACAAGAATTGAGAAAGGAATGTTGCGTTGGTTTGGACATGTGGAGAGGATGAAGGAAGAAAGATTGACAAAACAAATATATCGAGCGAATGTGGATGGAAGGGCCGGTAAGGGACGACCCAGACGGACATACTTCGACCAAATAGGGGATGTATTAACAAAGGGCAAGATAAAAAGTACCCGAAACCGGCGTGCGTGCATGCAACGACTAATTAATGTTGAGGAAGCGAAAGGGATCTGTCAGGATCGTAGCAAGTGGCAGTCCCTGGTCTCTGTCTACCCCTCTGGGATACAGGCGTGAGTTTATGTTATGTTACGTTACGTTACGTTACGTTACGTTACGTTACGTTACGTTACGTTACGTTACGTTACGTTATGTTATGTTATGTTATGTTTATTGATATTTTTTTAAATGTCAGGGCTTACATGTTGTATAGGTTTACTGGAAGAAATCCTTACAGATATAAGCGCCTTTGTAAATGTTATTTGTTTTGTATTGTCCTGTTAAATGTTTCGTGTGAAATAAAGTGTAATTAATAATTAAATAATAACCTTAATATTTAAAACCGCAACAAACCATTTACATCGCACTACTATGTATGTATCGCGCTCTGCCAATGTTTGACGTCCGCCATTTTATTTTTACTTGCTACCTTGGGCACCACGAAGGCTGTAACTTTGTAACTGAGTACGTGGCGTCTACAATTAATTATTTATACATCGTTGAGTAGAAAAAAGTAGCCATTACTCAGAATCGTCTTGACTCGTGCCGTTAGATGGCATCAGTGCTGCGAACACACTGCGCAGTTTGAACTAAACATTTACGCTCAGTTATAAACGTTTCACGTTAAAACTACGGCCGTGTAGCTCGACACTGCCTTACCCGCCTTTTTAGGGTTCCGTACCCGAAGAGTGCCAAACGAGACCCTATAATAAGACTTCTCTGTCCATCTGTCTGTCTGGCTGCCTGTCACCAGGCTGTACCTCATGAACCGTGATAGCTAAGCAAATGATGTATTTCTGTTGCCGCTATAACAACAAATACTAAAAGCAGAATAAAGTTAATATTTAAGGGGGCCTTCCATACAACGTTAGACGCTTGAAATATTCACAGAATATGTAGTTCTATATTCGCTTCAAAAATAAATAATTAAATACAAAAAAAACCGACTTCGAAACACTACAGCACTAAAAAGCTAGAAATAATTGAAATAATTAGAAGTATTTATACATGTAGATATTGTAGAAGTATAATTTGGAGCCGGTGCCAAAATATATGTGCTGGTCTTGAAACTGGGCACCGACTACAAATTATACTTCTACAATACTTATCCCCGTTAGGGCTTATTTACTGCTGTCCATTGAAGAGTTCCGTTCTCCATCTCTGAAAGTCTCCATCAGAACTTCGTTATACCTGTTCGAACAAAAAAAGAATTGTCGAAATCGGTTAAGATTTGACGGAAATATGGAGGAACATAGCCAAAAAAAATATATATGTACGCGTCGAATTGATAACCTCCTCCTTTTTTGAAGTTGGTTAAAAAATAAAATAAATATTTAAGGTGGGCTCCCATACAACAAACTTGATTTTTTGCAGTTTTTTCTCGATCTCTGTGTCTAATGTTGTATAGATAACGATACGGAACCCTTCGTGCGCGAGTCCGACTCGCACTTGGCCGGTTTGTTTAAAACTATTTTTTAAAGTCAAAGCGGAACACAAGCGAAAATCGGGTCAGTCAGGGGCAACGGTTCTCCCAGCGCTCTCTCTCCTGGGAACCGCAAATATGTCTACCGCGTAACATACCGGTATTGTCTCGCGCATATAAATATTGTAAAGTCTTGAAAAACCTATTTTTATTCTAAGGCTACTTAGGCGCTCTCGGAAACCAATAGGGTTTATTGGTTTTTCTTCTTTCGTTTTAAAAGCGTCAACTCCTTAGACATCTTGTTCCCAAATCCACGCCACTGCAGTTGCGCTGGATGAAGCCTCCATGAGATCTCGCAAGCTGCACCTTAGAGCTTCAGGGAAGACATAAAAATGCGATGTTGTGTGTGCAGCTTCTCGAAACGACACGAAATATCTGCATCTTCAGGCAGAATCCACCATCTATCTGTTACCTATGAACGGTACCATTATACACACATCTCACAGCCGGGCCCAAGCGTTCCGGTGGACGTTACATTCCAACCCTCTTCGCTCTATTTTTTTGCGCCCACGCCAGCCTCAAACATTTTTAGGACCATTTTCTTTTACCGAGATCAATTTTGTTTGTTAATTAAATAATTAAAATTAAAAACTGTACTGTAATGAAATTTCTTCCAGCCAGCCTAAGAGAGGTTCTGAATGATAAAACAGAGCGGAAAAGGCAAATAAAGCTCAATAATTAGAGAAAAAAAACTAAAAATCACCTATTCATTCTATCACTTATTTTAATTTTACTTACTAACTTTATTTATAACAAAACTATTGTGTACTGTAGTGTGTTATTGGGTTTATTGGTGCGACGGCGGCTCTGTAATGCCTCGAGCTTCAGCTTGATAACAATGAGCGGTGGAGCGCAGGATCGTATCCAGGGGATTTCGGGCACTCCGACCTAACCTGCATGAGTTTCGGGTACGGACAGACCTACTTTAAAAAAGAGGGTATATTTTTTTCGCTTGCAATAAAGGACACTATAGAGTAGGGTAGGTTTTGGATGAAACTTTTGCGGAGTCATTCCTGCAGTCATTTATTTTCATTAAATTAAAATTTTAATAAATTTGATGATAGTAGTTCTTAGACCTATAAAATGTTAACTGTTATACTTTTTATTAGTCGTAAAAGAACTAGGCATATAGCATACATAAACTCACGCCTGTATTCCAGAGGGTTAGGCAGAGACAAGGGACTGCCACGATCCAGACAGATCATTTTCACTTATAAGGCTTTAGGTTTTATTAAGGTTTAACATTTATTTCAGACGATTGAATCAACTTCCAGTGAAATCTTCTATAATCACTAGATATAGAAGATGTGTGCGTGTTATTTTATACGTAATATCCTGTCTTAAATTTTGTGGGCAACAAAGTGTACCTAATAAGTAAATATCCTGGCTACGTGCCTGGTATATCGAGATTTCTTCAGCGTGACGTGGCGGGAATAACCCCTAGAGGCTTATAGACGTCCTCGATCACTCCGTTCTCGCTGTTTTTTTTCGGAGTAGCGTTTATGTGTCGTTAGCTCGGGTAATTGTTTCGGTTTTTACGGAAAAGAAGGGAGACCTTTAACTTGTCACAGAGTGAACAAGCAAACAAACAAAATACACGCACGGAAAGTAGACAACAAAAAAAAAAAAAACAAACAATGGAGATGAGTACATGTGAGGTACATAGAATCAAAAGCAGCCGGGTACCATGCAATATAATGTAGTATAATGTGTGATTAATTAAGTAATTAAGCCCTTACTCTCTCTCTCTCTCTGAAAGAAGGCATGTGCCCTGCAGTGGGACGTAAATAGGATACATAAGAAAAATGTATAATGTATGGCACCCAGCCGCCTACGACTCTAATTGAAATGGAATTAAATTTACGGCAACTGAGAATAACATGATAAAAAGAAATTATTCTTTTTGATAAGTTTCTTTCTAGTTCTAAGTACGATAAAACCTCGATTTGTGTTCTCTAAACGTATTGGTAAAGTTTCATTTCAATCCAGCACGTCGTTTGTAAATAAAAACCAAACTACGTTTGTATGGGAATTCCTTGCAAGCAACAGGTTTAATTTTTTTTTATCATTTCTTTACCATGTGGTATCGCCTGCTTAGTAGTTAATGCTTAGCAATCGGGTTGTTAGTAATTTTTATGATGGAATTTCACTCGTAGTATAACTGTGTCATCTGAAAACGCACAATCTGATTAATGGAATTAATGACAGCAATGTCGCACGTAATTACCAACTTTAACTTTTGAGACAGTTCTTAACAAGCCTGATATAAAGTTGAAAATGTATTCATTTTTAAGTACTTCACCGTCCAGACGAGTTATACCATCGCACGAGGATTATTCTGGTGATCTATTATAGTGGACTAAAACTATCTTGGGCTATGCTCGGTGTTTCTCTGAATGATCGAATTCGAAACGAGGTGATCCGACAGAGAACCAAAGTCACCGACATAGCCAACCGAATTAGCATGCTGAAGTGGCAGTGGGCCGGCCATATCATCTGAAGAACTGATAACCGATGGGGTAGACGAGTTCTTGAGTGGAGACCGCGGATCGGTAAACGTAGTGTAGGACGTCCTCAGACTCGGTGGAGCGATGATGATGAGGGCGGCTGGCAAGAGCTGGATGAGAGCAGTCGAGGACCGTGCTCAGTGGCGTGCAATAGGAGAGGCCTATGTCCAGCAGTGGACAAGCATAGGCTCATGATGATGATGATGATGATGATGATGATGATGATGATGATGAAAACTATCAGATCGGGGATCACCAGGTCACCTTGGTGTGGTGTGGCTAAAGTAGAGCACTTAACAGAAACTCAGGGCTTTATTCTGGAAATACAACTTCGAAGGTAGCTACTTCCATCAATCGTTGTGGATGTGTCGATTAGTCAGTACCTACCGACTATTTGCAATTACAAATTAATAAAATCCCTTGTTTCCGTCCTTCTGTCTGTCTTTCCGTCCGTCTGTCCAGACTTTTTATTCTCAGTACCGAATAAAGCTATTGTTTGGTATCACTTTATTGCGTATAAAAAAATCCATAGGTTGCTAGTAAAATTATATTCAGTATTAAAACCGAGTACGTTAGCGATATCAAAAAATTCTAAAATTAAAATTAAATTTACTCTGGTTTACATAAGCATGAGCTAGAGGGATGGTGCAATCATCTTTTGCGAGCGACGTTTCAGCGTTCCAGCGTCCCAATTTTAAAACGCCTTAAGGGTTTAATAATAATAACTTCCACACAATACAATCACTTGACCTGATCCCAAACTAGGATACCCTGTGCTATGGTAACCAAGCAAGGACGTCAACAACATGAAAATACACCCAGACTGAGGCCATTTGTACAAATGCACGGCGTCTTTAAGTAGCTAAGCTCCTAAAAAATTCAAGCTTCCGTATTAACGAAATCAAAATATATGACATAATAAAATGATAAACAGATAGGTAGCGATGATAGATAGCATTGGCGCAAGCCAGCCTCAGAATTACATCGTCGACTTTTCCAGTCCCCACCCAATCTTAAAGGTCCGTTGTCTAGGTCCCTTCCTTTTGATGTTCATGATCACATTTTCTTCGAAACGTTTCCTTAAATTGATACTGTGGAAAAATTACGCCGCACATTCTCCTCGGGATGGGTAAAAAGCTTTTTCACGGCTTAAATATTTATTTTATCTTAATTTAATTGTTTATATCAAAGTCAAAGTCAAAAATTTTTATGCACTTTAAAAACAAAATGTTTACTTAATGAACGTCAAAGCTGTTAGTTTCACAATTAATAGATTATGCGGAAAAGAAGCTAACAAAGAAACTCCACATTTATTCTTTTCAAAACAGGTTTGCTTAATTAACAGAGTTTTCAACTTAAAGTTACACTACACTAGATACAATCGTTCCTGTTAAGATTATTTAAATACCAGACATCCTTGTCTTCCAAATAATCCTTAATGTTATAATAGGCTTTTTTGCACACAGTATGCTTAATACATTTTTTAAACCGCGTCGGTGGTAACTCTAATATATCTTGATATCTGAAGCTAATATAAAACTAAATATTCTGTGAATATGTCAAGCATCTACCCGTTGCCGTTATTAATATCGACCAAAAAACGACAAATAAATTACGTTTGTTGTATGGGAGCCCCCTTAAATATTTATTATATTCTGTTTTTAGTATTTGTTCTTTATAGCGGCAACAGAAATACATCGTATGTGAAAATGTCAACTGCCTAGCTATCACGGTTCATGAGATACAGCCTGGTGACAGACAGACAGACGGACAGTGAATTCTTAGTAATAGGGGCCCGTATGGTTTCCTACGGGTACGGAAACCTAAAAATTATATCTTCGTTCAATTAATCCCGCACAGTTAAACACTGTAAGACTCAAATATACTTAGGTCGGCTTGCGCTAACGCTCAGATGGCGTTGGCGCAAGCCAACCCTTTATTTACCAAGGAACATATTTATTCTCTTTAGATGTTTCTTAAGCGGAGGTAGACTAGTGGGTAGAACATTGGATTCGGAAGCGGGAGACCGAGGTTCGATTCCCAGTGCGGGCATTCACCTATGACTTTTCTTTCTAAGTTATGTACATTTGTGAAGTTATAATAGCAATACCACTCGCTAACCGTGAAGGAAAAAATCGTGAGGAAACCTGGGTGTCTGAGCTATTCACATACCTCAGCGCTTGAAATCGCCAATCTGCGGTGGGCACGCGTGGTGATTAAGCCCATACCCTCTCTCTGAGAGAAGACCTGTGCCCTACAGTGGGACGTACATAGGTTGCTTATGAGATCTTTCTTGTTATAAGTTTTATTAAAATATTATCATGTTCTTACAAAGTTGCCCGTATCTTAACTAAGCGCCATCGGATTGCGTACAGTCGACAGCAGGTCAACCTTTACATATTTGTTGCAAAACTATCGTAAATGAGGAGAGTGCACGGATGAAAAGTTGATGTGTTGTCAACTGCACCTGCTACTAAAGTTTGTAACCTTTGACCCAATAAAGAACTTGCACCAAAAAATGTTTTATCTCACCGGAGAGGCCATCTTAAAAGAAGGGTTAATGAAGTTAATATTTATCTATTTACAATTAATACTTTTTATAATACAACCTATCAACAAGTCCTCACGTGGTACAAAAATTGAATATTTGAGTTACCACGTAAAATAATATTATTTTTATGAATTTATGCATGCATGCATAAGTAGTCTATATACGTCCCGCTGCAGGGCACAGGCCTTCTCTCAGGGAGAGAGTATGGGCTTAATCACCACGCGTGCCCACCGCGGATTGGCGATTTCAACCGCTGAGGCATGTGAATAGCTCAGACACCCAGGTTTCCTCACGATGTTTTCCTTCACCGTTAGCGAGTGGTATTGCTACTATAACTTCACAAATATACATAACTTAGAAAACCAAGTCAAAGATACATGCCCGCACCGGGGATCGAACCTGGGTCTTCCACTTCCGAGTCCGAGGTTCTGCCCACTAGGCTACCACAACATATACTATGAATTTATCCCTAACCTTGTTAGAAAACGTTTAGATTTCAATGAAAAAACTAGACCAATATGTTTTTATTATTAGAGTTACCCGATTTTCCGCATTTTTCGAGACCCCGAAAAACCCCAAAAAATATTCGTCCGGTTTTGTTTCGAGGTTTTCTATGTCATTCACGGTACAAAAGCAATGTCATTCCAATCTAAGTTTGACAAAAGTTCCCCATTGATGCGTCGACCTAGGGAAAAAAACTCATTTCCGGTACCATAAACTTACCAAGGACGGGGAAATTACGTCACGAAGACTTCAATCACGTGCAAAGCTCGCTAATGTGAACGCAGCAAAATGAGTGACAGGAGGGAAGGGCTAACGACGAATACACTGTCACTACCTTTTGCCTCATTTTACGTCGTCACTAGTTAAGCCTTAATTTGTTTTTAGTTTTTTTTAAGGGGCAATAAATACTTTTTTATCGTTATCTTTAAATCCACCCTCCCTACGTGCACCCCGATAGCTACATTTTCAAATTATAATCTTTGTACATGTTCCTGTAAGACTATGTAAATATTTATCTTCATGCAAGTATTTGTGCTATAAGTATGTACTTAATTATCATATCTTGTTGCATCAGGAAATCACAGTAAATATAAGATTCGATTTAGTTTTGGCATGTTTTGATTACCTATGCGCATGTCTTGCCAAGACTTGACCCTGGCAGAAATAGTCGACATCGGCTGGTTGCCATTACACCAAAAATTTAATTACTTATAGGTGCGTATGGCTACTACGCTGACGTTGAAGGAAAAAATCGTGAGGAAACCCGCGGATTGCTTGGGTCCGCACGTATTGACTTGTCTTTCCTGTGGGCTAGGCCAACTAAGCTGTTAGGATGGTATAGGTTCTGGGCAAGCCCAATCGATCTACAACAATGTCCCAGGCACTGCAGCGTCCTAGTGGTCCCTTCACCCATCTAGTGTGAGTGGAGGTGCCACTGGACGCTGTATAAATCATCTTATTACGTAGATGCCAAGGCCAAATATTTTTTTTATTTATTTATAGGTACGTAAGGTTTTATCTGACTGACACTGACATCTGCCACACGTCGGGCTATGTTTACAGAGATCGCTATGAAGATCGATATGAAGTCTACCGGTGCTTACGTACTTCTAAGTCGCTATAAGCGTTAAAAAGTTATGGTGGAATAAAGAGCCGTGAAAACAAATGTTTGACGTGCAATAAAGAATACTATTGTTTGTCTGGCCAGTCGCGTACCTAAATATCTATAAAACAAAAGTTTTTGTAACTGTAGCGGAATGTTGTCAATTGTTTGTATAAGTTTCTAAAATGGTTTTGAAAAGTTCACTTCGTAAAATTTACTGTTAGTATTATGGTCAATAAAGGCTTTCTCGAACTATAAAAATATGAGCTATGACGATTGAAATGTTCGGCTATATTACCAAGGCCGAACTTATAATAAAACTGCAATTTAGTTTTATTTATTTATTTATTCAGTTCGGAAAATCATCAGCTTAAACTTATAATCATAAGCAGCCTATATACTTGTAGAGCACAGGCCTTCTCTCAGGGAGAGAGTATGGGCTTAGTCACCACGCGTGCCCACCGCGGATTGGCGATTTCAAGCGCTGAGGTATGAAAATAGCTCAGATACTCATGTTTCTGCACGATGTTTTCCTTCACGATGTTTTCCTTCACCGTTAGCGAGTGGATTTGCTACTAAAACTTAGCAAATGTACATAACTTACAAAACAAAGTCATAGGTACATGCCCGCACTGGGATTCAAACCTGGGTCTCCCGCTTCCGAATCCAATGTTCTACCCACTAGGCTACCCCTGCCTGCTGTCAAGCTTATGATACAACAATGTAATTTAGGCCAACTTGTATCACTTTCTTAAATGTGGCTTAATCGGTATTTAACTAAGATTCTTTATACAAAAGTGATTTAAACGGCGACTTAAGTGACATCTAAGAAGTCGGCCTTTATCTCCAAAAGTTAATAACAGATTCTCCCCAGTAGCAATACATTAAAAAACACGCGCAAAACACGTGGACACTCGCTAATTTATGCAATGGCGTAGAAACCACAAAAAAAAACGGCCAAGTGCGAGTCGGACTCGCGCATGAAGGGTTCCGTACTGTAGTGCTCTATTTATTACAATCCATTGAACGGCATTCTCACGTGCCCTCAGTGTGCACGGAGTTTCGCCGTGAAGATAGGCTACACAAGCCATCTTCGAGCGCACCAGCGCCACATCACTGATTAGGGGTCAAAGTGGTCGCCATGGCCGAAACCGGTCGGAACAATCATCATCATTACAATCCGGATTAAAGGGCAAATATTACTTTAATTATACTCTTTTTCATCGATTCCCTAGCCTAGCCTCCACCAAAATGTAGTGCTCTATTTATTAAAATCCGGATTTTAATAAGTAGAGTATTACAGTACCATTATCTATACAACATTTGAATATTTCAAGCGTCTACCTGTTGCCATTATTAATATCGAGCAGAAAACTGCCAAAAAATCTCGTTTGTTGTATGGGAGCCCCCCTCAACTATTTATTTTATTCTGCATTTGTTGTTATAGAAATACAGAAATACATCATCTGTGAAAATTTCAACTAACTATCACGGTTCTTGAGATACAGCCTAGTGACAGACGGACGGACAGCGGAGTCTTAGTAATAAGGTCCCTTACCCTTTAGGTACGGAACCCTAAAAAGTAACAAAACATGGCACGAGATTAGATCTCATACAAAAAATATGGCAAACTCATAAGTCACACGTAATCTGTAGAATTCTAAATGACCCGATCGGACCACCATAACATTGGTTTTTAATTGTTCTTTTCAAGGTTATAATCTGACAGGTTAAAGTCGGTACCTTTGTGATGAACTTGAGCAAATCAAGTTTATCGTGCGACTCCAAACAAAAACTTGCATGCTCATTTGCCCTCTTGTTTATTTTTTGTTTTAGATGTTTGATACATCTTTCATGTTTATTACCTAACCTAAAATTAAGTATTTAACTACTCCTGATGTTTTCTGCCATGCATTCAATATTTGGCTATCAACCGTTCTTTGAAGCATTTTACAGCGAGCTTTCCATATAAATCCGCTTATAAATTAATTGGTAAGCTGTGGACAACTGTTATTGGCCTTATTTTTAGTAATTAGTTAATAAGTAATTATAATCAGATTACGCTGTTGTTGTTCCTAATAAAGTAAAATAAATATAATATAATATAGCTATAATTTATATAATATAGCTACAAAAACAGAGGTCGTGGGTTCGATTCCCACGGGGGGCGTACATTTGTAAAAATGGCCTCATAAGCAGCCTATATACGTCCCACTGTAGGGCACAGGCCTTCTTTCAGCTAGAGAGTATGGGCTCAATCACCACGCGTGCCCACCGCGGATTGGCGATTTCAAGGGCTGAGGTATATGAATAGCTCAGACACTCAGGTTTCCTCACGATGTTTTCCTTCACAGTTAGTGAGTGGTATTGAAAACAAAGTCATAGGTACATGCCCGCACTGGGAATCGAACCTGGGTCTCCCGCTTCCGAGTCCAATGTTCTACCCACTAGGCTATCACCGCTCTCTGGTCTGGGTGTATTTTCATGTTTGTGATGTCCTTGCCTGGTTACCATAGCACATGGCATCCTAGTTTAAGGCAATATTACTCAATACTCAAAACTCGCAAAGAAACACAGCAAATTACTACCGAAAATCCACTCCACTGTCTTCATCCATTGATTCACTTTCTCTCTACATTGAACTCTCTCTCCAAATTTCAAAATAATATTTCTTATTCTTCTCTCCTCAAACCTCCGTAGCAATCCGTCCCTCTCTGCGAACTACATGAACAAAACAAACTTGCAAATGAATGTGCCGTAAGGAAAACAGAGGCCAATGATGCGGGAACGTTTTGCTCCGACAGGACCTCTACTTTTGAAGACAATGTTGCCGTATTACATTTCATTTGTGTGCGTTCATATCAGAAATAAAATATTTTCATTTTACTTCATAATATGAAGCAAAGCCGTTGCTGAACTAAAAAAATGAATTATTTATACTAGCTGAGCTGGCAAACGTTGTTTTGCCATATTAATTAGCCTACCACCTATTCACAGACCTACCAAATATACACAAAAAAAGATCATAAAAATAGGTGAATCCGTTTCGGAGGAGTTCGATAACAAACACTGTGACACGAGATTTTCATATATTAGATTAATCAACTAGCTTAAAAATACAATTTTCCGATTCTTTACTTAATTTCCGTCATATTTTCGGAGTACAATGTTGCCACGACGACGTTGAGAGTAGAGGAGCAGGCTTGTTTATGAACACCGAATAGTAAACAACATTTGTATGTGAGTGCCAGTTCAATTCTGCAGGCAATCCTGGAAATAGCTCGAATAAACTAGAAAATAAGCCGGAGAATAAATGTTGAGAGATCCTACGCGGATCGTAGCATGTGGGTGACGAGACGTTCAAATCATGGCGATGCTTCCAAAACTCGTGAAATTGACAGCACAGCAAATTTTGCGTATTTGACGCGGGTTATCCGTTCAGTTGAAACTGAAATGCAGAGGTCGAGCTGATGTCGACTATACACAATACACTACTAGACTCTTTTAAAAAACCTATTTAGAGGCTTAAAGTTTCACCCATGCCGGGACTTGAACCCGCCACCTCTGGCTAACCGTGGGCAAAGTACTACAATACAGTAATACAGAGAAGTTTGTAAAGAGGCTCCAAATTTCACTGATGCCTGCACTTGCCCATTAGCTCAGTTGGGAGAGCGCTGGCACGGTTAGCCAGAGGTCGCGGGTTCAAGTCCGGGCAGGGGTGGAATTTTTAGCTTCTAAATAGGTTTTTAAAATTTACGTTCTGTTTGTGGAATATCAGTGGACAATGGCATGGGTGGAATTTTTAGCTTCTAAATGGGTTTTTAAAATTGTCCTCAGCACGGGTTAGTGCAACAAAAAGTTGACGTCAAACATTTTTTTTATTTCCGATTTCAATAAATTAAAGTTCCACATAATAAGCCTGCTGTGCGCCCCACAGGAATGTATAAATCATTCTACTTATAGCAACACTATTTTAGTTCAACGATTAATGATGAAAACATATTTTTCTATCTTACAAGTAAAATAGAAGAGGTTTATCGTTATCTTGGCAAGTGGCAATCACTGGTATCTGCCTGGCTCTTCGGCACACAGGCGTGAATTTATGTATGTCATTATCATCAGCCATTTGACGCCTACAGTAGGACATCGGACTCCCTCATGGTTTTCTTAGCTTCCCGATCTTTTGTCGCCCGCATCCAGCAACTCCCTGCCTACGTAACCAGGTTTTGGGACCATCTAGTGACGGGTCTGCCCAGGCTGCGTCATCCGGTCCGCGGTCGCCACTTCAGAACTTTTCCGCCCCAACGGCCATCAGTTCTACGAGCTATGTGCCCAGCCCACTGCCACTTAAACTGAGCAATTCTTGGAGCTATATTAGTAACTCGGGTTCTTCTGCGGATCTCCTCATTCCAGATTCGATCAGGCAGTGAAACTCTTAACATAGCTCTTCTCAAAGCTCCATTATGTATGTCATCATAAGCAGCCTATATACGTCCCACTGTAGGGCACAGGCCTTCTCTCAGAGGGAGTATGGGCTTAATCACCACGCTTGCCCACCGCGTGGGCGTATCCAATGCTCCATTATGTATGTAAATACAACAAATAACAAATTAACTTAAAAATCCCTACATCCTACATGCATAAACTCACACCTGAAACCCAGGTAGGTATACCACTTGACAGACCTCTTTCACTCGGGAAGATTTATTAGTCGTGGCATGCACGCACAGTTTCGGTCCATTGTCTCTATTCTCTATTCTCTCGCTTTCCGAAATAAATGCAAACTTCAATTTATTAAGTCGACTTACGTTTGCCTTTGGCGGCGTTAGTTAATCAAGTTTACTGGAAGTTTCATGAGCACTAAACATTATTAACTTAAGTTCTAAGCTTGGCCGGACGTTCCCAACATAATCACAGGTAAGTGACTCCGGAACTAAGTTAATAATCAGGATTTCCCTTATATAAATTGTGGTAAGGCCAGTTACTAAGTCTTCATCTTTCAGTCCAATCCATCCTAAGGTTTTCTGGAAAGATCGCTTTTAGCGATAAGGCCGTCAGTTGTATACTATCTATCTTATATATTTGAGAACGTTTACATATTTTTTATTATGTAATCTAATCTGACTTTATTGGAACCGTAATAGATAGCCAGTTAAAATTTTCACAGAATATGTGTTCATCATCAACCCATTATGTCCCCACCGAGGGGCACGGGTCTCTTCCCTGAGGAAGGTATAGGCCATACTCCACCACGGGGGCCAAGTCCGGATTGGTGGAGGCTTGTAGACTAGTGGCTCGTCTACTGTCAGAAGTTGTCAAGCCGCCCTAAGGCCTCTGACTTGGCTTAACGACTGCCATCTATCGACGGCAGCCGGCACCAACAGCTTAACGTGCCTTGCGAAGCACGGAACCGCTCGGAAAAATGCCACTAGCGTTAGGCGTAGGCGGTGACCCATCCATGCACTGAACGCACCCTATGTTGCTTAACCTTCGTGATCGTTTAAGATCACTCAGGCAGCCGGGGCTACGAGCGATTCTATTCTGCGAATGTGTTATTACGGCGGATTACAAAACAATAAAATTTAAAACCATACAAAAAACTTATTTTTTAGCGTTTTTAGGGTTCCGTAACTGAAGGTTGCCAAACGGGACCCTATTACTAAGACTTCACTGTCAGTCTGTCTGTCTGCTTGTCTGTCACCAGGCCTTATCTCGTGAACCGTGATAGCTAGGCAATTAAAATTTTCACAGATGATGTATTTCTGTTGCCGCTATAATAACAAATACTAAAAACAGAATAAAATAAATATTTAAGGAGGGCTTCCATACAACAAAAGTGAGATTTTTTGCCGTTTTTCTCGATCTTTGTATCTAATGTTGCATAAATAATGGTACAGACCCGACTCACACTTGGCCGTTTTTTTATGTTTATCGTAAAAATGGTAATACATGCAAAACATAAACATTTGCACATTTGTCCGACTTATTATATATTTTAAGCACAAATAATAAAAAACGGCCAAGCGTGAGTACGGAACCGTCGATGCGCGAGTCCGACTCGAACTTGGCCGGTTTTTTATGTAGCCTATATACCTACATCCCGCTGCAAGGCCTTCTCTCAAAGAGAGAGTACGGGTAAAGTATGGGCTTAATTACCGCGCGTGCCCACCTCGGATTGGCCATTTCAAGCGCTGAGATATTATGCAAACACCTTAAACACTCAGGTTTCCTCACGATGTTTTCCTTCACAGTTAGCGAGTGGTATTGCCACTAAAACGTCACAAATGTACGTAACTTAGAAAACAAAGTCATTCGTACATGCTGGTATTTGAACCCACGACCTCCCGAATGTGAGTCCAGCGTTCAACAGCTGCGCTACAACCACTTAGCGCAGAAAGTTATCCCCACAGCAAAAGTTGCTCTTTTTTTTTATTTACATAGTAATTATGTTACAGGCAAAGCAAAAGCATATGTGACCCAAAATGTTAAGTGTTTGTATATTACCTTTCTCTATCCGATTTTGGAATGGAGTACGTGCAAAAAAAAACTTATGACCCAATGAGAGAGATGTTAAAAGTTAAAAGTGTAAGTGTTAAAAGTCTCCATGTATTTTTTTTTATGCAGCCTATATACGTCCCACTGCACTGCACGGGCCATCTCTCAGAAAGAAAGAGTATGTGCTTAATCATCTTCGGCTGCCTGGAAGAAATTGCTATAAGCATTATTGCCTTATGGCCGCCAATTGTATTGTATTTTTATTTATTTTATTTTATTTTATTATAATAGGAAAACTTACAGCTATGAAAAACATACATTACAAATGAAATAGACACAGAGAGCCAATGACAAGTTTTCACTGGTAGAAATATTATAGTACAAGATGCCTAAGCGCACACAGGAGACAATATTTCACTCACTTCAAAACAAATAGATAAATAGACAGTCAATACACATTCATGGTCTCAGATGTAATTCAGAGTGTACAACAGAGAACAAATAATAGATGTAATTAAGTAGGTAACGGTCAGTCAATCCATATTCGACGGTCAGGGAATTGATTGCAAAGAGTTACAGAAATCCGAGGTAATAGATTTACGTACGATACTTATACTGTCGCAGAATAAATCAATGCTGTTGTTTACACTACAGAGTTGATTAAATGACCGGGCGGCCCTCAGAAGAAATGAATTTTGCCGGTAATTAGAATGAGCGCGGGGAACATATAGAATAGACTTATTGCGGGAAGATAGACGTGAAGGGATTAAGATATTCAAATGAGCTAACAATTCAGGAGAGTCAATGAAATTTTGGGCAATTTTCATCAAAAATGAAATATCGCTAATATTACGACGAATATGAAGGGGCAGTAGGTGAAGTTTAACACAAAGTTGGCTATAGTCTTGCTTAGGGATTTTGAATTTGAATCTAAGGTAACGAATAAACTTCCTTTGGATGCTTTCTAGTTTGCTTATATAAATATTATAGCATGGATTCCACACTTGGGAAACATATTCAAGGTGGCTTCTGACAAAGGCACAGTATATAATTTTAATTGATTTAAGCTGCCGAAGGTTATTGCAGGAGCGTATGATAAATCCAAGTGCTCTGTAGGCTTTGTTGACAATATATTCAATATGGCGATCAAACATCAACTTGCTGTCCATAATCACCCCCAAATCTCATATTTCGTTGCATTTATTAATAGATATGTTTTTTAATGAATAGATGGAATTAAATAAATTTAGTTTACGGCTAAAAGAGATAGAAAAGCATTTGGACACATTAATATCGAGTTTGTTTGTAGAGCAGTATTGATCAAATCTAACAAGGTCTTCTTGCAAATAAGCTGAGTCCTGGGCATTATCAACAATTCTGAATATTTTTAAGTCGTCAGCAAACAAAAGTACGTCAGAATGCTTGAAGCAAGCTGAAATATCATATATAAATATTACGAACAAAAGCGGTCCAAGCAGGGACCCTTGAGGAACTCTGGACGGAATGCTCATCCAAGAAGATGTGAATCCATTCAAAACGACTGCCTGAGACCGGTTCGTGACGTAGGATGAGAACCAACGGAAAAGATCGCCTCGTATACCAACAGCAAGAAGTTTTTTTAATAGTAGATCATGGTCAATGCGATCAAAAGCTTTACTATAGTCTGTATACACGGCGTCCACTTGGTGACTGTTGTCCAAATTACTGGATATGAACTCATTAAATAAAACTAAGTTGGTGTCAGTGGATCGTTGCTTTAAGAACCCGTGCTGCTGTGGACTAAATGTAGGCTTAAGAGCGGCGTATACTTGGTCGTAAACAATACGTTCAAAAACTTTAGCAACAAGGCATAATTTCGAAATTGGCCTATAATTATCCACCATATTTTTTGGTCCCTTCTTGAAAATTGGCGTAATAAATGCAGATTTCCACTTAAATGGCACAATACCATTTGAAAGTGACCTTTTAAAAATATAAGCCAAAGGCAACGAAAGGCTATCGGCACAATTGACAAGGAACACTGCTGGCAGATGATCAGGGCCTGCTGATTTATTTAGATCTAGTAATTTTAATAGCTTTTGGATTTCAGCAGTTATTATTTCAATTGATGAAAGGTCGGCCACGACAGAGATGGTTGGCTCATCTAAATTTACCGGCCCAGCTGTAGCATCTTTCGGTAAAAATGTTGAATGGAAATAGTCACTGAATAAGTTACTAATACCTTCTCCAGAGTCAGATGTTGAGCCGGCGTACGACATTGAGGCCGGAAATGAAGAACCAGTGCGACTGTTTTTTATGAATGACCAAAAGAATCTAGGGTTCGACCTAATCGAGGTTTCGATAAGATTAATGTAGTTCGTAAAACACTCCTGCTCCAGCCGCTTGACCCGATCTCTAAGTAATTCAAAAGTATACTTATCTGACAGATTGCCGTAAGTCTTATACTTTTTAAAATACTTGAACTTTTCTTTGATCGCTTTAATGAGTGGGCGATTGAACCACCGAGGATAATTATTGTTACTTTTTGTAGTTCTAGGAACATACTTGTCACGCAATCCGTAAATAAAATTGTAGAATAAGTCAACTGCCTCTTCGACATCACACTCGCTGAAGGCGGCGGACCAGTCATGGGCTGCAATTTCTTTATTAATTGATAGGTAGTCGGCGCGGTAAAAACTAAATACAGTACGCTTGGAAAATGGGAGGGGTTCTATTTCTGCAAATGAAACCGTTACACATAGTGCTCTGTGACTATGTGTAACGGTATTTTTGTAAATATTTCATGTTTGTGTTTTTCCTGGTACAATAAAGAATATTCTTATCTTATCTTATCTTATCTTATCTTATCTTATCTTATCTTATCTTATCTTATCTTATCTTATCTTATCTTATCTTATCTTATCTTATCTTATCTTATCTTATCTTATCTTATCTTATCTTATCTTATCTTATCTTATCTTATCTTATCTTATCTTATCTTATCTTATCTTATCTTATCTTATCTTATCTTATCTTAATCACGACGCGTGCCCACCGCGGATTGGCAATTTCAAGCGCTGATATATGTAAACACCTCAGACACTCAGGTTTAAAAAAATAAACAATCGTACATCTATAAAAAAATCTAAAAATATTTTTCTCCACAACGAATGCTTTTCGTAATATCACCGGTCAAAATGTAATTCTAGTCACGAGTTACAAAATGGCTCTATACGAATCGGACGTAAGCTGTGACGTAACAAGTTGCAGGTGGCGCTTTATAATGTATAAAGCGTTTATCAATATTTGAGTTTTCCTTGTTATAATTTTATCTCTCGTAAAACTAAATCTAGTAAGTTTTTATTATTAGTAACTTAATTTTCGACATCTTTTTAAAATCTCTAAAACAAAAAAAAAACGTGTTTTTAAAGTCTCCTTATGTTTTTTATAAGATAAATACCATACTTATTTAATAAGTAATAAAATAAATACAATGTGTTTATGATCTAAATCTAAGTACTTTAATCTAACTTTGAGGAAAGTTCCCCATTTCGTCAAAAGACGACTGAGAAAAAGAGCATAAAAAGATCAATCTCCTTCGAAATCAAATATTCCGGCATTCAGAATATTTACAGCACCTTTATCAATGTTGGTGCCTACTTTTCCATTGACATGCGTAAAACAGAGCTTTTCAAAATAATGTTATAGAGCTGATATTTTTTCCTTTCATCCATTATTTCATTACTCCAAACATCACGCATAACAAGCTATCTGGTGGCTCGTATATTACTTTTGTTATGAAGTTCTAAAGGTAAGTGACTACCCGTCATTTAGCTTCTCAATTTTTTTTCCGTCAATTTTTGTCTGGAAGAAATTACTTTTAGTAATAAGGCCGCCAATTGTACTGTACTATATTATTGTGTAATTTCTGGTATACATACAATAAAGAATACTCTATCTACCTATCTATGTGGGGTTCTATTTGAGGTAAAATGGAAATTTCCAAATACATATACGCAATCGAACGCTTGAGTTACGAACTCTATAGTTTATTGTTAGAGTCATATTACGAGAATAGACCAACGTACACAGACCATGAACATTACAGCACAAACCAAGTGACTGAGCTTCGAGCTTCGTACAAATCGTATGCAACCACTTGCTATGTATGTAATGTTTGGAGTAATTCGTGATGTAAAATAACCTCGAGTAATGCGAAGTATTTCGTGGCGCGGTTGAGTGATACGGTTTTTGTAATATCACTAGCGTTACCTACATATGTTTACTTCCTATCTAATCTTATAGAGAGGAGGACCTTTTAACTGAAGTGGAGTATTTACTCGGGGAATAGGTTGACATTCATTGGATCTTTTTACGACTTTGGCGATAAAGCTTTTCGGATATCGACATTTTTCTGATATCCCCGAATTCAGGAATAAACAGCCGTGGAGCCGTTGGATATTATTTTACAACCCAGTCTTAAAAATCTATTTAGAGGCATGGGTGGAACTTTTAGCGTCTACTCGTAAATAGGTTTTTTTAATTGTTCTCAGCACGGGTTAGTGCAACAAAAAGAATATAATCATGTAGGTACAGCGATGTCATTCCGATGTTAAAACCTAACTGCAAAGTGGGTTACTCGTGGCTGCAAGTGTTGTCCTCAGCACGGGTTAGTGCAAGAAAATGAATATAACCTAGTCTTGGCTTAGTCTGGGGACAACATTTCCCCGCTAGGAATACACGCGAACGATTTTCTTCTTAGCACTTTATTAACTCTCTCTCATCTTATGTTTTTTCTGAACCTGTTAGATGTTGACCTTGAAAAGAACAACTAAAAACCGTTCTTATGGTGGCCTAATCGGGCCATTCAGTATCCTCTCAATGTTGGTTCAACAGTGGACACCGTAAGGAAACCTGAGTATTTGAGCTATTCCTATATCTGCATTTAAATAATGGATGTTGATGAAGCGAAAGCGGTTTGTCCGGAGCATGACAAGTGGCAAACCCTGGTCTCTGCCTACCCCTCAGGGATACAGGCATGACTTTCTGCAATGTAAACCAATGCAATAATCTCTACCCCCACCTTGTTCCAGATAATATGCGACATGGAAGACTACGGGAACTTTACTTTCGCGACGAATGCCTCAGAGCCCTACCAGCCGTACTATGAACGGCCAGAGACCTACATAGTGCCGTCTATCTTCGCGCTTATATTCGTCATCGGCGTCGTCGGAAACGGGACCTTAGTGGCTGTCTTCGTGCGGCACAAGGCCATGAGAAATGTGCCTAACACGTGAGTTGACTAGGCGTGAGATAATACGATCAGCTCCTATATTGTGCGCATCAAATCCTGAACGATTCCAATCGTCTAACTCTCAAATTCCATACACAGAAATTTCCTATCGCAAACGTCAAGATTCTGACAGGATTTGGTGAGCATAATCAGGTGGCAAGAGCTGGATGAGAGTAGCCGAGGACCGTGCTCAGTGGCGTGCTCAGTGAGAGATCTATGTCCAGCAGTGGACAACCATAGGTTGATGATGATGACGATGAATCAGGTCACAGGGCGGCGTTTCATAAAACTACAATTCAAAGTTTATTATGACGATTAGATGTAGTTATATTGCGTAGGTGATTATTACAATTAGTCTTCCTTATTGTTAAGCTGTGGGTTTATCGGGTATGCAACGTACATCGAATTGTCATTGTAAACCATCAATTGTCGTAGGGCCTAAATTCTGTTAATGAATTATTTAATGAATAATTGAATGAACGCGGCAGTTTCATTTATTTGCCGGTGCAAGTCTACCAAACCTTCTGGGTGTCAACGGAATAAATAAAAACTGAAATAAAAAATAACCAACAGCCCGACTGAACTTGGGTGAATTTGGGTCCCGTCTGCTTAGTAGTTAATGCTCATCAGACGGGTTGTTGGTTATTTTTTATTTCAGTTTTTTTTGTCTTTTTGGTGACTTTTTAATACCTGTGACACCCGCGTATTATTTTTTACATACATTAGACGTGATTGGCGTAGTTAAATAAAATGAAGATCCGAGTATAATCAATTAAACATAACAGCGCCATCTAGTGACTCATGGTTGTACTACAACCTTACTTAATAGCGATTTCTGGTTTTTGTTACTTTTCTGTTCCATTAATGCTAATTTAATATAGCCTATGACACTCGCGCAGGGATGAAGAATCGATTGAGTCCTTATTTGTTAAAATCTGACCATTGTTTAAGAAGTTATGAGGGAACATAGAATCGGACACACTTACATACATACATACGAGCTAAACACATTACCCTCCTTTTGGGCTCCGCCGCAGTCGGGTAAAAAGAGGTTGTGTGATTATGATTGTTTAATAACTAACTTCCACACAACACAATCACATGTTCTGTTCCCCAACTAGGATACTGTGCTATGGTAACCAGACAAGGACATCACAAACATGCAAATACACCCAGACTGAGGCAATTTGTACAAATGTACGGCGGCCTCCAGTGGGAATCGAACTCACGACCTCCGGCATGGTAATCAGACGTGGTAATGCTAGACCAGCTAGTTCCGTGTGGCGCCGGATAAAGAATAGCGTTACTCCATTTCCTCCCGTGGATGTCGTAGAAGGCGACTTAGGAAATAAATTACCAGGAGATGGGCAGCAGCGTCTTCCAGAGATTCCAACCGCATACTGCGATCGCCAACCCGCCTGCCAAGCGTGGCGATTATGGCAAACCCCTCAAGGTTATGAAAACCATGAGGGAGGCCTGTGTCCTGCAGTGGGCGTCAAATGGCTGATGATGAATGCTAGACCAACGGGGGAGTCGAAGATTGTATCATCGCATTATTCACTATAAGACTAGCACCATAATTGTCATAATTTTGCTTCATCATGTTTAGTGAACGTCATCCTATCGAAAAGAAATTTCTGGCAAATTCCGGTAAGGGAGGCGAAAGTGTCCACGTACCAAGCTAAAAACCGTCATCCCTTGGTCCAACGTCATTTTATAATCGGATTGCAGTCGAAATTAGCCAGTTGGGTTATCCAGCTGTGATTACACAGTCTGATTATAAAATGACGTTGGGCTTGACCCGTGAAAAGAAAGAAAAACATTTAATAAGCAGCCTATATACGTCCCACTGTAGCAGGCCACGGGCCTTCTCTCAGGAAGACAGAATGGGCTTAATCACCACGCGTGCCCACCGTGGCTTGGCGATTTCAAGCGATGAGACATGTGAACTTTGAAAACAAAGCCATAGGTACATGCCCGCATCACCTAGACAACCTAGATATACATAACAATAAAAAATAAGAAATTCAGAAAAAAGCGGATGGGGCTGTGTGGGGTTACATGGCCGTTGACGCGTTGGTGTAACTTGAAACGTCGATAAGTAAGCGATTTTTTTTTAGCTTAAACTGCGCAATGTGTTACGCGGCACCAGCGACACCTAGCGGCACGAGTCAAAAAGATCTGAGTAAAAGCTACTTTGTTCTACTCAACGATAATTAACTGCACATGACACGTAGTTACAGAGTTACAGCCCTGGCCGAGGCGACGTGTTTTCGTTACATGCGGTCTTAGCAAGTGACCCCCTACTACAGATCTGAAAAACGTTTCACGTCAAGAAATAAAAGCAGGAGAAGTGAAAATACAAACCAGAAAGAGTAAATAAATGTACAGTATGTGTATTAGCCGCTCAGTATTAGCTGAAGAATTGCACCCATAAACTGAACAGCTGTCTAAAGGCATAACTCGAAATGCCCCACTTAGGAATGTCTCTGTTCAAAGTCAGTCCAGCATAGCAGGGTTCGAGGTACCCTGAAGGTCGTGACCTTGTCACATTGTTGGTTACACGTGTTTATCCGTGCGGCAGAGCCAATAGAAAGGGTTACGGTTTTAGCAGTCGATGTATGTGTGTGTGTGTGTGTAGTATGTATCTTTATATATATGTACCAGGCAACTCAGAAAGTATTGCGAAAAAAGTTTTTATGTATGAGAGACTGGCCAATTATAATCTATTTTGAAAATATGATCATTTATAAGTAAAAATAGGTTCGTTCCAATTTCAAAACTTCCCTCCACATTTCTTGCGAGCTTATTCAAATGACTAGGTATCGTGTCTCATTGAAAAATGGATCTGCGCCGGGAAAATTATCGCGCTATGATTTTTCACGATTTCAACTGTGTCGTCTAAAACCGGACGAATCGTTCGATAGACTTCAAACGGCATTCCAACCGTGAATCGTTCGTATAATGAATTCAAGCGCGGTCGACTAACTTTGGAGGATGAAGAAAGAAGTGATCGCCCTTAGACGGTCGGCCTTTGCTAGCAGTGAACAATTTAGTCCGACACAATAGGCGAGTTACATAATATCAGGTGATTCAGCACATACTGGATCGGAAAGCCTTCACGAGATTCTACAACTGCAACTCAGCATGAGGACGATAGATTCACGCTGGGTGCCGCACGACTTAACC
Source organism: Yponomeuta cagnagella (assembly GCA_947310995.1). Lineage (NCBI taxonomy): Eukaryota > Metazoa > Arthropoda > Insecta > Lepidoptera > Yponomeutidae > Yponomeuta > Yponomeuta cagnagella. The sequence continues at coordinate 4,107,266 of OX371284.1, forward strand.
GGCGCTCAGAAGCAGGCTCGGGTGGAATGGTGCCGTGATATGATAAACTGAAGCAAAAAAATGTCACCACTAGGTTACATTTCGACAAGTAAGATCTCAATCTATCGTAATTTTGCGCGAGTGTCATAGGCTATATAAAAATTAGCATTAATCAAACGAAAAATAAAAAAAATCACTAGAACGACAAAAATTAAAAACTAAACTGTACTACATACCTTTGTAAACATTTTGTGTTTGTTGTTTTTTCCGGTGTACAATAAAGAATCTTTACATAAGCAGCCTATATACGTTTCACTGCAGGGCACAGGCCTTCTCTCAGACAGATAGAGGTTATCTTATCTAAATTAAAAAATAACTAACAACCCCACTGCTAACCATTAACTACTAACCCAAATTCAACATTGTAACTCCTTGCGAGGTATCTAGGTTGGTCCCGCCTGCTTAGTAGTTAATTCAATTCAATTCAAAAATACCGCACAAAGGCGAGCTTAATACTATTAAGTATAATGCTTAGCAGTCGGGTTCTTAGTTGTTTTTTAATTTAGTTTTTCATTTCGTTTCGTTTCGAGTGGGATGTCAAATGAAAGAGGAGAATTCATATCATCATCTTCATCATCAGTCCACCTCTGCCCACTACTGGCTATAGGCCTTTTCCCCATCACGCCATCCCTCGCGGTCTCTCGCCTTTCGCATCCACGGGCCCCCCGCTGACCTGACCACATCGTCCGACCATCCATTGAAGATAAGAATATCCTGAGTTTATAAATAAATAAATATAGTACAATATTAAAATATGCCAAGCGATATAAAAACAATCTTGCTGCATATCAGCGTTTGTAAATAGTACTAGCACCATATATTAGCAGTTCTGAATATCAATCTTATATAATGACCTTTTTTCCGTAGTCGGGTTATAGTTTTTAAACTTTTGCTTGTTACTTTGGAAAGCTTCTTCTTAGTGCAGTTAATGACTGCTTAGACGTGATTAGTGGGTTATGTTACGGGAATAGAGACCTCTTGAGACCTTCACCACCATAATTTTAGCATGTCGTCGGAGGTCACCGAAGAAACAGTTTACTAAAGAAGGCTTTTCTCGCGATGAACAATGGATTACAGATTAAGACAAATAGACCAGCCACCCACCATTATGTTTAGTGTCAGACAATCCTTGAGTTGTTTCGTAGTCAAGCGAAAACGAAAGTCAAGCACCGACATTTGCCAGGATTTACCCTAGCCTGCTATCGTTTAGGGAAAGTTTTCTTTCATCCTGTCCTTTGCACGCGTGCAATCGACTTGAAAGCTGTGCAACTTTACTAATTCCGACGTCAAAACTTTCCTAATATTTACTCACTTTCCTAAAGAGCGCATCGGGCTTCTCGACGGATTGCCAATATCCGGTGAGGTAGGAAATACGGACCGAGATATCCATTCAACCTGTTTAGTAGAACCTCTTTTGATTAGCAGCAAAGAATAGAATAGGTACTTATGTTGCTACAGTTTATATGTGTTTGCTTATGTAATTTTTGTTTGAAGTAAATCGTTATATCCGTCTATTTCGTATGCCTACCAGTTAATTTCTGGCGCCACCTGTGGTTGACTGGTAGAAAATGCTTATCGCATTAAGTTCGCCACATTGCCATTGTATTTTTAACTTACGTGCAATAAACTTATTAATAATAACAATAGAAAAAAGAAAAAAGTTTTATTAATCAATCAGTTTTTTGCTTGCAACGACTAAATGTTGATGAAGTCAATGAGATCTGTCATGATCATGGCAAGTGGTAGGCCCTGGTCTCTGCCCACCCCTCCGAGTTCCGGCGGGACTTTATGTTTATTTTATTCATCAGTGTCTCTGCGCTATTGGTATATTAATTAACCCCTTAGAACTCCATACTCAGGCCGGTCTGCGTAAACATATGGTCAAACCAAACTGCAGATAAGGAACTGAACACCAAAATTTTTGCCTATTAGTTTTTATTAAAAAGTCGGCCACGCCCAAGGCGCGACTGCTCTTCAAAGAACTATCGTCGCGCCTCATCGACACGACCAGGGACCCCAGGGCTGGCTATTACCTCGGGCAGAGGATAAGTCTCGCTATCCAACGAGGTAACGTAGCCAGCATACTGGGTACCCTTCCCAGAGGCGGCGATCTGGGCGCATTTTTCTATATTTAGTTTTTTCAATGATAAATAGTGAATACTAGCGCAGCGTAGGACGACCAGCCACAAGTTGGACAGATGACCTCATCCAAGTGGCAGGAAGGCGCTGGATGCAGGCCGCTTCCAACCCTTCTTTTTGGAAATCCATGGAGGAGGCCTATGTCCAGCAGTGGACTTGTTGTGGCTGAATGATGATGATGATTCAGTTATGACTGTAAATAAATATTTTTGATAACTTCTTTCAGTCCAACATAAATAAAACCATAATTTGTTCGGGGTTTTCGGGCTCCCAAAAATGCAAAAAATAAAGTTATTCTAGTAATAGAAAACGTATTGAGCCGGCACCACACTTGGCCACTCGTATTTGCGTATTTGGCAAACAATAACCATCCATTGCCGTGTATCCTGACGAATCTGCGCTAATTTTTGTTAAACCTGCAATGTGTTCTAAATCGTAGGCGAATGCGCGAATACGAACAGCCAAGTGAGTTTATACATTGTAAGGTATTACGTGCAAGTTGTGACGTCATAGTTTGAGTCCGATTTGTATGGTGCGTTTTTGTACCATGTGACTAGAAGGACTTTTTGACAGGTCACTTTACAGGTTACATTATAGATCTCCATCTTACAGAAGAGAGCGATCCGATTTATTTACAAGCTAGGTAGTAGAGACTCGTTAAGGGATTTCTTTAAAGAAACTAACTTCTTAACAGTTGCAAGTCAATACATTTATGAAAATATAATGTATGTTAGGAAAAATATGAGCAATTTCGAAAATATTGGTAAACATCATAATATTGACACTAGGAATCAAAATAAATTGTCATTTCCACGTTTTAGACTTACAAAAGTTTATACATCCTTTATGGGGCACTGTATACGGTACTACAGTAAAATTCCTCAAGATATATTAGACTTACCACCGAAAATGTGTGAAGCATACTCTATGCAAAAAGGCCTATTATAACATTAAGGATTATTTGAAAGACATAGATGTCTGGTGTTTAAATAATGTTAATGGGGACGATTGTATCTAGTGCAGTGTAATTTTAAGTTGAAAACTCTGTTAATTAAGGAAGGTTTCCTTTCTCTTGAAAAGAATAAATGTGGAGTTTCTTTGTTAGCTTCTTCTCCGCATAATCTATTAATTGTGAAACTAACAGACGTTTGTTAAGTATACATTTTGTTTTTATAGTGATTACATTTTTTACTTTGACTTTGAAAAGTATTAGTCGTAGAGAAAAAACAATAACCACGTTTATTTATCTTTTAACATGGCCTCTCCGATTATATAAAATTATTAAAACATTTTTGTGCGAGTTCTCCATTCCTGAATAATTCCAATCGTCTGACAAATTTCATACTAATCCCTATCGCAAACTTCAGGATTCCAACAGGATTTGGAGCCCATAATTAGGACTCTGTATACTAATTACCTTACTTGTTACCCGACCGCGGTGGAGCTAAAAAGAGGACAATATTTTGACTTATATGAATATATGACTGTATGTAAGTGTCTCTGATTCTATGTTACCTCACAACTCCTAAAGCAGTCGTCAGATTTTGAAAAATAAAATATCAAGTGAATAGTCATGATTGTCTAGATATATTCTACCACTACTTCCTACCACGTTAAATTAAGTTTACATGGACAGTTTCGATCCAACCTAAGCAGATGGGACTTTTGAATATTGAGTTTATTGGGACCACTATCTATTCTGTGATTGGGACACATACCTATCGTGAGTATTATAACTCATACCTACCTAGGTTGATCACGCAACTCACGCACATAGTTCGGATTTGTGTTATTTTTTATTTCAGATTTTTTTCTTACCTTACCCCATTACTTCCAGGTACATCTTCTCACTCGCACTCGCGGACCTGCTCGTCATCATCACTTGCGTCCCCTTCACGTCAATCGTGTACACGGTGGAGTCCTGGCCTTGGGGCTCGACCGTCTGCCGGGTCTCGGAGGCTGCCAAGGACGTCAGCATCGGAGTGAGCGTGTTTACACTCACCGCGCTGTCGGCGGACCGATACTTCGCGATCGTGGACCCACTGCGGAAGCTGCATGCTACTGGTAAGTAGTTGAGCGAGGGAGTGAAAGAGCGAATGTGTCAACGCTCATGATGTTTTCTTTTTTTTCGAGTAAAATGGGTCACTTACATACTGTATTACAGTCTATCAGGCTTAGGCCTCGTCTGAAAGGGAAAGATAGTATACGCGTGGTGAACAGTGGATTGGTTATTTCAAGCGCTTAGGTATCTGAACACCTTAGACACTCATGGGTTACTTAGGCGTGGGGCGCATAGGAAGAAGGTGGGACGAGGGCGCGGGCGCGGGTGCGGAGGAGACGCGGACGATTTTATTTGTATGTAATATGCCTCCAGTATATACATTTCAGTTCAATGCGCGATGAAATTGTCACCAAATGATAGAAATAATTGAAAAGCCCCAAAAACTATATTTATATTTTCATGGGGCATTGTATAAGTCTCTCGACATATACATAGATATAGCTATACCTCAAGTGCAGTTTCAAGTAGGAGGGCGCCTTACAAAGCGATTATCATACACATAAAGTTAGTTTCTAATTCACAAACGTCTGGCCAGATTGCACGGTTTGATCGTGTTTGAGATTTTTTGTAGCCTTTATAAATCCCACTGCAGGGCACAGGCCTTCCTCAAAGAGAAAATATGACCAATTAGGTTCATTACCACGCGTGCCCACCGCGGATCGGTAATTTCAAGTGCTGAGGTATGTGAACGCCTCATCTCTTTCCTCACGATGTTTTTCTTCACCGTTAGCGAGTGGTATTGCTATTACAACTTCACAAATGTACGTAACTTAGAAAACAAAGTAATTGGTAAGGATTCGAACCTACGACCTCCCGAATGTGAGGCGTGCGTACTGCTGCACTACCACCGCATTGATTGAGATTAAAACGCACGCGCGCGCGCGTGCGTGCGTGCGTGCATGCATGCGTGCGTGCGTGCGTGCGTGCGTGCGTGCGTTCGTGTGTGTGTGTGTGTAGGTGACTATGTGTACACTAGAGATAAACGGATAAGGTGTGACAACTGGAGTCTACGTTTAGGTAGCTCCTTCCTTCATAGTCCCCATTTTATTTCAATACTTCAATTAAAGCGTGGCTCTTCAACATAACTCATACTAAGCCGCGGAAAAGTATACCCTTTTTTCTTTCCAATTTCACTCTTAAGCTCGTAGACCTAAGAACCAACTGGAATACTTCCTTAGGTGTAGGTGAAACTACGGCATGTAGTACTATAAAAGTACCTGTCCCTAGGCAGCAATTTCGCTTAAGTTAATTTCAGGCAATATACTCACAATGGCCGGGGTAGATGTTGCCGGGTACAATTTCAACAACACGGCTGCCCCAAAAAGACACACAGTAAGGAAGGTTTTTCTTCAAAACCGACATATTTTCACTATTGGTTACTGGAACCAACTAGTAACCAATAGGGGTACTTCGCAGTTTTGAAACAAATATTTGTTACTCTGTTTCCATTTGGGACAGCTGAACAGGATGTGCGTGCATCCACATAATATCCTCTTTTTATCTGTTCTTCCGTCTCTTTGTAACCAGTGAAATAACGTTTATCTTAGATGCTTCATAAGCGACCTATATACGTCCTGTGGGGCAGCACCTCCCTCACAGAGAGAGTATGGGCTTTATCACCAGGCGTGCCCACCGCGTTTCGCTGGTGGTAGCCTAGTGGGTAGAACATCGGACTCGGAAGCGAGGGACCCAGGTTCGATCCCTATGACTTGGTTTTCTAAGTTATGTATATTTCTGAAACTTCACAATAGTAGCACTTCACAATACCACTCGCTAACGGTGAAGGAAAATATCGTGAGGAAACCTGGGTGTCTGAGCTATTCACATGCCTCAGCGCTTGAAATCGCCAATCCGCGGTGGGCACGCGTGGTGATTAAGCCCATACTCTCTCTCTGAGAGAAGGCCTGTGCCCTACAGTGGGACGTATATAGGCTGCTTATGATCTGCTTTTCCGTCTCTTTGTAACCAGTTAAATAACGTTTATCTTAGATGCTTCATAAGCGACCTATATATATCCTGCGGGGCAGCACCTCCCTCACAGAGGGAGTATGGGCTTTATCACCAGGCGTGCCCACCGCGGATTGGCGATTTCTGTATGTAAACACCTCAGTCACTCAGGTTTAAAAAAATAAATAATCGTACATCTACAAAAAACATCAAAGATTTTGCTCCACAACTAATGCTTTTCGTAATATCAATAGTCAAAATATAATTCTAGTCACGAGTTACAAAATGGCTCCATAGGAGTGTCTGACCACTCAGGTTTCCTCACGATGTATTCCCTAACTGCGAATCGAACCAGGGTCTCTCGCTTTCGAGTCCAATGTTCTACCCACTAGGCTACCACTGTTCTTGACACAAATAACTTTTATATTACGGGGAAATCGTGAAAGGAATTTCAGTTTTTAAGAGCCGAATTAATAAAAAGCTCACCTATAGATCTTCTTACTTGTTGATATTTGTAATATCATTGGTCCATTAACTATTACTATACTACTATTTAATTATTCTATTACATCTAAGATTAGATTAGATTAGATTAATACTCTTTATTGCAAGATTAGATCTGCTGATTTCACATAATTATGCTGTTTGAAAGAAAGCAGCCACCTGACAGAATACTCAGGACCGGTTTCAGAGGTAAGAACGATTTTTACTGCCTCGATGGTCCAAAATAAAATCAAATATGTAACGTATTTGATTAAACAAATGGCCTATGTCTGGGTGTATTTCCACGTTTGTTATGTCCCTACCTGCTTCTTATCTTTGTATTTGGTTCGTATCTTAGTTTGGGACCGGGGCAAGTGATTGTGTCGTGTGAAAGTTGTTATTATTATTTTTAATCCGAGCCTAAATGCCGTAAGTACCCGTTCATGTGTATAATCAACCTCCCGTTTGGCGTCATTCACCGATTTATTTATGTTCGGACAACTGAAATAAAAAGGTTGATCAAATACAAATATCTTTATTGAGAATTACAGTCAACTGTAAAACAGAGGAGTTCAGCTCTTACGTTAAAACATAAAATACTAATTTGGTGACTTCAGGCAAAGGGGAATACCCACTGTGAGAATTGTCGTACTTCAAAGGAGCTTTCGTGAGTTCACCCAAACTAACTTACTTCTATGATAATTCCGTTTTTGACTGATTTTCAAAATTCAAAGCTATATCACTTCTGTTTACACAAGTATAGATATATAAATTGAAACATATTTTGTTTCAAGTTCTAATTATTAGTGTCAAGGCAAGGCATTAAATATCATTGATATCAAATATCCTTGAAAAGATGTGATTTCCAGTATTGTCTACTTTGACAATTGCTATCTCTTCATTTCGCTGGAAAATTGGGTTTTACTCAATATGAATAAATTTTACTAGAGGAGCATCTTCGAAATCGCGAAGCACTTGCAGAGGTTGGAAAATTAGCAGACTGATCTAAATCTTGTGTAACACTTTTTAATAGTCAGGTTTATATTTTTATTTGATACATTTTAGCATAACTGTGACAGTTGGCGTCCGCCATTTTCTTTTTTTCTTTCATAAAGTCAGCGACGCTGTCGTCGGCAATAGAGTCCGCGCCACCATTGAAGTAAGACATTTATGTGAAGAGAGCTTAGGTGTTAAGACATTTTCGTCCTTAAGTCAATGTAGACAAGGTCTATTCTGTGGGACAAGAGTGATGGGGCGTGCTCCACCTTTTATTTGACACCTCATTTGTCAAGCCCTTTGGCCTCGGAGTGGTCATACAGAAACATGCATACACGAATTCGTGCGAGAAACCTAATTTACTTTACTAAAAAGAACACCGAAGGCACTTTACAAATAAAACATTACTTACGAGTTTTTCGATCTCAACCCACTAAGTTTCTTCATATTTGTACATATCGCGACAAGGAGCTGACTATGTATCTCATGTGTCCACTGAACCGCGATTGAATAGGACAGAAGAACTTCCGGAAACTTCTAATTCTGTTATTTATACCACTCGCTAAATACGTCCCACTGCAGGGCACAGGCCTCCTCTCAGAGAGAGATTATGGGCTTAATTAGATAGATAGATTGTTTTAAGAGGTCCGAATCCACTTAACCTGTACCAAAATGAAAAAAAATCCAGATATTATTATCTTTATTGCACAACTAGAAAAAAGTAATAACAAAATATGATTTCTTATATCTAAGCAATACTATTTGTAATATATTTCACCTGGTTGTGCGACTATCCCGCCCGATTTTTCGCCGCTTCTGACTCTGATTTACTTTTACTTCTACTTTTACTATTTAGTAAAATGACCGACTATGTAATCGCATCAACTAAATCATAGGCCACCATTGCGTAATGTCGGGCATGTATTTACTTTTTATTTATTTTGGTGTGTATCCTCCCCTCTCTTCTCCTTCACTTATATTTCTTTCACTTATATTTACTTATTGAATTTAATTTATTATGGTGTTCCTTTATATTTCATACACATTAATTTAAAACTAATAATATATGTAAGTATTTTATGACGATATTTTATTTATTTTTTTTACTTTATTGCACCACGGCACGCACTCCGTAGTACAATAATTATGGGTTACCGTAGGCACTGACTGAAAATCACTTCCTCAGCACAACGCTGAGTCAGCTGCCTTTTGTGGCAATGTAGATACACCACAGGCTACATCTATAGTCCTGTTTTATTTATTCGTTTTGTCTGTTGTGTATTTAGTTTTCCTTCTGTGTTGTGCATATTATGTTACTTATGTGCTTATTTTGTTTCTGTGATGTATCTTGTTGGTATAATAAATGTCTTTCTTCTTCTTCTTCATAAAGTGTTCTCTATCTATCTATCTATCTATTATACAATGGGTATTGTTTACCCCAATTTTTTATTCTAGAAATCGAAAATATAGATTAATATAAGAAACTGATTTGAATATTTTCATAATTTTCGATGTCATTATTTTTTAATTAATTATTTTAAAATTTCTGATAGCCTAGTAAGTATGACGTCATCATCATCATCATCATCATTCAGCCACAAGAAGTCCACTGCTGGACATAGGCCTCCTTCATGGATTTCCAAAAAGACCGGTTGGAAGCGGCCTGTATGACGTCACCACTGGCATAGTTATGTACGTTCCTTTGCCTTTTTTCATGCTTTTTAAAAATAAAAATATGTTGACGTTTGGCAATGACAAACAAATGTCAGTCAGTGTCAACTAATTACCAATGTTTTCTTTTCTAGTTATATTGCCTATAACCAAGAATTGAATTGAATTTATATTTTCATGTAAATAACAAGCTAGCGTCTCGGTCGTAATAAGTATTCAAATTAATCGGATATTTGTTGAGAATTGAGGTTATCTTCACTGTATCTAAGAATTTGACGCTTCTGACAGTTGTTGAACGAACGAATGATATTATTTTTTATATTCGAAGGCAATGGAACTGCCGCATTAGAGCCAACGATGACATAATTGAAGGACGAATTAAGGTTATACATTTTTGCAGTAAATATTAATAATCCGTCTTAATTTTACTTATTTAAACCCCTAATAGTAATCAGTATCCCTATTCCTCGAAATGGTTTCGATGTCTCCCGGAACAATGCCCCTTGGCGTATTTTTTTTCGTAACGTCATATAGCCGTCATGGCATTACCTATAGGTACCTACTATGAATGAGTCATAATTACAAAAAAATATTGACGTTTATTGGATAATAGATGATAAAAAAAATGTAGTGAAAGTAGAAAAATAGATAAATAAGTAGAAACATTATAGTGCCTTGATTTCAAGCCAAAAATGATTTACATAATCGGGTCGTAAGTGCTGTTATATACTTCACTTCAATCAATTTATGGTTTCTATAATTTTGAACCGATAATAAATACATTTTAAGAAAATAACTTTGGAATTCTAAATTCGAATATGAAAAAAATATAAAAGGAATTTTTGTCAGAAGAGTCCGGCCAGCTTTTGCTCTTATTCGAAGAGCTTAATAATGGCGAGGACAGACGGAGCTCGCGTCGCCGGTCGCTCGTCTCTGCCTCTTCCGAGAAAAATTCAAGTAACGGATTTAGACATGTGACATGTGACAGAACTACTGTATTTATTTTGTCCTGTACCGAGTCAATGACAAATTTATCTCGAAGCCAAACGCGCCGGGGTCAGTGGTTCGGCTAATTCAATTAGATTATCTCTTGTTGCTAGCTTTGTGGTGGTTAGGTAGGTATGCCGCTGTTTTGTGACGCGTTATTACTTATTTCCTTTTTTTGTGGACAGTATTCACCGAATGTTAAGTGTTTTTTACGTGAAACGTCTTTCAGTTCGGCAGTTTGCTAATAAATACACAAATAATATAAATGTACACTTACATAAATCACATATGTATACTCGACGCGCGAGCCGCACTTGGTCGGCTTTTCTTTTTTGCGAAATCGTAAGAGCTTTCAGGAATTCGTGACGGAACAGGAAATACCGTTCTGTCAAGAGGTCTACAGATTTTGTTGAAAATACTGTTAGAAAATCCTCTTACCAGCACGGACATGGAATGTTTCATTATTAAATAAGTCGCTGAAAATAACTCTGTTGACGTGCACAGGAATGGTCATGGAGAATTGTAGCTATATTTTACTAGCTGTATCGGTAAACGTTGTTTTGCTATATTCATTTGCCTACGACCCATTCTCCGACCTAACTTTGGCCTTTGCGTCTACGTAATGAGATGATTTTAAACAGCGTCCAGCGGCACCATCACTCACACTAGATGTGTGAAGGGACCACTCGGACGCTGCAGTGCCCGAGACATTGTTTTTTTAGATGGAGTAGACTTGCCCAGCACCTATGCCATCCTGACGGCTTAGACTGCCTAGCCCACAGGAGCGACAAGTCAATACATGCGGAGCCAACCAAGCCGCGGGTTTCCTCACGATGTTTTCCTGTGGTATTACTACTACAAATTCGCAGATGTACGTGACTTTGAAAATAAACAAATTCATAGGTACATGCCCGCACTGGGAATCGAACATGGGTGTCCCGGTTCAGAGTCCATTGTTCTGCCCACTGAGCTACCACCGCTTATGGTAAGACCTACCAAATATAAAAAAAAAAATATCATAAAAATAGGTGAAGCCGGAGAAGTTCGTTTACAAACTGTGATTTTTATATTAGATAGTGTGTATTCTAGGTATTTATGTTGATGTATTTGGTTTATTGAGAATTATACTATAACTTTGAATTGTATTATATTATTACCTTTAAAACACTAACGCAAAGGTAGAATTCGCCTCGCATTCATGTACTGACTTTTTTTCAAAGTTCGTACGTAAATTTGTGAATTATGTGAGGAAACCCGATCATCTGAGGGTTCACACACCTAAGCGTTTGAAATCGCGAATACCGCGGATTCGCGATTGCACGTGTGGTGATTGAGATCATTTTAATACAACGCAGAACAACAATTCGTTCGCTCTCTAAATTATTTTTCAAAAATTGGATATACTCGTATTGTTGTGATGGATATAATGTACAAACAACAATGTAATCGATCTATAAACTAAAGCTTGGTAAAAAAAAGTAAAAACCGTGACTGAGCAGGTAGTTTTTAATGTGACTGGTCATCGTAAGCATGATTATAAACACCAACAAACTGCACCGCCATTTGGCGACATTTGTAAAAAAATATGTAAACGCTGGACACAAGTTTTTGGATGCATGCCTAGTACATATTTTTATAATCTAAGTTTAGAATAAGTGGCATGTTTCTGTAATATCTCCGTATTAAATAAATAAATAAATAAATAAATGATGTAAATGCTTTTATGAGGGAGGTCGTGGGTGTGAATCCCAGGATTGACCGATGACTTTGTTATCTAAGCTACGTACGTACATTTATTTGTGAAGTTTTAGTAGCAATACGACTCGCTAACTATGAGGGAAAACATCGTGAGGAAACCTGAGTATGATACATAACTCAGCGTTTGAAAATAACAATCCGCGGTGGGCACGCGTGGTAATTAAGCCCATACTATCTCTCTAAGAGAAGGCCTGTGCCCTCCCGTGGGACATATACAGGCTAGATATAAAAATAAAATAAAAATGTCGGATATTATACCCATTCCCTCCCACTGCAGTTTCCCTGAAAGCAAGAATAGAACAAAGCATGGAGTATTCGCGCTTAAGCGCTTTGTTTTAAGCAGTTCATAAACCCATCCTATGATTCAGACTTAGAAAGTACTATCGATACCGTTTGTTCTGCTGATTGTGTAACTTACAAAAGGATTCCCAGAAGGGTAGGCAGAGACCAGGGACTGCCACTTGCCACGATACTGACAGATAGCTTTCGCTTCCTCAACATTCGTTAGTCGTTGCTTGCACGCACTTTTATCTTACCCTTTGCTAATAATTATATCCCTATTTTTGGTCGAAGTATGTCCGCCTGGCTGGTCGCTTACCGGCATTTCCACTCACATTCGCTCGATATATTTATTTCGTTAATCTTTCTTCTTTCATTCTCTCCATATGTCCAAACCAACGCAACATTCCTTTCTCAATTCTAGTCACTACATCCGCTTCCTCTTTACCCCTCTGGGATACAGGCGTAAGTTTATGTATGTATGCATATAAGAATTGTTACCAAGAGCTTGCCGATGAACTGCATTAGCAGTTTGACAAACTAATGAAATTGCATTTTTTCATGTTCTATTGAGAATAAATACAAATAAATAAATTCAGGTTAATCAGAGCGTACTTTATTAGTTTCATGAAGAGTGACCGCTTAATTTATAAGGATATTCCTCAGGCTCCGATTCAAAAAACGTGATTTTTTGCCGTTTTTTCTCGATCTTTGTGTCTAATGTTATTTAAATAATGGTACGGAACCCTTCGTGGGCGAGTCCGACTCGCACTTGGCCGATTTTAAAGAAAATGGCACGACAAAAAAAGATTATTGTAACCCAAAATTACTTTACCCAAACATTATTGTTCCGTGTGGCGCCGCATTAAGAATAGCGTCACTCCATTTCCTTTCGTGGATGTCGTAGAAGGCGACTAATTAAATGCAAATAATTAATTGCCAGTAAGTAAACACCTAAAAAAAACGTACATCCAAATTATGAATATGATTATTACTTGCTTTCTGAAAATACATTTTAAGTTCTGGCTTTGTTTTATTAAATTTTAGGTGATTGTTTTTATAATATTTCAAAATACGTGCAGGTGTCAAAAGTACAAATAAACGTTTTATCTATCTTGGGACGAAAAGTAAAAAAAAAAACAGAAAAATAACTGCAGTTCAAGCGTCTTTAGAGTCAGCACCGGCCAAGTTATATGTTCCTTCATTTGTTTTCGCATATCTGGTTTGTCAACGCTTATACTACTTTGAATTTGGATTCACGGTTTGGAACGAAAACTTGTACCTATGTAAATCACGAATATTTACAAAATATGTGTCGATTCAGCAGAATGAAAAGAGCATGCCCCTTAAAATATTGCTAACAATGTCAAAATCACGCTGTCTACATATTACATCATCCCTTTGTTCTGGAGGTACACCTCCAGAACAGTTTTTTTACACTTGCCACGACCCCGACAAATCTGTCTCGCTTCATAAACATTCTTTAGTATCCGCATGCACGCACGCTGGTTTCGGGTTCTTTTTATCTTGCCCTTCACTAATACCCGCACTGGTTCAATTATGTCCGCCCGTCCTTACCGCCCCTACTACCACCCACCAATCATTTTAGTCTACTCTGTTGATTTTCAGCGCTCGCGTAAAATTGCAGAATTTTTTCACGTCACACATTTTTACAACAAATTTTCGTGCACAATAAAGCGCGTTTACGGTACGCTGCAATGCAGCGACTAACCAAACTTAATATCTAACAGATTTTGCAGCAGTAAACTGCTGCAAAATCTGTTAGATATTAGGTTTGGTTAGTCGGGTGTCGGGCAGTTGGGTGAAACTAAAATGATTCTAGCATATTCTTGTCTGCTCTTCTTGTTCTCAGCGTCAACTGATTTTTGTCTCATAAAGAATTTATGACTTCGATTTCTAAGTTACCTATAAAGATAAACATAAAAATTTACATACAGGTACATTGCTTCTGGCCCCACACTAGGATACCCTGTGTCGTGGGAACCAGAAACAGCGACATCACAAACATGTAAACATCCAAAACTTGGGGTGTTTTTTGTCCCCAGCCGGGATTCGAACCCGGGACCTCTCGCATGGTATGCAAATGCACTACCACTGCGCCACGAGGTCGTCTGGAGAACTAATGGAGAACTTGCACAAAAAATGTTTTAATACAATCGGAGAGGCCAATTGAGGCCATGTTAAAAGATAATTATACGTGGTGTATTTTCTACTCTACGGCGACGTTGCACGACGTTTACGACGCTGAAATCGCAATACACAATTCATTAGTTTCATACTTTCATATGTCGAAGGTGGAAATTTTAATATGGATCATCAGATAAATTAGAACTTCATGTTTTCGGACGTACAGGGATTTTGTTACACCCAAAACATACACCATACTTATACATACATATATGTGTGATAGATAGATATGTGATGTCCTTGCCTGGTTACCATATAGCACAGGATATCCTTGGTTGAGATCAGGAAAATTGATTGTGTTATGTGGAAATTATTTATTTATTTATACGTACATAGATACAATATATTATTTTTAGCAATATGGCCGCCAATGGCACTGTGTTATTTTACAATTTTTTATGTCATGTGCTCTGGTGTACAATGAAGAATATTCTTAACTTATCTTTCATACATACATAAACAACCATACTTAGATACGGGCCGAACACGTCACCTTTTACTCGACTGCGACGGAGCTCAATAGAAGCTCCTTTTGATTTCCGCCGCAGTAGAAAGTGCTAATAGTTTTAGCTGCGTTTGCTGACTTACACTAGACATTGTTGGGTTTTTGCTTCTTCTATGCTCTTGCCTCCTTTCTCGAACGTACTCGTATTTCTTCAAATGCGACAAAGAAATGCATTAGAGGACAGTCGTGGGTAGAGAAACACTGTGAAAGCACAAAGCGTCTCGATTGTTTTCAGAGAGCTTTACTATAAAAAAAAACATTGAGAAGATTGTCCTTTGATACAAAGAGTGTAATGCAATTTGGTAAGTTTAGTTACAATTTAAGTGCACATACTGCGACAGGCTCAGTATGGGCCCGTACACAAAACTACGATGCGACGACGCATCGTAAAAATCTGCGAGCTCGCGCGACGCATCGCAAGCTTGCGAATTGCTTCGCATCGGCGTTCATAATAGTAATAAATGGATGAACTCAAAATCTTCTTTGTTTCTTTTTAGGTAAGTACTTTATGTTCCTAGCAATAATAGAATTGAGCATTTTTTTTACGATCCAAGCCACGGCCTAGTTTACAAAACACTTTCAGTACGGTTGACGGTCATCGAAGGAATAGTCACCCGAATCGTGGAAGGGAGATGCCTGCCCGCTCGAAATCGCACCGCAGCTATTCGTCGCAGTTCTCTCCATTGCAAATTCGCGTCGCGCCGATTCGCAGTTTTGTGTACAAAGCCTTAGCCTAAACTCACTATAAAGTTCTCGGCCGGCCCGTATTGTGCTAAATTTATACGAGCCGATTCGAGTCCGTTTTGACTCCTATCTATCTTTGAAATCCAGTTGTTAGTCAATTCATTAATTAATTAGTTAACGTTTTGCAAAGCAAAAGTTACCGAAAAAAAAACATTGCTCCATATGCTCTCGGATACTATAGTCTCCAAAATCAGGTAGTAGTCCAAAAATTGCAATTTTCGGCACTAACTCACTCGCTCACTGATAATATATTTGCAAAACTGCCCCTGTATTACGTGCACCTGCATCCTGAACGATGCCAATCGTATAACTGCAAATAACACACTTATTTCTCTCGCAACATCAGGATTCCGACAGGATTCGGTGCGCACAATGAGGCCTCTGCCAGAAAATACCAGAAAATCATTGCAGAGTTTCCTAGGTACAATCAAATAAAGCGCTTGAATGATTCCGGTCTGGACAATGTCTAAATTTTAGAACAAAAACGATTCACTTGGCGCCAGCTCTACTACAAAACCGGGGAGAACTAGTTTCAGCCGTCATTGAAAACCATTAGGTACAGCCAACGATACCCCTTTTTGCTCAATAGCCGGCCTTTGTGACACTTGTGATAAGATTTACCATTGGGGGTAACCTCAATAGCCACGGATATTACAAATTTTCATGCTCCGTGAAAGTTAAATCGGGTTTGACCCTAAGAGTTGTCATTTTGAAACAGATCTTTTGGATAAGGATGGCTATTCATGAGAAAGCTGCTATTCAATGCAATCTCATTAAATTGGTTGGCGACTTGTGTGTGGAAACAACAAGATTTTATCACAAAATATACCTATAAATTATTATTACCTCCGCGTTAGTGGGGATTTTTAAACATTTTTTGGGTAGCGGCAATGGTAATTTCTTCATTTGCTTAAGCTCCAGTCAACCAGAGGGGTGTTATAAATTTTACGCGACAGTCTATGAGTTCTGGTTCATCATATCATGAACATCATGCCTACTGCAGGCACAGGCCTTCTCTCAGAGAGTATGGGCTTAATCGTATGGGATTGGCGATTTCAAGCGTCGAGGTATGTGAACAGCTCAGACACTCAGGATGTTTTTTCTTTACCTCAATCTAATAAAAAAATATTAATTTATTATCGAATAAACTTACTTGGTTTTTTGTCGGAAGACTCGACCCAGGTTCCAGGTTCCAAAATAACAAAATATTGACCACTGACTCGCTCGGGAGTTGCACTAGCGAAAGCCTTACATGTTTCAGTTAATTTTTAATTCAGAGCGGGTTTGCGGTAATCCCTGTCCTAGACAAAATAATAATAATTATATTTAATTGTTAGTCCCTATTTAGTTCCATAACAATGGGCTCTAACAAACAGCCATTAACTTAGGCAGCCTGTGGCCATTATTCCATCCAACAAAGTCGCTCGCTTATTGATTCAGGATTCGGCCTTTGACTAATTCGTGGCTGTCACTTTTTGCGTCTTTATGGCTTGAAAATCTGAAGCCATTCCAGATTCCAGTTTACGCCTATGACTTGGGCATTCGTTATCCTTAGCAACAAGTGCCTTTAATTGATGGGTATTTATAGGAAAAGTCCGGCCTCCGTATTTGTGTTTTTTGATCATAATTTTAGTCCTCATACAATCGAAGCGAATCTTCGCGAAAACTTGTCCTTGTTCAATAGTGCTACAAAATATGTGTATGACATACTCGTACAAACACATATTTTGTACTACTATTGAACAAGTGCATGTAACAAGTTTTCGCGAGAATTCGCTTCGATTTCGCTGATAGGTAAGTATAGCTGATGCCGTGATTACACTACAGAGTGGCTTTGAATTCGTTCATCGTTTTTAAGGGCATTTCAGTATGATTTAGAAACATATGGTGCTAGTAATGAAAAATAAAATGACGCATAAAAAAAATTATATAGGTACTCAAATACTTTACTCAAACATTAACAAACAATATCAGGACAAAAAGTAAGAAAAATTTCGAGCTTCTTATGGTCGGCGCCAGCAAACTCAGTGGTTTTTTTTAATAATTTACGCATATTGGACGACAGACTCTTAATCATTTAACATCTTTTTTACAATGAAAAGAACATTCCCTCTAAATACTGCTAACGATATCAAAATCACCCTGTAAATGTTATTTCTATTCCATAAACAAATCAAAGCGGTGGTAGCCTAGTGGGTAGAACATCGGACTCGGAAGCGAGAGACCCAGGTTCGATCCCCAGCGCGGGCATATAGCTATGACTAGGTTTTCTAAGTTATCTACATTTGTGAAGTTATAGTAGCAATACCACTCGCTAACGGTGAAGGAAAAGATCGTGAGGAAACCTTAGTGTCTGAGTTATTCACATACCTCAGCACTTGAAATTGCCAATCCGCGGTGGGCACGCGTGGTGATTAAGCCCACACTCTCTCCCTGAGAGAAGGCCTGTGCTCTCCAGTGGGACGTATATAGGCTGCTTATGTTATCATTAGCTCAGTTGGGAGAGCGCTGGCACGGTGAGCCAGAGGTCGCGGGTTCAAGTCCTGGCATGGGTGGAATTTTTAGCCTCTATATAGGTTTTTAAAATCAAAGTGTGTTAGCGATATTTCGCAAACAGTGTATTCGCTTCGCTCACTAGTGCATCCTCAACCTAGAAATTCCTTGCGTTCCAGAATAGAATCCTGGAGGATTCCTCTGAGATGCCATTCAAAAAATAAAAAGGCAGACGGTACTTTTAGACAGACTCCGCTCCTTTGTGTGTTGCGCGATGCACTCTTTTGTACTGAAATGCATTAGTTCGATTGACGGAAAATTGAATATAGAGACGTCTCGTGGCTGCCACCACTGATATTCTCCGCGCGAATTTAATCTAATTTTTCTCTTATCTTGTCAATAGCAATGAGGGTTGAGTGAAAGGATTTGCCAGCCAGGGTGATAAGCTCGCTGATTGTTGCCCGGAGGTCGACAGCAGACATTTTAGTTGCAGTAACCCTTAACGCAACTGATTAGAGTGCACGTGTTTGAAAGAAAATTTGTACTAATAATGATACATTACAGTTGCAAAATGATTTAGACGAATTGTCAATTTACTGCTCTAAAAATAAACTTTCGCTCAATGGAAATAAATGCCGAAAAATTACTTTCACCAGAAAAAAAAAACAAAATTTATTTTGATTACAATATAGGTACGATTGTTGAAGAGGTAAGCATTATAAGATTTATAAGAGATCTCGGGGTGATTCTTGATACAGAACTTTCTTACATACCGCACATTGATAATATTGTACAAAAAGCTTTTAAAATGCTAGGATTTATTTTACGTCTTTCAAAAGAGTTTAAAAATTTGTCAACCCTAAAAGTGTTTTTTTATGCTTACATGCGAAGCCAACTTGAATATTGTTCCTTGATCTGGAATCCTATCTACAGTATTCATTCGTCTAGGATTGAAAGCATTAAAAAAAATTCTCACGCCATTTAAACTATCGCCAAAGAGTTGTCGATAACAAATATGACAGTACCATTGAACGGTTTGGCATGGTTTCTCTGAGTAACAGACGTACAATCACAGATGTTATGTTTCTTTAAGGACTAGTAAATGGACTGATTGATTGCCCTAGGTTACTATCGTTTATCATTCAGGGTCCCAAGAGCGTCAACCAGAATAAAGTTACTTTTTCAAGTTCCATTCAGCCGCAGCAATTATGGGCAAAATAGCGTAATTCAACGAATCATGAGCACGTACAATAAGTACTTTAATGATATTGATTTATTTTATTTAAGTATGGATGTATGGAATCTTTTAGGCGTCACGTCTACAAAGGGATAAAAGCATGATCACCTATATGTATAATATCTTTTTTTTCATTCTTTCATTCTTTTTGCGTGTCAGATTTTTATAAAGTCTTTTAATGTTAACCTATAATTGGGCCTTATATTTAACCTTTATTATGTATTTTTTATGTTTTATCGTGTCTGTTGGTTTTCTAATAAATAAATTAAAAAAAAAAAAGGTTGATGAGCCCGTCGACTATAGGCCGTTCGGGAGGTTCCTTTTACGAAACTCTCTGCAGACAAAATTGAAAGAATGCGAGTAAGGGCCCTCGCCCACCGTGAACACGATTCAGTCGCGATGCAAACGCGATATCGTCGCGCTTCTGTCGTGATGCAAATGCGATTCAGTAACGTCACAAAAATGCCTGCGATCGCTACAGTTGCAAGATGAACTCCGTTGGACCGATGGACAAGAGCACTCTCAATCTGTCAGTGTTGCACTAATCACACGCCACCCTTCCTCCGTTCTTCTCCCGATGTCGTCCGACACGGTCGCGCGTTGGCATCGCTTCTGTAGCGCGTTGCAAATGCGACTAAAGCGCGTTCGTAGCGATGCTGTTGCGTGTTTAAGAAACGCGCGACAGCGTCACTACAAAAATTCGCCTAGGGCGAGGGGCCTAAAGGCGTCCATTTGTCTTTGATTCACTGACTTCCATTATAGCATAGTCGACAGTCGACAGTCTACCTTTATATTTCCGTTGCAAATTCGCCCGTAAATTAACTGCATGAGTGCACTCTCGCTAGTAAATATGGTCGAGCGTGTTTGACTATGCAAATATGGAGGTCAACGAAGTTCGGTTTCTTTCAGCGTAACATATACAATATTTCATTCACTTTCGGTCTCTGGCCAGCATTAGAGTAATTAAACATCATTCACTCGAGAACATGCATGATTGATAATTAAGGCTACCATTTCATAATCTCTAAAGTCAGGCCCGAAGATTTCGTGGAAATCGCAAAGTTCAGCAGTCGGGTTTTTTATAGTTGTTTTGTTTTTTAATTTGTTATTGCTGTATTGTGAGGAAAACGCTCTGACTTTGTCTTGTATTATGTTGTATTTATGTGACTTGTTTTTCCTTTGTACTTGTTTATGTTACTTGTTATGCCTTTTTTTCTTGTGATGTGTTATTTGTCCCAATAAATGTCTTTCTTCTTTTTCTTCTTCTTAGAAATTCGAGTGTCAGAGGTGTTCACATACCTCAGCGTTTGAAATTGCCAATCCACGGCGGGCACGCGTGGTAATTAAGTACATACTCTCATTCTGACAAAAGGCCGGCCCTGCAGTGAGTATATAGGCTACATAAAATAACGTTTCTTCTTCTCGTAAACGCTTGAAATGCTTTATTCCTATTTAGCGAGAGAGAAATTCAGTAAACAGTGAATGACAAAGTCAGTTAATAATATCTATAATCCTTTGGCTGTTGTTTGCTGCTAAGTTTTAAGCGGTTAGAACATAAAATTCATGATATACCTTCCTACGTACATTGAGAAACAATCCAGCTGTTTATATCACTCGTTGACCGCCCTATAAACCGATATCCGCTCCCAATCGAATAGTTGGCACGGCCGTCGGGGCATGGCGTGCTTTCGGTTGCAGTTTCGGCAACGAGGCAATAGATTTATAGACACCGATAACAAGTGGGCGCTTAAGGGGCTCCATGCAGTAACACTTGCACTACCAATAAAAAAAAAACCGAGCAAACGCGAGTCTCCAAAACCGGCGTGCGTGCATGCAACGACTAATGAATGTTGAGGAAGCGAAAGTGATCTGTCAGGATCGAGGGAAGTGGAAGTCCCTGGTCTCTGCCTGCCTCTCTGGGATACAGACG
This sequence comes from Yponomeuta cagnagella, assembly GCA_947310995.1. Classification (NCBI taxonomy): domain Eukaryota; kingdom Metazoa; phylum Arthropoda; class Insecta; order Lepidoptera; family Yponomeutidae; genus Yponomeuta; species Yponomeuta cagnagella. The sequence continues at coordinate 4,128,744 of OX371284.1, forward strand.
TGAATTTATGTATGTTAGAAGAAAATCTTCCTCCCATTTTATTCAAAACTGGCGCCATATATGGCGTCGCATACCTGTATCTCGCAGTCGTTAAGCCAAGTCAGAGGCCTTAGGGCGGCTTGACAACTTCTGACAGTAGACGAGCCACTAGCCTACAAGCCTCCACCAATCCGGACTTGGCCCCCGTGGTGGAGTATGGCCTATACCTTCCTCAGGGAAGAGACCCGTGCCCCTCGGTGGGGACATAATGGGTTGATGATGATGATGATGATACCTGTATGTGTCTAAATGATGGTTAGAATGTCCCCATAAAAATGTTCAATCGAATTCAAAGTCACCCTGTATGTTCTCGGTAGTGGATCATAAAAAAAAACACTATTTACATCATTGAGACATTTGTAAGCCACTTTGTACATAAAACGATGTGTAGAAGAAAATATGTTTTTTTTCCAATGGTGGACAGCGCTACTAAGCCTCGAGGAGCCTCTTAAGTGCAGAGAGTACCACACCACCAACTTATACGAACGTACGGATTCAGTTCGTGAATATCACTCGATATCGCAAGATCTCGAATTCACTCTAACTTTTCCTCGTGATTTTTGTGAAGAAAATGATTTCGAGTTTTCTCGACTGACTCCTTGGTCGAGCGGTATCACGTCTGATTACCATGCCGGATGTCGTGAGTTCGATTCCCACTGGGGGCCGCCATAAATTTGTACAAACGGCCTCGGTCTGGTGTGTTTCACCATGGGTGGCAGAGAATCTTCTCAAATTATGTTGTCGCATAACGAGAACTTGGAGGAGCTTTTAATGAATCGTGTTTCGATAAATAAGACTGATAAAGCTTTCGGAAAACTGATCTAACCATTGACACGTCTAAACCGTCCACTAGGATGTGCCAGTGCATTATTCTCAACCAGAGACCAGCCAACGGTACTGTTTACACTGTGCATTGACCTGCGTGGTTCATCGGTAACCAGTGCTCCTCTGATTGCGGTTTCGTTTGTGAAGCAAATGCATTCTAGGCATCAAACGATGAACTGCTTCCGATATACGTTCTAATTTTAGAAGCTGATTCTCCCTGAGAGACGGCCTGTGTGTGGGACGTATTAGGCTGCTTATGTATGACTACAAAAAGGGATGTGCGCGCATGCAACGACCACTGACTATTCATGATGCGACAGGGGCTTGTCGGGACCGTGGTAGGTTGCAAACACTGGTCATTGTATACCCCTCCAGGATACAAGCGTGTGATTATATATGTATGTGAAGATATGTTTCCTCCACCAAATATACAGTAAACGTGAACCAGCTCGCGCTTCTCACCTTCCCAACTGATCGATGCACCCCGCCACTTTTCGCAGTGATGCCAAACGACCGGTTACTTTTGAATAGTGACAACGACACTTCCGATATTGAAGATATCACGACACTATTTTATTCAATACTTTTAATATCGTGATGTTGAATATTGACCGGTAAAGCAATTGGGAAACAATATCAATGCAAAGCAATGCCAAAATGATCAAATGTTACTCTGTTTTCTTAAATTGTTGAAAATCATGACATGTATGTTTGCTCATTTTGAGGGTTCCGTACCCGAAGGGTGCCAAACGGGGCCCTATTAACAAAGACTTCACTGTCCATCTGTCTGTCTGTCTGTCTATTTGTCTGTCTGTCACCAAGCTGTATCTCATGAACCATGACAGCTAGGCAATTGAAATTCTCACAGATGATGTATTTATGTTACCGCTGTAACAACAAATACTAAAACAGAATAAAATAAATATTTAAGGGGGGCTCCCATACAACAAACTCGATTTTTTGCAGTTTTTTCTCGATCTTTTTGTAACATTAGACACTGGATAATGGTATGGAACCCGTGTTTGTTATCCAACTCGTCCAAAAAGGCTTCACCGATTTTTAGGATTTTTTTTGTGTATATTTGGTAGGTCTGAGAATAGGTCTTCGGCTAATTAATATGGCAAAACAACGTTTGCCGCGTCAGGTAGTATTATATATAAATATATAAATCGTTAATGCTACCTGGTCCCAGGTTTGCCTAAGGTTCTCGGCAATGGGTCCCAAATCTCACTATTAACCTGATTGAGAGATTGGTCTGACAATTTTTGCAAAAAACGATTTGTAGGAAAATATATGATTTTTTTTTCACTGCTGGCGCTATTGTGCTGCATGGAGCCCCTTAACGGTTCAAATACTGGATTTCGTTTTTCCTGACGAAATCCAGTATTTGAACCGACTCTCATTCCTGACTCGATCGCGCAGTGAAACTCCTAACATAGCTGTATTGTTTTATCTATGTGTATTTTTTTATTATGTATTCCTGGAACCGACACCTTTTGGTATCAAACTCAAATAACGGAACCATCCTGTAACACACCATAAAGACAAAAGTATATATTTTTTACACTCACATGTTTCGTTTATTTAGTGAGCTTTCCCTCACCGCCTCTCAGACTGGTCAAAAGAAAACATCAATATTTACACAGCCGGCAATAAATAATGTTATTAAACGTTTGAAATAGACGCGGCAGTGATTGTAAGACGATAGCAGCAACTGCTAACGCTGAAAAAGCAGAGAAACCCACGGGAAGCAGGCCCTCACACCACCTTTATTCCCGTGACATAGGGTTCAGTATACCTCAAACGAAGAGCGAGGCGAAGTTTGCGGACTTGTTGCAAGAATTTGATCATGCGCCAAACAAAACGGGTCTTTGTGAATAGTTTGTTTATGAAGTCAATTAAGTACCTAGGTCTGCTTTCCTGATCAAAAATGTGCTATGTTTATCGATCGACTCTTGTGTGTACACAATGACTAAGGTGGGGTCAGACTGAGCTGGCAAATGAGTTTTTTTAAGTAAGGGTGGGTATGGCAAAAGAAGCAAGAAAGTAGGATTAATGGACTAGAAATGAGATCCTTGAGGAGTATGTCTGATGTTACTTTGAGTGACAGGATATGCAATAGTTTGATTAGAGAATATGGTGAACTGAAAGAGGATATACCTAGTAACTAGAATTGAGAAAGGAATGATGCGTTGGTTTGGACATGTGGAGAGGCTGAAGGAATCGAGCGAGCGAATGTGGTTGAAAGGGCCAGTAAGGTACGAGCAAGCGAAAGTGATCTGTCAGGATCGTGGCAAGGGGCAGTCCCTGGTCTCTGCCTACCCCTCTGGGATACAGGCGTGAGTTTATGCACGTATGTATGGGTGGGGAAACTACTAGGCGAATGGTGAAAATAGGTACAAGCGTTCTCATTATTGGAAAACAATCGTTTTAAAATTGTCGTGTTGACGGCTTTGTCACCATCATATAGAAACCGGTGGCTTCAATGCTGATTAGAGCTTGCGGCAGTCCAAACAGCATCCTTAAAGCACTAAGCAATAGGGCTGATAGCCCCTTTTGGAAGCATCATATAAAGGTGCACGCAAAATAGTTTCCGGAATTGTTCCCTTAATTTGACTAACATAGTCTAACCCCCGGTTTCTCGTACACTAACAAGCTCTTAATTTACTGTTAACAGCTGTCAGTGGTTTTTTTGTATGCACTTTGGTCAATTGACAGCTGTTAACAGTAGATTAACAGCGTGTTACTGTATGAGAAACTGGGGGTTAGTAATTTACTAACTATTTATGGATGTTTCATCTGAAATAAATAATAATAAAATATTTGTTTGTAACGCGACGCAATATTTTTGTAATAATGAGTGTTTTGGCAACAAGATGTACCGATTATGCATACTGACCACTGATATGTTCTGTTATTATTTTGTACTGCGTTTAAATAATCGTAATGTTAATTAAATACGCTTAGTTTCTCTTAACACCCACAACGCCCGAGGCTGAAGAAAATTTAATTAAAAAAACGCCATGTTGAACATTACATTGTAATTTGCGCCACCGGCGGATTACTAAAGCGCAACTTCTCACAACTTCCCAGTAAATCATTTACAAGGAAACCTTCAAAAGCATGGGGTGGTTCATTAATCAAAGCAAACCCTAACTGTTACGTTGTTTAACAACTTGTCGACTCGATTACAGCCATAAATCATAGAATGGTTATCCGCAACACCTACACTTCACTTATTAGTAAAGGAAAACATCTCGAGGAAATGCGAGTGTCTAATGTGTTCATTTAACGCTTCAATCAGTAAGTCTCCTGGGCCGCGTTTTATAAAACTGCAGTTCATAGTTTATTACGACAATTCGATGTTTATTGCGTAGCGGATTCTTACATGTTATTCTGTGGGTTAATCGGCTATGAAATGTGATTTGCAATGTAAGTTTAAAAGTTAAAATGACTTTGTTTTCTAAGTTACGCACATTTGTGAAGTTGTAGTAGCAATACCACTCGCTAACTGTGACGGGAAATATAGTGAGGAAACCCTAGCGCCAGATGTATTTACATACTTTAGCGCTTGCTACGTACAATGGCCCAACTGTGTGGAAATCTCAGGGTCTAACTAGAACTAGAACTACACCCTGTATATTTCACGAGTTTCTAACTTAGTTATTTTACCTACTTTACAGAGTTGACACTACAGCAAAAGTGGGTGGTACCGGTGAGAAAACTACACTCTTCAGTACTACCGAACCTTTCAGCAAGACCTTGTAGAATAGGTTTCCATACGATGTTTTCCTTCACCCTTAGCTTGCCGTGAACCAAATTAGGGCTAAAAGCTTAGCCGTTCAACCTGTTACCTGTTATTTTTAGGCTCACTCTGTAACTTACTTAGTAAGAAGCAAATAAATGAATAAAGTATTATTATTATTATTATTGCTTATTTTCGTCTCAGAACTTACTTTGCTCTTTCAAAATAAGATCAAAGTTTATACGCGAGCTACATGCATTTCCTTTTGAGACAAGTTTAAATTTTAGGGGCTATACCGTATATGCCTTTCCCCAGAGATAGGGAGAAAGAGAGTATAGGCTTAAGCCGCGTGCAGATTATCTGCAACACAATATGATGTAATGCAACATGCAGCGGAACAATTTCGATACATGTTAATGGGTTCGCGAACGACAGTCGTTTGCAGGGTGCTCGCAAACGACTGTTGTGTGCAGACTGTTCGCGAACGACATTCGTTTGCATGGTGTTCGCGAACGACACCCTGCAAACGACTATCGGAGGGGTGTAAATAATTAGTTTTTCGAACAGTATCACTTTTATAATGAAAAAAAAAAAATAATTTGTATTTTATAAATTTGAAAAAAAAAAAACGAGTAGGTAGTTAATCAAACAAAAATTCACCCCCTCTCTCACCCTCCTCTACAAATTTGCCACTTGCCACGATTCTGATCTCTTTGCCATCATCAACATTCATTAGTCGTTGCATGCACGCACGCCAGTTTCGGATAGATACTTTTTATCAATATCTTTGCTAATTCAAACATATTAATATTAAGTGTATTATTTAGTATCTTCATTGTTGCCGTGCTGTTTTGTGTCGCTAATAAATAAATACAAATTCGGTCAAATATCCGCCATAGCAGGTTGTAAAAATCGGCACGCTTTGTTTTCATACAAATCGCGGTATTTGCGTTGTCTAGTTAGATTCATGTCTATGGTATGAGAACAACAAAGAAGAAATGCTAAGCAAATCTTGTTCCTTATCACCGTGCTTGACCGCGGACGTAGTGTGTGTTGTTTATCGGCCCACTGCGAAAAATTAAGCCCCTGGCCACACAGAAGGGACGTGGGACGAGGGGCGGAAAAGAAGCGTCGTTAATCCAATGGGGAACTTGCGTCTAACTTAGATTGGAGTGACATTGCGTTTATACCATAGAAATCACATAAAAAACTTGGAAAAATTCAAAAATAAAACAATAAAAATATTTTTTCGGGGTTTAACGGGTCACAAAATATGCGAAACATTCTATATAACGCGTATAGCGTCTTTCCCGCGCCCCCGCCCCACGTCTTGTCTGTGTGGCCAGAGGCTAAGTGACTTGAGGGTAAACTACCTACCCTCACTACAATGATTGACTGTACTCGCTACTTCAGCTTCAGTCTTCACGGGTAGTCTGTAGAGGCGAGTATGGCAGCTGTGTCGTTGCCGAAACGTCGGGAATCTAAGGTAATTAAATTTTACATACATACATAAACTCACGCCTGTATCCTAGAGGGATAGATAGAGACCAGGGACTGCCACTCGCTACGATCCTGACAGAAATTAAAAAAAGAAATGAAATTAAATTTAAAGTAAATTTTTACCTAATAAATAATCGGGGTTAGACCCGTTTAATATACAAACTATGCATAGGTATCAAAAATACTATCGTAAAAAATACTGCGACGAAATAGTATATTTTAATACAGTTGCTCAAAAAGTGGCGTATTTATAGTATATTTCATTACAAGTGTGGAAAGCCTGTCATTGCAAAGAGTTCCGACAAATGTCTACCCGAGCCGAGGCGCAGCCGAAGGCGAGGGTTGACAGTCGGAACAAGTTGCAATGACGGTTCCGCACGTGTACTGAACGACTATTTTTAATACAGTTGCGAAAATATGAAAAACTATTTGCTTTTTTCTCTTCTCTCCACGCAATAAATTCGTCGTATGTAGATATGTAGCGACTTTTTGACTTTTCCGGTAAAATGTTCTCCGAAGCATTTTGTGCAATTATACTGAGTTCCGGTGGAGTTAATTCAAAAAAACTAGGGTCGAAATTACTCATTTTGTGCAACAAACAACTAAACTCGCAAAGAAAATTTCTGAAAAATGGCGCCAACCGTAGAATAAGCAGTTTTTTTTTCTTCTTCACCCATTCTGGTAGGCAAAGAAAACTATGCCCATACAGCCAAGTCTTCAGTAGAAGTTTTTTATTGATATGAAATGAAAATGAAATTTAATGAGATGAAATGAAATGAAACCTAACCAAACTCATTCAATCAAATAATTAAATCTGATATTGAAACAAATTAGTAGCTTCTTTTTACAAATATACGTATTTGCATGAATCATAAAAACTTCTATGATTTTTTTTAGTAAAAACTTCATGGTTGGTTATTCTTTTTAATAGACATTATTTTGACAGTTGGGAAAGAGAACGCACGAGTGCGGGAAAGGTAAAAAAAAACCACGAGTGTGTAATAGCCCACATCCCGAACGCTATACGTCCCTGCAATACGCCACTTTTTGAGCAACTGTATTAAAAAAGTCAAAAAGTTTGTTATTTGGTCTCAGACATTTTTAGTAGTTACAGGAACATCTTCAATAGGCTACCCGGAACTAAGCAACGGAAAAAATCATACAGAACTTTTTTTTCATTACTTTTTTGCAAAAAGTAACGATTACAACTCTGAATAATCATGGGTTCACCGAGTTCTGTGCTACCGCCGCTTCTACGTCAGAAATTGCCCATTTTCTACATGACCTTGCATAAAGTGATGAGGCAAAAAAAAACTATTTTATCTTTAAAAAAAAAGAGTCCCAAAATAGTACAAAAGTTTTACGCGTTTGTGCAAAGTGGAATAAAAAAATTGAAATATTCTGATTTTTCAATATTTGCTCGGATTTTACTTTTGCGTTAACAGAATGTAGAGCAGATTAGAGTAGAATATTTTTTTACAGTCAACGATAACTGTGAAGGAAAACATCGTGAGGAAACCAGAGTGTCTGCGATGTTCACATAACCTTAGCGCATCAAATTGCCAATCCGCAGTCGGCATACTCTCCCTCTCTGAGAGAAGGCCTGTACCCTAAGGTGCAGTGGGACGTACTTTAGGCTGCATAAAAAAAATACAGTCAACTTTTACATTTTTGTTGCAAAGTCCTCCTTTACATAAACTGATCACAGTGGACGTATATAAAGCACGATGTGCGGTCGACTGTTGTGCTGTAGACAAATTACATAGTTTTCTCAAGCATGCTTGGAAATTTGAGCATTATTTTGACAACCTTCTTCGAGAAAAATCGAAATTGCTGTACTGGCCAAATACATGCGAGCAGCGGTATGTATGTATGTATGAAAATCCATGTCTGTCGTGTTTTAGCGGCCAAATAAATTAAGTACTTAACTCATATCTGTCATGCAATTTAAAAATGGAAAGATGTTTTACTCCGAAACATTGCAACCAAGGAGGTAACTTATCAAAGGTTTCATTTAAATTTCGTACTGGCTTGCAAATAGAAAGTTGTTCATTGAAAAAAAAAACAAATGAACAATTTAACGCGAGAAAAAACATTGTTGTTCGTCATTGATTTTAAAAAGTAAAAAGTTCTGCCTATGTACTATATATTTATACCTAGTTTTTATTTCTGCGCATTATTTGAGAAAAGTTCTATACAAGACTTGGCCACAACTAGGCATTCATGGACTTACGTTACGTACACACATCAAAAAAAGTTTGTGATCAATAGCACAAGCTCCTATAATTCTTTAAATTTAACTTTATCAAGAAAAAATCTATGTTGTATGCTTTCTTTAAATAGGAATACCCTGTTTGAAATTAAAATATACAACTATTTTTTGTTATTTATTTAAAAAAAATTGAGCCATTAATAATAATGTAATTGTGATAGAAATTTCATAGAAAGAAAAATACTGTTTAATTAAACTTAAACAACAATTTATTATTAAAAGGTTAAATTCAATATAAAATAACTCCTCCCCTGGCTCGAACACATGCGGAGATCCTCCTGGGCATGCTGAGGATCAAGTTATTCAGCATTTCCTGTGGTAACCTATCCCATTCTTCAATAGCGGCTTCCCTGAGCTCTGGAACTGTCTGGGGACTTGGCTCACGGTTCCATACAGCTCGTTTAAGAGCATCCCACGCGTGCTCTATTGGGTTTAAGCGTGGCGATTATGGCAAAACCCTTCATGGTTAAAAACCATGATGGAGGCCTATGTCCTGCAGTGGGCGTCGAATGGCTGATGATGATGATGATGATGGCCCTATTTCAAATTACGGCCCATATTACATTCAAAACATTTTAAAGCCTGTTCAGGCCAATAACTGAAAAGGGAATTAGGGACAGTACCTGAATAGTCATTATTAACCGCAATGAAACTGGCTATCACCTTCTCTCGCACGTGCGTCACGGAAATAGATATCGAAATTGAATTCCACTTAAAATTCATCGATATTGAGCACGTTTCACCTTTCACAATACGGATTCGCATTTCCAATAGTAGCTATGACGATTACCTGGAAAATGCGCAATTTCTGAAACAAGTCAAACTCACACGCCCGTTGTTGATTATATATCCTATCCTACCTTTATATTTTGTATGTGTTATTTGATGTAGGTATTGATTAATTATGTCTACTTACACTAACCTGATTTAAAATGCTCAAGTGGCTTTAGCTTATGTATAAAAGAAATCAATAATTTATTTTAACAGAAAGAATATACATTCTGTTTGCTGAATGTTGATGTACTATGTTACTATGTTAGCCGCTGCCTTTGAGTAGTATTCGTAGTGGATAAAAAGACAGCGGTTAATAACACCCCACAATGACCATGTTTTCTCATCTCATATTAAACTTAATACATCAAAGCCTATAATATGATATGATTCCTTGATTGCCATCAATAACTTTAAACGCGCCTTTAAAATCTTTAAAACTTTAAAATCACCGTAGGTACCTACCGTTTAAGATGATTTGAGAAAAGATGATCACAGCACAGGGCAGTTTTTTCCCTGCTGCTTTTTTCTCAACTACAAAAACGGCCCGCAGGCAGCAGCTACCATAGTACATTATAAGATTTCTTAAAAAGAATTGTTAAAAAGAATTTTCGATTTCTGATTTCATAGTTATTCTCCAAAAGCGAAATTAGAGTTTATCATTTAGGTATTACAATTTAATGCCAATTAATTAAGGCCGCGAATTTTACTGTCTATTTTTTAAATTTTTGTGTCATGTGCTCTAGTGTACAATAAAGAATATTCTTACAAGATAAGATAAGATATAGAATATCCTTTATTGTACCAGGAAAAACACAAACATGAAATATAAACAAAAATGCAGGCATGCGTGAAATTAAACCCATACTCTCTTTTTCCGAGAGAAGGCCTGTGGCCTTCAGTGGGACGTACGTAAACTACATAAATTGTTTATAACGTTACGCCCGCTCATTTCAGGGCCGAGTTTCATAAAACTACACTTCGTAGTTTATTATAACAATTCAAGGTACATTGCGCAGCAGAGTCTACTTGTCAATATGTGGGTTAATCGACTCTGCAATGTACATCCAATTGTCATAGTAAAGCATGAACTGTAGTTCTATGAAACAGGCCCCAGCTGGTTGTAACGTGAACATCAATTTAAACAGTTGTAAAATAACTTTATGGATCGCCTTTCAGCAATGATTTATAGCTCAGATAGATCAGATATAATATTTAGACGCCTATGAATAAATCTTGAGTGCCAAAGTTTATTTTCGCAGTAAAAAGCGGCCATAAACATTAAGAGGTGCGTATGGTTTATTCTTCGTATGAATGGGTTAGGCCTAGTTAGCCAAGTTGTAATCTGTAATAAATAAAAGTAACAACTTAATCAACGTAAATTTCAATCGATTTTGTACAAAGTTTTCTTTTTATAAGTTGGTCGCTTATTACTCGTTAACTTGTAAAGCCTACTTAGCCGTGATAGTTTTACTTTTAAGTTAATTATATTGGCTAGTACCCTGAATTTTTTCACGTTTCTAGAATCAACCGTTTAGCCAGGACTACGCCCTACTCGGTTAAAAATTTGCACTTTAATTAATATTTCGCAAACGGAACCCTTTCTACACCCTCAATATTTTTAAACGACCAACCCACGCTATGGTGTAGACGAGAAAAAAAAAGCATCCCTAACACATTTATTTAACGGCACAATACTTACATAAACCTTCTTTATACATAAAACAAACAGAAATGCAAAAAATAAAAGTACAACAAAAAAAAAGTACACAATTACATTACGAGTGAATTTGCAACACTGCGAAAATGCGAAGGTGGACTTGACAAAAAATAGTAAAAAAATATATGGTAAAAAAACAATAAAATGAAAAAATACAAACAGGCTTTTACGTAATGCCTATGTTTCAGTTCAAAGTACTGAGCCTCTAATGGTCCTAACTCAGCATGTGTGTTAGGAGCACCGAAGTACCTACCTACAAAGCTGATATTCTGTCGGAGCCACGCTGCGGTTGTATGAGAAAATCAAAAGAAAAGGTGGAGTAAAAATGTAGTGCAAAACGGGGAGCGGGAGAAAAATAAATAAGTCCCTTATAAACATAATTTACACTACTTAATTCGTTGCTTTAAAATTTGATGTTCTAAATTCCCATCTCCGAAAGTCTTCACCAGAACATCACCAAATTAACTTGGGACTACTTTTACGCTATTTTATGAAACATACGGATATTACTAAAGGATGGGCCCCATTAGGGCTTATTTACTGCTGTCCATTGAAGAGTTCCGTTCTCCATCTCTGAAAGTCTCCATCAGATCTTCACCTTTAAACTAATTAAAATGGGACCAATGGGACGTTATACCTGTTCGAACAAAAAAAGAATTGTCGAAATCGGTTGAGATTTGACGGAGTTATGGAGGAACATAGCCAAAAAAGTACGAATGTTCCCACTAGTTCCATTGGTTAGTTCCATGATGGAACAGGTGAGAACTTTTCTTCTCGGTAGTTCCATGGGACTCGTGAATGGAACCTCTGCAACTATTTTCTTCTCACTAGTTCCATTAAATTATAATACGTGTGGTAGGTACTTTATGCACACGTACTATCCTCATCATCATCATCCTAATGATGATAGTACGTGCGGCACTTGCGAAATTTTCATGAGTGTCAAATCATAAGGAGGTAAAAAAACTTAGAATTATTTTACGAAAATAATGTTATACTTGGCATAAAGTAATTTTCATTAGGTTACGTTGGTTACATTAATAAAATATGAGATACAAATATACAATAGACTATAGACAATAGAATCTAGCGTAACTTGTCCAAGAAATGTGGTACGTTTATCTCTCCACTTATCAACTCCAACTGCGTATCTCTTACAAAATCATCATGAATAATGAAATGGCTCTGTCGTTTTCTTTTTGGGCTGTTGGAATAGCTTTTAATCTGACTTAAATGAAAATTTGACATATTGGCATCTTCAAACAAAATATTGAGCGCCATCAAAATGTTTGTTTCATTTTTAGGAACGTCCTTATTGATGCCATGATGCCACCCTTCAACTGTATTATTCGTCCGATGGCGCTCACCAAATACGCACCATATATTCTGCAGCTTTTCTTTCATCCAAAAACTTTCAAAATAAGTTTGAAATTTTTGGAACTTGGGATCCTCTGGTATTTGTGTTTTTATATAATCCCAACCTTCGTTAATTTTTCCAATGGGTAAATGGGCTAAGTTGCAGCAAAGAGAAATTATTCTTCTGTTGAGCTTATTTTTTTTCAAGTTAATTTGCAATTGTTTTGCTTTACGCCATAAACAATTCGTATAGTGATAATGACAGCCGTTAATTTGTACACCATGATGAAATTGAAGTAATGCCAATATTGCAGCCTCTTCAAAGTCCATATTAACTTTCTGCGGTGTCCATTCAGGAATTTGAGAATGTATCAAATCCCACAATATACTGTACGCTTTTACAGATTTGTGCGACATAAATGCATATAGTAACGGTAGTACAGTTGTTTTTGTGCTAGTGCTTCCTGAGTCGCCGTGAATGGAGTATACTTGTGAAAAGGGCTGTGGGCAGCATTTGAATGTTCCATCTACAAAAAAATGCTTGATTTGTTTCATTTGCTCCTTTTGCTCCTGAGTGCAAAACACTATTATCCTGATCTCTCCATCGTTATAATCCGCTATGACAAACTGTCGAAAGGCAGCAGGTATTTCAACTTCGTCTAAAGTTTGCCTACATATTTTTTGTACATCAGCTTCCTTATTTCTTTTTCTATAAATTGAAGATTTTTTTTGATCGAATGTAGGTACGGGAACACTTGAAGCTAAATCCAATCCACTCTCCCTTAAACGTTTCAACCCTCTTTTGTAAACTTTTGGCGCACATTCTTCGCCTTTGGCTGCTTGTTTACACGTTTCGCTCAATGATTTATCGATCAGGTTTTGAGTTTCATTGGGCAAGCAATTAATGTTATGGTCTTTTTGTGCTAGTATGGTACGTTGGTCCTGAGAAACAATAGATAGCAGAACAGTAAAAAAATCCAGAGTAAAATTATATACCAGAGCAATCAAATTGTTCTTACAGAATTTTTTGTAGAACAAAAACTCGTTTTTTCTTCGGACTGTCAGAAAAATCACCGCTTTTTTTTTTTTTTTTTTTTTATTTGGTCTTTGCCCCGTGCTAATCACCGCTTCTTTGTTTACTCAAAATTCTCCCACCGACTCTTTGACATAAAAAAAATAAGTCAAAGGTTGCCAATAAGCAAAAAGTTTTGCCAAGAAAAGAAAAAAAAGTCCTAATAATCTGTAGTAAGTGGTTCATTCGTTCACTGCAAATGATTTGTAGACATTTTCGTAAAATAATTCTAAGTTTTTTTACCTCCTTATGATTTGACACTCATGAAAATTTCGCAAGTGCCGCACGTACTATCATCATTAGGATGATGATGATGAGGATAGTACGTGTGCATAAAGTACCTACCACACGTATTATAATTTAATGGAACTAGTGAGAAGAAAATAGTTGCAGAGGTTCCATTCACGAGTCCCATGGAACTACCGAGAAGAAAAGTTCTCACCTGTTCCATCATGGAACTAACCAATGGAACTAGTGGGAACAATCGAAAAAGTATATATACACGCGTCGAATTGATAACCTCCTCCTTTTTTGAAGTCGGTTAAAAACAAACGTCGTATTGAATTACATTGTGGTAATTAAATAAAAAGCCGGCCAAGTGCGAGTCGAACTCGCACACGAAGGTTTCCGTACCATTATCTATACAACATTAGACACAAAGATCGAAAAAAATACGGCAAAAAATCACGTTTGTTGTATGGGAGCCCCCCTTAAATATTTATTTTAATTTAATCATTTATTTTAAAAGCGAATATAGAACTAAATATTCAGTGGATATTTAAAGCTGAAGTCTACCTGTTGCCGTTATTAATGTCGAGTAAAAAACGACAAAAAATACGTTTGTTGTATAGGAGCCCCCCTTAAATATTTATTTTATTCTATTTTTTGTATTTGTTGTTATATCGGCAACAAAAATACATCTATGAAAATTTCAACTGCCTAGCTATCACGGTTTATTAGATATAACTGGTGACAGACAGACGGACAGTGAAGTCCCTATTAGGGTCTAGTTTGGCACCCTTCAGGTATGGAACCCTAAAAATGTGATAAATTTAATTATTTAATTATGTTGTTAACAGGTGGTAGCAAGCGCGCGACGAGGCTGACAGTGGCGACTGCGATCGGCATCTGGGTGCTAGCCGCTGGTTTGGCCACACCGGCATACGTGGGCTCATATTTGCGGGAGTTCTTCGTCAATCCTACTACACAGGTACTTGAATAACCAGCCCCTAGGCCCTGGCTACACAGAAAGGACGGGGGGCGAGGGCGCGGAAAAGACGCGACGCGTTGTATAGAGTTCGCGCCCTGGCCCATCTCTTCTGTGTGGGCTTCGTCCCGTCCCTTCAGGACCTCTTGTTTGAAAGTGAATTAATTGGGAAAACGTCGCGTCTTTTCCGCACCCTCGCCCCGCGTCCTTTCTGCAACGTCCTGTCACTCTCTTTTCTGAGAAATTCGAAGAGACAGCACTACAGTTAACTATTTACTTAGCGAAATTATCAATTCAGAAGCTGGCCCTGACTGTAGCTGAAACGTAAAGAATAACAACCGCCAAATTCAAACTTTTCACGACGAGCATTTAAAAGTCTGCGGCGGGATTTTATACTATGACTTACTATTATTGAATTCTGAAAAAATCAAAATAAAAAACGACCACGACCCTGGCCTTGCGCCGACATATACTTTAAGTACAGGGAAAAATCTGGAAACTATATATTTGTGATTAAATCATAAAAAGTTAGTCTTTGAAGTTCGAGAAAAAAGCTAGGAAAAACTGCGAGACTAGATTCCTGAACTATTTACAACAAGTAAGTTCCTACAAATTTTTACGGAACCCTCGGTGGGTGAGTCCGACTTGCACGTGTCCGGTATCTGAAGTACGACCCTGTTTTTTGGTAATCAATTTTTTCTTTTTATTTTATTTGGAAAAGCCAATATAACGCTCTTGTTTCATTAATTGAAATATGCAAATCGGAACTCAGATTTCGCTGGAATTAATAAAAAAATGTTGACGCCTAGCCAAAGCATCGCAACTACAGAACTGTCCCTATATTATGCGCAGCAAATCCTGACGGATGCCTGAAGTTTGTTGTCTCAGTTATAAAGGAATTAGCAGTTAAATCATCAGGAATTCTTCAGGATTGGTTGCGCATAATCAGGCGACTTAGACGGACATGCACTAAAAGAATATTCCGGTTATGAAAGCGAACACAAAATTAGTTATTATTCTCCGAGAGAAAGCCTTCACAACTAATCCGGTTTCTTTCGAAAATGATCCTGATCTACAACCCGTATAGGGCATACGTATGGAGAATATATTTTAAACCCCTTCGTAGAGAGTGGACTACCAGCCCCTCATTGTACTACTACGCTTTTTGGCTTATCTACTATTCTCTGACGTAACATAACATAAACTCACGTCTGTATCCCGGCGGGGTAGGCAGAGACCAGGGCCGGCCACTTGCCACGATCCTGACAGATCTTTTTTGCATCATCAACATTCATTAGTCGTGGTATGCACGCACACTAGTTTCGGGTACTTTTATCTTACCTTTTTCTAATAATAGGGGTTAAAGTATGAAATTGCCGTTTTATTGCAATAGGTTCTTTGAATTGACATAGAATCTTCATGGTTTGAGGTTTTCGAATGAAACTTTTTTCAAATGGTTTCTATGATGTTCTTTTTTTAAAAAATGTGAAACATTTGAATATCGACTTTCAATTGTTTTTGTTATTTAATTTAGACAAGAAAGATGGATATTGCGAAAATTCGAGAGATTCCGACGCGGAACTAACGCGGCAGAAACAGCCCGCAATATCAATGCTGCGTTTGGAGAGGGGTCTACTAATGAACGCACCGTGCGATTTTGGTTTAAACGCTTTCGTGATGGAAATTTCGACTTAAAGAACGAGCCACGAGGAAGACCGGGCGGACAGGTGAATAACGATGAATTAAGAGAGATAGTGGAAGCCGACCCTAGTCAAACTACCCAGGAATTAGCGGCATGGTTTAACGTTACCTTACCCACAATATTGACTCACTTGCGTCAAATCAATAAAATAAAAAAATACGAAAAATGGGTGCCTCATAATCACTCGAATTTTCGCAGTATCCATCTTTCTTGTCTAAATTGAATAACAAAAACAATTGAAAGTCGATATTCAAATGTTTCACATTTTTTAAAAAAAGAAAGTCATAGAAACCATGTGAAAAAATTTTCATTCGAAAACCTCAAACCGTGAAGATTCTATGTCAATTCAAAGAACCTATTGCAATAAAACGGCAATTTCATACTTTAACCCCTAATACATTCCCTGTTTGGTCGAAGTATATCTGCCTGGGACGTCCCTTACCGGCCGTTTCATCCACATTCGCTCGATATATTTGTTTCACCAAACTTTCTTCCTTTATGCTCTCCATTTCTTTCTCAATTCCAGTCACTCCATCCTCTTTTAGTCCACAACGTTCTCTAATCTAACTATTGCGTATCCTGTAATTCAAAGTATACATAAGCCATACATACTTCTCAGGGACCTCATTTCTACTGCATTAATCCTACTTTCTTGATTCTTCTACCATGGACAAGTCTCGCTAACCATACATCAGTGTTGGAACCAGCACTCTATTAAGCATAGACAATCTGGCTCTTTTGGAGATGTTTCGGCTACTCACGAAAGAATGCAAGACAATTTTGAGCTTTTACTGTTCTTTCTATATCACCTTCACACTTTCCATCCCTCGTAAACAGGCTCTCCAAATAGACAAATTCTTTCACTTGTTCCACCCTTTCACCTGTAATCTTTATGTTGCATTCAGTCATTTCATCATCTTTTTCGAAGACCATTACTTTCGTCTTACTCAAAATAATGTTCATTACTTTTCTTCCAAGTGCCTCATCCACTACTGTTACTTGTGTCTGCAGGTCTTCGACCGACGATGCGAACAAAACCTGATCATTCTCTTGTCTTTTTAACCGACTTCAAAAAAGGTGGAGTTGGCGATCGCAGTATGCGGTTGGAATCTCAGGAAGACTGCCCGTCTCCTGGTAATTCATTTCCTTAGTCGCCTTCTACGACATCCACGGAAGGAAACGGAGTGACGCTATTCTTAATCTGGCGCCACGCGGTCCTTAGATACACCGAATAATAACTGTCTCTTTCCCCCACAGTTCCTGGTATGCTATCCGTACCCCCCCGAGTGGGGGGAGGGCTACCCGCGTCTGATGGTCCTACTGAGGTTCCTGGTCTACTACTCGCTGCCTCTGGCCGTCATCGCGGTGTTCTACATACTGATGGCGAGGCACCTGGTGCTGAGCACGCAAAACATGCCCGGGGAGATGCAGGGCACGCAGCGGCAGGTAAGGGAATTTCGACTTTGTGGTGGTCGCTTAGGGCCGGAATTAGAGTATCCGTGATTTCCTTGAGTGTCCGTAAGACAGATGGCGCTACTAAGTGTCTAAAGTGTATAACTAATTTAATGGTTTTTTGTACAGAACATTTTTTTTTAATTAAAGTAGTTTATGATGAACTCTTACTTGAATTTTTATTTTATTTTATTCAGGACACAAAAAGTTATACAGAAAAATTAAATAAGTAAATTCTTAAATATTTTTGAAGTTAGAGACAACAAGTGCAAAAACGCCCGTTCCTGTGACGTGCCCAGTCCCTCGTAGGCCACACGTGGCCGGCCTTTTTGTGAGCTAGTATTGTAGCTTCTAACCTTAAAAGCATTTAAGGTATATTTTAGTCTGAGTCGTTGCGCCTGCACGTACCGCCCGTTGTAATGTGGATAATCCATTAAGGTGGTATAACATTACCTTTATATCTATTGCCGGCCTTATTAAAGCCCGCGAAATAGTTGTTGTACGTGCCATCGCAAACTCATCCAGACTGCACAGTTTTTTTTTCAAGTCATCTGCCGGGCATTGTAAAAAAGTTCCGATAGCCCATAACAACGTTTATCGTGTATTAATTTGGGTCCAGCGAAATGGGGTCCGAGAAAAACCGTTATAATAAAAACGCGAACCGCGACCTTGTTCCCGTGACGGCTGATGGATTTATGTGAGTTTTATATGACAATGATATACAACGTTGGCGGGTAGAGGCCAGGATCCACTGCGAGCGAAAATAAAAGTTACGTTCTTGTCCACTGCGAGCGAAAATTAAAATTACGTTCCTTTTATGTAGCCTATATACGTCCCCACAGCAGGGCGCATGCCTTCTAGCAGAGAGAGAGTGCGGGCTTAACCTCCTCAGTCCTTGAGAATAACAATGGTTTTCGAATTGTTATTTTCGAGGTCAGGACAGAGGAGGTTAATTACCACGCGTGCCCATCGCAGATTGGCAATTTCACGCGCTGACGCATGTGAACATCTCAGACACTCCTCACGATGGTTTCCTTCTCGATTAGCTTGTGGTATTGCTACTAAAACTTCACAAATGTACGTAACTTAGAAAAAAAAAGTCATTGGTACAAACCGGGATTCAAACCCACGACCTCCAGAATGTGAAACTTGGGTTGTACCGCTACGTTGCCACCGCTCACCTAGTATTTTTTAAAGTGCCTAGTATTTTTAAATGACTCGCGATGTTCATACAGCCTAGTGGGCAGACACCAGCCATGAGCAGCAGTCCGATGGTCGGACGATATAGTTGAGTCGGCGTAAGGTCCGTGGATGCCGATGGCAAAAGACCGTAAGAGACGGCGTTTGGGGGAAAGGCCTATACCCAGCAGTGGACGGCGGTGGGGTTATTTAAAAGGTCTAGTAGAGATTATTTGATAAGTAACAGGTCTAACAGAGATTATTTGATGAGTAAACCTTTTACCTAAATTCCCGACGTTTCGGCAACATTGAAGTACAGTGAGTTGTGACCACGTGAACTTGTATGGAGCAGCAGATTTTTAGGGTTCCGTACCCAAAGGGTAAGGGTAATAAGACTCCGCTGTCCGAGCGTCCGTCCGTCCGGCTGTCACCAGGCTGTAATTTCATGAACCGTGATAGTTAGGCAGTTGACATTTTCACAGATGATGTATTTCTGTTGCCGCTATAACTAAAAACAGAATAAAATAAATATTTAAGGGGGGCATCATACAACAAAGGTGATTTTTTTGTGCCGTTTTCTGCTCGATATTAATACCGGCAATAGGTAGACGCTTACATAAGCAGCCTATATACGGCCCACTGTAGGGCACAGGCCTTCTCTCAGGGAGAGAGTATGGGCTTAATCACCACGCGTGCCCACCGCGGATTGGCGTAGATGCGCGTAGGTAGACGCTTGATATATTCAAATGTTGTACAGATAATGGTACGGAATCCTTCGTGCGCGAGTCGGACTCGCATTTGGCCGGATTTTTGGCGATTTCTAAGTTTTGCCCGCAGTAAAAGTTGTTCTTACGGACGTGTAAGTTTTGGGTGTTTTTAGGAATTTTGTTGCAACCTATTGGAATTGCTACTACAATTCACAAATGTACGTAACTTAGGAAACAAATGACATGCCACGATTCGAACCAACGGCTTCTCGAATGTGAGATAACGAGGTAGATAGATAGGTAGAGAACACTTTATTGTTGAGCCGAAAAAAATATTTTTTATCACACCTGCTCTGAAAATACATACTAATTATACCAATTAGAGGGAAGAAACGCCTTTATCCCGCCCTTCAAATCCTTTCATCCCAAGGTATGGAAGTTTGTATGAAAATCCTTCCGACCCAAGGGTGGGAAGTATGTATGAAATTCCATTACATACGGTTTTTTTTTTTAATTTGGCAGCAGTCATACTGCAAAGAGACTTTAACTGTCTACTAATTAAATTTCAAGTAAATTGTTACTGGCCACATACAGTTTTTTTTTACCAGTTACCAACCTCCTTGGTGCATACAGAAAATTAAAAACGAAATTATTTTTGTATATAAAACGCGCGGAATCACGGAAGAAGTGGCTGCATGACCTTATGATCTTAGCCTACTCCAGAAACGGGCGAATAAAAAAAGGAAAAGCCCGCGCATTTTCGCAAAAACTTCGATTGATTTAGCATTTATCTTTGTGTTTTTTGTAAAATATGGATACTTCGAGCGACAGTTCAAGATGTAAACATGTCTCAAAATATCAAGATACCCGGACAAAATGTAACATCTTATAATAGCTGCACTTTTAATAATTGTACTTTAAACTAAACATAAACATTTCTATGCATTTATGTCTATAATTTTCCTCGTAGGTGTAATAAAAAGCACTATACATACCTCAGGATAAAGTACAGTTCCATACCTCAAATGGTTTGCGCCCCTCGCAAGCTCGTGGCCATAATCTCGTAAATCTCGGTATGGAACTGTCACTTTCTTCCCTCTGAAGTAATGTACTATTTCTGGTTTTATTTTTAAATTTATCCCAAGTTTTTCTGTGTCTTCTATGGTTTACAAGCAATGCCCCTCCATTTTAAGTTTGACGCATGTTTCCCATTCGCAAATAACTTAGAAAACAAAGTCATGCCGCGATTCGAACCAACGACCTCTCGAATGTGTGGTGAACGTTCTACGTTCCAACTCGCTACCACAGCTATATTACAGTGGACGCCTTGCCTTTAAAAAACTAACAACGCGCTGTTTAATCATCCAGTAAATTTAAACCGTGCGTCAAGAGCTTTATTGCACGAAAATTGTATTTTAATATATTATATTGTGTTATCGGTATATGTAAGTCTATATTAATGTGTAAGTTTATTTAATTACACTTCATCATCATCATCATTCAGCCACAAGAAGTCCACTGCTGGACATAGGCCTCCTCCATGGATTTCCAAAAAGACCGGTTGGAAGCGGCTTGCATCCAGCATCTTCCTGCCACTTGGATGAGGTCATCTGTCCATCTTGTGGCTGGTCGTCCTACGCTGCGCTTGCCGATAATTATGTGGTCTCCATTCGAGAACTTTTCGGCCCCATCGGCCATCAGTTCTACGTGCTGTGTGCCCCGCGCACTGCCACCACTTCAACTTACTAATCCGCTGGGCTATGTCAACGACTTTCGTTCGTCTACGAATCTCATAAATTCTGATTCGATTTCGTAGAGAAATGCTGAGCATAGCCCTTTCCATAGCTCGTTGCGTGACCTTGAGCTTTCTTATGAGGCCCACAGTGAGAGACCACGTTTCAGTGCCATAAGTCATCACTGGTAACACACTGGTTATATAATTTTGTCTTGAAATAAAAATTCAATTTATTTTTTCTCATAAACTGTCATCTGTTCTCGAAACCACGGGCATCTAAGGTAATAAAATTTTACCTAATAAATAATCGCGATTAGACCCGCTTAATTCTATGTGAGCATCGTGAGTCATTAAAAAATAAAAAATACTATCATCATCGTCATCAGCCCACCGCTGCCCACTACTGGGTATTGGCCTTTTCCCAGCAAATGTTTTTTTTAGGGTATCTCCCTTAATTCTAAATTATTTTTCTTCTTTTTCCTGTCCCTCCCCACTGATGGAGGTTGTGACGTCCAACCTCTCCTTAAATTAGCTTCTAAATTAAGGATGTTTTTTATTTACAATGGCAAAGTTACGTTTGTAATCGTTTTTTAGTGCGCGAGTCATGCTCGCTCTTGACCAGTTTTCCTTTTTGCCGTGTACGCTTCAAACGCGTTATTAAAATTTTTATTAATGAAATTTAGTTCAAAATAATCTATAGGCTACTGATCGTTGCCGTATTCTAGGTACCAATTACTGGGATTCTCGCAGAAAATAAAGTTTTTCCTATGACGCAGTACCTAGAATCAATATGCTTCCTAGAGCTTGTAAAACATTATTCCCTCCGTAGGAAATATTCGTTTTACAAAGTTTCACAGTAAATAGGTGACTGAAAAATGAAGAATCTTAACGAGGAAATTTGCAGACTTTGAGCGTCACAGCAAAAACAAATATAGTTCTAACAAGCTCAATTCAAAAGTTTTATTGCCAGAAAAACGTAATACCGTCGAAACTTCGAGCAGATAAAAACATATTGAACTTAGTTAATTAGAAAAGTCGGTCGTGAAGAACCGTTCTTTCAAAGCGTGACTATTTCTTTTGGTTATATTTACGGAAAGATACTGGATGCGAAAAGTCCAAGGCCGAAACGAATTGCGTGAAATGTTTTAGATTTCTAAGTTTTGTCCCCAGTAAAAGTTGTTCTTACGGACGTGTAGAACCTCACATTTTTGGATGCTTTTAGGAATTTTGTGCTAGTGCATAAGGTGCTAGAAAATACTGGATGCCAAAAATCCAAGGCTGAAACGAATTGCGTGAAAACTTACCTGCACTCGGGTTTTGGTGGATATGGCATAATCAGCCTATATTCGTGGATATCGCTCGATATATTGGTGGATTTAGGCCTTCTTTTAGAGAGAGAGGTACCAAGCGGTACCACCGATTTAAATAAGCCGTCCAATTACGTCCAACTACCTAGGACTTCATTAGGCTGCATCTCTGTATTCAGCGATATGATTAAACGAAATGTTCAATCATTTGGCTGATGGTGGCTAGCCATGTGGTAAATACAAGACGGAAGTCTACACTGGTACTGCCAATATATTGTACTGAAACCAAGATATTGGATTGAAACTGAACTGTTAAGAGATGAACTGGGAAAGTCCTCTTTTAAAATATTTTTTTATTACAAATTACGTAAACACGGCTTTCATATCACCCAGATTTCAGCATTTATATTACGCATCTAGGTCGAGATTCGTATGCTTTGTCAGGCGCCAGGGTTTTACTGGAACATACAAAATCCTCACAGTTATGTTACAAACATTATCATGCCACATAACATTCTAGCACCAATTTCAAGCCTTTGAAGGCATACATCAGTGTTAAGTGCTCGTGTATTTTGTGGCAGGATACCCACATAACCGAGCTTAACTTCATGCCCTAAAGCAATTTTGCATGTTCGCAAATTAGTATTTACTATACCTTTGAAATAACTTTGGGGTATAGTCAACAGCAAAATTGTGATATTTGTTTCGTACCTATCTTGACTTAAAACTAGAAAGATGTGAAAATCTAACTACCTACAAAGACGGCGGGCAGTCAAATGACTCCTTAGGTAGCAAATCACTTTCTAGCTGTGAATAGGAATGTTTCGATACTACAAAAAAAAAAAAATGCTATTTGCCACTTTGAACTCAATAAAATAAAAAGCATGTACCTATTTTTATTTATCCATCTCAATAAAATCTTTCAAAGAAAAAAAAAGATTTAAATTATGTTTATTTTTAATATTTACACAAATATTTAACATTTGAAGATTTTATTAATAAACTTCTCACCCGGCTTCGACCACGACGATAGCTAAGGCCTTTGCTACAGGCACGCAAACTCTAAGAGGTACCTGATCTTCCAGATCTCTTTCATCCTAGGAGAAACTTGAACTAACCAGTGGTAGATCGCGTTGTGCACTTATAATGCAACAATCTGATACATTTTCGGGAATATTACCCCATAAAAAAATATTTGGTCGCGAAGCCTTTGAAAGAAGCCTTGAGAAGAGGCGATGAAAACGATGCTAACTCCTTTGTCTCACGAAATAAAATTAATTAGGTACTATAAGAATGCAGTGGGCATCAAATGGCTGATGATGATGATGATGACTATAAGAATTAATTGTCTTACCCTCTCATATTACAATTACAAACATTCATCAGATCGGACCGTCAAGTGACTGCCGTCGCCTTTGTCGATATTTAACTATGATTTCGTCTAAGGTAGTTTTTTGCAAAAGACATAAATATGAATAATTGCTGTTATTATAATATAAACTAAATTGTTTGTTTTTGTAGGAGATCTCCACGCAGCCGTTGGCTCTCGTTGCGTATCTAAATAGGTCCCGACTGAAAACCAGCGCTGCAGGCTATTGCTTCGCAATACCTGAAGCATATGCTGAGTTCGGGTACCTTTTATATTGCCATAGCACATAATACGCAGCTAATGACACAGCCAAA
This sequence comes from Yponomeuta cagnagella, assembly GCA_947310995.1. Taxonomy (NCBI): domain Eukaryota; kingdom Metazoa; phylum Arthropoda; class Insecta; order Lepidoptera; family Yponomeutidae; genus Yponomeuta; species Yponomeuta cagnagella. The sequence continues at coordinate 4,153,016 of OX371284.1, forward strand.
TTACAGGTGTGCATGTACCCACTTCCTTAAAGGGCAAATCCCCTCCTTATTTGGATTTATCATAAGTGTTGTTTTATTGTTATTTGCATAGACTGTAAGCATGCTTTGCCTGTCAATTGTAATATACAAAAGAGATGTGACTGATTTTGCAACATAATTTCATATAGATCCTAATAACATTACAAGTCTCAATGAGTTAAATAGTTATTGAATTATTTCAAATTCAAATTGAAATTGCGGTCAAATGACGGTCGTTCTAGTGTTAAGTACTGCGCTCTCTAAGGAGCCTTCTTTATCCCACTGCAGGGCAGATCTTCCAGACCTTCTCTGGGTTTTATCGCCACGCGTGCCCACCGCAGATTGACGATTCCCAGCGAGTAATTGTATGTGAACCCCTCAAATACTCGGGTATGCTCACGATGTTTTCCTTTACTGTTGCGAATCACATTTTTAATGACTATGTATTTTGAAGACTATCCCAATCACTGTTAATCATGATTTTCTTCGCAGATGCGAGCCAGAAGGAAAGTGGCGGTGACTGTACTAGCATTTGTGCTGGTGTTCGCGGCCTGTTTCCTGCCCTCGCACGTCTTCATGATGTGGTTCTACTACTGGTGAGTTGACCCCTATTCTCTGGAGATTTTTTGATGATGTTTTTTTTTAATTATGTTAGCACCTAAGGGAAGAATGTGCAACGTAATAATTATGTAAAGAGGTTGCACTATAAATATAATCGAAGAGAGGGCTGGTAAGGGACGTCCCATGCGGACATATTTTGACCACATGACGGATGTTTAGTCTATTCATCCTTACTTGTCCAATTTAGTAAACAACATTCTACCCGCAAAGTATGACTTTTTAGTCGAAAACTGCCATATTCCCGTAAATGAAGTAACCTGGGACACCCTTTTGGATTACACGCTGCTATGTTTATAAACAAAGTGCACGAACTTGCAAGAAAATATCTAGTTTCGGCAGCAAATGTCAATTTTGAGGTTAGAATGTTGTTTACCAAATTGGACAAGTAAGGATGAACAGACTGTAGTAGTGAAGGGCAAGATACAAAGAACCCGAAATCGGCGTGCTTGCATGCAGCTACTAATGAATGTTGATGAAGCTAAAGAGGTCTGTCAGGATCGTGGCAAGTGGCAAACCCTGGTCTCCGCCTACCCCTCGGGATATAGGCGTGAGTTTATTTTGACTGCTTCATTGGTCTAGCGTCATCACGTCTGAGTGCCATGCCGGAGGTCGTAGGTTCGATTCCCACTGGGAGCCGCCGTCCATTTGTAGAAATGGCCTCAGTCTGGGTGTATTTCCATGTGTGTGATGTCCTTGCCTGGTTACTATAGTACAGGGTGTCCTTATTTGGGACGAGGACAAGTGATTGTGTTGTGTGGAAGTAATTTATTAGTGTAATATATAAAAATCTCGTGTCATAGTGTTTGTTATCGAACTCCTCCGAAACAGCTTCACTGATTTTTATGATTTTTTTTGTGCACATTTGTTAGGTCTGAAAATATAGGCCGTAGGCTAATTAATATGTTAAAACAACGTTTACGTAGCTGCCTCAGCTAGTAAATAAATAAATACATTTTTATGAAAGTCACTAAAAAAGAACGCCCCATTTTTTCTGCGCCCTCGCGTCCCACGTCCTTCCTATGTGACCCATGCCAAAGGCTTACGTTATTACGTCTCAAACTCGAGACGAGTCGTATAGATAGGTGGATGATGAGTTTTCCGTTAACGAAACAAAACGGCTTGTAAATAGGAAATTGTAAGTGACCCGTGTGTCTTGCACTGCGCGTCAAATGGCTGATGATGAAGTCACCCACGACACAGGCCTAGCCTAGTGTGGGGATAATATTACTGTAAAATTATCGTTTCTGTGGTAGTAACCATGTTTGGTGTAATAAACGATTTTTAATTTTGATTTCTATATTTGTTTGTAAGTTTGCACGTAGGTGGTAATCTCTGAAAGTACTTATCCGATTTCCAAAATTCTTTTACCACTATTGAGAATGGACCTTCAGCGTGGACGTAGGCTATAGGTTAATCCGTTAACCACGCGGACGTAGTAGCGGGCACTGCTAGTCGTACAAGTTTCGCAAATCATCATACTTATTTACGTGTGTAGCTATTAAAACTTTTAATCATACGGATGTTATTAGTTGCCAACTAAAGGCTCGCGAAGTTTGGTCCGTCTGGTATGTTGATTAACTGAAAGTTCTCTTCAGTAATACAACAAACACAGCAGAAGAAGTCTGTGCCTTTAAAGTTCTGTTTTGTACATAGTGTGTTGGTAAATATTATAATGAATAAAATAAAACCCGTCTCATAAAAACCAGCCAAGTGCGGGTTGGACATGTATCACACAATACAGGTATTTTTGAAGACTTTCGTGAGCATTTTTAACTTAATTCCGGAATCATTTACTTGATTTTTTGTCGGAATAATTCGACCAGGTTTCGCTCTTATTCGAAGAGCTTAATCATGCCAATTAATGACGGAGCTCGTCGCATCGTCGGTATTATTTGTGTTATGTACCTATCTATAAAATAAATAAATAATTCAGTTCAAGATTCATAGCAGGAGTCCGACCCATACTTGGGCAGTTTTTATTATTTTTGTTGAACTGATATTGTGTACTTTAATCACAAGTTCAACGTTTTAACAAGTACATGCAATTTGACAAATATAATTCTTCTCTTAACAGTGATGACGGGCTGACATCCGCCACTTTTATTTTTTCCTGAAATTATAAAGTCAAGTGATACTACAATCGATCGAACCGTTTGCCTGCTTTGACTGCTGCATAGTCATAAAGGAACAAACACACATACTGGCGAAAAACTCAACTCTCCTATGCTTTCGCAGTCGGGTTGAAATAAGACGCCAGCCCCACACTGCGGTTTCCTTCGCAAGTGTAGAACAGAGAACTTTCCTTAACAAACCACCTACTTCCGGAATAAACAAAATGTTAAGGGGTTACATACGTGCCTGGGTAGTACGACGACGCTAGTCGCGCGTTTTAAATGTCAAAAGTCGCGACTTTCCAGTACATTAACTGTCAAATACTGACATTTTAGCGCCACAAAACGCGTGACTCATGCCATTGTACTACCCAGGCTGGAGGTAACTAGCGTCAACAATCACTTTTATTTACTAATAAAATAAACGTTCAGATTGACCGTCTTATCTATAAAAACATGATTGCTTAAAACACTCTTCAAATGCGGTTTCAGTTGACCTTTTCCTTTACTACATACCACTTAAACTGCATTTCAGGAGTGTTTCAGTGAAATCGTGTTTCTATATATAGTAACACAGTAGGATTGCAATCGACTTCCCAGTATTTTTTTTTGTGTCCTAGGTGGACAAAAAAAATACTAAATTGACCCCAAAATTTTAATGCGACACTAATGTTTTGTTTTTGTTACTAAAATATCAAAAGTACGCAAATGCGTTTTATTGCCCGAAGCGTAAGTGCTACGCTCCTTTGAAATTCCAATGTGCCCTAAATCTTGTATTCGTAGATTACGAATATAATAGTTATTTATGATACACGTGCGGTAAGTAGGTTATTACGAATAAGTGTTTTCAGTGGCACGCATTCGGAATAACCTTTTACGCTCACGTGTCATACAACATTTTTCAATTTATTTTGCGAGGAAATACAATAAAAGTATTTTCACTGAAGTGAAAGCAGTTTTAAAAAGGCGCGCTTTTTCTTTTTTTTTTACACCGGATTTTTTACATAAATATCAAAATCTCTTTGTATCCAAACTCCATGGTGCATGAATTGCGTGGCACAAGGCAAAACAATGACGAAGGAAAAAAACATAATTGGTTTCCTTAGTCATTGCTCAAAAATTAAAAAAAAACACACGTGAAAAAAAGGATTTCAGTAGTGTTTTATTTGACGCGTGCTCTAAAGGGTCCCTTTCCGCACAATGTTTTTACACAAAAAAGAACGCTTTACGAGCAATTGCATTGAAAAGTAAATTAACAGTTTTAAAGACCCCAAAGCAGACCTAAAAAGTAAAACAATAATTGAACCCCGGCAAACCGCCAAGTAAACATCACTGTTCTGCCAAATATTAAAAGCTTTTGGCCGGAACACAGTTTTTGCTTATTGATTCAATGTTTAAACTGTGTCTTAGATTACCTCTCGTTGGTCTACTACGGTTAACACGATAGCAAAACAGAGGTGGTATACTTTACTTTATACTTTATTGCATACATAAAAGACATACATAAAACACATTATTTATATAATTTATCATCATCATCATCAGCCATTTGACGCCCACTGCAGGACACAGGCCTCCTTCGTTGTTTTCATAACCACGAGGGGTTTTGCCATAATCGCCACGCTTGGCAGGCGGGTTGGCGATCGCAGTATGCGGTTGGAATCTCAGGAAGATGCTGCTGCCCGTCTCCTGTTAATTGATTTCCTTAGTCGCCTTCTACGACATCCTCGGAAGGAAATGGAGTGACGCTACTCTTAATCCGGCACCACACGGGTGACTTACAATTTCCTATTTACAAGCCGTTTTGGTGTTTTTGATTCCCAATTAAGGCTTTCGTACTTTTTTCAAATACGACGTGATCTGTACAAATGACCTCAGTCTGGGTGTATTTCTATGTTTGTGTTCACCGACCGTCTTGTTGACTAGTATCAGAGCCGAGAACATGATCTTAGTCAGCGTTTAAATCATATTTATCTCTCCGCAGCCCAACGGCCCAGAAAGACTACAACGGCTGGTGGCACGCGCTCCGCATCATCGGGTTCTGCCTGTCATTCCTCAACAGCTGCGTCAACCCCATCGCCTTGTATTGCACGAGCGGCATCTTCAGGAAACACTTCAACAGGTGAGGATTCCCGCGCTACGAAAATATTTGTCTGGTGGGTAGAACATTGCATTCGAAAGAGAGAGACGGTTTGATTCCCGGAGCGGGCACGTACCTATGACTTTGTTTTCCAAGTTATGTACATTTGTAATACCACTCGCTAACTGTGAAGGAAAACATCGTGAGGAAACCTGAGTGTCTGAGCTATTTACATACCTACCTCAGCGCTTGAAATCGCCAATCCGCGGTGGCACGCGTGGTGATTAAGCCCATACTCTCTAAGATTCCAACCGCATACTGCGATCGCAAACCCGCCTGCCAAGCGGGCAAAACCCTTCGTGGTTAAGAAAACCACGAAGGAGGCCTATGTCCTGCAGTGGGCGTCAAATGGCTGATGATGATTGGAAACAATCAGCTGTCCGCTTTGATTTCGAATTGAAGAGAAATCGGAGCATTTCTTTTAGGGGTCCGCCGATGTACTAACTAGGAAACAGATAGGATGTATAGGAGATGAAATAAAACAAAAGTAATTATTTGCTAATATTTAGTTCCATTTAGCTAAGGCGTCACAGTACACCTGGTCTACGTACCTCAGCGTTTGAAATTGCTGATCAGCGGTAGGGTCGCGTGGATTTCTGTGCTAGCTGTAGATGGCGTTGTGCAACTGGATACCTTATCGATATTAAATAGTTCAGAACATAACAGTAGATGGCTTTTTCACAAAAAAATCATTAAATTATCAAGGTATGAGGAAGAGTGGGTGGGGTGCAGAAAAGCCGAACGCCCAAGGCCGTTGACTCACTGGATTCCCTTTAACTCTCTGTGTGGGAAGGTATACATTAAAAAATGGGATGAAATAAGCTGCGTTATATGACATGTAATTATGTACATGTCACATAATGCGTTGATGTACTCTCGACTGCACCACTCTAGTCTGCAATTTGCGTAATGACCGGATAATCGTATGACCCACTGAATTGGCTTTGGATCGACAAAGGAAGACCAGAATACAGTTACCCGGTATGTTAGTCGTGTGTGGTTCAGCATAATTAAAAGCAATCGCTTTTACGGTAGGCAGTCTCCTATAAGACGCATTGGTATTTATTTTCATCCCATTCTATCAATTTGATCAGCTGATTCAAATTGACGGGCAGTGTCTATACCAAAATATAATGCCCGACAGATAACCTATACATAAACCCTTTAAGTCCGAAGAATTCCAAGTCACATTCCGCGTCCCCCGCCAATGAAACCCGAAATACGTCTATGCGGGGTCAAAGCTATTTACATGTTATTTGCCAAGAATTATACCAGGGACTTTAAATGTCATTAGTACTTTACTAAGGCCGGCTTTCGCCGCCTGATAGCACTGCCCACACTTTGCAGAACACTATCTAACCTACATCGATTCCACAGGTATCTCCTATGCCGAGGCGGGCCCACTCACACGGCTCGAGGGTCCTTGTCGCTCTCCACATCGAGAAGACTCACCTCGAGCCGGAAGACCAACATCAGCATGGTGACGCGGACGTGAGTATCGCAAACTTAGCCATCACCATCAGCTATTTGACGCCTACTGCAAGACATAGGCCTCCCTCATGGTTTTCCTAACCATGAAGGGTTTTGCCATAACCGCCACGCTTGGCAGGCGGGTTGGCGATCGCAGTATGTGGTTGGAATTTCAGGAAGACGCTGCTGCCCGTCTTCTGATAATGTATTTCCTTAGTCGCCTTATACGACATCCACGGAAGAAAATGGAGTGACGCTATTCTTAATCCGGCGCCAAACTTAGCCAACTATACTCCATTCCACGAAACGAGCTCCCAAAGAAAATCATCCATGTGCGCCTATTGGTTAAGCGCGTGACCATCAATAGCCACTGCATTAAGTAAACCTATTCTATAATAGGACCGTCTTCGCTTATTGTTTCGCTCATCTCTAGCCGCGCGCATTGACCAATGAGATCCGAGTACCTTGTTCCCTAGAGTTCGGCTCGTGGATAAATGCGAATGTTCCGTGCTGCCACAAAATTGTTTAGTCTTGTCTATAAAATGTTGATCACACTAAAACACAAAGTTTAAGTTATTCGTTGTTATGAAATGAAAAATGTTTATTGAGCTGAACCAAACGTGTGCTGTTAGTCTTCCTAATATTAAATGATTAATTAAAAATAAATAATAAAACAAAAATGAAAGAAGTAAAATCTTGCCTACATTTCTTATGGCTAAAAACTTAAGTTAATTTTATTTAGAATGTTGTTATTTTCGAACTAAAACTTTCGTAAGTGCTACACATTATTAACTTTAGTCCGGATTCACTTACTTGGTATTTTGTCGGAAGAGACAAAAACCCAAGCAAGTGAATCCGGACTAAAGTTAATAATAACTAAAGAAACAACGATGGACGGAAAGTTGTACCTGCGACCCCTGCTTTGCTATGGGAGCCCGGTTCGCTGTGTGGTAGTTACCTTGTACGAGTGCTTACTAACGTGTATAGCTATCACATCCTTAATAATTTGGAAAAGTGCGTAAGTATTATGTAAGTGTGTATACAAGTTTAGGTTTAAAAGAATGCCGGTCCGAGTGAGTATAGGCAAGTGTGAGTGAGTATGTGGGTGTGTATGAAAGGGTTTGTATGCGCCATATATGAGCACCCATATATTGAATAAATATTGTTTGTATGAGCCATACATGAGCAGCCATATTTGGTGGATTTATAAGAAGAGGCAGGGGAGAGGGTGGATACTTCGTCTTAAGTGTGTGTTAGTGGGATCGACTTTTTATCTATAAGACTGTTAAGAAAACGATTTCACTAAAACAGCCCTTAGTGAGGCTTACATCGGTCTTAAGACAAATCTTAACCGAATTATGATTTATAAAGTCAAATCTCCACATTAGTTAAGCTTTTAAAGCAACCAAAGTCTCATTGAATGTCCCTTACAACTAATGTGTTGTGCACTGTATACCACATGAGTGAATGAATATCAAATAAAAAAAGCTGTTTCTCTCAGTATTGCCAGATGAGGTGATTATGGCGGCCAAAAATTTCAATTATCCGCATCTGGATCTTCCATTCGAACTTAAGGGGCTGTTCTATTGGTGGCTATTCTTTGCCCAACCGACCCACCCAGTGAATTTCAACCTTTCAACAAAATAGTGGGATCAATTTTCTAATCGTTAGCAAAGAGCTTCTGAAGAAACTAGTTCTGTTTACGCAATTAAAGTTCCGAGGAGGCCAACCAACCGAGGAACGAATCAGCCGACAAAGTTATAGTTGTATAGGGGCGCTGGGAAATGATGACATAAAATGAAATAAAAAAACTTTAGACTTAATAAGAACACTTTAAAGTTACGCTGTGATTTACTATCGCCCAATGAACGTTTACGTCGTCACGCATGGCGCACAGAATAAACTATTCACAGAGTGATTTACTCTACAGCACATCTTGCGCTCATTTCATTGGTATGTATACTAATTGAGACGACAGGGGCCGTTTATTGAGTGAATTTTGTAGGGAGAAATACTTCCATGGATTTTTTATTCGTAGGTCGGTGGTAGAACGTTTGCCTCATATTCAAAACTTCTTGGGTTCGAGCCTCGACATTTACTAACAACTTTCCTCTGAGTTAAGCACATTCGTGAATTTGTGGCAGCAAACCACTCGCTGATTTTGAGCAAAAACGTCGTGAGGAAACCTAAATGCCTGTTGTGTTCTCGTACCTCAGTGCATGAAATCGCCGATCCACGGTGGGCACGCGTGGTGATTGAGCCATAATCTCTCTCTGAGAGAACGATTTTTGTCAACAGTGGGACTTACTCGTTTATAGCCTGTATGATGATTTATTTTATATTCTAGGAGGCGCCACTAGTCACATCTTCACACACGTTCTTTTAGTTTTGGTGTCAGTGTCGTAGCGTGGGTGTTAGCCGCTCAGGGCGCAAAAAAATCCAGTCGCTTTCGAAATAAGAAGGAAACAATGCCTATATAAAAAAGTATCTTGCCGAAAAGGCAAGAATAATCGCCTATTGTACAGGTACAGGTATTAAGGACTTCGAAATTTACCTGTCATACTTGGCAAGTTTTCATTATAAAGCTATTCAAAATCTTCTAAAACTTGCTCAGTTTGGTCTGTAAATGTAAGTCACAGTATTTTTCCCGTGATTATCAAAAATCAGCTAACTCCACAAAAACAAGGAACTTGCCAATTTCTTATAAGTCATACAGTCTTATATTGTTTGAAACGGGAAGTTTTATAATGATTTATTGTGATGTTTTCCGACGCCCCAAAAGTGCGACCCAGGCAAGACCGGCCCCGCCTACTATACGCCTGGTTCCGATCTTCTACCAAGAACTCTTAGTTACAATGCTATACACTATCAAGTTCAATTCGTGTTCCCCGAACCATAGCCGAATCACCAAAGTGTGCTCATCCCCTAATTTCATTTTCCCCATGTTCAACACAACTTGGTCCACCCATAACCCAGTAAAGTTCTCAACTATCCGCGACTAAAGAAGTCCTAGAAATGTAATTGTTTCGCTATTCTGTTTTAATTAATTGCAGCCCAGCATAGTAAACAGTAGTTTCAAGACTCTGAAGCTATTCTGAAGTGCAATAAAATAATTTTGTTTCTTAAATCTATTTTTTTCGTTATTTGGAAATTTTTATTCATCACTGTGTAAAATTCACAGTGCAGCAGTTCCACTAGGGTCACTTTTATAGTGGCAACTGCAACTGATAGATTGTATGTGCTCACTTTGATAATTGCAGAGGGCCTCTATAGGCAAAATCTTGAAAAAACGTTAAGATTTTTTTCACCTCACTAGCTCGTAAAAGCTCTGTTTATCATTCGAAATCTGCGTGGAAAATCGCACTTTATCCGCTAGCGTGGAAAGTGTTTTTAAAATTCTAAGATTTTTATTCAATAAAGGTTTCATACAATAAATTACATATATATAGAACCTCATTGGTCTCGTAATAGTTTATATTCTCTGCAGCCAGTCCATTGATGATTGAAATGCAAATACTTATTTCATGTCATGCGCCAGCCTCATTTAAAGAATCGCACTGGCCGGTAAGAAAATTTGATTTAAAAATTAATATTTATTAAAACTGTTTTTCTTGCACCTAACATTTTCCTCGCTTTAGTGAGGTGAAAAGTTGTGTGTTGCGCTCGGCAGCAAAGTTATTTAGCGTCTCGTACCTTTGAAACCCTCGCTACGCTCAGGTTTCAATACAAGGTACTCGCGCCAAAAATTAACTTTGCAGCCTTGCATAACAAATAACTATTATTGCGGTGTGCAATGGAAGATATTTCTTTTTTATTTTCATGCCAAGAATAGTGCAATATTTACAGTTTTTTTCTGGTTTTTCATGAATCACTTCGGATGCTAAAAATACCTAGTAGGTACTAAAAGATTTACCCTCGTCTAGTTACAATAGTTGGCTTCTAAAGGGAATAAATTTCCAACTCTACTACTGAGCAAGTAGTTCTTAAGCAATGCGACACTTTTATTTGCCACGATCAACAAAATGAGCGACCACCCTATATATAGGTGACTGCTTGGCGTCCAAATATTTGTCATTGTGCTTAGTTAAGAGTTAAGACCAAGTTAAGAGCGACAGCGGATAAGAATCTGCTAGATTAACTATGCAATTGGTCTAGGGACAAGTCTCTTTAATACATACATAGTGCTTCAATAGATTGTTCACTGCTTACTTTTAAGTCTTCAAACATATATTTTTTATTGAACTGTACATGCAGTCATAAATACCCCAATTTTAAGGACAACTGCAACAGATTGGAAGACAAATAATTTTATTTAATTTCATAGAGTGATATTAGTATGGTTGTTTCATTGACACTATTGGTAGTCTACTAACCAATCGCATTTCAATGGTGCAACCTAACTCGGCGCCTCGCGTAATTCTATCTACTTCGCGAGATATGCCTATATAATTTGCGCGGGTTATACTATTGGAAGGGATTTGTACTGTTATTACTTGGTGGACTACAAAATTGTTGAGTATTTGTCGGCTTATATAATTTTAGTTAAAGTAAATCGTCTCATCCGTTTATCCGTTAATTTTTTGCACCACTTGTGATTGACTGGTAGAAAATGCTGATAGCATTATGTCCGCTACATTGATATTGTATTTTTTTACTTACGTGCAGGTGCAATAAACTAACTAATTAATATTAAATAATAATCATCATCAACCCATTATGTCCCCACCGAGGGGCACGGGTCTCTTCCCTGAGGAAGGTATAGGCCATACTCCACCACGGGGGCCAAGTCCGGATTGGTGGAGGCTTGTAGACTAGTGGCTCGTCTACTGTCAGAAGTTGTCAAGCCGCCCTAAGGCCTCTGACTTGGCTTAACGACTGCCATCTATCGACGGCAGCCGGCACCAACAGCTTAACGTGCCTTGCGAAGCACGGAACCGCTCGGAAAAATGCCACTAGCGTTAGGCATAGACGGCGACCAATAATAATAAATTAATAAATAATTTACTAATAATAAAAAAGAGGAAATTAACAGCTATAGTCGTGTTAATATAATTCTATTGAACAACTGTGTTATACATATAGGTAAGGGCGCAAATACACAGGGGCGGTACGTTACGAACGACAGTGCCAACTGCAGCCCGTCGACCGCATTCGCCGACATGTCAACGTCGAATATCCGCGTCGACAGCAGCAGTCGCCGACATGTCAGCGTCGAATATACGCGTCAACGAGAGTCGACGGCTGCCGTTGGCACTGTCGTCCGCAACGTACCGCCCGTGTATAAGAGCACTTAGGTTAAGCTCAAATCAAAAACATAATAAAAAAAAACTCACCGGACTGCGCGAATTTTTACTCGACTGCGGCGGAGCCCAAAAGTAGGGTAATATGTTTGGCTCGTATGTATGTATGTAGGTATGTCCGATTCTATTTTCCCTCATTACTCCTTAACCAATAGTCAGATTTTGACAAATAATATCTCAATCGATTCGTCGTGTTTGTGAAAGTGTCATAGGTTATATGAAATCAGCATAAATCCAACAAAAAATAAAAAAATAACTAAAAAGTCAAAGATTAAAAACAGAAATAAAAAATAACCAACAACCCGACTGCTGAGCATTAACTACTAAGCAGGCGAGATTCAAGAATGTAACTTATTGCCCAATTGGTTCCGCCTGCTTAGTAGGTAATGCTCAGCAGTCTGGTTGTTGGTTATTTTGTATTCCGGGTTTTTTTTGTTAAAGTTGTCGGTCAGGCATTTACCACAGATATAAGTCTAAGTTACGAGGAAAACCTCACAGTTTTTTCGCTTGTCGCTCATGCCTTGCGCGAGGTGATCAGAGCCGATAAATAAACGAGAGCCATTAATCAAGAGCGGGATAGAAGTACATTATTTATTTCTTTTCCTGCTGCAAATACTCCAGTCTGTGGCTACGCTTATAAACAACAACAGAGTGCAGTATGAACTTTGAATCGAAAAAAAGTTAAAAATTCAATTCAACGTAACACAGAAACTGCTACTTAAAAAACGTTACACGTTCACTAGGCGTACATTTCAAAATCTAGATCATTATGGAGAAAAATGGACAAAAAACTCCAAACTTAGTCTTTTCAAAGTCCGTAATTAACATGAATCCTTAAAAACCATGATTACAGTAAAAATAAATGACACGACTGTCAGTTTTGCTACCCTATGTCATTAGATTATATGACATTTGTTTATTTTTTTATTTATTTATTCAGTTTACACGCACATTCTTTCAACTAATTTGCAAAGACTATTTTTTTTTCTTGAGGGCTGAATCGAAAACCATTTCGAGATTAACATCTAAGTAACCATATTTTCTATATTTAAGATAAATATTAAGGAAGATGAGCGTTATTTTTGCCAAAAAACAATAACCTTTATTTGACCTTCTGATGACGTCACATTTTAAAATAAACATAACATATGGCAACACTACGTTACTTAAAAAAAGGACTTGCTGTCATAACTGTCATATGCATATCATTTCCTTGTCTGTGAAAAAAACGTCTGTGACAGCAAATCACACAAACAAAGTGTGACAGTTTGCGCGACGTTTCGGCGTGTGCACTCGAAAAATATGACGTCACCCTTTCAAATATTTTAAATAAATAATTTATAATAATAAACTTAACAAATCGCTGATAAAATGAAATTAGTCTCTAGAAATTACTTCTGCTTTAAGAAAAAAATATAAAATAAGATCAAAATAAAAAATATACTGCCCGAATTGTCGCCAAATTGCAACATGGATTCTTCTGTCATGTTATTTCTTATGCAATGTCCTGTTAAAGTGTCGTTTCCTTAAAGTTGTAGTGCCCTTACAGGGCGTCATGTACCTTAGCGAGTTACAGTTACCAGATGTCACATTGTCATGACTTAGCAATAAACGATTGATCGAGTACGCCTTTGGGCAAAACATAGAGATACCTATCTGCTTTTCCTAGTTGTAACATCTCAACTCTGTTGTACCTATGTTGTACCTATGTTGTATCTATTGTACCTATGTACAATAAAGTATAATTATTAACTTAATTCCACAACAACTTGCGCCCGGTCGGACTCTTCCGACAAAAATTAAAGTAAGTTGTTGTGGAATTAAGTTAATAATTACACTTTATTGCACACGACCCGTTTAATCATTAAATACAAGATAAAGATAGACTTATTTGTGAAACATAGGAACATAGGTACAACAGAGTTGAGATGTTACAACTAGGAAAAGCAGATAATTATGTAGGTATGTCGTCGTTTATGATATTTGATAATGCTCCCGAAACGTTTTGTACCGAAAAGTATAATCAACTAGCAGTGCCCGCGACTAATTTTACGTGGTCTATAGCCTATTTCCTACCTGAAGGTCAATTCTAAATACTGGTGAAAGTTTTGAAATCGATTAACTACATTCGGTACCCCCTACATACGAACTTTGTAAGTTTATAATATAAGCTTCCAAACTTTTCTTCTGTATAATATTCGTGTGTATAAGTGTGTAGATGTAGATCTGAATTCTGAGGCAGTGCTTGTGGAAGCGGTGGTAGCCTAGGGGGTAGAACATTGGACTCGGAAGCGGGAGACCCAGGTTCGATTCCCAGTGCGGGCATGTACCAATGACTTTGATTTCTAAGCTATGTACATCTGTGAAGTTATAGTAGCAATACCACTCGCTAACGGTGAAGGAAAACATCGTGAGGAAACCTGGATGCCTGAGCTATTCATATACCTCAGCGCTTGGGCACGCGTGGTGATTAAGCCCATACTCTCTCTCTGAGAGAAGGCCTGTGCCCTACAGTGGGACGTATATAGACTGCTTATGATGCTTGTGGATTCTACTGTTCTACTACACGTCGGCTGATGGGGCTTAGTGTATGTATAGGGGTAGTGCGTTGCACAAGCGCACCGGTGTCACAGTGAAGGAATTCGAATAGCCTGCCGTAGCATGCACGGGGATGCCAAGAAGGAGGTATTTGAATGAACGCTGAAGGCGTCCATGCACGCCACGAGGGGCGAAACGTTCGCGGAGATAATGGGGAGTGGAGGGTCATGGCATCTTATGCCATAAAGAAGTGTCACAGTGTGGGCATCCCGGCGGGAGAGGATATTTAGCCATTTATGCCGAGTGCTAAACTGGGAAACATGGTCATATTTACGAAGGCCGATATTCTAATCTAAGGCGAACGAAGTCGCAGGCACAGCTAGTTAATAAGTCAAAGGAGTCTGAGCAGGGCTTAGGGATTTGACTGATCTCAAGAAGCGAAGCAAATTTAAAGTACTTATTGAGGACAGAGGTAAAGTACTTATTGAGATCATTAAAACTGAAAGGTATTTTGGTCTCGGAGTTAGTGGACTTACTTAACTTGTAAGGTCCTAACATCACAATCCCTCTGTGGTCTGACACGTCGAGGTAGCAGCGAGAATCTTTCCCGCAAGTACGTACTGAGGGGCACTGGGATTTCGCAGTAAATTGTACAAGAGTGAGAGCATGTGACCATTGCGCCGCATACGTATAGGGAGCCACTTTACTTGCCCTCTGAATTCGGACACATGATTATACTTTGATCACTAATAATATTACAAAAGTGAACGTGTGAATTGTGTGTGTTTGTCAATGCAAACACTTTCAAACGGCTAGTGAAAAAACACGTCAGCCGCGACCCTGTCCACTGTTTTGGGTTGCCAATCGTACCGTTTCCTAAGAACGGAATGTTTAAAAAATATATGAGTCGGCGTCAATCATCCCAGAGACCATTGAAAATTCAATGCTGAACGGCCCTAAAACTGCAACAATGGGGGACTGCCCTAGAAAATGTTTTTATGTAATCGGAAAGACCATTTTAAAACATAAATTTTTAATTTTAAAATGTTATTATACTATAGAGGAATATTTAAAGGATAATACAGATGAAATGAGATAAATAATTATATAAATATAACTTTTTAAATATAATTAACTAAAACTGCATGATCTAATTCAATTAAATATGTTAATTTTATGTTTATGTAATGCATATTTTAATATAGCACTTTAAAATATTGCGTGCCCTACAGGGTCTACAAAGGTCTTATCAAATAACTGTTAAGTTAAAATTTAACAACCCCAAAGCTTGTGAAATGCTATAAAGTATTGAGTATTGAGTAAATAAACGTGGTAAGTAAAATTTTTTCTCTCTACAACTAATACTTTTCATAATATAATCTGTCGAAAATTCACGTGGTACGAAAACCGGCCATACAAATCTGGCTCAAACTATGACGTCACAACTTGCACGTAACGCCTTATAATGTATGAAATGTTTATCAATATTAATTTCAAAATAATGTTTTTATGCATATATATATATATACCATATTAGAAAACGTTTAGAATTCAATGATGAAACTAAATCTAATAATTTTTTGTTATTATTATAACTTTTTTTTCGCAATTTTTGGGATCCCGAAAATCCTGAAAATAGTTATTTGTTATGTATACAAGAGTGCAAAGTTGTTTTTAACCGCGTGCTCTAAGGATTCAAAAATTAGAACCCTGAGCGTTAGCGAGGGAATCAAAAGAACACGAGGTGAAAAATCTTTGCACTCGACTGCAACACGTACATTTTCATCCCACCTTAGCGAAGAAATTACTAAATGCAAAAAAAAAAACACAAAGGATGTTCCGAGTCTGAGTTTTTAACAAATTAAAAAAAGTTGTATGATAAATTCAGCACCATGGAGGTAGAAGTAAATAGGTTTAATGATGTTTTGAATTTACAAACTTAGTGCGCACAATGTTCTAAATTCAATTTACGTTATCCTCTAGCTAGCGGATAAACACTCCGATATCGAAGAGCAAAAATACTCTTTTCGAGATGGGGAGATGAAAAAAATTATTTTTGGGGTTAGTTTTGAATTTTTCCTCAGTTTTTATGCGCACGGCTGCAGCGAGGCTAAATATATGAAAATAGGGCGCTACACTAGAGGGCGTTTTAAGTATTCTACATCGCGGTATGGTTGTGCTTTTTTGTTAGGTATAAATGTTGTACTCTTCTTATCATCTGATGTACGTGAGTTGTCCCACTTCTGAAATGTGAAGAATTTTTGAAGAGGATCCATTTGGAACTTTCACTGGAATTCTCTGATCAATAAATACCTGTGTTCTGAATTTTTGATTGAATATCTAAAGGGATGAGGTGAGAAAGAGTTTACCATTTAGGCAAGTTACAATTACCGAAATTCTCAGATCCAAGTCTGCGGCCAGTAGATCTAATATTTTGTTTATTTGGTGTACAAAACAGGTCATAACTATTACACAATATATAAGTAATACATCCACAATTGTTTCGTCCAAAGTAATAAATCAAGATGACGAATGAATTAACTGTCAAACAAACCGCCCCGAGACATACTCGAGCCAAAGGTTCCCATAACGCCGGCAGCGTTACCCCGCTGCACAGCGAGAGAGATCCTCTGCATCAAGTATGCCCCAGAGCGGTAGTCCATGTCGCGGTTCCTCAAGCGACGCCCTAACTCCTTTATAAAGGCTCTAAGTAAGAACTAGATAGTGGTCTATAGCACGCACACATAACATCACCACACGTAATTTAGGCTTTTAGACTATCTTAATATAGCATTACATTTTAGAGATAAATTAGAGCAAAACTTTTGGAAAAAAACAATAGAACTTTATGAGTTCAGAATTTTGGCTGAGCATCTATTCTCTTGAACTTAGTAAGATGCGCGTCGAAAATATCGACTTTTGAGTTAGTGGCCACAACTTCGTTGTAGATTCTACACATTCTCACTATCGGATTGTAGTATCTACGAATAACAAACATTACTAAGTATGGTTTCATTAATTAATTTATTCAAAATAATTCAGGCCGATAAGCTCGAGATTTGCACCGAATATTTGTTGTCAGCTCAGGCCCTGGCCACACAGAAGGTAGGTGGGTCGAGACCGCGGAAAAGGCGCGACGCATTAAATAGAGTTCGCGCCCTCGCCCCGTTTCTTCTGTATGGGCTTCGTCCCGTCCCTTCAATACTTTTTAACCGACTTCAAAAAAGGAGGAGGTTATCAATTTGACGCGTATACTTGCGCATATATATATATATATATGTATATATTTTTTTTTGACTATGTTCCTCCATAACTCCGTCAACAAATCTTAACCGATTTCGACAATTCTTTTTTGTTCGAACAGGTATAACGTCCCATTGGTCCCATTTTAATTTGTTGAAGATCTGATGGAGACTTTCACAGATGTAGTCGGTGCCCAGTTTCAAGACCAGCACATATATGTTGGGCACCGGCTCCAAATTATACTTCTACAATACCTACACGTATAAATACTTCTAATTATTTAAATTATTTCTAACTTTTTAGTGGTGTAGTGTTTTGAAGTCGATTTTTATTTTATAAAAAACACACGGATATTACTAAAGGATTGGCCGCATTAGGCCTTATTTACTGCTGTCCATTGAAGAGTTCCGTTCTCCATCTCTGAAAGTATTCATCAGATCTTCACCAAATTAAAATGGCACCAGTGGGACGTTAAATCTATTCGAACAAAAAAATAATTGTCGAAATCGGTTAAGATTTGACGGAGTCACGCGAAAACATAGCCAAAAAAAATATACGCGTCGAATCGATAACCTCCTCCTTTTTTGAAGTCGGTTAAAAATAAAGAAATTTCTTCTCGAGGTGGCCCTGTATAGCGTTAAAAAATTAGGAATTAATAGGAAATTAATCAATTAACAATGAATAGGAATAAATATATTATAATTAATAATCTATCTAAGTCAAGAAAGTTATTTTTCTTAAATTAATGAGATAAATTAATGACCCAGGAGCGAATAGATTTCATTTCATTGCCGCTTCAAGTCGACGCGCGCAAACGCGTCAATTCGTCTGGGTGTCAATGGGATGAAGAATAGGATAAAGAAAGTTCTTGCTGAATTAGTTTGATTCAGCATTGTGAGCTAAGAATTCAGTTAAAAAAAACTTGATTAACATTTTTACCTTACAGCGAATCGACCTTTGCATTTTGTTGCTACGTCACTCATAATTCGACCGAATACAGGGCATGCATGTAGCGATGGATCTACTATACTTTAACTTGAAATTTAAAGTTTTATGTTATATCTAGTTTAAAAAATGTTATAATAGTGCGATTGATTCGCCCACAAACTGACACGTAGTAATCTAGTTATTTAAAACTCTGTTATAAAACGTATGTAAACAACTTAAAAAATAATTGTGCTTTAATGCACTTAAAAGATTGAGGCCCAGTACTCGTCTATTCCTGGACATAGGCCTGCCACTTCTTTCTGAACTTGGCCATGCCCATCCAGCCGCTGCCGGTCCAGCGGGCTGGTGGGCGTCCTACGCAGTGTTTGCCATTTCGTCGTCTCTACTCGAGAACCTCTGCATCTTTGTTTAAATGTACACGGATACACGGAGCCGTAAGAAAACGTGAGAGTCCGAGGCTTTTTCATACCTAAGCGCTAGAAACCGTGATAATGTCCAAACTTTCTCTCTGGGAGAATTCCTGTACCCTGCAGTGGATTTTTGACAGTTGCCACCTCCATTGGTTGTAAACTACAGCCAGTTAATGGGCGGCTACTTTTTCGTGCCTCTGGCTTTAGAAACGACTGGGGTCTTGGGTTTTCAGGGGAAAGCCTTTATTAAAGAGGTAGGGCGTCGTTTGAGGAACTGTGGCTGGGACTAACGCTCTGGGGCATATTTCATGCAAAAGATCTCGCTCGCTGTCCAGCGCGTTAATGCTACCAGCGTTATGGGAACCTTTGGGTCGGATATGTCCCGGGGCGGTTTGAATGATTGATTTTATATTGTTTGTGTTGTGCGTGTGTGTGTGTGTGATTTATTTTGATGTTTCTCCGGATGTATAATTCATAGTTTTAATTTTTGACAGAACAATAAGACCGCCAATTGTACTGTACTATATTATTGTTAAATTCTCATATGTAATTCCTGGTGTACATACAATAAAGAGTATTCTATCTATCTAAGCGACCTTAATTTGTATATCTTTTTGGAAATAAATATTTTATTTACCTACTTACTATCTATCTATCTCGATGCACAGCGGGATAAAAAAGCTGTGTAGGGGTAAACCACTGTAACTTGAACGAAGACGACCAGGAGCTTGCGCTCCTAGCTACGTACACGGTGTAAAAATGACCCTATTCTCAAATAAAGTGCTGAGTGGTGGATCCTGAGTGATACTGGAAGTGTAAATATCTAAAACATTTCATATTTCAGATTAATAATCTCGAGAACGAAGCACGAGTCTAATGAGCAGCCTGTAGGCATGCCATAAATTACCAGGAGACGGGCAGCAGCGTCTTCCTGAGATTCCAACCGCATACTGCGATCGCCAACCCGCCCGCCAAGCGTGGCGATTATGGCAAAACCGTTCATGGTTATGAAAACGACGAAGGAGGCCTATGTCCTGCAGTGGGCGTCAAATGGCTGATGATGTAGGCATACGTTATTGACAATTTTTCAGGTATACAACTCTGACACTGATTTCGTCGGTTGAAGATATACGATATACTTCTATAGTCAGCAGTGGAACAAGCTTTTAATTTTCGTTGTAGTGTATTCATTAACGTAGCTGAATAGAGATTACACAACTTTGATGTGCTATTGTCAGCCTGCGTAACTGGAGATTTGTAGGTATACTAAAACGTTTCCGAAATGCTGTATGTTGACTGAAATTACTACTATTATTCTAAGCTCTCTGACTTAATTCACACATAAACGACCCTATCTCCCGACTTGGCTTTCCCTTAGCGTAGTGCCACTAACTTACGCAAGTAATTAATTAGAGTGAGTGAGTCGGGGCTTAACAAGGTGTAGGGTGATTTTATAGTGAAGTCATTCCTAGTGATGCTGAATAATCCACTCGCATATATGCAGCCTACAAGAAGTTAATCCTTACAGTTAGAAGGATGTAGTAATGAATTGTAATTTTGAAGTGTAACGTCTTTCAGTTCGGTAGAAGGGGGTCACTTGCTAAAACCACATGCAACGAAAACATGTCGCCTCGGTGAGCGCTGTCACTCTGTAACTGCGTGTCATGCGAAATTCATTCAAATATCATTGAGTAGAGCAAAATAGCTTTTACTCAGATCCTCTTAATTCGTGCCGCTAGATGGTGCCAGTGCCGCGTAACACCTTGCGCAATTTGAGCTAGAAATTAACTACTTATACACGTGTACTTATCGTACGTATAGAACAATAACCGTCAAGGAAAACATCGAGAAAAAACCCGTGGCTTAGTCGGCTTTGCACGTAATGCGTATAAGCGAATGGATTCTGGGAAATAAATACGTCATGTAAAAGAATGTTTCTGCAGCATTTGGATTGATTCTTTAATTATTTAGTGTTCTCAGGCCCTTTATCTATACTGGATGATTTATACCGTGTCTAGAGCAAAGATTTTCTGGATCAGTGGTTCTCAAATTTTGGTCCATGAGAGTCCTTGGGAGAGAGCTGGGAGAGGGTTCTGTAGCGCATTAAAAGTACCAATTGGTGGTTTTGAAAGTATTTGTAAGTAATCTGAATTGAACTAAAGGGTGATCTCAAATTCTTTCGAGGTTTTTTATGGGGACATTCTAACCATGATTAAGAAACATACGGCGCGTCAACAATTAGTTTTTTTTTTGTTTTCCAAAATTACTTTCATTCATCATCATTAACCATCTGACGCCCACTGCAGGATATGTCTTGTCCGGCCTCCGTCATGGTTTTCCAAGCTTCCCGGTCTAATTATTAATGATTATTACTTTAATTAACCTGATATTATACAAAAAGTAATAAAAACCGGCCAAGTGAGAGTCGGACTCGCGCACGAAGGGTTTCGTGCTATTATCTATGCAACAATCGAATAAAAAAATCATGTTAATTATGTGGGAGCCCCCCTAAATATTTATTTTATTCTGTTTTTAGTATTTTTTGTTATAGCGGCAACCAAAATATCAAAATACCAAATCATCTGAGAAAATTTCAACTGTCTAGCTATCACGGTCCATGAGAACAGCCTGGTGATAGGCAGACGGAGAGTAGAGTTTTAGCAACGGACCCTTCCTTACCCTTCGGGTACGGATAAAAAATTAAAATAGAGCTATGGGTCGAGCGTCTTATCGCTGTTGCCGGCCAACCCAATTGTACTTTCACTTGTTTACGCATATCAAACGACAGAAACTGAAACCTTTAACATACTAACATCATTTTTCAACGTTTACCGTACTTCCTATCACTTTTAATTTGGATTCACAGTTTCGTACCAAGGGTTGGAAATCACGAATATTTACAAATGCAATATTATACAATTACTGTTAATTTATTATGTTAAAAATATGGCTAGCGATTTCAAGATCACGCTGTAGATAGGGTGGCTGCCTACATCCGTACCAACGACTTCTTCTTCCTCGTCGGTACGCTCTTGGCATAGCGGTCGTGGTATATGACAATCATTGTGTTAAATGAAAATATTTTCCACAAATTAGATTATAATTAGCTTTTAATTAGATTAAAACTTTGCTGCTTGTCAATCTTGATAAGATTGTTTTGTTTTCATCAAGCACGATACAACATAGTGATATATAACAACAAAGTGTTCCTTGGTCGACAAAAGTTTTTGAACTACTGCTCTCGATACTGTACCGTCGACAACAGCGCAACCTTTATGCACCATGAATTTTGGGTGGTTTGAGAACCATAGCAAAATGAACATGCCTTAACAATAGCTATCGAATACGCTAGTTTTTTTTATTGTTGCACTTTACTTACATTTTCCAAAAATATATCCACACAAACTCGAATCTGTGAGAACCATTACTAGCCAGCCAGAGAGGTGCGTGCGAGACGCGGGTCCGCGGGTCATTGTTCTGATAGACGGAGACGCAGTCCTAATTGTTAAACAAGACTTCTCAACTCATGGTTTAGAAGAAGAAGAAAAACATTTATTTAACACCACAAAGTCATACATTTAACAATGATGAAAAACAAACAGAAAAAACAATCCCAAAACAATAAGGGACCCAGGGTATGTCTATGCAGCGGTAAAATGGCCTCGAGCTCAGTATACGCTGCGGTTTTGCCCACAGCACTGATTTTCAGCACGGGCCTTATTACGTCTGTACTTAAAAGTAAAAGTAACCGTGGCTTTCAAACCACCCAGATTTCAGCGTTTGTTTTAAATGAAAAATCACCCGGAACGTAACTGAGTAAAGTGCACGGATATAAAGACTGATGTGTTATCGACTGTTATCCACACCCATATATGGCCTAAAAGTGCCATATATGTTTATACATATTATAAGTTAGTTTGTAAGATAGGTCTGTACTTGTACCTAAACTATTGTGTGTCATCAACTTTTATGTACTTATTGCTTTATGTGTCTCTAAGCACAAATAAATGATTTATCTATCTATCTTTCACCTTTAGCCGTCTCGATGCTTGCTTGGCAAGAGCTCGATCCTGTTACAATTCTACTCATGCGAACGTCAGAATAGTGATGACGTAATTATTTACGTCTAGCTCCACCGACGACGGTGCGGGATTTTGCAAATGCTCCTTTTATTTCTGCGCATAGATTTTGTCTGAGGCCGACCAAACATGTTAAGGGGGTGCAGGGAGTTAACACTAGCGCTACCGAGGAAAAAAATAGTATCTTCTTTTACAGATCGAATTTGCAAAAAGTGTCAGTACAATCTTTGAGAGATTAATATCGAGCAAAACACGGTACAAAAATCACGTTTGTTGTATGGGAGCCCCCCTTAAATATTTATTTTTTCTGTTTTTAGGGTTCCGTGTCTGAAGAGTGCCAAACGGGACCCTATTACTAAGATTTCATTGTCCACTGGCTCTTAATTATGTTAACAGTGATTTTTTGGACCCACGATAAAGAACCTAGAATCACGAACCTGGGACTAGATAGCATTTATGCCAAAAATGGCCCTTTCTGGTGATATTGCTATCTAGTCCTATGTGTTTTGCCTTAGGTTCAGAGCCAGCACCCTTCAGATACGGAACTCTAAAAGCAGAATAAAATAAATATTGAGCGGGCCCCCATACAACAAACGTAATTTTTGTGCCGTTTTTTATTAAATATTAAATTTTTAAATGTTGTATAGATAACGGTACCGAACCCTTTGTGCGCGACTTTCACTCGCACTTGGCCAGTTTTTTTTCCTTACCGACTTGTCACGAATTTGCGTTTTGAAAAGGGTTCGGCTTCATATAAATTTTACCCTCTGTCAAGAAAAAATAATTAAATATACGGACTCACGCTTCTAAGCCGTGGAGAAAATCCCTAAAAATTTTATGTACATTTATCAATTAAGTTGAGATTTCGTTAAAAATCACTTTTTGTTCGTTTTAGATTTACAGTAGAACGTCGATTAGTACACCTACTTACCCACTCTCGTCTTCTTTTAATCCTGTCCATCTTAAGGTTGTCTGGAAGAGATCGCTTTAAGCGATAAGACCGTCAATTGTATACTATTAAGAAAGAACTAGATATTGAGTACCTCATGTCCCTGTAAATTACTGGTGTGCAATAAAGTGTTATCTATCTATCTATCGATTATCCGAACGTCGATCATCCAAACGACGCACCGAACTGGCTACGAACCTCGCGTCTCGATTCTCTCCAGTACACTTTTGCCAAGGAAGAGATTCAGCGATAGATTAGTGTTGACGACGGAGGTCCAGGCAGCAAATATTGCTGACTAGTTGAATTGTAGACCTCGTTACTGACAAAACTGACGCCGCCAGTTATTCAGCAGCTGCTTCTGAAGTATTTACATGCTTAGATAATACCGTACAATGGTTTGAAGCACAATCTGAATGCGATCAGTATATGTCTTCAAACAAGTGCGTAACATGCTTGTAAACTGTGAGCTTGCTTCGGCGGACGTAGATTAAAGATTTTTTAAATCGTTGATTGTATCTATTTTGTCCTTGTGGCACCGGATTAAGAATAGCGTCACTCCATTTTCTTCTGTGGATGTTGTAGAAGGTGACTAAGGAAATCAATTACCAGGAGACGGGCAGCAGCGTCTTCCTGAGATTCCAAACGCGTACTGCGATCGCCAACCCGCCTGCCAAGCGTGGCGATTATGGCAAAACCCCTCATGGTTACAAAAACCACGAAGGAGGCCTATGTCCTGCAGTGGGCGTCAAATGGCTGATGATGATGATGAAGACCTATTTTGTACAAGCATAATGTATCTTATTACACGCTGTCTTACGGTCGTTACAATGTAATTGAAATTGTTATAAATAATTTTTTGTTGGTATTTACCTATACGACCTTACTCGTACGAGTGCACTCGGTCCGACCTCACTCGTACTGTGAAAACCCGACTTTAGGATACTCATGCCATCTGTGACATGTTTGACCATTGCTTTATTAAATCTGTCTCCCAGCCTGACTAAAACCCTCATCAAATTTAATCCTATTAACATGGAAGGCCACAGAAAGGACGCGAAGAGCCAGTCTCCGTTTCTTTTCCCCCGAGTATATTGGGGACCTACCCGAGATCTGGGCCTCGATTCTGTTAGGCCATCAGCATTACACGGTCGGGTCACGTGAAGTGTTTTTTTTTTTCATTGACGAATCGATGTTTTGATACGTGAGGGCTCGTAGACTTGAAGCGGCAATGAAATGAAATCGGCGCGTTTGTGCAGTTGTCATTATTCTAGAATGGATTAACATAATGTAGACCTAGGGCGGCTAGATAACACTAATTATTGTGCATAACTATTCACCAGCCAATGTTTTGACACTATTCTGTAGGTGACTAAACAGTAGCATTAAAATTGTATCAGAGATAGACGGGTCGAGGTCTCGTAAGTTGGAGAAGGGGGTTTTTGCGCTCAGTTATTTACTGTAATCCTTGAATGTGTATTACTAGATAGATAACATTTTGTTGTACATCATAGTATTTAACATACATCTTCTTAGATCTAAGACTTAAAATATACCTTCTATTGGGGGTATTATCAATTAGAACGATCTCGTCCAGACAACCTTTTGGATGTTAATAAAACTGCAGGCCATCACGCCACGTCCCGATAAACATTTGATATATTTTATCAGAACCCTGGCACAGATTACACTCGCGGGCAGAGCTATGTTTTAAGTGAGAAGCTAGCCGCAATATTCTCTACAGCTTATGAAATTCCCGGCTAGCTGAGACAGGAGTGAAGCAACGTCCATTTTTATTGTACCCACTAGTGTGTCCAAGAGACCGTTTTATATTAATAAAGCTATATATATATTATATTAGTAATGCAAGCAAACACGAGCTAGCTTTAAACCTTAAGGCTTAAAAAAAAATGTATCTCAAAAGAACAACATTAGTTCACTTAACTTAACTTAACCATACTAACCATACCTTAACATAATACACATGACTTAAGCATAAATGTAAATAAAATCATTAATACGAACATTGCGCTCGGGCGAGAAATAGTTTGGTAATAAGCAAAGATCTACACTAAGTTGATATTACTTTTACTTGACAATATGTACCTACTTATACTTTTTAACTGACTTCGATTGTTCTCAATTCGTCGGAATCTTTTTAGGGTTCCGTACCCAAAGGTTAAGGGATCCTATTACTAAGACTTCACTGTCCGCCTGTCTGTCACCAGGCTGTATCACATGAACCGTGATAGCTAGATAGTTGAAACTTTCACAGATGATGTATTTTTGTTGCCGCTATAACAACAAGTCCTAAACACCGAATTAAATAAATATTTATGTAGTAGTGCTCCAATACAAGAAACGTGATTTTTTTACCGGTTTTTGCTCGATATTAGTAACGGCAACAGGTAGACGTTTGAAATACTCAAATGTTGTATAAAGAATGGTACGGAACCTTTTGTGTGTAGTCCGACTCGCAGTTGGCCGATTTTTGTTTATATTTTATGTTGCCTGATTACTCGAAGACGCCTGGGCCGATTTCGAAAATTCTTTTTTTTTTGTTTGAAAGGGTAGACTTTCTGTTGGATTATATGAAGGAAAGCCAGGGATCCATTAGAAGCGCAAGGATCAAATATATTTTCAGTGCTTAACAACCAAGAGACCGACGAGAACAGATAGGTAGTCATTGACCTTGACATTTCAACTCATAGAGTAGCCTAGCACACCTAATAGATTTCTGTCTACGAATCCTTCCCAGGGCCTTTATTATGAATAATGCGACATTATCGGAAGGGTCGTCAACGTCGCGCTTGAGCCCGACAATTCACTCAAATCAAGCGACATATACGGTTCGTTTTTTGAATAGTTTCCATAGTTGAATAGTTTAGTTGAACAGTAATAGCTATTCAAAAAAAGAACCGCATTTGTCGCTATATTCGAGTGAATTGTCGGGCTCAAGCGTGACGACCCTTCCAATAATGTCGCTGCTTCATAGTAAGGGCCCAGGTAGTCCCGTGGTCATAAAGTCAGTATCTGCTCTTGTAACTTTCCACTCTATCAGGTTAAGCATTTAGATGACTCTAAAGTGTCAAAATACGTATGTACTATTTGAAGGTCCTCCACCAGATGGTCTGACGATCTGGTTACGGGGGCGGGGAGTCGCTGGAGGCGGGCGGCACAAGACCGGGAAGCTTGGAAAACCGTGAGGGAAGCCTATGCCCTTCAGTGGGCGTCGAGTGGCTGATGATGATGATGATGATGATGATAATGATCGTAGTCATAACTTTCATTAAAAAAATTCTAGCAAATTAAAGAAATTGACAATAGGATATTTCTTGAATTGATAATAAAAATTTACTAATAAGAAAAATTTAAGACCTGGGACGAACAAACAACTTCAATCAATCAATCAGCTCGTAGTCGTCCATTGCTGTATAGTCCATGAGCCCCCCAAGGTACACCACTTCCTTCTGTTCTCGGCCGTTCTTATGTAGCCTCAAGCCTGTCTGCAATCTGCCTCAGATCGTCGGTCCATGATCCCTGCACGAGAACCTTTGCAAACAACTTGATAGACCTTATTGCTTTCTTTGTTTTAACGATTTCTATCAACGGTTTACATGCAGAACAAAGCTGAATTATTAAGACATTATTTTTAACCCTTATACGTCCCACAGCAGAGGACAGACAGAGAGAGACTATGGGCTTAATTAACATTCGTGGCCACCACGAATTGGCAATTGCTACATGCCAGGATTTGAACCCACGACTTCTCGAATGTGAGGCCGGCGATCTACCGCTCCAAATAAATAATTAATAACGGTCTTATAGTAATTTCCCATTTATCCTCAACAGGACCAGCGTTGTGGGTCGTAACAGCAGCGTCCGGCTCATCGGTAACGGCTCCTCGAAGCTCTGAGAGCGGCCTTCCCGGCAGTCATTCGCTGCCAACAACAACCAGCGTAACTATGGCAATCAGCGCGCCAACTCGCTGCGTCACAACATGGCGCCCTTTCCTAAGTGCTGCGAGACGGAGAACCGGGTCAACGAGACGGATGTGGACAAATCGAGCACGGAGAGCTTCTATTTGAATTATGAGGGTAGTTTCCGGTGAACTGTTGTGGCAGTCTTCGATTAATTTTTACTAAGTTTCCTCGTACACATTTTTGATGTTGTGTACTGTTTGTAACTACAGTAACGGTTCTTCGAAGCTCAGAGAGCGGCTTTTCCGGGAGTCCATCGCTGCCAACAACAACCAGCGTAACTATGGCAACCAGCGCGCCACCATATTTGGTCGCTGCGTCACAACTTGGCGCCCTTTCCCAAGTGCTGCGCGGCGGACAACCGGGTCAGCGAGTCTGACGTAGATAAAGCCAGTACGGAGAGCTTCTATTTGAACTACGAAGGCAGGTTCCGGTAGACATTTGTGGTAGTCTTCGACTTATTTATGCTAAGTTTCTTCGTACATATTTTTCTTGTCGTGTGCAATCTGTTACTACATATCGGATTAAGTGTACGCAAGACTGATGGGATATAGTAGCGTAAGGCGCCGGCCATACAGTGCCACGTTTCATAAAACTGCAATTCATAGTTTTTTATGACAATTTGGTGCATATCGCGTAGCCGATTAGTACAATAATTGGTCTTTCTACGTGTTAAGCTGTGGGTTACGCAATATACCTCTAATTATCATAGTAAACTACGAATTGTAGTTCTATGAAATGGGGTGGGAGACGAGATGCGCTGCTTAGAGTTCGCGTCCTCGCCCCGTCTCATCGTGTGAGTTATCCCATGGCTTCGTTCGGACGTTTTATATTTGTAACCTATAGATAATAATAAATGTGTAAATTTTGCCTCTGTCTGATTATGTCTGTCTCACTCTATTTATTTGTGCGCGTATCACGCAAAAACTACTGAATGAAATTGAATAAAACTTACCATGACTATAGCTTAGATTTCCGTTTAACATATAGGCTACATAACATCACGCTTAAGTCTATAGGGGGGTAAGAAAATCACCATAAGCTGTGAGGTCATTGAATAATGGTTTTTTCACGATGACGGACATAATTAACCAGGTTATGATGAACCAGCCAGTGTACACAGTACCCGTCGGAAATATCACTGTCTATCACTGTCGGAATCGCCTTATGACTTTTCTTACCTTCTCAAGTATACTTATTTTATTACAATAATTAAAAATGTAAAATTGTGCTAGCGAGACAGCATGCTCCACGCAAGATATATCAAGCGAATGTGGGTGGAAGGGCCGGTAAGGGACGCCCCTTCGACCCAATAGGGTATGTATTAGCAAAGGGCAAGATAAAAAGTACCCGAAACCGGCGTGCGTGCATGCAAAAACTAATGAATGTCAATGAAGCGAAAGTGATCTGTCAGGATCGTGGCATGTGGCAGTCCCGGGTCTCCGCCTGCCCCTCTGGGATACAGGCATGAGTTTATGCATATATGTATGTAGATTTAAATGACAAATCACTGTATTACATTGAGTACCTATTCTATTCCACCTGGAAGTTTGAGCATACGATAAGAAGCGCCGAAGAGAGACGGGGCTTGGTAAGGTAGAATAATCAATAGTAAATTTTGTACAATCGCAAAAAGGTTTAAGGGGTAAGGGCACATAAAATATGCTAATCCAACGCGAACGAAGTCACAGGCACAGCTAGTTAATTACTATAACATTTAAGACGTCTGAACAAAAATAGAGAAGCAATGTAATACATAAAAAACCTGACAAGTGCAATTCGGACTCGCCCACCGAGGGTACAAATTTGTAGGTAATTTTTACTTCCATATTATAATTTGTTCAGGAATCAGTTTTTTTCCGAGCTTTTTCCGAACTTCAACTAATTTTCATATAATTTAATTATAAAATATATATAATTATTACAATATTACTTGCAAAATTTGATAGTTCTAGGTCAACGGAAAGTACCTTATAAATTTTGATTCCCTTGAGTGTCAAAATATACGTTTTTTGCGGCATAAACGGCGTTACCTTTTTTTACGTTAAATAAACAAAGGGTCTTGACAAACAGATATTAAGATTTGAGACAGATAGACAGATTTCTTTGTGCACTAATATGAAGGTTTTTTATTTTGAATAAATTAACGTATAAAAAATTACGGATGGGCAACAAAGTCATCCTATAAGGGTTCCGTTTTTTCCTTTTGACGTACGTAACCCTAAAAAGTGTTTTTCTCGAAAGATACTTACTGTCGGTTGGCATGTTTCTGCTATACACGGTCCAATTGAAAGTCCCGTCTGTGTGGCCTGCGCCTTACAATCGCATTGAGCCACGTTCCTTTGATTTGTATCTGAATATCTAACTATTGTACCTTACTACAAACTACAAATCATTCCTAATCAGAATGCCCTCTGGCCGCCTACGAAACCACGTTGCGTTTACGTAACCAGTTACGTCACAAGAATTGTTTTTCTTGCTACGAAATGAGCTACGATTCACATTTGACAGTTTGTTGTACTTCTGAATGCACTTCGTTTTCTTCACTGTACAGGCTATTTTATTTTATAGTCAACTGTCAAAGTCAATGTTCGAGATTAATAACGTGGGATTAAGTATTTCAGTACTTTACTATTAGTATAGTTCTAAGAAATTTAAGTAGTACAATTTACCCCAAGCAGCGTGTTTTGTAAATATTAAGCTATCTAATATTGTCTTCAGTCTTACAAAAGATACAGGTAAAATGATAAACTAAGTAAAAATGTTACTGTAAAGTTAACGTATTGCTACGTGCTAAATACGTATATAATGTCGAGAACACTTGAATCATGATATTAATGAACAAAATTTTATTTTTTTCCCGTGTAGTGTAAATCATGTACAGTAAACCTATTGACCTTACAACTAATCCTGAATGCGGCTTCTGAAAAATGTTCACTATCAAATCTGTCTCTATTTGTCTCGTTATTTAAAAAAAATGTAAAGTGGCAGAAGATGATAGTTGTATATTGAAACGTATTTTAAAATAGAGGTTTTCCACTACAACTTGTGAACTTTAAAATAAATGGTTTGCCCTGTAATCTGACTGATAGCAAAAAGTCGGTTTAGACATTGAAGCTTTATATTATAAATGCAGTAGAAGGATCTATTTTAGAAACTGTTAAAATTATTTTGTAGCTGGATATATTTTTATTAGAGGTCGTTTAATTTATTGCAGTTTACTATTTTCTTCTAAAGTAGCCATGTTAGAGCTATTATTTTGAAAGCGATTACCATTATTTTACAGGTTCTTTGCCATTTTTGGTTTTACCATTTCATTGACTAAATATTTGAGGTTTTAAGTGGGTCCACTTAAAACCTCAAATATTTAGTCAATGAAATTCTCAATTTAGAAACCGGCAGGTATAATCCAATTATTATGCCGGAGTGTCTTTAAGATCATAAACAGTCTACAGTCCCACTGCAAGGCACAGGCCTTCTCTAAGAGAGAGAGCATGGGCTTAATCACCACGCGTGCCCACCGCAGATTGGCGATTTCAAGCGCTGAGGTATGCGAGTAGCTCAGACACCCAGGTTTGCTCACCATGTTTTCCTTCACCGTTAGCGAGTGGTATCTTTAAAATAAAACAAAACTATTGATAAGTTTACTAGATTTTGGTAATGTTAGTAATATTGGTTAGTTTTTTCTTTCCCTCCTTCTATTTGCTCCTTTTCTATAGACGTTAAAATAAAAAACATTCTAAAATGGAGGTTGTGTTTTAAAGAAAGAAAAGAAACGGGGGTTTTCATTTGTTTTGTCCACCTTATCTTTTAAATGTTGGAAACGATTTACCCCCGGTTACTCATACACTAACGGCTTGTCAATGTACTGATAACAGCGTAGGTTTATTTTGTATTATTATATATTAGTATATGACTCGGAAAACGTTGTTTTGCCGTATTAATTAGCCTACGACCTATTCTCAGACCTACCAAATATACACAAAGAAAATTTATAAAAACTCGGTAAAGCCGTTTCGGAGGAGTTCGATAACTAACACTGTGACAGGAGATTTTTATATATCAGATGTTCGCCAACTGCATATAAACTATAAACAGTAGATTTTCACATTGTCAGTGTGTGATGTGGGGACCAGCAGGCGGAGTAAAGGAAAGCCTAGCAGGGTCGCCAGACTTTCTACTCCGCCCGCTGGTCCCCACATCACATGGCGACCCTGCCAGGATTGTGATGTGGGGACCAGTCGGTATTCTCTGGAACCCAATGGCTTTCCTTTACTCCACCTGCTGGTCCCCACATCACAAGTGTACGAGAAACAAGAGCGTAGAAAGGTGTGGTAATATTAGATTTTTCATGACATCCTGGGTAACATAGAATACCTCAACTTGCAGTAGGCTTTTTGTGTCTAACCTCGCTCTCTGCCTACCCCTCCGGAACACAATGTATGTAGGTATATATTTTTTATACTAGTCAATCACTTTCAGCAAGGGATTAGACGATCGATTATTGCCCATCTTACCCTTCCTTTGAGCTCGTGTTCCCCAAATCCCACAATTATCAGTATCCGTAATAGTTTATAAGGCTTAAAAGGGATTTCCCATACAAATGAAGTTTGGATTTAGTTCACAAACGACTTGCTGGGTTCCAATTAAACTTTACCAATGTGTTAAGATGATAAGATGCCGGGTTCCAATTAAACTTTACCAATGTGTTATGCTTTTTTAGTAGAATGTAGAAATTTATTTGTCTGCAACCTAATATGTCAGGTACATTCCACGAATAAACTATATGTATTTGTATGGGAATTGCCGCTTCAGGGATCCCCTTATACAAACGGCTACCTAGCTGGGTGGTTTGCAATCGCATTATATCCTTGTCAAACACTTCCAGCTACAAGGATTGTTTCAGAATTAAGATCTTTTAATTGAAATGCAGTATTGTCATTTTGTCGTCGATCGTAGAGAAGCTCGTACGAGTATCTCTAATCACCCCCTCGGTGACATGAGTCAAAATTGAATATTTTACGTTATTGTTAGTTTTTATTGAGTATCATGATAAAATCAGTAGCATGTATTGATATTTTTAACCGACTTCAAAAAAGGAGGAGGTTATCAATTCGATGCGTATATTTTTATTATTATTATTATACTTTATTGCACACACAAGAATAGAGTACAGGAAAGGTAACAAAAGAAAGTACATGTACAAAGGCGAGCTTATCTCTGTAAGAGATCGTTATCGTTCTAGTCAGTTTTTTATTTCTATACTAAACCATTGTTTATACTATTTTTTTTGTTGCACTAACCCATGCATTTTTAGCCTCTAAATAGGTTTTTAACATTGTTTACACTGTTAAAAATAATTATCATACGTTTTCAAGTTTTATTTATTACTAGGCAAATTATGTAAATGTAATTAATTGAAATAAAATAAAAGTAGATGTTGATATAAGCTTGATTTAATTTACCGTACCCCGAACAGTTAATCTGTTTTATTGGAAATTTGCTGGCTCGAAGGCTGCTGGCATCGCTGAAGGATTTGGGGTGGCAGAAACAAATGAAACCTTCCAAATACGCAATCTAGGCTCACTAGTTGCGGAAACCAAAATCGCCACTGATATCAACACCGATCAATAACGGGCTATCAGGGTAGGTTAAAAGTGGTGGTACCGCAGCGGTAGAACGCATCACATTCGGGAGGTCATGGGTTCGAATCCAAGCATTTGTAAAGTTGAAGTAGCAATACCACTCGCTAACGGTGAAGGAGAGCCTCGTGAGGAAACCTGAGTGTCTGAAGTGTTCGACAGTTCAACGCTTGAACTTGCCAGTCCGCGGTGGGCACGCGTGGTAATTAGGCCCATACTCTCTCTCTCTGAGAAAGGGCGTGTGCCCTGCAGTTGGAGGAATATATGGGCTACATACAAAAATCTATAGAGGGTATAACATAACATAAGCAGCCTATATACGTCCCACTGTAGGGCACAGGCCTTCTCTCAGGGAGAGAGTATGGGCTTAATCACCACGCGTACCCATCGCGGGTTGGCGATTTCAAGCGCTGAGGTATGTGAATAGCTCAGACACTCAGGTTTCCTCACGATGTTTTTCCTTCGCCGTTAGCGAGTGGTATTGCTACTATAACTTCACAAATGTACATAACTTAGAAAACCAATTCATAGCCTTTCATTGGGGATCGAACCTGGGTCTCTCGTTTCGGAGTCCGATGTTCTACCCACTAGGCTACCACCGCTGTCCACCGGCATCTAGAGGGTATATCAGAAAGTTTTTGTGACACTTAACGCGTTCACCCATGCTAAACTCAGCCATTTTTGGCAATAGTCCCGGGTCTTTGATCAAAGTTTGTCCGTCGTGGGTCCTAAAAAACACGATTTACATAACTGAGAGAACAGAAAGGCAATTTTTACCAAAAAAAAGTGCGCTCGTGAACCGAATGACGCTTTTTAGAAGGGTTATTTTACTCTATGTATACGAGCAACTTTATGTAAAGAGTAGCTGACATATTTTTTCGATATATGAGCTATTTCGGATCGGAGTTGTTTTGTTCCCGAATGCGCCAGAAGGAGGGCTATGTTTTTCGAGTCTACATATTTCTTTGTTACGCTCTGTTGCCTAAACGGCTCGATTGCTTTTATCTTGAGAGGTGTCGTTAGATTCGTCATAACCTGTGAGAGTGACACGGGGTGTATAAAAATAAAAAAAATTATGAATGGTTTATTTATCAACTTGTTTCTTTCTTTTCAGTACCTACATTAAACAAGTACCTATGTTTGGAAATTGTATTTTAATAATTTGTCACGCAGTCGGGTTATTTATTTTTATTTTATTTAATAAGGCACACCAACAGCATACACACAGAACATAGTAGAATCGTGTTATATAAAAAGATTTAATTACGTGTATGTACACCACTTATAGGTAAACTTAACATTTATATGTAAATTAAGGTTACATCGAAATTTTTGTTTATTTTTTATTTTAACAAAAGTTCTTTGTATGTATGAGGAGCAAAAAACCCCTTAACGGACCATTCTGGAATATTCCGTATTGTAAACAGGATCTACTATAGACATATCACACAAAGGCAGATCGTATTATTTATAAAAAGTCGATTTCACTAAAACACTTCCTCTTACAAGCCGGCTTTAACTTCGTCTTAAGAGTGTTTCAGTGGAATCTACTTTTTATAAACACGACCGTGAGTGTTTCGAAAAAAAGAAACGCTTAAAAGCGAAGTGATACATACACACACATTCACGCAATGAGTGCAAGTTGTTTGTTGTAAGTGACTCACGTTCGCAGACACGCAAACAAATGACAGATTCACTAAGCTTCTCTAGCTTGGAAACAAACTAGCAATGGTTTAACAAAGCAGTAAACTAATGATATATGTATTTCTAAAACATTGTAAATAAATTAAAAAAAAAAAATAATAATAATAATAATTAATTTGGCTCCCGCTTTGATTTCTTTTTGAGAGCCCGAATCACGGTCTTGTGCCTCATAATTCTATGGAATCTGCACTCTTTTGTTAATTTAAATTTTCATACAGAGAATGCAAAATCTCAATGCAAATGACTCGCAAGACTCATCGTCTAAATCCTCTGACCTATGTAACCGTATTTGCGATGATATGACGGGGACGTACAGCACTGAGTTCGCGTAATATCATCTTGCCGTTGCACATGAAGCTGGAATCTGGATCATACGCGTCCAATGGCGAAACTACGAGGCTAAGTTCGGAAATGTAGGTCTAACAAGTAAGTAACTATGTGCCTAACTATTGCCTTGCTACTGCAGCATTATCGATATTCCGTTTTCGTTGTGAATAGCAGTTTCCTATAATCCAATCCACCGTAACCAAACACACACATACCTCAGCGCTTGAAATTGCCAATCCGCGGTGGATACGCGTAGTTATTAATCTCATACTCTCTCTCTCTGGAGAGAAGGTCTGTGCCCTATAGTGGGACGTATAGGCTGCATTATTTATTTATTTAATCCGTAGATAAGCCTACTGTCTTTTGATACTTGACGTCAGGGCTGTAACGCACTGTAAAGAAGGGCAGTTACTCAAACGAGAAGTAAGTAAATCTGTATTTATCCGGGCAGACCTGCGCCTTACAATATATTCAGCACAGAAAGAGAACAGATTTAAACGGTAGCACGGCTGAAATAGGCAGGCGTTTCTATGGCCTTACCACCCCAACTTGGCATGGCTTATAGAATGTATGTAAAATCTACTAAAGCACACTTGGTCACTATTTTTTTATTTCATTTAGCCGCACTGG
Source organism: Yponomeuta cagnagella (assembly GCA_947310995.1). NCBI lineage: Eukaryota > Metazoa > Arthropoda > Insecta > Lepidoptera > Yponomeutidae > Yponomeuta > Yponomeuta cagnagella. Next base: position 4,189,123 of record OX371284.1, read on the forward strand.
TTCCGTGTGGCGCCGGACGTTCCGTGTGGCGCCGGATATTCCGTGTGGCGCCGGATTAAGAATAGTTCCACTCCATTTCTTTTCGTGGATGTCGTAGAAGGCGACCACGGAAATCAATTACTAGGAGATCGGCAGCAGCGTCTTCCTGAGATTCCAACCGCGTACTGCGATCGCCAACCCGCCTGCCAAGCGTGGCATTATGGCAAAACGCCTCATGGTTATGAAAACTATGAGGGAGACCTATGGCCTGCAGTGGGCTTGTGATGGCTGATGATGATGATGAGGTAGTGGGTAAGTCCGAGCAAGTGAGTTCAGTCCCTAAGGAGTAAGTAAATTAACTGTCAGTAGACTTATCTCCCGATGCATCGCTTACCGGTTGCTCCGAAGATTGCCTTTAAAATTTATTATTACACATATCATAAAAATCTTTCCAAATGAAAACACGCCTACGTGCTGACTGCCTCGTTGGTCTAGTGGTGAAAACGTTTACTATCAACACAGAGGTGGTGGGTTCGGTTCCCACTAAGGGCCGCCGTACATTTATACACATGGCCTCATCATCATCATCATCATTCAGCCACAAGAAGTCCACTGCTGAACATAGATTTCCAAAAAGACTGGTTGGAGGCGGCTTGCATCCAGCGTCTTCCTGCCATGGCCTCAGTGTGGTTGTATTTCCATGTTTGTGATATCCTTGCTTGGTTACCATAGCTTAGCACAGGGTTTAGTTTGGGACAAGGATAAGTAAATGTGCAAGTCGATTCCGCCAACTGTGATTCTACAGTAAATCACTTTGAAATTAAGGAGTCAACTGACCCAGGACGACTTTGGCCGAATTACTAGATATAAGTAAAAGTAAAAAGTTCTTTATTAATAAAAAAAAGGTTACATATACAAACAGTTTACTGTGGTCGCCACGCTAAGTCTAGCCTGTGTTGTGGAAACCTTCGTATATGTTAACATAAAGAAGATTGGCGCATGTGTATGAAAAATAATAGGCCAAATTTGAAAGAACTTGTTCAGAACTTAAGAATGTACCTAGGTACAGGTAATAACCTAAATAAGTATGTAGTTAGTTAAATAATAGAAACAGTTCTATAAATTAGACAGGAAATTAGATATTTCTATTAACGGTAATGCGTCCTAACTGAGAGTCGTAAGTTTATGTTTAACTTAAATAAGATGGTTAATTAAACAGGTATTAAGATTAGATTCCACGATGAAATACAGTTTTCAGCTAAGAGAAAAAAGTATGAGTTGCTCATAATTTTAGCTCTACCATTTATGAACAAGACAGATACTGAAATTACATGTCTAGATATGTAGGTAAATAGTTCAATACTTATCCAGGGATAAATCAATAAATAGCTGATTGACAGGGTTACTTTGTCAGTCATACAATCTGTATATGGGAGCCCTGCAAATGCCATGGTGCAAGACGTTTTTGGACTTATTTACAGGATAGAGCTTATCCCTGGATAAACAATTATATAGTGCTGTCAGATATCGGTGGCGCAAACCAGCCTTAGCAAACTTTTGAAATTAATTGATTGATCATGAAAAGTAATTAATCAGCTATCGACGTTGTTATTTACCAACTTTTCTTTCTGCTTTACTATGAAGAAACTATTTGTTTAGCTACAGCTGAATCGGGTAACGACTGTGAAGTACTTTTAAATTTGTCATCATCAGCCATTCAACGCCCACTGCAAGACATAGGCCTCCTTCGTGGTTTTTATAACCACGAGGGGTTTTGCCATAATCGCCACGCTTGGCGGGTTGGCGGTCGCAGTATGCGGTTGGAATCTCAGGAAGACGCTGCTGCCCGTCTCCTGGTAATTGATTTCCTTAGTCGTCTACGACATCCACGGAAGGAAATGGAGTGATGCTATTCCTAATCCGGAGCCACACGGTCAATGACGATTTAGTTTACTTTTATCTGAACCATTGAAGGTTGCTGAGTTTGTTCGTTTAAAGTTTCTATACTTTCGTCCAGTCAAAACAGAGGTGGTAGGTTCGATTTCCACTGGAGGCCACCGTACTAGATACAAATGGCCTATTATAAGTAGCCTTTATACGTCCCATTGTAGGGCACAGGCCTTTTCTCAGAGAGAGACATAGTATAGCCTAATTCTGTGTGTATTTCCATGGTTATAGTGTCCTTCCTTGGTTACCATCGCACAGAGAATACTAGTAGCTTGGGACTAGGATAGACCGTTTCCACTTACGCCTAGTCGGTTCTCCTACTGGTAGGAGCACGAGGACCAATATGTCCTTATGCTCCTATCAAGACCTTATATGCAATTAGTAAACTTTAGTATAGAATAAAAAAAATTTTTTACAGTCAAAATTTTATAAAAATATCCTAGCATTCCCAAAAAAATACCTACAGTAATTTCGCGATGTAAAGGCGACATTTGGGTATTCATTATGGAAGTATCAGTTACGAGATCTACTCGACGCCGCTTTATGGGGTTACTGTAATTATTATTCTCTACTAAATTAACTTCGTAATCGTGGCTATTAAACTAGATAATGAATTTTGTTGTTGGGGTACAAAATGTAGAGTTTCCGTTTCCATTTCGATATTTGGATTATTGCTTACAGATGGATAATAAAGAATATTGATGCTAATTACTGTTGATAGCTGCTGACCTAGTAATACTCAATTCATGTGACGATGTACGAGTTCTTATATTTCACGAAACAATTATCGTAATGACATGCCTTGAAAATAAACGTTACGATTGACTAAAGAAATAAAAGTTGAGTAAAAGCAACCGTTTCAAATCACATGAATGATTCACCTCGAGAGACATTACTAATGTGCTTCAGACAGTATATTAAGAAAAACCAATTTTGAAAAGAGCACAACCGAACTAATTTGGGACCGTATGAGACTCTTTGCCTTTAACATAATAATTTCAGAGACAGTGTTTGTACAGCCGGTATCGCCGGAGCTCGCACGTTTCTGAAAATTTCTGAGAAATGAAAATGAAAACGTTTCCTAAGTCTTGAGCCTGTTTTGCTGAAAATTGATGTTAATTTAAATCCTCCCAAGCAGCAGTTGGTGGAAGTTACATAGTGAATAATTAAACGAAGCAACGTAGGTGTACATTGCTTAGGTAAGACTTATAAAAATTGTTTTTGGGGTTCCGTAGTCGACAAGGAACCCTTATAGTTTCGCCATATCCATCCGTCTGTCCGTCTGTCGGTCTGTCTTTCTGTCTGTCCGCGGCCTAGCTCAGAGACGATTAGTACTATGAAACTATGAAATTTGTATCACGCCGACAAAAAGTAGAATAAATTATTAAAATAAAAAAATCGGTACCTCCCATACACCTAAATTAGGGATGCAATTCTTTTTTCTCGCCTACATCATAATGTGAGGTAACGTTGGATTGGTCATTTGAAAATAATGTGATCGTTACGAGACATTTTTTTGCTTTAATTATCCGTTTGTGAAATATTAAGCATTAAAGCGCAAAATTTTCTTAGAGTATCCTCTCCCGGCTAATCGGTCGATGGTAGAAACGAGTAACAGGCGAGATACTTATAAACGGAAAACTTCGCACAAATTCCATTGAAAATAACTTCGATGAAATTGAAGTTGCTCGTAAACCAGGTAAAAACCCCTCCTTCTACGGAACATGCATTTGGGTTGTTTTATTAATAAAATAGGTACACAGTTATGCATTTTAAGAGTGATCTCCTCACTAAGCAAGTAGCTTGTATACTGGCGGCCGTTAGAATTAACTAGTGGTTTGATATAACGCACGAGACTTATACAAAAATACTCAGTTTAAACAAAATACAATTTCAAATTGAAAACTTTATGGTGGAGTGTGCAACAAGTAGCGTGTGGGTTTCAGCTTGGCTGGCTTGGCTTGTGCGTCTCTGAGCAGGGCTTGGGCCTCTCTGTGAGATGGGCTTAATGGCGCGGGCCCACCGCGGATTGACAATTTCAAGCACCAAAGTGAACACATCAAACACTCAGGCTCGCTCACTTTGCTTAGGAGAAATAGTCTAAAGAGATAGCATTTTTCACTAGTAATTAAATAAACGGAGCTTTCAAACCTCCCTGATCTCAGAGCGTATTTTATAGAACGGTGACGGTGAGAGAAAATCTGCTTGGAATAAATAACTAAAGAGCTTCTTAATCTAATCTCTACTTTTACTAAAACATTTGCCTTTTTATCAAACTTTTACCCATTCGGTCAGACAGACCCTAACGAGACTACAATACATAAAACGTAAAACCTAATCTTCGGATGTTTATTGAATCGTTTACATAAAATTTGCTTTTTATGGAATACTTAATTAATGCAGTCTTAAAAAAACATAAGTACTTAACAAAATTTATCGCAATATTTACATATTTATATAGGGAATATTTATTTACATTTATATTTATTTACATAGTTATGTAGGAAAAATTACTACATAAATAGTACTAATTGTTAATTTGCTTAAACTAAAGTTTGAAATGTTCTAAGTCACATCCCGCGCCCGGCCAATGAGACCCTAAATACATCAATGCTGAGTCAAAGTCATTTGGTCAAGGTATCTTTCGGGCATTATTATACATCAAAAGTAAACCCACGAAATGTTTGGCCGGTAAATATGGAAGTTCAGTTACCTGAGGACGTGGGACGAGGACGCTGAAAAGACGCGACACGTTGTATGGAGTTCGCAACCTCGCAGGGTCTTATCTGTCCCATCGCTTCAGTACATTTTGTATGAAAGTGAATTGAAAGGATTGCCCCATATAGTTCCAGCCCTTTGGCTCCTTATTCCACAACGAACGTATAAATCCAAGGTGTAAAACCGGCCACGTGCGTGTCGGGCCACGCGAAATGTAGGGTTCCGTAGAAAGAGGGTTTTTTTTAATGCTTTACAGTACTAACAACTTCATCGCAATAATTTTCAATGGATTTTGTACGAAATTCTATTTTTATAAGTTGCTTGTCTATTACTCGTTAATTAGTGAAGCCTACTTAGCCGTGATACTTTTCCTTTAAAGTTTATTATATGTGTTCATTATATGACAGTAATCCTGAATTTTTTCACGTTTCTAAAATCAACCGTTTAGCCAGGAGAAGTGGGGGGGCGGACCCTACTCGGACAAAAATTTGCGCTTTAAAGCTTAATATTTCGCAAACGGAACCCTAAATCGAAAAATAGTATTCCTACACCCACAATATTTTTCAACGACTAATCCAACGATACCCTATATAATGAGAAAGACGAGAAAAAAAAATCATACCCACTTCATGTTAAGGGAGGTACAGAAAAAAAAATTCCAACATTTATATTGTTTAACATATTTATTGGTGATAAATATATATACACACACCAAATTACAGCTTTCTAGTACAACCGGTCTTTGCGCTAGGCCGCGGACGGACAGACAGACAGACAGACAGACAGACGGACATGGCGGAACCCTAAAAAGGGACAGGCGGGCGGTTATTGACAAACTTCGGGCAGATGGCAGCTCCTTGTTCCAGCGTTCTTGAATAAAAAAAAAACAAAAACGAAACCGGGAGCGTGCCCTATATAGATCCAGCCTTTTGTCTCCTTATTCCATAACCAATGTTTAAATCCAAGGTATAAAAAGGGACAGGCGGGTGGTTATCGACAAACTACGGGCAGATGTTGGGTCCTTATCAAAGGGCTTGTTTTGGTAAACCTCTTTGTCCGTGCCAAGCCAAGGGTAATTGCCTGTAAGGGTAATTGAATGCCAAGGGTAAACGGCTAAGCACTTTTTCTGAAATGACTGGCTACTTAGTGTTATATTTTCATTAAAATAGTGGCTGTCCCGGCGAACTCCGTCTCAGAAGCAATAAATCGCACATTTTAGATAACAATGACCGAATTACACTTTAGAAAAAATGAGATTTTTTTTTTACTCAATCACGCAATAAGTGCATAACGGAGGCACATGAAACTTGGCATACAGATAGACAAACTTCTGAATTGAGACATAGAAAACTTGATATCCCGGTAATGCGTTCCCGTGGGATAACATTTTATTGTTACCGTAACCTTTTTTCAAGCCATACTCTAAGATATTTATTTATTGCGTTGCCATGGTAACAAGAATCGTATAAACGGATTCTGTGGCGGCATGGAGTCTACCGGGACAGCCAGTAATTAATATCACAAATGACTGTTTGTTGCCCCAATGTGCACTGCCCCACGTACTACCGGACCTTTGTTCCACATCCCGTTATACTCGGGTACGGAAAGGTGATTCTTTATCATCTACCCGAAAACAGCATAAAGAAAATTGTTACTTTGGAAAAAGGTGCTGTGGAGAACTTGTCTGAAAAAAGATAAATAATGGTGAAAAAGATTTTGCTCCTCGATAAATAATTTTCATAATAATTATATCCTGTCGAAAGGTAGTACAGTAACGTCACGTGGTACAAAAAATAAATCTAAGATGTGTTTTTTTTATTGTTAGTCGATTCGATTTTTCACGTTTTTCGAGACCTGTAAAACCACGAACATACATTTTTATGGTTTTATTTTTATGCGTTTTTATGTCCTCTATGTTATAAATACAATTCCAATCTAATATTGATATAATATGTTCCCCGTTGGCAGAAAATATTAAGATATTCTTTTGTAGCGAAATAATAAATTCTCTTCTGTCTTGTTCTTTAGAAGCGTAATCCCGTCTTTAACAAAACAATAGCCAAGTAAGGATCCGACTAAATAGAATTAAAACTGCCGCTTGAAACATCTCAGTTGCTTACTAAATAATTTTAATTAAACAGGGAAAGCGTCGAGTTTTGTGAAACTGCGAAGTGTCTAGATTCAAAGAAAGGTCTCTGACAAGTTATACTCAATTCCAGTCATGCTTTCCTTGCTGTAAAGAAAGCGTCGACGTAACTTGTTTTTTTTTATGTTACCGATATTCGCCCCACTGCAGAGCACAGGCCTACTCTCAAAAAGAGACAGAGAGAGTATGGGCTTAATTACCACGCGTGCCCACCGCGGATTGGCAATTTCGAGCGCTGAGGAATATGAAAACCTCTGACATTGAGGTTATCTCACGATGTAGCGGCGATGAGCGGTGGAACGCCGGCCTCACATTCGGGTTCGTATCCCGCTTATTATAATTCCCTAACGCGCTTGAATAAAAAAAAAAAATATTTCCAATTATTGCCCTTATTGGCAGCCCCAGGTCTTCCACGGATCTTATTAATTAACGAAAAAAAAAAATCTTGACTTTGATCGTATTTAAAAAATACTAAACCCTCGTTTCTCGTACAGCTACTGTTAATAGCTGTCAGATGGGCAATGTCCATTATCCAGAAAAAACAACTGACAGCTTTTGACAGCACAATAAAAGATTGTTAGCGTACGAAAAACTGGGAGTTACTTTATTTAGATCCAGGGGCAGTGCGTCCAGGCTGGAATTCATCTATAAAACTAATTTTTTTTTTATTTATTTCTGTATTGGCAACAGGCAGTCACAGTTTTGAAAATCGGTATTGATATTCAACTCCCACTTTCCTAAAGTCCCTGCTCACAACGCTGGAGCTTACGGTGATTCCTTTGCGGTCCATTCGGTTAGGTTGTGGTACACCACAGAAAATATGGGCCGGTCCCACTATTGGTCCTGTTGGCATCCCCAACAGATTATTGTGATATGGTAACATTATGTATGCTATCTCTCTCTCTCTCTTCTACCACCTACGACGCCATTAAAACGTGTACCTTGTGCTCCGCAATAAAATATTATAATATTCTACGCAACAAGTGTTTTCACTCTCGGCCAGCGCTGCCCGCGTCCACAATAAGGCCAGGTATTGTAACCAACAACCCCTGCAGGTCCTACTATTGGTACATTTAAGAAGCAGTTGAAAGAGCACTATCTATCTCTATCATAAGCTTAAACTATATATTAGGGGTTAAAGTATGAAATTGCCGTTTTATTGCAATAGGTTCTTTGAATTGACATAGAATCTTCATGGTTTGAGGTTTTCGAATGAAACTTTTTTCAAATGGTTTCTATGATGTTCTTTTTTTAAAAAATGTGAAACATTTGAATATCGACTTTCAATTGTTTTTGTTATTCAATTTAGACAAGAAAGATGGATACTGCGAAAATTCGAGTGATTTTTTAATATGAGTTCCGACGCGGAACTAACGCGGCAGAAACAGCCCGCAATATCAATGCTGCGTTTGGAGAGGGGTCTACTAATGAACGCACCGTGCGATTTTGGTTTAAACGCTTTCGTGATGGAAATTTCGACTTAAAGAACGAGCCACGAGGAAGACCGCCCACACAGGTGAATAACGATGAATTAAGAGAGATAGTGGAAGCCGATCCTAGTCAAACTACCCAGGAATTAGCGGCATGGTTTAACGGTACCTTACCCACAATATTGACTCACTTGCGTCAAATCAATAAAATAAAAAAATGCGAAAAATGGGTGCCGAAAAATAATCACTCGAATTTTCGCAGTATCCATCTTTCTTGTCTAAATTGAATAACAAAAACAATTGAAAGTCGATATTCAAATGTTTCACATTTTTTAAAAAAAGAACATCATAGAAACCATTTGAAAAAAGTTTCATTCGAAAACCTCAAACCATGAAGATTCTATGTCAATTCAAAGAACCTATTGCAATAAAACGGCAATTTCATACTTTAACCCCTATTATTTATGTATTATTTACTATGCATTTTATTGGTATTTAGTCTATGTAGTGTATTTATTTTCTGCTTAAAGTAGGTTATTTTTAAGGATTTTTGTAGTTCATGTAGTTGACTTTGTACACATATATAGACCCGTCTTTTATGCAGAGGAAAGCTCGCTTTTGTACATGTTATTTCTTACGTAATGTACTGTTCAATGTTTCGTGAGCAATAAAGTATAAAAATAATAATAATGATAGATAGTCGCTCGTCTATCAATCGATCACGCACAGGCACGCCACTTCCTTCTGTCCTCGGCTCACGTCTCGACTCGACGTCTCAGATCGTCAGTCCAACGAGCTGGTGGGCGTCGTACGCTGCATTTGCCAGTTTACCAAGATTCGCTTGTAAAGAGTATCATCATCATCATCATCAGCCATTCGGCGCCCACTGCAGGACATAGGCTTCCTTCATGGTTTTCCTAACCATGAAGGGTTTTGCCATAATCGCCACGCTTGGCAGGCGGGTTGGCGATCCCAGTATGCTGTTGAAATCTCAGGAAGACGCTGCTGCCCGTCTCCTGGTAATGTATTTCCTTAGTCGCCTTCTACGATATCCACGGAAGGAAATGGAGTGACGCTATTCTTAAAAAAATCAATGTCAAAAATGGCAAGGATTACAGTTGGGATTGAAACTCATTGCACTAGGGTCTCATAAATAATGGAGAAAATTAAATAACGATAAAATTCCCTTGGCAGTTGGACAGCCGTGTGGCACCGGCTTAAGAATAGCGTCACTCCATTTCCTCCCGTGGAAGTCGTAGAAGGCGACTAAGGAATTAAATTACCAGGAGACGGGCAGCAGCGTCCTCCTCAGATTCCAACCACATACTGCAATCGCCAACCCGCTTGCCAAGCGTGGCGATTATAGCAAAACCTCTCATGGTTATGAAAACCATGAGGGAGGCCTATGTCCTGCAGTGGGCGTCAAATGGCTGATGATGATGATGATTGGCAGTTTGGGGAAAATATAAAAGATTTTTATTGTATATGCCATAGATGCAAATAGTAATTTTATTTAGTCCTTTTCTTCAATAAACGTTCTTTTTGCCCTTCCCACCAAAATATAAATGTAAATAAATGAGCCAATTTCTGGTCGCAAAAAAAACATGATATTATCATGTAGAATCTCTGCTAACTTCTTTGCCTACACCGCTTATGTTTTGGAGGGATAAATAAAAATAATAATAGGATCGTAGCAATACTCGTCGTAGCGTGGTGTAGCCGCTGGCGTAGACGTGCTACGAAGATCCGTAGCCGCCGGAATCTCGCAGAACATGACTGGTAGCGTGACTACAATTGTATAGCGAAAATCGGTCAAGTTATTGGCTTATTTATTTATTTACTGCTCGTTTTCAGGAAAACCAGTGACTATTATAATTTCCGAAGAGGGTTCCGAGCGATTACCAACTTAGCTTTGTAAAAACCTAAAGATGCAAAAGCAATATTTTTTGTACACTATAAATATATAAAAATTATGAAAATTAAGCATTGTTAGGGTTCCATAGTCAACAAGGGACCCTTATAGCTTCGTCATATCCGTCCGTCTGTCTGTCTATCTGTCTGTCTGTCCGCGGCTTAGCTCAGATACGATTAGTACTAGAAAGCTGAAATTTGGCATAGATATAATAATATCCATACCACGAATTACTGACAAAATGACGTAAGTTTTATTTTTATTTTTCAGTTGTTCTCTTTGTACAAACCTTTGAAACTTATAACGTAAATATGGCACAAAAAGATTTATGTATTCAAATGCATCGCATTCCCAGAAGCCTTCTGCATCAAATAAACAACAATTTACAATATAATTTATTTTATACACTCACATATAAATAGTGGGCGGTGGTAGCCTAGTGGGTAGAACATTGGAATCGGAAGCGAGAGACCCAGGTTGGATTCCCTGTGTGGGCATGTACCTATAACTTTGTTTTTTAAGTTATGTACATTTGTGAAATTATAGTAGCAATACCACTCACTAAAGGTGAAGGACAAGTGAGGAAACCTGGGTGTCTGAGCTATTCACATACCTCAGTGCTTGTAATCGCCAATTCGCGATGGGCACGCGTGGTGATTAAGCCCATACTCTCTGTCTGAGAGAAGGCCCGTGCCCTACAGTGGGACGTATATAGGCTGCTTATGCGCATGACATATAAATAAGAACATAAACATAAACACAAACATTTACATACAGGCACATACATTGCTTCTGGCCCCACACTAAGATACCCTGGGTCGTGGGAACCAGAAACAACGACATCACAAACATGTAAACATCCAAGACCTGGGGTTTTTTCTTGCCCCAAGCCGGGATTCGAACCCGGGACCTCTCGCATGGTATGCAGATGCACTACCGCGGCGCCACGAAATAAATAACTTGCACACAACACAATCACTTGACCTAGTACCAAGCTAGTTATATAATTACTGTATTATTACGGATTTATGGTATTACGTCTGATCACCATACTCAAGGTCGTGTGCTCAATTCTCATTGGGGCCACCGTACATTTGTTCAAATGGCCTCATCATCATCATCATCGTCCCCACCGAGGGGCACGGGTCTCTTCCCTGAGGAAGGTATAGGCCATACTCCACCGCGGGGGCCAAGTACGGATTGGAAATGGCCTCAGTCGGGGTGTATTTGTGATGTCCTTGCCTGGTTACCATAGCACAGGGCTTGGCGCCAGGACAAGGACCAGGGCTGTTATTATTATCTCATAAACTAGAAAATTAAACGGCATGCGGCATTTACATAAAAAATTGTAAAACGGTAAAAAATTAAATCCCCCGCGCGCGCTACCTCTGAGCGAATCCGAGTGGTACAGGTACATTTCAATGAAAGACATTTACGATTCCATCCGATCGAACGGTTCGAGCACAAACTAAATATACAGATAGAGATTTAGAAAGAAGTTTTGCGGCAACACGTCGTGTTCAGTAACATTGAGTTTTTACGAATGCACACAAGCATGCGTCCGTATATCCAGAACAACGCACGCATTTATACAGTTTGCGACGTCGTAACACATAACTAATTCAAGAGATATATAGGCTGTAATAAAATGCACCCGAAACCGGCGTGCGCGCATGCAACGACTAATGAATGTTGATGAAGCGAAAGAGGTCTGTCAGGATCGTGGCAAGTGGCACACCCGCAAACCAGGGTTTGCCCTTGTCACGATCCTGACAGACCTCTTGACAAACTTGCTTTGCATATATATATATTTAGTACCTACTCCTCCGGGATACGGACGTGAGTTTATGTAACGTAATGTATGTGATAAACTTAGGGCTTTGCATCTACGTAGTGAGATGATTTAAGCAGCGTCCAGTGGCATCTTCACTCACACTAGATGGGATCAGGGGCAACTCGGACGCTGCAGTGCTGGCACATTGCATTTTAGATGGAGTAGGCTTGCCCAGCACCTATACCATCCTGACCATCCTGAGCTTAGTCGGCCTAGTCCACAGGAAAGACATGTCAATACGTGCGGAGCCAATCAAGGAGCATGTATGTGATAAAATACCCATTTCTCTTGGAAAATTTGAGAATTTACTTATCACTTCGAACACTTTTACATAACTCGCATATTATATAATTAGAGCTCACATTAAGTTCGTCGGTAACGACCTTAAGTCCATTGCACTACGAACGTTTTTTTTAATTCACGGGAATTCTTTGTTCATTTAACAACTCATTCATTTATTGTTCGACTGCCTCTTCGGTATAGCGGTTGACATACTTGACTACCAAAACAGAGGTCGTGTGGTCGCTGCTGAGTGATAGTGTAAAAGAACTACTTTTTTGAAGGAAATTAAATACGAGTAAATCACTCTTTTCTTTTCAATGAAGTGTTTTACGCACCCCAATTTTTTTCTGTAGCCTCTCAGAGAGAGAGAATGGGCTTAATTACCACGCGTGCCCAGATTGCGCGGAAGTGGGCAATCTCACTGAGGTGTGTGAACACCTTAGCGCTCCTCACCCTGATTAATATAAAACAATAATATAATATAACGCCCATACAACACAATCACATGTCCTGTTCCTAAACTGGGATAACCTGTGCTGCGGTAAACAGGCAAGGAGAGTGTGCGAGATACACATGGAAATACATCAAAACTGAGGCCATTTGTACAAATTTATAACGGCCCCCAGTGGTAGTCGAACCCACGACCTCCGGCATGACAATAAGTCGTGATACCGCTGGACCAACGAGGCAGGCGCTCTGCACGTCTGTGCGATTTCTGTTTTGTGATCGAGGTGACTGTTTAATAAAGTCTGAGGTCGCGCGGGTTTTTACGACCAGTCTGGACCAGTCGACTGAACTGGAACTATACGGTGCTGGATTCGCCAGCTGCTCAGTATAGATACGATATTATTGCGGAGTTATAGGTACGTTTTTTTCCCGTTCTTTTTATGACCGAACGTTTATCTTCTGGTTCGCTAAGCAAAAATGGAAATACTTAACATCGTGTTACGTGCATGATCATACATAATCTGGATGTAATAATTTTTTCTCAAACCTGCTTGGAAATTTGAGCATTATTTTGACAACCTTCTTCGAGATAAATCGAAATTGCTGTACTGGCCAACCACACGCGAGCAGCGGCCGCAAAAAGTTCTATACAAATTCATAACTGTCGTGTTTTGCGGCCAAATAAATTACATACTAAACTCATATCTGTCGTGTTATTTAAAAATGGAACGATCCTGTACTCCGAACAATGACAACCAAGGAGGTACTTCTCAGAGGTTTTATTTAAATTTCGAACTGGCTTGCGATAGAAAGCTGGATATACCTATTGAAAAAAAAGAACTCTTTAACGCGGCAAATATTATTGTTGCTAGGCATTGATGGACTCACGTATGTGTGCCTCGGCTTCGCCTCGGCCCACATTTCCACGTTCGTCCATCAAAGCCTCTTTTGCTGGCCGCTGCAGTAATATATTATAGACGACCCATACTGCGGTAACCAATTGACATTTTTACGCCAAACTTTGGACATGCTTCCTGTGTGAAAGAATCCTGTGTGTGTGTGTGTGTGTGTGTGTGTGTGTGTGTGTGTGTGTGTGTGTGTGTGTGTGTGTGTGTGTGTGTGTGTGTGTGTGTGTGTGTGTGTGTGTGTGTGTGTGTGTGTGTGTGTGTGTGTGTGTGTGTGTGTGTGTGTGTGTGTGTGTGTGTGTGTGTGTGTGTGTGTGTGTGTGTGTGTGTGTGTGTGTGTGTGTGTGTGTGTGTGTGTGTGTGTGTGTGTGTGTGTGTGTGTGTGTGTGTGTGTGTGTGTGTGTGTGTGTGTGTGTGTGTGTGTGTGTGTGTGTGTGTGTGTGTGTGTGTGTGTGTGTGTGTGTGTGTGTGTGTGTGTGTGTGTGTGTGTGTGTGTGTGTGTGTGTGTGTGTGTGTGTGTGTGTGTGTGTGTGTGTGTGTGTGTGTGTGTGTGTGTGTGTGTGTGTGTGTGTGTGTGTGTGTGTGTGTGTGTGTGTGTGTGTGTGTGTGTGTGTGTGTGTGTGTGTGTGTGTGTGTGTGTGTGTGTGTGTGTGTGTGTGTGTGTGTGTGTGTGTGTGTGTGTGTGTGTGTGTGTGTGAGAGAGAGCACGCACTAAGTATGAGGTACCTTCATACATTCGTTTAAACTAAGGTTATTTCACTGTGTTTTCCTCCACATTTAGCGAATGGTAGTGTTACTACAATATAATGAGGGTTAGTCAATTTGGTTGCTAGGGCTGATCCATTTTACATTCATTCTAGTAAGAGGAGTAGAGTTAGCTTAATAACACAATCGAAATAATGAGAAAGTAGAGGGAAAAAACCCTAGTCTCTGCCTACCCCCTGGAATAGAGGCGTGTATGTGAAGACAAAAAATATTTAAAAATTTTTATAAATATTCATACCACAACAAAAGCTTACAAACATAACTTTGCAGTTGGGACGTATTGGGAGGACGTACGTTATTTCGACTGCAAAATAAATTTTGTAGTAGTCTGTTTTGAACCCTGACAGTGGTGATAGACTTGAACGTTCACCTGTAACAGAACATCGAGCATTCGCCGTTTCTAAATTTATCGAACTGAACAACGAGTAGAGCCGAGCATAGAGCAAATATCGCTACGAACATTTTCACTATCATTCTATCGAATGCTCTAGTAAATGCTCGTCATACTCTTAATGTATTAAGATGTCAAACAGCGGAAAAATGACAAAATTACTCGGCTCGGCAAAAATGTCAAAGCAAATTTACTCTCGTTTCGCTAGAATGCTCGCTAAAATGCTCCCGTTTATTTTGTGAGCTTTAACCTGTAATGAACATACGCTTGAATGCTCATTACAAGTAAATGTTTAACCCCCAGTCTCTCGTACACTAACACGCTGTTAGTCTACTGTTAACAGCTGTCAATTGACCAAAGTACATACAAAAAAAACCACTGACAGCTGTTAACAGTAGATTAACAGCTTGTTAGTGTACGAGAAACCGGAGGTAAGTCTCTCAGCAGCTTTAGGGCGGGAGTCCTTTTCGCATTTGTCCGTGACATCACATACCTACCATCACAATCTGTTAATTTGCTGTTAACAACTGTCAGTTGTTCTTTTACTTTTAGCCTTTGGCACTTTGGCCAATTGTCAGCTGTGAAGTAGATTAACTTGTGGGGTTGACTGTGCACCACAATCAAAGCCGGCAGTCCGGCGCGCGCAGGGTCGATCCACATTGTTCGAACCTGCGAACGCCAAGCGTAGCTGGCAGGCTATACATGGTGGAGTAGCCGGGAAGGAAAAAAGACATTTTAAAATATAGTTTTTTCCTGACAGTAAAAAAGAAAGATTGATGATTTGAGAGGTTCTGAGATATTGGTTTAAAATGTTATTTTTCAAGCAGATGCTGCCGTTTTAGTTTAATTAAATTATTTCAGTTAGTCAGCACTAACCCCTTCTGTATATTGTAATTTTCATCGTGCCAGTGAACATCTATTCGGAGTGAATAAAACTTGTATATAAAAGAACTGTTTTTCTGATCTTGGCACCGAGTTCTAAACTGACTGTGCACCACAAACTCATTGTAACTGTTCGAAAAATTGGGGGTGATAATAATAATATTCATTTTGGACTTATCCATGAACGTACGATGTTGGAAAGTTCAATTCCCCAAGGGCTGAAAAAACATTGGCCCCGGTCTGAATCCGTGATATTTTGCATGTTTGAAATAGCCTTGGCATTTTCCGAGTCTCTTGTCACATTTTCTCCATTGTGCCTGTCTTCACTTGGCAGATCTGTTTGTATTTATTATGCAAGATGTTTTTGTTGACAACGATGGCGAGAATTGGTAGAGCGTTTGCCGTGGATAAAAATAGTCTTAATTACATACTTAGTTTCATTTTTGGCTCATTTAGTCACTCATTAGTCACAGTATGTTTGGGATCTCGTTGTGTTTAATGTAACAAAAATAGGTAACGATATTTTCCGAAGACAAATAGTATGAAATTAGAATCACATATTTTTTATTCTTTCGATTAGTTTTGTTATGCAAACGCAAATTACTGGAATTTTGCTGCGTGATGAATTGACTTTAGCAGGAAAAGTAGCGTTCGCATAAGGAAGCAATCTTTAAAAACGACCTTCAAAAATATTTTTCATCAGTGACAAACTGAAATCATGGCTTACCAGCAACGTTCGGAACTGGATGCAGCTGCGTGGTCAAGCCCATAAGAAGTTCTCTGTTACCAAATCTGGCAAGCATAAAAAGGACTATAAATTTCTCAAACATTTAGTTAATGACAGTTTATACTACGAAAAGTACTTCGTTACTTCGAAAAACATGTAAATACCAACATTAACAAACCTAAAACCTTATGGAAAACGCTGTGAATACGCACAGTAGTGAAACGTTCACACTACATCCAATGGATGACACTGCCGTTTCTAAAATTATGTTGTCTCTTTCCTCAAATACACAAGACGTAGATGGCATCAGTTTGGATATGATCATAGCATCCTTTCTGCATTCGTTAAGTTCTATCATGGATATAATAAACATGGATACAGTAATAAATACTGGAAGACTGCCATGACTGACCTATACCTGAAAACTGTAATTCAGTAAATGTAACTGACCTTAGACCAATCAGCCTATTGGCTTTACTAACTAAGATCCTTGAAAAGGTAATATGTTGTCAAGTAATTCGTTTTTGTGAGGACAATAATTTAATACCTAAAACCCAGTTAGGATTTCGGAGTAGTCATAGTAGGTACAAGCACAGCACTATTGGATGTTGTCGATCATATATATTATGCATTAAAGACAATGGTAGCAGTAGTATATTAGTTTTACTGGATAATTCGCGGGTTTTTGACTTAATAAAGCATGCCCTATTACTATCGAAACTATCATATTACGGTTTTGATAATGCCAGTATTAGCTGGTTCGATAGTTATCCGTCGGGTCGCCAGCAGCGTGTAGTACTGCAAAGATTAGATGGCACTATACGTGAGTCCCAGGATAAGCTCTTGAATAGGGGAATTCCCCAAGATCAATTCTTGTTCCTTTAGTTCGTTAGTTAGTTAGACCTGAGATTTCCGCACTTAGCCTCATGGTTGGGCCATTGTATGTAGCAAAGCTGTGAGCTCATTCCAGCCAGCCTATCTCTTTCCAGAAGGCCAGCAGTGCTCTGATGTCACTACAGGCCTCCTGAAGGGATCCCAGCTTCCCAATGATGGCGGTTAATGGTCCCAAATGGTCCCAATGATTATTGTTCCTTTATTATTTATTTTATTTACTATCTACACAGCTGATATATAAGGCACTATGTTAAACACTGCCATTATAATATATAGGCAGACGACCTGCAAATTTACACGAGAGTTCTCTCGACCAAATGCTTCTTATGTTCAGCGTCTTAATGAATATTTAAATAGTATCGCTGTTCAAAGCAAACTGTTTTGTAATAAATCCCACCAAATCAAAATATATGCTACTAGTATCAAAGCCAATCCGGACTTGGCCCCCGTGGTGGAGTATGGCCTATACCTTCCTCAGGGAAGAGACCCGTGCCCCTCGGTGGGGACATAATGGGTTGATGATGATGATGATGAGGATCAAAGCAGCAAATAAAAAAAATAAACCAAGCAGATCCCCACGTGGAGATGCTGGGCACTAAGGTGAAACAAATTGCAGAAGCTCCAAATCATGGTATTGTAATGGACGGGGAGCTGCGTTTCGAGCGTCACGTTCAAGAAGTAGTAAGAAATTGTTTTTACTGACTTAAAATATTGTATCGTATCCGAGGTTTTATTAGTGCGAAACTCCGTGTGCGACTTTGCAAGGTGCTAGTAGTGTTATCGAAACTCAATTATGGCGCTACTGTTTATGGTCTCTGTTTACTTCAAAGGACCGAAAAGCTCGTACAAAGGGTTCAAAACGCCTGCGCTCGATACTTTTTTTCAATTCCACCTCGTACGCACGTGACTCCTATCCTGATGGCGCGAACATTCCAAAAATAAAAGCAAGAGAAAGGTTACAGTTAGAAAGTCTTTTGTTCGGTACATACTCACAACCCACCATATTTATTCTTCAAGCTTACCTGGCGACAATCACGACATCCTGAGAGTATAAGACGGGCACTGCACCACTTCTTGTACCGAAGCATCGTACAGCAGCCTTCCGGAGAAGTTTTAGGTACATGCCCGCACTGGGATTCGAACCTGGGTCTCTCGCTTCCCACTAGGCTACTCTCGCTTCCGAGTCCAATGTTCTACCCACTAGGCTACTACCGCTTTTTTCATATTATCCAACTGTTTTGAACCTATTAAGAAGTTTTGTGGCAAGATTCCGAGAGCTACTCGTAAGTCTAAATAAATGAGTTGATCTAGTTTCGCCGAGTCGTAGAGCTCGGGTTTTCTGCGGACAGTGCCCGGCTTCAGCGCGGCATACGAAATGAGTGCTGAAACTTAAAAAAGCGGTGGTAGCGCAGCGGTAGAACGCCGGCCTCACATTCGAGAGGTCGTTGATTCGAATCCCAGCATGTACCAATGACTTTTTTCTAAGTTACGTACATTTGTGAAGTTGTAGTAGCAATACCACTCGCTATATAATGTATAAGCAGCCTATATACGTCCCACTGTAGGACACAGGCCTTCTCTCGCTAATGGTGAAGGAAATATCGTGAGGAAACCTGAGTGTCCGAGGTGTTCAAATACCTTAGCGCTTGAAATTACCTATCCGCGGTGGGCGCTCGTGGTAATTCATCATCATCATCATCGGCCTACGCTTGTCCACTGCTGGACATAGGCCTCTCCTGTTGCACGCCACTGAGCACAGTCCTCGGCTACTCTCATCCAGCTCTTGCCAGCCGCCCTGCGGAGATCATCGCTCCACCGAGTCTGAGGACGTCGTACACTACGTTTACCGATCCGCGGTCTCCACTCAAGAACTCGTCTGCGTCAAGAACTCGTGGTAATTAAAAGTAAAAAGTTTTTTATTAATAAAAATGGTTGCATACACAGACAGTTTACTGTGGTCAAAACGCTAGGTCAAGACTGTGTAGTGGAAACCTTACTATATGTTTACATAAAGAATGGCGCATGTTCATCTTTACTAATACTCGTATTATAAACGCGATGGATGTTTGTTACTTTTTCACGCAAAAATGGTTGAACGGATCCGGATGAAATTTTGCACGGAGATAAATTATAGTCTGGATTAGCACATAGCCTATTTTTTATCCCGGAAAAAACAAATCAAAATTACGCGAACGAAGTCGCGGGCAACAGCTAGTAAAATATAATAGTGAAAATTTGAAAGAACTCGTTTAGAACTTAAGAATGTACCTACAAGTTATAACTGAAATGTGTAGTTAAACAAAAGAAACAGTTTTATAAATTAAACAGGAGACTAGATATTTCAATTGACAGTAATGAGTCCTAACTGAGAGTCGTAACTTCATTACTCTCTCTCTGAGAGAGAGACCTGCGGTGGGACGCATATAGGCTAAATAAAAAAACAGTAAACAAGAAAGTAAAAAATTGCAAAAATATTAATATTAACTCCTGGACTGCCCTCGCGGAACGCAACGTATAGGTGGCCCATACTAAGTTGGACACAGATCTGTGTCGCGGCAGACGAGTGGTTAATAGTAAAATATTATTTGGCGCGACTCCTGTTTACAAAAACTTACACGTTTGCGCCAAACGGTTCTTTTACTTAGGGGATGCAAGAAAATAAACGTTTTGCTTATTGAAAATATATTATTTTGTGCACCGTTTTTAGTTAGCCGGGTTTGTGGACCGCTGCTGTTCTCAGGCTTCCCCAATGATGTTCCTCTCCCGCCTGTTTCGAGCAGGCATGTGATCATCTCCCATCCGAGCAAGGAGTAAAAGAGATCGTCTCGCCATCTCCGCCTTGGCCGACCACGTCTGCGATATACGTCGCGTAAATAAATGTGGCGTAAAGTTAAATACAGTGTAAGTTTGAAATAAAAACTCCATTTACTTAAATGGAAAAAACGCTCTTATTTAAAACATTTTTTTATGCAGCCTATATACGTCCCAGCCTATATAAGTCCGTGTGGCGCTGGATTAAGAATAGCGTCACTCCTTTTCCTTCCGTGGATGTCGTAGAAGGCGACTAAGGAAATCAATTACCAGGAGACGCGCAGCAGCGTCTGCCTGAGATTCCAACCGCATACTGCTATCGCCAACCCGCCTTCTAAGCGTGGCGATTATTGCAAAACCCTTCATGGATATGAAAACCACGAAGGAGGCCTATGTCTTCCAGTGGGCGTCAAATGTTTGATGATGATGATGATACGTCCCACTGTAGGTCAAAAGCCTTCTCTCAAAGACAAAGAATGGGCTTAATGACCACGCGTGCCCGCTGCGGATATGAATCTGTATTTGAATTTATCTCCTAGAATTTATCTACTCGCCTAATAAAATATTGTGCCGAGTAAGATATATATTCAACTGTTCAGAACAGCATAGGCCGAATAACGTCTTTTAAGGAAACCATCCGAAGCTTGGAGGTTAACCGCAATGAATGTTATGGCTGAACCTGTAATAAATCTTCGGAGCTGCTATGAAAGGAAATAGTTTATATGAGACATTCCAACTAGACGTATCTACTACACTTGGACGAGCTAGTCCATAAATTGAGAAGAGACAGTTTCAATTTAAAGATTTAGAGACATTTACCATTTCTGTTGCGGATCGGGCCAACAGATGCCTATTGAACTGACCGAGGTGAGGCGGTCGGTTACCAAGTGGACGAAGGCTGCGGCACGTTAAGCAGCGGGTGGCACTTTGGCTGCGGCGCGTAAAGCAGCGGCACGTAGAGCAGCGTGCGGTTCGTTGGCTGCGGCGCGTATAGCAGCGGGCGGCGCGGCGGCTGCAGCACATAGAGCAGCAGGGAGCAGCAGGGAGCAGCAGG
The DNA here is from genome assembly GCA_947310995.1 of Yponomeuta cagnagella. Classification (NCBI taxonomy): domain Eukaryota; kingdom Metazoa; phylum Arthropoda; class Insecta; order Lepidoptera; family Yponomeutidae; genus Yponomeuta; species Yponomeuta cagnagella. The sequence continues at coordinate 4,210,247 of OX371284.1, forward strand.
GAGCAGCAGGGAGCAGCAGGGAGCAGCGGCAGGTGGCCGAAGAAAACGGTTTTTTCTATATTCATAGAAGTTTCCGTCGAGTCGAAGTTGCAATTAGTGAATAAAAGACGGATTTAAACCGAGGGTCATAGATGAATCACGAGCAAGTGAAGGATGTTGACGACTGAATTACGACCGTAGGAAGTGATTCACGATGATTCAAGTGTTAGAATTCTGAGCGACCGTGAACAACACTGCTATACAATTTCCGCTAACAAAATAAGTTTTGACATGATAATGAAGCTTTCGAGGCTAATGTAATAAGTATGATAACAAAACAATATTAACTTTTCCACGTGAATGCTTGAAAATACACAACAGACAAAACGAAGAAATAAAATAGGACCATAGATGATGTAGCCTGTGGTGTATCTGAGTTGCCACAAAAGGCAGCTGACTCAGCGTTGTGCTAAGCAAGTGATCCCTCAGCCCTGAACCTGAACTTACGTTGTATTTTATTTAAAAAGTGCAATTTTTTTCTCTCTGTACTTATACAAATTATTAGTTTTAATTATATTGCTCCCTTGCTTCATGTGTACTTAAAGGATCAAGGGACATTTTTTTTTTTTTGTTTATTGAAATTTTGGTATCGCAGAGTTTTAAATTTTATAAATCCCTCACTTAATCTCTTTTTTTCTCTCTGCCTCTCTTTTATCTTTCATAATAATGCCCTAGACTACGACTTATAAAAGGTGTTTAAACGTCTGACCCAAACACCCTAAAGTCATACCCATAAAACTAGCAAATTCATAAAAAAACGGAAATAATCTAAATCTTCGTGCGCAATGAACTCTCAGCGTTAATATGGCATGAATGTGTGATATGAACGAACGCCGCAAATATAGCACTGGGTTGTATGAAAGCTCGAATACAGCGCTAGGATATATCAACGCTTGAAGTGTTTGAGAGCCATCAAAATGTTTAAGTTTTCATTTGACAAACATCGGTTTACTAAATGAAAACATAAACATTTCGATAAGGTTTCTTAAGGTTTCAAAAAAAGGTACGCATTTAGGCCTCAATATGTCATCTATTATGGAGCCGGATTAAGAATAGCGTCACTCCATTTCCTTCCGTGGATGTCGTAGAAGGCGACTAAGGAAATGAATTACCAGAAAATGGGCAGCAGCGTCTTCCTGAGATTCCAACAGCATACTGCTATCGCCAACCCGCCTGCCAAGCGTGGCGATTATGGCAAAACCCTTCATGGTTAGAAAACCATGAGGGAGCCCTATGTCCCGCAGTGGACGTCAAATGGCTGATGATGATGACATTACCTAAACTACAAAAAGCGGAGGTAAACTAGTAGGTAGAACATTGGACTCGGAAGCGAGAGACCCAGGTTCGATTCCCAGTGCGGGCATATACCTACGACTTTGTTTTCTAACTTATGTACACTTGTGAAGTTGTAGTAGCAATACCACTTGCTAACTGTGAAGGAAAACATCGTGAGGAAACCTGAGTGTCTGAGCTATTCACATACTTCAGCGCTTGAAATCGCCAAGCCGCAGTGGGCGCGCGTGGTGATTAAGCCCATACTCTCTCGCTGAGGGAAGGTCTGTGCCCTACAGTGGCATATTATGGCGTATGACGTAGGCTCCTTATGTTATATCACCTAAACCATCGATTCCATAGACATAGTTCCTTTACAGGAATTATATGGCTTTAATAAGTACTACCAGCCAGCCAGCCAGCCAGTCCGTCAACTGCATTGCATAGGACAAAACTTTATATTTGCCACGAAATGACTGATGCTATCTCAGCTCCGTCTAGCCAAAACACAAATAGGCTTTTGGTATACTCATTACTTTGCTAATAACTTCACCGCAAAGGAAGTTGGGAGGAAACGTGGTGAATTATAAAATAACAGTAGTACCATTCACATAAAGATGGAAGGGTGCGGCGAGTTTCCCAATAAATTTCGGTAGTCGTGGAAGATTAAACTTGCTTGACATTGATCGTTAATAAATTGATTGATACACAAACGTCGCCAATTTGTTTTGCTTAGGGTTTTTTCTATACGAATGATTCATACACAAAAATACATGGTGAGTGACTTCCTAATGGCGATTGAAAAATATGAAAATATTACAAATTATAAATGAACCTCGCTTATGTGACAAAAAAAAAACAAGCGAACGAATAAACCAATTAAATATTGCATAAAACAGCCTGATCAGTATTTGTATGGCTGTAGGTATGCAATAAATATAATTTTGGCGTACAGCATTTCCTTTTAGCTTTTTTCACTCATTTCAACGCTTACGCGCTGTATCACCGGACCTGTCCGCGGACATAGTGAGTGCTGTGTGTCGGCCCGCTGCAAAAAACTAAGAGTAACTTGAGGGTAGACCACCTACCCTCACTAGAATAATTGACTGTACTTGCCACTTCGGTCTACCCGTGAATATGGCCGAAATGTCGGGAATTTAAGGTAACAAAATTTCACTCAATAAATAATCGTGATCATACCCGTTTAATATATTATAACTATGTATGAGTATCGCGAGTCGCAACTATACCCCTCTTCTCTTTGCCAAGCAAAATAGACCTTCAGCGCTGGCCACTCCGGTCCATTCTTAAATGTTACAGATGGCGTGATTTCTTCAAATAGACCAATGAGATCCATCTAGGAGCGACATGCTTCTGAACCTATTACCTATGGGCTCCAGATCCTGACATATTTCTGACGTTTGCTATGACGATTTGATGCGTATTTGCCGCGGGGCAGGGGGCGGGCGGGGCACATAGCACGCAGAACTGATGGCCGATGGGACCGAAAAGTTCTCCAATGGAGACCACATAACGGCAAGCGCAGCGTAGGACGACCAGCCACAAGATGGACAGATGACCTCATCCAGGTGGCAGGAAGACGCTGGATGCAGGCCGCTTCCAACCGGTCTTTTTGAAAATCCATGGAGGAGGCCTATGTTCAGCAGTGGACTTCTTGTGGCTGAATGATGAATGATGATATGTAGATTTTACAGACTTTATGTATGACGGCTCACACTTGATTTCAGTCCTGTACTGTCAAAGAGACATGAGTGCAATGGCTTTTTGTGGCTGCACTATACATGCATGTACTGTATCATCATCATCTTGCATCATGCCGAAATGCGGCGCCAAATCGTCGCATTTCGGCATGATGCAAGATGATAATTATTGATCTTCCTTGACATTGATCGTAAATAAATTGATTGATACACAACGGTAGCCAATTTGTTTTGCTTAGTGTTTTTTGTGTACGACAGATTCATACACAAAAATACATGGTGAGTAACTTCCTGATGGCGATTGATCAATATGAAAATATTACAAATAAATGAACCTCGCTTACCCGAGCAATAAAGTGTGAGAAAAAAAAACAAACGAATGAATAAACCAATTAAATATTGCATTAAACAGGCTGATTACTATTTGTATGGCGATGGTATGCAGTAAATATAATTTTGGCGTATAGCATTTGGACCTTCTGGTACTATCCAGTTTAGAGAGGAAATGGATGGAGTTGTGGCGAGCACATGTCAACTCTGCGCGCGCACTATAAACTCCAACATTCCTACATCGCGCAAGCAAAATGTTTCACATGACATACCATAAATATAACGTCCGACGAACATCAGTTGGACCGGCCGTCCCCAGGCATACGATCTGCCTGGCGGGAAATTTCCCTTTATAGTGGAAGAGCACGATCACCCGCTCTTCCCTATACTGGTGACCCTCGACAGAACAATGTCAACCTTCCTTCGCTCTCGCAGCACCCCACATACAATCAGTCTCAAAGCGAGGCCAGCATCCTCTTCCCTCTCACCTCATCATTTCCACTACAGTCAACGCACCGACTACTGGTACTGATGGTGATCTCCCCCAACCCCTCGGCACGGCAGCCACACAGCAACAGCGCACGTTGCCAGTGGTACAGCAGCCTTCACCGGTTCCTACCACATGCGCGGTCCCCATGGTACTGTCGCCGGTGAAGTGACTGTTAGCCGCCGAACACCCTCAACCGCTAGTCGACTCACTGACTCAGCGCCTCCTGGCACTTGCAAGCTTCAGAGCACAGACTTCGATTCCTATCAGACCTAGCTATGCGTAGCTACGGTCTTGAAGGGGAGTGATGTGGCGAGCACATGTCAACTCTGCGCGCGCACTATAAACTCCAACATTCCTACATCGCGCAAGCAAAATGTTTCACATGACATACCATAAATATAACGTCCGACGAACATCAGTTGGACCGGCCGTCCCCAGGCATACGATCTGCCTGGCGGGAAATTTCCCTTTATAGTGGAAGAGCACGATCACCCGCTCTTCCCTATAGAGTGTTCAGTAATTATTATTGTTGCGTGTGTGAGTTGTATTGTGGGACTCTAACACTGTTGCGGGTTATGAGGCCGAAATTGGAAAACTATGCAAATTTTTACTAATTTGAATTTACACATACATTGCCTATAGCTATTCTGAATGGGCTAAAAAGAGGTTGAAATGCAAAACACAATTATACTTCGCGCATCGTCTTCGAGATTAGTACTTAGATTAGTTATTTCACATATGTAGTAACGCATATGTACGAGTACCACCACTCATGCACTCAGTTGAGGGTAACAACAAAAAAAAAAACAAGATATTTTATCGAGGGTAGTTATCATATTTCTGCTATCACCCGTTTGCTCCGTGGCTTGTCATTCGCATACAAGTGCCCAACCACTCATCACGTAAAAGTACTTTCCGAAGTTTTTTTTCAAGTGTTGTGCTACAATGCCAAATGTCGCTAAAAGAAAACGGTCCAACTCGGATGGATATGAGTCCATATCGAAAGAACTCAAATTACTGCAGGAAAAGTTAGAAGAAAAATATTCCAAACGTCATAGCAACAAACGTGGACGCCGTCGTTTACGAGTCATCGAGTCTTCGTCCTCGTCATCTTCTGTGTCGCGAGACTCTTCACCTATTTTGGATAACCTTCCAGGTAATAACCTCACCCAATTATATATTCACGATGAAAAGTTATTACATTCAACTCGCAATTTATGAACTTACCCTCGTTTATTTATTGCATTACTGGTATTGCGTTTTGTCCTAGGGGGACACGATCTTGCCTTATTGCTGTCAAGTGGGCGCGTCAATCAAACACCAGAGTGCGTTACAAACTAGTCTTTATTTCTAAAGGCATGCCGTGCGCGATACATAGCAATATCTGACATCTTCTTTCCACAAAATAAAAAAAATATGCGTACCTACATTTCATACATTTCAAATTAATTATATTAAATATCTATTTATAATAAGGAATTTAGATTTATTATTAAATTAGTTTTATGTATTCAATTTACTTCACATTTTCTTTTATAAAAATTACAAAACTCTTTTATTATTTGTATACAAATTTATTTTAAGTATTTCTATTATATTACTATTCCATGCAGCTTAGATAAATAGTTTGTCATGCAGTATAATTATGTTTTTTTTTTTTTTTTTTTTAAATACAAATTAAACATTATTTTAATTTTCTACATTGATATTACGTAATTATAATGTTTACTCTATTATGTATGTTCAGCGATCGCCATAACCCCACCTATCCGGAGGCCTCACTGTCCTGCCAAACCGTGTTACATAATGATTAGTGTTGTTGTTCAATTCATTTGCATTATTGTGATTGTTTTGAGGATTTGAAATTGGCTCGATTAGGGGTGTAGATCGTGAATTTGTTTGTACACAGTCGTAGGTAAAATCGTAATCCCTTTGTGAGTTATGTCGAAAGATAGAATCTTTTATAATATGACGCCGATTGCGAACAATGTGTCTACCACTCGGCAACCTAATCTGATAAGATCTTTCGTTCAATCTGTTTACAATCTCGCCTGATCTCCACCTCCTAGTAGGCAAGTCCAATACCCTGACTTTTTGACCAACCGTCAAGTCCGACAGGGTCACTGTATTTCGATTGAAATGATATTTCTGTTTATTTTGTCGCTCTATCAACGCATTTTGCACATTCTTTTGCACTCTTGGTTGTAATAAGTTTGGTCTTATTGGAATTATTGTTCTAAATTTTCTACTCTGTAAAATTTCTGCCGGAGACGCTAAGTTTTGTGACAGCGGCGTATTTAGGTACTCCAGTATAGCTAGTCTATAGTCTAATTTGTCTTCCGAGGTTTTCTTTATTATGTTTTTGACTGTTTGTACCGTGCGCTCAATTTGGCCATTTGATTGTGGGTAATGCGGTGATGACGTCGCATGTTCAAAACACCACTGAGTAGCAAATTCTTTAAATTTGCTCGATGAGAATTGCGGTCCGCAATCAGACATCACGATCTGCGGAATCCCTTGTCTCATAAATATGCCTTTCATGCAATCTATGACGTACTCAGACGTTGTACTAATCAATTCTACTATTTCTATAAACTTGCTAAAATAATCTACTAGCAATAGGTAGTTTTTTCCTTTGAGTTGAAATAAGTCAACTCCAACTTTTATCCACGGCATTCTAGGTACTTCGTGTGGTATTAGTTTTTGTTTTGAATTTTGTTTCCTAAACGACAAACATATTTGACAGTTACCTATTAAATTCTGTAAATCATTGTTCACGTTTGGCCAAAATATAACTTCCCTTGCACGTAGTTTACACTTTTCCAAGCCAAGGTGACCCATGTGAATTTTTTGTAAGATTTCTTTTCTCATTACTTTAGGTATCACTATCCTATCACCCTTCCAAATTAACCCATAAGCCACGGTTAATTCTTCTTTATAATTCCAGTATGGTTGCACTAATGGATCTATATCTTGTTTCCTACTTGGCCAGCCCTTCAAGATATATTTACGGAGCTGAGTTAATTCCTCATCTGATTCTGTTTGTTTCTGAAGTTCTATAAGCTGCAAGTCGGTATAACCCTGCGAAGCATTCACAGCTATCTCTCTCACTACTGCACATACTTCTTCGAGCGCGCTACTTAATTCGGTCGTGTTTTCACACTTAGTTGAAACCGGTTGATAAGCCCTAGACAGCGCATCTGCCACAAATAAGTGCTTTCCAGGCTTGTAAATAAGGTTGAAAGTGTACCTCTGCAGTCTCAGTAACATCCGTTGTAGCCGAGATGGTGCATCTACAATAGGTTTTTTAATAATTGTTATTAGCGGTTTATGATCACTCTCTATAGTTATGTCATTCCGGCCGTATATATATGCATAAAACCTCTCACAAGCAAAGACACACGCATATAGTTCTTTTTCAATTTGCGCATACCTTTGTTCAGTTTTTGTTAAAGCCTTTGACGCATAGCATACAGGGTGTCCGTCCTGCATCAAACAAGCCCCGAGACCACTTTTACTCGCGTCTACAGATATCACAATTGGTTTAGTCATACTATAGTATTGCAATATAGGACGTTGAGACAGACATTGTTTTAATTCATTGAAACATTTCATATGTTTTTCATTCCAGTGCCATTCAATACTTTTAGTTAAAAGCTCTCGTAACGGCAAAGTTTTATCGGAAAGGTTTGGCACAAAACTACCCACGTACGTTACCAAACCCAAAAACCGTTCCACGTCCTTAACGTTTTCTGGAGTTGGCATGTTTATAATTGCCGATATATGAGAGTCATCTGGACGCAAACCATTTTTAGTTATCCTATGGCCTAGGTATTTGATCTCTTCTAACCTAAACTTGCATTTTCTCATGTTTAACTTTAAATTTATTTTTCTGCAACGCTCTAATACCATTCTCAATCTTTCATCGTGTTCTTCCTTATCTTTTCCGTATATTAACAAATCATCAATGTACATGCATACACCTGGTAAATCGTCGAAGTTTTGAAACATTTTTTTGTGAAATACCTCACTAGCGGAACAAATTCCGTATGGCATTCGTAGGAATTTATATCTACCAAACGGCGTATTAAAAGTGCAAAGATCTGTACAACTCTCACTCAATGCTACCTGCCAAAAGCCTGATGTTGCATCTAGAGTGCTGAATTGTTTAGCATCGGAGAGGTTACTAACTATGTCGTCAAGCGTCGGCAACCTAAAGTGCTCTCTTTTAATAGCCATATTAAGTTCTTTCGGATCCAAACATATGCGTAAGTCGCCATCAGCCTTTCTCGCTATTGTCACGCTATTGACCCAGTCTGTTGGACCTTCCACTTTCTCAATTATTCCTTGGGATTCCATTTCACACAACTTCATTTTAACTTGATCCTTGATTGCAAACGGCAATTTTCTCGGAGCGTGAATTACCGGATTACAATCCTTTTTTACTTGTATTTTATACTTCCCAGGCAAACACCCAATCCCTTCAAACACATCTTTATATTCATTCACAAAATCCGGCGCCGTATTATTTGATTCTATCGACATAACTCGTTTAATAACATTTAATTCTGTGCAGGCAAAACGCCCCAAGATCGGCACAGACGAGACATTTGCTACAATATATTCCAAAATGTACATTTTTGATCTGAAAGACACACGGAGAAATATTTTTCCTAGTACTTCAATAGCTGCACCGGAGTAGCCACTAAGCTTAGTATTTGTTTTTAACAAATGCTTATGTGACAATCCTATTTTGGTTAAGTATCGTTCTGGCAGTACATTAACGTCTGCTCCGGTATCCAATTTAAAACAAACACTGGTTTTATTTATATGTAAATCGACCATCCATTCACTTTTGTCACTATTAACGGAATGAATTACCTGCTCTTCCGACTCCACTACGTAGTAAACACTACAGTTGCGCGCAAAGTGATTCATCTTCGAACAACGCAGGCACTGTTTCCCATACGCTGGACAGTTAAACTTGTGGTGTACGGTACCACAGCGACCGCACGACGATTCACCTCGGCTGGAACCTCCGCGCGGGTACCCTCGCGCCCGGGCCGCGGTCGCCGGGAAGGGTCCGCCGCCGCCGCCCGGTCGCCCCGAGGCACCCGAAGCCGATGTCCCGTCTCGCCTGCCGCGCCCTCGGAAGTCTTGACCTCTTCTTCGGCTGCCAGTGCCTCTTCTGACAAACCATACCTGGTCGTCGGTATTTTCATTTGATACCTCATGCACCCTGTTGATTTCACTCTCGCATCTTATATTTTCTGAATACACTCTGGATACAATTGCCGCCCTGCATATATCCATGGCCTTTTCTAGGTCTAACCTGTCTTCTCTCAATAACCGCTCCCTGATTGATGCACTAGTGACGCCACACACTAAACGATCCTTTATTAAGTCGTTTGTCAGTTCTCCAAATTCACAGGAAGCTGCTAGTTTTCTCAAATCAAAGACATAATGTTCTATAGACTCATTATCTAGTTGATTGCGGGTAAAAAATCTGTGCCTCTCAACGGTAATGTTTTTCTTTGCTAAGAAATAATCATTTAATTTCTTGTAAGCATCCTGTAGTGTTTTACATTCTCCCGTGTGGTTCAGAATTTCTCGACATTGTTCACCAACTATATGTAGAAATATGTTTAATTGTACACCTGCTGCCTTTTTAGATAACTCACACGCATCAAAGTATATCATAAATCCCTTTTGCCATTTTGTCCATTCTTCACTCAAACTACCCGACGCAATGTTTAATGTATTCTGATCAAAACGAAACGATTGCGGTGGAGTGAGGATAGCTTCCATTATTCACTGTTTGTATTAATTTTCACTTATATTTGCACTATACCAGAGCCGTAATTATCAATTTCACCACAATGTATACAATATTAGTTTCACCGGCTGCGCCATGTCAAGTGGGCGCGTCAATCAAACACCAGAGTGCGTTACAAACTAGTCTTTATTTCTAAAGGCATGCCGTGCGCGATACATAGCAATATCTGACAATTGCAACCGAGCTGTTTTTGGGGTTCTCTCACCGCAAACATTAAATGGGTTTACGTTGTATCCTAGGGGGATACAATTTTACCCTATTTATGCTCCGCACAAATCTGAATATAATGCTGTATAAAAAGGTTTGCGCTGTATCCTAGGGGGATACAGTCTTACCTAATCCCCAAAAATCCCCAAGACCCTACCCTTGGTCAGATCCTCGACGCAGGCTTAAGCCCTGCACCTACACATGACGTTACCGCTCAGAATAATGACACTCCCGACGAAGATGCGCTGGACAGCGACATACTACAAATACTAGGCGACGACCCGACCGCGACCGTTGCTTATGGAAAAGAGATTCACAAAGAACTCGTAAATAGGCTCGAACACGCATCAACATCAGGACTCACTAATGAAGCTCGTAAAGAGCTGTGCGACAAATATCTTGTACCGTCCAACTGCACACGCGTTGGAGCTCCTAAGCTAAATGTCGAGATTAAAGCAGCATTGAATGAATCGCTTGTCATGCGAGATCGAGTGATCGAGGCCAAACAAAAACAAATCGCCGCGGCAGTGTTGCTTGGCCCAGGTGGCTACAGAACAACTAGCCTCCAAGCATACAAACCAAGATCTCCTGAGAAAAATACTGGATGCTGGTCGCCTTATCTGCCATACACAATATACTGAATCAATGACCCGGAGAAACTTTGCAGCATTTTCTCTCAAAAAGGACATGAAAGAACACTTACTTAGTACGAAAATAGATACTTCTCTATTCGGTGAAACCCTTGCAGAGACCCTGAAATCGGCTAAAGCCGTATGCAAGTCCGGATCAAAATTAAAAGTTAATTATAATTTTTTGTACTTACAACTAATTATTTTTTTTAGTTGTTTTTTGTTTTCTGATGAAAAATAAATTAATTCCATTCACATTTGTGCTAGTTTTCTAAACTCACATTTCCTGAACCTTCTCTGAAAGTCTACATATGTATGTGAAATAACTAATCTAAGTACTAATCTCTTCAGACGATGCGCGAAGTATAATTGATGAATAAACGAACTTACCTGTGAAGTTCTATCATAACTATACGAAGCGCTTCGTCTGAAGAGATTAGTACGTAACACTCGCCCACCCGGCTTATAGGGCACCCTAACCTGTGCGGCTCAGGAAATGTTCATTGTCAAATTGTCAATACACTCTGAACGAAATGACAAGCCACGGAGCAAACGGGTGATAGCAGAAATATGATAACTACCCCCGATAAAATATCTTGTATTTTTTTTGTTGTTACTCTCAACTGAGTGCATGAGTGGTGGAACCTATGCGTTACTACATATGTGAAATAAATAATCTAAGTACTAATCTCAAAGACGATGCGCGAAGTTTAATTATGATAGAACTTCACAGGTAAGTTCGTTTAATCATCAATTATAATAATGCGATGTGTGGGTTCTAGCCAAGGATGTTCTTGGTTCTAGCAAACATATTTTGCTTATAAAATTTTACTCATCTCAGTTTCCAGCGCTTTCCAGAAGCCTGTTGTCGTAGTGTTAGTAAAATATAGAATTACCTCCAAAATGAGCAATTAATGAAGGACATCAGTTAGAATGTAGAAAGAAAAACTTTTGAGACTTTAGTTCTTAAATACAAGAATTTTCTTGTTAAATTTTCCTTGACGAATGTACCTAATAGAAAGATGCCATACGTACAAGCAGCCACACTCATAGTCCTTACTCCAATCTCTAGGTTCTGAAAAATGGATGAAAACACCTGGTGTAGATCTCCGACGCGTTTGAACCCAACTGGATCTTTCTCGCGAACCTCACACGAACGATTAGAATAAATTTCAGTTCCACCTCCATTTTCTTGCACTTTGCGTCTAAGGGCCGCCCGCTGTCGTAACTTTATCCGAGTCCAATTACACTCTGAGCTTATCTCGTGAGACGCCAGCTCGGGTTTCTGCACGGCGTTTTCCTGCTTCTAACGCACTTCCTGTATTGGGATACCATATTAAAAAGTAGTGTTTTACTGGAGTTAATTCTTTTCTAAACTATCTAGATCTGTTGTTCAGAAGTCTAGTTTAAGTATAGTTTTACTAAGAAATAAAAAAGAAATCTACTCTCACCCCTTGCCTTGAAGAGGCTGGCAAAGTAGGTATAGATAGATAGATAGAAAGATAGAAAACAATTTTTTGCACAACCAGGTGAAAGATATTACAAATAGTTTCTTATATCTAAGTAGTGGTATACAATTGGCGGTTTTATCGCTTAGAGCGATCTCTTCCAGACAACCTTTGGATGAAGTGGATTGCAGCAAGAATATAGTCGGTAGATGAATATACAAAAAAAGATAATCTAAAATATAATGCTATGTGAAGTAATAAATATGTATTGCGAGAGATTACAAGAATATAAGTACTTATATTTACATATTGTACTAATAATATACTTACATGAATACCTAAAAAATAAATACTCCATTAGATACATATAAGCAGCAGTATAATAAAATAAATTTCCGTGTGGCACCGGATTAAGATAAGCGTCACTCACTCCATTTCCTCCCGTGGATGTCGTAGAAGGCGACTAAGGAAATCAATTACCAGGAGACGGGCAGCAGCGTCTTCCTGAGATTCCAACCGCATACTGCGATCGCCAACCCGCCTGCCAAGCGTGGCGATTATGGCAAAACCCCTCACGGTTATGAAAACCACGAAGGAGGCCTATGTCCTGCAGTGGGAATCAAATGGCTGATGATGATGATGATGATAATAAAATAAAAGATCGATAACGGTAAAGCAAGACGTAATTTAATTATAAAGAACTCCTAACACAGGTCGTGGCTTAAGTAATAGCCCTACATATTGGTATTAGGCTCTCGTTAGCGTCACCATGGTCAGGTACTCCCCTGACCTGGCCTGGTCTGACTCCAGTTAGCAATACTGTTATTGTCTAACAATTAGAGTTTATTGGTGGCAGCGGAGCGGTAGAACGCCGGCTTCTTATTCGGGAGGTCATGGGTTCAAAATGCCGGCCTGTACCAATGATCGAAGTTACGTACATTTGTGAAATTATAGTAGCAATACCACTCGCTAGCGGTGAAGGAAGACATTGTGAGAAAACCTGAGTGTTGAGGTGTTTATATACCTCAGCGCTTGAAATTACCAATCCGCGGTGGGTACGCGTGGTGATTAAGCCCATACTCTCTCTCTGAGCGAAGGCTCATCCCACAGTGGGATATATATGGGCTACATTATTAAGAGTGTTTTTAATAGATAGACGCCATAAAGACTCTATGTGCACGAGAACTTGATGGAATAAAAACATCATTACAATTACTATCTTGGTGCATTTAAGACCGCGTTTCCATCTGGCATCCTAGTCGCTCGCATATATATTATGTTTTATAATTGTAAAACAATGTGGATGGTCTTAACGAATGTGATTTAAGCGACACTAAAAATATAGAAATTGTAGATAGGTATATGAATGTTTTGATAAAGCGAAAAAGATCTGTCAGGATCGTGGCAAGTGGTTGTCCCTGGCGGAGGGGTCTCTGCCTACCCCTCTGGGATACAGGCGTGAGTTTATATTGTGTTATGTTACGTTTAGATATATTTTTGCTATGGGTAAGGTGCACAGTTTTCTATTAAGGAAATTGACATGAAAAATTATGAACTTTCATATTTGCATTACACTGCGTACGTACTCCAGAGGAGTAAGCAGACACCAGGATGTGCTGACAAACATTTTTCGCTTTACCAACATTGATTAGGCGCTGCATGCACGCACGCTGGTGTCGGACACTTTATATCTTACCCTTCACAAATACATCCCCTATATGGCATCCCCTATACTGCCATATATGGAAACGTAGAATATGCAAAAAATATAATCATGTTATTTTTTAGTGCGCCAAAACCACATTTATTTTTATTATCACTATAACACTGACATCTTCACTTCAGAATGACTGCTTGTAACGGTGAAAGCAAATTAAAAAAGCAAAAAATAAACAAGTATCCTGATTTTTTTATTTTAATTTTTACTTTTACAATTCTTAAAAATGAACGATGACAGAGTGGAGTACGCTCTTAATGGACATATAATACATGATCTGAAAAAACCGGCCAAGTGCGTGTCAGGCCACGCTCGGTTCCGTAGATACATTTGGTTTTATCTGCTTTATAGAACTAACGGCTGATTTTGTACGAAGTTTTCCTTTTATAAGTTGGTCGCCTATTACTCGTTAACTTGTAAAGCCTAATTAGCCGTGATAGACGGACATTTCGAAACTATCATCATCATCATCAGCCATTTAACGCCCACTGCAAGCCTCCCTCATGGTTCTCTAACCATGAGGGGTTTTGCCATAATCGCCACGCTTGGCAGGTGGGTTGGCGATCGCAGTATGCGGTTGGAATCTCAGGAAGACGCTGCTGCCCGTCTCCTGGTAATTTATTTGCGTAGTCACCTTCTAAGACATCCACGGAAGGAAATGGAGTGATGCTATTCTTAATCCGGTGCCACATGGAAGTGGCGAAAATATAAAGGTTCCTTATCGACTACGAAACCCTAAAAAAGAGAGCAAAGTTGTAGTCTCATGAGAGGTCCTCGTGGACTCGTGGACAGCCAACCAAACAATTAGCTAACTATATTAAGAAGCTCCGGGAAACTAAAGGAGCAAGCACAAAAGTCGTAGAATGGATCTTACGGAGTTTTTTTTTTACGTAACTTATATACGTCCCACTGCAGGGCACAGGCCGTTTCTCATAGAGAGAGTATGGGCTTAATTACCACGTGTGCCCACCGTGGATTGATAATTTCAAGCGCTGAGGTGTGAGAACACCACAGACACTTCGCGTAATTTCGTCGAGTTATCTGCCAGGCTTTATACCTACTAATCCAGAAAATAATGTCACTGTAACCAGTCGGGAATCAAACCCTGAAATTTACTACTGTGAAGCGGCTGGTATTTCGACTAAGCTGCCACCACTCCTGTAACACTCATATTTCTGATCGGCTCATATCACTAAAAAGAAGACATAAGTTCCAAGAAACTCCACCATAACAGCACAGTGCAATACTATCAATCACTCATTCAAACAATTTCCTGTCCAATCCCATCGCAGACTAGGGATGGGCAAGTGAAAGGAATATATCGACAAAACATTTAATGATATCGATATTCCCAAATGATACCAATATTTTTCGGGAAAAAATATCAAGTTAGTAGATTTGTTAAACGAGTAGAAAGTTAAAAACAATTGAATAGCAATATACATATATATATATATATATATATAATTCTGAAAATTAAAGACATTGGAAAAGGTTATTTATATATATGTTTGTATATAAGGTATATATATATATATATATATATATATATATATATATATATATATATAACTCTGAAAATTAAAGACATTGGAAAAGGTTATTTAAAGTTTTACATGTATATATAAAACATTTTGTTCGTTAATAAATTTAAACAATAAGTATCGAATTTGATACATATAAAAATCATGGTAATTATTATAGATCGAGAGTTAAAGTTTATCGAATTTCGTAAATTTTATGAAATAATATCGATAGCTATATATTTACCCGAGTCTATCGCAGACGTGCGAGCAGATTCAGACACTTATCTTTATTACGGAGGGGACGTAGAGGTATTCATGGGCTCTCCGCGGGACGACTTTGACAAAGTTTTTAAGCTGCCCCCGCAGCCTCCGCGACATATATCATAAGCGTGTTAAGGCGGCGCCATCTAGAGAGCAGAAATCCAAAAGTGAAATAAGTATATCGATAAAATGTAATTATGGCGTATCCATATTCCTGCCCAATCCCATCGCAGACTAGGGATGGACAAGTGAAAAAAATATATCGACAAAATATAATATGTTATTGATATTTAAAAATGATACCAATATTTTCAGTTAAGCGAGTAGATAGGTACTTAAAAGTACACCCAATCTGAGGCCATTTGCACAAATGTTCGGTGGCCCTCAGTGGGGATCGAACTCACGACCTCCGGCACGGTGATCAGACGTGATACCGCTAGACCAACAAGGCAGTCGGATATCATTGGATTATTCGTATCCTACTAGTACGTGAACTAGTACTTTATATTCCATTTCATTCTTCGTAGCCTTTGACGGAAATCCTTACTAATATTATAATCATCATCATCATGAGCAGCCTATATACGTCCCACTGTAGGGCACAGGCCTTCTCTCAGAGAGAGAGTATGGGCTTAATCACCACGCGTGCCCACCGCGGATTGGCGATTTCAAGTGCTGAGGTATGTGAATAACTCAGACACCCAGGTTTCCTCACAATGTTTTCGTTTCACAGTTAGCGAGTAGTATGGCTACTAGAACTTCACAATGTACATAACTTAGAAAACAAAGTCACAGGTACATGCCCGCACTGGGAATCGAACCTGGATCTCCCGCTTCCGAGTCCAATGTTCTACCCACTAGGCTACCACCGGCAACAGCTAGTCCTTAATATACGGAAAGAAAACCACTTGATTAACTTTATTGGTCTATCAAGTTGTTTGCTCATCCTAGGTTATTCATTAATGTAGTTTATCCATTACCAAATTCTTGAAATTGTAAAAGAAATGTTTCTTTACACCCAGTACCTAAAAGATGAACGGATAGATAGATAGATAGATAGAGAACACTTTATTGCACAACCAGGTGAAAGATATTACAAATAGTTTCTTATATCTAAGTAGTGGTGGATCTGCTTTGAGAAAAAAGAAAAAAAAAAAAGAGACATTTATTATCACAGGAACAAAATAAACCGATAAGTGATATAACTTGAACAACAACAGAAAGAAAACGAAATATACAACAGACAAAACAAAAAAAAAAACATAGATATAGCCTATGTTGTATCTAAGTTGCCACAAAAAGCAGCTGATTCAGACTTGTACTGAGGAAGTGAGCCCTCAGCGCTGACTTCTGTCAGTGCCTGCGGTAACTTGCTGAATCTGCCACTTCTACCAACAGGTGAGTTCCTTCTTATCGAGCTTATAATATGATTGAGGTGTCCCAGTGAAACTGAGCCTTAGGTCTCGGCCCCAGACAGTTTACGAGTTAAACATATTAAGGGCTGAAACCGGCGAAATCTCTGAGGGACAGATTTGTCATAAATGTTTACACAGGTGTCCTACTTAGGGCACTTTAGCTGTTTGATCTCCCGGCTTTGACGCAGGTGCCACGCGTTCCGTCGGTGAGCTGAAATGAGGTAGTCTATTGCAGTTGACACTGTTGACACTTCATCATCGTCGGCCTACGGCTGCCCACTGCTGGGTATAGGCCTTTGCCCAAACCCCATCTCTCACAGTCCCTTCCCATCCGTATCTACGGACCTTCCACCGGAACGCCGTGCCTAAAGTTGACACAACACTATTTATGAAAGCATGGTAAATATTAGCTTTTATCTAAGATGAACCAACCCGATTTCGTGTTAAGAAGTTATTAAAAAACAATAACTTCAAGAAAAACACGCCCCTCAACGAAGATCTCGGTGATTTTCTCATGCATCTCATCAACAGATTTTGGCAAAAATTTTATGAAATTCACAATCTGTATAAGATTGATGAATTTCATAAAAAAATTTAACAAAAAAAAAAGAATTAATTAACTTGGCAGACGCGATAATTATTATCGGTTAAAAAAACATCTTTTTAGTTACTTTGTGTAGACAGCATAAAGGTTGATGAGTGGAAAGCAGGAAAATAGATCCGCTGCAAACTAATGAATGAAATCCAATATCCAGATTTTTTGAATTGAGCTTTCTGTCTTATTAATTATTTCTGCAATAAGGTTTTCTCGCTAACCGCGAAAGAAAATATCGTGAAATCTGAGTATCTGACTCGTTCATTTGCTGGATATCCAAAGCGCGGATGGCGACCAGGCCAAAACTCTCTCTGTAAGAGACGGTCGACGGCACCATTCGTTTATGGTTACGCATGCTACGGCGTATTTATCAATCCTTTTTTTTATCTTTCATTTTAGAACATAATTTTCACATTATCATGATACAGTCACTACTGAATGGTTGCTGAGAACGGGTCAACGGTCGGTGGGCAGAACACCAGCCCAGTGAGCCGACGACATTGTGAGAATGAGACTAGTAAAGAACCGGGTGGGGTGGCGTGAAAGAGAACAGACCTATGCCCATCAGTGGGTTCTGTTTCTAGGCTGGATAGACAGATGATACAGTCATTATTATACTATATTTTTAAATATTCCAAATTGTCTGAAAGATCAGAAAAATTCAGAAATTGGAAAAATAAAAAAGTGCTGGGAAAAGAACACCATTTTCTCGACTTTGGTTTGGTCGTTGGAATATGTTTTTTTGACGGTTCGATGTTTGACCCCGAAAGTAAGTACATAAACAATGCTTAAACAAGGTGCGTTTGATAGGTGTATTTAATTTCAAAGGTTTTTCACAGGCTAACGTGGACGGTTCTGATACAATAACGAAATACCAAATTTAGAAAAGGCTGTCCGAATTGGTTTTTTTTATGTAGCCTATACACGTCCCACTGCAGGGCAAAGGCCCTATCTCAGATTCAGGGCACGGGCGTAATACCTCACGTGCCCACCACGGATTGTCGATTACAAGCTCAGGTTTCCTCACGATGTTTACCTTCACAGTTAGCGAGTTGTATTGCTACTACAGCTTCGCAAATGTACGTAACTTCGAAAAGTCATTGGTACATGCCGAGATTTGAACGCACGACCTTCCGAATGTGAAGCCGGCGTTCTACCGCTGCGCTACCACCGCGGCTCTACTACGGTCTAAGGTAAAAATCATATTGTATTTTATTTATTTTAATTATATTTTTGTTTTGGTAGCCAAGCGGGTCAACCTCTTGGCCAACGAGACAATCTGCTATGCATTCGCCTTAAGTGATTTCATGCGCCACTTAGTGATTAAATGTATGCAGTCACATAAATTAAGTACCCACATAAAGTTTTCATATTATCTTATAGGATTGTGACGTTACGATCGAAGTTAGCTTTCTTTGATGTTAAATGTTTACGATGTCTCATCATAAGTCATAATACATATAACCAAAAGCGAAGAAGACACAGGGGATACAGTCCACATGTATAATAGACATTAAATTACGACTACCTACTCTCTACGGGTACAATAAAAAGTATTCTTATCTTATCTCATCTATTCCGTCAAGGTCGATTTTGGAACAAAAATGTGAAGGCTGACTGTTGTCAGCAACTAATATTTGTTTTTTAAATTTTTTCAATATCCCCTACCCTAACTTGAACCCGCGACCTCTGGCTCACCGTGCCAGCCCTCGCCCAACTGAGCTAGTGGGCAAGTAGCCTCTAAATAGGTTTTTAAAATTGTCCTCAGCACGGGTTAGTGCAACAAAAAGAATATAAACATACAATGAAGTTAAAAGAAAAACTATCACAGCAAATAAGACTTTACAAGTTAACGAGTAACAGTCGAGTAACTTATAGTAGGAAAATATCGTAAAAATTCCATACAAATTACACTAATGAAGCACTGGCTTAATTTTTTTGTTGTTATAATAATATAAGAACTTCAGTAAAACCATACTAAGTTTGTCATTCTTATAGATTACCGTCTTTACGATAGAGTAAAACAAAAAAACGGCCAAGTGCGTGGCAGACTCTCGCACGAAGGGTTCCCTACTATTATCTATACGACAAGCGTCTACCACGCTTGAAATATTCAAATATTCAATTGTTCCCGTTATTAATATCGAGCAAAATACTGCAAACAAATCACGTTTGTTGTATGGCACCCCTTAAATATTTATTTTATTCTGTTTTTATTGCTGTTGCAGCGGCGACAAAAATGCAACATCTGTGAAAATTTCAACTGTCTAGCTAACACCGTTCCTGAGAAACAGCCTGGTGACAAACAGACGGACAGACGGACAGTGGAGTCTCAGTAATAAAGGGAAAGGGACCCGTCCCTTTGGGTACGGAACCCTAAAAAAAGTAAAATCCTAGTTATGTTTCTTGTAGGTATAGTGATCAACTTACGACACTTTCCTTCACAGGATACCGTATAAGTAGAGAGGCTTAATTTTCGTCGAAGCTGTCCTAATTCAAAAAGTTTGTAATTTAATTCTAAGGTATGTTTTCCACAACGCCATCATAATATTGCTAATTACTTAACTTAATTACGGCGAATTTCACCGGGTGCCCTAATTATCTGTCATGGCGTATAGCCGTATAATTAATAAACGCTCAACTCATGTTTGTTGTGTTATGTTACGAAAACAACTTTGGGGCATCAAAATATTGCGTAGCGCAATTTCGAGATAGAGGGGAGGGGAGGTACGGTCAGGCGTTACGGTCAGGACCATACGGTGTTGGAAGGGAGATTCAGCAGAGCCCTTATTATAAAAATGCGACATTATCGGAAGCAGCGAGATGGTCGCTTCTCAGTGTCAAAATCCGTATCTCAGTCCGTAAAAATTGGTATTGTCGCTATGCATTTCTAGCCTTCATTACTCAATGGCAGGAAATTACGAATCTATTCAAAAATGAACCGTTTTTGTCGCTAGATTCGAGTGGCTTGTTGGGCTTAGGCGCGACGTTGACGACCCTTCCGAAAATATCGCTGCTTCATAATAATGGCCCAGGTTAGCGTTACGGCTTTCTCAGAGTTGAATAACGTTGAAGATTTGAATCGAGAACTTACACAAAAAAAAAAAATATATATATATATATATATAATAATATATATCTCATCAGAGAGGCCATGTTAAGATAAGAACCACACGTATTTTTTTCGTACTTTTTATGATATTGTAACCTGTTGAAAAGTCATTCTAGTCACGTGGTACAAAAACGCGCCGTATAGTCCGCACAGATCTTTTTGGCGGTAACGTGAACATAGTCACAGATCGTTCGCACGTCGGTTACTGTCTTTACAGTGTATGTGTGAGTAATTCACGTAGTGTGTGATGCGTAGTAAATTACTATTAGTCAATTACTAAAGTAGTCGATTACTCACACATACATTGTAAAGACAGAAAGCGATGTGCAAACAAATTGTGACTACCACCAAAAAGATTTGTGCACACTATGTGACTCCTACCCCGGAATATTAAACGTATGAACCCCCGATAGCAAAGAGAAAGGTACTATGATGCAAAACACTCCAATGGCCAACTGTGATCGACTAGTCTAGTGAGAACCCTTCGTTGAGAACGTATTAGTAACCCAAGAACTTTTAGGATATGAGATTGAGTAATGAGTGTAAGTAAAAGATCCGTTAAAATAATAAAAGTGGGACTGAGAACATTCAATACAAACCAAATGTTTATTAGAAAAGGTAAATTTTGGGAAGATTCGAAGAAACTAAAATAGCAATAAAGCAACATTAAATAAGCAGAAGCGAGACAAAATTGGGATAAAAGAAGGAAATTTAAATAAAGAAGTTGAGTTTAGAAGACAATAAATTAAAGGTTGAATAAAATAAATTCCATCTAAATAAGATAAGATTATAGTAGCAAAATATTTGAAATAAATAACTACTTGTCATACTACTACACATGTGAGTGTTTTAGTATAACGTCCCCTACCAAAGGCCGGTTAAGGCAGACATTATTAGCCAGCTAAGTAGATAATATTGGATAAGAAGTGAGTGCAATACTCAATTATCTACTAGCCGATAGTGCTAATTATATCTACCGTGGATGGGGATTGGCCACCACTACGTTATACTGTTAATATATATACTTATAAATAATAAAACTATGACTGACTAGAAATAAGAATACAATGATTCATTATTCCGAGTCTATGCCTTAAGAAAACATACATAATTAACGCAAGAATTGGCAAAGAGACGTTCAGCAGTACAATGCATTGGCAGACGAGAATGAGAGAGGTAAAAAACCAAATGCACAAAGTACGTTGGAATAAGACTTCATCGGAGCTTACCAACACTGAAACAGTCCGGCCAAACCCACGCAACCATGAAATGTCACCCAAAGACATAAGTCATACAAATAAATATAGTAAAAGCAATAAAAGCTTTGAGCAGGCATAGACATATTAAACTCAAGTCACTTCACACAATTAACGCAAGAAACGGCAAAGGGATGTTCAGCAGTACAATGCATTGGCAGACGAGAGTGTGAGAGAGGTAATAACCAAATGCACAAAGTACGTTGGAATAAGACTTCATCGAAGCTTACCAACACTGAAACAATCCAGCCGCGCTCACGCAACTATGAGATGCCACTCAAGGACAAGTCAAACATAATAAAAGCTTTAAGCAGGTATAGAGATCTTAAGACTCAAGACGCTTCACACAATTAACGCAAGAAACGGCAAAGGGATGTTCAGCAGTACAATGCATTGGCAGACGAGAGTGTGAGAGAGGTAATAAGCAAATGCACAAGGTACGTTGGAATAAGACTTCATCGAAAGCTTACCAACACTGAAACAATCCAGCCGAGCTCACGCAACTATGAGATTAAGCAGAGTATTAAGCCAATATACTTGAAATGAATATACTACTACAAAGCCTATAGTGGCTCTTAACTACTCCCTAACGTCCCATAACGTCTTTCAATTCCTAACAATAATCCGTGTTTTGACCACCCTATATATTATTCACCCTATATTGTGCCTAAAATGCAATAATACTAAAGAAACTACGGTTGGCAGGAAAAGTATATACGCACCTACATAAATTGTCCCTACTTCTTTGCAATAGTGGAATGTCCCGTCCAAAGATCAAAAGAAAGGTACCTATGAAGCTAATACTTTCGTTACGTTTTACCTATTCATTAGTTTGAAATGATCACCGTGTGAATGAAGCGCACCAACCTTTACGCCTAGTTTTAAGGTAAGGACCAGAGACATAGATAAACAGTAAGTTTAGCAGCTACTAATTCAAGACTCGCACAATTAAATAACGAACACAATCTTTTAGTCAAACAGAGTTTTGCAGGTTTACATTAGCGCCTCCGTCGAGCCTTGGTTATTTGACAAAAACTAGACACACAGATTATCCATAGTAAGTAAGTAAGTAAGTAAGTAAGTAAATTATAGCATAAGTACATACCCTTGTCACTGGCACCTGCACAAATTCACTTCCGCATAAACGTAGTAAAGCGCAACAGACGTATCTACTTCTCAATTTTCTGTTCGGAACAAGCCCTGAGTAGTTCCCGAACCCCGCTTTTATACTCCTAATATGGTGCCACTTCACCCTCTCGCTAAACCAATAACGAAATACCGCCAACTGAACTTTATTCCTTATTGCTATTAGTATAAGGACTTCAACATAAGTAATTTATTTTTGCTCGTCTAACTCATAAATTACGTTCTTTGTCATAGTGTTCCTTTGATATTCACCGCCTTAGCATGCCGCGGCTTTTTACAAAAGAAATTTGCCCTCTCGCTAAATCAATAACAAAACACCGCCAACTGAAGAATTTTATTCCTTATTGCTATTAGTTTAAGGACTTTAACATAAGTAATTTATTTTTATTTGTCTAACTCGTAAATCCCATTAGCTGTCATAATATCCCTTTAAAATTTATTACCTTAACACGCCGCGGCTCTTAACAAAAGAAACAAAGGAAGCCGACGCGGCCCACACACGCGGGTGAATTTTGAGGAAAAAACAGTGATCCGTCAAGATCGCAACAAGTGGCAGCCCCCGACATCCGTCCACCCCTCCGGGACACAGGCGTGAGTCTATTTTACAAGAGAGATGTCATTGTAATTAATCTCAATTATCGTAAAAACTTAATCTAGAAAAGACAACGCAATATTTCACAAGAACTGCTTAAATGTTTACAAATGATACAAACAAAATATACCTAGCTTTATTTTATGTTGGGGAACCAAATACGTTTTAGCGCTTTATCCGATTCTATAATACGCTCTTTAAATGTTTTACAATCCCTATATAAGTATACGATTATCATTTCTCGGTTTCTTTTAGCTTCTATCCTTAATCTCTCGTGCAGAACACACTTCAACATGATATTAACGATCGTGAGCACTTGTACGGAGCTTGGTCCGTCACAACTATACATATCGGGCTCTAACTATGACGTCACAACTTGGAGGTACAGATCTTGCTATCTACGAGCGCGCGGCGCCCTTAGTTGTGCGAGTGACCAATCTGTATACGCGTCAATGTAGGTGTAGAGTGACCATGCGTACAGCTCGCTCGCTACTGACCGCTCCGTCGGGTACGCACACCAACAAAAATGTGTATAATCAGCACAAATTATTAAAGTAATAACATGTTGACATTTAAAATTTATTTGTTCAATCATCAATATTTATAAAATTAGTTAATATCTATGACTCTACACGGTTTCACACTTTATATGGACATTACACACGAATATATACAAACTATTTCCAATAATATACTTTTATAAAAATACAATTTATTCCAATATTTGCAACGTGACATTACATTATTTAATCCGGTCTGATAACAATTCGACCACCTCACCTCAGCTCTCCTGGCGCTCCCACCGGGTACCGGCAGAATATCAGCGCTGAAGTTCTTCCTGGACTTTCAGCACATGCTGAGTCGGAGCCCATTCACATTTGCCACACCTACGTTGGTCACTTTTGTACCCCTGTCGTACCGTGTCTGGCTAATTTCCAGTGTGTTTCTTGCTTTTTTTCTGTATGTTATTGTTTTGTTATATTCTTTCTTCGTATTGTGACTTTTGAATTGATTTGTATTACTTTGCTTTATATACGTGTGTGTGTCTTATGTGAATAAATTATTTATCTAACTATCTATCTATCTATTTACGATTACAACTACAAATAAAGGCAACGCGCGCTCGTAGATTGCAAGATCTATAACGTCTTATAATTTACTAATGTCCATCCTGAAAGTCCTATCTATACTGGTGAAAGAACATTGGAAATCGGATAAGTACTTCAGGAGATTACCCCCTACGTACAAACTTACAAACATATAAACTTACAAACTTCTCCTCTTTATAATATTCGTGTAGAGTATAGATATAGATGAAGCGCTTATCAATATTTGTGTTATCTCGTTTTTATGCGTATTCACCCTTATTAGAAAACTTTTAGAATTCGGGGAAAAAACTAAATGTTATAAGTTTTTTATTGTTGGAGTAACTTGATATTACGCATTTTTAAGACCTGTCAATTCCGAGTTAAAAGTATTTTTATGATTCTACTTTTAATTTTTACTGACTTTTTTACGTTTCCTGTGACAAAAACGTCATTCTAATCTAAGTTTGTTGCAAGTTCCCCATTTGGAACAATCTTGTACCAATCTGGCTTTAACAATCTTGTATATTCTCTTTGCTTGTACTAACTATTTCTATTATTGGACTTATCTATTATCGACTGGCTCGTTCGTCGAGCGGTTAATATGCTTGACTACAAAAACAGTCGCTATGGGTTCGTTTCCTACTACAGGCCACCTTACTTGATTTGTACAAAGTTAGGTTTGTCTAAGTAATTAGATTAGATTAGATTAATACTCTTTATTGCACACCATGCATTATAAATATGCATGAAAAACTTAAAGATCTAACTTACGTAGTATACAACTGGCGGTCTTATCGCTAACAGCGATCTCTTCCAGAAAACTTTAGGATGCATAGGACTGTAAGGCGAAGAAAGTGGGTAGGTGTACATAAATTATATAAGAATATGACAAATTATAAAGAATAAGGCAAGATGAGTCACAGGTTACAGAGTTACAGGTTGCCCTAGTTTAGGAGTCAGGACATTACGTAGTATTTTAAGAAATCTGTATACCATTGTATATTGAAACTTGTACTGTATGTATTGTCAAATAAATTACTTACTTACTTACTTAATAAAGAAAAAGCTTAATGTAAAATACATAATAAAATTTGCATATTATTCCACGTTCGTGATGTCCTTTCCTGGTTACCTTAGCCCCGAGCATCCTAATTTAGGACCTCAGAACACAAAAATAAGTTTGGGACCGATGTCCCGTGGGACGAGTGATTGTATTGTGTGGATGTTCTTGCTACTGACTCGCAACACAAAAATCAATCGGTACTAGATTATTGTGAAAACTTTTGATAAATTGACTTAGAAAGCACGATTTACTTAGATTGTACTGAAATAGAGGTAGAATCTGTGAGGGTTTTGGGGCACGATGGCGTACGCCCTTCCGTGCTCGCATGCCACACATCCTACAAACCGTGCAACGCAATAAATCCACGGAATTTCTCACCGTAGGAAATTACTTCCTCTAAGTAGTTTATTGGTTTCGGTCTGTGTAGGCGTGGGTGGCTGACGGTGCGATGCGATGCGGGTTGAATAGTACTGGAGTAATAATAAGTACGTCTAATCAATAGGCATTTAATAACAACTTTATTCTTAACGCTAATTCATTATTCATTTATTGTACACAGAAATAAATCGATTATAGTCTGTAATAGAACATGTGGAAAGGAACACATAGGCTACTTTTTATCAGGTACTACTTTTTTATCTGGAAAAATACACAACAAATTACCGTGCGAACGAATTTGCGAGCAACATTACCACTGGTCCCAAAACTAGGTTACCGAACTAGGGCATTGGTTCGGTTCGGGAAACCTAAGGCACAAACAGGCTGTCCCAAAAAGAACAGTCAGGCAAAAGGCCAGAGGTAAAGTACCTCACTGAGCTATCAAAATCGATCCCATCCGCGCCATTTTTCGCCCTGTATAATGGCGAGTAAAAAATTAATCGGTATCAAATAAATTCGATACATTTCTCACTCGCCCTTTTGCACTGAAGAATTGAGACTGTGTGTGATACGGAGTCGCAAATCCAATTTTCAGTACGATGCCTCAAAGTTGTTTGCATAATTTATAAGGCCATTTTTTTCTATGACTAGGAAGATTTTTAAATTTTTTTTTATGGATTACCTAAGCAGCCTATATACGACCCACGGTAGGGCACAGGCCTTCTCTCAGAGAGAGAGAGTATGGGCTTAATCGCCACGCGTGCCCACCGCGGATTGGCGATTTCAAGCGAGGTATTTGAATAGCTCAGACACTAGGGTTTCCTCACGATGTTTTCCTATGTCCTGCAGTGGGCGTCAAATGGCTGATGATAATGATGATGATTGCTACTACGAGTATAACCCCACAAATGTACATAACTTCAGTTTTTAGTATTTGTTGTTATAGCGGCAACAGCAATACATCATCTGTGGAAATGTCAACTGCCTAGCTATCACGGTTTATGGTGATGCCTGGTGACAGTCAGCCAGACACACAGACGGACATGGGGACAATGAAGTCTTAGTAATATGGTCCCGTTTGGCACCCTTCGGGTACGGAACCCTCATCATGCGAGAAAATTCTAGCCACTCCTATTGAGCTTCGTGGAGCCATCTTAGGAGTTGATCTTTGTGACACTTTTCCATTTAGAGGATTTCCAGTGAATTCAACAAAGTAGGTTAACACGATGGACCGGAAATGAATGTGCCTCGTACGGGCCGCCGGCAACAGTAACTAAACAAATATTGATTTCTGACCAGGGGGGCGAGTCTATAGCCGTATAGTTGTTCAATAGAGTCATATCAGTACGTTGTGTCATTGACATTGTTCTGTAGTCTAGTAATCAATCACATTCCGATGTTATAACTTATAACCCATGCTACTTAACGAGATTAGATCTTCTTCGCGAGAGAAGCCTATTTAATTTGCACGAGTTATACCATTGGATTGACATTGTACTGCTATTGCTTTGTAAACTACCAAATAAGTAGATGCCATAAACAACTATTGTCGTGCTTATATCATTCTATTGAAATGTGTATGTTAGGGCTAGGGGCAGTAGTCTAGATATGCTTAATTGCTCAACAGAGTAAAAATTTAACGATCATAGCAGCATTATAAAGTCCTTCCAATGGTATAACCTGATATGTTGATAATTTTGTATAGCAAAATTGTCTATTAATTGCGTTGACTTAAAAGCCTCATTTTTTAGATCTTCAAGGAATCGTAAGCTTTAGCATCTCATATTAATTTAAACTTAGCTTATCGTTCCATGCTTATCCAAAAGGGCCTGACAGATGGACAATAAATTGATTAGAAGGATTCTATTCTTTTTCTCTCGAGGTAAGGAACCCTAAAAATGGGCTCAGGCCTTTCGCATGAAATAATTATACAGTAGAGCGTGCTACGAAACGTTCTAAGCTCGTGGTATCATTAATGGTTTAAATCAGGTTCACATATTTTTAGACCCATGGACCATTGGAAGACTGAGTTAAAGATGGCAGAACAAACGTAATGGATTTTTGTCGAGATGGTGGAGATTTTTGGAGAGATAGGAGAGATAGAGAGGAGAGATAGGGCACAAAAGAGGCTGAGAGGAAGAAATCACTTTTAGCAATAAAGCCGCCGTTTGTCCGTGTAATTTCCATTTTTATGTACAACTAGCTGACCCAGCAGACGTTGTCCTAACTATGAATATTGAATTAGAATTCACTCAATAAAAAAAAAAACTGTTTTCTAATTTTTTTCTTTTATAAGAATCTTGACAATGACAAACACTACAAAGAAAGAATTATCGAAATTTGTCCAGCCGTTCACGCGTGATGCAGTGACCAATGGAAACAGGGATATTTTTTTTTTAATATTAGGTATAGAAGATAGGCGATACAGGTAGCTTAATTCTATTTACTTTTATTGCTTAATTCCTTTTGGAAAGTGCAGTCAACAGCACATCAATTTTCATATCCGTACACTCTACTCTGTCACGTAGTCACGCTACGGGCGATTGCAGCTAAAATGTAAAGGTTGATGAGCTATCGGCTGTACCTATAAAAACACCAACGGAGTCCAATACTTATCATTTGCTTGTAATCATAACCGTGTTCTTCGATACTGAGAACTCACAACTCTATGTTTACTGTAATTACAAAACAATGTTAGTTACGTTCTTCATAACCTCATTAATATTTTATATTCATAATGTACAACTAAAACAGTGCCGCGCGATGAAATGCTTGTCTGACTTCTGGCGCTAACTGAAAACCAGCGCTGAGGGCTCAAACCCTTAGCACACCGCTGAGTTAGCTGCCTTTTGCAGCGACAGACACACCGCGACCATTTTGTTATTTATTTATTTTGAAATTAAATTTGTAATCATGTCTGTAATTTTTTGCTAAACATTGTGTTATGTTCACTTAATCGTACCTTTTTATGTGTGATTGTTGTTGCAAATCAATTTCTTCTTCTGCGTTTTCTCCTTCTTCAGATCAGTATCTTCAGACAGGATTCCGACCTTTTCAGTTTATCTCTCGATCGAGCAACACTTCGTGTAGACGGCTTAGTGATTTCCACACTCTTTACTGCTTATGCCCCCCTGTTGTAGTGATCCTGTCGGATCGATAAAGTCGGATAGGAGTTTTGTCTGCTTCCTCCATCTACGTAGTCGAAGTTCCACCTTTGTGTCTCCGTCGAGTGGTTTGAAAGTCGAGAAACTGTTCCAGGACTTTAGACGCTGCTGCTTTAGAATAAGGCAGTGTATTGGATGTTCGCTTGTCTTCGATGCTAGAAACTGTAACTGAGTACATGAACATTGGAGCAATGTTTCTTTACAGTATCTAACCCCTCTGCAAAATTTCAGTCCTGTGATATAACTGGCTTGGAAGATAAAGGATGGTCGAAAAATGCTCGAACGGGCTCACATAAACACGCACAGTACGGGCCGGCCGAAAAATTGGCCCAGGACTCTGTGCGCCTTGTTTTGACTGTTCAGCGCCAAAAGTGACAAATTAAATTTTTTTTTACTATACTTAGTTCTATTAAATTAAGCATAACATCTAGCCAATTCACATTGAGTATAAACCCTTCCCTCATCGGACTATTTACTGCTATTTCGATGGCCTCGCTGGTCTAGCGGTATCACGTCAAATTAGCATGCTGATTCGGTTCCCACTGGAAGCCGCCGCACATTTGTACAAATGGCTTCAATCTGGGTGTATTTCTATGTTTGTGATATCCCTGCCTGGCTACCATAGCCCAGGATATACTAGTTTGGGACCAGGACAAGTGATTGTGTTGTGTGGAAGTTAATACTAATATTATTACTACACAAAACTACAATTTTTTTGTCCCACAAATTAATTAACACTTTTTTCATTAATCTGAGTTTGTCCTAGACCTCAGACTAAGAAACACTTTTCTCCTTTATCTGGGTTTATCCGAGACTAGGAGAAAAGTCTTTTAATTTATTTGACCACAATGTTGCTCGTACGCTCACAAGCTGTTAATCTTCTGTTGACAGCCGTCAGTTGGCTGAAGTGCGTACGAAAAATCACTGACATCTGTTAACAGTACATTTACAGACTGTTAATGCATTAGAAACCAGGGGTATGTCCCAAGCAGTAAAGGAAAAATTATAAACGTCACATTCCAATTTAGAACTCCCACTTTGATTGACAGGTCGAGTAAAAAAATTCATTTTGTGCCCCTATATTACGCTCACCAAATCCTGAATGATTCCAATCGTATAACTGTCAAATTCCATTCTAATTTCAATCGCAAACGTTAGGATTCCGACAGAATTTCGTGCGCGTAACTAGGCTTTATGGGGAGATTATGGCAAAACCCCTCATGGTTATGAAAACCATGAAGGAGGCCTATGTCCTGCAGTGGGCGTCGAATGGCTGATGATGATGATGATGATGAACTAGGCTCGTGAGCTTGGAACCCTTTTGACAAACATTTGGCGGTTCCTTTTTCCAGTTCCTATTTTTTTGGCTGAGTTATTTCTTGAAAATAATCGAGGCCTCCTCCTCCTCCCTTGAAATTTACGCAAGGCGGTGGTTTTAATCAGAAACGTAATTGAATTTTGGCTGCTAAGGAAATTGACTAACTTTTCCATTAAGTGACTTACCTTTAAAAGCTGAATCATTCACCTAAAAGGTATAAGAAGAATTGGAAATTCTCCTTATTGGAGTTAATCCCCCCCCTCTCACGCTACAAGGTTGATTGTGGAAAGGTAAAAAAATCAGTGCAAGAAAGGAAAATTATCACAGCTAAGTAGGCTTTACAAGTTAACGATTAATAATTAGATTAGTAACATCGAACAAAATACATTGAAAATTATTTTGATGAAGCTGTAAGTTCTGTGAAGCAGATAAAAAGCCCCCCTTTCTACGAAACCCTACACTGCGCGTGGCCCTCTCGCAAAGTTCTATCTCGATCATACACTGATATGAGTGATGTTAGGCCATCCTGCTCTAGTTAGTGCGATGAGAGAGAGACAGTGCATATCATTTCACTCGGTTGAGTGCGAATGTTAAACATAAAATAAAGCGATTATGTAATTATTTTTATGCCTATATACGTGAATAACTCCCACTTCAAAGCACAGGCCTTCTCTCAGGCTTTACGATCACCAAGCGCGTCCGCCGCGGATAGGCAATTTCTATGCTGATGTATAAGCTTCGAGGATGTATTAGCAAATGGCAAGATAAAAAGTATCCGAAACCGGCGTGCGGGTATGCAACGACTAATGAATGTTGAGGAAGCGAATGTGATCTGTCAGGATCATGGCAAGTGGCAGTCTCTGGTCTCAGCCTACGCGTCTGGGATACAGGCCAGAGTTTATGTATGTATGAAAATTACAAATAAAAGAGTGGTGGTAGGATAGCGGTAAAACGCTGGTCTCACATTCGGTAGGTTCAAATTCTGGCATGTACCAATTACTTTGTTTTCTAGGTTACGTACATTTGTAAAGATGTAGTAGGAATATCACTTGCTAACTGTGAAGGAACACGTCATGAGAAAACCTGGTTATGTAATTAAGGTTTTAATATTATGAAAAAACCAGACAAGTGCGGAAGAAGGCTCTAGTACGTTTTAGACCCCGTACATCCCAACTGCAAAGGTTAATCATAGGTATTCGCCCTGAACATTAGTTATGTACATTGCTAAAGGAAAAATTACAATGATTTTTGTTTTCTAGTATACAAAAATAAAGGCAGGCATATGTACCTTTTCGTCCTGAATCATAATCAAATCTTGTGACCTAAAATAAAAATGTAGGTAATATTTTTGTTCTTTCCTTTTTTCTATTGAAACGTAATATCAAAGCGACATTACTAATGGAAACAAGAGATGAGATGTTGCTTATTTATTAAATTTCAAGATAAATGGTTGTGTTGCAGTCAACGTGGCCCATTTGTGGGAAAGTTTCCAAGCTGCGAGAAATTTGAACTCGACTAGTAATTTTTTGTAGATCAACACCTAATCGGGGAAAATTACTATCTGTAGAACATTAGACTTAGAAGCGGGAGGCCCAGGTTCGATTCCCAGTCGGGCATGTAAATATGACTTTGTTTTCTAAGTTATGTACATTTGTGAAGTTATAATAGCAATATCACTCGCTAACGGCGAAGGAAAACATCGTAAGGAAACCTAGGCGTCTCAGCTATTCACATACCTCAGCGCTTGAAATCGCCAATCTGCGGTGGGCACGCGTGGTGATTAGCCCATACTCTCTCTCTCTGAGAGAAGGCCTGTGCCCTACAGTGGGATGTATACAGGCTGCTTATGATGACGATGATGACTATCCACATAAAGGATAGAGGATTTATCAATATAAAGCTGACCATCGCTATAGCAAATCATCGATTGCAATAGCGATGGTCGGGTTATTTGATTGATGTAGATCGGATTTTTCAATAGTCAGATAAAACTTAACTGGAGAATAAAACTGATGTTGTCACTGTCTTGTCGTATGATTAAGACAGTGTTAGCATGCAATTTATTTTTCAGTTAAGTTTTATCTGACTATTGAAAAATTGCCCCCTAATTTTTAAACATCGGACAACCTAATTTGAGTTTTGGAAAGAAATCATCATCATCATCATCATCAGCCCACCGCGGCCCACTGCTGGGCCTTTCCCCCCAAATGCCATCTCTCACGGTCCCTTGGAAAGAAATATTTAAACCAAATTTTCACACTAGTTAAGAGTTTTTTTAAGATTAAAAGTACCCGAAACCGGCGTGCGCGCATGCAACGACTAATAAATATGTAGATGAAGCGAAAGAGGTCTTTCAGGATCGTGGCAAGCTGGCAAGTGGCAAACCCTGGTCTCTGAATACCTCTCTGGCATAGGCTCGAGGTTGAGATCGAGACCACATATCAGCAAGCGCAGCGTAGGACGACCAGCCACAAGATGAACAGATGACCTCATCCAAGTGGCAGGAAGACGCTGGATGCAGGCCGCTTCCAACTGGTCTTTTTGGAAATCCATGGAGGAGGCCTATGTCCAGCAGTGGACTTCTTGTGGCTGAATGATGATGATGATGATGATGAATTATTATATTTCTCTAATACACAGTTGGACACTGTAACTACATAAAATCCGCACAATTTCGTGTAGCAAATTGTCCTGCGATCTCCATGTTACAGGCTATGCCTAGTGTGGAGATCTCCAGCTATCTTACAAAGTACAAATAAGTTTAAAAAGTGCAGTGAACATGTCTCCAAAAAAATGTTGTACATTTTTATTGTTGTAATAGGCAAATAAATGCTATTTTATTTATTTATAATAGAATTTTGACGACCGATGTCACTTACACAATCAGTGATAGCCACTTTGGCTTATTTTTTACTTTCCAAAACTCAGTATAGCACATTTCGTCTCGTGTTTGCGATTTTATGCTATAAAGTTAAAAAATCATAAAAATTATGACCGACGTCCGATAGGACATTTAGAACATTTGGACATTGAAAGTTTTTTGTTTTTTTCAGATTTTAAATTTAGAGATTAAAATGTATATTGAAACACCAAATTTAAGGGTAATGTCAGAGAACCCAGCCTTAATAATTTTACTAAGGAATGGATGGATTTTTCTTATTCAATAATACCAGAACGGCTGAGCGGACATGAATGAAATTTAGCAAAGAGATAGATTATACCTAGTCTGGAATAGCACATAGGCTACTTTTTATCGATAGCCTCGTTGGCCAAGGGGTATCAGGTCTAATTGCCATGCCGGAGGTCGTGGGTTTGACTCCCACTGAGGGCAGCCGTACATTTGTACAAATGGCCTCAATCTGGGCGTATTTCCATGTTTATGATGTCCTTGTCTGGTTACTGATATCGTATTTTGGGACCAGGACTAGATTAAGTTGTGTGAAAGTTATATTATTATTCCGGAAAAATACACATCAAAATAACACGCGAATGTGGTTGCGGATAACCTATAAATAACACTGCTACGTTAACGCAGTCCCCTATTTTGATAAATAACGTTGTTACGTCCTCTACCTTCTGCTAGTGAAATGTAAACCTTTGAAGAGCACGAGCACAATCCAGGCTGCCTAAAGGGTGGGTAGAAAACAAAGGCATTGGGGGCAAAGCGAGAGAAAAAGTCTCTACTCACGCTTCCAAGTGCCAAGCGGATGTGACCGCTTTGTAGGGTGATTCCACAAGAACCAACATAGGAATTAGGAAGAGCTTTGATTAAACAATTCGGTTTAATTACCAACGGGAACTAATTTTATTAAGTAATCAGACAAACAAATATTGAACTAATTAAATGATCAGAAAAATAAATATTTTTTTAGACAAAAACCGTAAGGAAAAAGTCATTCGATCTGTCATTCATTTTGATCACCAAAATAAATAGATGAGAAATGTGGCCAGCAAATCAAGATACTTTGGATAGCCTTGTAACTATTTTAATAAGCAGAATAAATCAATTTTATGAGCAGTAAATAAATTCAAGAACAATTAATTAAATTTTAATTTGAAACAATTGTTAACCTGATCAGTTAGGATCTTTTTGCAGATTAATTAAAAATGTTCTAAGGGCCTATTCGGACTTTTGTGCTGATAAATTACAAATTTCTGATCAACTACACTTGACAGCAATCAAGAAGATGTGTAATAAATGTAAATAATAATGCTGCTATAAACTTAAACCCTAAGTAAAGTAACTCCTAAACACTAGAACCAATTTAAAAATATGTAGTGTTGTTAAAATCCTTACGTCATTCCTTAACATCGGTCACCTAAACCGGCTTGTTTTTGTAATAACCAGTTATTTTTATAACATTTATAATTTCCGTGGAATACAAACTCGAGCATTGTTCAAATTACTTCATATAATATAACCTAAATTGACTGTCGCAACACGCTGCAACGCAATTAATTAGATCACGCCTCGAAAGATGGTACTTTAACGGTGCTTCAGCTTGCTGAGTGGTGTAATAAGGGGCGAGATTTTACAGCCCCGTAAATTTGGATGTCGATAGAAGTGCCCGAATGGTCTTGTGTCACGTAGCGCTGCCAAATGTTTCGTTCCAAAGCCCTTGTTTGGTTAGACACGCAAGTGGCTCAAGTAGATAAGAATACTGATTAGTTACTAGGAATTATTGCAGAGTACCTAGTTGGCTTGCTGCGAGCTGGGGCTACGAACCTGTGATGAGAGGAGTGGAAGAGCCACGTGATAATCCCATTAAATTATATTAAATGGAAGGAAATGCTCATTAGTTTTAAGCTCGCCTTTGTTCGAAAATATTTCTATGCCTTCTGCAATAAAAAATGACAATTACAATTACGGACAAATTTCTAAATTTCTAAACTAAATTTCGGTTTATTTAACTTCTGTTAGTGAAATTTTTGTGAACGATTCAATATTAGCGAATATCATATGTTTCAATATCTACGATTTAAAAAAAAATGGCAGTGAAAGACCTTATGCTTGGTATTTCAGAAAGGTCATGTGAAACTAAATTTGGTTATTTTAATTGGGTGGGGGGTGGTTTACTAAAACTTCTAAAATCTGTGTGTTATTATTATTTATAACATGGAGACTTTGACTTAATGTTTTGATTTAGACTTTAATGTTGCCAACTTTAAAGAAAAAACCTTAAATAATACAATAGTGCTCCCTAGAGCACGTCGCTAACAACAAATCGCTCTACATTTTTCAGCTTAAGAACGCTGGTATCGTAGCCACACGTACATTATGTAGTAAGTAGTTTGTTTCAGTGGTGTGACTTCAGACAGGCTCCCTGGATTTGTTCTAATTGACTGCAGATTCTTGTGAGACTGTAACACGTTAGTTATTTAACGTAATGACTTACTAGCGATCTTGAGAAAGAAAGTTTCCTAGACAAGAGCTGTTTCTTTATTGAAACATTCAGTAGCAAATATTTGAATATCTGGTTGTTTCATTATTTTTTGAGCAATCTGAAGAGATGGAATGATATTCAAAGATTCTCAATTCAGAAGCCGGCGTTTTAGAAGTTTTTTTTATTCAGAGTAGCGCCGTTAATGTGACTTAATTGCCCTCACAGGAGCCTAATTATGCGCATTAAATACCGTGAGGAAACTTGAGTGTCCGAGAATCCTGAAGTTTGCGGGAGCATTTTGACAGAATTTGACGATTGGAACAGTTCAGGATTTGGTGCGCGTAATTTGGGATCCGATCTAGATCGTTTTTTGGAAAAAGAACCTCAAATCCCTCAACCACAGTGTTTGAAAAAAAAAAACTGTATTAAATACCTATTTAACCGACCTCTGGCTAACCGTGCACGGTTAGCCAGAGGTTGCGGGTTCAAGTCCCGGCATGGGTGGAATTTTTTTTAAACAATTAAAGACGATAACCATTTATTTGACGACACATAATACAATAAAAAAACAAAAGCAGAAATTTAAACTACACGTGGAAATGAGAATGTTTTTCTCGCAACAAAGAATTTGTGCCCTTAATGAAAATCGCTTAGATACAACCGGTTTAACCGAATAATAAAATAGACGTTCTTCAAACCCTATCTTCAAGGACCAAGTCTGTCTGAGAATATCTCTTTCAGGTTCGTTCATGACTGAATGCATATCTGAAAGATTGGATTCGATGATTAAATTTCACGCTTTGTTTGTCGGCAATTGGACGATAGAATCTTTTCCGGAGAAATATTGTATGCTGAAGAAACCTTGTGAACTGCCAATATTTTCTATGGTATTCCTTGTCTTGTCTCTTGGTATTTGCGAACAAATGTTTACGGATGCATACAGGGGATTTGCTGACCACCATTATACAATTGCTGTTGCTTATATGTATTTAATTATGTCTTTATTTTCTAGGTATTCATGTAAGTATATTATTACTTAAGTATATGTACGTTATGTATTATGTAATTATAAATACTCATATTCTTGTAATCTTTCGCTATATATATTTGTTACTTCACATAGGTACCATTATATTTCAGATTCTCTTATATATCTACATCCATCTACCGGCTAATTCTTCCTGCAATCCACTCCATCCAACGGTTGTCTGGAACAGATCGCTGTAAGCGAGAAGGCCGCCAATTGTATACCACTACTTAGATATAAGAAACTATTTGTAATTCTTTCAAATGGTTTTACAATAAAGTGTTCTCTATCTCTGTCTATCTATTTACAATGCAAGGTAATTGAAACCGACTTAAGTCCACAGGTGGCACATCAGCGCGTTCGTGCGTTTTTTGGCGCTAAAATGTCAGAAATTAACAAACGCACGGTGAAGCTGCGACTTTGGACATTTGAGCGCGTCGAAACGCGCGACTCAACTTCACAGTTGAGTTGGTTATATACTTATTTGCGTTTGTTATAAACGCGTATTTGTTGATTTTTTCTCGGATCAGGACATGGTAATAGCTAGAGGGCCGACGATTCACTCAAATTAATGAGATTAAATCTGCCAATAGCGAAAATCAGTTTACAATTTTTTAAGTGTAAGTCATCTAAGGGTAATTTTTTTTTACAAATTTCGCCAAACTGTGGCGCAGTTTGTTGGTGTTACGCTACGAATTGGATCCGTCTTAATCCTAAATCCATTTTTTTACGTAGCCCATATAGGTCACACTGCAGGGCACAGGCCCTCTGTCAGATCGAGAGCATGGGCTTAATTACTACGCGTGCCCACCGCGGATTGGAAATTTCAATTGCGGATTTCAAACACTCAGGTTTCGTCGCGATGCTTTCCTTCAAAGTTAGCGAGTAATATTTCTACTTAGATAACAAAGCCAATGACATGGCCGGGTTTTGAACCTGCGACCTCCTGAATGTGTGACAATTGTTCTACCGGCTGCACTGGCACCGCAAATCTGTCAATAGCCTAAATCCGTACTTCTTAATCGTAAATCCGGTTGAAACGTAATAATTAACGCAAAACCTCGAAAGAGCTTCCATAAGAATCGATTAATCGATTATTTTACCACCCGGTATTCAATAAGACTGATTCATAATGATAAGCAGCCTATATACGTCCCACTGTAGGGTACAGGCCTTCTCTCAGAGAGAGAGAGAGAGAGAGAGAGAGAGGCTTAATCACCACGCGTGCCCACCGCGGATTGGCGATTTCAAGCGCTGAGGTATGTGAATAGCTCAGATACTCAGGTTTCCTCACGATGTTTTCCTTCACGATTAGCGAGTGGTATTGCCACTATCACTTCACAAATGTACATAACTTAGAAAACAAAGTAAACTGGGAATCGAACGTGACTCTCTCGCTTCTGAGTCCAGTGTTCTACCCACTAGGCTACCACCGCTACCGCTAGACACTCTTGGTGATAAAAATGTCAGCTATATAAGATTAAAGCCCAGTTTTTCGTACACTAACAATCAATTAATCTACTGTTAGTTTAACAGCTGTCAGTTGATGGCCAAAGTTCATAAAAAAAAAAAAAACAATTTAACAGTTTTATTTTAAGCTCAACCCTTCGATTCTGCGTCAGAATTATTGAAACAAATTATGCTCTCCTTTCCGGAGGATAATTTTCGCAAAAATGCGGACCTTTCCCCTTTCGGAAGCAGATTTACAAATTCCGATTGGGCGGAGCTATTTATTATCGAACGATAAGGACTTTCAAATATTCTCTTCATGAGCTCAGGAGTCAGTGCTTCCTTTATATT
Organism: Yponomeuta cagnagella; assembly: GCA_947310995.1. Lineage (NCBI taxonomy): Eukaryota > Metazoa > Arthropoda > Insecta > Lepidoptera > Yponomeutidae > Yponomeuta > Yponomeuta cagnagella. The sequence continues at coordinate 4,249,061 of OX371284.1, forward strand.
GCTCCACTACAGCTGGAGTAAGGCGGGAAGCAAGTAAGCACACGTACAAACCTACATGGACATATTAGTTTGCAATTTATAGGTACTTATTTTCCTACATTGCTAAAATGTTTTGATACAATCCAAATGTTATCTATTATTACAATGATTATGATTATTTTTACTGTTTGTGTCCTAAACAAAATAAAATAAAAATAATATAAAATAAAATAAATAAAATAAAATGATTTCGTCTAAGGTAGTTTTTTGCAAAAGACATAAATATGAATAATTTCTGTTATTGTAATATAAACTAAATTGTTTGTTTTTGTAGGAGATCTCCACGCAGCCGTTGGCTCTCGTTGCGTATCTAAATAGGTCCCGACTGAAAACCAGCGCTGCAGGCTATTGCTTCGCAATACCTGAAGCATATGCTGAGTTCGGGTACCTTTTATATTGCCATAGCACATAATACGCAGCTAATAACACAGCCAAATTACAGGTGTGCATGTACCCACTTACTTACAGGGCAAATCCCCTCCTTATTTGGATTTATCATAAGTGTTGTTTTATTGTTATTTGCATAGACTGTAAGCATGCTTTGCCTGTAAATTGTAATATCTTTGTATGTTGTGGCAATTTAATAAATGATTATCTTATCTGATTACAAAAATACAAAACTCAAAATTCAATTCAATTGGCCATATTTGTCGATTTTACACTTCTGACATTGATGTGTGGTAAATGCCAACGAGTTGTTATCGAGCTCTCGCCTAGCAACGACAATAGCACGAGGAACCAACATAATTATCGATCTAAATCTTCCTCATCATCTGGCGCTTACCTAATTGTAATAAGGTGCACCCAGCGCTTTCGCCGAATATTCAAGCAACACCTTTCGTCACCGACCGACCCAGAGCCATCCGGACAACCGAGGTATTTGCCGCTACTCTTTGTTAGATTTTGGGGATCGGCCGGTATAGGCAATTGCATTGAACTCATACATGCAGTGACTAATTGATGTTGATGGATCTATCAAAGAATCCCAAAGAATTGACATAGCCTATAAGATTAGCCAAAGAAGAAAGGTGCAAAGGTTCTCAAGTGGAGACGACGAACTTACAAACGCAGCGTAGGACGACGACGCTCACCAGCTCTCATCTGAGGCAGATTGCTGGCTGTGGCTTGATGAGGATGACTGAGGACAGAAGGAAGTGGGTTTGGGTCAGGCCTATGTCTAGCAGTGGACGAGTACAGGGTGAATTTTTGATTGCAAGCGAACAGACGATAACGGTAACGACACGACAGTATCGGGTTAGTAGTTTCATACATTTACTAAGGACGTTGTGTCAACGTTCTGTGAATGCACTAGTCCAACGATGGCATGAAGTTACGGTCATCTGCTAATGAAAAACCGTCCAAATGTTGTAAATCGGAAATATATTGCAACGTTATGCATTTACAATCTGATTGCCATCGCCCATGAGACGAAAACGCCGTTGACGCGCGCGGGCGCGGCGCTTTCGCAAAAATGGAAGCAACCATAATATGCTGTGCTGCAGCGGGTTTGTATCGCTTCGTTGCTGCCGCGTTGCACGAAGACGTCGTCGAGGGTCCCTCGAGGAGCAATTCCCATACAAACGTAGTTTGGTTTTAATTCACAAACGACATGCCGGATCTCAATGACACTTTATCGATATGTTTAGAGGACACATATCAAGGCTTGCTTGGGTTCAAGTCCCAGCATGGGTGGAATTTTTAGCCTCTAAATAGGTTTTTAAAATTGCCCTCAGCACGGGTTAGTGCAACGAAAAGAATTTAATATGAACCATTTTTACCCGACTGCGGCGGAGCCTAAAAAGAGGGTAATGTATTTGGCTCGTATGTATGTATGTATGTAAGGATGTCCATTTCTATGTTCCCTCATAACTTAAAACGAGATCTCTTTCGATTCGTCGTGTTTGCGCTATGTGGAATCGGCATGAATTTAACAAAAAATAAAAAAAACACACTAAGAAGACCAACACAAAAAAAGCTCTGTCTGGCTCTGTCCGGCTCTAATAGATTCGAGTTTCGGTAGAGATATTTTTAGACAGTTTGTTTAAAAAAAAACAATCTAGCATATTCGGTAGCTATTGTTCCAAAGTTCATGGTGAATTGTACAGTTAGTTTATATTGAGATACTTGTATCTCGGTACTGATGCTCAGGAAAACAACAAAAGTCAAGATGAACAATTTCACGGAAACGGGTTAAGTTTAACGGAAATGGAACTCTAGATATTATGTCCTATTTTGGCCCTGATTTCAGACACAACGAAGTCGCAATACCTTGCCCCACGTTAGTTCAAAATAACAGGCTGTTCGACCAACATAAAAGCATACTAATAAGGACATAAAATGATCTGATATCCAGTCACCACGTGCATCGCTCTTCTTTATAAGAGCCCCCTACAGTGACGACAAAAGCGACGTTGGATGTACTGAAAAAGCAATTTAAAATCATAATCACATACCGCATTAATATGCATTGCCTACTTGTTTCAGGATACCATAACATACCTAATTTGAAATTATATTACCTTCACCTAAATTCAAATTATAGACACAAGCACGGCCGAGCTTACATCAATGGGGAACTTGCATCAAAAGTAGATAAGAGTGGAAACAAACTTATTAGATATAGGCACTTTTTTTCATTAAATTTTAATAATTTTTGATATCGCTGTAGAATCATTTAAAGTTTTTTATTTGAAAACAGAGATAGCGGCAGTAGCGAAGCGGTAGAACGTCAGCCTCACATTTGGCAGGTCGTTGGCTCAAGTCCCGGCATGTACCAATAACTTCGTTTTCTAAAGTTACGTACACTTGTGATTTTTTGTAGTTATGAAACTCGCTAAATGTGAATTAATACATTGTGAGGGAACGCAAGTGCTTGAGTTGTCACATAGGTACCGTGCGGTATCCATTTGCTATGCACAGTGGCCCAATCCTCGCGATTGGGCCACAAAATTTAATGAGGCTTACTGAGGAAATCTTAGGTGTGCAGCATCAATATTTTGTTGTTATAGCGGCCACGGAAATACATCATCTGTGAATATTTCCACTGCCTAGCTATGACGGTTCGTGAGATACAGCCTGGTGACAGATAGACAGACAGACAGACAAACAGACAGACGGACAGTGAAGTCTTAGTAATAGGGGCCCGTTTGGCACTTTTCGGGTACGGAACCCTAAAAAATGGATGCTACCTAGCTAAGCATGACCGGAAGCGCGTTGGGTCCCCACCTGCATGTCTTACGGACCTCTCCATTAGCACACAGCTACTCGGTCACGAAGTACACTAGCTAGCCCTGTCTGGAATAACTCTGCGCATACTGGCCTTGTCGACGTGGCTCTGATTGAGACCTGTCTCAATTAATCACAAGTTGCTTGACACCGACTCCGACCGCCAAGCTGCATCTCCTTGCCGGCAATCCGCAGAGAGCATGCTGTGGTCACTCAAAAAAAACGAGATTTTATTTAAGAAAAGTCCATCTAGCGGACAGCCTGGTTACTAAATGAGCGGTATCATAGGAAGCCAAAATTTGCATAAATGAGTTCATGGTAGCTCAATTGTGTACATCGCATTGCGAAGTTTGACTGGTGTGAGGTGACGCGGGTTTGAACCCTCACTTGGACTTGGACATGTATTTTGTTTCTATTTTACTATAAAAATAGTACGCTAGCCATCCGCCGATAGCAGCTCTATCTATGCCTCATTAAAAAATAAGAGTGAACCATCTATTTCAGTAATATAGATAGTAACCTATGGCAGAGAGGCTGCCGCTGCTACTGAACGGTGGAGATAAGCAAATAATGACCCCCATCCGATGCCCTAACATGTTTCAACGAAGCAGCGGCTAAAGTCCAATGCCTACGTTTAGAAATTATATGTTTTTAAACTTTAAAATCTGCCAGATTTCTGGACGCCCTATATGCTAAGCGCTCTTGAATTGCTATCGAGATCGCTTATACAGGGTGTGCGGTGGCGCATTGCTCCCAACTCTACCTGTAAGCAAATCCTACCCAGTCCAACCCGTCCACATTAACTCACGGTCCGCTCCACATGGTGTCTTCATGAATAATAAATTAACGAAGAGAATTATTAAATGCGCACCACCGACCATTAACGGGACCGCACCCTGTGTGTAAAACGTCATTTTTGGACCAAACAGCAAGTTCTATTTAAGAACAGAGAAGATGTATTTGTTTCTGGTGTGAATGATAAAGAGTTCTAATATAATCCAATCTAATCTCAGAACTACCACTCGTTCTTTATAAGTCTTAACGATGTGTCCAGGTAAATTAACAGCATTTAATTAAGTTAAAACGTGTTTTGAAAAAAAAAACTAATGTGGAGTTTCTTTCTTAGGTTCTTCTCCACATAATTCATTGTGAAACTAACAGATTTGACGTACATTAAGTAAAAATTTTGTTTTTACAGTGAAAAACATTTTTGAATTAGTATTTCAAACCCACTGTTTGCACGAAACAGTTCCGCGCTGCCTGGTTCAAATTATAATACTTTTTAAATCATCCTAAGCCTTGTTTAATTTTTAAATGCTGTTTTTTTATAGTCTATTTAGATTTAATTTCAAAAACTTGTGATAATTCATTAACGGATCTCACTTTAGTTTATAAGCCAGATAATAATTAGTTTTGTATGTAACTGTCATTCAAGAGTGTTGTTACACACCTGTAATTGGGTGTTAAGCTAGATTATAAGTTCTATAATGTGTCTGTAATATTTTTCTAACTTAACATCTCTTGGCTGTGTCTATTAAATAAATAAATAAATAAGCCTATCGAACAAAAAGGGTAAAATATGACAAGTAGTATGCTATACTACCTATCATTATGAACAAGCGTTCGCGATCCTTGCCAGAACGCATGAAAAACTGTTGTTAACAGGAAAAATACGAAGTTTTCTTATAGGTTGAACAAATACTGTGGAGGAAAAGTTTCTCGAATACATTTTTAGGTGCAAAGTACCATAATGACGTGTGATCAAAATCTCAAGAGGACTCCTTTTTCTTTTGATAACATCAGCCGTTATTTTTCCTTCGCGTTTCGTAACGTACGAAGGTGAAAAGAAAGAAAGAATGAAAATGAATATATATTTTTTCTGTAACAACACAATATAGAAAGTAGGTATTTGGATCAACGTAATATGTTAAAACATGGTTGCTTTCAAAAAACTTTTTACATTACGTTCAATGCGTAAACTCACTCCTGTACCTCAGAGGGTTAGGTAGAGTCCAGGGATTTTCACTTGCCGCGATCCTGACAAACCTTATTTGCTCCAACAACATTCTTGCCGGTTTCGGGTAATTCTTATCGCTCCTCCCGTCTTTTAACGGCACTTATATCCACATTTGCTCGATATAGTTCTCTCGTGAATATTTCTTTCTATTAGATAGATAATATTTTACCGTTTTGTCGGTATAATGAATATGTATACCTATCGCAATTTTTGCTTTCTAGTACTCAGCGTTTCTGAGATAAAGCGCGGACAGATAGACAGATGGAACGGACGGAAACTACATATCAGGTTCCTTGTTGACTACGGAACCCTAAGGAAGTAGGCGTATAAGTGAATGGGCCAGATAATGGAAGCGAAAACTTATACGATTTTCAAAATTTAGATGACGACTGGATCAGAGTATACCTGCTCGATTCAGCGTCACCGACCGACTGGACCCGAGCATTTCCGATCAGCGTCACCGACCGACTGGTGCCGAGTATATCCGGTTTAGCGTCACCGACCGAATGGAGCCGAGCAGTTCCGATCAGCGTCACCGAGCGACTGGTGCCGAGTATATCCGGTTTAGCGTCACCGACCGACTGGTGCCGAGTATATCCGGTTTAGCGTCACCAACCGACTGGTGCCGAGTATATCCGGTTTAGCGACACCGACCGAATGGAGCAGAGCATTTCGGATCAGCGTCACCGACCGACTGGAGCCTAGTATATCCGGCTTAGCGTTATCGACCGACTGGAGCCGAGTATATCCGGTTCAGCGTCGCCGACCGACTGGAGCCGAGTACATCCGGTTTAGTGTCACCGACCGAATGGAGCCGAGCATTTCCGATTCAGCGTCACCGACCACAGCATGACGGTTCAGTTTCCTTTACTGTTAAGAAAAAGTGCGCCTAGAGGTTTTCAACTCAAATATTTTATTAATATGTATTACTTTACACCTTAGTTTTGCTTGGTAATCACAGATGATGCGGGTAAAATTTATATCACATAGGTATCTACAGGGTGACTTTGAATATGTTGACCGTGGTTTGAGGGAATTTCATTGTGAAAAACAGTATTATTAATGATTTATCAGTAAGGATATAACATATTTATAAACATTCGTGATTTCCGACCCTTGGCTCCAAACTGAGAATCCGAATACAAAGTGGTAGGAAGTGCCGTAACGTTCAAAAATGTTTTAGATAATATATTCAATGCTTAAAAGTCAGACAATTGAGTTGGCTGGCGCCGACCATAAGATGCTCAAAACATCGTTTTTTGGATTTATATTACTTTTCGTCCTGATACCTATTGTTTGTTTAAGCTTAGGGGAAGTAATTTTGGGCAAAAAAAATTTTTTTTTGACTCGTAATTTTTTTTCAAAATTATCATGTTTCTAAATCATGGTTAGAATGTCCCCTTAAAATACGTGAACGAATTCAAAGTCAGCCTGTAGATTGGTGTTGAATTAAGGGATTCTAAATTTTAAATAACGCTTTTACATTACGCAGAACCTTTTAGCTTTGGGGCTTACCTGCACACCCAACTCCGATCGAGATATGTCTATCTCCCATGTCTAAGGCCCGTCGTATAGGTGATGAGAGATTTTAATGAAATTATAAGCTATAAATTCATACCCACTAGGCTACCACGGGCGGTGGTAGCCTATTAGATAGAACATTGGACTCGGAAGCAGGAGACCCAGGTTCGATTCCCAATGCGGGCACGTACCTATGAATTTGTTTCCCAAGTTATGTACATTTTGTCCAGTTATACCACTCGCTAAATGTGAAGGAAAACATCGTGAGGAAACCTGAGTGTCTGGGCTATTCAAATACCTCAGCGCTTGAAATCGCCAATCCGCGGTGGGCCCGCGTGGTAATTAAGCCTATACTCTTTCCCTGAGAGAAGGCCTGTGCTCTACAGTGGGACGTATATAGGCTGCTTATCATGTAGGTATGTAAGATATAAATATCGCGCTATAGGGCACATGCCGTCAGAGAGACGGCTATTTAGACTTGCAAAAGTTAACACATCCTTTATGGGGCACTGTATAAGGTTCTACAACAAAATTCCTCAAGATATATTAGAGTTACCTCCAACGCGATTTAAAAAATGTGTTAAGCACATTCTGTGCAAAAAGGCTTACTATAACATCAAGGATTACTTAGAAGACAAAGATGTTTGGCATTAAACAGTAGATTAATATTATTTAAAGGACGATTGTGACTAGTGTTCAACACATTCATGACTAATATTTTAAGTTGAAAACTCTGTTAATTAAGTTAAAACGTGTTTTGAAAAGAATAAATGTGGAGTTTCTTTGTTAGTTTCTTCTCCACATAATCCATTAATTGTGAAACTAACAACTTTGACGTTCATTAAGTAAACATTCTGTTTTTACAATGAATAAAAATATTTGAATTTGAATTTGAATTTGAATTTGAAATCATTACGTGTATCCACCGCGGCTTGACGGTTTCAATAGGGCCGATCTAAGTGACTGAGTTTTTGATCAAGTTATCTGCCGGGCATTGCATCATGAAGGTTTTTTTCTGTTTCCTATTTCCTCTGGTTACAGTTCTTATTTCAGTACCCTTGAGGATACGCTGTCGGTGGGCTACAGTTTCCACCACGACTTAGTTAGATCATTAATTTACGCAACATTTTCCACGACAAGAAATATAATTCTCAATTGACCTTAATTAGACAATATTGCCTCCGGGGTCTTGGTGGACTTCAGAGCGACTTAGAGCGCTATAAAATTTTATGTGAAAGGGTGTAAAAGTATATTGAAACTTATGGCCGAGTAGCGTTTTTAATTTACAGCCAGAGTTGCCACTAGATTTGGATGCGTAAAAGGTCCTTCTTGTATGTTTTTTTATTGCCTCGCAAAAGCCAAACGGGCATAGAGTCGGATAAACGAAAAAAATTAAAGGGGTCGCGTCCCTTCACAATTTGTAACTAGTGTTACTATATGTAATGGAATGGCGGACGTCAAAATGTAATATTGTCAGTAAAACGTTTCTGTAAATCTTCAAATCAAAAATATTTACATACCTTAGCGCTTGCTACGATGCACAATGAGGCTAAGTGCGGAAGTCTCAGGTCTAACTAGAACTAGAAGATGTAATCAGCGAAGGGCAATATAAAAAGTACCCGAAACCGGCAGCGACTAATGTCAATGAAATAAAATATGTTTATCATGATCGTGTTTAGTGGCAAGCCTTGCTCTTTGCCTGCCCCTCCGGGATACAGGCGTGAGGTTATGATGATGTTTTTTTCTCTCAAAGCTGTTGTTAAGTCCTGCTTTCATTTTTCTTAGTTTCTTCTATCACGATATGTTTTAAGCTCCAGGGATCACTAGGTCAGTAGGAGACTATAAAGCGTTGGTGACGTAATAAGGTTTTTACACGACGCGACGTCAGCGTTAATTTTATGGTTTTCTGTACCTTGAATTCCTAAAAAGATAAGGGTGGATTGACTTCTGCAGTGGCGAGCTACTGTAGCCATTATTGAAGAAGAAAAAGAATAATAGATAGATAGATAGATAGAATATTCTTTATTGTCCAATCCCTTGACTAAGCGTGCGTTCGTTTGTTTGATTACTTAGTTTAATAAAAACAATATTGTAAAATGTGGATAACATTGCTTCTGGCCCCACACTAGGATACCCTATGTCGTGGGAACCAGAAACAACGACATCACAAATACCTACGTAAACATCCAAGACCTGGGGTTTTTTTTTTTAATTCCCAGCCGGGATTCGAACCTGGGACCTCTCGCATGGTAGGCAGATACGCTACCATATTTTTTTAAGTTTAAGTTATCCGTTAACGTGTTATGGACACAGCACAGTACCAATATGAAGAGAGCGAAAACCTTTATTTGTTTACACGCCTCACATTCAGTGCTTATACTGAGTTGCGCAAAGTTGATCGAATGACTTAACCATCGCGTTAAGCGAGTAAACGTCAAACGCATCGAGAATCGAACTCGCAACGAAATGTCAAGTGAGACCGTTCCACTTGTGACAGCGTTAGGTACCAGTCAAGTTTGTGAAATGAAATGTCAAATTAGTATCTTAAACTCGCAAAATGCTCCAAACCGAGCGATAACGCTGTCACTTTCGAATGATTGTCGATGGTCACTACTCGATATCGAGCGCGATAGAACTGGGAATTGCCCCTTTAGTTTCTCCAAGTGACAACTAGGTGGCGCTTTGTCACTCTTATACAAATTGAAAACGCTCTCGCTATCGAAAGTAAAATAAAAAAACTCAGTATAAGCCGTGGTCGTGGGTTCAAACCCCGTGCATGTACCAATGACTTTGGCTTCTAAGCTACGTACGTTTGTGAATTTGTAGTAGCAATATCACTCGCTAACCGTGAAAGAAAACATCGTGAGGAAATCTCTGAGTCTGAGTTGCACTGTTGTACCTGCAGTTAACAGCACATCCACCTTTACACGCATGCACACTACTCGGTTTCGTTACGAGAGAATTTTCAACTGAAAGTAAAATTTGATCTGGTTTTGAGATTTACGGCTGGGGCGCGTAACATTCAAGAAGACTGGAAGTGATCTCTCTTAGAGAATCGTTAAGCTTTACAACAAATTTTATTCATATGAGCACTTTTAAAAGCTTTTTCCATGAATAATGTATCGTAAAACCTCACTTAAAACAGCCTGAACTTTGGAACATCCCCTAATGATTAATTGCCCACCTCTAGTACCTCGCCAGAATTTCCAATACGAAAGTGCCACTTACTGAGTTTAGCAACGTATAGATGATACTGTCAGAGAAGGTGAGAAGGAACTAAGGCCTGGCGTTTATTACCGCAGAGCCGGGCTGAAACTCGCCGAATTGTATCGAATTAGTACCGTGGGCGACTCGTCTCGGCGCACACTGCTCCGAAAATCGTAAGTGAAAGTTGAGCTATCACTCTGTACGTAGTAGTTTATACTCTAAAGTATTTTTAGACTTCCGTACCACAAACGGAAGAAACGGAACCCTTATAGGATCACTTTGTTGTCCATCCGTCCGTCCGTCCGTCTGTCTGTCAAAACCCTTTATCTTGGGAACGCGCGGCGGTATAGGGTTGAAATTGAAACCATATGCTCAGATCTACAGTACCTTAATGCTCTGAAAAAATCCCAAAATGAAGCTGCTGGAAAAAACGTATATTTCAACACTCAAGGGAGTCAAAACTTATAAGGTACGTTCCGTTACCTATAACTATGAAATTTGGCAAGTAGTATCGTCTTATACTACAAGTTCTATTTGTAATTAAATCATAAGGTAAATTAGTCTTTGAAGTTCGGGACAAGCTCGTTTTGTTTGTGCTCTAAAAATGGTAATAGGTACAGGCATCAAACTTGGCGTGATTGTGGGACTTATTATAAATATATTCTAACGAAAAATAATAAAAAAACGGCCAAGCGCGAGTACGGAATCCTCGGTCTTTTCTTTTACTTCCAATCCACCACTTACAATTCGGGACCAGTGTGCGACGCGTCGCTAAAGGCTCTTTTACGCCAGAGGAACATCGTGCTTCAGTGCGGCGTGCTACAAATTATGGCATCCGGCTCCTTGCTGCACGCTACCATCGCCAACAGCACTGCATGCGGCAGTCTTTTTTACGCCGATGCAACATCGTGTTCGGATACAAGCTGCAACTGTCTGCCACATGACGCAAGGTGTTGCTTCTCGCCACAATGTGCGACTTTTTTAATTATTGTATCTTGCGGCCTTGTGGCATGGCGCAATGCCGCACAGTGTTGTACCGGCGTAAACGGGCCTTTATGGACGCAATGTCATAAGCAAGCCTCAAGTAGTCAAGCCTCAATGCTGTTAAGACTCGTGCTTACATAAGGTATAATACATTATAGGTACATGGCTACTATTAATTGCATTGTAAATAGATATTATGATAATTGCGTTCAATAATTAATTCATTACTTTGCTTAATTTACATTTTATTTTATTTTTATTTTATTTTATTAGGACAACCAGTAGCTAGTACACTAATACATTATAAATTATAAAAATTAAAGGGTTATAAGGTAAGTGCTTAGCCTGTTAAGGTTGCCACAGCATGCACCTTTGCTAGTGATTAAGTTAACTTAAAATTTTTGTCTAATTTTATAAATCTACGATTAAGCTATAAACAAAATTAAGTCGAAAGCGAAAAAATATTATGTAGGTACTGCAGATTTAAAAATATGCTTGATTTGTTCCTTAAATGTGTACATATTATCAGAGAAGATGTCGACAGAGAAAGCTGATAATTTATTGTACAGTCGCAAGAGACGAGGCATGATTTACATTAATTTGGCCATTGATGATTTACATTAATTTGTTTTATTAGTGGTCCGGCTTAGTATGCTAAACAACACTTTTTTTGTATTTTCGTAACAATACACCTAAACGTTTTTATTGTTATAGTCAACATTTTCCCTATTTTCTCTCGAAATTTGGTTTTTTATACTGTAACGATACCTCCTCAGCTGGCTGGCACAGCCGTCCGGTTAGATTTTGAATAGAAAGGGAATCGTTACGTTTTGTTAGCGGTGGCAGTCTGTTTGTTACGTTTTGTTTGACTAGCCAGGCCAGGAAATCGATAAGACGGTGAAAAATTTTTAATATAGAAAGTTATTATTTATGAAATCTCCCTGTTATTGAAGATAGAGTGCTGCAATACTTATGTAAATAAGTAAAGGTCTATTCACAATACACCGGGCCATGCAAGCACAAATAAGTATATGAATCTACAGGGTGACTTTGAATTCGTTCAACGTATTTTAATGGGACATTCTAACCATGATTTACAAAAAAATACTCCACTTCAGCATAAACAAACAATATCAGGACGAAAAGTAATAAAAATTCAAAAAATCTAGTAGTAGTAATAATCTATGAGTGACTTATGTCCGGCGCCGGCCAACGTATTTTTTATTTTAATTGTTTACGCATATCGGCCGTCAGGCTCTTAAGCATTGAACATATTAGAAAACATCAGTCATAAATCTAATCTAATCTAATCTATGAATGTGGGTATTATTAACTTTACAACTAGGTATCTACATTCATGGATTAACAAAAATCGCCTTTTAATGTTTGTTATCTTTAAGCCGTTGATTTTTGGCATTATCCTTTGTTAGTAACATAACTTTATAACTTCCTTATTATACCTGCTCCTATGATATCAGTACAATGAAAATCAATTTAGCAACTGTCTTCCCGACTACCACGATTCAGGCTCGACCTTGTGTGGTAGTCACTGTGTAAACATAACTATTGTAATAACTATTTTCGGGCAATAAATGTATTATTTTTTTTACATGTTTCATCGTCACGGTACTTCCTATCACTTCGAATTTGGAGACAAAGGGTTCGGACCTTTACCTTCACGAATATTTACATATGTGTTATACCATTACTGATAATACACTAATAATTAATCTGTTATTAACACACGAACGAATTCAAAATCGCCTTTAGAATAATCCTTCTAACCTAGAGCCCGTTCTGGGCCTGGGTCAATACTTATATTATATTAGTTTAATAGAACGACATTAAATAAAAAAATATTAAAAAGAAATAGCCTAGTGGGTAGGACATTGGACTCAGAAGCGAGGGACCCAGGTTCGATTCCCAGTGTGGACATGTACCTATGACTTTGTTTTCTAATTTATGTACACTTGTGAAGTTATAGTAGCAATACCACTCGCTAACCGTGAGGAAACCTGTATAACTAAGCTATTCACATACCTCAGCGCTTGAAATCGCCAATCCGCGGTGGGCACGCGTGGTGATTAAGCTGAGAATTCTGAGAGAAGGCCTGTGCTATACAGTGGTACGTATACTCTACGTATACGTATACGTAGACGCTGCTTATGTAATAAATAAACAAGTAATTTCCACACAACGCAATCACTTGACCTGGTCGTCAACTAGGATACTCTGTGCTATGATAATCAGGCAAGGACAGCAAAAACATGGAAATACACTCAGATACTGCCAGACAGATCGTGTGGCGCCGGATTAAGAATAGCGTCACTCCATTTCCTTCCGTGGATGTCGTAGAAGGCGACTTTACCGGGAGACGGGCAGCAGCGTCTTCCTGAGATTCCAACCGCATACTGCGATCGCCAACCCGCCTGCCAGGCGTGGCGATTATGGCAAAACCCCTTATGGTTATGAAAACCACGAAGGAGGCCTACCAGTGGGATGATGATGATGATGACACCCAGACTAAGGCCAATCGTTTAAAACGCCCACTAAAGTTAAATAGTGTCTTACTTAAAGAGACTCTGAGAGAGGCATTACTTAGGTATGTTTTATAAATAAGACCGTTAGTATGAAACAAATCACTTTTTTGCCGTGATTTTAGAGCGTGTGCCATAATAAAAGTTGTTTAGCTATATTGATAACTTTCTTATTGAACTTGTCTTTTTGTTGTTTTAGTTGCTTCGTTATATTGGTAAGCTTTGTTTTCTAACTAACGTTTGTAGTAACAATACCACTCGCTAACGGTAAAGGAAAAGATCGTGAGAAAACCGGAGAGTCTGAGGTGTTCACATACTTTAGCGCTTGAAATTGCCAATCCACGGTGGGCACGTGTGGTAATTAAGCCTGTACTCTCTCTCGGAGAGAAGGCCCTGCAGGAGTTATAGGCTATATAAAAAAAACATATTGACAAGTAGAATTATAGATAACTCCATTAAGTTCTAAGGGGGCAATAATTTACTCATCAATGGACCTTTTTGTCATGCCCCGTATTTATTAAAGGTTCCGTAGCGTAAAAAGACAAAAACACCATCCCTAAAACCCTAAAACAGAATTATAAAAAAGCGCTCTCATAGTGTGACATTTTACTGATATAAATACAGCGTACCTTTTGAATGTTACGTCAATCAACACAGAGCATATTTGAATAAATAATTCATATTATGTGCTCTGTAAAATAATTTTATTAAATATGAAATTTTTCACGTCGCGCTGCTCACAATGCAAAAAACTTGACCATACGTCAACATTTACGTTCTTTTACCCCGTTATATTAAGGGTGACTTTGCAAAAAAAGGATTATCATTTCTTGACTGTACAACAAATCAAAAAACAAAGAACAAAAGTTTCTATCTCTAGGACAAATCTGCTCTTAAACCATAATAAATTATGTTTTCTTCGAAAAACAACTATTATAATTCGAGGTGGAACTTCGTAATCCTGTCGACAGTCCCAAAAGTTCTAATCCACTTTGAGGAAAGCTTGTTTTTTCAAGATCTGTTTATATTTATCTTCTTTAAAATCACAATACAAGCTTAATTTTAAAAGACGCCGCACATTCCGACACACTTTATTATTTGATATATCTGCACTATAATGGACCGTGTTAAGTAGAAACACTCCAACCCACAATACGCAACATGCTAAAAAGACGCTTTTTCTGTATTAGATGGTTTTTTTTTTGTTTTCTTCATATATACGGCCTGTAAGGGACATCCCAGGCGGACATATTTCGACCAAATAGGGGATGTATTAGGAAATGGCAAGATAAAAAGTACCCGGCGTGCGTGCATGCAACGACTAATGAATGTTGAGAAAGCGAAAGTGATCGGTCAGGATCGTGGCAGTCCCTGGTCTCTACCTACCCCTCTGGGATACAGGCGTGAGTTTATATATGCATGTGTTGTATGTTCATATAAAACGTCTGTTGCCCCAGGCGATATAGCACAAGAGAATCTTTCAAAGATGATGTTGCCCGTTATCTTGAAAATTTAATATCAAAAACCAATAGTCCAATCCCGTTTCTCACACACACTAAAAATCCGTCAATCTATTATTGTAAACAGCAACTCAACTCGGCGGCAACTTAACAGTAGTGGTTTTGTTTTAGTTTAAAGTTTTATATTTTATTAATCAAGGCAATGAGTATGGGTTTAATCACCACGCGCGCCCACCGCGGATTGGTGATTTCAAGCGCTGAGGTATGTGAATAGCTCAGACACTCAGGTTTTCTCACGACGTTTTCCTTCACAGTTAGCGAGTGGTATTGCCACTATAACTTCACAAATGTACATAACTTAGAAAACAAAGTCATAGGTACATACTCGCACTGGGAATCGAACCGGGGTCTCTCGCTTCCGAGTCCGAGTCTACCCACTAGGCTACCACTGCTTTTTATCAGAGATTGAAAAGCCATTTTCAATCAGTTTTTAACTAAGCCAAATCAAACCATAACTGTAAAATCTTTATAAAAGGTACCCAAAAAGGAGAGATAGGCAAACGACTGAAATCACTGATTTAATTATCACTTCTCAAAACCTTTTTAATTACATAAGCCTTTCGTTAAAAACGTTGATTAAATTGGATTATCATTGAGGGCGTTGGTTGATAAAATGGGCCGAATATTTATTCGATTGGCCGAATATTTATTCGATGTTTGCGATTTGCGTGACATACCATGCGTAGAACGTCAGTTTCGGGTCATTTACTTTATTTTATTTTAAACTAAGGTCCGTTATTGAATCGCTTGATTAGTACTTAACTAAGATTAAAACAGACCTTAACCTATCCAGACTCTCTGTGCTGTGCACTCTTGACTCGCGCGATGCTATTACTAGTACTACTTATCATACTTGACTCACTATCTCATATTCTATTTATTTTAATCTTATTTACGTTTTTGAACTGGTTCGTACCATCTCTCCGATGGACGCCGCGTTACGTGTACTGACGGAAGACCAGCGCTGGGGTACCATCATATCTCCAGCTTATGCTGAGTCAGAGCCCTTTTGCATTTGCCACACCCACAGCACTCACACTGGATAAGGCATTGCTGCGTGTCTCATTTGTTAATGTTTTTTTGTAATCATGTTTCATTGTGCTTTGTATGTGCTCTTACTACTGTATTATCTTTTTTATTGCGTGTGTGTATGTGTGTGTGTGTGTGTGTGTGTGTGTGTGTGTGTGTGTGTGTGTGTGTGTATGTGTGTGTGTGTGTGTGTGTGTGTGTGTGTGTGTGTGTGTGTGTGTGTGTGTGTGTGTGTGTGTGTGTAAATGCAAATAAATAATTCATCTATCTATCCATTTATCTATCTGACAGTACCACTACAAAAAAGCCGTAAAACAAATAAAATATATATTTTTTTATATCCTCCCAAGAATAACTTATTATTTATGCAACAAACTTCTTTTGTCATCGAGGCACTGATAAAAAAAATCTTGCTATAACCATCTTGCAACAATATACGTGTTAGGTATTTATATTAATTTGTCGATAAGATTAAATCACTTTAACACATATTTGCAATTAATCTACTGGGTTCTCAGTGAATAAATTATTACTTATTTATGTAGTTACTAATTGATATGGCAAACGTTGTTTTGCCATATTAATTACCCTACGACCTATTCTCAGACCTACCAAATATAAACAAAAAAATCATAAAAATCGGTGAAGCCGTTTCGGAGGAGTTCGAAAACAAACACTGTGTGAAACGACATTTTTACATAATATTATATTTTTAATTTTTTTATTGATTAATATTTTTCCTTCCTTCCCTCTATTCCAATTTAAACATCCTATCCTAAGGTTGGCTGAAAGGCCCATTAGCTCAGTTAGGAGGGCGCTGGCACGGTTGGACATGAACACGGTCGCGAGTTCGTGTCCCGGCATGGGTGGAATTTTTAGCCTCTAAATAGGTTTTTAAAGCACTCAGCACGGGTTAGTGCAACAAAAAGTATATAAACTTTACTTAATTATTTTACGAATCTATTGATTGCAATAAAGTATATTGTTTGCAGTAAATATTGTTTTCGTTACTTGGAAAGTAGGTCTGAAGTTGCCTGAGGAGCGGGTTGAAACTAATACTTTTCAGCCCTAGAGAGAATCGTTTTCAACTCACAGCTGTCAAATTATTAAAAAAAAAGCTAGTTCTATTTTCACATTTCTGTTGAACCATGTTCCAACTTACAGCCACTCAATTACAGCGCGATGTAAAACTGAAAAAACATAAAGTTAAGTATTAATTAAAAACTAAATTTTTGTAAATGACTTTATCGTAATTTACTTTCAACTATTTCTTTAAAATAACATGATTTGGCCAAAATATTTACCATTTTTTCTATGATGAAAATGAAAAATAATGGCTAAATAGCTGTCCGGCCACAGACAAAAGAAAATAGGCGGGAAGGCGGCACTCCGACCTACATTTATTTAGTTTTTTCGAGTTTTAGAGTTTATTTATAGTTACCATAAACCATAGACAGTTCAAATTTTCACAGATGATGTAACAACAAATACTATATCTATCACCAGGCTTTATCTCATGAACCATGATAGCTAGACAGTTCAAATTTTCAAAGATGATGTAACAACAAATACTAAAAACAAAATAGAATAAATATTTAAGGGGTGCTACCATACAACGAACATTGTCTAAAGATAGCGCTCGCCAGTTAGCGCTACCGCTAGATAGCGGCCATCTACGAAACCTTCACACCGCCGGTGTCATGTCGTTAAATGCCAACGTTAAACGCTTCTTGTTGGTTTCTATAGATGGCGCTGTTTTCAATGTACCTAATCTATCTTCTCTCGATCTTTGTCTAATGTTGTATAGATAATGGTACGGAACACTTCGTGCGCAAATCTGACTCGCACTTTGCCGGTTGTTTGGTGTCACGGAAGCACGTGAGACGTTTGGAGTCGAGGGTGGCTAGGTGCCATACATTACTGTATGGTACCCGACTGCCTTCGATTCTTTATGCCTCACATGTTCTCTTCACGATTGTTTTGTTTTTATTTTTGTTTTGCTGGCGTGTATTTTGTTTGTTCACCTACGTATTTCCTTTTTGTTTCTGTGACAATTCTTCTTTCTTTCTTCCTTTCTGAAGCCTTTTCTCTTTCATTTGTATCGATACCGATATTGATAACTGAGCCTTGTGTGATAAGGCTGCTGTCATGTCTGGTGTCTCGCTCGTACATTCTAAAATTTTAATGCCTCTAAAAGAATTGTTCGGGCTTCGCTAATTTGCTAAACAATAGAATTGCGGACATTTTGTGTACATTTTTGTTTTCCTGTACTTTTTTATTATTTACGTCTATACTTAAAAGTAATATTTTACACTTTCAATTTCAAGAAATATTTTTGTTCTTTTTCTTGCGAGCACTATAATAGTACTCCTATTTTTGTTTTATGTGTGTTTTGTCTTTGAAATAAACTTTTCTATTCTATAATATTTGTTTCCAGGCAACCATAGACAAGAAAGAAATTAGATAAGTGGCCTCCTTATGAATATAATACTTTAAGTCACATTTCATCATCATCATATTTTTTTTAATAACTCAACCATTGTTGTCTTTAGCGAATTTAATAGAAAATGATAAATAGCCGCGGTCTCGGCGGTTCACTGAGCTCCAACAAGGGTCACGTATCGCCTGTCAGGAGACGCACAATAGACGGAGAGTTTAATGTAGGGGGAAACTTGTGAATTATGGCTCTTATTTTCTAAGCAGCAAGTTTGCGGCCCCGCTGTGCTTGGGACTTCACAAGATCTAGTACACTTTGGAATTAGTCGCTTATCGTAAAGACGTAAAGGAGGAGTTAGATCGTCACTTGAAAAGCGCGGTGATTACATGTCTACAGTCGACAGCACGTCAACCTCTACATTTTAGTTGCAAAGTCGCCCGTAACGCAAAGGAGTTGAGTGCATGGATGTATACCATGTATACCATGATGTGCTGCCTACTGTACGTTACATATTCGGCAAGTTACCTGTCGACATTGTTTAGGTCTGTATTATTGAAATGCTCCTACAGCTAAGGGCTCTTACACTAGTCTATCATCCATCATCATCATTCATCATCAGCTTACCGCTGCCCACTGTTGCATGTATGCCTTTTCCCCCGGATGTCTTTTCTCAAGGTCTCAGTGTCATCTCTCCTTGCCATCCACATCCACGGACCTTATCAGAAATCAGAAATCAATAATTTATTTCAACGTAAAGAATTTACATTCTGTTTGCTGAATGTCAATGTACTATGTTACTATGTTAGCCGCTGCCTACGGGCCGTATTTGTAGTGGAGAAAAAGGCAGCGGGAAAAAAAACTCCACTCTGACCATCTTTTCTCAAATCATCTTACGTCGACGCAACAATATCTTCCCTCTAGTTCACCCTGAATGGATCACTGTGCCCCAAGATACAATTTAATTTAGTTTGGGGCTCAGAGTTACTTTATATGTTGTTAATTTTTGTTCAGCTCAATAAACATTTTTATTTTTTTTGTTTGATTTATCCCAGTTCCCAACAGCTGGTCTGCCCACTGAGGGTCGCACTGTTCCCGGTCAGTCATATTCGTCTATACAACGGGTTATGAAAAAAATGCTCAATGTTGACGACTAAACCTCTAAACCATTTCCGAGAAACAAAAGTTATTCTCAACCTAAGTATCTAGATGATAAGTTGTGTATTATTGCCGTAATAATTATGATAAAACGGGCATCCACGTTACGGAGTCTCCTAGTGTGGGTGCCGCTGGAAAATGCACCTTCTTTTAAGTTATGAGCAACAAATATTTTTTACTTTACTTTGCTTTACTAATACAATCTTATAACTTGAATTTGAATGAAAGAAAAAAAATATATACATTGGAAATTCGCTTTTGTATTGGAAGTGGTTTTAATATTTTATTTTAACCTATAGGAAAACTTACAGCTAAACTTAGCATAATATACATTTTAGTAAATAAAAATGCTAATTACAAGTTTTAACAAAAATAAACTAATTAGACATGGATACTGAAGAAACAGTTTTAAGGTTTTGCGTAATTTCAATAGCACTCGGAACATACGATCAGAGGTGATATTTATTTCTTTTACAAGACGTATCTTGATACTGATTCAGTAGGACCCGCGGCAGGACATTGCCTATGATCAGACTTTAATGATAGTTTAATATGGCCTTATAGGTGGCCATGCATCTGGCGCATAATGGGACCGGACCGAATGGAAAGCGTTGGTGGCGAAAGCTGCTGCTTTATTTGTATTTAGTATTATATTATAAGTATTGTATTTATTAATAAAAAGAACATGTCACATATCTTTTTAGGTTCATTTCAAATATTGTGTTTTTTCTTTATTTGCTAAAAAATATGACAATTGTCATTTTATTTAAAATAATTTTCATTGCAATATTAATTAAGTTTGTACGCCCAAAGGCAAAACATAGAGCGACTTCATTATTTTATGACATCTTGTATAATTTACCTAGGTATGTTTACAAATAAATAAATAAATTTATTAATTAATTGTTTGTTTGTTTGTTTGTTTGATTCGATTGATCAATCTTGTTGATTGATTCTCTTCTGTAAATCGCCACAGAAAAAATACGACGACTTTCAATAGAATCAATGGTTTAATAATTAAAACGCCCCGGGGCAAAAGATAGTATTCTCTAAATTTAGTAATATTAGGTAAATAAATTACTGACATACGCCATTCCCAAAAGTATTGGCTTACATATTAAAATTAAATTCTACGGTATATTTTTAGGAATAAATGAATGAGAGATTTATTTATTTATTTATTTAGGACAACCAACAGGCAATACAACAACACATTCACAAAAAGAAGAAAAAAAAAAAACACGTAACATGGTAATTGCTTACCCACTTATAGGATGTCTCAGCATGCATAATTATATAATTATAATTTAATTATAATTAATTATAATTTAATTTTTTACGTGTCCAGATTTTAAAATTAATGGATCTTTACAAACGTATGCGCAAAGGCGGCACGTTTATTTATTATTTCATAAAACTCGTTATGAGGAGACATGGAATCGGAGATACTTACATACATACAAACTTGTATACTTACGAGCCAAACACATTACCTTCCTTTTAGGCTTTAGAAAGTACTAAAATGATTGGTTCAATCCTGCGCTTACGTGCTCATGCCACCGAAGCTGGACCGGAGTGTTCAATTTTGTATCACGTGGAATTCCAAGTTTAGTGGTGCCATTTTAATCCACAGATTAATCCTTAACAACAAGCCAACAAATTGCGCAGCAATTAATCTCTAGAGGCTAACTTTAGTCGACCGAACATTAATAAAGAGAGTTCCAAGTAATACGCTTAATACTTAGTCTTATTTATAATGGAACAATATATGTTTGAGGAGCCCTTTAAGTAAAATGCTCTTTAAGTCCCAAAGAGCGTGTTTAATTGTAATGTAGACGTTATTTACGATTTTTAACAGTGGTTTATTTTCTTCCATGGAAATCTTATCTGGGACTTATACAAATGAGGGTATTTTGAAGTGGAAACGCTAGGTGCCAAATTTAAATTTCAAAGTTAAACAACCCGCGGATTTTTTTAGGAATTCCTGGACTATGTACAAAAAGCTGATTTTTGCTAGATAAATGTCATGAAAATAATTCCGCGCACAGGTTGCACGAGGCTTTTGCACTTTTCAGCGGTGAGCTAGTTGGGACAAAAAACGACCTCTCATTTATCCAGCGACTTGGCACTTCGTGGCGACGAGCGGTGGCCTCTAGATTGCTATAGATCGGCGTTTGCGGGGTTTAGCTTTTGCTGTGAGCGTGTGGTGCTAATAAAGTTTCTGTTTTCGGGAGAGAGCGTTGGCACATGAATACTGGATAGAGACAGGTCGGCTTACATAAAACAATTGAACATGATTTCAAAATTTACCTTAAGTACCTAACGAATAAATTCAACCCCGATTACATGGGTATACTATGAATAACCCACATCAGCATCTGATTGGACACTTTCCCTTTCTACAAAGTATAGGTAATTGGGTAATTGTATACCACTACTTAGATATAAGAAACTATTTGCAATTATTCCTCCTGGTTGTGCAATAAAGTGTTCTCTACCCATCTACCTGTCTACGTTTCGGAAAAATCCCTTCGTTCTCAATCAAACTAATGCGAACAAAGCCATTCGCCGACCGGCAATGATCGGCAATGAAAGGATCCCTTTCAAAGCACCATAAGGGAATATTACAGAACGACCCAACCGATGCGAGTTCAGTTGTTCTGTACAATGCCCGACGTTTCAGCGTTTTGAAACCGACGAATAATGTAACGTCCCACTACTTATGCACGTATCAAACAATAGGCCCGAACTCGTCCACTGCTGGACATAGGCCTCCCCCAAGGGACGCACTTCCTTCTCGTCTCGGCCATCTTCATCCAGCCACTGCCAGCAATCTGCCGGATATCGTCGGTTCAGCGAGCTCCAACGCTGCGTTTCTCAGTTAGTGGCAGGTATGTGACCAGCCTAGTGATGGTTCTCGAGTGGTGACCGACCGAAGACCATCAGTTCTTCGGCATACGTGCCCAGACCCCTGCCAATAAATAAACGTGTATTTCATTTGATTCAGCTTTTATCTAACTAATTAAAAGGCAAAGTCAAAAATTTTTATTCACTATAAAAACAAAATGTTCACTTAATGAACGTCAAAGCTGTTAGTTTCACAATTAATAGATTATGCGGAGAGGAAGCTAACAAAGAAACTCCAAATTTATTTTTTTCAAAACAGGTTTGCTTAATTAACAGAGTCGTCAACTTAAAGTTACACTACACTAGATACAATCGTTCCTGTTAACATTATTTAAATACCAGACATCCTTGTCTTCTAAATAATCCTTAATGTTATAATAGGCTTTTATCTACACTCATATCATAATCTTCAAATTAAGAATTCAAAGGTAAACACATATTGACAGGCTTTAAACAATACATAACTTTAAAGAAAATAAAAAAAAGTGTAATATAAAGTTACATTAAAGGTCAGATTTTTCACTTTATGTTACAGTTATTTTTTTTAAAGCGTTGCTGTGATCACGGAACAAAACTTAAGTTTTTTTAATGTCAAAAGTTGACTCTATAAAAAACCTAATTTCATTTTCGTGGTACCAAAAGTGCAACTAAAAATACCTAAAATTGCGCGCGCAAAACTGAGTGCAGACGATTGAATACTTTCAAGATACTTTTGTCGAAATTGCGCCATTTTGTTTCAAAAATTTCATTTCCTTTGATTCCTTACTTTGAAGATAAAGACATGAGTGTAGATAAAGTAGTGTATGAGACTGCACATAACTTGGTTATGCCAAGGCTCGTTTTTTAAAATCTCGCTCGTGTTTTAATAACCCTCATTATGTGACAGTCACATAAACTACTATTTTGCACAGAGTATGTTGATAGAATTCCTTAAGGGGCTCAAGGCAGTAACACTAGCACCGCCCAAGAAAAAATGTCATATATTTTTTTACTTCTGGAATTTTCAAAAAGTGTCCGTACAATCTCTCAATCATGTTAATAGTGATTTTAGGACCCATGGCCGTGAACCTAAAGCAAAAAAGCTAGGACTAGATAGCATTAAGGCAAAAACGGCCATTTTTGGCGTAAATGCTATATAGTCCCAGGTTCATGACCGTTCTTTGTCGTGAGTCTTAAAAATCAATGTTAACGTCATAGAAAGATAATATAGACACTTTTTGCAGAAAAGGATCTGTAAAAGAAGATGATTATGATTTTTTTTCATTGCCGCTAGTTAGCCCACTGAATAACCCTTATAATGTGGAAACTAGGTCCTAAATTGACATAGGTAAACGTTATTTATATTCGAATTTGTATAATTTTCTTAATTTGCACACATGTTCTATGTATTTATTAATTTTTTATTAGTAGTTTTAAGTTTTTTTTAGCGGTAAGCCCTACCTGCATGACACGTTTTCTTCGTTTGGCGTGGAGGTGCTATTTGAAAACCAACGCTGTTTCTAATAGAAACAGCAAACGCTGAAATAGTATCATTGTCACACGCACACTCCTTTATTTTTCTATTATTATTATTTATTTACTAGTAAATATGCTTTCAAGCGCAAGTTTGGAAGCTATTTGCTGGAAATGCAGAAAGCCCCTCCCTAATCCAGCACTTATTGTGTGTGTATTTATTATTTATTGTAGTTCGTAATTGCAATGGTGTTAGTATTTAATATAAGCTTAGTATATTTAGTACATTTATTTAATTTTACAGCATATTTATGGGTATTCATATAAGTAGTTATTATTATTTGTATTTCTATAGTGAGATGTGTAAGTACCTATGTACCACGTTCTGGGTGCCAAAGGAGAAATTATATGGTCCCAACTGAAAATCAGTTTTGCTGGTGTTATGCTAACCATAGCATACACCAGTAAAGTATGCTGAGTTGGAGCCCCTTTTTTGTTGTCACGGAGGCACCTGAGGCGTTTGGGGTCCGAGGTGGCTGGATGCCATACATTACTGTATGGTACCCGGCTGCCTTTGACTCTATATGCCTCACATGTTCTCTTCACGATTGTTTTGTTTTATCTCTGTTTTGCTGACGTTCGTGTCTTTTGTTTGTGTACCTTTTGTTTACTTTGTGTTTCTGTGACAATTTAAATAAATATCCTCTTTCTTTCTTTCTTTCTTATTTGGGAAAATTGCAGCTTACATTATAAATGGACAGATTGTGTGTAAGCATGTTTGTTTGTGGCAATAAATCATTCATTCATACCAAGACGATTGCTCATCTTTAGTTTGTCATTCATCTCATCTATAAATATCAACCTATTAACTTACCCACCTTTAAGGGACGGGAAGGGACCTTGAATCGCTCGTAGCCCCGGCTGCCTGAGTGATCTTAAACGATCACGAAGGTTAAGCAACACTGGGCGCGTTCAGTGCACGGATGGGTCGCCGTCTATGCCTAACGCTAGTGGCATTTTTTCGAGCGGTTCCGTGCTTCGCAAGGCACGTTAAGCTGTTGGTGCCGGCTGCCGTCGATAGATGGCAGTCGTTAAGCCAAGTCAGAGGCCTTAGGGCGGCTTGACAACTTCTGACAGTAGACGACGAGCTACTAGTCTACAAGCCTCCACCAATCCGGACTTGGCCCCCGTGGTGGAGTATGGCCTATACCTTCCTCAGGGAAGAGACCTGTGCCCCTCGGTGGGGACATAATGGGTTGATGATGATGAAGGGACGTCCCAGGCGGACATACTTCGACGAAAAAGGGGACGTATAGCAAAAGGCAAGATAAAAAGTACTCGAAACCAGCGTTGCATGCAACGACAAATGAATGTGGATGAGGCAAAAGAGATCTGACAAGATTGTGGCAAGTGGCAGACCCTGGCCTACCATTCCGGGATACAGGCGTGAGTGTTATGTTTTATCAACCAATTTTTTTCTTAATTTGTTCACTTAGAGAGTATTAAAAACAATGTTTGTGTACATGCAGCTAAAAGCTGAATGAAATGAACTATAAAACTACGGCAACTATTTATTCGACATCGCAGGAAGCTCGTTCAATATTTTCCACAGAAATGACTTATATTAGACATCTTATCACTCAGAACGGTGTTTGCATAGATTGGGCGTGAAATCCTTATCTTTTCCTACATCACCCTTCCGTCACTTGGTAAACGAAAAACCTTATTTATAAAAACCAGCCAAGATTGTGTAGAATATTAAACCTACGGAAGTAAATCTCGTTCCGGTGCATATTTTTCCTTTCCCAAAATGTCCCTCGGTTGCAAAATGCCCCTTTCCCAGATTGCCCCATTTCCTACTATGTCCCTTTTCCAGAATATCCCTTTCCCATAATGTTCCTTCTAACACCTACAAGCACCAAAGCTCCTAATCGGTCACTTGTCACTTCAATTATGTAACGATTTTTTAGTACATTTTTAGTGACACGTATCACTGCAGGGCAC
Source organism: Yponomeuta cagnagella (assembly GCA_947310995.1). Classification (NCBI taxonomy): domain Eukaryota; kingdom Metazoa; phylum Arthropoda; class Insecta; order Lepidoptera; family Yponomeutidae; genus Yponomeuta; species Yponomeuta cagnagella. The sequence continues at coordinate 4,275,095 of OX371284.1, forward strand.
AGGTTTATAATCACCACATCAAGGGTTGGCTGGAAGAGATTTCTGCTGAAATAAGCTCGCCATGTACAGTTTTTAATTCTGTAAATGTTTTGTTTTATTCATGTAATTTTATGTGTGCAATAAAGTAAAAAGTATAAAGTAAACTAAGTATGGGCTTAATTACCTGAGACAGGTTCCTCACGATGTTTTCTTTCACGGTTAGCGAGTGTATTGCCACTAAAAGTTTACAAATGTAAGTAACTTAGAAAACAGCCATCATTCATTACGATTATACTACACTATGATTATGTACACTGCCCATTCTTCACTTCACGGAGCTTCTGAATTTTTTTCTGTGAGCATCACTCTAATCGTGTAGAGGTACGCTCGAAGTGACGGCGCAGCAATTTTCCACTGGCTTCACAATAAATTCGTCTTCTATGTAGGTAAATTAGAAATTTTCAAGAATCGAGATAATCTTTTCGAGATTGTTCATGAAATGCATTGAATAAATGAAATGAAATACATTGTACAGTCAACGGCCGCCTAGCTTCCCTTACATTTTACCCGCAAACTCACTAGCGTCGTAACCGAATAGAGTGCATGTAAAGATTGATGCGCTGTTGACTGTACAATCGCCAGCACGCCGACCTTTACTAGTGTGCTCTACTCGGTTACGTTACTGGTGACATACACCAAACATATGAAGGATGAGACTCTTGGTATGGCAAAAGAAGCAAGAAAGTAGGATTAATGCAGTAGAAATGAGGTCCTTGAGAAGTATGTCTTACTTTGAATGACCGGATACGCAATAGTGTGATTAGAGAACGTTGTGGACTGAAAGAGAATGTAGTGACAGGAATTGAGAAAGGAATGTTGCGTTGGTTTGGACATGTGGAGAGGATGAAGGAAGAAAGATTGACAAAAAAAATATATCGAGCGAATGTGGATGGAAGGGCCGGTAAGGGACGACCCAGACGGACATACTTCGACCAAATAGAGGATATATTATCAAAGGGCAAGATAAAAAGTACCCAAAACCGGCGTGCGTGCATGCAATGACTAATGAATGTTGAGGAAGCGAAAGTGATCTGTCAGGATCGTAGCAAGTGGCAGTCCCTGGTCTCTGCCTACCCCTCTGGGATACAGGCGTGAGTTTATGTTATGTTATGTTTGTAAAGGAAAGGTAGTTAATTAAGATTATGGCCTAGAAACAGGTAAATAAAGAGTTAGCGCTGGCAACACTATAAGTACTGGTTCAAAGACACATACAATTGTAAATTAGTGCCAAGCTAATAAATGTCCAGTCAACAAGGTGTAACCTAACTTAAATTAAAACGCTCGGTCACGCATTCAGTTATCAAATATGTATCTATGTAATATGTAAGGAAATCAATTACCAGGAGACGGGCAGCAGCGTCTTCCTGAGATTCCAACCGCATACTGCGATCGCCAACCCGCCTGCCAAGCGTGGCGATTATGGCAAAAACCCTCATGGTTATGAAAACCACGAGGGAGGCCTATGTCCTGCAGTTGGGGTCAAATGGCTGATGATGATGATGTATTAACCAAATGTTAGTATTAGCAGTCTGATACTATTTAAAAAATCTTTAGGGCTTAAAAGCTTATTCCATGCAAAAACAATGTAATGACTTCTTTTCTTTTTTTCCTTTATTTTTTAAGTACAGTGACAAAGTAACACAATATATTCCCTTCTGCTAAACTGTATCGCAGTTTGACATTTATTATGTTCTCAAAAATATTAATATGTAGGTAGTCTAATAATAAGTAAACTTTTCAACAGAAAACATTGAAAAATCAATGTTCTTCGAAAAAAAAACAAGACAAATCAAATCATGATGTTCTGTTTTAGAAAAAACCGATAATGCAAATCAAATCCGATGTAAACAGAAACGAAAGTACCGAAGTTAGTCCTGAAAATAAAACCGGAACGTCTACCCACAATTTCGGTCAAAACTTGGAATACAATAAGAGTAGGGCTAGTACCGAAATGGAGGGTGTTTCCTTCCTAAAATTCGCAGGTCTTTTTATCTTTATGTTAGACTTACAGCTGGTTCCAACGTGTTAAGTGAGGAGTACGCAAACCACTTTTTACTTAATTTTGATTGAAGAGAAGAAAACTTTAATTGATCAATCAATCAATCAATCAATCAATCAGCCGTCATCGTCCACTGAAGGATATAGGCCTGCCCCAAGGCACGCCACTGCCAGCACGCTGCCTCAGATCGTGTTCTTAGCACTCCCCTGCCATACTGTTACCGGGGCCGTTGCCGTGGACAGGAATAGTAGGGCTGCCGAGAACTGGGCCCGTGCCATTGCATTGAGGTGAATTTGTCCTAATCACTTTAATTGACTTCCGCCAAAAATGGCGATTTTCCACGTCACCCCTTTTGTGTAAGTTTCAGCCTGTATAAAGCTGTCGTTCGGAAACAATCGCCATGACTTATCACACCAAACGCAAGAGAACAAATCAATTGGGACGAAGCCCGCCCGAAGGTAATGTTATTTATGCCCGTTGTTTTAGCCTTCGTTTGAATTTATTTAACGGGCCCCCGAACCGTGTTGACAAGATACGTTATTATGCGGTTGACTCGGAAATGTGGCCCTTGGCAATATGGTGTCAATTCTTTGTCTGAAATTTTCGTGTGAAATATTTTTGGTGGTTTATAGCAAGACAGGAAAGCGATTGTTACTTCATAAACACAAATGTATGTAAATGTTTATGTTTTATGTTTATGTTTACAATGTAAGCAGCCTTGTGGCGCCGGATTAAGAGGATCTCTCCAAGAAGAAGATCTCTCCAATCTAAGCATGGCGGCTGCGACCTAGATGGAGACGACCGAGCCTTGTCTACACGGTAGCATGGCGGCATTGCTGAGATGATTTCGGTCGAGTTAGACACTAATTTTGACATATGCGACCGACACATATCTGGTCTACCTATCTATCTATAAGAAATCCATAGAAAAAAACAGAAAATGGCTGGAATGGGTTTAGTAACGCGTGTTCATTAAAAAAATATCAAATAAAAAGGAATGGTTTTGATTAGTTGCTTGCGTTGGAACGAAACGCAATTATTAAGTTTCTAGTAATGTTCCGCTATTGGTAAAAACCGGTAACAATTTTTACAGTGTTGCCAGACAAAAATACAACACTTTTATTTAATATGGCATTAAACACTTTTCGGTAAACAAGACCAAATTCTATTGGCTATCTCGAGTCTCGGCTGCCATGCACGCATTTTTATTTTATTTTTTTACGCCAAGGGCTTTTGAATAGAGGCCAAGTTATGCAATCAAATTAATTCAGCCCACTTTAGATAAGAAGAAGGAGAAAGACTTTTATTGGGACAAATTAACACATCACAAGAAAAAAAGAATGTTATGCCTTTACATAAACAACTACAAAGGAAAAACAAGTCACATAAATACAACCGGATAGTAACCGGAGCCTCGATTCGGTTAGTGCATTGTAGTACAATGACAATAACACGGTCGGGTCACATGACCGAGTGCGCGAGTAGACTAAAATCACTTTCTGTTCCGTGACTAAAATGAAATCGGTGCGTTCATTCAGTTGTCATCGTCCCAAAACCCAGCAGACCAGGGCCTCGATTCTGTTAGTGCATTGTAGTATAATGACAGGTACACTGTCGGGTCACGTGCCGTGTTTTTTCGTACCATTGACGCTTTGATGGTTTGATGGGTGTGCCCGCGTAGACTTAAGGCAGCCATGAAATGAAAACCGCCATGTTCATGCAGTTGTCATGTTACTGTACTACAATGCATTAACAGAATCTAGGCCCAGACCAGACAAGAAGGCAAGCTGGAATATTTGTTGCGCATAGTGTGCACACGTCATATGCGTCAGTGCTACGGGGGTGATTTTTGACAGGACTTAAAAGGCGTGCGTGCATGCAACGACTAACACGTGGCAGAACCTGGTCTCTGCCTATCCCTCCGGAACACAGGCGTGAGCTTATGTTATGTTTGGGTTGTTAATAGGAATGGCCCGCTTACTTACGAAGTTGCACTTAGTGGTCGGTAAAAAGGAAATTTCGGGTTTGAAGGACGAATTTCGTTAGCGAAATGGGACAAATGGAATTAAATAGGGGATTTATTAGCGAAGAGCAAAGAAAAAAAGGCGGTCGTGCATGGAACGATTAATAAGTCGATGTTGATGAAGCGAAAGCGGTTTTTCAGGATTGACGTAAGTGGCTAACCCTGGTCTCTGCTGGATGTACGACATAAGTACTATCTGACGTCAAAACAGTTCTAAGGATAGATGACGTTGACGTCACACATCCAGCGATCTTCCTTATCACCAGATGCAAATGTCAAACGAAACGTCATCGGCGTTCTTACGATGGCCAAAAGAGAGTATGGGCTTAATCATCACGTAGATTGACAATTTTAAGCGCCTAAGCAGTCTCTGACACTTCAGTTTTCCCAAGATGTGTTGCTTCACAATTATCGAGTGGCATAATGGGTACAAGAAAGTCACGAACTTTCAAAACGAAAAAAAAAAATCACTAGGTTATACAAACTCAATATGTACGTTAATAAGTTGGCCTCTATTCAAAAGCACTTGGCGCAAAAAATACGCGTAAAATACTCGTACTTCTATCGCGTGTAGGTAGTGGGAGGTCATAAGTCTTGACGTGCCCTATTAAAACAGGGTCACGGTAGGTGAAAACATGGTAATCCATTCGGAAAGCGTCAATGGTCTGTTACGCATTACAAAACTTCGACTAAAGCTTAGTTAACACGTAACGTTAGTACGCAAAGACACAAAATAAAAAAAATGAGATAAAAAAATAAACAACAACTCGACGGCGGAGCATTAACTACTGAGAAGGCGGGACCTAGGTTGGTGCAGGTTATTGATTGCCTCGCAGTTTTGAATTTGGGTCCCGTCTGCTTTTTAGTTTTTTTCTTCACTTCGATTTTTTTGTTTTTTGTTGTACCTAAGTATAAAATTAAAAAAAAAACGGGTTGGCCTCGCCCACCCTACAAATTTGTAGTCTCGCAGTTTTTCCGACCTTTTCCCGAGCTTCAAAGAGTTTTTTTTTAAATTTATTTACAATTATAGTTTTCAGATTTTTTCCTGTACTTGTAGTATACGATATTAGTTGCCAAATTTCATAGTTCTAGGTCAACGGAAAGTTTCCTATAAATTTTGATTCCCTTCAAAGTGTCCAAATATACATTTTCTGTGGCATAAACAGCCGTAATTTTTTTTTACGTTAACTTAGAAGTTTAATTTTGTCACAGCTTCAAGGGATTGTGGACTTGAGCATATGGTTTTAAGCTCAACTTGATACCTCCACGCGTTCCCGAGGTAAAGGTCTTGACCGACAGATGGATGGACGGACGGACGGCCGGACCACATGATTCCGTTTTTTATTTTGAGGTACGGAATCTTTATATGTTTATTTATAAGAAAAGATTACAATAATTATGGTCGATATCGATTCCACACTAGGCCGAGCCTGTGTCGTGGACAGCCATTTATTGTTTTTATGGGATATTTTAGCAACTGCTTTTGCATACCTACGCCGGTGTACCGTTTGTAATTTTATTTTTTCATCATTATTACCTCCCTTATGTCGATGTTCAGTCCACCAACGAGCGCAATATCTTTATTTTTTTTTAATTGAAAATTTCAATTGCCAAGCTATCACGGTTCATGAGATACAGCCTGGTGAGAGACAGACAAACAGACAGACAAACAGACGGACAGACAGACAGATGGACAGTGAAGTCTTAGTAATAGGGTCCCGTTTTGCACCCTTCGGGTACGGAACCCTAAGAAACGACAAACTTATACCAAAAACGGCGTTTCCTAAGACTTTCGAAGAGCATAATTTCCGTCGCTCATTGATATTTGTCTACCATCGAGTTGGTAAGACGCCTACTGAAAGAGGTTTTTGTTTGAGTTTCTTCTACATGGTTCTTTACTTTGGCGTTGGCAACTCTCAATCAGTCACACGAATGCAAGGATGAATGGCATTAAAACATCCAATCGATCTTTGGGTAGCAGTCACACTGAGTGACGTGGTAGTTAGTTAGGTTAGTTAGACCTGAGATTTCCGCACTTAGCTTCATGGTTGGGCCATTGTACGTAGCAAAGCTGTGAGCTCACTCTAGTCAGCCTATCTCTTTTCCAGAAGGCCAGCAGTGCTCTGATGTCACTACAAGCCTCCTGAAAGGATCCCAGCTTCCCAATGATGACAGTCCATTGCTTTTCCACGCCTTCACAGTGAATGGTCACGCGGGCGGGTGTTTCCTCTTCTTTGAGTCATCCCCGGCAAAGCGGGCTGTCGGTTAGTCCCATGTTGTGGAAATGTCTATTTAGTGAGCAGTGGCCTGTTTGAGTGACGTGGTAGTGAATAGATTATGCAAATCAACTAATTTGTATCTCATCCCACTAGATATGCAGCCGTTGCGTGAATCTTTCACGTAGGTACATGTTTTTTTAACTAGCCTATATTCGTCCCACTGTAGGGCACAGGCCTTCTCTCAGAAGGAGTACGGGCTTACTCACCACGCGGGCCCACCGCGTGGGAATTTCAAGCGGTGAGGTATGTGAAGGCACTCAGGTTTGCTCACGATGTTTTCCTTCATAGTTAGCGAGTGGTATTGCTACTATAACTTCGCAAATGTACGTAACTTAGAAAACAAAGTCATTGGTACATGCCAAAATTCGAATCCACGACCTCCCGAATAAGAAGTCGGCGTTCTACCGCTCCGCTACCAGTGCCGTGATTGTTGATTTTTTATAACCAGAATTTCTTGTTCAATTGGCCATCGGACTTGTTCAACCCTTCAAGTTTATTGCGGCAACATTCACTTTATAGATGCAACCTACGTAACTGAGGCCTAATTATGCGCATCAAACCCTCTCGGAATCCTGACGTTTACGGTAGCAATTAGTATGGAATTTGACAGCTAGAGTCGGTGCGCGTACTATGGCTGTTCAGTTGAGAGGGGCGCTACAATTTTTTCTAGGGTCGCTTAGTGTAGAGACCATTGAAGTGCTTGTCCATGTATAACTTTATAGATGAACCAACATAATTGTTCATTTGAGAAGGGTGCCACTATTTTCGCCTAGCGCAGTGACGGCTGAGTTGCTTTTATTTTTATTTCTATTCTGAATAAGCAATTTTATTTATTTCATTTATTTTAATTGCAGAAGAGTTTTATAGAAATTACAATTTACACATTAATTAGATATTTTAGTCCTCTGCAGTCTATTGTAAAGTTTTGGTGCGCCTATGGCAGTAATTTGTGACACTTATGGACGGGGGGACATATAGAAAAGTAGAAAAGATAAAAATATAGAAAAGATAAAAAGTATCAGCTTTTCCATACCAAAGTACCATACTCTGCGGCGTTAAAATGTATACAACAAACAAAATCTTTCATCAAATCTTTTCTTCATTTCATTTCAAAGATTTCCCCATAGTAAAAGTTGTTCATATCGACGAATAAGGCCGCTTATTTTCGCACGTTTATGAGGATTTCCGTGGATGTCGTAGAAGGCGACTAAGGAAATCAATATCCAGGAGACGGGCAGCAGCGTCTTCCTGAGATTCCAACCGCATACTGCGATCGCCAACCCGCCTGCCAAGCGTGGCGATTATGGCAAAACCCCTCATGGTTATGAAAACCACGAAGGAGGCCTACGTCCTGCAGTGGGCGTCGAATGGCTGATGATGATTAGGATGATGATGATGATGAGGATTTCGTTACACGTTGTATATTTTATAAATGTCCTGTTACTAGGCCACTGAATAGTTAATTTTGGATCACTTTCATCGGTTACCGTGGAATGTTTTCTTATTAGGACTTTCACTCTGTTGGTATAGAGAATTGATGCCATATGTAACGACCGAATTTATACGAAAATAAAGCGCAACGGTGTACTCGAGCTAAAATCCATTACGGTCCTACAGTGTCACATTATTTCCGCAAATGTGCCTTAACTCGTAATTTAGATTTAGCGCCAAAATTAAGTGGCATTAGGCCCTTTTTAAACGGGAGCCTGAAGCTTGACAATTGTGAGTTATTGCTCAAGTAATTTCCGCGGAAGGAGTTCCGTGACTTGATTTCACTAAACGTTCCTTTAGTAAAACCTAACAAGACCCGAGCGGGGAAGTACAATGGGCAGCCACCATCAGAAAGCTGGGAGCCCTTCGAGAGGCTAGCAGTAACATTGGTGCATTGCTGGCTTTCTGGAAATAATAGGGGTTAAAGTATGAAATTGTAACTTGGGCTGTTTCTGCCGCGTTAGTTCCGCGTCGGAACTCGTATTCAAAAATCACTCGAATTTTCGCAGTATCCATCTTTCTTGTCTAAATTGAATAACAAAAACAATTGAAAGTCGATATTCAAATGTTTCACATTTTTTAAAAAAAGAACATCATAGAAACCATTTGAAAAAAGTTTCATTCGAAAACCTCAAACCATGAAGATTCTATGTCAATTCAAAGAACCTATTGAAATAAAACGGCAATTTCATACTTTAACCCCTAATAGATTGGCTGGCTGGAGTGATCTCATAGCCATGCTACGTACAGTAGCGTAGCAGCCTATATACATCCCACTGTATTGCACAGGCCTTCTCTCAGAGAGAGAGAGTATGGGCTTAATCACGCGTGCCCACCGCGGACTGGTGATTTCAAGCGCTGAGGTATGTGAATAGCTCAGATACTCAGGTTTCCTCACGATGTTGTCCTTCACCGTTAGCGAGTGGTATTGCAGTAGCAATTCATAACTTCACAAGAACAATGGTACTACGTACAGTGCAATGGCCCAATTATTAGGCCAGTTTTTGAATTGAGAATTCCGCTAAGTAAATAGTTAACTGTAGTGCTGTCTCTTCGTATTTCACAGAAAAGAACGTGACAGAACGTTACTTATCTACTTACTTACTTATCCAGAGACTTGGCGCAAGTTCCCCTTCATCATCATCATCATCATTCAGCCACAAGAAGTCCGCTGCTGGACATAGGCCTCCTCCATGGATTTCCAAAAAGACCGGTTGGAAGCGGCTTGCGTCCACCGCCTACCTGCCACTTGGATGAGGTCAGTTCCCCTTATATGGCCTGAATTAGCACGTAGGTAAGTAGGTCATAAAGGAAGGCCATCGTCAGTAGTGTCATCTGTCTGTAATTCACCGACAGAGTTTTTGTTTTTGGTTTGAAGGCACATAAATCAATTTTGACCTAACCGCAGAACGTTTCGGAACTAACTTCGATTTATGTACGTTGGAAGCTAGGGAAGTTTAAAGTAGTTCTTCGAGTTGTTACGAAGGGCATGATAACATTGCGTAACCTTTGAACCAAAGACGGTGAAGCGATAGCTTTGTATCAACCCGGATGTTCTACTAATCGTAGTAATTTTACACTGACTGCCCACAAATTGTAATATTCAACTCCACAAAATGTCGGTTGACTATTGGTGACGACATTGTGCGACAATTTAATGATGAATGATGACATTTCGTAGTATTTTTCGTAACTGCCGATCACTAGGTACTGTTTTATGAAACATATGCAATTATGTATAAGTATTTTTTGAAACGCGTTGTTTATTATGACTATGAATCGCTTACTGACACAGTTGTTAGGATATGTTTTATGAAACAGAGCCCATAACACCACGATGCTGCTGTCAATGATATAGAGAGAGAACACTGTTGCAAAATATGGTTGAATTTTTTTATATAAAACTACAGATATAGTTTGAAAAAATATTACAAAATATGATTTCAAAATTTTATATAAAACCACAGATCGACACCAATATTTTTAGGGTTTCGTAGTCAATAATTGTTGACTTCAAAACCCTAAAAATATTGCAATTCTTTTTCTCGCTCACACCATAGTGTATCGTTGGATTGCTCTTTTAAAATATTATTAGTGTAGGAAAACCATTTTTCGATTTAGGGATCTGCTTGCGAAATATTAAGCTCGTCTCGTCCACTCGTTTGCCGCGATACAGATCTGTGTCCAACTTAGTATGGGCCACCTACACGTTCCATTCCTGCGAGCGGCAGTTCAGGGGTTAAAACGCAGATTTTTGTTAGAGTAGGGCGTCCCCCCCCCTCTCCCATCTAAACAGTTGATTGTAAAAACGTGAAAAAATTCAGAGCAGTAGCGCAAATAGTGAACATAAAAGGAAAACTATAACGGCTAAGTGGGCTTTACAAGTTAACGAGTAATAGGCGACCAACTTATAAAAGGAAAAATTCGTACAAATTCCATTGAAAATTACTTTGATGAAGTTGTTAGTTCCGTAAAATAGGTAAAAACCCTTTTTCTGTGGAACCCTACACTACGCATGTTCTGACACGCACTTGGCCGGTTTTCTTTCTTTTGAACCATGAAACCTTGAAGAGCACCGATTTCTGTCTGAATTTTCCCCTTAATTTGCGTAATTTGCGAATTTGTTTTTAATATTTTATAGAGTTCAAAGATGAAGCATCTACATGAAACCCATTTGAAAGACATTTGCGTGTTTTTTCTTTGCAAATCGAATGCGTGTAAATTCAACGATTCTTAGGTCTTATCTTTGACAGTGTTTGTATTGGGGGAGAAGCGCTCCAGAAGCACATTAGAACAAGGTGTTTTCTCTCGATGATTATTTTTTGACACGTGATAGGTCAAAGTAGTAAAATGTACCCAGAAGAAACCGATAGATAATTAATATTTTATGAATAAAACTTGGCTTGAAATATAAAACAAACGTGAATTTAACTACTTATATATCAGGAGTACTAAAATGCTCTTGAACTCCGTCTGAAATTATATTTTTAAATGCTTCATCATCATCATCATTCAGCCACAAGAAGTCCACTGCTGGACATAGGCCTCATCCATGGATTTCCGAAAATACCGGTTGGAAGCGGCCTGCATCCAGCGTCTTCCTGCCACTTGGATAAGGTCATCTGTCCATCTTGTGTCATCTTGCATCTTGGAATTAACAAGAAAGTAATTTTCATAAGTAACCGAAACCCTCGTGTGCAGGGTCTTTTTAATGTTAATGAAGCTAAATTGATTTCTTAGAATCGTGGTACACGCCTTAGACTCTGGGATACAGACGTGAATGAGTTTATGTATGTATGGACGAAGACTTTCACTTAAATAATTTAGTTTTTTTTTTGGTTAAATACCTATCGATTGACACTAATAAAGTAGAAAGACTGGAAGAGTAGCTGTATTATTAAGTACCATTCTCCTTTCTGTACGCAGGCATTCAGATGTAAATCAAAGTTAGCGTATTCAAAGAAAAACACTCCAACCAAGGTTCTCTTTTACGTTTTGGGGGCGCTTCTTCGTACTGTGTACATCGGTTTTTTATGAAATTGTGGAAAACGATTCTGTACGGCGTTTAAAGAATTGTCTACACTTTTTAACCCATTCCGAATATGTAGGATGTTCTCAATTCGACGCAATGTTTTTTTTGTAATTTCCTTCGTATTATCGCAAATTTTTTACTAAGTTTTGATCTCTTTTTTTCACCTAAGTGAAAATATATTTATTTAAAACCACCCAGGTATTGCTAACATTTTTAAGGTTCCGTAGTCCGACAAGAAACCAATATAGTTTCGCCATGTACGTCTGTCAGGTCTGTCTGTCTGTCCGCCCGCGGCCTATCGCAACGACCGGTGGTACTAGAAAGCTGTAATTTGGTATGTGTTACATATTTATCACGCTCACAAAGTTAAAGAATAAAATGTTGTAATAAATTTATTTTTTCACTGTACATGAAAAGTGAGGATGATTTTTTTTCTCGTCTACCCCATCATCATGTAAAAAAATATTCTGGGTGTAGGAAGACAATTTTTTGATTTAGGTTCCGTTTGCGAAATATTAGGCTTTAAAAGGCAAAATTTGGTCGGAGTAGGGCGTTCCAACCCCCCCCCCCCCCCCCCCCCAATCTACTCGTTTGCTTATTTTTTTGGTAAAACAACATATATGTTTTATTATTTCTTGACGGCTCTTTATCAATGTAATAAAGATAATACAATTATATAGATTAATTTTGTAATAGCTTTTGTTACTACACCCTAGATTATAAAAGTTACAATGGAGGTGCAATTGGCGGCCTTATTGCTAATAGACATTTCATCCAGACAACGACTAGTTTCCATTTAATTTTTAAATTTATTATTCATATCGCATCTAGGCTAGTTCATTTATGTAGCCTTAAAAAAAGAGCTCCTCAATCCTGGAACATTTCGGTCAAAGTTCGTCATTTACAGCAACTAAGGTACTACGGCTTTAGGTACCTATCATATTATTGAAAAAAATTGTTTACCATTTTTCAACTTTGTACTGGTGCTGTTTGATAGATAATGCAGAAAACAATTAGTGTTGAATAGAATGGACCTTATTCTATGCAGAAAAATTATTAACAATGGCTGCCACATTCGTAACGTGCGTATTTTATAAAATCTGACGTGGCAAACGTTATTTTGCCATAATATTAATTAGCCTGCGACCTATTCTTGGACCTACCAAATATACGCAAGAAATTTCATAAAAATCGGTGAAGCCGTTTCGGAAGAGCTCGATAACAAACACTGTGACACGAGATTTTTATATACTGATCCTGATTTCGTTAAAATCAATCTTTTACAACCAAAACTCCAATTGGTGTGTCAGGAACTTTATTTTTTTTTTAAATTACCCTATATAACGCAATGCCTCTTTTTATGACCTTGTACCTAATATTGTGGGTGAAAAATTTCATAAAATGTTCAGGTTTGTTCCTATAAATTTCAAGGCTTGTGGACAAATAAATAAGGTCTTTTAAAAACGAAAAGGAAAATGCGTTCAAAAGGAAAAACAAACGTACCTAATGCGTAAAGAAAATTAAAACAAAAACATCCAGTTTATTCATGAATCACGAGGAAAAATAAAGTTCGAGCTTAATTTCCCAAAAAAACAAACATTATAAAGCAGCGAGGGATCATTAAAGACCTTTACTGGGTTTGACCTTATCCCTAGCCTCGTTTACATTACTTCCACTGCAACTGCTGCCAGCCGAAACAGAGCACATATAGAGCACAAAACTCTCCAAAATTTGCTTCAAATCCTGTCAAATTCCTGACTTTTGACTGTTAGCGAATAACACGATCTTGCGACGATGTCGCACCGGGCGCATTATCACGTCAAGACTATGTATAATTGAGCGCAAAAATGATATTTCGTACGAAGTTTTAATTAATATTTTTGGGTGGGTCAGTCCAATCAAATCTGTCATTCTAGCGCAAATATCCAGTTCCAGCCGCTACTACCAGCAATTTACCTTAGATAGTCGGTCCCGTGAGCTGATGGACGTCCTCTTCTGCGTTTCTGCTTATTCCGTAAACGGATTTAAATGAAAAATCATTGTATTTCCGGAGTAATAAAACTGGAATTAATTAGCTGCGCTGGCGGGAGATGGCGTGGTGAGGTAGAATTTAATACAACTGCGAAAAAGAAATTTAGAACGGAGATAGACATTGTCATGTCGACGAAGAATGCGTACAAAGAACAAAACATCTTTATTATCACCTAGTTGCTAGCGTAACTCGAGTACGATGACAGAAAAACTATCATAAAAATCAGCTACCGCTACTAGTTGCCACAAAAGAAGAAAACACCCTCTTCCACAACTGGTTGCGAACTTAGTTGCCAAAGGGCCCAAACGGAATTCTTCGTTCACAACTAGTAAAGTCGAAACTACATATTTTTTCCGATTTTATCCTCACTTTAATACAAACTTTAATTTTAAAGCTGGCAAAACTAGGTATGTAATTTGGGAGAAGTTTAAGGAAACAAAAACATCGAAAACGGAAAATAGAATCAAATATACAGGAAGATTTTGACAATATAACGAAATGGTCACATGACAATGGAATAATATTAAATAACCAAAAGACAAAAATTTTATATATAAGCTCGAGCTATTGTAAAACCAGAGATCAGAATGTGTATGTCAAGGGTCACTCCTACGATTGTCTTCACGAGTTTGGAAATAACTGTAAATGCAATTTTTTTGACGCGGTTACTAAATTTAAATACCTGGGGCTCACTGTTGACAACAGATTCTGTTGGAAACACCATATTTTAAATATTTGTGACAAGCTTAGAATTGTATTAAGTAAATTTAAAAACCTTAGTTACTGTGTACCAAAATCAATTTTATTTATACTGTACCACAGCCTTGTGGATTCAGTCGTCTCGTATGGGCTTGAATGTTATGGTCTCACATTTAAAAGCGAAATTAAAAAAATAAAAGACTTGCAAATAAGGTTTCTAAAGATATTAGGGCCGTTTTCTCCACAGAACCAAATCTAGATTACAGCAAGCTAAATCCGGTTTTGGGCTCTAAATCGAGATTACAATCCCAAATTGGATTTCTCCGACAACGGAAACGAAAGTTTAAACTAAAGTCTCTGAACGGCCGATATTGGAGGATTAGCTTCTAAAACCAGATTAACAGTCAGTCATAAGCTGTCAAAAAGACATCAAAAGTAGGTAGGTAGAAGAAAATTACCCAACTAGTACTGGTTTTATATCGAGTATTGAGAAATAAAGGTTAATTTTCAACATGAGAAGAGCTTTGGAATTATCATTCTTTGACGATGAAGACGAATTTGTGGTTCGTCGTCCGAGGTGGGTTCGCGAGAGGGCAGAAGATTTTGACAACCTCGATGATGTCGATTTCGTAACACGGTATCGTCGTGGCGTCGGATTTTTTATTTTCCACTATATGATAGTGTTCCTCCACCAGATCTATTATTGCATGTTTTTCACTCGTTGTGAATACCTACTGGTTCTCTCTTACGTTTTAACATTATAAATTCCAGAGCCGTTCGAAAATAATCACACACAAAACACACAAGCAACAAAGTTGAAGAAAAGAAAGTCAATTTATTGAAAATTGTTCAAATTTCGCCGCCTTTACTCATCCAAGGTTCCCGCGCTTTTTTCGAAAAGAAAGTTTTCAAATTACACAGAATAACAGGAAAAAATAACCACAGAATCTCTACATTTTTGACAGCTGCGTTTCAAAATTAAAAAAAAAAATTTGTGTTACCAGCCACAAATCTAAGCGTTTTTTGTCTAATCTGTGACGTGAACTACATTTCGTGAACCCTTATGAAAAGTTACCGGAGAAATCGGATGGACAGTAATCTATTTTTTAAACTTCGTTCAAGCATGATCCAGATTATGAAATCCAGTTTTGTGCAGCTAATGGAGAAAACGGCCCTTAGTCGACAAAAATACAAAGTTAGAACTTAAAGATAATTACGAGCTACTATTTGAAAAACTTAAACTATTACCAATTAATAAGAAATGCCTTTACTTAATAACAATAGATGAATATTGGAAAGATACTTATAAAGTTAAAATAGACCATAAATACTATACACGACACAACAAAGCTGGTCTATCTGTGCTACCAGATAAAATAAACAATTTTTACGGCAAGCGTACCAAAGACTGGGTAATACCGAGAATATTCAATGCCATACCAAGCGATCTAATAAACCTACAAGGAACAAAACAAAACTTAAAACACAAGTTAAAGGAATTTTCCTAACAAGTAAACCTATTCTTTAAGTCTTTCCATAAATGTATTAACTAAACACGGCCCGCTGGCGTGACGCACATGCGCGTTCGCACGGCGGTTGCATGGGCATCCGAGCCGGAATGCCGTCGCACTGTACAACTTATTATTAGACTACCTACATATTAACATTTTTGTGAACTTAAAAAAAATAAATAATAGATTTTAGAATTGTATCTCAACATATTATTATTTACTGAGAGTTGCAATACAGTTTGGCAAAAGGGAATATATTGTATAACTTTGTCACTGTGCTTAATTAAAAAAAAAAAAAAGAAGAAAACACCCTCTTCCACAACTGGTTGCGAACTTAGTTGCCAAAGGGCCCAAACGGAATTCTTCGTTCACAACTAGTAAAGTCGAAACTACATATTTTTTCCGATTTTATCCTCACTATAATACAAACTTTAATTTTAAAGCTGGCAAAACTAGGTATGTAATTTGGGAGAAGTTTAAGGAAACAAAAATATCAAAAACATATTTTCAAAACTCGTGGACGAAAAACGTAGGCTAGAGAAACATCTTCACGAATGGCAGAGGAATCATTTAAATGTTTTTAAAAACGTAAATATGTAAATGGGAAAAATAGGAAAAAGTAAAAAAAGTCTCCCTTCTTCCATAATTATTGTTAATTAATGTACGGATGTGAATTTAAATACAAGTTTTCGCGTAAATGTTTTAATTACGAAACCGTAGCAAAGACGGACGGTTTTGTCACACTTTCAAAACATTAATTCATTTTCAATTTCGGTAATCCCTTTAAGTCAACCTGAGTTCACAATGTAGATGCTTTGCATACTCAGGGTACAAAGCAGCAAAGCTTTAGTAAATAAAAATCACATCATTCATTATGTGAGTTCCACGATCAATTGCACGCCGACGGGAATTGCAAGGCTGGGATCAGCGCGGCTAAGAGTATGCTGCAGCAGACCGTCGTCATCACCGGGCGCCTCATGCAGCGGAGGAGGGATGGCAACAGCAAAAAGTACCTTCATGACATCTTCCGATTCCATCAGGATACTGACCCGGACGACGTTCTACCGTACGTGGCGAAGGACCAAAAAAAAAAATGTTGAGAAATCTTGTTTCGAGTTGAGAAATCTTGTCTAAAAAAATGCGCGCACAATAATTAGTACCGCCTCTCCGTCTAACAGGACAATGACCCGCGGACCCACGGCACGCACGCACCGCTCTTGATGGCTACTAATGGTTCTAATAGACTCGAGTTTGTATCGAGATATCTTTGAAAACTGCGTGTTTAAAAAAACAAAGTAGCGTATTCGATAGCTATTGTCAGGCATGCTCGCGGAATATAAATACTCCTTTTACAAGGGGCACGTTCATTTTGCTGTCTTTCAAACCACCCAATAACGAACACAATAAACAATGCAGTATTTTTACTAATCAACAAAAATGTTAGAACGCGCGAGGCAGGCGGATGCCATATTTAGGATGAGTGAACAGCTGGCAGTCATGTCAGGCACGTTATAATATTGCTTCCCATATTTGAACGATCCTGGTAATCGGTCGTGGGTCTAAAATAATAATTTATATTACTGAGAGGTTCGTATGTTGATGCTAGTGTACCTCATGGAGCCCATTTAGCTAATAACTCCAATCCCAAGCAAGAAACCCGGAACTTCCATGATTACGACGCAAATTAAAAGGCCAAAAAAGAAAATGAGGCATTTTACATCCAATTTTACAAATTTGCTTATGACATTCGGCAGAAAAAATTCTCAAAAGGACCCTTGAAAATTACTCTAGGGCACAGAGGAGAATATAGATAAAAGGTTTGTTTTGTCCCAGGAACGTACTAACTCTTACATTATACGTACTCTTTCAAACTCTAAGATTATATTAGAATGTGGAAACGTCGTAGTTGTACAGGGAAAACATAGTTACAGAATTGTCACAATTTACGCGGTGTTTTAGAAATTGAAAGTGAAACTGACTTCATCGCAAAAAATATAAAATATAGTACTTGAAAAGTCAAAGACAAAATTTGGTAACAGGCCTCACGCTCAGCAGTCACAGTCATCAGGGAACATGTATCTCTGCCGACGCCGATTTATCAGCTGAGTTTAAGAAAGGCCCGTTGATCGTGATCATGAATTACTTTAATCATGCAATGCACGTAAACTTACGGGTGTATCTTGAAGGGGTAGACTGAGACCAGAGCTTGCCACTTGCCACGATTCTGACAGACCTCTTTCGCTTCATCAACATTAATTCATTAATTTCAATAAGTATTCATTGCATTGCTTTGTCTTTGCATTGCTTTTTATCTTTCCCTTTGCTAATAAATCCCCTATTTGGTCGTGGTAAGTCCGCGAACTGATGGCCGTTGGGGCGGAAAAGTTTAACTACATAAAAAATATTTATATGTGAAAGAAAGATTTCTGTATCTTTCCCTTAGATGGCCCGAAGCGCTGTGATGATTGCACGACGTTCCTTGGCTGTCTGCGGGCCATTCGCGGTTGATTATATCAAGTGTCGTTCGGGGTTCTCCAAGAGAGTGGGAATGACTGAGACCCAGTTCCGTAAGAAAGTAAAGCAGACTGTCTTGTTATCAGTGCTTTCCTAAACTCAGTATGAATCGAGGAAAAAAGAAAATACAAAATATAAAGGAGATACATAACATAAACTCACGCGTGTATCCCGGAGACAAAGGCAGAGACCAGAGTCTGCCGCTTGCCACAATTTTGCCTGACATTGCTTTTTGACCTGACCTGACTTTTGCTTTATCAATATTACTTTACTTACTTACTTTATAATTTATTGCACACATAAAAAGACAAATAAAACACAACATTTGCAGAAAAATGAAAAGTGTACATGGCGAGCTTATTTCAGCAGAAATTCAGAAATCATTGGCCGTTGCAAGCACGGACGCCGATTACGTGTATACTTTAAAAAAATAAATGAGATAAAGGACATATACGGGTTTATAACGTAGTTGGATAATAGTACTTATTTGGCCAGAGCTAATAAAACTTTTATTTTGGAATTTGGATAGTTTTTAAATTAAAGGCATTGAGTTGAGTCCGGGTTTACTAAACGCCATCGCAATTTTCATACAATAATTCACTTCACCGCCTTACCAGCAAAGTGTAGAATTCGACCTTGGTAGAATTCGGCGCTTGTATAGAATTCAACCTTGCTACGGGATTTACAGAATTCAAATTTGTAATCTCACTGCTACACGGATTTTAGTGTGAGAGATACTAACACAGCTTAGGGCGGCTTGCGCTAAGTCAATGGATAAGTAAGTAAGTAGACAAATACGTAGGTATCTAGGGATAAACGAATAAATAGCTGATTGACTGGGTTGTAAGTCATACAATTTTATCTCTGTGCAGCTCTGCAGACGTCACTATGCAAGACGTTTTTGGACTTATTCACTTGATAAAGCTTACCTATGGATAAACAGTTAGATAGCCCTGTCAGATAGTGTCGGCGCAAGTCAGTCTTAACACTGCTCATTTGTAAGGATATTGCGTTGTGGACTATTCCTGGCACTCCATCCTTACTAATATTATAAACGCGAAAGTTTGTATGTATGGATGGATGTTTGTTACTCTTCCACGCAAAAACGGCTGAACGGATCCGGATGAAATTTTGCACAGAGATAGATTATAGTCTGGATTAGCACATAGGCTATCGCGAACGAAGTCGCGGGCAACAGCTAGTAACTTAATAAGTATTGAGTTCCTCTTCTAAATGAGAAAATGCCCTGCCAATGTACTAAATTTTCTTCCGTGCCTACGCACTCAAAAAATGTGTATTTTGAGTCTCCTTGCTGATCCAATCAGTATATTACCGTGAATGCGATTTTTATATGTATTTTTTCTCATTTTTTACTTCTACCGCATTCCGTCTCGCTTGCATATTTTAGCGTTTTTAATAATTTAAAAAAAAATAAAATTTAAGTACCTATACTTTTCATAAAATGTAGTTGGAGGCTTTGCTAGATAATACAATAACAGACATTTAAGATATATATTTTTGTCCTCAGACAACATTGATCAAAGCATAATTTTTTTTTTCAATTGTTAAATATATTAAAAGCTCCAAGCTAGTAGCAGCCCTAATGTGCTGTCGACTGCAAATTAAAACAGACTAATAAACTTGCTGCGAGTTTAAAACGAACTTGAAGTTTCAACAAGAACCTGCCTGCCACTCCTGTATTCCAGGCAGGATCTGAGAACTCTTCTCTACGCTTACGTTCTTTGAAAACAAACTACAGAACATCTTACAGAGATAAGCTCGCCTTTGTACATGTTATTATTTAAATGTCTTGTGTGCAATAAAGTATAACTACTCAAAAGCATCAACTAGGTATGTATTACGACGTACCAGCTTCTTCGCCTACAGAACATTTGTTTTGGTTAGAAAGGGCAACTAAGTGCTAGGCAAACTTGGATCTGAGGAAGTAGAGGCAACTTTTATTGAATTTTCTTCTTCCCTTCTGTGTGCTTAGGACTCCATTTTACTTACCTAGACAATTATTTTTAGCAGCCCTTTCCATTTGATCGAGTGATCTGGCGGTTCCCAAAACTATTAGATATTAGCTGCTGCCCGCGACTTCGTTCGCGTGGTAATTTTGATGTGTATTTTTCCGGGATAAGAAAAGCCTATGTGCTAATCCAGACTATAATCTATCTCTGTGCAATATTTCGTCGGGATCCGTTCAGCCGTTTTTGCGTGAAAGAGTAACAAACATCCATCCATACATACAAACTTTCGCGTTTATAATATTAGTAAGGATGATTGAATAAGAAAAAATGTGGAGGTTTTTTGTTAGCTCCCTCTCCACGTAAACTTTTAATTCAAAAACTAACTAACTTTAACGATCATAAAGTAAACGTTTTGTTCTTACAATTAATAAAAATTTTCATTAAGGAAAATTCTGAAGTATGGAAAATATAAATGGTTTGTTTGGCATTTGTAATAGCTACGTAGGCATTAGGATTACCTAAATAAATGCTTTATGATTATGATTATGGTAGAGTGCACGTCAGTAAAAGTTGATGCCGACTACACCTCATCATCATCACCATCAGGAACCCGACGCCCACTGTAGGGCAGAGGCCTCCCTCATGGTTTTCACAACCATGAGGGGGTTTGCCGTAATTGCCACACTTGGCAAGCGGGTTGGCGATCGCAGTATGCGGTTGGAATCTCGGAAAGACGCTGCTGCCCGTCTCCTGGTAACCTACAACTAACTGTTAATTATAACAGTATTTATCTGTGGATCATAGGTACATTTACATTTGGTGTTCAGTCACTTTTCTGATCGCTATGTCCTTCTACAAAGGCGCACAAATATATATTTTTTGCTTTCCACTGGTAGGACAAGGGTTTTCAGAGTGTCTTCCTTGGAGCGACGATTTTAGGTGCTACACTTTAATGTGACTTCAAAAATTAATGAACATCTTAGAAAACCGCCCATAGTATCAAATCGGCTGTGTGGCGCCGGATTAAGAATAGCGTCACTCCATTTCCTCCCGTGGATGTCGTAGAAGGCGACTAAGAAAATAAATTACCAGGAGACGGGCAGCAGCGTCTTCCTGAGATTCCAACCGGATACTGCGATCGCCAACCCGCCTGCCAAGCGTGGCGATTACGGCAAAACCCTTCATGGTTATAAAAACCACGAAGGAGGCCTATGTCCTGCAGTGGGCGTCAAATGGCTGATGATGAGTATCAAATCGGCTAGGCAACTAAGTTTCTAGATTTTTATCGAGAATGGCCAAGAATTTCCTTCCAATCTCATTTCTATTCAAAAGTGTTGCCTAGCAATATTCCCTTCTAGGAAGCCAGTTGCTTTAAAATGGTAATAGTGTTCGGCCTCTCGGGAATGCCCTCGCTGGCCACGTATGATCACGGACAAAATGGACAATATTGCAAAATGCAAAAAAAAAATAGATATACATAGATAAACTTTGGCCTTTGCATCTACGTGATCAGATGATTTATACAGCGTCCGGTGGCATCATCACTCACACTAGATAGGCGAAGGCACCAGTCGGACGCTGCAGTGCTTGGATCATTCTTTTTTAGACGGAGTAGGCTTGCCCAGCACCTGTACCATCCTGACAGCTTAGTCGGCCTAGCCCACAGAAAAGACAATAGAGATAGATAGATAATACTTTATTGCAAAACCTGGAGAAAGAATTACAAATAGCTTTTTCTATCTAAGTAGGTATACAAAATTTTCCGTGTGGCGCCGGATTAAGAATAGCGTCACTCCATTTCCTCCCGTGGATGTCGTAGAAGCCGACTAAGGATATAAATTACCAGGAGACGGGCAGCAGCGTCTTCCTGAGATTCCAACCGCATACTGCGATCGCCAACCCGCCTGCCAAGCGTAGCGATTATGGCAAAACCCCTCATGGTTATGAAAACCATGAGGGAGGCTTATGCCCTGCAGTGGGCGTCAAATGGCTGATGATGATGATACAAATGGCTGACTCATTAACTAATCTCAATGGAAAGGCCATGCTAAAAGATAAAAATTTTACTTTACAAATACTTTTCATGATTTGAGAAATGAAAGCATGACCAAAAACGACTTTAAGAAAAACACGCCCTAACAAAAACACTCAAAAATAAAAAAAAGATTCTGACGTAAAGAGTTTACATTCTGTTTGTTGAATGTCAATTTACAATGCTATCCGCTGCCTTTCCGTCGAGTTTTTGCTGGAGAAAAAGACAGCGAAAATACTTCACTCTAACCATAAGAATGAATGAAATCAGACAATGTAGTAAGTAAGTTTACATGTTTGTGATGTCGTTGTTTCTGGTTCCCACGACACAGGGTATCCTAGTGTGGGGCCAGAAGCAATGTATGTGCCTGTATATCAATGTTTATGTTACGATTATCGGTAGTCATACATAAAACAAAATATACGGATGAATTGAGAACCTCCTAGTTTTGATTGAGTCGCTTAAGAAGTAATTGTACGTACAGTCATGTTCTAATATCAGTGCAATTAGCTGCCCAAAATAAGATAAAAATATTCTTCATTGTACACCGGAAAGAAAACAAAACATTTAAAGAGGTAAATAATTGCCAATAGCAATTTCTTCCAGACGTAAGAATAGAGAGTTTCCGAACGAATAAGATAAGAATGATCACGCTTTATAATTTTTCTCTTCGTGATAGAGAGCGAGCAACAATGCGGTCGACGTGGTTCCCCATTATCCCTGGATTAAGCAACGCTTCCGTGTAGGCAATTTAGTGATCTCCATACTAAATCCACCTGCAGGTGGTAGTGTTTCCATCGACACAGATAGATAAGATATACTATTCTTTCTTAGATAATACAGGCTGACTTTGAATTCGATCACCGTACCTGTTTTAAGCGGACATTCTAATATTCTACCCATGATTTGAAAAGAAATACGCGTATTTTTTTTATTTGTTACCCATGATTGCTTCACTTAAGCAAAGGCGAACAGTATCAGGACGAGAAGTAATAAAAATCAGAAAAAACTATGTTCCCAGCGTCTTATGATCGGCGCCGGCCAACTCAATTGTATTTTTATTTTTTTACGAATATTGGGCGACAGACTCTTAGGCATTTAACATAATATTAGAAAACATTTTTCAACATTACGGTACTTCCTACCGCTTCGAATTTGGATTCACAGTTTGGAGACAAAGGTCGGAAATCACTAATATTTACAATATGTTAAGGCATTACTGATAAAAGAAAAGAGAACATTCCCACCATAGACGGCGGAAAGGTTTGAAGGAAAATTTTGTTTGTGGGAAAAAGCGCAGAGCTTCATGTTGGACTAGGACTATTGACTGGGTATTATTATTAATATTATATACATTGCGTTAATAAAATAATACAAAACCTGAAAACCGTTTCTTCATTATCGATGAATTAAACCCTTTTCAGTAAGCAGAAGATCGAATTGTCAGTTTAATTTTTTTACACAAATTGACTGCGTCAGGTAACAAGAATTTCATTGAGAATTTTGAACTTTCACTAATGGAAATTGTTTAATCTTCGAGGACGTAGGACCACGGACCTAGGTCTAGATAGCATTTATGCCAAGATCCTAGGTTATTTGCTTTAGTTTTACGGACATAGTTCCTCATAATCACTATTAACATGATTGAGAGGTTGTGTGGACACTTTTCGCAAAAAATATCTGTAAAAAAAATATGTTTTTTTTTTCCTTTTAGCCCCTTAACTAGGTTAACAGATTGTTAGCGTAAGAGAAACAGGGGATAAGCCACAATGCGGTTTTATTAGTATAGATAAATAGGTTGGATAATAAGATATAACGTACCCGAAATCGGCAGCGGAAGCGGAAGTGGAGGCAGCGAAACCACCACG
Source organism: Yponomeuta cagnagella (assembly GCA_947310995.1). Classification (NCBI taxonomy): domain Eukaryota; kingdom Metazoa; phylum Arthropoda; class Insecta; order Lepidoptera; family Yponomeutidae; genus Yponomeuta; species Yponomeuta cagnagella. The sequence continues at coordinate 4,299,084 of OX371284.1, forward strand.
AAACTGTGCATAACTTTCACCCAACACAACCACTTGTCCTGGTCCCAAACTAGGATACCCTGTGATATGGCAACAAGGACATCACAACCATGGAAATACACCCAGACTGAGCTCATTTGTACAAATGTACGGCGGCCCCCAGTGGGAGTCGAAGCAACGACCTGGAACGACCTGGTAATGAGACGTGATACCGCTAGACCAACGAGGCAGTCGAAAGCAGTAAAGAATGTTGAGGAAGCGAAAGAATCGCGGCAAGACGGTTTGTCAGGATCTTAGCATGTGGCTACCATCATAGCCTTGGTCTCTGCCTACCCCTCCGGAATACAGGCGTGAGTTTATGAATGTGTGTATGTATATTAAATGGGTTAGGTTAAACTACTGAATGTTAAGGCAGCGGAAGTGATCTGTCAGGATCGTTTCAAGTGGCAGTCCCTGGTTTCTGTCTACCCCTCTGGGATACAGGCGTGAGTACTAAACCTATTTTGTTGTGTGTGATTCGTATCACGCGTGGCTTGGCTTAACTGAGCTCCCCGTTCCTTAGCTTATCATTCGTATATATGGGACTAAGCGGGGGGGTATATCACACATCCGATCTGAGCTTGGGATGGGCGCACCTTAATAACGCGCTTATTATGCGGCATGGGAAATGTAAATTTGAGGGCAAAATGGCATCAGCTCTTTGAGACTGGATGGAGAAAATTTCAGGCCCGCACGTACTTCACGTAGTGGTTGTCTGGAAGAAATTACTTTTAGTAATAAGGCCGCCAATTGTACTGTACTATATTATTGTTAAATTCTCATATGTAATTCCTGGTGTACATACAATAAAGAATATTCTATCTATCTATCTTAATATAGGCGATGCAATTTGGGTGGTTTGAAAACCATAGCAAAATGAACGTCCCTTGACAACAGCAATCGAATACACCAGTTTGTTTTTTTTTAAACTGGCCAAGTGGGTACCGGGCCACGTGCATTGTAGGGTTCCATAGAGGGGTTTTTTATCTGCTTTATAAAACTAGTAACTTCATCAAAGTACAATTTTCTATGGACTTTGTACGAAGTTTTCCTTTTATAAGTTGATCGCCTATTACTCGTAAGACCTACTTAGCCGTGATAGTTTTCCTTCTAAGTTAGTTTTTCTTCCTACACCCACCATAATTTTAAAAGACCAATCTAACGATACTTCACACCATAGTGTAGGCAAGAAAAAAAATCATCTCTAATTGAGGTGTAGGAGAGAGTTCCCTAAAAGAACTTTATTGTCGAGATTTGATTCTACCGTTTTATTGGCGTAATAAATATGCATATCTATGCCAAATTTCAGCAATTGTATTTATCGTCTCTGTGCTAAGCCGCGGACAGGCAGACGGACAGACGGACGGATGACGAAACTATAAGGGTTCCTTGGTGACTACGGAACCCTAAAAATAAAAATGCACTTTCCAAAAGTATCTCAACATCAAACTGTCTGTGGGTCATTTTTCTGATGCACGGAGAGGCTGTAGGTATTAATTGTTCGCGCATTTTTTAAACAATTTCTCAACTTGAAACAAGACTTCTCAACTCAATTTTTTCTTATTGACGTCTAAGTATCATCATCATCATCAGCCATATGGCGCCCACTGCAGGACATAGGCCTCCCTCTTGGTTTTCATAACCATGAGGGGTTTTGCCGCAATCGCCACGCTTGGCAGGCGGGTTGGCGATCGCAATATGCGGTTGGAATCTCAGGAAGACGCTGCTGCCCGTCTCCTGGTAATTGATTTCCTTAGTCGCCTTCTACGACATCCACGGAAGGAAATGGAGTGACGCTATTCTTAATCCGGCGCCACGCGGAATATCCGGCGCCACGCGGGATAAGTATGCTCACAAGTATGCTCACAAGTAATAATTTAGATAGATGCAATTTTTTATTCTAAGTACATAACCGCGACTTAACATTAGCACATTCGTGTAACCCGCTCTCAAAATTTTGTTTCCTCTACTATTACTATTAATACTCTACTATTAATACTACTATTGCTACTATAACTCCACAAATGTACCTACATAACTTAGAAAACCAAGTCATAGGTACATGCCCGCACTGGGGATCGAACCTGGGTCTCTCGCTTCCAAGTCCGATGTTCTACCCACTAGGCTACCTCAGTTCGACAAATTTTGAGACGGCGAAGGCTCAATGTTGCTGATGGCTATCTACTAATTATCCGACACAGCCACATTTTTAATTTCAATTATTTTGTGACACAACATGTAGTTGGGCTTAAAAGATTTTTACAAGTGAGAAGTTTACAATAATGTTTGCAAAATCATTATCAGCCATTTGACGCCCACTGCAGGACATAGGCCTCCTTCGTGGTTTTCATAACCATGAGGGGGTTTTGCCATAATCGCTACGCTTGGCAGGCGGGTTGGCGATCGCAGAATACGATTGGAATCTCAGGAGGACGCTGCTGTCCGTCTGCTGGTAATTGATTTCCTTAGTCGCCTCCTGCGACATCCACGGAAGGAAATGGAGTGACGCTATTCTTAATCCGGCGCCACACGGATCATGGCCCGGTAGTCTAATTCAAATAGCCTACGGAAGTTTGGTAGGTACCTATGATCAATACCTAATACGGTTCGAAGTAGGTATGAACCATGTTCGTCTTATTTACATATTGATGTGCCAGCTATTGGTCTCAGAGAGAGTATTTACATGCAAATGTAAGTTATTCCGTCACATTGAATTCCCAATACCAACTGTGAAACTAATTTTCGCTAGATACTAGGCTACACTAACTTGGCCTATAGGGTGATTTGGTCTAGACTAGACTAATACTATTTTCATATATTTATTTATTTAATGCGAAGATATGAAAGAAACATGGTATAAACAAAGCGTGTAGGTAAATCTAAGAACTAAACATGCTTTCTAAGATACATATCACTAACTACATACTTAAATTAAGTAACATAGCAATTGACTCTCTCTGAAACATGTCATTTACAAATAAAATCACGTTTGTTGTATGGGAGCCCCCTTAAATATTTATTTAATTTAATTTAATTATTTATTTTTGATGCGGATATAGAACTTAATACTCTGTGAATATTTCAAGTGTCTACCTGTGGCCGTTATTAATATCGAGCAAGAAACGGCAAAAAAATTAGGTGTGTTGTATGTGAGCCCCCCTTCAATATTCATTTTATTCTGTTTTTAGTATTTTTTGTTACAGCGGCAACAGAAATACATCAGTTGTGAAATTTTCAACTGCCTAGGCATGGTTCATGAGATACAGCCTGGTGACAGACAGACAGACGGACTGACAAACAGACAGATGGACGGTGAAGTCTTAGTAATAGGGTCCCGTTTGGCACCCTTTGAGTACGGAACACTAAAAAACTAATCATGCTTCCTACGATACGTACTTAATACATACCTACTTAAATTAATTAACGTAGAAATTAAGTTTCTCTGAAAACTTGTAATTAAAAAAAAAATTTTGACTTTAAAATGTTTTTTTGTTCGATTTAAGTTTCTTAATTTTTTTTATAATTTTTTACGTTACTTTTATTTGGGTCGCTATTTCATAGATAATGCTTAAACCACAGATATGTGTTAAATAGAATGGACGTTCTTCTATGTAGAAAAATTACTCACGATGTTGGCAGAGCGCGTGAAGCGATATTTGAGATATAAATTTCAGAAAACTCGTAAATCTAGAATAGGGGAATAGCTATTGCGCAATTTAGAAATAGAACTGTAGGAGACAGAACCAAAACAGAGATTAACGACTCCATAATGTCCAAACACTGAAGCCAAATCGGTAATCTACTCGCATTATCTTCGCACCGCGTAAACAGTATCGCTTTCTTCGTGTAGTCATCTCTTTTTCTTTTCGCAACGCGTTGCATTATTTCCCTGCGGACTGATCGTCAGCTATCCGGCGTGATTTGCTTGTAAGCAGGTTTTTTGATCGTGATAATATACTTTATTCCTTTTATTTGTGAGAGTTTTCTTTTTTAGGCATCAGCAAAAATATAGAACTCATACCTTGATATGTGTTTATTAAGCTAAGCCAACCTTACCCGCCGCCATCACCCCAGTTGTAAGACCCTAGACGTAACGTGATATTAAGCGAAGACAGTCCGCTTCATAGGGTAGGTTCATTGAAATGGAATTAGAGCAATCTCTTCCCCCTAACACTTCCAACAACGGTCTGTTTCATGGAACTACAATTCATGGTTTACTATGACAATTCGATGTACATTGCAAAGTCGATGAACCCACAGATTGACAAGTAGGAAGACTAGGCTACGCAATGTGCATCGAATTGTGATAATAGACTATGAATTTTTGTTTTATGAAACGCGGCCCTTGTCGGCACTTTAGAAAACCTTCTGCGCGCGGGTAGTACCTACAGTCGACAACATACGTGTACTGTAATCAGTTACTGTACCTAGTACCTAGTACTGTCGACTGTACCTAGGTATTTGCCTTGCCTCGGACTGCCTTTAAAATGGCGGCAACTGAAGTTAAGTAATATCCTGTTTCATCTGGAGAAATTACTGTCTCCTCCGCAATGATTTGTTCTTTTATTGCTGACTCCACTCGGGATATTGAATTTTCCGTGCGGTTCGGTAGGAAGAACTCAGATTTCCTTCATTTGATTTCCTTCCGGGAGGAAACTTGTTTTATAGGTACTTTATTCGGGTACACGGGGTGCTGCAGATTGGTCCAAATGATGTGATAAAAATAAAGATGTGAAAGGCTTTAAAGTCGTTATCCTACCTAAGTGCCTAAGTGCCCTGCCCATCTCCACTTTAGAGTGGGTAGGGCACTTAGCTTGGCGATCTATAGCCATAGGTGGACGAAGGCCATGTTAACCAGGAGAGTAGGAACGATCATTCGGCAGACCAGCCAAATGGGCCAGATGGTCCAACGAGCCTGGGTAGGCAGCCGGCCGGTTGTCTATGACACTGTTAGTTAGAAAACTGAAATAACAAAAAAAAGCCAAAAAGAATAAAAATAAAAAAAAACAATAACCCAACTGCTGAGCATTAAAAACTTGGTAGATTTTATTGCTCAACAGCAATGCTTTAGTAGCAGCTGGGATCAACCTAGGTACCTTGCAATGAGTTACATTGTTGAATTTGGGTCCGGCCTGCTTAGTGGTTAATGCTTAACAGTCGGGTTGTTCGTTTTTTTTTTATTTCTTTTTTTTTTAAATTAAGTAAGTACCTACCTACCTATATCTTTTCAGTGATTTTTTTATATATTTTTGTTGGATTTATGCTGATTTCATATAGGCTATGACACTCGCGCAAACACAAGGAATTGATTGAGATCTTATTTGTCAAAATCTGAGAGTTGTAGGAACATAGAATCGGACATACTTACTCACGTACGAGCCAAACACTCTTTTACTCTCTTTTTTGACTCCGCCGCAGTCGGATAATAATAAAATATGAATACTAATATTTTTAATACTTACACCATGGACTTACAAAATAATAATACTGAATGGAATTGCTTCAATAACCTCATTCGCTCAGAATTTGTATTATTATTTTGAATTCACTTTCAATTAAGGGTCAACATTAAAATTAAATGTCGGTACCTACGTCGTCGACAGCAACCTTTACATTTTAGCTGCAAAATCGCCCGTAACGTAACTGAGTAGAGTGCAAGTTCACAAAGGTTGATGTGCTGTCGACTGTAACCTGAGTTTCAATCACGTGCAGGTAGACATATGCACCATATCATCCCCTATATTACGAGCATCAAAATCTGAACGATTCCAATCGTCTAACCGTCAAACTCCATACTAATTGCTATCACAAACGTCAGGATCGAGACAGCACTTGGAGCGCATAATTAGGCCTCAGGTAACCATATTATCGTTATCGTCATCATCATTCAGCCACACGAAGTCCACTGCTGGACATAGGCCTCCTCCATGGATTTCCAAAAGGACCGGTTGGAAGCGACCACGTGGATGAGGTCTTCTGTCCATCTCGTGGCTGGTCGTCCTACGCTGCGCTTGCCGTTATGTGGTCTCCATTCGAGAACTTTTCGGCCCCATCGGCCATCAGTTCTGAGTGCTATGTGCCCCGCCCAATGCCACTTCAAACTTACTATGTCGATGACTTCGTGAAAGAGGTCAATCGTCGAATCCAACTCGGCTGGGCACTGGGCAGCATTCGGGAAATTTAGAAAAGTCTTTTCCTCCAATTACCTTAATCCGTCAAAAAGAAATATAATCGTTATATATATTTAATTAAGTCGTCTTCATTACCTACTGCTGGCATGATTTGTTGAGGAAGAAAGCCTTCTCGTATTCCAAGGAGGATATTGACAAGAAGGGATGGTTGTTACCCACTTATGTTTAACTATCGAAACACGTGCAGCGAGCGTCGATCGCTATCCCTAACAGACGGCTGTATTGTTCAGTGTCTACGTAGGTATTGTCTTCTCAAAGGGCCAATTAGTGTCAGTTTACCCAAAAACACGTCTTGTGGTTACACGTGTACTCTTCTCCATTGCGCAATTACACGCGACTTTCTAATGAAACTGTCGAGGTCGATCAGCCGTCTGATATTTATAGTTAATGCTAAAGTTAATAGAGGAAAACTAGAGATACAAAAAAACTGGAATAAAAAATAACCAATAAACCGACTGCTGAGCATTAACTGCTAAGCAGGCGGGACCAACTTAGATACCTAGGTAAGAGTACATTGTTGTATTTGGGTCACGCCTGCTTAGTAGTTAATGCTCAGTAGCCGGGTTGTTGGTTATTTTTTAATTCAGTTTTTTATTTTTGTCTCTTTAGAGTTTTTTTTATTTATGTTGATTTTATATAGCCTATGTATGACACTTGCGCAAACACTACGAATCGTTTGACATCTTATTCGTCAAAATCTGACTATTGGTTAAGGAGTTATGAGGGAACATAGAATCGGACATACTTACATACATACGAGCCAAACACATCACCCTCCTTTTGGGCTCCGCCGCAGTCGGTTAAATACAGTAGTTGACACAAAATTGGATGGTACCATAAAGTTCCGAAAACAGACTAGTCTTTGGAACCTTTAATAACCTTTAGTCTTTAAATGACAAAAATCTTGTTATATTTAAATTGTAAACTTTTTCTATTAAGGGCCAATTTTTCAATAGTCAGATAAAACTTAACTGGAGAATAAATTGCATGCTATCACTGTCTAAATCATACGACAAGACAGAGACAACATCAGTTTTATTCTCCAGTTAAGTTTTATCTGACTATTGAACAATCCGGTCTAAGACACATAAAACCTTTATTTTACGAGATAACTCAAATACCTAATAATAACAGTTTCATACATTATATGGCGCCATTTAGATTTCTTAGTTTTAGACGATTTATAAGGCGTTTTACTTATGTTTTGACAGGCTATTACAATAATGAGAAAAGTATTTTGAAGAGAAAAAAAAATTACAAAAATCTTAAATTGGCCTCTCGAAGTGAATAATCATCAGTCACTTCATAAAACTACAATTCATAGTTTATTATGACAGTTCGAGGTAGGTATATTGCGTAGCCAAAGCTTCCTTGTTTGGTAATGATTGATTGAGGTTTATGAATGACCATGAATTGTAGTTCTATGAAATATGCTCCTGGGGCCTGTTTGATAGAACTACAAGTCGTAGTTTAATATTACAATTCGATGGGAGAGCGGGGCTGAACGTGCCGATTTTGACAAATCCCTCGATAAATCGGGGAAGCCGAATGCTACGGTTAATAATTTAAGTCTATCTTAAGTAAAATTTAATCTAGATTTGAAACTTCTATCCAGTTTTTGTGGTTTTTGATTAGTTTTATTTAAAAAATATATTTATAAGCAGCGGTCGAACGGCACTACTGACCCCTCTCTGGGGCAAGTAGTGCCGCAGCTGAGGTCGGTTGTGCCGTTCATAATGTTTGGCCTTTTAGACGGACTAAATTGATAACACATAACATTTGATAGCTTTATAATTATTCGAAGTTAAATTTATAAAAACACAAACAAAATATAAACTTAAAAAAACGTAAAAAAAACAACAACTCGTTACACTTCTGACTATCTGATACTGAAAAGATTTTCTGCATTAACTTTTTCTACTTAATTTTAATATCAATGAGACATATTAAACAAAGTTATTAAAAACGGACCCCTTACAGACTGATACTATTTTTAATAAAATTTTCTCCCATTACCTAAGGTAAGTAACTAATAATATTTAAGTAAATCAAAATAATACTTCTCTCATTAATCAGTCTCTTAAATCAGTCTACCAATGAACTTATATTTAAATTATCTAAAAACAATAAAAAAAAAATCAAAGATATTCTTCAGATGACTGATCAAAATAGCAATTAGGACATACAAATGTTAAGCTTTCTCCATAATCCACACATTGCATATGAGCCCATTTCTTACATATGCTGCATTCGATCCATTGTTCTCCAGGCATTGAATTAGAGAAAGAGTCACAGCATAGGATGCAGAAGTATTCTGGCCTATTCTCTTCATCGGAACTGTCATCATCATTTTGAAGAACTTTCCTTTCCGAAGTAGATAGATGCGCTTCTTTGTATGTATGACGTCATTGACATCTCTTGAACCTCGTTAAAAACCAATCTTGGTTTGTATCCAATCGTAGGAGTAACACCACTCTTTATTTTCTTAACATACCGTTGTAAGGTTGTGTGACAAATTTCTAATTCACGTGCAACAGTTTTTAATTTACGCCCCTCCTTGATGACCGCATCAGCAGCCCTTTGTAGAAGATCCTGGGAAGTAGTTCCCCTTTGTGTTTTTCTCGTATATGTTCTCATCCTAGGAAACAAAACAATATAGGTTATTAAATGTTTCTTGGGGGTTGGTTGTGCCGCGGCACAATTGACCCCCATTAAAAGGCACTTTTTACCCCGTTTCCCCGACACTCACTTTTTACCATATGACATTAAAATATTCTGTAGAAAGCGTCAAAATTGAATAGAATCATATTTCTTGATAAATAACAAACACATTAGTACAACTCCCATATCCGCAACACCAAAAATGTTTACTTGATACCAAAAAGTATGAAAGAAAAAATATTTACTCACGTAATGCGGGACGGTCAGTACACACTGCCGCTCGCATCGCGTCCGTGGCGAGAATAAACTCGCCGCCGCGCATGCGCGAGATTGCACGAGCGTCGAACATAATACGAACGTATACCTATCTCCTTCTGTTTTTAAGATTTTTGCATCGGAACAACTTACCCCCGGCACTTCCAACCCCGCTCTCCCCTACATTGCAAAGTCGATTAACCCACAGATTAACAAGTAGACTACGAATCGTATCTCTTTTCTCTCTGCTGTTGTGCATTATCTGCTTATTTTGTTTCTGTGATGTATCTTGTTGGTATAATAAAAGTATTTCTTCTTCTTCTTCTTCAATTTTCGTAGCAAACAAACTATGAATTGTAGTTATATGAAACTCGGCCCTGGTGCAAGGGGTGTCATAGATTTCAGTAGATAGACAGTTCGACTCTGTTATTACAGCATGGTACCTACTCGATGGAGATTACCGGGTTTTCTGACTGCCTCGTTGATTCAGTGGTAACTCGTTTGATTACCATAACAGAGGTCGTGGGTTCTATTTCTAGTGTAGGCCGCCGTACGTTGAAGTCTATCCTAGTCTTGTTACCATAAATTATTATCACTGGGTTAATATTCTAGTTTGGGACGGACATGTGATCGTGATATCAAAAACGTATTTTGTTTTTATTAAAAAAAAATGGGTGTCTGGTACCGAGTATAAGTACAGTCGACAACACGTCAACCTTTACATTAAATTTTAGTAGCAAATATTTCCATGTTTGTGATGTCCCTGCCTGGTTGCCATAACACAGGGTAGCCTAGCCTAGCTTGGGACCAGTGATTGTCTTATGTGGAAGTTAGTTGTAGTAACGTAGCGGAGTAGAGGGCACGTCGTCTGGACATAGTAGGTACTTACTGTAATAAAAACTGAATGCGTTTCGTTTCGTTTCGTCTACCGAGACCACGGGACTTGCAAAAGTACTGGCACGTCGGAATATTGTAAAGCGAAAAAATAAACGAGTAAGTATCCGTGCAAATTTAGTTTTTATTATGTCTAGTGCTCGTGTTAACCTTAGAAAATAGTACTATACTTACTGTATCTTTGTAAATGTTTTGTTTGTTTTTTCCTTGTGTACCTACAACAAAGAATATTCTTATCTTATCTTGCAGGATATCATGAACGGACGTCACCCGTAAAGGTCTACCTACCTACATCACAACTAAGCTGAATTTTTATTCAAAGAATAACTTCTTGTTGTGCAATATTTTAGACATTATGTTTACTAATCCCTATGAAAAGCAACATGAGATATTATTTGCAGACTTGGCATTACAAAAATTAACTAGTGGTCTTCGCGCAAACATCGATCCGTTTAACTTTTGACAGATGCACACTCATGTAGTTCCTTATTTATTTGAGATAAAAGCATAGGCGAAAAATGAAACACTTCATGGACACCTTTTTTTCACAATAGTAATGCGACATGTTTTGCTACAATATTATAACGAGTAGAATGTACTGTTCTGCGTGCAAAATTTTCTCGAATGGAGACCACATATCGGCAAGTGCAGCGTAGGACGACCAGCCACAAGATGGACAGATGACCTCATCCAAGTGGCAGGAAGACGCTGGATGCAAGCCGCTTCCAACGGGTCTTTTTGGAAATCCATGCAGGAGGCCTGTGTCCAGCAGTGGACTTCTTGTGGCTGAATGATGAGAATGTACCGAAAACTATTCAAGTTGATTTTCTATAAATACCTAACATTAACCTTTTCGATATTGTTACAAAGAGAGAAGGACCTATATTAAAACAAGAGACGTTACGCAGGCGTTTCACTTGGCTATTCACAAGTTTGCTTATTTGCCGACGACTTGTACATTGCAGGTTTTAAAAAATTTGTGCTAAAGATTTGGGTAATTGTTGCCAGCTACGCAAATACGGCTTTATGATGCACAATATATTACATGAGAAGCTTATGGGACAGGAGTGGAAGCGATAAGTAAAAGGAAATGGCCTACCCGCTCCTATCGTACGAAGAGATTCAGCAGCCGTCACGCTGAGTCGAATTAGGCGACATCTCTCGAGGATTCCCAACAATTCACAGTCGAGACCCTCTACTTGAGTCTATCTATCCATAATACACATGATAATCGACAGTAGGTTCAACCGTTTATTTAATGTTTGACAGCTCGATTTAGTGACGTTCTATAAAGTTACCGATTCGATTGTAGATAATCGATTTTAATTATGTTGAAGTTTTAATCGATTGACTGCATTGATATTTTATTATTTAATTTTTATATTATTTATAGTTTGTTCGTGATAAACTGACTGAGTTTGCCTACCAAACATTTCATATTATTTCAACGCTTAAGGTTAAACTAAAAACTACCAAACATTTCATATTATTGGTATATACAAACATATATTCGTGGTAACGCTTAAGCGTGACTCAGAGTAGTGCTGAAAAAGTGATCTCGAACGGTTTTCTTTCTATCTTAAGTTGTAGCGTAGGAGGAATTAAATTAAAACAACATTACCGACATAGTGTCGCTTCCCCGAAATTGTATGTAAAATTAGGAAACAACGATATGTACAAAATTCAATTTCTTTTTATTCAAAGTAACACAGAAACTGTGACTTTACAAGTAAAATTAGGTGTCCGTTTCAAAATCTAGATCATTTGTAGAAAAAACGGACAAAAATACTCCAAACTCAGATAGATAGATAGATAGAGAACACTTTATTGCACAACCAGGTGAAAGACATACAAATAGTTTCTTATATCTAAGTAGGGTATACAATTGGCGGTCTTATCCCTTAGAGCGATCTCTTCCAGCCAACCTTTGGATGGAGTGGATTGCAGCAAGAATATAGTCTGTAGATGGATGTACAAAAAAAAAGAGAATCTCAACTATAATGCTATGTGAAGTAACAAATATGTATCTATAGCGAGAGATTACAAGAATATAAGAACTTATAATTACATGTTGTACCAGTAATATACTTACATGAATACCCAAAAAATAAAATAAAATAAAAATAAATAAACACAAACTTAGGTAGTCTTTTCAGATATGTTCCTTAATTAACAGAGTTTACTTTCTAAAACCTTGTACTGATGCATTGAACTGGCTTTAATTCCAGACATCTTCGTCGTCGTCTAAATAATCCTTAATTCTATAGTAGGTAGCCCTTTTGGCACAAACTGCGCTTTACAAATTTTTTTTAACGCGCTTCTGGCAAGCTTAGGATGTATTAACCTTTGCCAGCCTAAATCTTGGGAACGAAAGTTTATGTTTATTTTTAGTACTTACATTGTACCTGCCAACAGTTTTAAAATTACTGATATTTTTCCCGACATACATAATATTCCTTTGATAGATGACTAGCAACTGTCAGGATGTTAGTTTCTTTAAAGATATCGCTTAACGAATCCCTACTACCTAGCTTATAAATGAAATGAAAAAACTTTATTTAGAAAAAGGTTAAAAAAAGTGGTTACTGGCTCCCAAACTAGGATTCCCTGTGCTATGGGTAGCCAGGCTTCTTCCAAAATACATAATAATATGTGTTTTACAATAGTTACTAATAGCATCTAATATCTACACGTTCTTATACCGTAGCGTAAGTAACGACTACAAGAAACAACACAAATAGCAATACCAGCTTACAAACCATGAAACACGAGTCCCACTAATTTTTAATATGAAAGTTCGTGTTTTTTGAATCTGATCGCTCTCTTCTGTAAGACGAAGATGGTCTCGATGTCTGCTGCCCGACTCAACAGTAGTATTCCGTAGGACATAATACTATAGAAGTAACTAAAATTAACATGCCCAGCAGTTGCGACGTCAGTTAGTTCCAGGATTCTTTTGACGAAGGGCAAGGCAAAGGGTAAATACTAGTTTTGCTAAGTACATAATCTACAACCTAGCTTTACCCTGTATAGGTCTAGGGTAAAGATAGGTCGCGCTGACAAGTGAAATTGATATGTCTATTAGATCGACCGTTTTGGAGTTACGCCCACGCCTACGAGTGGTTAGGGATCCAAATTCCAGCTTAATGGACCATCCGAAGATATTTAATGACTCAAATGGGGTGTGAAAACGACGGAACCTAATGGACTGTATGAATGATCGATAGTAAAATGTAGAAATCTCCGTAATATGATTTTAATTAACTAAAAACATGGGCCGCAAGCCAAAACCAAAACTTGACAGTTCAATCTTTCTTTTTTTAAAAAAAAACTAGGAAACCGCAAGGAGATCGCGACAGGGTGGTCGCTTCTGATGCTATCGTATCGTACCACTTTTGTAACAAAAGTAACACTAATGTTTTGGTATTTAAAGTTATTGATGGCAATCATGAAATCTGATGTATTAGGGTACTACCCGTCATTTAGCTTCTCATTTTTTTTTCCGTCAATGGTTGTCTCCAGACACTTTACTTTTAGGTGCTTTTAGTAATAAGGCCGCCAATTGTACTGTACTATATTATTGTTAAATTCTCATATGTAATTCTTGGTGTACCTACATACATTAAAGAATATTCTATCTATCTATCTATCTAGGTACATTTAAGATGATTTGAGAAATGACGGTCAGTTTTTTTTTGCTGCACTTTTTCTGCTACAGATCGACCCGAAGGCAGCAGCTAACACTGTCCATTCAACCAACAGAATGTAAATGCTTTACGTTGAAATAATATTTACATGTCTGATTTCAAGGGACTACGATGTTTTGAAGATCATCACCAGAAAGGCGGAATTATCATATTTATTTCAGCATATTTTCGTATGGAATCAGGCGTTACTTTCCGGAAATCCATAATAGCATTAAAATGTGAAAATTAATTTTATTTTATTAATTAATTTAACTTTCGCATTTTAATGTCAGCATGTTTTGCCATAACAGGCGTACAAATTTTGATCATTGGTATAGTTCCGTGTGGAACCGGATTTTGCCGCTTTTAGTTGACTACAGTCAACTATTGTATAAAAGACAAAAAGCGGACTGTGGAAACTCCGTGAAAACTGTTTACAAGGTAAAAATAAGAAATACGAAAAAGTGCCCAATATGGGGTAGACGGGGAGAAATAATCTCTAATTTAGAAGGACGTGGTACCCTAAATTAATGTTTTTTTTTCATTTCATATTAATTAAAATTAATATGAAATGTTAGCTCTCAGTAGTACCTAGATAGGTACCTTATTTACGGCGAATTGTATCGATTACATTGTGGCGTCTAGCTAAATGGGGGACGCGACACAAATACTTCACTCTGTTCAACCCTATAAACAAATCCTAAATCTTTAGGTAGTAAATTACCATCACCTATAATAGATATTATATTTAATACTACATAGATGACCAGGCAAACGTTGTTTTGCCTACGACCTATTCTCAGACCTACCAAATATACAAAAAAAATCATAAAAATCAGTAAAGCCGTTTCGGAGGAGTTCGATAACAAACACTGACACGAGATTTTTATATAAGTATTAGGGGTTAAAGTATGAAATTGCCGTTTTATTGCAATAGGTTCTTTGAATTGACATAGAATCTTCATGGTTTGAGGTTTTCGAATGAAACTTTTTTCAAATGGTTTCTATGATGTTCTTTTTTTTAAAAAATGTGAAACATTTGAATATCGACTTTCAATTGTTTTAGTTATTCAATTTAGACAAGAAAGATGGATACTGCGAAAATTCGAGTGATTATGAGGCACCCATTTTTCGTATTTTTTCGGGCGACTTTAACCACATGCGGCGAAGTCTCGGGCATTAGCTAGTATTAGTACAAAATGGAGTTCAATCTACTATACAAAAATCTCGTGTCACAGTGTTTGTTATCGATCTCCTCCGAAATGGCTTCACCGATTTTATGATTTCTTTTTTGTATAAATTAGGTTTCAGAATTAGGTCTCAGGCTAATTAATATGGCAAAACAATGTTTGCCGGGTCAGCTAGTAGTATTATAATATGAAACAGAAGGATATGAGAATGAATTCCAATTCTGGCATTGCAAAATAAATTGGAAATATTTTAATTCAATAACACATAATATTACAAGATAAAAGAAGCAATACAAAATGCCAAAATATTGCATGCGATTATATAAATTAAGTTCACTTAAGGATCTCAATCGCCTAAAACAGCCATGGCCATTTCTTTGGATATGCTATCAGACATACTATTCCTTCTCTCTACTTCCTTTTCATCACCGGACCACCAGCTTTCATCTTCATCGTGGATAAAACATAAGAATAAATCATCTTCATACGTTGGGAAGAAATACTCCGGTTGATCCCACCGTTCCTTACTTAAAACCAAATGTTTAGAATCTCGCATGTGCTTTTCTAAGTTCTTGCAGTCATCAAATTTGGTATCACAACTTAGACATTGCTTTAGGTGTATCTGACGTCTAATAAAGTTAACAATCTTGATCTTGTGATAGAAATCAATGTTCGATGTCATTTTACTGAATGAGAATTCATGAATTTTCTCCATGTGGTCTAGAATTATTTCATACTCAGATTCGGAGTGATCACAGAGTAAGCAAGTTATTAATGGACCGTTATCCTCTGTCCAGTCGGACCAATCTGGGTCACTGTCCACATTTGAGTCTTGATCCCTTTCTGATTTTCTACTAATGCTCTCCTGTGTAACTTTAGGCTTATTATACTTGGGTTTCTGATTGTTCTTAGACTTGAACTCTTGTTTTGTGTCACCATTGTAATTGATCACAAAGAACTTGTCGTATTCTTTGTTATCAGGGTTGATTCGCTTGTGCCCTTTCTTTCTCATGTGTTCTTTCAGGATTGTCCGATCTTTGAAGTACTTTTCACAGTAAATACACTGTAATTTATCCAGTTTGGATGCAACAGTGTTTACCAATTCATCTATAAAGATGAGATTCTCTGGTTTCGCGATATGAAAGTTATGTTTCTCAAATAAGTGGTTTAAATAATTAGCTCTAGTGTCTGTAGATGTGAAGCGGCAAAAGAGACATTCTTTTTCATAATTTTTATCTTCTCTTTCAAACTGGTGCCTCAACATAAGCTTCTCTAACCTTGATTGTTGTAAATTAGATCTTAATTCCTTGTCTTCAGGTAGGACGTCACTTAGCAGGAAGTATTCTTCGTCCTTTGACTTTGTTCCATCTGGTTTGTCGTCGAGTAGCATTGTAGTGCAGAAAAATGGGAGATTTTGATCTGTTGGAAGAAATATTATCACTTAACAACACTACTTTACAGAGTCACAAAATAATACTATTTTGTGTAATATAAGCAAATGGGTCTCAATGAAATAGGGTGAAAGGTACCCCTAACTAATTAAATCACCCATGATCTAGGTACAAATTCAGAATTTGATCTAAATTCTAATAGGTATTAATTTTATTACTCTCCAATTTTGATTTGATCATTTTACTAATTAATATTACTAATATTTATATAGCTAAAATTTAAGTATGAAACTACCAGTTTTAGAATTTGACTAAGTCTTATCTGTCTGTCTCATTCTTTTTCGAGCAATCTGAAGAGACAGAATACTTATTTTTAAGTAGGTACCAAGTAGGTACTATGCACTCAATCAATTTCTCAATTTAGAAACCTCTCTTCTTCTCTTCCATAAGCAGAGGCGGCTCGTGACTTTATTTTATGGGTGTTCACAAAAAGATTGAAAAGTCTTGCTAGTTGGGCAACTTGTTCAGGTTTAAACACATGCGTAAAAGTTTTAGTTTTTGAAGCACATTTTTGTGTCAGGGCGAGTTCAGGCCGTGGTGGCCCCTTTGATTTTGGGTCAAGACTCTTTTCTATAGTCTTTTTACAGTTTTTAATATAACATACATTGTATTGTTCCATTTTCAGCACAAATAACGCACAGAAACTAATTTAAATAGCGGAACAACACAAAACTGTCGTAGATATTCGCGCGAAGAGTGATCGACTGACTTGATGTGATTACTTGATTAGATTGGTGGGACGCTTTTGTTTGTTTACTAAGATCGGCAACAGCTCAAAATTAGCTGCACTGTGCGTGCACCGCATTGTCACCTCGCCCTATATCCGCAACTAATAAAGTCCCCAAGATACAGGCCTAGCCTAGTTTCGGGACTGCCAGTAAATGCAAATATATTTTATGTAATACCCTTCAATGACTATATTTATAAGCGACCTTAATTTGTATATCTTTTTGGAAATAAATATTTTACTTTACTTACTTACTTACTTACATTTTTAGGTAACCTCGATTGTGTCCCACTGCTGGGCAAAGGCCTCCCCTTTAGCTCTTCACTCCTCCCTATTCATATAACCTCCTGCCAACCCGGTAAAAAAATAAGACTGCTCATTTTATTAGTAAAGTTATGCCGGAGCGTTTTATTGATCGGTGGAATGGAGAACGGCATATCTCAGAACTAACCTCCAAATCTTACTCTCCAATACTTCAAGTATCCTTTCAAATCGGCTATCAAGTGGACATCAGCTATGACCAGACGATGTTCCATAAACAGATGCGTTAGTAGCTTCTTTTCTTCCTCGGGAAATGTGAATTTCAAGTCGCACAACACACAGGGACATTCTTCTGGGTCACTGCACTTGAAAAACGGCGACGTTTCACTCTTTTGCTGTAGAGTAAGCGGGCCAAAGTACTTTTCTTCACTCATTTTAATGTTTTCGAAAGTAATTTCTTGATTTTCACATAGATTTTAGTGAGAAATTGAAGTAAGACTCGTTCGATAACGCTTGCTTGTTTGCGAAGTAGGTAGGTACCAACCAAAGTACTCTGTGCTTGTTTGACAATCAAAATGTCAATAATTCGAGGTTGGAAGAAGGTACCCGTTCCGATACACGAAATTTTATACATAAAACCTGACAATTATAATATTATCAGATTGATCACGGAGGTGTTTAATATCTTATATTATTATTATGGGAGAAGTGGTGGCGGCACACATGGAATGTAATAATCAAACTATTAAACTATAATAAGACATGGAACAGATTCCTTAATGGCCTAAATACTTGCGCCTGGCCACAACATTTAACTATGTTCAAGAAGTAACATTCTTGCTAAAGCTTTTATTCCAGGCGTTCACTAATAAAATCTCGTTGCCATGAGCGAATCTAGAAATAGCCCTAGATCTAGACGGGCCCCGCCCTGAGAAGCGATTGCCTACCATAAAGAATGTCAATTTATGTATGCGGTAACCCAACATCCCGGACCGAGTATCATAAAACTACAATCATAGTTTATTATGACAAAGTACATTGAAATATCGCAAAAACCATGAGTTTTTGTTCTATGAAACAGGCCTCTGGGGTGGGCCTAGACCAGTATGGGTCGGACTCAGCCCACCCGGTTCCCCCACAAGCTATGCTATGTTCGCAGCAATTAAAACTAAAATTCATTACTTACAAAAGCTTTTATTTTTACTTAGCAAAACTAGGTAGGTACCACTTAGCATAGCTAATTATTATAATACAAATAACATAATTTGATCAACATCACCGATATCTAGATAGGTACCTAGATACAATAAACAGAGCATCGACATTTACAATTTCAATATGAGTAGGTGTCTATTATGAATTTGACCATAACAATGATCATACATAACGCTTCGATTGTGGCGCACCAGTAGAACGTTTCTCTCACATCCAAGACGTACTGCGATCGTTTTATGCATGTACTTACGTACCAATGACATTGTATTCTTCAGGTTTTCATTATTTTGTGATTTTCTCGTATCAATACCACATCGCTTATTCTGAAGAGGAATTTGGCAGTTAGAGGATTGGAATCGCTCAGGATTTGGTGCGCCGTGGGCACGCGTGGTGATTTTGCCCACACTCTTTCTCCCACTCTCTCTCCGAGAGAAGGCTTGTGACCTGCAGTGGGATGGATATAGACAGCTTATTGGATTTTGTAGTATTTTTAAATGACTCGCAATGCTCATACATAGCCTTATCATATACGTTAAACGGGTCTAATCGCGATTATTTATTAAGTAAAATGTAATTACCTTAATTCCATAATCGTGACTAGAACCGTTTAATGTATAACTAAGTATATGGTATTTTGTATTATGTGTGAACAAAATGAAAAGTTCATCAGCTGTTAACATATTATTATTTACTGTAAAACAACGTCTGCTATCCATAACAGAAAAGCTTATTCATTTAAAGTAGATTTGCTTTGTTATAAATTCCTAACTAGGTCCCTAAATACGTACCTGTAAATACCACCCTATAAATTGGTACTTACAAGTATTTATATCACTACACTATAAAAATAAATGCTCGTTTCATACAAATAGGTACCTTAATTCACTTGTCCATATTTTTATTTACCTAGGTACTAAACAATGTAACGTAAACTAGATATAAATGGTTAAGCTAACAACGTAACATAACTTATTTGTCCCTACTTAATTTAAATTACACTTACGCCTCATCCATTAGTAAAATAAATAAGTACTTACTTATCTTTAGAGATCAAATAAGATTAAGGATATGAAACTTACAGCTGTAAAAAGCCTCTATGTACAGTGAAAATACGAATTATCTTAAATACAACTAAGCATATCCGTTAGGTCACGTCGACAGTACATCAATATTTACACCGTCAATCTAAAATCAAAAGGGTAAAGGGTGGTTGTTTTGCTCACATGCAAAATTTCTAAAATATGTCGGTAGAGTTTGATAATTTTGCAACAACTTTCGTTCTACGAGTTTTGAAAATTTCTTGTTTAATTTTCCATTTTACAAAAAATATATAGGATTTGTTGGTGAAGCGAAAGAGGTAGGTACTTATGTCAAGATCGCGACAAGTGGCAAACCCAGGTATCTGCCTAGCCCTCCGGGATACAGGCGTAAGTTTGTGTAATGTAATGTACCTATATAGGATTTTATACAAGTTTTCTGCTATAGAGTGGCGCTGCTTGATATATAAATAATGCTTAGAACTATAATTATGTTTATGTAAAATTAAAAATTTTCTAAAATGATTTGCTGAAGACTGACCCTGAAGGAAGACATTTAGAGAATTTAATAAAATTACTTACTTAGCCCCTGATGATTCGCAAATAAAACACAAAAAAAAATTCACAGAACAAAAGCTGTTGCCAAACCCCAACTTGATAGTTGCTTGTTAAGTTACTTCTAAGCTCGCGGCCTCATAGTTCGGGGGCCCGCCTCAGGTCGGGACCAGTGGCATTTTGCCAGCCCTGCCACCCTATAGTTGCGCCACTGGGTCCTAGATTGTAGAAGTCTAGAAAATAGAGGTTGATCAGCTATCAACTGTAAAGTCCACAGCAAGTCATCCTTTACACAAGTGCACTCTACTTGGTTACGTTACATCGTCATTATCATCATCATCATCCTCAGGCCATCGATATCCACTGCTGGACAAGGACCTCCTCATGCAAGCGCCAGTCACTTCTGCTTTGCGCTGTTCTTCTTCAGGTCTTCCCTACTGCCTTGTTGGTTAAGTTACGGGCAGTGATAATTAAAAACATGGATGAAAACAACGACCCCACGTTCGATTGTGGGATGGCAGGCGGGGCTTGTCAATTGTGTTACAAATCGGAGCGAGTTTATCTATGCACCTACCTCCGTCAGACCGCCATCTTGCGAGGTATATATCTAGATATTTCGATGGGTTATACATCAATGAAGTCATTGTTTCGGCGTTTTTGTATAAAACCAACCATCAGTTTCAGCGTAATTGTTACGCGACAGCGTAAAAGTAACTGACAACTTAGTATCGCCCAATTAACGTTCACGTCACGCATGGCGCACAGAATAAACCAATCACAGAGCGATTTACTCTACAGCACATCTTGCGCTCATTGGTGAAGCATAATCGAGGGGCCGTTTTTGAGTTTGAAATTTGTAGGGAGAAAAACATCAATGGTTTTTTAATCGCAGGTTACAGGCGGCATTGCAATAAAAATATAAAGGTACAGCTGCTGTTGACTGTATACCTACTTCACATTATTCAATAAGAAAGAAAATACAAAAATAAAAACAGAGATCTTTTCGTGCAGCATCGAAGCTCATTACGACCACAACACAATGCCTAGGAACTAGCTCCTATAATATCTTAGACATTCTTATTCAACCAAATGACATTAAGGCCGAAATACAACACTTTTTAGGGTTCTGTAGTCGACAAGAAACCCTTATAGTTTCGCCGTGTCCTTCCGTGTGTCTGTCCGTCTGTCCGTCAGTATGTCCGCGGCCTAGCTCAGAGACGATTAGTACCAGAAACCTATAATTTGGCATAGACATACAAACTAATCACATTGACAAAACGGTAGAATAAAATCTTTAAAAAAATTTTTTTTCAAGGTGCCCTACACCTCTATTAGGGGTGCAATTTTTTTCTCGACTACACCATGGTGTGGGGTATCGTTGAATTGGTCGCTTAAAAATTTTGTGGGTGTAGTAAGATAATTTTTTTGATTTGTCCGAGTAGAGCGCCTCCCCTCCCTCTCTTGGCTGAACTGTTGATTGTAGAAACGTGAAAAAAATCAAGATAGTAGCACATATACTGAACTTGAAAGGAAAACTATCACGGCTAAGTAGGCCTTACAACTTGACGAGTACTAGGCGACCAACTTATAAAATGAATACTTCGTACAAA
Source organism: Yponomeuta cagnagella (assembly GCA_947310995.1). Lineage (NCBI taxonomy): Eukaryota > Metazoa > Arthropoda > Insecta > Lepidoptera > Yponomeutidae > Yponomeuta > Yponomeuta cagnagella. Next base: position 4,320,835 of record OX371284.1, read on the forward strand.
ATGCATTGAAATTTACGTTGATGCAGTTTTAGTTCTGTAAAGCAGATAAAATCCCCTCTTTCTACGGAACCCTGTACTGCGCGTGGCCCGATACGCACTTGGCTGGATTTTTAAATGTGGGATGCATTTAAATAAAATTATTCATACCTACAAAAACCATCTCGGCATCACTAATCACTCACATATTCTACAGGGTTTGATGATTGTAAAAGAATAAGTATACTTTTGACAAATCAAGCAAATAAAATTACGATCATTAAGCACATGTTTATTTATGAAAACACGATTGCTTAAATCACTCCTCGAATGCAGTTTAAGTAGTCTGTGGTAAAGGGAAACACTTTACAACAGACTATTTCATCTGTGTTTAAAGAGTGTTTTAGAGTAATCGTATTTTTATAAATAACACCGTTTTTTTATTGAGAAAAACGATTTTTAAAAGTTCTGAACTTCGTAAACCATTTTTTATAATTATCAATGTATATGAAAATTAAAATAGGCACGTCTAAAATGTCCGTGATGTAATTTCAAAGATCCTGGCAAATACCTGGCAAATAACCAGCAACTACCTGGCAAATAACCAGCAACTATCCTTGGAGACTCTAGCTAGCTCTGGATCTGGAAATATTTATGGGTTAATTATTGCCGGCACTTGACAACAATTTTATGTTATCTACAATGACGAGAGTCCCATGTACGTATACAATGTTAACCTTAGATTTCAATAAGATTCTTTTTATGACTCTAAAGAGTCAAGGATGGTCCCGACATCAGACTGTATTGTGCCCAAATTCTCGTCGCCCCTACACGATCCGTTCGTGTCTGCGTACAGCATTCTGTAGGGGACGGCGATGCTGCTTCCGGATGCAGCTGTCACTTGGATCGCGTACTTCCGCCCGGGTTTCAGGCCGTTGAGTTTTTGGATGATCACCTTAGCCCTAAAAAACACACTTTTAGTAGAAAAATATACCCTATTTTTTTTTTCGTTTAGTAAACCATCTTCTGTCTTGTGCCACCTCAGACCATTCCGGTTGTTGGGGTTGGGGGAGGCCTTTGCCCAGCAGTGGGACACAAACGAGGCTACGTAAAAAAAAAAGTAAACCATCAAACAGCTAACTGCCAATGTTGGTAGCTTAATATTTAACTCGAATAACGTAAGGATTCTAGCCACACCACACACTAACTTCTTAATCGGTTCAAGCTTCCAAAAGTTATGATGGAATAAAGAAACCGGCAAACATACATATGAATCGTGTGATTTTAAAACAACACAAGTCACATGTGTTTTTAAAATAACACTTGCCCATTTTTTTTTTATTAAATTATTTACACCTACCTATTGATTTACATTAGAAAAAAAAAGTAGTTTATTCATACAAAAATCAATATAATATGCTAAAATATTGCTGTTGTAGATATTAGTATTTGAATAAAACAGTTTTTTCTATTTCCTGCAAAGTTGTAATGAAAAGACATGTGTCGTTTTAAAATCACACGATTCATATATGGTAGGATCTTTTGATAATGCGGATGTCAGCTAGTATCCTAGGACATTAGAGGAAAAAAACATGAAAACTCAAAACCATGACATGAAACCATCAAAAACCTAGTACTTTAGCAGCTTTAGCTTTAGATGGAAAAATTAAATGTTCCATAGAATTAAAAAAAAAAACACTTAATAAAACGCCTGCCATAACGGGCGAACGACAGTGCCAACTGCAGCCGACGACGGCGCGCGTCGACGGCAGCCGTGCATTAGCGCCCGTGTATAAGCGCCCTTATGGAGCAGGCCAACGCTGAGAGTTCCTCGTGCCGCCTATAGATCTTAGGGTGGCGATGAAGAAACAAAATTATACACAACTTACTGTGCACTCTGTGAATGGTTCACGCAGACTGACCTAGCCGAGTTTTTAGAAAACTGACAGGACAGGCCCCCTCCATGCGTCATTTCGCGGGCTGTGACGCAGTATCTGAAAAGAAGTCATTGTCAGTGAGCTTATAATTGTACAGCCCCTACCGATGGTATTCCTTATTAATCCATCCAAAGGATGCCTAGAAGAGTTCTTTGTTAAAGACCATAAAGATTATAGGCTCGTAGTCCTTTTTTCCGTAGTCCGTGTGGCACCCGATTAAGAATAGCGTCACTCCATTTCATTCCGTGGATGTCGTAGAAGGCGACTAAGGAAATAAATTACCAGGAGACGGGCAGCAGCGTCTTCCTGAGATTCCAACCGCATACTGCGATCGCCAACCCGCCTGCCAAGCGTGGCGATCATGGCAAAACCCTTTTTGGTTAGGAAAAACCACGAGAAAGGCCTGTGTCCTGCAGTGGGCGTAAAAATGGCTGATGATGATGATGAGTCCTTTTTTAGGGTTCCGTAGTCAACAGGGAACCCTTATAGTTTTGCCATGTCCGTCCGTCCGTCTGTCTGTCCGCGGCTTAGCAGAGAGACGATAAGTACTAGATAGCTGAAATTTGGCATAGATATACATATTTATTACGTGCCGACAAAACAATAGAATAAAATAAAAATAAAAATTTGTGTACCTCCCTGTACCTCCCCTACACCTAAATTAAGGATGCAATATTTTTTTCTCATCTACACCTTAGTGTGAGATATCGTTTGATTGGTCGTTAAAAATATTGCAGTTGAAGGAAGACCAATTTATGATTTACGGTTCCGTTAATATAAGCTTTAAAGCGCAATTTTTTGTCAGAGTAGGGCGACCCATTCCCCCACTCTCCTGGCTAAACGGTTGATTGTAGAAACGTGAAAAATTTCAGGACACTAGCAAATATAATGAACTTAAAAGGAAAACTATCACGACTAAGTAGGCTTTACAAGTTAACAAGTAATAGGGGACCAACTTATAAAAAGAAATATGCGCAGGAAGTCCATTGAAAATTATTTGATGAAGTTACTCGTATTAGTTGATAAAAACCCCTTTTTCTACGGAACTCTACATTGCGCGTAGCCCAACATGCAGTTGGCCAGTTTTACATTTAACTTAGATGGCAACACAAATAAACGGTAGGATTTCTGGGGGCGAAGCTCGCAACGTTTCGTCGGGTGCTCTTGCCTGTTAATGTCATTAGCGCGATAGGGATGCCGGGGGCGAAGCTTGCACTATGGCCCTGTTATCGGGTGTACTTACTTTTTTTTGACTTTGACTTTGACTTAACGTCATCAGCGCGATGGGAAGCTGGTAGGAGCAGCAGCACCGAGGGCAAGGCACCGGATCATGGAGTTGCTGACATCGAGGAACGTCAGCAGTAACGAGGGCAAAGTTCCCAGACCGTCGTCTCGACTCGGCACCTAAGCCTTTACCTGATGACGTCGTTAGCGCGATGGGAGGCCGGCAGGAAGGCGATTTCGACGGAGCGGCAGGAGCGCCTAGGGCGAAGCTCCCGGACCGTCGCCCCGTCGTCGGGTGCCAGCTCCGGTATACTGACACCCTGGCGGGAGGTTGAGGCTGTCATCTAGAAACAAAGTGAATAGAAAGACTTGATATCTGCAGTTCGGTGTGAGTAACTACGGTTTCTTTTGGACTAAATGAGGGTAGTGTATGTACGACAAAAGTCGTAAATCCTAAAGTTCAATCGTACGACGGGATCATCATCATCAACCAATTATGTCCCCACCGAGGGGCACGGGTCTCTTCCCTGAGGAAGGTATAGGCCATACTCCACCACGGGGGCCAAGTCCGGATTGGTGGAGGCTTGTAGACTAGTGGCTCGTCTACTGTCAGAAGTTGTCAAGCCGCCCTAAGGCCTCTGACTTGGCTTAACGACTGCCATCTATCGACGGCAGCCGGCACCAACAGCTTAACGTGCCTTGCGAAGCACGGAACCGCTCGGAAAAATGCCACTAGCGTTAGGCATAGACGGCGACCCATCCATGCACTGAACGCGCCCAGTGTTGCTTAACCCTCGTGATCGTTTAAGATCACTCAGGCAGCCGGGGCTACGAGCGATTCGACGGGATACGAAATGTTAATAAAAAAATCATATGCATACATACAACAAGGATTAGACTACTCTAATCTAGTTAGTCCAACACAAATTCTACTATGCTGTGTAGATTTTAAATAAAAGTTAAAGTAAGAGTGCACGATTCGTAGTGACTGTCGGAAAGTTTTTTCCAAAGTGATTAAAGTTTTTTTTATTTTGGAAGGTAATTGCTAGAGAATGCTCTCTAAGTTGGGGTCATAAGGTTACGAACGCGAGAGGATACTACGGAGTGTCAATCAATTCCGAGAACTCACACTGACCAACGAAAAGAAGAAGATAAGTCATTTGGGACATGTGCTTCGAAGCGAACGATACAGACTTCTTCAGGTTATCATGATAGGCGAAATTGAATGGAAAAGGCGCGCTGGTACAAAAAGAAAATCATAGCTCCAAAATAATAGACTGGAGTTAACTGCGTCGAAAATCGACTTCGCTTGTCAAAGAGAAAAAAGGAATATGCAGAGCTGACGGCCAACCTCTAGTAGTGGAGAGGCACTGAAAGAAGAGGAAGAATTGCTCTATGGGTCTGGCTTGCCCTGCTAACCAAATGTTATTAGCACTCTCACAGCCCATTGAATGGTCACTCACTGTGTAGGTAGACGATAAAGTATTGTTTTGTGTAATTCATATTTTTAATTACTACTTAGTTTAAATCTTTCATACGTGTAACGCCATCTGTTGGCCAATTGTTTAAGCTTAATAAAGCCTGACCTCACGCACGTCGGTGCAGCAGGACCTTTGCACATGCGTATTATCAATTATATAAAAAAGTGAAGTGAAATCTGCGACTCTCTCCGCGGCCATATTTTTTTCAGTTTTGTAATTAATTTTATATTTTTTATTGTGCAAAATCCATCGCCGCACCGTCGTCTGCCTGTCACATGAAAACCTCGTCTGATGCTTTTATTGCTGAAAGGCAGTCCATCCGTTACACACTGTGTTGGTTGAATTTTATTAAAAGAAGCTTCGCACTCAACTTGGTGAGTAAACGCGAAGAATGACGCGGATTTTTTTTTAAACTTCTATGAAAAAAATAAAACACTTAGTACGGGAGTTTGAACAAAAACGATTGCAAACTCTGTAGTGGAAAAATATGTGCTGCCATACAATGCAACTGTATACATAAGTTTTTTTAATTTTTTGTGACATAACTACGAATTAATAATTTTTCGACTTTCAATTGTTCTGCTAGACGTTGCTTCTTGCCAATTTTCATGATTTTAGGCCAACAAGAAGAGAAGTGCCCTATAGGTTTAGATGGTGAGTTTGCTAATATAAAAAATATCACATAACGGTCGCGAATGATGTCACAATATTATGATTGCGTTAAGAGATCTTAAGAGATCCGTAGTAATTGACACGTCCATTTTCAGTATTTGATATTAATTTCAACTTGATCACTCTATTTGTTCCTGAGTAAAATGTCGTTAATAGGACGGACGGCTAGACGGACGGATAGACGGATGGATAGACGGACGGTCTGACAGACATATGGACGGACGGATGTATGCCAACAAAGTAAAGGTTCCGTTTTACTTGAGGTATAGAGATACTTTAGAGGTAACTGGTAGGTATGTTTTGTAAGATGTTAAAATAATAAACGTACCTCCAAACTAATAACACTGTTCCTCTCTCTCCGGCTAGGCGTAACTTTTATGACGTATCGTATCCTTGCCTCCTCGGAGCTGCTGGAGTCAAACTGGATGGAGCCTTCATCACTGCTGGTCTCCTGAACAGACGCCGTCAGTGCTGGCGCGGCCACGAAGAAGTTTTGATGAGGATCTGGTGAAGAAAAAAGAAATAAGCTATTTGACAATGGTACTTCATTTAACGATGACTTTTGTCGAAGGCCTGCCTGGTATTAAAATGTAGTCTTAATATTTTTTATTTTTTATTAGTAAATGGATCTTGAATTAGTAAGTAAAATAATGCTTTTCACTTCTACTTCACTTCTTTTGTAAAAAAATTATGAATTTGATGAGAATCTAAAGATTACCATTCTCTTACTCACCGATATTCTTTGCAAAATGGTAACGTTTTCCTCTGACTAAAACTTCAACGTCGACAGGACCACCGCACGTGGAGACCGCGAGCCATAATCCGTCGCCTAACGAAACAGTTGCCTGTGAAAAAATTGGGTAATCTGCAGATTGAACCATTTAAATGTAAAAGTGTTTAGGTGTTTGGATTAATGTTCGGATTTTGTTGAAATTTGGGACACAGATAAGAATATACTACTTTTATCATGTATAGTGTGCAATAAGGAGTATCTGAATAAGGGTATCTATCAGGAATCTAATCTAAATTACCACTAAACAATGCTATAGGTAGAGAAAGCCAGTAGACAAAACTTTCAAATAGTTTCGAATGGAATTTAGGATGTTTGAGAAGACTGCATAAGTATACAGAATAAAAATTGAACTGGCCAAGTCCGAGTCGGTCTTGCGCACGAAGGGTTCCGTACCGTTATCTATACAACATTAAACACAAGGATCGAGGAAAAACGGCAAAAAGTCTCGTTTGTTGTATGGAAGCCCCCCTTAAATATTTATTTTATTTTTATTTAATTATTTAGTTTTGAAGCGAATATAGAAATAAATATTCTGTGAATATTTCAAGCGTCTACCTGTTGCCGTTATTAATATCAAGCAAAAAAACTTGTTGTATGGGAGCCCCCCTTAAATATTATTTTATTCTGTTTTTAGTATTTTTTATCATAGCAGCAACAGAAATACATCATTTGTAAAAATTTCAACTTCCTGGCTATCACAGTTCATGAGATAAAGTCTGGTGACAGACAGACAGACAGACAGACGGACAATGAGGTCTTAGTAATAGGGTACTGTTTGGCACCCTTCGGGCATGGAACCCTAAGAATCACAGATTTCGTGCGTCACACGACTATCGAGTACATTGCAAATTAATTGAGTCATAAAAATGTCGTTCTGACTTTTTGACTTTTTTCAAAATGGTTAGGCTACAGGGCAAACCCTAAACCCAAAGGAATTTTCCTCAAATTTATTATATCATTCTTCATTTCCAAAATATCGAGTGCCAAAATAAAAAAAACGGCCATAACTTTTATCGTTTTTGATTTTTTCGAATAACTACAGTTGAACAACTTTTACATTTAATTTCAAAGTTTACACATATACCTACTAGTAATCCATCCAAAGATCCCGCGTCTCGTTGCATATCCCTACGGATCCCGATGCGTTTAGACTCAGGATTTTTGATCTACTTTCAACAAAAACGTCCCGCAGGTCTTTTTCCACTTACCTTATAGTAAAATACCATTCGTCCTTTGAGCTCGGTCTTGAACGGCACGTTTTCGCGCAGTCTTTTGGCGACGGAGGTGCGCGGGCGCACGCTGCTCGAAGCCAGTAGCACCCCCGAGCGTCTGTCTCGGCCCAGTCCGAATACGCTCACGAAGTAAGTCTGGAAGGTTGAAAAGACTGGCGGTGTTAGTTATAAAAGCGCTATTGTCTTAGAACACTCCATAGTCGCAGCATTTCCTTTTTTAACCCTAGGCAACTAAGCTTCTCACATACCCCATTCTCAATACCTAACCATTCGTCAATTCGACGACCATTTATTGAAGCGGTAAGTTTGAAATAAAAACATTTTTTTTTGGTACTTTTATTGAACTGAGGTTTCAGGCATATTTTTTTTAATAAAATAATTTGTTGTTATTTATCTCATAATTTTTTTTTCTGTTTCAAAACCGACATTGTTATGAAAAATTTAATTAAAACAGAAAAAGGTAACGTCGCCAGCGTTCTGGGCTCATTACCGCGGGACAGTGACCTGGGGCAGGTGTTTTATTTGTAAATATAGAATTAGTTATTTGTATATTTTTATCATTTATGTATTAATTAAGTCTCTTATTTTATGTTTGAAATAATTAAAAGACTCCCGTTACGTTAAAAAAAAAAAAAAAAAAAACAGAAATAAAAAAACGTAAATGGTTCATTTTAAGGGAAAACTTAAACTGTAGACATCAGAAAATATACTTTTTTACGCCCACTTAGTACAAAAATCAATTTTATGTTCACCATTTGTACATATTTTTTGTAAAACCTAAAAAAATAGGACTTGGCTGCCGAAATTCGAAGGTTAGGTTTCTAATAGGGTTAAGTATTCTCTATCTATAAATAGTCCGTGGGAAAGTTTTTTCCTTGTAAAGTCTCTACCGTAGACTATTAACACGGCGTTTATGGAGTGTTTTGAGGAATCGCGTTTTTGTAAATGAAACCGTAAGCCTCTCTACAAATAAGACCAGCTAAGTACAAGCTGGGGCCTGATTCATAGAACTACAGTTCATGGTTCACTCTTACAATTCGATGTAAATTGCAATGTCGTCGAATCTTTATTGACACATAACACGTACAAAAGCAAATGGTATATCTTCTTACAATATGGTATGACGTTAAATTAGAGTTACATACCTACATTTTTGATGCGTTCCAGGTATCAACCTGTGCTAGAAAAAATCCTGTACTGTGTCAGTGCCCTCCAATTAATGTGTTAGCAACTTCGTAGCGTATAAATTAAAACGTGTTAAGCAAGATTTGAGAATCACTAAAAGCAATCTTAATAAACATAAACTGAAATTTTATAATGGTAAGCGAAAATATACTTCAAACTTTTAAATTTAATACAATTTATTTTTTTAATAACATTTTAGGTACTCGTAATTTCTGTGTTCAAGTGTCGACATTTTAGAGATAATATTAATTTCCATACGCATGGCGTAAGAACTTCTTAATTACTATTCTTGTAATTTTTTTCTTTCCAAAACTAAGTAGGTAGGTATAGGGTAACAAGATTATGACTAAAATATCAGTGATATCATTTTCTAGTCTCAGCCGTCTCAGGCCACATAATATTTTGTCAAAATTATATTCATTTTATTTTACAGTCATTAAAATGTTGGAATTTGCAAGCAAGAAAGGTACCAAGGGACTAACTTAATTTAAATCAATGGGAGTTATAAAGTAGAGGAGCTGATAAAATTGGCTGCCTTATAGTTACTAACCGTGCTAGGATCCAAATTTTCGATCAAATGATGGGTTCTGTCTCCTACGCAGGCAATCACCGGATCTTCAGTCATTTTCGTGCTACGACCTGAAAAAAAATATGAAATAAGACGGTCTCATACTTAACGACAACGGTTTTTATACGAAGCAAAAAATATCATCTCTCAAGGCTGTAGAAAACCGGAAAAGAGCTCAGTGGCTCTAAAACCTGCCTGAATGGTTTCGGATAGGCGCAATCGATTTGTTCGATGGCGCCTATCTGGCTGGTGTGGCCATAATTATAGCCGACTTCCGATAGGCGATGGCACCATAAAAAGAAGAAGATAATGGTCACACCCTTTTTTCATGCACAGGCTTTCCAAGGCCGTAGTAAATATATGTAACTAGATATCGCGTCGTAACGGTTATCGTCCAATGTGAAACCGTCCATTGACGAATCCAAAACTTCTGAAGGTTTTCAGTTACCTAACATAAAAACTTCGACAAACATACCTTCAAGTTTGTAGTAACGGCGCATTCGAGAATTATTCGATGCGAGTATTAATTTTTTGAGAGAATTTGTAGCATCAATACCACTGGCTAACCGTGAACGCAAGCATCGTGAGGAAACCGGAGTGTCCGAGGTGTTCAAATACCTTAGCAATTGAAATCGCCAATTCCCGGTGGGCACGCGTGGCGATAAGCCCATACACTCTCTACCACTCTCTTTCTGAGAGAAGGCCTATGCCCGGGCCTGTGACGTGTGACGTGTGAAGGTCTGTGACCTGTGTCTTCTGAATGGGACGTATATAGGCTGCTCGTAACACTCACTAAACTGCCTCCTCCTGAAGATCCTCTTGCTAGCATCGTAGCCGGTCAAGAAGTCCGTATCCGGGTCGATCCGGTTATCGACCTCCGTGGATGTCTCCCCACTCTCGCTTCCATCGTAGCGATGGTACTGCCGCATACGCTCCACGGAGTCACTGCTGCGGTCGGATTTGTTCTCCAGACGATTCGCCTTAAGATCGAACTGGGCTGCGCAGAGGGACGTGTAGTTGCGTCTGCGGGAGGCTACCACGCAGTAGGATGTGGCTTGAGGGTCGATGGGGCTGGAAAGAGAGACTGTAAGTGGGCACAGACTTCGAAGAAACAATAAGCGAAATAAGTCGAAAGTTGCGACTTTCCAGTACCTACGTTCATTAATTATCAAATTCTGTCATTTGTGCGCCACAAAATGCGAGACTCGCGTTATATATTGTAAGTATGTACTGTCTGTGTATTATTTTTGTTTTAATATACCTATGTAATTATGGTTGTTGTAACTGGAAATAAAAAATTGACGCCGATTCTTACATACAAATGACATAATGCAATAAAGTACCTCACGCATGAGATTCCTCTGTGATAGTGAAAAAACTATACCTAGATGTTTATCCAGCACCAGAAACTGACCCCATGCAAGTTGTGCCAGCCAATTAGAAGAAGTTCAGTACAGTAATTTATGTTCAGTAGGTCCACTACTCACCCCCAGTTTCTCGTACACTAACGCGCTGTTAATCTACTGTTAACAGCTGTCAATTGACCAAAGTGCATACAAAAAAACCACTGACAGCTGTTAACAGTAGATTAACAGCTTGTTAGTGTACGAGAAACCGGGGGTAAGTCTGCCACTTTAATATAGTCCAGTCAACCTTAACGTCCTTTCGGTTATGCCCAGAATGGACTAATCGCAGAGGGATTTACACTGGCGATGCGAATCTTGCGCTCATTTTATTGGTAAAGAACCGATTGGTCCCATTTTTAGCGTGGATTTACCAGAAAAAATAAAAGGCATTGGCATATTATTCCGTGTGGCACCGGATTAAGAATAGCGTCACTCCATTTCCTTCCGTGGATGTCGTAAGAGGCGGCTAAGGAAATAAATTACCAGGAGACGGGCAACAGCGTCTTCCTGAGATTCCAACCACATACTGCGTTCGCCAACCCGCCTGCCAAGCGTGGCGATTATGGCAAACCCCTCATGGTTATGGTTAAACCACGAAGGAGGCCCATGTCCTGCAGTGGACGTCAAATGGCTGATGATGATGGCATATTACAGCAGCAGCACAGCTCCGCCTCGAATGTAGGCTACCGCTAGCCGTCAGCACGCTAACCACGCGTCGCCCGCGTGGTGTAAGCTCGCCGTATGCGCGCCGGCTGTAGGGTGCAATCTTGCTGCCAACGCGAGTATCGGATAATTGTGTGACATTTGTGATTGAACACGACTAGGACTAGCTGGCGGCTCGCAGCTGGCGAGTTGGAAGCATGCGGTCCGCTCGCTTGAAGCACGCCGGCTGCTAGTTGAGTTGTATGGTAGCGGCAAGGACGCTGACTGTACGCAGTTGGATTTTTTACAGTGGCATTATTTGTTTATTTTATATTAGGAAGACTAACAGCACATAACAATGAATAAACAAAACTTTAGACATACAAATGGCAAATTATAAGTCTCCACTTATAGAAACATTGCAAGACTTAGTTAAGCTCTTTGAGCAAAAATACAAGAGACAGCTTAGATATAACTTATTCTAAACATTGAAGAAATCTGCACTAAGTTTTACCCTCAAGCTTTGGACTGATAAATTAAACATGTAACTGTTGGGTGTATAGCAATCGACATCATTAGTAAGGTAAATTATACAGAGATTTAAAAAATCCCTATACATATCTGTAAATGTGGATTCTAGTAGTTCATATGTACACCTTTTACTACAAGGGAAACTTAGAAAAAGCAAAAAAAATATCTGTTCGATACATTTGAATATCTCTTACACAATATCACAGATTTCGAAAAAAACCGTCACTGGATGGTTAATATTTGCCAAATACTAATCATTCGTTTTGTGAAGAATCTTTAGAACTGATTTTGTAAAGCCTGCAATGTATTATAAATCGCAGGCAAACACACGAACACCAATAGCCAAGTGAAGCGCCTGGATGTTTCCTCCACCAAGAATACCGTAAAAGTTATCCGGCTCGCATTCTAGTTCTGACCTCCCCAAGTAATCGATGCACCCCGCCGTACTTTGTCGCATTGATGCCAACCTAACGACTGGTTAATTTTGAATAGTGACAACGGCACTTCAACTATTTTAAAGGCATCATGATTGAATCTATCTATACATCCCATGAAAGACGCCCACTGTTTGGTATAGGCCTCTTAACCGTCACGCCAACTCGCCGGTGCCTGTTAATCTTGTCCAAGTTGTCCATTATCTACCTCCAAGACATTGAATATTTATCCATAAAGCAATTGGGAAACCATATTAATGCAAACCAATGCCAGAAAAGTCAAATGTAATTCTGTTTCCATTAAAATTGTTCAAAATCATGACACTTGCGTATGATCAGATCATTCTCCAACTCATGAACGCAATTTCTCCACTTTTCACTTCTTCACTCCCACTCAGGGATGTTACGAATGTCGTATTTTTCACATTCGCGAATGCGAATGTTAGGAATGCGAATGTTGAGTGAGAAATAGCACTAAAACACCTTAAGTCAACATACGAGTATTTCATAGTTTCATTCGTTTATTACTCAGGGGTAATAATAATAATGATAGGTAGTATCATTATGATACAAAATGGAAACACTATTTAAATGGAAATATTATTTCTACTATTATATACTTTACCACGCATGCGCGAAAGGACCAACAAGAGACGCGCGGCCGCCACATTCGCATTCGCAAAACATTCGCATCGATTTATGCGAATGCTAATGTGTATCCGAATGTTTCAAATGATGCGAATCATTCGCATAAGCGAATGCGAATATTCGTAACAACCCTGCTACCACTCACAACAATTACCAACGAATGTCAGCCGATAGCATTCCCCAGCAAGTGTAAGTGTTGCCATTATAAAACGCTAACTGATTCTGTCATGTCTATTTAGGCCGGAGCAGGGGCAATAACTCCACAATATTAACGCAGACCGATTAGACTTGGCCTATGGCGCTTGGTCAGGGCCTACTGCGAAAACACATTTCTGTATGTGTGTTTTCAACAAATAGGGGATGTAAGCAAAAGCGCAAGGTAAAAAGTACCTGAAACTGGCGTGCGTGCATGCAACGACTAATGAATATCGATATATGTCCGTTGGATTAAGAATAGCGTCACTCCATTTCATTCCGTGGATGTAGTAGAAGGCGACTAAGGAATAAATTACCAAGAGACGGGCAGCAGCGTCTTCCTGAGATTCCAACCGTGGGTTAGCGATCGCCAGCCCGCCTGCCAAGCGTGGCGAAACCCTTTACGGTTAGGGAAAACCATGAGGGAGGCATATGTCCTGCCCCTATATATCAGAATATATATACCAGAATTGCTGATTTAAAGGTATTAGATAGATTATAGAACGGAAAAAGAAAACCTATAACCGCATGGAGACGATCCGTCTAGCAGGTAGTGACCATTATCAAGACAAATATGGATGAGCTTGAATTTTACAAGCGTAAAATCGGCCACTACAGAAATCTCTTTGGCGAGACTTATGTAAGGTATAAAAAGAACTGATTATGATAAATACTTGTGACGTTGTTACTAGACGTTGTGTAAATCTCGCATAGATAATTTACAAAGCGCTTGTAAAAGCCATTTTTACCCAACTTAGTTAGGCGGAGCTTAAAGGAGAAAAGACTTGCTAAAAACCAAACACTTAGAAGTTCATACAAAGTGGCTTTTATTTTCTTACGTTTATGTGTGTTGCATTTTTACCCGACTTCAGCAGAGCCAAGAAGAATGGTTATGATTTTAGAAGTCTATGTATTAATTTGTGTGCCTAAACTTCTCATCTGATTTTGATAAATGAGGTGGCTATCGATTCGTTATTATAACCTGGGTAACATAGGCTAAGTTGTATACAATTCAAAATTACCAACATAACAATATTTTTGCTACAACGAAAAATGTGGGCTTGGAATTATTTTTTTACATTATTATAATGAAACACAATATGGCTGGACAACGACTGACTTTTATTAAAAAAAAATTAATACAGCATAGAGAACACAGGAGGCGCCACTGGTGACATTTTGTTATAAATCCCAACACCCCCACTTAACAAAATAATAGGTGCATACCACACTATATCTATCAACATTTTTTATCAAATAAACCAAACATTTCTAAAAAGTTATAATGTTTTATTTTACATAAACCCTTAGTTAGTAGATCTGCGGGCATCTCTGAAGTAGACAAGTATTTCATCTTTACAATTTCATTAGCAACTTTTTCCCTGCAAAAATGATACCGCACATCTATATGTTTGGATCTCTTATGTTGAATAGGATTGGCCGACAACTTATGGGCTGACTGTTTGTCATTAAATATTGATATAGGATAAGTTTCATTAGTTAACTCAAATAGCAAATTTCGCAAGTACACAGCTTCTTTGCAACTTTCCGAAATACCCATATATTCGGCCTCTGTACTGGACAATGCCACAGTAGTCTGTTTCTTGGTTTCCCAAGAGATTGCACAATTTGAGAGCCTGAAAAAGTATCCAGTATAGGATCTCCGATCAATTACATTACTGGCCCAGTCTGCATCTACATAAGCTTCTAACTGACTATTGCCATTAGCTGAAAACTTTAAACAGAAAGATTTAGTTTTCTTTAAGTACTTTAAAACTCTCTTTGCATAGGCCCAATGTTCCCCATTGTAACAGTTGTTAAACTGACTTAAGAAATTAACAGAAAATACAATATCAGGACGCGTCAGCACCGCTATATACATTAGTGAACCAATGAGTTTCTGATAAGGCAACTTTTTATCACAATCTTCACTTTTAGTTAAATTCAGTCTAGGCTCGATTGGTGTCTCTGCAGATTTACAATCAGAAATATTGAATCTTAACAGTAATTCTTCAATATAGCTTTCTTGGTCTAAAGTTATAGTACCATTCTCTTTATTTACAACCACTCTCATGCCTAAACAATTTTTAATACATCCCAAATCTTTGATTTTAAATTTTGATGACAAACTTTCTTTTAACAGAATTGTTTCTTTTTCATTATTTGAAAATATAAAGAAATCATCAACATACAAGGCAATAATGATCTTTACATGTTTATTAATTTTTGTAAACACACACGGTTCTAGCTTTGATTTTTTATAACCCAAGGATTGCAACAATTCATCAACCCGTTGGTACCATGCCCTTGAGGATTGTTTCAAGCCATAAATGGCACGTTTCAATCGCAGAACTTTATTTATATCATCATCGCCACTCTGGAAACCTGGTGGTTTCACCATGTAAACATTTTCATTTAAGAAACCATTCAAAAAGGCAGTGCTTACATCTAAATGACAAATATCCAAATGAAGTTGAACTGCCAAAGCGAATAACAATCTCAATGTGGAATGCCTGACAACAGGTGAAAAACATTCATCATAATCAATGCCCGGCCTTTGGGTGAAGCCTTTAGCAACTAACCTGGCTCTATACCTGACTTTATCATCACTATCAAGTTTCCGCTTAAAGACCCATTTACATTGTACAACTGTGCCACTGGGTGGAACTTCAACTAATTCCCAAGCGTCATTATCTTCAAATGATTGAAATTCAGTTTGCATGGCTAATTTCCACTGTTCACTTTCTGGTCCATTCAACACTTCATCTAGTGATATTTCACTTGCACTTGTGTCACAGGTTTCACTTACACACACACTACTAAAACCATAACGATCAGGCTGCTTACGGATACGCTTAGGACGCTTCTCCACTGGAAACTCCGCTGAAGGCCCCGGCTGATCTTGTACAGGCTCCGCAGGTTCAGCCCCCAACACATCTGTGGAGTCTGTAAAGTCCTCTTCGTTGGTACCAGAACTATCTCTCTTTAGGCTTGGTACTTCTTTCTGCTTCTGATCTTCCAATGGTCTTATTTGTATCATGTCCCCCACTTCTTGGGTACATTGTTCTTTTTCTTCCTTCATTGGGAAAATTTCATTAGTGCCCTCACTGATGTCAAAGTGTATCATATCTTGCTGCTGGTCAATCCCCTCCTCAATCACAACAATATCTCGTGTTATAATTACACTGTTATTGTTGGGATTGTACACTCTGTAACCTTTTACAGTGTCTGAGTACCCAACAAGAATGCACTGAGTCGCTTTTCTGTCCAATTTGTGTCTTTTTTCTTTTGGTACATGTACCATGGCTTTACTTCCAAAGATACGTAGATTACTGACATCTGGCTTAACTCCGGTCCAGATCTCCATAGGTGTTTTGTTATTTAGTCCTGATGCGATTGACCTATTTCGTAAATAAACAGCAGTGCTCACTGCTTCTGCCCAAAAACGCTTAGGCAAGCCTGCATCAAATAACAAACATCTTGCTTTCTCTATCACTGTACGGTTGAACCGCTCGCAGAGACCGTTCTGTTCCGGTGTGTAAGGACAAGTTTTTTGATGGACAATTCCAGCACATTCCAAGAATTTTTCGAATTCCTTGCTGCAGAATTCTGTACCATTGTCTGTCCTCAACACTTTCAGCTTCCTGCCTGTCTGATTTTCCACTAACGTTTTGAATGCCTTAAAAAGTGAGAATACTTCATCTTTTGTCTTCAAGAAATATACAAATGCCATTTTACTGTAGTCATCTACGAATAACAAGAAATATTTCTTTCCTCCGATAGATCTGGCTTCCATAGGCCCACAAACATCTGCGTGTACGATCTCGAGAAGTTCCTTGCCTCTGTTGCCAGCATGACTGAAAGGCAACCTGGCCTGCTTTCCCTCGCAGCACACAATGCAGTTTGTTTTACTGACCTGAGCCTTGTCCGAGTATGAGATTCCTTTAACAGCACCATCTCTCATCACATTGAGGTCTTTGCTGTTTAGGTGACCTAATCTTCTATGCCACACATTTACGGACACTGAAGTTAACAAACAATCCACTTGCTTGATTCTCAACTTATAAACACCACCAATTAAATCTGCAGTTGCCACAAGTTCGCTCTTTTGGTTATAAATATAACAGTGCTTCGCATCAAATGTCACTGTGTTTCCTTTTCGAATTAACTGGCTGACGGATAACAAATTCGTAGCCAAGTTTGGCACATATAACACTCCCATTACTGTATTCTCGTGCTCGGTATCTCCAACAACTGTAGTTATTTGCACATCTCCACAGCCTTCAACAGGAATTTTAGTTTTGTCCGCGATGATAATCTCTTGCACTTGGTGTTGATTTGTTGTTTTCAACAACCATTCTTTATTTGCCGTTAAATGGCAGCTGGCACCGCTATCGACGTACCAATCTGTGTGATTGAAGTTACCACTGAGAAATACTGCACTGAATGCATTAGATTCCTTGCTATTTGTGTAATTTTTAGTACATTTGTTCATGAAATGGCCAAACTGTTTACACTTGAAACATCTGACATTTGTTTTGACGTTTTGCGATGACGTTTGTCTATGCGCGTGCGTTTGGTTTCCTTTTTTATGTTGCCAACCTTTCGTCGCAAACGCATTCTGTGAACTCATACCAACTTCACTTCCGTCATCCATATCAAGTAACTTTGATTTAATGGCGTCAGCTGTCAACTCAATACCCGAATGTTCCACCGCCATTATCATCGGTTCAAATTTCTCAGGCAATCCTGCTAACAATAAGGAGCCGACCCATTCGTCACTGATCTTGAATCCTGTATTGTTCAATCGCTGACTTGTTTCTAACAGCGAAGTCACATAATGAGACATTGAATCACAATTCTCTCGACGGATTGATATAAGGTTCCGAAGCAATCCGATGCGCCGCGTGTAGCCATTATCATCAAATAGCTTCTTTAGTTTCTGCCACAGTCCCTTTGCAGTTGATTCACTTTTGATATGCACGAATAAACTGGGATCTATAGTTAGAACTATCTTTGCTTTTGCTTTCGCGTCGCTTGGATCGGCGTCGGTCGTGATACACTGTTGCATACCTTCCAATATTAGGTAGTTTTCTACAGCAAACGCCCAATCTTCATAATTTTCTCTTCCTTTCAACTTTGCAATACTTGCAATAACATTTGTCGACATTGTAACACTATATTTCCACCAAAATTGCTTTAACTAGCGTGACTAGACCATAACCTATAATGAAACACAATATGGCTGGACAACGACTGACTTTTATTAAAAAAAAATTAATACAGCATAGAGAACACAGGAGGCGCCACTGGTGACATTTTGTTATAAATCCCAACAATTATCCAGTGGGATGTCAAATGACAGGGAAAAAATAAAAGAAATTTATTATCTAAGAAGTCTAAAAAATTTAAAAAGTTACTGCGATTGCTGAATTGTAAAATCCGAAAAACTGCGCTCACCGCGCCCAAACTGAACAAAAACTTTAAACAAATTTATAGCTCTATACTAGTGTGAATAAATAAAATTTGTATTGATCGCAATCACTAACCGACAACGCAAATCAAATGTCACATTGATTTCCCTTGGAAAAAAATAGGGTAGGTTTTTAGTTGGTTCATGGTCGGTCCAACAAACCTCGATCGAGGATTGAAAAACTAAAGGTCTCCGTAGACTGGCCGGTTCAGGGTCATACGTTGCAGGAATGTGACTTAGTTGCTTGTATCGCATTCCAGGGGGTTTAATTGTGAAACAGATCACTATGTAAGGGCAAACTGATTGTAGTTGGCTTGCAATGGCTACTTGTGGCCAAAAAATAACTTATCAGGTTTAAAATAGATGCTAAATACTATGTTTGGGGACAACTAAGCCCTTCCTACTTTGCTTATGTGATAGTCGTAAATAGATGGGAACAAAAGTATATTATATTGTTAAAATATTTAATTTTTACCAGCGTTAGATTTAAGATGATTGTACACTGTTATGACTGTTTTATTTAAAATATTTTTTTTTTATTTTATTAATATATTCGTTCACATCGTTCCGTGTGGCGCCGGATTAAGAATAGCGTCACTCCATTTCCTTCCGTGGATATCGTAGAAGGCGACTAAGGAAATCAATTACTAGGAGACGGGCAGTAGCGTCTTCTTGAGATTCCAACCGCATACTGCGATCGCCAACCCGCCTGCCAAGCGTGGAGATTATGGCAAAACCCCTCATGGTTATGAAAACCTCGGAAGAAGCCTATGTCCTGCAGTGGGCGCCAAATGGCTGATGATGATGATGATTAATATATTGACTTTTGTGTAGGTATTGGGTTAAAAGAATAAAGGAATGAAGAATGAAAGAGAATGACGACTGAATTGATTACACTTATTTTGTAAAGGTAAATTAGCCAATCCAATTCGCCACAGCTTTAGTACTACGTTCATCTTAGTGAAACGTACTATCGTATCATATAGATAAGAAAAAAAGCTTTATTTTAAGGCAAGCTTCGTTCCAACCGCTTTTTGTAATGCCTATCGACAGACATACTAATCTTTCGCCAACCACTTGCCCGTGGAAAAATCAATCATACGCCCCACAATTTACGGGCTAAATTTCTTAACAGACTTGGACGTCGGACGGTGTGAAGACTATCATTGAATAATGCATTTTAATATCGTCAAATGAGAGTTCAATTTCAATTGATCGATAAAGCCTGCCTAGTTGTTCTGCTATCTGATAGATTGTCCTCTTAGGTATACTTTGTGCGTATAATTAATGAAGAAGCGGTGTCTCTCAATAGGTTTTTTTTGCACATACGGCAATTACTTGGATGCCATCACGCGTATAAGAGGCCTGTGGTGATAACTTAACCATTTAGCTGGGAGTATTTGCCATTTTATAAGGAAACCGGGCGAATCTGCTATTGTTTCGCCTCGTTTGGATTCGTCGGTATGTGATTAAACTTGTCATGTTGTAGGGATTGATTAGGAGCGGAATAAGGTTTGTAATGTTGTTGAGTTTTTTTAATGATTGGCACGTGTAAGTTAGTATTAGCAAGTAGATATTATTGTTCTTTATTTACAATTAATGTAGCAGTTAGTAATTATTTTTGTTTGTGCTTTACTTGCCCCTCTAAACGTCAAGGCGGGCTGGAAGAAAATTCTCTAAAAATAAGTCCGCCTTTGCTCATAATCTAAGACAATCCTGTCCTTGGAGTGCAAAATTTTAAAATTTGTCCATTAAAGAAAAACAAACAGAGAAACACACGCATACTATTCCTATATTTTTGCAGTTTGTATTTGAGTGGTAATATATCGGTAGAACGTTTGACTCACCTTCAAGGCTTCAACAGGTTGGGAATTTGTAGTTAATATTAATGGCACTTGCTAACTGCGAAAGGAAACATGGGGAAGAAGCCTATGTATACACCAGGAAGCTGGGGTGGTTTGAAAGCCATAGCAAAATGAATGTGCCTTAACAATAGCTGTTGAATACGCCAGTTTGTTTTTTAAAGACACGATCCAAAATGTCTGGACACAAACTAGAATCTATGAGAACCATTAGTAGCCAGCTAGAGCGGTGCGTTCCGTGGCGCGGGTCTGCAGTATAAGGTAGTGTTCACATAATGTCGGCGCTTGAAATCGCTTATTCGTGATAGCGTGATGGTGATATCATTCGTGATTGTGAAGTCCATAAGCTCCTTCTGAGAGAATGCCTGTGCCCCAAAGTGAGTTCCTTATGTTGATGACTATGATGCCTTCGTTGAGAGTAGAAACTACACGATACATAAACAAATTGCACACGATACGTAGTTACAGAGTAAAAGCCCTCGCCTATCCCGGCATGTTTTCGTTGCATGCGGTTGTAGTAAGTGACTCCGAACTACCGTCTACCGAACTGAAAGACGTTTGACGTCAAAAGTATTGTGTAAAATTATTTTTTTACAGTGGTGCAACTTTATCAAATATTGCTTTTAAAATCATACAAAATTCAATTTAAATGGTGACTTAATCTGCAGAATTCTAAATGACCCACCGGTTGGGCCACCGTGACAATGGGTTTTTATTGTTCTTTTCAATGTCATAATCTAATAGGTCTGGTTAAGTGACATTCAAGAACTGGTGTAAGTCAGCCTAAGAATAGTATTTTTTCTAGAATCGTGAGAGCCTTTACTATTGTTGACTTTCAATTTCAGCGGAGCTCGAAACATCGGGTTAAAATAAGGAATAACTAATGATTAAATCAATCAAGGACTGTTGGACTTCGTACCCTGATTCAATAGATTTCAAGATCATTGCTGAAAAAGTTCCATTTAAAAGTGATTGCATTAAGTTATCTTAAGCTAAACTTGACTTAGTATAATAGGTGTTACGCAAATCGGTAGATTATGAAGGAAACATATTTGCCAAGAACGGCAAGAAACTTTCAATTGAATTGAGATTCCTTGCGGTGATCCAGTTTCAACAACTAGTTAGAAATGTAAAGACGCTTTTACATTGAATAGAAAAAAATCTTCTTTGACACTCTTTGAATCGCATTTGAAAAAGCAATCAACAATTAGTGTGGAAAGTGGCCAGATAATTTGAGAACGGCAACTTTTACGGGCAAATGTGTAGAAATAGTTTTTATGAAAAAAAAAAATAGTTCCACACTATAAGCAGAGATAGATAGAGAACACTTTATTGGGCAACCAGGAGAAATCATTACAAATAGATTATAGATATCGTATTTTTCTAAATTTTTCTCAATTCGTCTACCAACTCGAACTAGTGTGGTATCATCCTTAGATCTCAGAAGCCATCTAATCATAAATTCAACTAAACATTTTCTTGTGACGAACCGACGGACAGGCCACTATTTATTGCACGGAGACTTGGAGCGCTATGGCTAACGGTCAGCTTCAAGGAACAAGTAAACCGGATCATTCGTAAGGGGTTTTGCTGGGACTTAATCTTCCATCAATCAATCAGTCCGTGTTCAACCACTGCTGGACATAGACATTAGCAGAGGTACGCCACTTCTCTTTGTCTTCGGCCATCCTCATCCAGCGGCCATGTAACCGACACAGTCCCACTCGCTTTTGTCATTTTCACCCAACCAACCAATGGAGAACTTGCACTAAAAAATTATTCATCATCATCATTCAGCCACAAGAAGTCCATTGCTGAACATAGGCCTCCTCCATGGATTTCCAAAAAGACCGGTTGGAAGCGGCCTGCATCCAGCGTCTTCCTGCCACTTGGATGAGGTCATCTGTCTGTCAAAAAATTATTAATGTAATAATAAAGGCCATGTTAAAAGATAAATAAACGTGGTATTTTTTTTTTCTCTACGACTCATACTTTTCATAATATAACCTGTCGAAAAGTCAAGTCGTGGTACAAATCACGCCGTAGATCAAACTATGACGTTACAACTTGCCCGTAACGTAATGAAGCGTTTATCTATATTTCAGTTATCTCGTAAAATAATGTTTTTATGCATCTGCACACTTATAAGAAAACGTTTCGAATTTACTGAAAAACTAAGTCTAACATGTTTTTATTATTATATTCTTTTTGTTGCACTAACCCGTGCTGAGGACAATTATTTTTAAAAACCTATTTAGAGGCTAAAAATTCCACCCATGCCGTGACTTGAACCCGTGACCTCTGGCTAACCGTGCCAGCGCTCTCCCAACTGAGCTAATGGGCAAGTGCAGGCATCAGTGAAATTTCGAGCCTCTTTACAACTTCTCTGTACTACGTACAGGCAGTGACATCTGGCCAAAGTAATTTACATCACTTGCAGCTCCAAGCAACCCACTTTGCAGTTAGGTTTTACATCAGAATGATATCGCTGTACCTACATGATTATATTCTTTTTGTTACACTAACCCGTGCATGTTTTTATTAGTAGAATTACTTTATTTTTCGCTATTTTTGTAATCCCGAAAACCCCGAAAAATTTTTTTTTTAAGTTTTATTTTGTAAGGTTTCCTAACTTTTCATACGTATTCTATGGTTTAAAAGCAATGCCACTCCAATGTAAGTGAGACGCATGTTCCCCATTGTAAGGCTAGGTTGGGCAAATATAGCATTGGACCCTTACTTAGTTTTGTGTATTACTTATTATACAGTATTGGACCATTTTTCGAGTAGCTCTTAAGTTTTTTTAAATCGTTATTTTAATCTTTCAAATTATATCAATACCTCGCACTCGCTATCCTAAGGAAACCTGAGTGTCTGAGGTGCTCACATACCTAAGCGCTTGAAATAGCCAATCCGCGGTGGGAACGCGTGGTAATTAAGCCCACACTCTCTCACTGAGAGAAGGCCTGTGCCCTGCAGTGGGACGAATATAGGCTACATAAAAAATATGAAATTTTATTGAGACTTACAATACTTATATTTTCATAGAATTAACATCGAATGGACGTTTTTATTCCCATATTTCATGAACAGACGAAAACGCTGTCAGCTTTTACTAACTGTAAGTACCTTTACCGTGACATGACGATTAAAAAAACACGTAAGGCTAACGCGTAAATATGGCGATTAAATCTTTTAGAATTTTAATGACGTCACGGCCATAATAAAAAGCGTTTTCGGCGTTTCAAATCAAAGAAGACAACTAGAAATCTCAGTTATTCTCTTTGTCTCCTTTTAAAACAAGTGTATGCCTCCTGAAAAGCCTTTTCGCGGTCTTAGTACACCCAACTCAAAGTACAGACAACGCAGCCAAGTGTCAATCTCGGAAGGTATCGCCCGTTTGCGTACACCCAGGTGGCTTCCAGATGACAGGTTTTTATTGAGATATACGTTATCGGCTGTCGCTGGTATTTTACACACTGAGCTCTCCTATAAGGCAAGTTATGACACTTATTTACTGTACAGCTTATTATATGACACTTTTTACTGCGGGTCGTGAGAAGCGACTGCATCCTTGTTGATAGGATTTGCTGTTATATTAACTGTATTGACCCGTCATTCACGTGAAGGTAGTTCGGTAGAGACTATGACTAAAAAAGTTTCAAACTATTTATTTGCACTGAGATAAGGTCAACCCATATGACATGGAGCGAAACGTGGTTAATCTGAAGTGATTTATAAACAAGGTTATTTTGGTTAGTTATTGGGTCGTTATTAAGCCACACGTCAGAGTTTATGTTTTTCAAAAAGTTTTATATTCTTTTTGTTGCACTAACCCGCGCTGAGGACAATTTTAAAAACCTATTTAGAGGCTGAAAATTCCACCCATGCTGGGACTTGAACCAGCGACCTCTGGCTAACCATGCCAGCGCTCTCCCAACTGAGCTAATGAGCAAGTGCAGGCATCGGCGAAATTTCGAGCCTTTTTACAAACTTCTCTGTATTACGTACAGGCAGTGACATCTGGTCGAAGTAATTTACATAAATCGCAGCCCCGAGTAACCTACTTTGCAGTTAGATTTTAACATCGGAATGACATCGCTGCACCTACATGATTATATTCCTTTTGTGGCACTAACCCATGCTGAGGACAATTTTAAAAACCTATTTAGAGGCTAAAAATTCCATCCATGCCGGGACTTGAAACCACAACCTCTGGCTAACCGTGCCAGCGCTCTCCCAACAGCGATATCATTCCGATGTTAAAATCTAACTGCAAAGTAGGTTACTCGGGGCTGCAAGTGATGTAAATTACTTTGACCAGATGTCGCTGCGTGTACGTAATACAGAGAAGTTTGTCTCATTACATTTTATAATTAAGGCAGATTTGTGGCTTCTTTTTTTCTAATTCGCAGTGAAAAGTCATTTTAAAGTTATCTTTACTCGTTCCCTCATACTTCAAAATTGATAATAAGAAAAGACAGATTCATACATAATTTACGGAATCAATAGGAATTACAAATTTTCATAAAAAGTTACTCAAAACAACACTACATTGTATCTAGTGTGGTCTATTAGGTAGATATCTAGTCGGTTTCATAGATTTCGTCGGTCCGGCAACACATTCAGGTAGAATTGATATGACATTATAAGCTAGGTCGCCCCTCACAGTATTTGGTATTGAAATTTGTACTTTAGATTCCGTGGAGAGCTAGAATTTGGTTGCAACCTGTTTTGATTTTAAATGCAAAACTAACTATAGGAAAAACATCCGGTATTAAGTATTTATACACTGCTTTAAAGTCAAGGAAAACAATAACATATTTGATATATATGATTTTCCGAGGGGAACTCAACATTATGATGATTGATTTACAAACCAAAACCTTATAAATAAATGTGGATCAATAAATGGATAGTTCGACGTGCTCTTGACACGTCAAAAGGAACGAAATACGTCGATTTAGAAACGGTTAACCTATTGGAAACCTATATCAGTTAATTCATTAGTCGAGTTATAATTATTCGTTCCGTTCTATACAAAGCACTAGAAGCAAGGAATTCTTCTGGGCGCTGGGCACCCATGCATATTGAGCAGTGTTACTGTTGCTTAGAGTCGATCGAAAAGCTCTCTATCAGAATCAATATTTTTTTATTCAAAATAACACAGAAACTGCGACTTCATGAACGTTAAAAATTAAACTAAGTGTCCATTTCAAAATCTAGATCTTTTTGGAGAAAAACTGGACAAAGAACTTTGAAAAGACTAAATGAACAAACACTAGACATTATTCTAAAACCAAAAACTCATGCATTAAACTGGCCTTGATTCGAGACATCTTTGTCATCTAAATAATCTTTAATTGCCCGCAACCGACACAAAGTGTGCTATAAACATTTTCATAACCCAAAAATGCAAATAATTTCTCAGCAAAACTTTATAAACGGATGTTTCTAAAATGCGCAATTCCTGAAACATTTCGGCTAGAGTTTGTCATTTATTTACAACAACTTTTGTTCTTCCCATTTTGACACATTTTTGTTCAATTACTTTTTTTGTTTCTTTTTTATTAATGTTTTTCTGCTTTGCAGTGGCGTTGTTTGGTACATAATAAGTACTTAAAACCATACGTGTTACAAAATTGATATTGAATGGATATTCTTATATACTGCCTGATTACTGGGTGGTTTGAAAGGTGCGGTTGTGCAATTAGTAATTAAACAACTGAATTAATGAAAAGTAGATTAAAAAAAAATGGAGAAATATTGTTCGGAGTTCAGAAATCTTGTTCAAAAAAATGCGCGTACAATTAGTACCAAAAATTTATAGAATATTATGTTGCTGTAAAACGCAAACGTTATAGGAGTGTTTCAAGCATTTCGCATTTTATGAGCAACCCTGGAGATAAAGTAGGTTGCAAATTTTTTTTGGGTTCAGGTTAGACGCCTGTCTTTTAACGCTCTAAATTCTGCTTAATGTTAAGGTCAACATGAGGGCCAGTTTCTGAATTGAGAATTTCGCTGAGTAAATAGTCAACTGTGACAGAACGTTACTTAAGTATTACTTTCGGTTTTGAACGTTACTTTTAAATTCTCAATTCAGAAACCGGCCCGGCCTTGTAAATGCACTTACCTAGGATCCCAGTTAGCGGCCAGTCGTCTTCTTGACCTGACCCGAAGCCTCAACCTTACTGGCTTGGTCTTCTCCCCTCTTACGCTGACCGCCGCGGCCCCACTTTCCGGTGAGGTCAGCTGTTCGGTAGAGAGTGAGCTTTTAATCTCATTCATCATCATCATCATCAGCCATTTGACGCCAACTGCAGGACATAGGCCTCCTTCGTGGTTTTCATAACCATGAGGGGTTTTGTCATTCCATAACTGTAATTAGCCTATTTGTACAGCACTGAGGCGGTACGAAGTTCGCCATTCCAGCTACTTAGTAATAAACTTAGTTATCAGTCATTTAGGTCAGCGTGGGACGACGCCCACTTGCAGGAACGTTATTGGATCTCTATTTAGTGTTAATTGTCAATTTTGACTCATTGGTCGACTACCTTGCGTGTCATTTTCCAATAGACAGAAAACAATTTCCGGCATAAAATGGGGATCATGTCTCAATATTAGACTGGAGCTGTTTTTATACACACTAAAGAGATAGCAGAAAAACTCAGAAAAATTAAAAAAATACAATCATAAAAATATTGTTATCGGGATTATAAAAATGTGAAAAATCAAGTTGTACGAAAAATAGAGCATTTTGAGTTGAATCAATTAATCAATCAGCCTGTACTCGACCACTGTTGGACATAGGCCTCCCCCAAGGCACGCCACTTCCTTCTGTCCTCGGCCACCCTCATCAAGCCACTGCCAGCAATCTTCCTCGGATCGTCGGTGGATTTATTTATTATTTTCAAGTTATTTTCTTTGAATTATTTGCAAGTCCTCACTAAAATAATAATCTAACTCACCTGTAAAACGTATCTTTCGTTGTGCGACATGAGTGCAAAGAACACTTCCATCTCTGGTCCGCTGTACTCCTTCACCAGGCCCAATTGATCTGGAAATATAGAAACCTTTCGATAATGTCACTGCTAAATACTTCGAAACTTGTCCCATAGAAGTCTTGGACCAGATGGTCTGTCACGTCACTATTGACAGTTGTTCATTAATCAAATACGAAAGTTTATATTATAACTCTTACGTTCCTTATTAAGAAACTTCCACTTCTGGTTTGTGACAAGCTGCGTTCCGTTTAATTCGTTGATTGCGTTTGATTGAGAACAGAATGTTAAAGTTTTTTTTTTTGAAATTGATAAAATGATTGAATCATTAAGTGGCGATGAACGGAAAGAGGTTTTCCAGGATCATGGCAAGTTATCAACCCTAGTTTCTGCTGACTCTCTGGAATAGAGGCGTGAGTTTATGTATGTATACGTATGAACCCATTGTCACTTACTGCTGGTATATAACCAGGCTTCTTCATATTCATGTCACTTTTTACTCCTGTCCTGTGTCGAACGCAACCACTGTTTGTCGGTTACAGTTCTTCCATACTAATTGTGTAAAATGTAAACTGTTTCTTAGCTTGTATATTAAATCGATATCTATATTACAAGCTTAGGATCATATCACTGTTAAAAAAAGGTTCTATTGCTTGGATTGAGAAAAAATTACGTATATACTTAAACTTACGCCCGTTTTGTAACGGGATTGTCCACTAGCAATCTCCACTGAGGAAAATTAACTACAATAAAAGTGTTAATATACTTGGGATACTGATGATATAGTATCAAATGTGTCAAATGGGACGAACTTGCATTATGACAAGCTGTGATAAAAATCTCCACATTTTCCCTGTCATCCATCATCCAGGCCTGACAATGAATATTGTTGGTTTATTCTCAAGGGTTGTAGAGATTTATGTTCCTCTTGGATAGCAAAGGGGAAAGTGGGCTATTATTATTAGTACCTTTTTATTGCGCAAAGATGGTGTACAAAAGGTGGACTTAATGCTAATGGCATTTTTTACCGGTCAACCTGCAGGAAGTACAGGAAAGGCTAAAATCTAACGTCTTTAGTTGCAGCGAAAACAATTCTAATAAGGGTGTAGACCCATAAAAACATTATTTTAGTAGATAGCTCAAATATTGATTTACGCTTAACCACTCGTCTGCCGCGACACAGATCTGTGTCCAACTTAGTATGGGCCACCTATACATTGCGTTCCGCGAGGGCAGTTCAGGAGTTAAAACATTATAAGACATAATGAGCACTTTAACCACGAGGGAGGCCTATGCCCTGCAGTGGGCGTCAAAGGGCTGATGATGATGATGATGAGCACTTTGTGACTGCATAGATAGATAGAATATTCTTTATTGTATGTACACCATTCTTTCTTGTATGCATAGTTTTTGGACCACGTGACTAAAATCAAAGTTCATCAGGACCATGGCGAGTGACAAACCCTGATCTCTGCCTGCCCCTCCGGGATACAGGCGTGAATTAATGTAATGAATTTAAAAATAAATTATGAATTTTCAAAATGACCGCATATCAAATGAATCTTTGTATTTAGATGTCATTGTTAAAACAATAGTTTGTAAAATGAAACATTGACAAAATAATGTTGCTTGTGAAGTGATACTTTTATAATGAATTGTAGGCAAAACATTATAGACCCCTCTCCAACGACATTAATACATTTTTTGGTGCAAGTTCTCCATTACTTACCATCAATGCAATCTGATTTGCCTCTGTAAAGAGCCCAGTGGACGTTCTTAGTACAGGGGCTGACTGTGATGAACACTGGTGATTCGATCATCGATGTAGTGTTCAGCTCTAGTCTGAAAAGAAATTTGATTCCGGATTTACCGAAACGTAGGGAATAAAGGCTATTACTATTTCCCAATACACCATTGTGGTTATCCCGTTAAATGTATAAACATGTTCTTTTTAGGATTCCGTACCCGAAGGGGGCCAAACGGGACCCTATAACTAAGACTTCACTGTCCTTCTGTCTGTCTGTCTGTCTGTCTGGCTATACCTTCGTCTGACGAAGGGTTCCGTACCATTATTGCTTACTCGCACTTGGCCGGTTTCATTCATAGAAATTGAACGACTTTTAAAGCCTTATCACACTAAAGATTTGCGAGCAATTTGAAAGCGATGCGTTTGCGCCGCGACAACGCTGCGCCGTCGCGGCAATGTTGCCGCGATTACCACACTCGACGTCATTTTTTACAATCGCGTTCGACAGTCTGCCCCGCTCCACTTGAGTTATATCAAAGATACTTGTGTAAGCGGACGTAGCATAGCTTAGAGGTTTAATTGTCGTTGATACAATGGATACAAATTTATTTGTAATGACTAAAATTCCCTTTAAATTTCTCGTCCCGTTCGCTCTCTCTCAGTCGATTACTTAATAATTAAACCTCCCAGATTCGCCGTTGACTTATATCTGCTTTCGTTTCCTGCGTCTTCGAAGTCACAAAGCCAGCAGTACTGTTTCCTCGTCAAATCAATCAATTTTGCTACTGAGTGTCCAAAACGCGGCGAGCTCGCCGCGACGGAGCAGCGTCATCGCGTAATCGCTGCGCAATCACGCGAGCTCGCTGTGCAATCGCTTTTAAATCGCTCGCAAATCGCTAGTGTGGTAGGGCTGTTGCTACGGGGAAAACTTTGAAATCACAAAAAAGTTATCAACTGTTCCATACAATTTAATACCGTAGATGCTAACCTCACTTTGGAAAAGCTGATATTATATCACATGCTGTAAGCAGTATTGACTATCCGTGTGGCACCGGATTAAGAATAGCGTCACTCCATTTCCTTCCATGGATGTCGTAGAAGGCGATTAAGGAAATAAATTACCAGGAGACGGGCAGCGGCGTCTTCCTGAGATTCCAACCGCTTACTGCGATCGCCAACCCGCCTGCCAAGCGTGGCGATTATGGCAAAACCCCTCATGGTTATAAAAGCCGCGAAAGAAGCCTATGTCCTGCAGTGGGCGTTAAGCGGCTAACCTCCGGATTGGAAATCGCCAATCCGGAGGTATTGCGCTAAGATACTTTACAATGAGTCCACAAGGTTGAATTTATCAAAATTTAACATAAAATATAATATAGCGAAGTGAAGGAAACTTCCTACAAAATAGATCGGGAATATAGAGTTATGTTGGGCAAGTATGCGCACTTTTTCTTCAAAGTAGTGTTCAATTTAAACGATAAAAATGAAAGGAAAATAAAAATATGTGTCTGATTTATTTAGGTAATAATTAAAACAAGAAATAACCAACAAAACTTCGATACTTCGGAAAAAATCAGCTTAATCCAAAATCTCAAAATTCGCACACTTACCCCATACCGCGGGTAAGTGTGCGCAAATAAAGGAAGTTTGTGGATTTTATTACTCTAAGCAGACTGATTTTAATGATACTTATATAACTTTATTGAGACACGGTATAGTATCGGCAAGCGCAGCGTAGGACGACCAGCCACAAGATGGACAGATGACCTCATCCAAGTGGCAGAAAGGCGCTGGATGCAGGCCGCTTCCAACCGGTCTTTTTCGAAATCCATGGAGGAGGCCTATGTCCAGCAGTGGACTTCTTGTGGCTGAATGATGACGATGAATATAGTTTCAAATGTTCAAATTCTCAAATCCATTACTAACAGAAAAAAATATATTTAATTGTGACTATCTTTGCCGTGTGGCGCCGGATTAAGAATAGCGTCACTCCATTATTTCCTTCCGTGTCGTAGAAGGCGACTAAGGAAATACATTACCAGGAGATGGGCAGCAGCGTCTTCCTGAGATTCCAACCATTTACTGCGATCGCCAACCCGACTGCCAAGCGTGGCGATTATGGCAAAACCCTTCATGATTTGTAAAACCATGAGGGAGGCCTATGTCCTGCAGTGGGCGTCGAATGGCTGGTGATGACTATCTTTGTCGTGACAGCAAATTTTACCATTACTGCAACGGGTTCTTATACCATCGGGGATGCTAAGCTAATTCTCCACCAATATAATTTGAATTTGCCTGAACATATCACAAATGATGATGAAATGAAGATAAGGATTAGAGGTGAAAGGGTGGAACAAGTGAAAGAATTTGTCTATTTGGGGAGCCTCTTTACCAGGGATGGAAAGTGTGAAGGTGATATAGAAAGAAGAGTAAAAGCAGGAAATTGTGTAAACGGTGCATTGCACTCCTTTGTGAGTGGCCAAAACATCTCCAAAAGAGCTAGATTGGCTTTCCATAATGGAGTGCTGGTCCCAACACTTATGTATGCTAGCGAGACTTGGGTAATGGGTATGGCAAAAGAAGCAAGAAAGTACGATTAATGCAGTAGAAATGGGGTCCTTGAGAAGTATGTCTGGCGGTGTTTAGAATGACAGGATACGCAATAGTGTGATTAGAGAACGTTATGGACTGAAAGAGGATGTAGTGACAAGAATTGAGAAAGGAATTTTGCTTTGGTTTGGACATGTGGAGAGGATGAAGGAAGAAAGATTGACAAAACAAATATATCGAGTGAATGTGGATGGAAGGGCCGGTAAGGGACGACCCAGACGGACATACTTCGACCAAATAGGGGATGTATTATACATTTTATGTAAAAAAAAAGGCAAGATAAAAAGTACCCGAAACCGGCGTGCGTGCATGCAACGACTAATGAATGTTGAGGAAGCGAAAGTGATCTGTCAGGATCGTAGCAAGTGGCAGTCCCTGGTCTCTGCCTACCCCGCTGGGATACAGGCGTGAGTTTATGTTAAATCACAAACTTCCCCCTCCCCATTCATAAATAAAGGGGTTGCGCGAACTTACCCGCTGCGCACAGTTACCCCACATGACTCATAATGTTTTTGTCGGATTTTTGCTGATTTAATACACTATCATACGTGTAATTATGACAAATCGATTGAGATCTTGTTTGTCAAAAACTTAAGATTGATTAAGGAGCTATGTGGAACCGTAGACATACACGTACATACTCGTAAATACGATAGAAACATATTAGGTACCCTCCTTTTGGGCTTCGCCGTAGTAAAAAAAAAACAAATTGTTTTGGTCTAACAACAATAAAAATACTGTCCACTCACTTCTTAACAACACCAGGCTCCAATCTGTAGACAGTCTGGTTGTCTTCAGGCAGCCACTCGATCAACCTCGTCGGACGCGTCACAGTCTGCGAAGGGAATGCCAGACCGGCGCCGGCGGCGTGAAGCAAAAGTAACGCCACCAGGCGGGTCGTGGCTAGGCTATGGTGTCTGAAAAGAAAAAAGAAAATCGAATCAAAAAAAGAAGAATTGAATCAAAGAACTGGCCACATAAAAAAAAATCGATGATAAGGTTTTGAAAATGGAACTTGATGCATGATTTAAAACCAAACGAGTGTATGTTTGGAATACTTTGGATACAATATTTTTCATTCAGATTTTGTCTGGTCAGAGGACGTATTTTTTAATTTGGATCTTGATGGATGGAAAACAATAAAAAATAGTACATTACTGCA
Source organism: Yponomeuta cagnagella (assembly GCA_947310995.1). Classification (NCBI taxonomy): domain Eukaryota; kingdom Metazoa; phylum Arthropoda; class Insecta; order Lepidoptera; family Yponomeutidae; genus Yponomeuta; species Yponomeuta cagnagella. Next base: position 4,353,611 of record OX371284.1, read on the forward strand.
GCGGCCAGCAAAAGAGGCATTGAGGGACGAACGTGGATACGTGAGTTGTGGCCAAGGCTTGTATATGATTTTTCTCAAATAATGCGCGGAAATTAAAACTAAGTAGTACTAACGCAGAACTTTTTATTTGAAAAAAATTTTTTTGAAAAAAATAAGTTCATCGCAGTCGTTTTCAGCACTTGAACTAATTTTGTTACTAAATTCAATAAACTTTCAAAATCAGACGAACCACGAACGAACAACAATAATTTTTATACTACACCTGCTTGGAAAGTACCTTGATACTTTATAAAATTTACGGTAGAAAGTACGTCATTGCATATCGAACAAATATGCGGGGAGAAAACGCATCTGAGCGGGAGAGAAAAGTGTATGAATAGTACATTACTTCAGAGGGAAGAAAGTGACAGTTCCATACCGAGATTATGGCATTTGCGCCACGAGCTTGCGAGGGGCGCAAACCATTTGAGGGATGGAACTGTACTTTATCCTGAGGTATGTATAGTGCTTTTTATTACACCTACGAGGAAAATTATAGACATAAATGCATAGAAATGTTTACAAAAAACACAAAGATAAATGCTAAATCAATCGAAGTTTTTGCGAAAATGCGCGGGCTTTTCCTTTTTTTATTCGCCCGTTTCTGGAGTAGGCTAAAATCATAAGGTCATGCAGCCACTTCTTCCGTGATTCCGCGCGTTTTATATACAAAAATAATTTTGTTTTGAATTTTCTGTATGCACCAAGGAGGTTGGTAACTGGTAAAAAAAAAACTGTATGTGGCCAGTAACAATTTACTTGAAATTTAATTAGTAGACAGTTAAAGTCTCTTTGCAGTATGACTGCTGACAAATTAAAAAAAAAAAACCGGGTATGTAATGGAATTTCATACATACTTCCCACCCTTGGGTCGGAAGGATTTTCATACAAACTTCCATACCTTGGGATGAAAGGATTTGAAGGGCGGGATAAAGGCGTTTCTTCCCTCTAATTGGTATAATTAGTATGTATTTTCAGAGCAGGTGTGATAAAAAATCAATTTCTTACGTGGTTTTTCTTTTTTAATTTTGGGTAAGACTATGCGCCGGTAACCTAAATATCAAAAGCCAAAAAGTTTTTACAGTGAGTTTTTATCTCCAAGTTCGCAAAATGACACTGGCCACTAGCTGTGTGTTGGATGGTGTCGGGCTGGCAGTGCGACCCTGCGGCGGCAGGATAAACAATTTGAAAAAAGAACATGTGAAAATTGCAGACGCCATTGGCGCCATTTCCAATTTGTGTGTTGTTTGAGGATTCAGTTTTCGTAGAAAGTAAAATAAAACTATCAAAATGATAAGTAGTGATAGTGATGATGAAGCAGGTGTAGTATAAAGCACTATGTATCACTCGAGAGAAACTGCGATTCCCGATCTCGGGTGTTTTAAAGCCATCGCCTACGGCTCGGGCTTCAAACGACACCCTCGACGGTAATCGGTCACTTTCTCCTCTCGGTGAACAATGTACTATTGCCGCGTAAAGTGTACTTTTTTTCAATAGGTATATCCACTTTTCTATCGCAAGCCAGTTCGAAATTTAAATAAAACCTCTGATAAGTTACCTCTTTGGATGTCATTGTTCGGAGTAAAAGATTGTTCCATTTTTAAATAACACGACACATATGAGTTTAGTAGGTATGTAATTTATTTGGCCGCAAAACACGACAGTTATGAATTTTCATAGAACGTTTTCCGGCCGCTGCTCGCGTGTAATTGGCCAGTACAGCAATTTCGATTTATCTCGAAGAAGGTTGTCGAAATAATGCTCAAATTTCCAAGCATGTTTGAAAAAATACTATTAGCGGTTGCCTTGGGAACGGTTGATAGTTTGCGACTTTACTTGATTATATAGGTACTTGAAGTGATAGGGCCAGAAAAAAAGACACCAAAAAATTAACGGTTTTAATTATAAAAACCCAATTAATCTAAAACAGTCCTTACAGGCAGTTTAAACAATCTATGGCAAACCTATCGCTTTTTGCCACAGACTATTTAAATGGCCTCTGAGGAGTGTTCTAAGAAATCGTGTTTTTATAAATAAGACGGTACAATTTAATAAATATTTTATACCAGTTTTAACGTGGAATGGGTCACACACATAGTTTGTTTAAGTACTATGTTGCTTGATTATGATAAGCTTGATTGCGTTTTAATTACACTTGACATAAAAGTGGAAAATAAACCAGCAAAATATATTTTTCATGGATGTATGGAGATAAATTGACGCCGTAGTGGGTATTATTTAGTAAATGCAGGTATAACACCGGGCCAGTTTCTGAATTGAGAATTTCGCTAAGTACCTAAATAGTTAATTGTAGTGTTGTCTCTTCGAATTTCTCAGAAAAGGGCGTGACAGAACGTTACTTAAGTATTTACTCAGTGAAATTCTCAAAGAATCCGGCCCTACGGGTAAATTTGTAACGGTGCCATATTTACAGACATAAAAATAAACCATGTTACCAACTAGACGGTTTACGGATTCAAATTAAGAACGAATAGAACTTTTTTTTGTGAGCAGGAATCAAACTACTTAGACTTCTCTTCTCGCGCAAAGTTACGTGTCTGAGAGTGAACCAGGAAGAACGACATAAACAGAAGATTTCAGATTTTTCTTCACACTTTTAAGGTTTCAAGACTTTTGTACGCACTTCTAAGCACATTTTGTGACGTTTTTGAGAAACGATGCAAACGCGCGGTAGCATAGCATAATATGTTTTGCTTTTATTATTTCAGGAAAGTAATTACCCGCGCGGGCACGGCGCGTTTGAATCGCATTTGTATAATATTATAAATGTGAAAGTTTGTGAAGATGTTTTTATGTTTGTTACTCAATCACACAATAACGGCTGAACGGATTTAGATGAATTTTGGTACGGAGATAGTTTGAGTCCCGGGGAAGGATATAGGATACTTTTCTTCCCGAAAACTACTCATTCCATGCGGACGAAGTCGCGGGCAAAAGCTAGTAATAAAATGAATGACATTTAGAAATATTTGGTCTACTTTTTTCGACTGGCTGACCCGGTCATACTTCATACAGCTTCAGAATCCTCGTGATATCTTCCCAAGTTTCAGTAGATATTCTGCTATTCGGGGCGGAGACAAATCCAACAAAAACTTGGCTGCGACATTTCCTCTAATGTAAAGAGCTTAAAGAGCAAATTTAATAAAATTATGTAAACTTATGTTCGGAGTTTCACTGCGTGATCGAATCAGGAATGAGGAGATCCGCAGAAGAACCCCAGTTACTGATATAGCTCGAATAATTGCTCAGTTGAAGTAGCAGTGGGCGGGGCACATAGGTCGGAGAACTGATGGCCGTTGGGGCGAAAAAGTTCTGAACTGGCGACCGCGGACCGGATGGCGCAGCGCGGGCAGGCCCCCCACCAGATGGTCTAAAGACCTGGTTACGGTGGCGGGGAGTCGCAGGATGCGGGCGGCACAAGACCGGGAAGCTTGGAAAACCATGAGGGAGGCCCATGTCCTGCAGTGGGCGTCAAATGGATGATGATGTTGATGATGATGAAATAAATAAAAAAAAAATTGTGTTCATCCCAGGATACGTATTTATCTATTTACTTACTTATCCACTTACCTTACTTTATATCTCTGTGAATTACTGGTGTGCAATAAAGTGATACCTATCTATCTATCTATACAGTGACTTGGCGCAAACTGCCCTAAGAATGAGAAGAACTTATTGTGTGTTGCCGATAACAATATTTTTTTAATAACTCATATTTTGTATGTAGTCTTTATACGGCCCACTATAGGGCACAGGCTGTCTCTTAGAAAGGTCTCTCAGAGAGAGAGAGAGAGTGATAACACTCGCGCTCACCGCGGATTGGCAATGCGAGGTAGGTGAACACTTCAGATGCTTAGGAATCCTCACGATGTTTTCCTTCAGGTTTTGTAGTACCTAGCAAAATGTATAAAGTTGAGTAAAAACTCAAAGGTTCACGTGTTGACTGTGCATAACACTCATACTAATCTAAGCCTTATCTTTACTGTGCCTTCGCAAACTAGCACTTAAAAGCTCATTTCATTGCGGGCTAGTAATTAAATTATAATATTAATTTGTATCAATTTAGCTGCCAACAGGCATTCGACTCGAATGTTCATTTTAAATGCAGTATAAGTAATGCTTAGCAACAACTCGATAATAGAAAGGAAATTGAGATTTTACTAAGTATTTTCTCTTTTTATTAAAACAAATCTCAAACTCCTCCGAAACGGCTTCACCTATTTTTATGATATTTTTGTGTCAATTTGGTAGGTCTGAGAATAGGTCGTAGACTAATTTACATATCAAGACAACGTCTGCCCGATCAACTAGTATTTTTATAATAAATTGTGTATAAAATCCACTAATATGGCAAAACAACGTTTGGCCACTCAGCTTTATAATAAACAAATAACTTTCACATACCACAATCACTATGGTAACCAGGCAAGGACATCACAAAAATGGAAATAATAGGGGTTAAAGTATGAAATTGCCGTTTTATTGCAATAGGTTCTTTGAATTGATGAGGTTCGAAATTTCCATCACGAAAGCGTTTAAACCAAAATCGCACGGTGCGTTCATTAGTAGACCCCTCTCCAAACGCAGCATTGATATTGCGGGCTGTTTCTGCCGCGTTAGTTCCGCGTCGGAACTCGTATTCAAAAATCACTCGAATTTTCGCAGTATCCATCTTTCTTGTCTAAATTGAATAACAAAAACAATTGAAAGTCGATATTCAAATGTTTCACATTTTTTAAAAAAAGAACATCATAGAAACCATTTGAAAAAAGTTTCATTCGAAAACCTCAAACCATGAAGATTCTATGTCAATTCAAAGAACCTATTGCAATAAAACGGCAATTTCATACTTTAACCCCTAATATACCCAGACTGATGCCATTTGTACAAATATACGGCGGCCCTGATTGGGAATAGAAGCTACGACCTTCGGCATGGTAATCAGATGTGATGCCGCTACACCAATGAGCCAGACAAGTTTTTCCGCCGCGCTGTTACGACGAGAGTCCTAAAAAAAATACTGTGTCTTCAAAAAGAAAACGGTGAGGACGGTGACGGAAAAAATCTTGAGGAATCCTAAGTATCTGAGCTGTTCACATACCTCAGCGCTTGAAATTGACAATCCGCGGTGGGCACGCGTGGTGATTAAGCCCATACTCTCTCTCTCTCTCTCTCTCTCTGAGAGAAGGCTTATTAGGATTACACATAATCACGTCCGTATCTCAGAGTAGTAGGCGGAAACCAGGGTTTGTTACTTGATTCTACCATATACATACCGTATTAACAAAGGGCAAGATAAGAAATATCTGAAACCAGCTTGCGTGCATGCAGCGACTATTGAATGCTGATGAAGTGCAAAAGGATTTTTAAGGAATTTTGGATTAGTATGATATTAATTAAGAAGAAGAAGAAGAAGAAGAAAGACATTTATTATACCAACAAGATACATCACAGAAACAAAATAAGCACATAAGTAACATAATATGCACAACAACAGAAAGAAAACTAAATACACAACAGACAAAACGAATAAATAAAACAGGACCATAGATGTAGCCTGTGGTGTATCTACATTGCCACAAAAGGCAGCTGACTCAGCGTTGTGCTGAGGAAGTGATCCCTCAGCGCTGATTTTCAGTCAGTGCCTACGGTAACCCATAATTGTACTACGGAGTGCGTGCCGTGGTGCAGTTAAAGAATTAAGACAAATTCAATTGTATGTATGTTATACAATAAAGTAAAAAAATAAATAAAATATCGTCATAAAATACTTACATATATTATTAGTTTTAAAAATGAATACTACAGAGTATTCTAGTTTGAGGACCAGGCATTATCTATGTACACCTTTATCACAATAAAGTTTTTTTGTATTTGTATTGTATTTGTATTGCATGGTTCAAATTCAATGACCACTGATACAGTATCTCTTCTCGCATAATTATATCTGTAGAAATCCTCTTTATATTATTATTTTTTTGTTTTTCATAGAGACCGTAAGCACGGCACTCACACTGCATGGCGTACTGTAAACTTTGTTAATTAAATAGCACTAATTAAGTACCCTAGCTAAAAAGTTTCATGCCTGAAGTCGATCCCCACCCAGTTGAACCGTGGGAAGTGCCAATGTTAGTGTAATGAGAACCGTGTAGCATTTTTAAAGTTCACATAATCCGATATAAACAAAATCCGAAACAGAACACTGCGCTCCACAACCAAAATTGTCAATGTTGGAGCTCCAACTGCTAGGAGGAAGTGGAATTGGGTGGGCCACGTAAGCCGTTGGGTCTAGACAGACAGCTGGGCAAAAATCGCCATTGACTGGATAAAACAGGACCGACCCAACCGGAGATGGCAGGATGACCTTTCTACCGGGTTGGCAGGAGGTGGCCACGAACAGGGAGGAGTGGAGAGCTAAAGGGGAGGCTTTTGCCTAGCAATGGGATACAATCGAGGCTGAACGAAAAACAAAAAACATGCTAAACACGCGATTGTTTCTTAATAGCGCCTCTCTGTCCGTACATCTTAGCCCTGCACTACGCATTTCTGTGTTTTTTTTTAATAAGATAGGCCTTTGTCCCATTACGCCACCTTCCGCGGTTCTTGACTACCTATATTGACCGACCATCGAACTGTGGGTCTACCCACCCACCCTGTCTAGTTCTCGGCAGCCACTCCGTTACTGCCATGGTCCATCTAGGCCCGATTTCGTAGAACTACAATTCTTGGTTTAATATGACAGTTCGATGTACATTGCATAGCCGATTTATCGTCATCATCATCAGCAGCCACCCGACGCCCACTGCGGGCGGGTTGGCGATCGCAGTGTGCGGTTGGAATCTCAGGAAGACGCTGCTGCCCGTCTCCTGGTAATTGATTTCCTTAGTCGCCTTCTACGACATCCACGGAAGGAAATGGAGTGACACTATTCTTGATCCTGCGCCACACGGAACCTACAGATTAACAGCTAGAATTGAGAAACTCCTCCCTTTTTGAAGTTGCTTAAAATTAACAAATAGTATTTAATTATAATATGTGCTTTAATTGATATGAGGTTGATTCGGCATTACGGAATAAATCAAGTCTTTGAAGAGTCTGGAAGAGACTAGAAGAGTCTAGAAGAACAGCGGTCGTGGGTTCGACTCCTACTGGAGGCGTACACACTTGGTTTGTAAAAATTACCTAATACAAAAACAATACGTCATAAAAATTCAATAACGTAATTAATCTGGTAATATGAGAAACGGGTATAATCGCGATAATTTATTAGGTAAAATTTAATTACCTTCAATTCCCGACGTTTCATATATTACTATGTATGAGCATCGCGAGTTATAAAAAAAATAATGCATAATTATAGTCTATTCATCCTTACTTGTCCAATTTAGTAAACAAGATTCTACCCGCAAAGTATGACTTTTTAGTCGAAAACTGCCATAATTCCCATGAATGAAGTAACCTGGACACCATTTTGGATAACACGCTGCTATGTTTATAAACAAAGTGCACGAACTTGCAAGAAAATATCTAGTTACGGCATCAAATGTCAATTTTGAGGTTACAATATTGTTTACTAAATTGGACAAGTAAGGATGAACAGACTGTACATGTCTTGCTTGCTATTTCAGTTCACTCGCAAATCCTAATGGAGATTCTTTCCACACGCTTGCCGTAGCTATCAAAAAGCTCATTTGCAGCAAATATTGAGTGTTGGTACAGTTGACCTGAGCACTTTCATTGCAAAATCGCCCGCAACGCAACGGAGTAGAGTGCACATGCTTAAAGGTCGATGTGCCGTCGACTGTACTACTTTCTCGGTGGTAAATTAAGTTTCTTCATCTTCATAAATTATGCTGTGTGTCATTGTTTTTCTAAGGAGAGCTAAACATGTCTGGTAGTGCTTGGGATATGAACTATGGCGCTTGGAGTGTGGGGTGTGGGCTAAGGGATGAAGATATGGTAGGTAGAGACGCGATTTCCTGCAATGGTACGGAGCAATTTCTAGTGGAGAGTGACTGACGTGTTCTATCAGATTTTACACATTTATTGTATATTCACTATCATGATGTTAATTTAGCTAAGTTCGCGTTCTACGCGCATTACCAATGTCACATCATTTTCGTTCGTATTAGAATCTATGGAACACAGTGTGGCTTAGTCGAAGCAGAAAAACCGCAAATATTGACATATTTTTTTTAAATAGAAAATATAAGAAAGAAAAAAATTCTCAAGTCATAGAACAATCTCTAACCGACATGTTTCAGGATATACGCATTTTAGAAATAACCCTGTATATGTAGTAATTTTATTAGCTTCAACGCATTCTTGGACTGTATCGAAATAAAGAGGCGCTCCTTGGTATCAGCGGTCATTCCGCTACAGCTCCTGCACCAAACCCTCAATAACTAAAAAAGCAATAAAAACGTATAGTAGCATACTTCATTAGCTCGCACTCGTTTTAAAACCGAGTTATTGGCAATATTTCTCTTGGTAACAAATAATACAGCTTATGCACGGCAGGTCCATTTCTGGTCATTTTGTCTTCTACTTGTTATTTTGGCTTCGCATCGAATATGTTAGTGAACTTAGCATATCATTTTCCAGCACATCAAAAACAAATGAGAGTTCTTGTCGCAAGCAGCAGAGTTCTATAGTTCTTGATACTTTTCAGAAATAGTTCTGGCGTTTTTACATAGAAGAAAGTAAATTAATAGTAGATTATGTACTAAGGGAATAAAACCATGTATTATGTCATGGGCGGCATATTGAACCCTGAGCGGAGCGAAGGACTCCGAGTTAACTCGCGAGCGCAGCGAGGGAGTTAAATTTTAACTCCTGAGCGAAGCGAGGGAGTTATGTAGAGTCCTGAGTGAAGCGAGGGGTTCATACCGCCCGAGACTAAGACATGTTTTATTCCAGAGGTGAATACTCTACTTTTCACACCATCTGGGAGACAATAAAAAGACAGGGCTGCATAAGTTGAAAATATGTATTAAAACCTGAAATTAAATATAAAGTCCACACTCTTTTACGGCTTAGCAACTTAAATTGAATATAACTTTTAAATTCGTATTTGCAATTCGCGCCTTTTTTTCTTTTTTTTGTTGGTGTTTCGCGCGGTCACAGGACACAGTATTTCAGAAAAAAAAGAAAAAAAAGAGGTGAGTTTCGAACAACAATTCGAATTTCGAATTGCAATGCGGGGCTTCTCCATAGTTTTCATGCGAATTTTGACATTCTAAATTCAAATCACTTTATTCCCTAGGGAAATTCTTCATTATTATTGCCCTCGAGAGACAAGGCCATGCTTTACGATGATATTTGACGGTACGTAATAAGGCATTGTCGAGCAGGAGGTGTGAAAAAAAAATTATATGCTATCTTCCCGTAGCATATCACTTCTCAGAAAATGGAAAAACAAGTAAGTTCTTAAGGAACTATAGAACTCTGCTGCATGCAACAAGAACTCTCATTTATTTTTGATATGCTGGAAAATGATATGCTTAATTCACTAACATGGATCGAATGAGGTTTTATGATGTTAAATATTATCTTATTCGTATGAATAAAAAAAAGGATCAGACGTTATAGTATTATCGACCTTGCTCCGTTATCAGTTCATTCTAGCAGGACTACAATCACATGTTAGATCTTAAATAATGATGATGTACATTGATCACCACGTGAAGTCTGGGGTGTTAGAAAATCAATACAATACAATCGTCAATACAAACAACTTTTTCTAAGGGGACAACTTCTTTTTACCCGACTGCGGTGGGGCCCAAAAGGAGGATAATATGTTTGGCTCGTATGTATGTACGTAAGTATGTCCGATTCTATGTTCCCTCATAACTCCTTAATCAATGGTCAGATTTTGACAAATAAGATCTCAATCATAAGCAGCCTATATACGTCCCAATGTAGGGCACAGGCCTTCTCTCAGAGAGAGAGTGTGGGCTTAATCACCACGCGTGCCCACCGCGGATTGGCGATATCTCAATCGGTTCGCCGTATTTGCGCGAGTGTCATAGGCTATAGAAATCAGCATAAATCCAACAAAATATAAAGGAATCACTAAGAAGATAAAAATAAAAAAATCTGTAATAATAAATAAGGACCAATCCGACAGCTGAACATTCACTACTAAGCAAGCAGGACCCAAATTCAGCATTGTGTGTGACTCGTTGCGTTGGTCCTGCTTGCTTCGGGTTGTTGGTTATTTTCTAGTATAGGTTTTTACTATTTGAAGTTGTCACCACAGTAACATCTATTTGTATTGAAGATTAGAACAGTCTCTTATCGGATAGCAATGAAGATTGTGTTACGCCCTGTATAATCTGCCAAATCACAAATTTCGTAACTAAAACATAAGTTTTGCCTTTTGTACAGTCTCAACTAATTAATTAATTACTTTTATAAATTCATTCATTCTGTGTATGTCCTGTGTGGTCATTGTGTGAATGTGAAGGAAAACATCGTGAGAAAACCTGAGTGTCTGAGGTGTTCACATCAAGCGCTTGAAATTGCCAATCCGCGGTGGGCCGCGTGGTAATTAAGCCCATACTCTATCTCTCTCTCTGAGAGAAGGCCTGTGCCCTAGGTATATAGGGTACATAAAAATTTAAATAGTATATTCTGTATTTTTGAATCGACAATAAATATATTTTAAATAGTCTTTCAGTTGCCATAACTCAGCCAGGGTAGGTGATGTTTATAGGGCATTTCGAAAATTCCGCCACAATCACACAGATAATTAAACCCCTTTAAAGGCTAAACGATACTCTGAAGAGTAGGTATACTTAAGGTGCCTATAAACGTTCTTTAGCAAAAATAAAGTGTCTTTTAAAATCAAATAACCCGATAGCTAAAAAGTTTTAGTCTGTTGAGCTTTAAAATTCAGCCGGCGGGTAATCTCGTTTAATTCTGTCTGTTTTATTGTTAGTATTGATCATGTAATAATAATTAATTAACAATTAATGATTTCCATAAATGTATATTCGGTTTTATTGTAATATTAACCCATAATAATTAAGTAACGGCGCTCTCTCCTACCAAAAATTTGTATGTCTACAATGACAAAACATGCAGAACAAATATTTATTATTGTACCATCTAGGCATACTCATGTTTCACAAATAAATATCTTTATCTTAATTTCTTTTGGGTAAGTTATTTTGGTCCCGCTAGATGTTGTTTAATATTACGTACCACTGCATTCAGGCTTTATTTATGAATTCGTAGTAGTAGTTTTGTTTCGTCTTTAAAGTTTTTTTTTATTCAACTTTTCGTTGAGTTTTTACTCCCAATATGACAGCTGATGTACACCATTTTGTTTTTGTCTTGACTTTGTATTTCTATTAACTCTCGCTTCGTTAATTTCGTCAAAGATTGTGTTGTGTGGAAGTTCCTGTATTTGTCAAAATCAGTCCAACCGTTTAGCCTCTACACGGTCGTAAAGAAACATACAAACATGCAAGTGAAAACATAACTCTTGGAGGGAACCCCTTTCGCAGTCGGGTGAAAAAAGGCGTGTTTACTAGCCACAGAATTTTATAGGACTAATAAACATACTCAGTAAACGCCGAGCGCAAATTTATAGGTTAAATAAACTATACAGAGTTGTCTTGTAATTGTTTGTCGCCATAGGTGGCTTTTTGCGGATCTTTTCCGTTGAGTCTGGAATTTTGATCCCGTTCCTAATTATATTAATCAATGAAATAAATTATAATAATGTTAGCTGAACTGGAAGTACATTTTGACTTGATGTATTGACGTTACTTAAAGAAAGGAAGAAAGAAAGGCATTTATTGGGACAAATTAACGCATCACAAGAAAAAAAAGGCATAACAAAATGTGAAGATACCAGATTATGCAGAAACTTCTGCCCATTAAGAAAAATGTAATAAAAAAAAATGCTTATTAGTAATTCGTAATTATAATACTAGTAAAGTATTGAAGTAATATAATAATGTTACTTGAAGATACAGTCAACAAATATTTGTTAGTGTTTCGGCCTTATTTATATAAAAACACGATGCCTCTAACGCACTCCTAAGAGTCAGATTATTTAATCTGTGGTCACGACTTTTCCCTGTAAAATCTCCACCACAGACTATTTTAATCGGTATTTTGAGGGATCGTGTTTCTAATAAAATAAGACCGTTTATTTTCAGACTTAAATAACGCTTAAATTACGCTTTCACTTGCTTGCTTGATATATACAAACAAAGGCGATATGATAAATTTTATGACATAATTTCAGACAAAAACATACAAAGAGTCAAACGGAAAACAATAAAGTGAAAAATAAATGAGCTTAATCATCGTATGTGAGTTGGCAGCAGCCAACAGTCAACCTTTACGTTTTTGTTGTAAAATCGCCTAACGTAACTGATTAGAGTGCACTTGTGTAAAGGTTGATGTGCTGTCGACTTTTCCAAGAACAATGCAATGAGTAGTTGATAATTGCTATTATTTATAAGCGGTTTCAAATACAGGCCAAAATGAGATTAGGAAAAGCAATAACTCCTCGGGGAGTTTAATTAAAATTGCTTCTTACTATCCAGATAATTAGTAATAAACTGAAATTTTCCGACAGAATTTATGGCTCGAGATCGTGAATAAGTAGACAGTAGAATTATGTAGAAGTTTATCTTCGACTTTTCTTGAAACTTCGAACAGTTTTTTTATCATTTGATAGAATGCATAACATAGTAGAATATACACACATCAAAAAAAGTTTGCGATCACTTTGAAAAACTGAAATCTTTTTTGTTACTGTAGATTATATTATGATTTTTTCTTCTTTTTAGATTCTTTATTTATAAATAAAGAATTAGAACACAAAACAATGACACCGTTCAGTTGTTTTTTTTATATTAAAAGGCTTTCAGTCCTAGCTTACGCTCATTCAGAAATCTGATTTAGTCAATTATAACCGATTCAAGATATTTTTTGCGGAAAGTTGTGATTGAATAAATGCCAAGAGGATTATCAGAGGTTTAACGAGCAAGAATAGTATAACTTTGAGGGAAGAAGGATACACCACGAGAGTACTAGCACGCAGACTTGCTATATCCCAATCCTGTGTCGTGGCTACGTTGCAGAGGTACCACGGAATGGGGAATTTAGCTGACCGACCTGCAGCGGTCGCCCAACTGTTTTGACAGCTGCCCAAAAGCGCTATATTAGATTGCTGGCAGCCCGTGATCCAACAATCAACGCCACTAAAATAAAAGCAGAAGTCAGGGCCGCCTCTGGGCTTGAAGTTAGCACGCAGACCGTTCGCAATTGCTTGCACCACGCTGGATTACGAGCACGGAGGTCTTGGTGAGCTCCGCTCAATTCCCGGCAACGTCAACAACGAAGATTGCAGTGGGCTAGACTTCGGCAAAATGAAGAAGGTGAGGAAGAAAACATTTGGCAAAACTGTCTCTTCGTTGACGAATCCCGAATCAGCACTCATCCAGATAACCGACGTGTCCGTGTCTGGAGAAGACCAGGCGACCGTGAAAGACAAAGAACTGCCACTGGAACAGTTCAGCAAGGCGGAAAATCGGTGTCCTTTTGGGGTGGCATTATGATTGGAGCTAGAACGCCTTTTATCCCGTATCGGGGCTACATGACAGCAGACATGTACAAAGCAGTTGTTATTGATGATATCGTCAGACCATTCCGAGTAAACCATGGACACCAATTTGTACTGGTCGATGATAATGCGCCCGCACATCGAGCTCAACAAGTCAATGCTGCTCTTCAAGAATACGATATCACACGTTTAGACTGGCCTGCCGTCTCGCCCGACTTAAACCCAATAGAGCACGCGTGGGATGCTCTTAAATGACCTGTATGGAACCGTGAGCCACGTCCCCAGACAGTTCCAGAGCTCAGGGAAGCCGCTATTGAAGAATGGGATAGGTTACCCCAGGAAATGCTGGATAACTTGATCCTCAGCATGCCCAGGAGGATCTCCGCATGTGTTCGAGCCAGGGGAGCAGTTATTTTATATTGAATTTAACCTTTTATTAAAATTAAATTTTTGTTTAAGTTTAATTAAACAGTATTTTTCTTTCTATGAAGTTTCTATCACAATTACATTATGATTAATGGCTCAATTTTTTTTAAATAAATAATAAGAAATAGTTTTATATTTTAATTTCAAACAGGGTATTCCTGTTTAAAGAAAGCATACAACATAGATTTTTTCTTGATAAAGTTAAATTTAAAGAATTATAGGAGCTTATGCTATTGATCACAAACTTTTTTTGATGTGTGTACATGCCATTATAAAACATAACATAGTAGAACATATATGCGCCGGCTTCTCATTCGGGAGGTCGTGGGTTCGAGACCCGGACCCAATGACTTTGTTTTCTAAGTACATTTGCGAAGTTATAGCAGCAATACCACTCGCTAACTATGAAGGAAAACATTCTGAGGTGTTCACATACTCTGCGCTTCAAATTCCCAATCCGCGGTGGGCACGCTGTCTAGATTTCAGCCGCCATAACTCAGCCAGGGTAGGTGATGTTTATGGGGCATTTCAAAAATTCCCCCACAATCACACCATTCACCAACCGCGGTGGGCACGCGTGGTAACTAAACCCATTCTCTCTCTCTGAGTGAAGGCCTGTGCCCTGCAGTGGGACGCATAAAGGATACATAAACAGGACGTCATTTAATTCAGCCACAGAAAAATTGCCCTAGGACCTAGACGTACGTACAGCCTAGGTGATTTAGGACAAGGTTATCTGTCAAACAGTACTGTAACGACTGGCTGAAATCTCTCAAACTTCTGTACAACTTAGCTTATTGTAGACGGTCACAATAATCTTTGCCAAGAAGCAAGAAGGGACGTATGGACATTAATTCGGTCAATGACGGCAGTGATTTAGAGACATTTATTTCAGTGTCTAGATTTCAACTGCGTGAAATTTAGAGCTTTACATGCTTGGCATACCCAATTTTGTTTATTTTTCTAGGGTTCTGCATCTATAGGGTTCAAATTGGATATAATACGACGTATTTCCGGATTAAGAGTTCCGTGTGGCACCGGATTAAGAATAGCGTCGCTCCATTTCTTTCCGTGGATGTCATAGAAGGCGACTAAGGAAATCGATTACCAGGAGACGGGCAGCAGGCGTCTTCCTGAGATTCCAACCGCATACTGCGATCGCCAACCCGCCTGCCAAGCGTGGCGATTATGGCAAAACCCCTCATGGTTATGAAAACCACACAGGAGGCCTATGTCCTGCAGTGGGCGTCAAATGGCTGATGATGATGATAATACGACGTATGTCTGACTCTCGATCTGACCTGTAAAGGGCTTTATTTCTTCAATGTAATAGGTAGCTAGTTGCAATTTTTTAGAGAATACACTCTGAAATGAGGGTGATTCGCGGGAGAAAGACGCGTTTATTTAATTAGTAATAATAAATGCTAACATCAGCATCATTCAGCCACAAGAAGTCCATGGATTTCCAAAATGACCGGTTGGAAGCGGCATGTATCCAGCGTCTTCCTGCCACTTGGATGAGGTCATCTGTCCATCTTGAGGCTGGTCGTCCTACGCTGCGCTTGCCGATACGTGGTCTCCATTCGAGAACTTTTCAGCCCATTTCGTGCTTTGTGCCCCGCCCACTGTCACATCAACTTACTAATCCGATGGGCTATGTCGACGACTTTCGTTCGTCTACGGATCTCAACATTTCTGATTCGATTTCGTAGAGAAATTCCGAGCATAGCCCTTTCCATAGCTCGTTGAGTGACCTTGAGCCATAGTGAGAGACCACGTTTCAGTGCTATAAGTCATCACTGGTAACACACACTAACGGTTGTATAATTTTATCTGGAGCGATTGAGGTATATTGGACGTAAAGACTTTTATCAATAAATAAATGCTATCTATTGAGACTATTACTTTCACAAGTAGACGTAAAAGAAAAGCGTCAAAAAATTGGCGGGAAATCTTGTCTAAAAAAGTTCGCTACATACCGCCTCTCCGTCTGTCAGACAATAACTCGCGGACCCGCGCCCCGCGCACGCAGCGCTATAATAGTTCTCGTAGATTCAAGTTTGTCTGGAGATTTTTTCGTAAGTGCTTTTTCTAAAAATAAAATTGTGCATTGAATAGCCGATTGTTACGGCATTTTAATTTTGCCATGGCGCTCAAACCACTTTATATTCTAGTTATTTATTTTTAGGCTCTTGTAATAACAGTCAGTCGCTACGGGCGCTATCTGGTTAGAGGCACTTATTATCTTGCCCTTCGCGTATGCGTCCCCTACTCGCTCAACGTATGTGCGTCTGAGGCGTCCCTTACCGGCCCTTCCATACATAGCGTTAATACCATCACACGTCACTATCATGCATATCTGATTCTATGACACACGTTTGGACAAAGATATTGAAATCACATTACAACCCGGGCAAGTTAACACGACATCTGACTCGTGTGACGTTTATATCAAAACGCAGCGGGGCAAACTCAAAGCGAGGTGTCACGTTGATTCGCCCGGGTTGTACGTAAAAGTACTTCAGAATATGAAATCAAATGCGCAACAAAGGGTAAATAGAAGGCGTAAAACATCCGGCTGCCAGACAGACAGTCAGACGATGTATTTATAGGGCAAGAGATTTTTGCCCGTCTCCCCTACTCCGTGCGAGAATCGGGTTGAAAATTTTCATTTACGTACTTCTGAAGTAGAAGAAGAACCAACAGAATGCACATTTGAAGATACGAGTTTTTCGCAGAAGTTTTTTTTCAGTAAACTATCGAGTTAAGATACAAAAGACGTCGAGCACCCCGAGTTTAACAAAAACTCTGATAACTCTTCTAATTTAAGTTATAATTGTTCTAATAAACTAACTCTAACTTCTAATTGATTCTAGTTTGTGAAGAGTTTTATCATCCTGACAAAATTATATTTTAAGTAAGCTAAACGATTTCCTAAAAAAACTACGAAAAATTTATGAAAAAGCAGTTGTAAATTGAACTCATACAGTGCGTCGCGAAGAGGCAGGCTAACCGGCCCGCCTAGAATTCTATGAAATTCGAACGTGCCGATGGGCCCGACTAGAATTGTACAGGTTAAACAAATGTAATAAATAAATAAATGTAAACAATGAGCGGTGGTAGCCTAGTGGGTACAACATTGGACTCGGAAGCGAGAGACCCAGGTTCGATTCCCGTGGCGGGCATATACCTATTACTTTGTTTTCTAAGTTTTTTACATTTGCAAAGTTATAGTAGCAATACCACTCTCTAACGGTGAAGGAAAACAACGTAAGGAAACCCAAGAGTGTGAGCTATTCACATACCTCAGCGCTTGAAATCACCAATCTGCGATGGGCACGCGTGGTGATTAAGGCAAGTGATTGTATTGTGTGGAAGTTATTATAATCATAATTATTAATATTATTAATGTTCTACCCACTAGGCTACCACCGCCTTTGGGATAGCTTGCCTCCACTTATCCGACAGGAAGCCCTATCGCTTGGAATATTCAAAACCAAAGTTCACAGTTCACATAATCAACTAAAACTGTACGCACACGGTCCGATCGTACTAAGACCGTCAAAACCCGGCTTAAGTCTCCAATAATTTTATTATCTTAATTTATTATAAGTCGTATTAGACATCACATTATCATTAGTAAATTTGTAGGTTCTATGTTTTTATTATAATATTTCCCCTCAAATTTCACATTTTTATACATAGATCTAAATAAGTAATTAGTATATTTTATTATTCTAAGTTGCACTACCCGTCAATGATTCCTCCAAAACTAAGGTAAGCTGGTAGATAAGGCTAAGTAGCATTAAGCTTGCCTATGTGTTGAAAGACAATAAAGAATTTTAATAATAATAAATAATGTACAGCCCGAAAATACAAACATACATAAACTCACACCGGTATCCTAGAGGGGTAGACAGAGACCAGGGACTGCCGCTTGCGATGCTCAGTATCAATAAAACCACTCTGCACACGAAGTAAAAGTTTAAAACTTTTAATATTCGTTTTTCTTCTTGACAGCAAATTCTTACGATAAATTAAATTAAAAAATATATATATCATTGGATTTCTAGAAGTGGTATCGATACCGCAGGATTGGTATTTTTAATGAGATAAGAAAATGACATTTTTAAATAAAATGTAGTCCAAATCCTATCAGGTTGTGACACCAATATTCAAAACACTTTTTTTTCACATTCATCGTTAGTGAAATACTTTATTAATTACCCTGTATTAATTACTCCACTGACTGAATGGCTCAGTTACTCACTTCACTTAAGAGCTTTTCGTTTTGAGCTCGAGAGATCACTTCAGAAAATGTGTAAAGTTTTAGTTTTAGGCAATGTATAACTTTCCAGGCATAGCCTTAGGCAGCTATTACGGAGTGGTAATTATTCATGTTTAGATTTTGTTCTTGAAACTAAACTTTACTTCATACCTAATTGTCTAATTATAATTAGACTCGGACTTTAATTTCGGTTATAAACTATTGTTAGAGTTTTCAATCCACCTATCCGTAAATCATCTTTTTTATTCATATTTTCATTTACATCGACTAGTACCAACGACTTTGTTTTCTGTGTTTCGTACATTAATGAATCCGTGATAGCACTGCTGAATGCTAAGGGTGAAGAAAAACATCTTCAAAGATTTTTTAAATAAAACTTTCGTAAGCACTACACGTCATTAGCTTTTAATCCCGGATTCACCTACTTGATTTTTTGTCTCAACAAATCAAGTATGTGAATCCGGAATGAAGCTAATAATCTTCAAGGATCATCGCGGAATCAATGTCTGCGAAACAAACGAGCTGCAAAGGTCTGAGGTGTCAAATTATTTATTAGCTGCAGAACAGCTGTTCCACACGTAATCTTTGATAACTCGTGAAACAAAAATTTTACTCTAGCGTGATTCAGACATTTTGTATTTAATTTATATGTACTTATAAATATACCGATTCGGACATTCGGATTTCTTTGTAAAAACTCAAAGCGGATCTTTCGTAGCATTCCCTGCCTTTGTCACAGCGGCCCTGGGTTTTATTTATGTCTCTACTAAATGAACCATCAACATTTTATTTATGACTTATGATCCTTTTCAGGGCGACCAAATGGCTGTTACTTTTACATTACGCACTGCCCGATGGCCGTTGTCGTCTAGAAGCCTTTTATGGCGAGCGTACACTCTCGGCGAGACACGCCGCACTATGACATACGTACATTTGACAAACTGAAACTTTTAATTTTCAATTGGAAATTTTCTGCTGACTAATACGAAATTTTCTACTGACCAAAGTGGAATGTTTTGCGGATCAATTTGAAATTTTCTTCTGACTGATTTGGAATTTTCTGCTGACCAATTTGGAATTTACTGCCATTCAATTTGATTATTTTGCCGGCCAATTGTTTCATAATGGTGTTAAGACATTTTAGTTAAGTACATAAATGCATTTTTATTAAATATTTTTGTGTTGGAACATAACAGAATGTGAGATCATATTTTAATAAGATGTCATCGTTCTAAGCAAATAAATTTATTTCATTTTTATAATTTGATAAAAATTTACCCTTAAAGGCATGGTATTTCGCAAACGGATAATAATATTTTACTTTGTATTTTATGCCCACCATAAGTTTCTGCTCAAAAGACTGGTAAAAAGATTTTAACTGACAAAAAAATATTAATTGCTGATCAAAACCGTATGTTTGCTGCTCGTTTATGGGTACTATACCCATAAACTTTACTTTGCAATCGGTACTAAAACCTTTGGCTTCAATCCTTTAATCACGTTCGCTTGTTTACAGTTTACACTTGTTTAAAACAAACTGAGTGAACCATTCAGTGGCGTTGTACGAAATGGACATTCCTTGCTGTTAAGGCGAAGTTTCCTGCTTATTTTGTTGCAAATCATAAAAGGACCGGTCGCACGTAAAGGGACTTGATGTACCTCTATGTAAATTAAATAAATATGTATATATGTTCATTGTCCTAGTTATAGATGCTACTAACATAAATATAAGTTTTGAAATGTACAATGTATGTAAACTTACTAACTAAATAATAGGGGTTAAAGTATGAAATTGCCGTTTTATTGCAATAGGTTCTTTGAATTGACATAGAATCTTCTTGGTTTGAGGTTTTCGAATGAAACTTTTTTCAAATGGTTTCTATGATGTTCTTTTTTTAAAAAATGTGAAACATTTGAATATTGACTTTCAATTGTTTTTGTTATTCAATTTAGACAAGAAAGATGGATACTGCGAAAATTTGAGTGATTATGAGGCACCCATTTTTCGTATTTTTTTATTTTATTGATTTGACGCAAGTGAGTCAATATTGTGGGTAAGGTAACGTTAAACCATGCCTCTAATTCCTGGGTAGTTTGACTAGGGTCGGCTTCCACTATCTCTCTTAATTCATCGTTATTCACCTGTGTGGGCGGTCTTCCTCGTGGCTCGTTCTTTAAGTCGAAATTTCCATCACGAAAGCGTTTAAACCAAAATCGCACGGTGCGTTCATTAGTAGACCCCTCTCCAAACGCAGCATTGATATTGCGGGCTGTTTCTGCCGCGTTAGTTCCGCGTCGGAACTCGTATTCAAAAATCACTCGAATTTTCGCAGTATCCATCTTTCTTGTCTAAATTGAATAACAAAAACAATTGAAAGTCGATATTCAAATGTTTCACATTTTTTAAAAAAAGAACATCATAGAAACCATTTGAAAAAAGTTTCATTCGAAAACCTCAAACCATGAAGATTCTATGTCAATTCAAAGAACCTATTGCAATAAAACGGCAATTTCATACTTTAACCCCTAATATGAATCTTGTTGTTCGAGGCAAATAAATTATTATTATTATTAAAAGTTCCATGTCATACTATTCATTGCATACTGTACATCATTTTATACGAGCAGCCCGTGGGAGAAATTTACGCAAAAAACAGTACAATATTTTACGTGAACAGTACAATGATGCCTTCAGGGCTCTGCTCTGTAGTGCATCTGGCATGTTTGCAGAAGCCTGGGTAGACTGCTTCTATGTTACTAGGCGTAAGCGGTGCGCATCGATGCTTAGCAGGGTGCGGGCTAGCTCCAACAGCACTGCCGTGGTATGACAAAACACTATGTATAGATACAGTGTCTTACGGTAACATGAATAATTCGATTTGGTACATGGTATGGCATCAAAAAATATTGAAAAAGTCTTAATAATACGAAAATTAGCCATGGTAATTAAGATTGTATTCCCAATTTATAGAGACTGGTTTTGACAAAATACTGCTTCTATAGATACAGTGTTTTGCCATAACAAGCTCAGCGTTTTTTTATGTCAGGTTACGGCATAATTATTTGTACTATTATTAAACACATATAAAAATTTCAAAGTAATCTTGTTATATTTGACGTATTTATGCGTAATTTTCGTAAGAAGATGTTTTTTGCGTTTTCTGGAAAATGCCTGTTTTCAAATTACAGTGTTTTGTCATGACACGGCCGAGCATCCTGAGTATGATAGCAGGCCGCCTAGATTCGCCCAACGTGCCTCACTGTGCCAGCCTGCATGTAACCTCTAATGTGTACTGTTAAATGTAATTTATAATTTAATATATTGTGTCTTTAGCTATAAGTACTAAAATATACAGTTTTAAGCTTACTAACTAAAATGAGAACTTACTTGAGATAAAATAAATATTATTATTATATAAATTATAAAAATCACAATAAAACATTACTTTAAAAACAGGCTACGCTACATCTATAGACCTGTTTTTTTTTTTTTTTTTGTCTGTTGTGTATTTAGTTTTCTTTATGTTGTTGTGCATATTATGTTACTTATCTGCTTATTTTGTTTCTGTGCTGTGCCTTGTTGGTATAATAAATGTCTTTCTTCTTCTTCTTCCTTTTAAATAATGCTACTTCGCACTTTGAAAAAAATGTGATACTGCAATAAAATAAAGCCGTTTAGTAAAAGTAAACCCGTATACAGAAAAAAATCCGTCACTATAAATTAATAAACAGCCGTCCATATTATGGACGGTTTTGACCATAAAAGAAAATCCAATGTTAAATCGTGGCTACATGCCACAATATTAACAAGAAAATGGCCTTATAAACGTTTTGCCTAATTTAAGTTTCATATCTTGATAGCTTGGTGATATTGTGTCAAGATTCTATTGCGGAGTGTTTGGGTTCGATCCCCAGCTGTTAATTTCAAGGCTAATAGAAGACATTAAATTAAAAGTAGTCATTTTAAAAATACTACTTGGGCATATATATAAATGCCCACTATCCGTAGAATTACAGACCAAACCATTTATTTTAAATATCTTAAGTTTCTGTTGGAAACCAAAATTTCTAGTTAATTTAAATGTAATCTTATCCTAATTATAAACATGCATCTCAATCTTAAAACGTAAAGATTTTGGAAAAAAGAACATTGTCCCATTTTATATTTTATTTAGTTTAACTGTGTATATGTTCTTAATTTTGTTGCATAGTCAAAAGTGTGGGTTTCTCTGTGCGCATTATCGATTTATGAATACACGTCGATAGCTAGACCAGGCCCTCGTCACTCCATACAAAAAATATTATGAACGTACTTTGTGCCAACATTGAAACAAAAAATATAATCCTGCTAAAACAAAAGGCATTAACTCCGCAGTGAATCACGTAGATGTATCATGATTTAAAATTAAGTCGGGTTATATGTGAAATCTAATGTTGGTAATGTTGGTATTACGTATTTTGCAAATGGCCGGTAATTTTGTTCGTTTGTCGTTTTTGTGTGGCATTATTTTATTTATTTTAACTTTAGCAATAGGTGTAGTGCGTGAAAAGTGATTAAACAAGAAATATGGGAGGAAAAGCATTGAAGAAATGTGAAATTTGTGGCATTAGAAGAGTCAGAAATTAATGTACGTCTGGCATATTCTTAACCAGATATCCACTGGAGCCAAACAGGTAAAATTAGCAAGTTTATCATAATAAATGTACGCAAATTTTGATATTTATTTAATGCGCTTGGATAAAACAACTGAATTATTTAGAACAATTTACGATTTTGACAAATTTAAATTAACGCCGGTTGTAGTGCGGTACCCATGTGCTACTTTTTTTTATCGATATTTTGGACGATTGATTTCTGCCAGATATTTCTACATGCTGTCTAAAATTGATCACAACTACTTAATTTTAAACGTCGAACACCACACAGCAAGAACAGAAATGATTTATGTTGTTTTATTTTGCTCAATTTTGCGGTATAGATAATATATTTTTTGACTTATTGTTTTGTTTGTTGCAGACTCCAAAGATCTGAAATTCGACCAAAGTGCAAAGTTTTGATAGCGACGTGACGCATTGGTGACATTGTTTTCTACACCTGATGCTAAATAAATGATTTGATTTAAAAAAATGCCTTTTTCATTATGAAAGTAAGCGATAATCCATTCACACCATGTCATACTCGAAATAATTGAGTTGACCTACTGTGTTGGGATTTATCGCCTACTTTAATTTTCAAAGCATGAAAATGAGGTAAGGGGAGAGACGTCTCGAATTTTTTTTATCGATATCGATAAGCAGTCCATCACTAATGTTTTGCAATTTCATTCTCATGTTGGTATTATACTATTTTTTGTTAGGTTGGTACAAACTACGTTCATAATTTTGAAAACGTGTTGTTAGCAAGTGCCGACTCTTATAACGTAGTGATTACATACTCTTTGAGCTAGACTTTCAAATTTTTGTTACAAATTCACCCATAAATTAGCTGGATACAGGGCCCTTATTATGACGCTTTTGTCGCTAGATTTGAGTGAATTGCGATAATGTCACATTTTTCATAATAAGGACCCTGTGCACGCATGTGAAGATCTACAGTCTACGCCATTTTTTTAATGCGTCTTTAATGTATAACAATAATAATAGTAATATGTATAATGTACCTTCATTTTTTATGTCATGCACAATAAAGAATATTCTTATCTTATCTTATCTTATGCATCCAAGTCATGCACAGCGCAACTTTGTGACTGTAAAGTGTAATACAAACTGTAAGATTAGTAAACTTGGGGTTGACGGTATCTGAATGTTTCTGTAGGAAGTTCCGACCTTGTCGAAGCTTGGCCTTAAAAGTAACGCTACATAATATTTATGCATTTTGAAAATTGTTTATGCGTGCGCTGCGCAAGTTTGCAATGTTTTCATTTGGACTTGCCGAGTTTTGACGTAAAACGCTGCAAGTAATTGCAAACTTTATGCAGCTCCAATTCAAGATGGGAAATTATAACCTTTGACTGATATTAATAAACGTAATTAATTTGTCAGAGGTAGGTAATGTTATGGGCATGAAAAGCTTCAACATTGCAAGAAAGTGTTAAAAAACCTTAAATAAATAAAAACTCGTTGAAAACTTAGACAGTAGACCCAAATACATATTCATTAATTAAACTTATATTTTTTTCCTGTTACCAAAAAGTAAAATAGTATAATTATGAAGAAAATAAAGCGCATTCTACATTTTACCGAACCGATGTCCCTGTTTTCGTATGTGGGGATTTAGTCCCTGTATTTAGCTTACTGAAGATTGGGAAATAAAGTCGTTATTGACTGGGGGTCAGTCTAACAGTGTCACTTAAGTTGAAATTAAATCTGCAAAACAGACAGAAAATAATAATATACCATTTTTTAATGACTTGCGATGCTCATACATAGTTATGTATTAAACGAGTATAATCGCGATTATTTATTAGGTAAAATTTAATTACCTTAAATGCCCGACGTTCTGGCAACGTTGCACCTGCCGTGGTCACGGGTAGACGTTGCCGAAACGTCGGGAATTTGAGGTAATTAAATTATACCTAATAAGTAATCGCGATTATACCAGTACAATATAAAACTAACAATATACCACTCGCTAACGGTGAAGGAAAACGTGAGGAAACCTGAGTGTCTGGGGTACCTCAGCGCTCTAAATTGTCAATCCGCCGTGGGCACTCGTGGTAATTAAGCCCATACGCCTTCTATGAGAGTGGAGAGTAAACATGCTACATAAAAGAAATACTTTTTCTGTCTTCCATAAAGTTGACAGTAAAATATCTAAATCACGAGCCCCACTGGCGTCAAAGATCACATGATTGACACAAAATCTCGACTGTAATTTCAAAAATGTATTAAAATAACCGGCCAAGAGCGAGTCGGACTCGCGCACGAAGGGTTCTTATCTATACAATATATTATCTATACAAACTTTGAATATTTCAAGCGTCTACATATTGCCGTTATTAATATCGAGCAACAAACGGCAAAAAATCACGTTTGTTGTATGGGAGCCCCCCTTAAATATTTATTTTATTCTATTTTTAGTATTTGTTCTAGAGGCAACAGAAATACATCATCTGTGAAAATTTCAACTGTCTAGCTATCATGGTTTATGAGATACAGCCTGGTGACAGACAGACAGACGGACAGTGGAGTCTTATTAATAGGATCCTTTATCCTTTGGTTATGGAACCCTAAAAAAAATCCTCACACGGTCTTTAATCAAAAGTTTTTCAGTCAGATTAAAGACTAAAGCCCATCACGCTTGAGTTCAATATGGCGTAGCACCGATATTTCGCGAAGGGTAATTTGACATCTGACACCTGGCAAGGGAAGAGGCCACTGTCAGTCATCAGGTTACAAGGGGACAGGCGGGAGTGAAAATCGATTTAATGAAAAAACATATCTTTTCAGCCAAGTCCGTTTTGGACGCAGTAGAAGTGAAGGTTTCGGTTTGATAAAAAAAAGTGCATGAACTTACTGCATCAATTAGATGTGGTATAGGCCGGCTTCATACTTATTTGCATTTTATTCTAGCCAACCAATGTGACAAGAGAAGGCGAGGCTAGTGCCAAACCGAGAAATTAAAAAATACTGTTTTCAAACTTGCAGACCCTTTTACGACCCTTTTTAAATTCCTTCTTGATCGTGGAGAACAATTATTCCAAAAAGGTTCGTTGCTAACGAACGCTTAACTGACAAATAAAAAATTAAAAAGTATTACTTTAATAAAAAATACCTTAATTTCAAAAATTATGCCTCATTTCTTTGCACTATTTGCTTTCGACATTATTAGTTTCAAAAGGATTGGTTGATAATCAACTGAGACTTTACGAAATTGTTAAGAGAGCCCCTTGTCAAAATTTTAAACGTTTATTGTAAAAAAACCGGCCAAGTGCGAGTCGGACGCGTGCACGAAGGGCTTCGTACCATTATCAACACAAAATTTTAATATTTCAAGTATCTACCTGTCAGCGTTATTAATATCGAGCAAAAAACGATCAAAATATTGTAATATTTGTTTTATTCTGTTTTTAATACCTATTTTTTGTTATAGCGCAGCGGCAACAGAAATACATCATCTGTGAATATTTCAACTGTCTTACTATCACGGTTTATGAGATACAGCCTGGTGACAGACGGACGGACGGATGGATAGCGGAGTGTTAGTAATGGGGTCCCTTATCCTTCGGGTATAGAAACCTAAAAAAGCAACTTTTGACAATTTAAAAATTTTCAGATGTAGTGAAAATGTACCTTTTTGTTTTCGGAGCTATTGATGCCTTTGTATTTTGTACTAGCAGTGCCCGCGACTACGTCTGCGTTGTTAACAAATTAACCTTTAGCCTATGCTCACCCTGAAGGTCCATTCTAAATACTGGTCAAAAATATTTGAAATCGGATAGGTACTTTCGGACATTACCCCCTACATACAAACTTACAATACACTATGGTACAAGTTGGTGAATACCGCTGAGGCGCCATTGGGACCCGAGAGGTAAGGTGAGGGTCGTACGAGAGCCAAGGACGGTAATCATCAATACACACGTGTATCACACGACGTTTTTCAACACACTTGTGAAGAAAATAATACTAACAATAACTATAATTTCAATAGTGAAAACGAGTTGTGAAATTTTTTTCGCAATTGCGACCGATGGCATCTAACAATGGCGATCGGTCATGGACTAAAAGACTGAGGTTTCTTTTTTTTTGGCTTTTCGCGGAAAGCGTTTTAGCCACGTACAAAATGGGGAAAGCAAGGTTTTCTTTATTACAGAGAAAACAAAGTTAAATTTGAGTTTTATTTATTAAAAAGGAACAAGTTGAAATTATCTATTTAAATACGTAGTTGCATGAAATGAGCAAACAATAGGTACACTAATTTATTTGTACTAGTGAACACGATCTTTTTTGAATCGAAACTTTTTTAAGAACAAAGCAACTCAACCAATAAAATAAAAATAAAAAATCTCTAACTCAATTTTGAATAATAGCAATAAAAAAGTCATTATTGTGCCTAATTGCAGTGAAATTAGAGCCATTTTATGAGCAAGTGGATTAAAAACGTATAAACTCACAAACGTTTCCTCTTTATAATATTAGTACAGAAGTACAGATATAGAACAATAGAAGACTGATATTTAACGTTGCGTTAGATGCAACATCCGCATCTAGGTTGCGTTAAAGTTTACCTACTTTACTTTATTGTACACAAAGACAAATAGTCTGTCAAAAGCAAAACAGAAATAATAACACAAGAAATAAGGTAACGTAAAGGAGTACTAGATTAGGTAGCTTAGGTAACATACCAACACGACAACAGTGTCTTTTATTCGATTTCGAAAACATCGAACGGATCCCTAAAACATCCGGCAACAGCTTAAATAATCCGGAAAGTAACGCGATCCTCGCAAATCGATTAAATAGCCAAAGAGTATCTAAGTATACACGACAACACAATTATCAATCTTTACACTCATGGCAATAAATTAAATTGTAAGTACATAGTAACATAAGCTTTATCAGCTTTCGTAAGCCACTTTATGGTAGTTCTAAAGGCCTATATTACACTAAGGCCGACCTTTAGACCCATTTTAAACGTTACATAAACAGCCACTTAAAATTGACTTGCATGAAAAATTCTACCTAAACGCTATTTAAGTTCAATTTGAGAGAGTGGTGCAAATGGGCCCAAGGGCTATTTTGTAAAAATGCGTAATATCTGAAATATATCGGTTAGAGTTTTTAATTTTCGAGAACCTTTTTTCTATCACTTGAGCATTTTTTTGTTTAATTTACCACGTTTTCTAAGAATTTGTTTAAATGAATTTTTACAGTTGTTCTGCCTTGTACCTACTGACTTTAGCTATAGACAAATAATTAAAACGATACTTATACGAGCAGTGAATGGACATCATTCTATGTAGGATAATTATGGTCGAGAGAGCATAAAACGCGAATTTGATAAAATTATGTAAGCCCTGATATTTCAAACAAAATATATAAATCTGACCGGCGTTAGTGCTGCGGTAGAATGCCGGCTTCTCATTCGGGAGGTCGTGGGTTCAAATCCAGACATGTACCAATGACTTTGTTTTCTAAGTTAGGTACATTTGTGAAGTTAGTAGCAACACCATCCGCTAACCGTGAAAGAACACATCGTGAGGAAACCGGTCTGCGGTGTTCACACATCTCAGCGCTTGAAATTGCTAATTCGCGGTAGGCATGCGTGGTGATAAAGCCCATACTCTCTTTGGAAGAAGGCATGTGCCCTGCAGCTACATAAAAAAAAACTGAGAAAAAATCATATAACAAAAGTTATTGTAAGACATAAATTAAAACACCCCATCTAGTGTATTTCAGGAATTTCACAATAATGACGCAGCAAAAAAATCCAAGATATTTAGTCATTATTTATTTGATATTTTGGATTTTATACACAAAATATTATAAAAATACTAGTTGACCGGGCAAACGTTGTTTTGTTAAATTCGCAAAGACTATTTTTTTTCTTGAGGGCTGAATCAAAAACCATTTCGAGATTAACATCTAAGTAACCATATTTTCTATATTTAAGATAAATATTAAGGAAGATGAGCGTTATTTTTGCCAAAAAACAATAACCTTCATTTGACCTTCTGATGACGTCACATTTTAAAATAAACGTAACATATGGCAACACTACGTTACTTAAAAAAAAAGACTTGCTGTCATAACTGTCATATGCATATTATTTCCTTGTCTGTGAAAAAAACGTCTGTGACAGCAAATCACAGAAACAAAGTGTGACAGTTTGCGCGACGTTTCGGCGTGTGCACTCGAAAAATATGACGTCACGCTTTCAAATATTTTAAATAAATAATTTATAATAATAAACTTAACAAATCGCTGAAAAAATGAAATTAGTCTCTAGAAATTACTTCTGCTTTAAGAAAAAAATATAAAATAAGATCGAAATAAAAAATATACTGCCCGAATTAATCAGTCTACGACCTATTCTGAGACCTACCAAATATAAACAAAAAAAAACAAACATAAAAATTGGTGAAGCCGTTTCGGAGGAGTTCGATAACAAACACTGTGACACGAGATTTCTATATATTAGATTATATTCGGTTAGCTCAGGAAATCGTTTTTATGGAATAAACTGCTCGTACCTATTTGTAAATAAAAAAAGCATATGAAACGTTTCGTGGCGCAAAAATAGAAACGCCATCTTTCATCGTATATTGTAATCTAGTCTAGATTAGAATACAGAAAATATTACATAGATGACAACGGCTGAGCCTATCTGCTGGCAAATAGCATTTTCTTCTGAAAATTTGGATAATGCCATTATAGTACGAACAGAAACGATGGTAGCGGAGCCGTAGAACGCCGGCTTCTCATTCGAAATGTCGTGGGTTTGAATCCCGGCTGACCAACCAATGACTTTGTTTTCTAAGTTACGTACATTTATGCAGTTCATCATCATCATCATCATCATCATCAGCCATTCGACGTCCACTGCAGGACACAGGCCTCCCTCATGGTTTTCCTAACGATGAGGGGTTTTGCCATAATCACCACGCTTGGCAGGCGGGTTGGCGATCGCAGTATGCCATTGAAATCTCAGGAAGACGCTGCTGCCCGTCTCCTGGTAATTTATTTCCTTAGTCCCCTTCTTCGACATCCACAAAAGGAAATGGAGTGACGCTATTCTTAATCCGGCGCCACACGGATCGGAATTTGTGCAGTTATAGTAACAAAATACCACTCGCTAACGGTGACGGAAAACATCGTAAGGAAACCCAAGTGCCTGAGGTACTAACATACCTTAGCGCTTGTTACGTACAATGGCCTAACTATGAGGCTAAGTGCAGAAATCTCAGGTCTAACTAGAACTATGGTACGAACAGTTCAAAGTTAATAATATAAAGCATGACCAGTGGTCGTGTACTTTGGCTATATTTCCATGTCATAAAATGAACAATGGGACTCAGGTCATCAAAATAATAGGTGACAATGACAATGGAGATATTCGATATCATGAGTAACACAAATGATTAGTCATGAATGCGGCAATGCATCGACTAGAAAAATAAAGGAATCTTGAAGAGAGTCATCAGGCACATCATGACAACACTTGCCATTTTTAAGCAGTATGCGGTGGTAGCCTAGTGAGTGGAACATTGGACTCGGAAGCGAGAGACCCAGGTTCGATTCTCAGTGCGGGCATGTACCTATCTATGACTTTGTTTTCTAAGTTATGTACAATTGTAAAGTTATAGTAGCAATACCACTTGCTAACTGTGAAGGAAAACATCGTGAGGAGACCTGAGTGTCTGAGCTATTCAGCGCTTGAAATCGTCATGCGCACGCGTGGTAATTGAGCCCATACTCTCTCTCTGAGAGAAGGCCAGTGCC
Organism: Yponomeuta cagnagella; assembly: GCA_947310995.1. Lineage (NCBI taxonomy): Eukaryota > Metazoa > Arthropoda > Insecta > Lepidoptera > Yponomeutidae > Yponomeuta > Yponomeuta cagnagella. Next base: position 4,384,417 of record OX371284.1, read on the forward strand.
CTACAGTGGGACGTATGTAGGCTGCTTATGATGATACCATGGTCTCTGAAACTTCTAGAATCAAGATAATTTTATGACGATTAACGAAGGCAGTTGCAGAGCAATATCTTAACCCCCAATTTTTGATTTCACACACTGTCAGTTGGGCAAAGTGTATAAAGAAAAAAAAGGCAGCTACTAACAGTAGATTAACCGATTGCTAGTATGAGAAACTGTGTGTTAGACGTTTTCATAAATTAAACTGAAGCACTGAAGCGTTTGTGTAAGTTTATTTGAAGAAAAAATAAGAGTAAAGTTTATTTAACATTACACATTACTTAAAGTGATAAACGACGGAATATATAATTATGACACGAATACATGGAAATACAAAATTGGTCGAAAATGGGCTAGTTAAGTCTCAACATAACGCCAAAGTAAGCTTTCTAGCCAAGCCAGATTTAAGCCAGATTTCACCGAGTGACAGCTCGGGATACTTGGATATCAGTCCGATCTGGCATAAAGACCTTGTAAACCATATTAACACCCACTTAAGTCAGTAACAACACTCAGAAGACTTGAAAGGAGAACTTTTATTTACCAAATAAAAAATTAAGAAAATCAATGGCGCCACTTTGTTTTAGGTGTACATGGACTTTTGGCCACCATATGAGGGACGGTTAACAAAAAAGCTAACGTTTTTTGTTTTTAACTTTCGTGAAGCATGTCACTGTCAATTATACTCAAAACCTAAGCAAAACTTTCACTCCACTTTGAAATATTATTCCCCTAATTTTTTATACTTGTGGAATGCAATAAATTATTGAGTATTGAGTATATTTTAGCGGATCTAAGTGCTGTTTCAAAGGGTCTTAGGACCACTTTTGTACGATCGCAGGTACCAAAGTTGCCTTCTACTCGAAGAAAACTTTACTTTTAACCTTCTCCTTCTTAACTACTATAACCTTCAGAAACAACGTACGATAGAATCAGATTTAAATACAAATTCTTGGGTATTGTTGGCTTTTGTTTTTATTTTATTTTTGTGAACAATGTCACTTTAATATTTGGCGGGCAGTTATGATTAAAAATCAAAGAACTTTTTTTATTCCACTTTGAAATCTTATTCCCCAAAATGTTTTGAGCAGTATACTTTGACTGTAAAACATTTTCTGAAAGCGATTATTAAATTTGCGTAGGTACCTATACATATAAAAATTGAGAAACAAAAAAAAATTACTGCACTAATCCAATGGCAATTTTGTAAAATATTTTCTTCACGTCCAATATTAATTACAATTTTTTTAAACGAAATTTTAACAATAACTGTATCTCACAATTTTGTTTGGCTCTCTCTTATATTTTAGCAAATATTTTGGGAAGTATATATTTTTATATCTTTTATTGTAAATTTAAATTGAATATTTTATCATTATCACACATATAGAAAGCACTGATAAATTCTAGAGTATGCCTTTTCACTTGTCACATATTTGTCCCTGGTAAACTATGTTTGAAAATAATAGAAATAAAAAATATTGTGAGTAAAGCGTACCTCATTTCCAAGTTATTTGAAAGCGAGTCTCCAGACAAAGGCTTGCTGTCTCCCGCCGTATCCCCAGGGAAATAGTCACAAAAATAACAAACATCAACGCTTATAAGGTGATACTATTTGAAATTCAATGCGGACAAGAAAAATGGGAGTCGAGATTTTAAACCAAAATCAAGAACACCTCGAGTTTTATTTTATGCATCTGAAAGGTTGCGGACGCAGCGAGCGTGGATATAATCCAATTTTTTTACAGCTAACACCCCAAATAGTCTTCAAAGGGTGTTAATAATACTCTTTATTTTACGCGCACCAAGAACACTGGCCGGTCAAACCGAATCAAACTAATCCACACCATTTGTTACCAGTAAAAAAAATAAAACTGTCGAACAGCTAAACAAAAGAGCATCAGGGGCGTTCGATTTAGGAACGCGGATTCGAATTTTTCGCGCCTAAAGGGTGATGCACACTCGCGGAGCTGGGCTCGTTAAGGCGAATGCAATGTGCGTGTCACACGCGCCTCGGAACGACTGCATGCGTGCGGGAAGCTAGCGATACACCGTCCGCTATCAAATAAACAAAAACATCAGGCCAGCCCAACGGGCTTTGTGAACGTATGAGGAGTTAATTTTATTACCGATTTCGTGAAACAGATAATGCTTTTAACGACTCCCGTTGCAGTGGCGGCCCCTTTTGTTTTCGCGAAGAAATTAGAGGGGAAATGTTAATAAGCAATTAGTGGAGGATCTTTCATTTGGCAATTAAACGTTCGGTATTTACGTTAAACGGCCGCGTTTAAGATAAATACAGATGTTAATCATGTTACGCATAAACGCTCATTTCAATCTGCTCGATTATGTTAATGCAGACCTGTTGGGCTTGTGTTTTTACGCAACCGATCTTTATACGCGTCATTTAATTAATTCGAGTCTATTGAAAAAGAGAAGAACGGGCATAAATGATGCGCGGGCGCAGAATGCGGGGAGCGCGTTCAGTTTTAAATTTAGAACGATGACAATGGACAGTCCGTCAGTGAACTAAATTAAGGAGTTAACTTTAACTTTCTGTGATACATATTTTTTATAGATATATACTATATAGGTGTAAACTAATACTCATAGTGTACAAATATCAGCTGTATAATATGGCACCAGTACCACATCTCAATTGACATACAAAAATAAGATAAAAATTAATGCTTGAACCGATTTTACTCCGGATCGAAATCCAGGATACTATTACTGTACCTGTTATTGCTGTGTGGTTTATTTTTTATGTCAATAGTTTTTTTACAGCGGAGTCTTAGTAAGACTCCGCTGTCCGTCCGTCTGTCACCAGGCTGTATCTCATGAACCGTGATAGTTAGACAGTTGAAATTTTCACAGATGATTTATTTATGTTGCTGCTATAAAAACAAATACTAAAAACAGAATAAAATAAATATTTCAGCGGGGCTCCTATATAACAAACGTGATTTGCCGTTTTTATTAATAACGGCAGGTAGACGCTTGAAATATTCAAATGTTGTATAAATAATGGTTACGGAACCCTTCGTGCACGAGTCCGACTCTTGGCCGGTTTTTTTTAAACCTTATTAGTCTTTATAGCTACTGAATGAGACGTATAAGTAGAATCTGGTGAACAATTTTTTATCTTTAATATATTGCAGTTATTATTCCAAGTGGTCGTAGCCTAGTAGGTAGAACATTGGACTCGGAAGCGGGAAACCCAGGTTCGATTCCCAGTGCGGGCATGTATTTCTTTTGTATAACTTTCTTTTCTAAGTTTCACATTTGTGAAGTTATAGTAGCAATACCACTCGCTAACGTGAAGGAACACATCGTGAGGAAACCTGGGTGTCTCACATCAGCGCTTGAAATCGCCAATCCGCGGTGGGCACGCGTGGTGATTAAGCCCATACTCTGTATCTGAGAGAAAGCCTGTGCCCTACAGTGGGACGTATATAGGCTGCTTATGAGTTATTCCAAATTTTAGCACTATTCGTGCCACACTGCTAGGCAACAGCCTCCCTCATCAAAATAACAATAAAATAAAATAATAATTCAACATAAATTTTATAAAATGGACGTATTATTTCGTGTGGCGCCGGATTAAGAATAGCGTCACTCCATTACCTTCCGTGGATGTCGTAGAAGGCGACTAAGGAAATCAACTACCAGGAGACGGACAGCAGTGTCTTCCTGAAATTCCAACCGCATACTGCGATCTCCAACCCGCCTGCCGAGCGTGGCGATTATGGCAAAACCCCTCATGGTTATGAACAACACAAAAGTCCTGCAGTGGGCGTCAAATGGCTGATGATGATGATGATGATTATACTTAATTTTGATAAGTAAAGTAAATAGGAACAACATTAAAAAATTCTAGAAATATTATTTGAAATGAAATTAAATTTATTTGGCAGAAAGAGACCTTTTACATTTGTTTTTCTTAATTTTAGAATACTTACATAGTTTAGATTTCAGAAGTAAGGTTACAGCTGGTATCTAAGCTAGTATCAAATTCCATCAATATTGTGGTCTGAAACTACGATACAGTAGAATTAGAGTTTTTTTAAAGATTATTCAAATTGTTGCAAATACTAAACGACTAAACTGGTCATTTGATCTCCACCGCCATCATTTTAACACGACGCCCGTCCACTTCAATCCGAGAGTCAGTTAATGCAAAATGCGGCGTTATTTCAATTGGATCCAACAAATTGATCTTAAAAATAGTTCTGATCTTACAACATCATGGTTGATTGGAATTCAAACACGTCTCAGTGACATAGGATATCTACTTAATGTTAGTAAATCAGACTTGAACAGTATCGTGTACATTATATAGAAGATGTTTAAAAACTAACGGAATGAACGGAAAACTGGACACTAAAAAAGGCCCATAAATCCATAACATTTTTCTGTGAAATCGATGAGTTTCTTTGGGTCAACATACTTATGGCAAAGAGCATAAACCAGCGCTTGTCTGAAATACATATAGTATGAAAACATTGCGCATGAAAATTTAAAATTCGGTTTGTAATGGTAGTATTGGATATTATATGAGTTATCATACGTTATGAATTTAAGAATTCAGAAAAATATCAGATCTTCCGTTTTAAGTTTCGTTTTAAGCTTCGTTTTAAGCTTTTTAGTGGATCTGTTTGATATATGAACAAGAAGACACTGAAGAGAAAACACTGATCATAACAACAGTACACACGCCACAATAACAAAACAAAACGAAATAAAACATGAAATAAAAATATGTATGATTAAATATAATTAATAAGAAACAAAACATAACGTTTTATTTGTGTATACATAAATAAAACGTTAATTTGCCATATTAATTAGCCTACGATCCATTCTCACACCTACCAATAATACACAATAAACTTCATAAAAATAAAAAAAAAATAAAGTTCGATAACAAACACGTGACATATATACTACTTTAAACCGTACATGTCACAAAAAATAGACCTACTTCTATGTAGAACAATGATTTACTTCATTTTGCGACATTAGTAGAGCGCGCAAAGCGCGAATTTGATAAAATTTTGTAAACCGCCATATTTTGAAATATATTATTCTGAGAAAAAAATCATAGAACAAAAGTTGCTGTAAAACCAAACTCTAATTTGAGTAAATGCGTATATTACATGCTGCTTTTGCTTATGTTCTGCATAAACTAAATACAATCGACAGCACATGAATCTTTAAGCGTAATTGAAAAATCACCCGTAATGTACTAAAATAGAGTATTTATGTTCAGTCGAATTCCCTCAGGCAAATCTAATCGAGCAAATTTTTGAAGCTGGCAAGATTTTTAAACGGCATCAAAATCCAGGACCCTGCCGGAGGCCTTTAAAGCGCAAGCGCCTTCAACGAAACGATTAATTATTATTTGAGCACCCTTTTCGCACATCCAATTTAAAGTTTGACGTCTTAAACAGTCTTAAATTACGCGTGAAATTATTTCATTAGCGGCCAGCCCCTGTGAGCTGGGGGGTCAGTTGCGTTGCGTGATTTGTGCTTGCCTTCTGTTGCCTCAGAAATAAAAAATAGTTTTAGATTAGTTTCGATTAGAAAATTCTTTATTGCACAATAAAACTTGTTTACATATTCCTGATCTTACGTGTGTGTATGATTTGGGTGACATTCTAGATCTACACTGTTAAACCTATTCTGGATGTTATTGATTGTTTGTTAGCTGTTTTACACAAAAAATGAAGTAAAATAAAGTAAATATATCTGTAGAAAGCGAGCTTAATGCTTCTGATTCCGTGTGGCGCCAGATTAAGAATAGCGTCAATGCATTTTCTTCCGTGGATGTCGTAGAAGGCGACTAAGGAAATCAATTACCGGGAGACGGGCAGCAGCGACTTCCTGAGATTCCATCCGCATACTGCGATCGCCAACCCGCCTGCCAAGCGTGGCGATTATGGCAAAACTCTTCATGGTTAGAGAACCATGAGGGAGTCTAATGTCCTGCAGTGGGCGTCAAATGGCTGATGATGATGATGAGCTTAATGCTCGCTTTGTACTAGTGGGTATTTTCTTCCAACTAACCTTGGGTTATGTGGTTTTGTTCACATTTTATGGAGCAGTGGCTGAGAATCGTATGGAACCAGAGTCTCAGAGGTGTTCACATGTTTACATTAGCGTTTTTTTCTCATTCTTGTTGTAATTACTCGTAAGATAAGATAAGATAAGAATATTCTTTATTGTACCAGGAAAAACACAGACATGAAATGTTTACAAAAATGCAGTACAATTGGCGGCCTTATTGCTTATAGTGGACAAAGTCCACCGGAGGGATATTGTCAAGTGATATCAACTTTCGCTTCCTCAACATTCATTAGTCGTTGCATGCACGCACGCCGGTCACTGTCAGGATCGTGGCAAGTGGCAGTCCCTGGTCTCTGCCTAGCCCTCTGGGATACAGGCGTGAGTTTATGCACGTATGTATGTATGATATCAACTTAGTGTAGATAAATTTATTAGATAAATTTACCAAACTATTTCTCGCACAAGCGTGGAACAAAGAGAAATAGTTATTTGGTAATAAGCAAAGGTGAATTTATCTACACTAAGTTGATATCACTTGACATGCTTTTTAGTGTGATTTAAAATTATTCATTGACTGTGCTTTGAGTATACATTTTGGTAGGTACCTAGTTAAACAGTTGTGCTCCCTCAAACACTATACTGTTTTTTTGGTATAAATCGTTCGAATATGTTACATGCCTTCTCTTAAAGATATGTCCCTGTGTACATGCCTTGCAGTGGGACGTAACACAGTGGAATAAAATCCCCACATATATCCGAAAAGGGGGTTCAAATCGTCCATACAAAATTAGTTGTTAATCGCTATTAAATTGTGATTCATTATTTTTAATAAATATGGCTCTCGTAAACACGTTCAAGACACAATTGAATAAGTCAAACCTTATAGTAGATTATGCATTAAGGGGATAAAGCAGTGTATTATGTCTCGAGCGATATTTTGAACCCCAAGGACGAGGGATCCTAGGGTTAACTCACGAGCGAAGCGAGGGAGTTACAGAGTTAACTCCCAAGCGAAGCGAGGGAGTTAAAGCTAGAATCCCGAGGCCGAGGGGCTCAAAAACGCCCGAGACAAATACACTGCTTTATCCCCAAAATGCATACTCTACTTTATATAAACACTGCGAGGCAATAAAACATAATACAATTAAAAGGAATTCTCCTTGATTTAGGGCTCTATGAAAAGTTTATATTCTAATTTTGACGTTTGGTCATGGATTGCAAGGAGCTCGTATATTCAATGTTGATTGCATTCCAAATTCAAATGTCATAATTCCCTAGGGGATTATGAAATTCAGTACATTTATAATGACCCGGCTAGACCATGGGACACAAATGACTTGCTTTAAGTTGAGTTTGCATGACACATAATATGCCATTGACGAGCAGGTGTTATATAATAGTACATTACGATACTAGTGCGAAAAGTAGGAAATTCGCAACGAGTGGCGATAAATTAAAACACGACCGAAGGGAGTGTTTTATATCGACACGAGTTACGAATTACCTATTCGCACGTGTATCGTACAACGTTTTATAGTACATTTGGCCCTTTGAAGTTTCGACATAGGCACGTAAAGTGCTCATTATGTAGCACCATATGTACTATAAAGAATATTAGTTGTGGTAAGTGGGATTAGCTTCTGTTTGTATAAAAATAACAATCCGACCTATTGACCTATTTGTCGGTTGCGGGCATGTACCTATGACTTTGTTTTCTAAGCTATATAGGTACATTTGTGAAGGAAAACATCGTGAGGAAACCTGAGTGTCTGGGCTATTCACATACCTCAGCGCTTGAAATCGCCAATCCGCGATTCTTATCATGCCTTTTGTTAATACATCCCCTATTTGGTTGAAGTATGTCCGTATGAATGTATTTGCTTAACTATCCGGCTAAAATAATCAGTGAGCCAGTCGGGTGAAGTTTTGAAGTTTTAATGTTAAAGGGTTCTTTAACGGAGTATGATGCTTAGCAAAAGTGTAGTGAAACGGTGTGATCAGAAACTGGAGTTTATACTCATACAAAATGGAAGTGGAAAATGGTTGTTTGTCACCGACTTTCCTGCTGAAGTTACAACTAAGCGACGTCTCTTAATATCTGATTATATCTGGCAAGCCTACTGACCCTTGACCCGGCCACTCTCTTGCTCTTAAAGTTAGTTGTTCCTTTATAATTTATATTATGTTATGATGGGGTATTGCCTGCCTGTATTATACTTAGTGTACCTACATAATTGGCATCCTTTGTACCTAGATCATAGTTATTTAGTAAAAGATATTCATGGGTTCGGGTTAAATATTGTTCTATTTTTTTTTATAAAGTGTAGCCTGTTTCCTGTTTTTTTTTTTTCAAATAAATAAAATAAAAATAAAGGCACGTCCTTTAGTTATAAGCAGTGATCGAATAATCGGATGCATATTTACCTAAAGTTATTTTTTGGCTCAGAAATTATGGAAGCGGCTTCTTAAAACATATTTTTTAAATATAAATCCCGGGATTTCAGAAAATTCGGGAATGCAAAACTAATCGCATACGTAGCATGGAGACGACTTATTTAGCGTGTAGTATTATGAATTTAAAAAACCCGGGACTCTGGTATTTCATAATTATTTATATGTGTCTTTGTTTAAAGTTTATTTTAGCCGTTTTGACGTTTGCAATGACAGTTTGGCAATTAACTTTATAACATTAGCCAGCACCCGATCTATAGTCGGAAAGCACTAAACGATAATTGTGAAATCGCTTGATTTTTTACGATCGATACAAAAGTGCATTCCATATTAGCAAACACCTGAACGCAAGTATCTGTATTCACCCGACTTAATTCTATAACCAAAACACTGTATTCGTCGATTCCGGAATCCCGGGATTTTTTCGATACAAAAGTGCATTCCATAACAGCCAACACCTCAACTTTAGGTAAATATGCATCCGATTATTCGATCACTGGTTATAAGTTAGGAAATTGGTGACGAAAAACAATTTTCCACTTTTTGTTTCTATGTCACATGGCCCAGGCCTAAGCGGAACGAACCCGCTAATCTCGATGATGCGCGATACGATCTCGGTTTCGTTACCGAAATGTGCAATCAGCGCGTCAGTGCAGCCCCGCCCTAAGCGCCTCACCTTAATAGCGCGATCCGATATCTCTGCGCGCCTCAAACCGATCTGCGTACTGCTGTTTGTTGTTACAATTCGTGAAGCCGGCGGGGCGATTCTAAAAATGCATAGCTGTTCAATAGTCGTGTTATTAACGGTAATGGTAGTTTCATCGACTTTATTGGTAGTCTAGTAACCAATCGCATTCCCATTGTGTAACCCTTGCAACTTAACTCGGCGCCTCGTGCCCATCGATCTTCTTCGCGAGAGATAGCTATTTAGTTTGCGCGGGTTTTACCATTGGAATTATATTGTACTGCTATTGCTTTGTAGATTCCCAAATAGAGGCAAATAACAACTTTACTATTTTTCAAAACCTATTTAGAGGCTAAAAATTCTGGCACCGTCAGCCAGCCTAGAAAAACTGTAAGTGTAAAATTATTTTTTTACGTTTATTTATTTATTCTAAGTAAGACAAGAAAAACCACAATTTCATTTGCTTGCCAATCTGTCAATGCAGTTTATAGGCAAGCTTTTGGTAACAATCGTTGTATAACGTACACAAACCAAACAATAAACAGTATCGATAGTACTTTCTAAATCTAAAGCATAGGATGAGTTTATAAACTGCTTAAAACAAAGCGCTTAAGCATCCTTTTAAATTGTCCTTTTTTTAAGACTTTTATTACATAATTCCTCTGAGAAGCTTTTATAAATGGCAGATAAGTACTAAACAATTACCTAGCCTAGATCTGTAGTAATTACAGTGTTTAGGTATTTCATATTTCACTTGTTTTCGTTTAGTGCTACGCGTTGGCTAATTATTGCTCCACCGTTTTAAAAAGCCCGACTCGCCGAAAGCTTCAATCGCTATTTCATATTTAATTTTTTTTCTATAGGCATGATTTTGCTAAATTTGAAAAGCTGTTCATATTAATTACCCTTACATTTGTTTTTAATGTTATTAGCAACTAGGCATTTAGAGCTAGAGAAATGTTATTTGTAGTTTCTTAGTTTCATTTAAATATGTAGGAAAGGTGCGGCCATAACTAGACTCTAAGGCGGGGTCTCCTGCTCTGGTAGTGTTTTCTCATTACACCACACACCACATTGACTGGCTAACGCAGCGTAGGACGCCCGCCAGCTTGCTGGAGCGACGATCTGAGGCATACTGCTGGAAGCAGCTGGAGGAGGATGGCTGAGGAAAAAAAGTAGCAGCAGACGAATACGTGCTTACCTATCGATTGATTGAACACACGGTTTCACTGCGCAAACAATTATTTTTATTCTGCTTTCTCTAGCAACGAAAATTTTACGCGAATGGAAAACGGATTGAAAGAAAAAGAAAGAAAGAATTGTTTATTGTAATGTTTTTTTTTTCAAGAGTCAAGCCCTAAAAGGTACAGTCGACAGCAAGAGGACCATAAAATGCACTCTATGCAGTTACATTCCGGGCGACTCTTATTATTTAATTTTATTAAATCGAAAATTTAACAGGGACTTGCTGAAAATCAGCGTTGTGTCTAACACAAAATCTATGCTGAGCAAACCCCTTTTTATCAATATCCCTAAGCTTAGAATTATTAATATTATTATTATTTTTTAAAATGTAATTTGATGCGATAAATAAAATTTCTTTTCAGTTTCAATTTCAAGAGAAATGTAAAGGTCGACCTGTTGTCGTCTGTACATTCGATTGCAGTTTTTCAGAGAGATTGAAGGAGTTTAATTTTCCCGACAGACAGAGACTGTCAGATTGCATATTGTTTTTTTTATGTAGCTTGAACTTTATCAAAATTAATAAAGTGGTTGGTACCGCTGAGTGAATGTTCACTGACTGCAGACATACACTCCGGTACCAACCACTTCATTCAATTTGATAAAGTTTAAGTTCTGGCCCGAGAGGACGGTTTCTTTCCTAGAATGATAAGTGAGGCAGTAGAGATCCAAATTTCAATTCCAAATTTGAGATCGTGGTTGGAACATACTCGTAGCTACAGCATGGGAACCAGTTTCTTGGAACCAGTGCTTAAGTGCATGAGACCCCCTTGCTAGAAGTGTGACTGTAGATTTATGTTTATTTTCAATAACAAATAATCAACTTTCTTGAGTTTATATAAAATAATTGTTTTGTAGATTGAATTTCAATTTCAATAACTAATAATCAATAATTTTGAGTTTATATAAAATAATTGTTTTGCCAATTTAAATTAAAAAAATTGGCAAAATATTTTTGGAACGTTACTTATTATTTTTTTGTAATTTTTGTCGAGGGTAGTAAACTAACAGGTAATGCTTTCAAAAAGACGCCTGTCACCTCAGTCTATCGAGATCACGGGACTTGCAAAAGTACCGAATCGTCGGAAAATTGTAAAATGGAATAAATAAACGAGTAAATTTCCGCGCAAATTCAGTTTTTTTTAATTAAAAAATAATTGCCTCATTGGTATATGCCGAGACTCGAACCCATGGCCTCCCAAATGAGAAGCCGTACTTCGGACTAATGTCTTTGGCGACACTAGAAAATAAAATGATGGATATTTTGTTATTTTCTCTCTATTTCATACTGTTTATTTCATTCGCTTGTACAACTGTAGGTTTTAGATAAAGAGCGGTAGATAATACGAGGGAAAGCAATATCAGCATTAAGAGAACGAATCGATACACGATATCGGATTAGACGCGATCGCCGATTGAAACTGACAATCACGGAAACGTGTTGATGATGGAAATGTTGCGTTATAGTAGAAATACCACTCGCTAACGAAGGGAAACATAGTGAGAAAACCTGAATGTCTGAGGTGTTCATATACCTCCAGCGCTTTAAATTTTCAAACTGCGGTGGGCACGCGTGGTAATTAAGCCATACTCTCTCTCTCTCTCTCTCTCTGAGGCAAGGCCTGTGCCCTACAGTACGACGTGTATAGGCTGCATTATATTTAATATGTTCGGTACCGGTGGAGAAAAGAAACAGGAGGCTAAATCTATACAGACCCGACCTGATTAATTCATTTGTTTACCCTTTATGCTCAGGTCCTAAATCGAAATTTTTAGGCTTATATATCAACAATATACCGTTGAGTTAGTCCGTAATGGACTCAAAGGCCTATGATGATAATTATAGTAATCTTACCTATCATAGCTAGGTGCCATAAGAATAATATAATTTTATTGCAAATCGACGTGTTACCAATTATATCCTGGCTCCCAAACTAGGCTTCCCTGTGCTTATGGGTAGCCAGACTGCTTCCGTGTGCTAAACGTACCTAGTACTTACTATAGAACGTGAATAATTCTCTCTAACAATTATTAATAGAAAAAACTTAATCATATTTTATTACACACGAATAAACATTCAACAAGAATGTATTATCCTACATTAACAATTACTTCCACATCTCCCTACATTGTGGAGTAGAGTCTACAACGTCCTGTAAACGTCGACCATATTTTATTCATAAATATTATGTTAATTAATGTCTACATAAACGGCACCACTCGAGAGGCTCTATAAAATATTAAATCATACAGCTCAAATGCATGTTTTACCCCCAATCACGCCTGGTACCTGAATCATTCGGTGAATCACTTATAACATTTATTCCCAAGCACGTAATAGTAAATTATGCAACTGTCATATAAGGAATATTCTTAGAATACGCGTGTGGGTTTAATGATAATAGTATCACACGAGTATTCTGATATCTGATTCTGTTTTATATGCAGTTGCATACACTACTTTATCTTCACTCGTTTATAAATAAAACTAAAGTAGGTATTCAAGAAAGACAATTACTTTCCATTTTTCCGCACAAAAAAAATTGTAAACTAATAATGGCGGCAAAACAAATCCAAACTGCGGGGGTCCGCTTTTTTTTTTTTTTTGTTCCATATGGGATATGCAAAGGAGTTATACCGACATACAGCCTTGAGCTCAGTGTGGGTGAATCAGACCAAAAATTCACAGTAAAGTTTACTGCTAGGAGAATAATTTTAACCGGAAGTTTTCAGCAAGGAGAATTTTACCGGAAGTGTATCGTAATAACAAAAAAAGTTATTTTACGATACAGGTTGGCCGAAATTCTCATACAAAATTTGTATCGTAATTTAATTTTTTAATTTTTACAGTTGCCTGTGAAATAAAACTAAGCCTTATGTATCAACTTTTAAGATCATAATTCGAATCGTAAGATAGTCTCTTACGATCTTAAAAGTTGATACATAAGTTCAGTTTAGATACAGGCTGTTATCAATAAAAAAATACAAGTACTCAATCACAACTTACAATTTGCGATGAGACCTCTTTGTCACGAATTTCTATAAAAAATATGTCGTACAATAGTGATGTGAGAGTGAGAGTGACCGTATCGTCCATGTAACGTGAATAGTCCCCCAAACCAGCTGTCACATATGGTCGGTTTATAATAATTGTAATCTAATTATCGTAAAATCTTACACCTTCCGCGAGTAATTTTATAATTTAAGCTATAACGATAAAGAAATACGTCCTTAGCATGAAAATACAGAACTCTCGGAAGTGCAGTGCTAAAGGACGATTTTTCCACTCGAAATAGTTAAATCTTCTTATTACGCATATTGAACTAGTTCAACTACTTAGGGCGCTTATACACGGGCGGCACGTTGCGAACGACAGTGCCAATCGCAGCCGTCGACACTCTTCAAAGGCCGTCGCTGACATGTCAGCGTCGAATGTCCACGTCGGTGTGTCGACAGCTGCCGTCGACACACGTCGACGAGTGTCGACGGCTGCAGTTGGCACTGTCCTTTGGAACGTGCCGCCCGTGTCTAAGCGCCCTTAGCCCATGCACTGTGGAGAAGTAGTAATTACTGAGATAAGATAAGATAAGAATATTCTTTTCACTTCTCATGCTCTAAAAGTTCGTCTTTATGTCGTGCGTAGGCGACATAAAGTCGCTTTTTATGCTCTAGAGCATAAAGTAAAATCTTCGTCGAAGACCAAGGCAATCGCTGCAACAGCCACACGAACATCTTTAACTTCATACAACAACCTCTTTATTTTATTTCGTTTCGTTCGTATTCTAAGACCAAGGCAAAGATACCAACAGCCAAAGTACACAATAAAACTTCATGAAATAAACTTATAATTTGTATTTCGTCTCATTTATTATTTTTTATATTTGTTTATTTTTCAATTTAGTAGATCAGTATAGTATTTAAGCCATAACAACAACTTATCATAGTTATAAAAAGAAAATGTTTTTATAACTGAGCAGTATGTAACGACCTTAAGTCAGGTGTCACGTCCCTACAGAAAAAAAAAAGAAAAAAAAGTTAATTGGCCATAATTATTTTTTCCTCGCAATCGAAGTGAAAAGTAGAGTGTACAACTCGTCCATAAAACCCATTTTACACTCGACTTTATATCTATCCTCGCTCGCAAGCTCGCTCGGATGGATAAACGTCTCGAGTAAAATGGTGCGTTTTATGCACTTGTTGTACAATCTACTATTATTGTATACCGGAAAAAATGTAACAGAAACAGCAGTGACAAAAGAAAATATACAATTAGCGGCCTTATTGCTAATAGCAATAAGCTATCTATTATTGCTGAGCTTTTTATTATTATATTATCAGCTATTATTAAACAGAGCATACGGACATCATAAGCAGCCTATATTAGGGCACAGGGCTTCTCTCAGAGAGAGAGTATGGGCTTAATCACCACGCGTGCCCACCGCGGATTGGCGATTTAAAGCGCTGAGGTATGTGAATAGCTCAGACACCCAGGTTTCCTCACGATGTTTTCCTTCACCGTTAGCGAGTGGTATTGCTACTGCAACTTCACAAATGTACATAACTTTGAAAGAAAACTCATAGGTACATGCCCGCACTGGGAATCGAACCTGGGTCTCCCGCTTTCGAGTCCAATGTTCTACCCACTAGGCTACCACCGCTTTTACGGACATACTTCGACCAAACAGGGGATGTATTAGCAAACCGGCATGCGCGCATGCAACGACTAATGAATGTCAATGAAGCGAAAGAGGTCTGTCAGGATCAGACCGAGTGGCAGACCCTGGTCACTGCCTTCCCCTCCGGGATAAAGGCGTGAGCTTATCTTATGTATTAAACTAAACTGAACGCTAAGCATAACATAATAATTCACAGTTTCTGAATTAAAAAATTGCGGATAAGTGGTACTTAGGTTAAACAAACTGAAGCATCACTTATCAGAAAACTTTAACAGAATCTGACAAAAAAGTATAATTACTAGTTTTTTTAGGGTTACGTATTCCAACAAGGAACCCTTATAGTTTCGCCATGTCCGTCTGTCTGTCTGTCTGTCTGTCCGTTCGTCCGCGGCCTAGCGCTAAGATCCTAGAAAGCTGTAATTTAGTAATTTGTGTATATATTTATCACGCAGACAAAGTTAAAGGATAATTTTTTTTTGTACTGTACCTCCCCTAACATCAAAAGTGGGGATGAATTTTTTCTTCTACCCCACCATGTGGGGCATCGTTGGATTGGCCGTTGAAAAATATTATGGGTGTAGTAGATCATTTTTTAATTTAGGGTTCCGTTTGCAAAATAGTAAGCTCTAAAGCGCAAATTTTTGTCCGAGTAGGTCGTCCCCGCCCCTCTCCTGGCTAAACGGTGATTGTAGAAACGTAGCACATATAATGAACTTAAAAAAAAAGTATCACGGCTAAGTAGGCTTTACTAGTTAACGAGTAATAGGTAACCAACTTAAAAAATTAAAATTTCGTACAAAATCCATTGAAAATGACTTCGGTGAAGTTGTTAGTTCTGTAAAGCAGATAAAAAACGGTCTTTCCATGGAACCCTACATTCCACGTGGCCCGACACACCCTTGGTCGTTTTTTTTAACAAGCGTAGTAACAATCATACTGTAAGTATTCCGTCTGTGAAATTCTTCCATCAGAATAAGATGGATACAGTCGACTCGTACAGTCGACAGCAAGTAAACCTTTACATTGCAATGTCGCCCTTAACGTAACTGAGTAGAGTGTATGCGCTTCCCATACACTCTACTCAGTTACGTGTGCTTCCCACTGTACTTTGTTGGTTTTTAAACTCCTAACTTCCAGGAATGATCATCATGGACAGATACTTGCCTCTTACTGGGTAAGAGCTTCAGGGGCCTAATTCCAATCGTCTAACTGTCAAATTCCATACTAATTTGACAGTAAGTCAATGGGGAACTTGTGTCTAAGATTGGAGTGACAATGCTTTTTTACCATAGTAATCACATAAAAACCATGGAAAAATTTAAAAGTATAACAGTAAACATTTTTTTTTCGAGGTTTTCCGGGTCACACAATATGCGTAATATAAAGTTACTCTAATAACATAAAACTTATCAGACTTCGTTTTGTCATTGAATTCTAAACGTTTTCTTATAAGGGTACATGCATAAAAACATTAATTCACGAGATAACTAAAAAACAAAACGCTTCATACATTATAGGCGTTACGTTAGGGAGTGACGTCATAGTCTAAGGTCGATTTGTATGGCGTGTTTTAGTACCACCTGACTATATTGACTTTTTGACTGGTTATATTATCAAAAGAATTAGTCGCAGAGAAAAAAATATACCACGTTTATTTATCTTTTAACGTGTCCTCTCCTTTTTTCTACTAAAACATTTTTTAGTGCAAGTTCTCCATTGGAATCCTTCAGGATTTGGTGCGTGTAATATAAGAGCACATCCTTCTGTATTTTTCGATCTATCGCCAGGTAAAGCCTTAAATAATAATATTAAGTTAAAAGCGTTTAAAATAATTATGGGACAATCATTGTTAAGGCGCGGCCTTTTGCGAGGCTTTCACGCTCTTAGGACGGTTTTCTTTTTATTTAAGGCGCATTTACTGGCGGAATATATTAAATTTCGTTCAAATATTCTTCTGGTTAGTTGTAGTAGCAATACCACTCGCTAAATGTGAACGAAAAATATCGTGAGGAAACCTGAGTGTCTGTGGTGTTCACGCGCTTGAAATTGACAACTTGCCGATCTCTCTCTTAGAGAAGGCCTGCGTCTTGCAGTGGGACGTGTATAGGCTACATACGCATGCATATTCTACTGTTGCCTTAATTCATCATCATCATCATTCAGCCATAAGAAGTTCACTGCCGAACTTAGGCCTCCTCCATGGATTTCCAAAAAGACCGGTCGGAAGCGGCTTGCATCCAGCGTCTTCCTGCCACTTGGATGAGGTCATCTGTCCATCTTGTGGCTGGTCGTCCTACGTCATCGTGGTGCCTTAATTGAACGGTATGAACCATTTGCTAACAACTCGGGACAGGAATAGTGAAGTTCTATTCTTCAAAACATAATGACAGTAGGTATTGAAATGAGTGTGAGGAAAAATTAAAAGGCATAGATCCACATACACATCTATACATATTATATCCTCTATACTATACATTTTCCTTTTCTACTCTATTCTGTGGCTTTCGAACTCCAGACGCAGTCCTATTTGTATAATCACGTAGTAGTTCACGTAGCTAATCTGAACAGGTTTTGCGGAGACTATAAGTATTTTTTTTTTATTTATGTGTGTTGCCAGTGATGACTTATGGATGTGAGACCTGGTCGCTGACTATGGGCCTCATAAGAAGGCTCGATCATCATAATGATGATGATAAATTAGCAGCAGTGCTCTGATGTCACTACAGGCTAGGCCTCCTGAAGGGCTCCCGGATTCCCAATGATGGCAGTCCGTTGTTTTTCCACGCTCTCAAAGTGTATGGTCACGTGAGCGGGTTTTTTTCTATTTTTTGAAGCAAAGCGGGCTGTCGATTAGTTGTTGGTGTAGAAATGTCTGTTCCGTGAGCAGTGGCCTATCAGGACTGTCACAGATTTGCGTAGATCACTTCCTTTCACACATTTGTTCCGGTTATCCGCCGGGTGTAATACCAACGTAATCGAATTATGTAAAATTACTCAACCGTCAGGGGTCTGAGAGACCCCTTCTTTTTTAAGCCAACAGCCTGCCGCTTATGTCAAAGTACCGGTGTAATCGGTAATCGCATTAATGAAACCCTGATTTAAACGTTATAATACATGGTCCGGCTCGATGATCAGATGGATCGCAAAAATTGAGGTTGCTCCTAAAAAACACAATGTGCTTGCGCTCCAGCTAAGTGAAATCAAAACTGTAGGTAGCGAACACAAATTGAGGCTAGCTAAGGTTAATAGGCTAATGTGGCGCCGGATTAAGAATAGCGTCACTCCATTTCCTTCCGTGGATGTCGTAGAAGGCGACTAAGGTTATCAATTACCAGGAGACGGGCAGCAGCGTCTTCCTGAGATTCCAACCGCTGCGATCGCCAATCCGCCTGCCAAGCGTGGCGATTATGGCAAAACCCCTCATGGTTATGAAAGCCACGAAGGAGGCCTATGTCCTGCAGTGGGTGTCAAATGGCTGATGATGATGATGATGAAAGTATAAGCAACTCAAATGTAAAGTCCAAAGGTCGGGCTTCTTCCTGACGTCCGTGGATAATGTGTCTGCCGGCGCCTCCCAGCTGATGTGCACTTGCAGTTGAAGGCCTTAGTCTTCCCTAAAGACTACCCCAAGAACGCTCTTTCCAAAAAAGCTGCTTACCAGAGCTTTTTCTTCAATCCGAGTTTATGTTTTGACCAGAACTTTACAGTTATACTTTCTCCCTCTCCCCCGCAGTTCTTTATCCGAAAGCATGGAAATCCTCTCGTTTTAGACACTATTTCGCTCCATGCGAATTATTATAACAAGACTAACGAGAACCGTATTGACAAGTGTTAAATCTGACCACAGTTTGAGCAGTGTTGCCAGCTTTTGAGGTGATATGCCTATTGACGACGACCTCCTTGGATGTAGGTACCTATGGTGGCCTGTGCTGTCAACAGTGACAACTCTGTTATACCTTTGTCACGATTACCTACCCACCTATTCAATGTCTACTTAGTCCTAATCTTTTATTTAACTAAAAATGCTTGATGAAAAATCGTTGCTAACAAAATATCTTCGACCCGACAAGTTTGACATCGAACCTGATATCACGGATGCCGACGCAACATGGGTGCATTGGAAATCGACCTTCGAAAGCTTTCTCGCCGAAAAGAATATTGAAGAAGTATAGGATTCTCACAAGTGTAAGTTGTTAGTCAATCGTTTATCCGCTTCGATCTACAAACATATCAAGTCTTGCACGACTTATAAAGCATCTATGAAAGCTCTAGAAAACATCTATGTCAAACAAAAAAACATGATACTAGCTCAACATGTCTTATTCAATCGAAAACAAAGAACGGACGAGACTATTTCCGAATATGTTAGAGCCCTTCAACTGAACACTAATGATTGTAAATTCGAAGCAGTCACCGCGACAGAACATGAAGAACCGGCAATTTGTAGTGCTCTTATCTCCAGCCTCCTCTCACGAAAAATCCGTGAACGACTTCTAGAAAACTCTACTCTTGCTCTTACTGAAGCTCTTAATCAAGCCATCACCTTAAAAACTGCTGAGAAAGATGCACAGACTATCAGTACTCATCATCATTATCATCATCAGCCCCTTAACGCCTACTGCAGGACATAGGCCTCCCTCATAGTTTTCTTAACCAAGAAGGGTTTTGCCATAATCGCCACGCTTGGCAGGCATGTTGGCGATCGCAGTATGCGGCTGGAATCTCAGGAAGACGCCTTCTACGACTTCCACGGGAGGAGTGACGTTATTCTTAATCCGGCGCCACACGGATACTATCAGTACTAACTCTCCGCAACTAAATGCTGTACTAGAAATCTCTCGAGACAAAGAATCGGACAATCTGGCGGTAGCTTCATCGTCACGAATGCCTCGGACTGCTTCGACCGCACCATCCTCCTCGTCACAATCAGCCAATCGCTGTTTCTTCTGTTTCTTCTGCGGCGGAAATGTTCATCCTAGAATAAGGTGTCCAGCTACTTGTAACAATGTTCAAAGTAGGTCATTTTGCTAGCATTTGCAGATCCGGGCATAACATAAAACGTGGAATGAAGAACATACTTCAATTCGGGCAGTATATTTTTTATTTTGATCTTATTTTATATTTTTTTCTTAAAGCAGAAGTAATTTCTAGAGACTAATTTCATTTTTTCAGCGATTTGTTAAGTTTATTATTATAAATTATTTATTTAAAATATTTGAAAGGGTGACGTCACATTTTTCGAGTGCACACGCCGAAACGTCGCGCAAACTGTCACACTTTGTTTCTGTGATTTGCTGTCACAGATGTTTTTTTCACAGACAAGGAAATGATATGCATATGACAGTTATGACAGCAAGTCCTTTTTTAAGTAACGTAGTGTTGCCATATGTTATGTTTATTTTAAAATGTGACGTCATCAGAAGGTCAAATGAAGGTTATTGTTTTTTGGCAAAAATAACGCTCATCTTCCATAATATTTATCTTAAATATAGAAAATATGGTTACTTAGATGTTAATTTCGAAATGGTTTTTGATTCAGCCCTCAAGAAAAAAAATAGTCTTAGCGAATTGGCACCGTTCCCGAATACCGTTCACTACAGTGGAAGAAGAAGAAGAAGAAGAAAGACATTTATTATACCAACAAGATACATCACAGAAACAAAATAAGCACATAAGTAACATAATATGCACAACAACAGAAAGAAAACTAAATACACAACAGACAAAACGAATAAATAAAACAGGACCATAGATGTAGCCTGTGGTGTATCTACATTGCCACAAAAAGCAGCTGACTCAGCGTTTTGCATCGGCTTCTTAAGATATAGAAGACAGCTCTGCAGCTCCACCCCGAACTGTCACCCCATCGCTATCAACACCGCAACGTTCCGAGGATCTACGTAGCTCGCCGCCTTCTCCGTTACTCCAGGCCGAAGCTCTCCCACGGAGATCAAACAGGACCAGAAAGCCGCCCCCTTCTACCTAAGCGATTTTGTGATAGATGGAGAAGGGAGTGAACATTCAACCAGGGAAGAATGAGGTGATATTATGCCTGTTGACGACGACCTCCTTGGATGGGCCTGTGCTGTCAACAGTGACAACTCTGTTATACCTTTGTTATGGTTACCTACCTATTCAATGTCTACTTAGTCCTAATCTTTTAGCTAAATAAAGCCACGTTCTGTTTGGTAATAAGTCTGTTATGCTACAGTTTTTACTTTAATTTTAAACGAAATGTGTATGAAATAACAAACAAATATTTTAATCAATTGATTCTACCGTTTAAGTCGGCGTAATCGATATGTATATATCATTCTAGTACTAATCGTATCTGAGCTGAGCCGCGGACAGACAAACAGACGGACGGATATAGCGAAACGATAAGCGTTCCTTGTTGACTACGGAAGCCAAAAAATTGAAGAAAAATAGAGCATGAAGTTTTGTTTCGGTCACCTTCAGCAGTTACAGCAATCCATTGAATAATAGATGAATAAGTAAGACGCTCACAAGGTCCCATCGGGCCACTAAACAGGTCACTTCCAAGAGGTCCTTTGGGAGTGACCCCGAAAGATTGCACTACGGATCGCGGCAGCACACGATCGGCAAAATGTCGTTAAATTTTATGGCCTATTTGAGAAGGGTTCAATCGGCACGCACGCTGGGCCAGTTAATTAGGCCCACGCCACACTGCTGTCTATGCTATCAAGCTGAGGGCCAGATTCTGAATTGAGAATTTCGCTAAGTAAATATTTAACTGCAGTGCTGTCTCTTCGAATTTCTCAGAAAAGTGGGTGTCAGAACGTTACTTAAGTATATACATAGTGAATGAAAATGAAAATGAAAAATGAAAAAAACTTTATTTAGAAAAAGGTTAAAAAAGTGGTTACTGGCTCCCAAACTAGGATTCCCTGTGCTATGGGTAGCCAGGCTTCTTCCAAAATACATAATAATATGTGTTTTACAATAGTTACTAATAGCATCTAATATCTACACGTTCTTATACCGTAGCGTAAGTAACGTAAATAGTGAAATTCTCAATTCAGAAACCGGCCCTTAGGCTACTTTTTTAGTGATAAAGCCGCCGTCTGTTCTCTTGGGTTAAGAAATATCTGTGTAATTTCCATTTTTATGTACAATAAATTTATCCAAATTAAAAAAATAAAGAACAAATCTATGAACTAAAGTATGTTTGAATATAATCGGAAAGACCGCGTTAAAAGATAAATTAAGGTTTTTTTTTTCTCCACGACTACTTTTCTTAGTATGACCTGTCGAAAAGTCAATATGGTCACGTGATACAAAAACGCGGTATGCGATTTCAAACGCTGAGGTATGTGAATAGCTCAGACACCCTCGCGATGTTTTCCTTCTCGGCTAGCGAATGGTATTGCTACTATGTACGTTACTTAGAAAACAAAGACATTGGTACAAGCCGGGATGCGGACCCTCGCCCTCCCGAATGTGAGGCCGGCGTTCTACCGCTTCAATACCACCGCTCGACGCTCGTTCCAATGCTGAGGATCGTGGTCGGTACTCGAAATGTTCTAGGGAACTCACTAACCAAAGCAGCCGTCGTTAAAGTGGCCGGGGCGGTCATTTACTGCAGTTGTATTTGTATGGTCGCAATTAATAATGTTCGCTGCGTTCCCTTCGGCCGCCCTCGTAACCGACTTTTCGTAACTGGTTCCGGAGGATGAAAAAAAATCTTTAATCTTTCGTCTTTAATCTTTAAAAAATCTTTGTTTTTCCACATACGTAACCGCAGTTTTGAAGCTGGAAATTCTTTTAAAATATACCAATAGAAACTTTCTATTCTTCACACGTAACTGGCTTGAAATCACCAACTGGTTCAGTTCATATGTTTATTGCATATTATAAGTAATATTTTTTTTCTAGTTATTAGCTGCTACCATTGTGTGTTGCCGGTGACGACTTATGGATGTGAGACCTTGTCGCTGGCTATGGGCCTCGTAAGAAGGCTCAAGGTCGCCCGACCTGCAATGGAGAGAGCTAGCTACGTTAGGAGTTTAACTGCGTGATCGAATCAGGAATGAAGAGATCCGCAGAACAAACCGATTTACTAATATAGCTCGAAGAATTGCTCAGTTGAAGTGGCAGTGGGCGGGGCACAAGCTCGGAGAACTGATGGCCTTTCAACAAGTATTTCGACGATCAATGAATGGCCAACACGGAATAGTCAACGCGGTCAGAACGCTTCAGTTTGAATGCGTTCATACAAATACAATTGCAGTAATTGATGCAAAATACTACCAGATAGCGCTAAATAACGTTGTATAAGGGTTGTAGGCTACATATCTTAGTTCTCAGTGCAAATCGATCCGGATGCATTTTTTTACGAGTTCTCTGCACTCATTGTTTTCGTGGAACCAAGATGTTAGAAAGCCACCCGGTAACATGAGAAACCACGTGACTCGGAACGTGTGGCTTTTTGTTAACACTTTATTGTTTTTATTCCGGTTAACAATAGTGGGGTCCGATTAAGTTAATAGGCCTCTTTGAAATTGGCCAAAAAGTGCATTGCATTAATGCTGGCGTGGTCAAGTCTGCGGTGGGTCCTGCAGGTCTAACATGAATTACTGTGCATTGCAGTGCTTTCCGACCTGTTGTTCGCGGACCACAGTCGGTCCGCCTGAGTCTATGGTGCAGGCCGTTGGAGAGCCATAGAAAAGAGCAATCAATTTACCTCAGACTTTTGGAACTCTATGCAGTTGGTTCCCTAAATAATGAACATGTGACCTACGAGTATTAATTCATAGTACTAGGTCAAGTCATAATGAATAATTAATAACAATACTGTTTTGAGTGAAGGAAATATTCAATATTGTTAAGATTTTAGGCATTTATAATCAGGTTATGTAAAAATTTGTAATTGGATAATTGTTTCTATTGAAATTGTTATCGTATTTGTATTTGTATTTATTTATTCAGGAACAATGGACATTGTATTTGAAATACAACTTAGAAACTAATTAACTAAGACTATTAATATGTTACAATATTTACATAGAAAATGCATACTATTCATTGATTTATTACAAAAAGTTAATGTGATAGTTTCTTACAAAATTATAAAATGTCAATGATAATTCTAGATTGTAATACTTAATAATAATTTAATATGTCGTCTATAATTAACAAAAACAAAAATCGACTAATAATAACATGATTCATATACAATTCGACCAATTTTTTATATAATATATTATAATAATTATCCATCGCTTCATAGCTGTAACTTTTCCTATTGCTATAAAACGAGAATGAAGTAAAAAGTTTTTTTGTAATTGGCAAATCTGGGTTCCTGCCTACCTACGAAATAAGTGAATTTATGTTTTGTTTTAATAGAGTACCAGAGCAAGCTTACAACTGCATAAACTCACGCCTGCATCAAAGAGTGGTAGGCAGAGACCAGGGACTGCCACTTGCCCCGATCCTGACAGATCACTTTCACTTCCTCAACATTCATTTGTCGTAGCATGCACGCACGCCGGTTTCGGGCACTTTTTATCTTGCCCTTTGCTAATACATCCCCTATTTGGTCGAAGTATGTCCGTCTGGGGCTTACAGCTAAAGCAAAGTAAATTAAAGTAAAAATTATTTATTACTAAAGGAATTATGCTACATGCATGTGAATTAATAATTATTAATCGTAGTTTCAATTTAAAAAAAAATTAAGAATATTATTTAAATAACGCCGGATTAAGAATAGCGTCACTCCATTTCCTTCCGTGGATATCGTAGAAGGCGACTAAGGAAATAAATTACCAGGAGACGGGCAGCAGCGTCTTCCTGGGATTCCAACCGCATACTGCGATCGCCAACCCGCCTGCCAAGCGTGGCGATTATGGCAAAACCCTTTATGGTTAGGGAAAACCATGAGGGAGGCCTGTGTCCTGCAGTGGGCGTAAGGATGGCTGATGATGATGATGAGGTAGTGGTGGCCGTGTCCCCACACTAGAGTCTAATACTTACATGTTTTTTTTTCAATAGGTTTATAAAAACACTAGAATAGTTGTTTCTTGCCTCTATTTTGTGCTCTACCAAGCAATAGCAGCACAATGTCATTCCAATATTTTTTATTATGTAGCATATTATATTCGTCCCACTGCAGACCACAAGCCTTCTCTCAGAGAGAGAGTATGGACTTAATTACCACGCGTGCCCACCGCGGGTTGGCAATTTCGAGCGCTGAGGTATGTGAACACCTCAGACACCCAGGTTTCCTCACGATGTTTTTCTTCGCAGTTAGCGTTTTTTTATTTTATTTTCTTTTATTTGGTGTACAAAACAGATCACAACCATTACACGATATAAAAGTAATAATATGACACAACGTTGCTCATCAATTTACAATTTTCGTGGTCAAATGACAACATATCGGAAACGTATTGTTACACAATGTACAATATGTAAAAGAAGCAAACCAGCGGGCAGCCACTAGTCGGTAAAACAAAACGTCCGCAACTCACCTGTCAGGCTGTCACCAGTGTTTCTTTGTCTGTCATGTAGCGGTAAAACATACAAACAAAAACTGGCTAAGGGCGAGACGAATAATGGCACCCGAGTTCTCATATCGCATCATGTTATGTCATTATTGCACCATGTGTTGCAACCATTAAAGGAACATACCAATGACGCGGTAGTGTGATGTCAAAAGCGGATGGTGTTAAAATTTATCTATTTTGTTGGGTAAAATAACCCCTATAAATTATATCGGACCTTTCTCTAACAACCCTGACTGAGGCCAAGTTTCGTACAAAAGAAATTTAAGCACATCCATCCCCTATTTGTATTTATGAGAAAAATCAGACTTCAAAGGACCTTTGTGAGGCTGACTTGGGTTCTTCCCGCATCAGTTTGCGGGACCACGGAACCCTGAGAACGGCACATCATTTAGCCGGGTTCCATCGAAACGTCTCCGGACAAGTGATGAATCTGCGGGCCCGTTCAAGAAACGAACTCGAATTACAATTTTAAATATCAACAGCATACAGTTTTGTTGCTAGCCCGTATAAAAATGCGCAATCCCATCCCAATTCAACCTGTTTTCGGAAGCCGATCTGTTGTGAGCCACAGAGAGATGTCAATTCTGAAGCAGTTATTTTAATTTATCTGTCCATGAGTCAGTAATTTTTTCATTGCGAAATTATTGTAGGTTATATCCCGTGTGTTCATAAGTTTTGAGACAAGTTCAGAACAAAGTTTTATGTCTCTGATGTACTGGCCACTTTGCTTGGATTGCCTATAATCTCATTTTATATAATGGATATGAAAAATGACAAAAAAAAATGTACATTATTACCCTAGGGGTGAAAGTAACTTATTTAGTCCCGAGACGCGGTTTCTTGCCCGAGCATAGCGAGGGCGCCAATAGTTTGACGGACTAAATAAGTATTTAACCCAAAGTAAACACTGTACTTTTCATAACGGATATAAGGAAAGTAAAAATATGAATTAGCTAAAGAAAAAATGAGTGAAAATCTCTGCTATGCGGAAGTATAAACAAAACTCTACAACTCGAAAAACAAATGAAGATCGGATTGCCGCTTTCCCGCCTTATTTAGTCCCGAGACGGGGTTTCTTGCCCGAGCATAGCGAGGGCGCCAATAGTTTGACGGACTAAATAAGTATTTAACCCAAAGTAAACACTGTACTTTTCATAACGGATATAAGGAAAGTAAAAATATGAATTAGCTAAAGAAAAAATGAGTGAAAATCTCTGCTATGCGGAAGTATAAACAAAACTCTACAACTCGAAAAACAAATGAAGATCGGATTGCCGCTTTCCCGCCTATTTTGTTTTTCTGTGGCCGGCCAACTAGGCCAACTATTTAGCCATTATTTTTCATAAAATTGATGAAAATAATTGAATAACTGGTAAATATTTTGGCCAAGTCCACACAAAAGTGGTTAAAGTACCATTCACCAGGGTTCATCAGCTCGAAGAATGGCTGGCCTGGTCAAGAATGGTCATCAAGCCCAGACTTAAACCCGGAGTGGGCCCGGAGTGAATCCACTCCATCCAAAGGTTGTCTGGAAGAGATCGCTCTAAGCGATAAGACCGCCAATTGTATACCACTACTTAGATATAAGAAACTATTTGTGATATCTTTCACCTGGTTGTGCAATAAAGTGTTATCTATCTATCTATCTATGTAAACCCGCTTGATTACGCACTTTGGACAGAATTGAAGCTGAGGGCCTGCTAAAAGTCTCACCCAAACCTCGCATCTCTCAAGCCACCATAGACGAATGGCCCACACAACTAAAAGACTGTATTCAGCACAAGGGCGGCTAAATTGAATAATATTTTTGCATTTTTGCTGTTAATAGATGTCGTGTATCTATTGTAGGTGATATATCATTAGGGTATATTATTTTATTTCAACCATACTTAATAACATTATTAGTACATAAATCTAAGTAATTTATTAACTTATAAATATAAACTAATCTAATAAATATAATTTCTAATTAAGTATTGTTACCATAATTTGTAAGTTTCATTAAAATATATTGACCAGCAACTGAAATGTTTTAATTTTAGTTTGTCTCAAAACTTATGGACACACGAAGTATAGTACGGTTAATAAAAGAAAGGTACTGGATAAATATTTGCCTCTCGCTCGCACAAATATACGTCAATATCGTTTGAGCTGGAGGTAAATAGTTAGCCAGTCCCTTTCTGTAATTAACAGTCTTATACAGAAGAAAGCCCAGTATTAAATTTGTGGAGCTTGATACAGCATCCTTGACATCAACTTTAACACTCTGCATTACAAGGTATTTTAAAAAGTTCCAGTAAAACTTAGGGGTTATTTTACACACAAATACGAACAACGTTTAATATGAGACCAACTCTGAAATATTGAAAAAGAAAATATATTAGTTGTTCCATACAACATTTTGATATCTGCTCGAGCGATTGTATAAAACAGTGATATTTTTTCGATATATCGGAGTTTTAAAATACGAACGACATTACAATGATTTACAATGAACACTTTTTTTCAAAAGTAATTATGTCTCAACCTAATTAAGTTTTGTTACTTTTCCCTTCCATAAAGTTCCCAAGTTCGGTAAACGCAAAATATTTTGGTCATATCCTCCACTGTCTATTTATAAGGTACCTTCATTTGTATTGTCTTTATGGAAATATTGTTTTTTACGGTAAAATGTTATTACAGCCTAAGAATGTTGTAAGTGGTTGTAAAAGGAGAGTACCACCTACCGCCTGACTCTTCACCGTGAACTCCTCTCAAACGCGTATTACATCTCTCGCGATTTCACAAAAGCGCGCCTCGAAAAACCGATGTTTTCTTTAAACGTCCCTACCGGGAGAGAAAGAGAAAAATGATCGCAACCTCCAGCTGACTGTGTTACCTTGTTTCACGTCCCGGCTAATGTTTACACGTGTATTCATAAACACGGGGTCACATTTGGATGTATGGGAATATCTGTCAAGGACAGATGACTTGTCTGTTTTAAACGTTGTATGGATGCACAGCGCCTCGGCTCTTATTGATTCGAGAACGTTAAGTGCAAAATTAACTTTGTCATAACCCTTATTAATTTTGTAACGGTAGATCATCAGCCCGTACTCGTCCGCTGCTGAACATAGACCCTTAACAGTCTTATTCCAAAACGAAGTCTAAAGATAGTACGTAGCTTAGTACCAGGCTTAGACCAAGGACTAAAATAAATGTTATTACAAAACCAAGTTTAACGCTAGTCCGAGGATTGTCTATGGTACCAAATTTGAACCACCGAGACCCCTAGTCTAACTGTGGTCTAACTTCGGAACTAACCTCAAAACCGCTCAAACGGCAAAATCTCTGTGGTTTTTTGTAATAAGAAGGTAAGGCACGCCACATTCTTCTGTCCTCGGCCAAAGCCAGCAATCTGCCTCGGATCATCGTTCCAGCGAGCTGGTGGGTCTCCTTCGCTGCGTTCGCCAGTTCGTGATCTCCACTCGAGACCCCTTTTACCTCATCGGCCGGTTCTTTGGCGGATTGTTCGCTTGCGCAGGGCAATAAGCTTGCCCAAAGTTAGTCAGATTTTGGCGAGTGTTTTGGGGAGTTGTGTTTTTTGAATGACGCCGTCCTTTTTTGTAAACTGCACTGTTTTTATTGCTTTTCTTGTCTTATTATGACATGTGGTTGGGTAAGTTTTGGTTTCATATATATTGTATGTGTTTTTGGTATAGCAAATAAACTTTTTATCTATCTATCTGTCTATGAGTCCAATCGAAATCATGCGCTTGGAGAACCCAGCCTCAGGACTCACGTGCATTACAGAAAACTGACCGGCGGTGTGTCTATAAATATTATCAATTTTCATAAGCGCAAAAGATGTCTGTACAAACATCAAACGCAGTTTTTGAGGAAGCATCACTAAAAGCTGACCGTTCGAATGTTTAATTATTCATTCAAATGCATCAGCTATGGATTTAGGAACGAATTGGCTCAATGGGTAATGTGGCACGATCAATAATTCAGCATCTTCTTGCCTCTCTGACGCTCATAGTTTCATTAATTCAGACCGTGATTTATCTACCTGTATGGTGATGTTAAAATTGTTTTGGTTGTGGTAAGATTGAAAGAAAAAGACGGTATACTATTTTTAGGTTAAATGCAGTACACGAAACGGGCGACTACTAAGTCGCAAAATCAGTCCCAAAGATTCGTCAAAAAACCCGGCCATGGGGGGTCAATATTTGCCAAATAGAAATTCGTATTATTTCCGTTTTAATCTTTAACAAATGTTTAGATGAGGGTACATTCCCTGACCTAATGAAATATAGTAGGCTCGTTCCTTTATTTAAAAGTGGCGACAGGCAAGATCCCACAAATTTCAGACCAGTCTCGGTTCTACCCGTTTTGAGTAAAATATTCGAGAAAATAGTTCTAGGTCAACTACTTACACACTTTAATAATTATCAACTTTTTCATAGTGAGCAATTCGGTTTCACGCAAGGGCGGTCTACGACGGATGCTGGTGTCACATTAGTTAAACATATATTTAGTGTATGGGAGGATCGGAAGGATGCTATAGGTGTTTTCTGTGACTTGTCGAAGGCATTTGACTCCGTAGACCATAAAACACTTCTCTTAAAATTAAAACACTACGGAGTGAATGGGAGGAGCTTAAAACTTATGAGATCATATTTAGAAGGGAGGGTTTAAAAAGCTGATATAAATAGGACTAAATCATCCGGGTCGGAGGTTAAGATGGGAGTACCATCTTCGTCCTGCAGAAGAGAGCGATCAGATTCATATATAAGCTAGGCAATAGAGATTCGTTAAGAGATTTCTTTAAAGAAACTAACATCCTAACAGTTGCTAGTCAGTATATCTATGAAAATATTATGAATGTTAGGAAAAATATCAGTGACTTTAAAACTGTAGGTAGCCAACACAATGTAAATACCTACTAGAAATAGACATAAACTTTCGTTCCCAAAATTTAGGCTGGCAAAGGTTAATACATCCTTTATGGGGCATTGTATACGTTTCTACAATAAGATCCCTGAGGATATAATAAGCTTGCCAGAAACGCGGTTCAAAAAATGTGTGAAGCGCACTTTGTGCCAAAAAAGCTACTATAACATTAAAGATTATTTAGATGACAATGATGTCTGGAATTAAAGCCAGTTCAATGCATGAGTTTTAGAACATTTATATAAATCCTGTAAATTAAGGACTTGAAAAGACTAAGTTTGGAGTTTTTTTGTCCATTTTTTCTCCAAAATGATCTAGATTTTGAAATGGACACCTAGTTTAACTTGTAACGTTCATTAAGTCACAGTTTCTGTGCTACATTGAATAAAAAAAATTGTTTTTTTTATGGCGCCGGATTAAGCTAGTCACGCTAGTGACTCCATTTCCTTTCGTGGATGTCTTAGAAGGCGTCTAAGGAAATCGATTACCAGGAGACGGGCAGCAGTCTTCTTGAGATTCGTGGTGATTATGGCAAAACCCCTCATGGTTATGAAAACTACGAAGGAGGAATATGTCCTGCAGTGGACGTCAAATGGCTGATGATGATGATGATGATTCGTATTGAGGAGTAGAATTCTCCCTCTTCACGAAGAAGAATTTGGATATAGTGGCTCTATACTGACGCTTCGCCACGTTCGATGTCGTAGGTTCGATTCCCACATTTTGTGCAAATGGTCTCAATTTGGGTGTATTTCCATGTTTGTGATGTCCTTGCCTGGTTAGATAGGAGTTAGATAGGTAACAAATGCTTCCCCACTATAGTAACCTTTTGTCGAGCAAAATTTTACTTTTATCAATTACTTTGGTAAACCACCTCGAGCACCCAGAAAAACAATAAGCCGCGATAGTTGTGCTGGCGCTTCACTAGGATATTCGTATTCGCGTATTTGCCGACGCTTTATAGTACATTGCAGGTTTTACAAAATCAGTGCTGAAGATTCATCATAAGACCCAGCACTAGATGGTTAATATTTGCCAAATACAAAGATACGAGTGGCCAAGTTAGACGTCGACATTATGATTTCGTAAAGTTTGCTAAATATTGTGCCTCATAAAATACTGCCAGGTGCATAAATACGAGTCCCTCATGAGAGTAAAAAAAAATCCAAAAACATAGTCGCTTTTACATTCGAAAAAAAAATCAGAAATAAAAAAAAAAATCGGTTTGCGCATTCGAAACGGATCGCTTTTTGTTGCTTCCTGAAAAATATTAGCAAACTGCAAAACGTGAATAAAGATTTAGAGCTCTTATCTTTTAACTGTACGCTCAGTTTATTCTGAAGGTCACTACCCCTTTTTTTTAATTCGGTACCCAAAGGGTAAGGGACCCTATTACTAAGAGTCCGCTGTCCGTCCGTCCGCCCGTCGCCGTCTGTCACCAGGCTGTATCTCATGAACCGTGATAGGTAGACAGTTTAAATTTCCACAGATGATTTATTTCTGTTGCCGCTATAACAAAAAATACTAAAAACAGAATAAAATAAATATTTAAGGGGGCTCCCACACAACAACCGTGTTTTGTTTGCCGTTGTTTGCTCGATATTAATAACGGCAACGGGTAGACGCTTGAAATATTCACATGTTGTATGGATAATGGTACGGAACCCTTCGTGCGCGAGTCCGACTCGCACTTGTTTACAAATAAACGTGTCATAAATTTCCGTATATCGAATTTAAATTGAAAATAAGAACTTTTTTATGGCTGAGGAGTTTTTATTTCAAACTTAAGGCGGCTCCTACATCGGGTATGCTATCTCGCCCCCACAAATAAACTTTTTTTTTTATATTGTAGTAACATTAGTAAACTTTTGATAAATGGTCTGAAGGATTGATGCATAATTAAATTACGGAAATTTTAAATGTATACTTTCTTCCTATACGTATTTTTTAGTAAAGAAAAATGGTTTCCAACTATGTTTTTAATTGAGAAATTTTTGTACTAAAATCTATAATTTTGGAAACAACTTTTCTTTCATTTAGACTAAGTAAAGTAAAACAAAAAAATATTTAAAATTTCCATTCTATTCTAATACCTATCAAACCAATCTTATTTAAACCTTATATCAACCTTATTTACCATATGTACGTATACCAGTAATTTTATTACAATCACCAAACGTTTTAGATTGTGCGAGCAGGATAGTATGCCCGAGGTAACAGCCGCCTTAAACGCCGACTACATTGTTGAAAATACGTTATTTATCAAGACCACGTCTTTCTTCACAACAGGTTGAATACAAATTCAGGCGCCATTTTGGACAGTAACTCGATATTCTACAGCGTGATTGTGAGTTAAATTTGCAATATTTTTAGGGAATGTTCTCTGCGTTATGATAAACGACGTTGGTCTAGCGGTGCCGCGGCTGATTACCATGCCGGAGGTCGTGGGTTCGATTCCCACTGGGGCCCGCCGTACATTTGTAGAAATGGCCTCAGTCTGGGTGTATTCCATGTTTGTGATGTCCTTGCCTGGTTACCATAGCGTAGGATATCCTAGTTTGGGACCAGGAAAAGTAAAAGAAAGAAGTTCATTTACTATAACAACGAGGAACGAGTGTGGAAGTTATTATTGTTATTATAAACAGAATATAATCATAAGCAGCCTATATACGTCCCACTGTAGGGCACAGGCCTTCTCTCAGAGAGATAGTATGGGCTTAATCAGCACGCGTGCCCACCGCGGGTTGGCGATTTCAAGCGCTGAGGTATGTGAATAGCTCAGACAGTCAGGTTTCCTCACGATGTTTTCCTTCACGATTAACGAGTGGTATTGCATCTTTAACTTCACAAAAGTATATAACTTAGAAAACCAAGTCATAGGTACATGCCCTCACTGGGACTCGAACCTGGGTCTCTCGCTTCCGAGTCCAATGTTTTACCCACTAGGCTACCACCGCAAACAGAATATCAGGATCGTGGCAAGTGGCAGTATCTGGTCTCTGCCTACCCCTCTCACGCTTGTAGGTATCCGCGTGAGTTAATGTTATGTTTTTTTTTGTTTTAAATATCCGTGATTTCCGACCGTGGTAAGAAGGGGTCTGTCAGGATCGTGGCAAGTGGCAAACCCTGGTCTCCGTCTACCCGTTTGAGATACAGGCGTGAGTTTTCGTAATGTAATGCTGTGTTTAAAAGTCTTTCGTCCAATTTACGTAAATAAGTGAAAGAATAACTAAATAGGCCGGCTCCGACCATAAGGCGCTCGAACGACATTTTTATTGATTTTTAATAGTTTACGGTTAACATAAGAATATTCTTTCTTGTTCACCAGAGCACATGCCACAAAAAAGTATTTAAAATTTTTAAGTAGCTTGGATACTTAACCAATTTTTTTTGACGCCTCATTTTATATCGATACTAGAGCCATATTTAACAAAATCCCTTAACAGACTGTGAATGAATTCAAAGTCACCCTGACAGAAAACTAAAAAAAGTAATAATACATTCCGCACAACATATACACTTGTCCTGGTCCCAAACTAGGATACTCTATGCTATGGTAACCAGGCATCACAAACATGGAAATACACTCATATTGAGGCTATTTGTACAAAGCAAGTAGGTATGGCAGCCTCCAGTGGGGATTGCACCCACGACCTCCGTTTTGGTAATCAAGCGTGTTAACCGTTACACCAACGAGGCAGTCGAAGTGTGAAGCTAAGTATCTTATTTTGTCTCGCAGATTCTTCCAGCACTACTGCCAGTATTAAGCTCGCCTTTGTGCAACGTTATCTCAACCCATTAAAGTATTTTTCATTCATTCCTTTGTTTTTATAGAAATAAATACCTACAAGCGTACACATTTTTGGTTTCTGTCAAACTGCATTTCTCTCTCTTGGTCAACAATCATTAATTATTTAATTCATAAACGCATGAATGTATTCAGATGAATTTGGGCAAGTAGATAGACCATGTAGTAGATAGTAAAATAATATGATTTTCATCGAAATCAAATACAAACCGAATCAGTTCATCAGCTAAAGACTAACGGTCTTATTTATAAAAAACACGATTCCGTAAAACAATTCAAAAACGCCGATTAAAGTAGCCTCAGATTAAATAAGCAGAGTTTTAGATTGATTTTAGAGGAATCTTGTTTTTATAAATAATAAACCACGACTCCTTAAAACACTTCTCAGAGTCAGTTTAAATAGACTATGGCAAAGGGAAAGATGTGACCACAAATTTTTGAAACTGCCTCTGAGGAGAGTTTCAGAGGAATCGTGTTGAGTGATTAAGGCCGACCTGCACCATTTTCTTAATTGTGGCTTAAACAGCATTTAACTAAAATTATTCATAAAAACAAAGTCAAAATAAAAAAATATATATTCAAAGCAACACAGAAACTGTGACTTATTGGACGTTACAAGAAAAACTAGGTGTCCGTTTCAAAATCTAGATCATTTGGACAAAAAAACGGACAAAAAAACGCCAAACTTAGTCTTTTCAAACATATTCCTTAATTAACAGAGTTTACATGTCATATTATCTTCTAAAAAGCTAGTACTAGGATGCATTGAACTGGCTTTAATTCCACACATCTTTGTCATCCCCCCTTTGTAGCCCCTTTGGCATAAAGTGCGCTTTACACATTTTTTGAACCGCGCCTCAGGCAAGCTTATTATATCTTCAGGGATCTTATTGTAAAAACGTATACAATGCCCCATAAAGGATGTATTAACCTTTGCCAGCCTAAATCTTGGGAAAGAAAGTTTATGTTTACTTCTAGTATTTACATCGTGTTGGCTACCTACGGTTTTAAAATTACTTATATTTTTCCTGACGTACATAATATTCTCATAGATATACTGACTAGCGACTGTTAGGATGTTAGTTTCTTTAAAGAAATTTTTTAACGAATCTCTACTGCCTAGCTTATAAATGAATCTGATCGCTCAATACAAAAGTCGATTAAAATGACGACTTAAGTGACATTTAAGAAGTGGTGCAAGTCGGCCTAAAAATCTAAAAAACTTGAAAAATCGATATTATTGACACCCTACTTAAGTGTGTCCGTTCAAGCAGTTCATAAATCTCACATTGTCCTACTTCAATCTAACCTCCTGACACAGTTGGCTGTTCGTCTGCCAACAGATTTTGCACCCTATGTCTTTCGTCATAAAAGCGCACGAATGTAAGTGCTAAAACAATAATATTGTCAGTTGATCCTTTACCTTGACAGTGTAACATATTCTACACTAATGCATTTCACATGCACTGCGCATGCGCCGGGGACCTTGATTTGTTAACGATTGAGATGTGTGGCTCTACACTCGCCCGCGAACCGCGGCCGTGAATCACGGCCGTGATTCGCGCATGAACACGGCGCGAAAAATATAGCCCTCTACATTCGCAACTTTTCGCATTTTCGTTCGCGCATTTGACTGAAGTGGACGTGAAAATTACTGTTGCTGCTGCTCTTACATTGTGCGTATTAGCGTGTTGCAATTATGCGTCTGTATGTTCTGTAATTTCTCCTTGTGGCGCCGCATTAAGAATAGCGTCACTCCATTTCCCTCCGTGGATGTCGTAGAACGCGTCTAAGGAAATGCATTAGGTACCAGGAGACGGGCAGCAGCATTTTCTTGAGAATCCAACCGCATACTGTTATCGCCAATTATGGCGTGGCGATTATGGCAACACCCTTCATGGTCAGGAAAACCATGAGGGAGGCCTATGTCCTGCAGTGGGCGTCGAGTGGCTGATGATGATGTTCTGTAGCTGGACATTAGGGAGTCCCTTTTCTTCTTCAAATCTGGCACAGGAATTTCCATGATTACACTTATTCTCATCCATGCTTCATTTATCTTATTTTTATTTTTATGTTCTTTATGTTGGGCTTACCGAAACACGCACGGGTTCTGCTTGATACCATTTAAGCAAGAAGGAAAGAAAATTCGCGATCGTTACTCCACTCGACGCTCATTTTTTGTTACGTCCGCTTGTCACTGCATTTTGCACACAACTGTGAATACAGCGCGACTGTGGATGCGTTCGCGTTCGCGCTTTGCAAGCCTTTTCTCGCGGACCACAATACCGCCGCGAGATGGGGACGCCGCGAAACCATCCACGCTCGTGGTTCGCAACCTTCGCGGGCTTTCGCGGCGCGAGTGTAGAGCGCCCAGCCCCTTTACTCTCGACGTTATGATATTGAAATTGCGTCACAATTAAATGCAATAAGTCATAAATAACGATTTAATTAACGTTTTACTAAACGAAACTACGAAACTAAAAGCTTATTTTTGCAGAATTGTTAAATAAATGCACTCAATTGGAACGCTAGTTGGCTAAATTAGCATCGAGAGTAGAGGAACGTTACTAACACAGTATTACCCAATTTAAATTATAAAAACACCCGCAGGAATAATTGCAAAAAAAATGTGTATCCGGTTATGGAACTAAAACTTTCGTAAAAAGTAATATGTTAACTTAATTCTGGTATCACTGGAGAGCGAAACGGTCGATTCCGGAATTAATAGTAATTTATACAATTAATTATATTTTGCAATGTGGGTTATTTTATCATGAACGTATTTACAAAATAAATAAAAAACAGCACAGCTTTTTATACTTATCGCAAGTCTAAATAATAATTATCCGAAGAGATTTGCTTTAATATCGTTAAGCAAATGTGAATTAGTGAACAATTACACACGGTTAATTCTGAAAATGTGCCATTCCTGAAATATGTCCGTTAGCTAGATACTTAATTTTTTAGTGAAATCGCCATTTTTTTTTATATTGCAGTTGTAAGTTTGGTAATATCTTAGGTAACAGATAATGCGTTTTATTATGGACCCCGTTTTTATTTGGACCCCATTTATATAATAAACTATTTAACACTTTCAAAGGAACAGGATTATTACCACGGTACCTAATAGTTTAATATTTTTTTTACAGACATAAACTCAGGCCGGTATCTCAAAGGGGTAGGCAGAGACCAGGCCACTTGCCACCATCATGACAAACTTCTTTCGCTTCACCAACATTCATTAATTGCTGGATGCGCAAACGCCGGTTTCTGATACGTTTTTTCTTCCTCTGTACTACTACATCCCCTATTTGATCAAAGTTCGGCCGCATGAGACGTCATAATTAATTAAATTTTTAGGCGTATTTCTTTTGTATGCTATATCTATTATATATTTTTATTTATCTTAAAGCCACCAAAAAATACACTCTGGTTAGTGGTTTAGAATAAGGTAATCTTTCAATGACCGACTTGACGATTTTTTAAATTCTTATAAATGTGGTATGAAGGTCGAAGTGCTGTGAGTCGTGCGCGAGCAGGGACACGGGGTGCAAAGTCAAAAGGCCTCTCTAGTACCAGTAGAACAAACGTTGTTTTGCCATATTAATTAATGACCATGCGTGCCCACCGCGGATTGGCGATTTCAACCGCTGCGGTATGTGAATAGCTCAGACACTCAGGTTTCCTCACAATGTTGCTGGGAATTGCTACTATAACTTCGCCTACGACCTCAGACGTACCAAATATACACAAAACAATTCATAAAATCAGTGAAGCCGTTTCGGAGGATTTCGATAACAAACACTGTGACACGAGATTTTTATATATTGATAAAAACAAAATGGCAACGTTGCAAGTTTCAGAATAAATAGATAATGTCGAGAAGAAGGTGACGAAAGAACTCCACATCTTTCCTAAATTTGAAAATAGAGTAGGTAGATATGTCACTGTTGGGCAAAACCTGATTCCTGAATTCCGTCGGCCCTTGCTAATCCTATCCAGACAGGTCGGTGGTATTGCTAAAACGACCGGAAGACAATAACCGAGATTGGCAGGGAAATACAAAATGGAGGTTCTTTTGCGGTTTAGGCTCTTGCTGAACATCAGTGCTTGGTCATTACTGAAACCCGACAGCTATTTATGTACGCCTGAATCTATTTAATTTCAGTTATTGCAAAATTCTGTAAAATTACGGCATCATTATGGTTACATGGAGTCATGGAAAATACCATTATGGGCCCTTTAGGGCAACACAACATACACACCATACAATGAATTCGTGAATTCGTTCGTCCATACGATACTCAGTCGTTCGCTCGGTCGCTCACTCACTCACTCGCACTCACTCACTCACTCACTCACACTCCCTCACTCACTCACTCACTCAGTCACTCATGCACTCACTCACTTACTCCCTCACACACTCATTCAAATCGCGAGCATAGTCAGTTTTCACTATGAGTAGGATTAAACATCCTGTGAAGTTATAGTAGCAATCATCATCAACCCATTATGTCCCCACCAAGGGGCACGGGTCTCTTCCCTGAGGAAGGTATAGGCCATACTCCACCACGGGGGCCAAGTCCGGATTGGTGGAGGCTTGTAGACTAGTGGCTCGTCTACTGTCAGAAGTTGTCAAGCCGCCCTAAGGCCTCTGACTTGGCTTAACGACTGCCATCTATCGAAGGCAGCCGGCACCAACAGCTTAACGTGCCTTGCGAAGCACGGAACCGCTCGGAAAAATGCCACTAGCGTTAGGCATAGACGGCGACCCATCCATGCGCTGAACGCACCCTGTGTTGCTTAACCTTCGTGATCGTTTAAGATCACTCAGGCAGCCGGGGCTACGAGCGATGCCACTCGCTAACGGTAGTAGCAATGCCACTCGCTAACGGTAAAAAAAAACCTCGTGAGGAAACCTGAGTGTCTGAGCTATTCACATACCACATACACATAAATCGCCAATCCGCGTGAGCACGCGTGGTGATTAAGCCCATACTCTCTCTCTCTCTGAGAGAAGGCCTGTGCCCTACCTACAGTAGGACGTATATAGGCTGCTTATGAAACATATTACTCATAGTATTAATAATAACTACCTACAACGTCGGAGGGTCATCACGTAACTGCAGTGGCCTTAGCCAAGACACTGAGGTGCAGTGTGTGACCAGACTGCCATTGTTACTGTGGGCTGCGGGTTTACTCATACAACATGTAATTGTAATAGCGTAATATTTGAAAAACGATAAGTACTTCAGAATCGATGATTAAACCACTTCTAATGAGAAAAAGTTTAGGTGAAATTGTTAATTTTGTGTTTAAATTTTTCATACAATCTTGATTTTTTTTTTTGTTCATCACAATCGGTACGCTAAGAAGAACAGATAGTCTTCTTATAATAATAATTATGCAGCCTACGTCCCACTATAGGGCACAAGCCTTCCCTCAGAGAGAGATTATGGGCTTAATCACCACGCGTGCCCACCGTGGATTGGCAATTTCAAGCGCTAAGGTATATGAACACTTCAGGCACTCAGGTTTCCGCACAATGTTTTCCTTCACGATTAGCGAAGGAAATTTCTCTTGCATAGTGAACATACGGCAAATGAGGTTATTATAAGAATGATATTATTATGGGTGCAGAATAATTCCCAATTATTATTATCTTCACGAAATGTGGTAATTTTATTCATCAATAGCAACGACTCAATCCTACCCTGGAAATAACTTTGTCGTAGTAATTAACTTAAACACACAGGTAGTAGTCAAAATAGTTGATTGAACTTCCTGAAACAATCGCGGAAATAAAAATAAAGAGGAGATTGCTAATGGAAATTGAAACAGTAGTTTTCCAATCACACCTGATGTACCATGCGGGTCCAGTGCAGACTGACAGCCAGACAAGCACGCGTTCATTTGTTTTTAGCTATATGTGATACAGTATGATGACATCATATAATACGTCTTATTAACAGAAAGCAAACACGCAGATTATTTTGTGTCATAGAGTTTTACCTGAAAACACAGATTATTTTATTATAAGAGTTTGAACCTGCTCCACGTGGCCAGAGGGTATTTTTTCCTGAAATATAGTTCAATTTATATGATTTGATATGTAAATCCTTTATCTAGGGATAAAAAATACTTTTGTGACAAAACTATTCTGTGAAAAATTAAACTTTTTTGACTAAAATAAATCGGATTAATTTTCATTAGTTATCTATAGGACAATAGCAGCGTAGACTGTCGTCAAAGAAAAAAACGTGGCTTTGAATCTCTAAAAACTGTGTAATTTTGAGTTAATTGGAAAAAAAATATGAATCTTCTAAATTGCATACAGGACAAAGTTTAATTTAATTAAACTAGTACTTTGTCATTCTTCAAAAATACTGATTTATTGTTCTTTAGAAATGCCTAACTCAAGCTTTTCTATTTCTGCTTTCTTTAATACTTACTTTTATTTAACTTTTTTGTCTGGTACACTGGTACCTATATTGTTAGCAATAATTTGCATTCAATTATAAAACTTAGTTAAGAAAAGACAATTTGCTCCTGACGCACAGGTTTTCCTAGTTCGAGAGCCAGGGCTTCAAAATTCACTATGTAAAATTGCAGTTCTCAATAAAGATATATGTATTTGATTCCAACACTAATAAAAAAAACATTTTCGATTTTTTTCTAGCAGTACCTATACATCAGCAAATTTCTATGGATGTTTACTCACTGTGCCGTTTACTGCACTCTACCTTGATTCTGACCTCACTGCGCTTCAACTATCGAACCTGCATACAAACTCCAGGTTTGTTTACACCATACCTCCTATCTTTCCGTCATTTAGTTCCGGAACTGTCGTATAAGTGCTATTTTTGGTAAAGGCCATTCATTCACGGTCGCACCGTTAGCTATGTTTAGAATTTTATCTATTAGATAATGAGTCATTCGTTCAGGAAAGAGTTCTTTGGCCTTATTTATTACTTTTTGTTGAGTTTTATTTCGTGAGTTACTTAGAACATTTCCAGAGAGTCCTTCTTGAGGATTTACGGTGCAAGTTGGAAGCGGATAACTACTTTAGCTTATCCTGATCCACTAATCTGGTTTTTGGTAGTTTTCAGTTACGCAGTTTTTTGTATTTTTTTTTACAACAAGACTACAAGACTTTTGTCTTTTTTCTTTTTTTCTTTTTGACACTTTTCTACAAGAATAAAAAGATAAAAAATGATAAAAAGTACCCGAAACCGGCGTGCGTGCATGCAACGACTAACGAATGTTGAGGTAGCGAAAGTGATCTGTCAGGATCGTAGCAAGTGGCAGTCCCTGGTCTCTGCCTACCCCTCTGGGATACAGGCGTGAGTTTATGTATGTATGTATGTATGTATGTATGTCTACAAGAATTTAGAGCGCTATAGTGGTTAACGTTTTTGTGAGCTAGAACTAGGACGAATAACTTTTTATAAAACAAAAATACTTCTCTAAGCGTATTTAAGCTATTACGTGTTCCTTTGCATTGTTCAACAAACGATTCCACAAACAAATTAACACACGTCTAATTGCACTAAGGTGGTACAGTTGTCATCGAAACAATTATAATGTCATTAATATTGAAAACCCTTTCGGAAACTAGGCCAAGATGCGTCGCCGACGAATTGGTTCGCACTTGACCGACTAACGCTGCAAGTCTATGCGCTTTGCTCATTACCTGTAGGGCGACTATCGGTTATGCGATATTGGGTTTTTGGGTTTATGACTCAAACCGTGACCGGAAACCAGCTAATGAACTATTGCACCTGACAGTAGGCTTGTAAGGGATTTTATCAGTGTATAGAGATTTCTACTTCATAATACTACTATAATGATTACTGTGATACGACAATTGTGTCCATTGACTACCGCGGGTATATGTGAGGCAAAAGCTCTCCCTGGCTGCATAGCCTGGTAATAATGTCAGCTTCGTTACCCTAGGGTATCCTAGTTTGGGATCAGGAAAAGTGATTGTGTTGTTTGGAAGTTATATAGTTTTGGGACCTTCGTTTTTTATATTTTGGAGTTTTTTGTTGTCATAGTTAAACATGTTATTATATGAAAACTATAATTCGTTTTTGATTTGAAAATTGCAGTAGCTTTCTACTGAATCGAATCAGCGCGTTTCACATCGACAGCAACTACATGACGTTCTAAATTTGTCTGAAATTAGCCAAAAAACAATTGTCATTTCTTAATTTTTTTCTTCCTTCATCATCATCATCACCATCATAAGCCATTTGACGCCCACTGCAGGACATAGGCCTCCTTCGTGGTCTTCATAACCATGAGGGGTTTTGCCATCTTTCTCGTGGTTTAACAACCATATCCTAGCTTCGAACTAGATCGTAGCCACCCTACCGGACAACCTGAGTGATACAACGCGGCATTGCACCGGACTATGCAGATAACACGCCATGTGTTCGCGGCAAACGACAGTTCCGCGGTGTTCCGCCTATCGAGCCTTATCGGGCTCGAACCTGACAATGAATATGGAGGTAGAGATGTGGTGCCCTATTGCCGAGCTATCGATGTTTTTGTCTGTTTCAAAATGATATTAAAGTTACGAATTGAAAATTAAAAGTGCTGTACGGTGCTGCTGCGTATCACTTTACTTGCTTAGTTTTAATAAAAACTGAATTTGCATGGAAATTTACTCGTTAATTTTTTGTTCACGTTAAAATAAAAAAATAAACGAGTAAATATCCGTGCAAATTCAATTTTTATTATGTCTAGTGCTCGTGTTAGCCGTAGAAAATACTTTGCTTAGTTTTACTTGTAACGTTCATTAAGTCACAGTTATTTATATCTATGTTATTTTGAATAAAAACATTTTGATTTGATTCGATTTGATAACAATGATTTGCGATACATTTAACGGGTCAAATTATTGGAACATGTGTAAAGCAACCGATCACCATGTAGCAGTGGTAACACGG
The DNA here is from genome assembly GCA_947310995.1 of Yponomeuta cagnagella. Taxonomy (NCBI): domain Eukaryota; kingdom Metazoa; phylum Arthropoda; class Insecta; order Lepidoptera; family Yponomeutidae; genus Yponomeuta; species Yponomeuta cagnagella. Next base: position 4,427,799 of record OX371284.1, read on the forward strand.
TCGATAGAACATTTGCCTCACATTCCAAAGGTCGTGAGTTTGAACGCCTATGACTTTAATTTGTAAGTCACGAAAGTTTGTAAATTTGCAGTGGCAATACTACTCACTAACGGTGAAGAAAAGCATGGTGTTCACATACCTTAGCCCCGGAACTTGCCAATTTGCGGTAGGCACGCGTGGTGATTAAGCCCTCTCTGAGGGAAGACCTGAGTCCTGGGAAGTGTTACGTATATAGGCTACATTATAATCGCTCAATCAGTGTATACTGATTTTCAGTAAGATACCCTTCGTCACAAAACTTCAAGGTTTGACCTAAAATATCGTTGGTCTGACCCTTATATCTCGTGAGAATTCATTGACGGGACGCGCGGAAAAATTTTTTTTTTTTCTTTATCTGTCCCGTATATAACAATAGAATTCAGTGATGGGACGCACAAAAACTCTCGATATCGGTTTTATGTGCTTATAAATACCTTGACTACTTCATTGGTCTAGCAGTCAGTCTGGGTGTATTTTCTCCTTTCATTTTTGTGATGTCCTTGCTCGGTTACTATAGCACGGAGTATCCTAATTTGGGACCAAGATCAGTGATTGTATGGTATGAATGTTGTTGTTGTTATTGTTATTATTCTCACACATTATTTCAAGCTTATTCACGTTTACATTTTGTACTTTTGGTCGTCTAAAAAGTAGAAGTTTAAATATCGATATGTTGCAGATTGTACGTAACATAATTATTTTGTACATACCGGGTAGCATATATTCCTTAAAAATATATTTGTATTGTCGTTCGCAATGTACAAAAGTGAGTAGAGTGCACAGATATAAAGATTATAAGATAAGGTAAAATTTGATAAGATAAAATTTATTCATAAAATCGTAGGTATAAAGTATGTGATGTCGACGTGCAGACATTTTTTAGGTTCATGATCTGCAATAATTTCTAAGCGAGTTTTTAGGTAATGTTTATCTTAATAACACAAATGCAACTTAGGATTTATTCTGCTGATGTAATAATTGTGTCGATGGCATTGAAACTTGTATCACAAAAAATCGATATCGACAGTTTTTCCACCATCCCATCACTGAATTCTCACGCGATATAGGGGTTAGACCTTCAAATCTTGCGAGGAGGGGTATCCTACTGAAAATCAGTGAACACTTAAATATGTCTTATGAAATTAGTCGTTACGTAGTCGGCGATCACACTTTGAGTGATCGTGACATATTTATTTACTTAGTAGTTAGTTTTAGGCCCTAGACCTAGTTCGAGTTAAGGAAATATAAATACCATTGATCTCATCACCTTAGTGTCAGTAAGGCAATAGTTGTAATACACAATGTATCGGTTATCCGCTTATGTGATTGTGGCGTGCTCCATCGTTGATTTCGCGTATTGTTTCGTTAACTGTGAGTAATTCCATTTTCCACTTTCTTTGGATGTTAGTGTTATTGATGGTAAAATTCCATTAACCTATTTGAGAGTGGACTTGTGAGTGTTAATGGAACTGTTTAAATATGATAATGCCGTGTTCTTTACGAATAGTGAAATGGCTTTTTATTTCGTTTTTTATCAATTCTCGTCTGAACGGCATTAAGACATTCAAAGTTAGCATTAGCCATTAGCATTAAGTCCACCTTTTGTACACTGTCTTTGTGCAATAAAGAATTAATAATAATAATAATAATAAAGTTCTGGTCTCTTAAATGCAATCTCTCTCTGAGAGAATATGATTAAGACAATCACCACGCGTGCCCACCGCGGATTGGCAATTTCAATCGCTGAGATACTTGAATACCTCAGGCACTCAGGTTTCCTCACGATGTTTTCCTTCACAGACAGCAAGTGGTGTTGCTAATACAAAATCACAAATTTACGTAGCTTAGAAAACAAACTCATGGCCGTGAACTTAAGGCCATTTCGGCCAAAAACAACCGTTTTTGGCTTAAATGCTATCTAGTCCCAGGATCGTGATCACTATTAACAAGATTCAAAGATTGATCTGACACTGACTGCAAAACCGCCCTGTAACAAAAGGTATGATTTTTTTCAGTGCCTGGAGCTTCTTAAAGCTCTTGTTACATCGGGCGTGCTGTCTCGCTCACACAATCTAAATATTTTTCGTTATTGCAATAAAATTAGTACACCTTTGTTAAATGTAATCTGAGGATTTGATAGATAATAAAATTACGGAAATTCCAGACACATTTTTCTTATCTTGTACCTAATTCGGGCAGTATATTTTTTATTTTGATCTTATTTTATATTTTTTTCTTATAGCAGAAGTAATTTCTAGAGACTAATTTCATTTTTTCAGCGATTTGTTAAGTTTATTATTATAAATTATTTATTTAAAATATTTGAAAGCGTGACGTCATATTTTTCGAGTGCACACGCCGAAACGTCGCGCAAACTGTCACACTTTGTTTCTGTGATTTGCTGTCACAGACGTTTTTTTTCACAGACAAGGAAATGATATGCATATGACAGTTATGACAGCAAGTCTTTTTTTTAAGTAACGTAGTGTTGCCATATGTTATGTTTATTTTAAAATGTGACGTCATCAGAAGGTCAAATGAAGGTTATTGTTTTTTGGCAAAAATAACGCTCATCTTCCTTAATATTTATCTTAAATATAGAAAATATGGTTACTTAGATGTTAATCTCGAAATGGTTTTTGATTCAGCCCTCAAGAAAAAAAATAGTCTTTGCGAATTGTCGATTGAGAAAATTTGATTTCAAAATTAATCATTTTGGAAACAACTTTTCTTTATTAAAAAGATCTGATAGCAAAACTAAAACGTATTTAAAATGTCCGTAATTTCATTATCTATCAAACCCTGAGACAACGTTTATCAAAAGAAAGCTGTTTGAATATCTATAGCTCATGTTTATTTAAATAGTTTCGTTATTATTCTATACGTGTATAACAGTTTTGTTAATATTTAGATGCATACTGAGACATCCTATAAGTGGGTGAGCAATTACCATGTTACGTGTTTTTTTTTTCTTTTTGTGAATGTGTTGTTGTATTGCCTGTTGGTTGTCCTAAATAAATAAATAAATAAATAAATAAAGTTTACTAACTTTATTACAATTTTAAAAAATCTTAAATGTTGCGAGCGAGACAGTATTCTTGACGTATAAGCAGCCTTAATAGAGCTAGATAACACCATAATTAATTAGTATCTAAGATACGTCAATCCTAATCCTATAGTAATGAGTTTGGGATCCCTCTCCACTTTATTATGCTGTTGGAATGTAGTAGGCCTCTCAATATTTCACCAATATCTTTCGGATGTCGAGGGTTAAATTAACCTTTTTTCATTCATAGACTGCTTCGTTGATCACGAGGTTAGAATTTTAGGCGTTTAGCTCAACACCCGTGTATTGAAAACGCTGTGATATACGTATGCTGCAGTCCACTAACTAGAACGCGGCTAAGCCTCACTTGTCCATTTTTTTACTTTTTAATATAATATTACCTATAATAATACAAAATTTCACATTCCCTACTTTTTGTTCTAGAAACTACTTTTTGTTCTAGCATTATTAGTTTCGGAGATACAACATAGTGTGTTATCAGTTAAGCCATAGTTTTATGTGACTTACTTTAAAGCGGAAATACCACAATACTACTGAGCTTGAGGCAAATTAAAGTTCCGTAATTACCGGTTGACGAGATATTTCGTAGTCCCGGTAATCGCAATCGTAATCGCTCGTAGCCCCGGCTGCCTGAGTGATCTTAAACGATCACGAGGGTTAAGCAACACTGGGCGCGTTCAGTGCATGGATGGGTCGCCGTCTATGCCTAACGCTAGTGGCATTTTTCCGAGCGGTTCCGTGCTTCGCAAGGCACGTTAAGCTGTTGGTGCCGGCTGCCGTCACCAACAGCTTAACGTAGATGGCAGTCGTTAAGCCAAGTCAGAGGCCTTAGGGCGGCTTGACAACTTCTGACAGTAGACGAGCCACTAGTCTACAAGCCTCCACCAATCCGGACTTGGCCCCCGTGGTGGAGTATGGCCTATACCTTCCTCAGGGAAGAGACCCGTGCCCCTCGGTGGGGACATAATGGGTTGATGATGAGATATTTTTTTAAACGAGACATAGACACTTTTTAGAGACATCATCTTTTCGCAGTTTTCTCAGTCGTCAGTTTTTGTGCTTAGCAGCCATATAAGTCGGGTTTTGACGGTCTTCGTACGCTCGGACGTGTGTGTACAGTTTTAGTTGATTATTCAGAAATTCAGTAATTTATTCATTATTAAAAACGAGGACAGTTACATTCCTTACACCATCGTATTTTGATGCTTATAGTGTATAATATATACATTCAAGGAAAAACGATAACATCTGAACTAGTGATAAACACTGTATCTCAGATGTCAACGCCCACTACCGCAAGGTTTCAAATATACCTACACCATAAATGCAATTAATTAAATTAAGGTACTAATCAATATACAAAATACAAATTAAGTTTAAATTAAGTTTGGTAAGTGGAGTGTGGTGTATAGGTAAGTGTATATACGTATGCGAGGGATTAGAGGGAGATGGAGGTAAGTATGTGTGTGTGTTGTGTTGTGAGAGGAGAGTGATTGTGTTAAGTGTGTCTGTGCAAGAAAGGAACAAAGGATGGGAATGGCATTTGTTAGTCAAGCTCTTACTTTATGGTTTTCAGTAAATCCTCCGTTTTTGAGTAGTCAAGACTAAGGAGCCATTTCCTTGTTAGGTCTTTATATTCTTCAAAACGAAGACAGTATATATTAAGGATTTTATTTATTTTATTATAAATGTAAGAGCCTAGCACATAAAAATAACGCCGGGAGAGGTCGGTTCCATGGGGTATAGGGAAGAGCGGGTGATCGTGCTCTTCCACTATAAAGGGAAATTTCCCGCCCGGCAGATCGTATGCCTGGGGAAGACGGCCGGCCCGACTGATGTTCGTCGGACGTTATATTTATGGTATGTCCACCAATCCGGACTTGGCCCCCGTGGTGGAGTATGGCCTATGCCTTCCTCAGGGAAGAGACCCGTGCCCCTCGGTGGGGACATAATGGGTGCCCATGATGATGGGCACCCATTATGATGATGTGAAACATTTTGCTTGCGCGATGCAGGAATGTTGGAGTTTATAGTGCGCGTGCAGAGTTGACATGTGCTCGCCACATCACTCCCCTTCAAGACCGTAGCTACGCATAGCTAGGTCTGATAGGAATCGAAGGCTGTGCTCTAAAGCCTGCAAGTGCCAGGAGGCGCTGAGTCAGTGAGTCGACTAGTGGTTGAGGGTGTTCGGCGGCTAACATTCACTCCACCGGCGACAGTACCATGGAGACCGCGCATGTGGTAGGAACCGGTGAAGGCTGCTGTACCACTGGCAATGTGCGCTGTTGCTGTGTGGCTGCTGTGCCGAGGGATTGGGGGAGATCACCATCAGTACCAGTAGTCGGTGCGTTAACCGTAGTGGAACTGATGAGGTGAGAGGAAAGAGGATGCTGGCCTTGCTTTGAGACTGATTGTATTTGGGGTGCTGCGAGAGCGAAGGAAGGTTGACAATGTTCTGTCAGGGGTCACCACTATAGGGAAGAGCGGGTGATCGTGCTCTTCCACTTTAAAAGGAAATTTCCTGCCAGGCAGATCGTATGCCTGGGGACGGCCGGTCCGACTGATGTTCGTCGGACGTTATATTTATGGTATGTCATGTGAAACATTTTGCTTGCGCGATGCAGGAATGTTGGAGTTTATAGTGCGCGTGCAGAGTTGACATATGCTCGCCACAGGGGTAACGTTATAACGACGCACTCGGTCCGAGCGCACTGACCGTCGTCATAATCAACTAAAACTGTACTCACACGGTCCGAGCGTAGGTATTAGGACCGTCAAAACCCGGCTTTAGTTAGGGGACCGGCAGTAAAGTGCGCGTGTGTGACTCGTTTCATTTCTACAATTTCAGTGGCCGACACAGAATGCGGCGTAGACTCTGCTCGTCGAGGGCGTATCGTCGGCGGCGTTGACAGCCTACCGGCCGAGTTCCCGTGGACGGCCAGTCTGTGGCGCTTGGGTGCGCACCAGTGTGGCGCCACGGTCCTCGCTGACAGGTGGCTGGTGACCGCAGGTCACTGCGTTTGTAGGTGAGACCATCATCATAGTTTTATCTAAGAGTTATCCTCAGTTTTTCGTACGCTAACAGTCACTCTTTTGGGTTTTTAAAATTGGCATCATTCCGGATTTGGTGCGCGTTATTTAGGAGCAGTTCTCTGACAACCTAGTGCGTCACAAAATCCATCTACTCCTTCATTTAGTCAAAATAGCCTCTCCATCTACCCTCTTTCCTTCTGCATTTCCTTCTACGATGTTTGTTATAAAACAGTCGTGACGTGGCCGGACTTTTTTTGTGGAGAACGAAAGTCGGGCCTGAAACCACTAAACCTAACATACATACATGCATAAGCAGCCTATATACGTCCCACACTGTAGGGCACAGGCCTTCTCTCAGGAAGAGAGTATGGACTTAATCACCACTCGTGCCCACCGCGGATTGGCGATTTCAAGCGCTGAGGTATATGAGTAGCTCAGACACTCAGGTTTCCTCACGATGTTTTCCTTCACCGTTAGCGAGTGGTATTGCTACTACAACTTCACAAATGTACATAACTTAGAAAACCAAGTCATAGGTACATGCCCGCACTGGGGATCGAACCTGGGTCTCCCACTTCCGAGTCCGAGGTTCTACCCACTAGGCTACCAAACCTAACATCATGTTAGTAACATGGTGAGCATTTCGTCTGCGCTTGCGCCAGAGATATCGCTTTTTTCGTACGGAGTTCTCCTGAGAAAACGCAGGCAACATTTGAGACTTATCCTGCCATATTAGGGTTTCTAGAATGGTGGGTGAAAACCAGGGTTTGCCGCTTACCATTGTTACGATTAATGTTTGAGCAAAGACTAACACTTACAGGCTGCATTTATCTAGCTCTATATTTCAAATTAAAAATTATCCTAAAGCACAAAAAAGCAGAGTTTGTTCAAATACCTAGCTTGAAAATATAAAGATCGCAGTCATTATACAGGGCGTCCCACGGCTATGCCACATGGAGGGAAAGTACCTTGAATACTGTAGATGGAACATTTTACTAAAAGAAGATATTTTTTTATTTGAAAAACTATTTAAACTGCATTCATAGATTTTTTAATAATTACATGGTTGAACCGGGAATCGAACCCGCTACACGAGAAAAAAAAATACCTTGCAGGTTTATTATACTGATCGAAAGGCTTCATCATAATGATTATTTTTTTCTAAGTAACATAGTGTCAGAAATAAAAGGAAGACCATGAATTTAAACATCACATTAAAATGTGAAATTTTATTGATAAAAATTAAAAGCTGGCATTGCCGTAAGAACATACAAATGACATTATCATTTTGAAGTACCTATTACTAATGACTATTCACCACAACATGATAAAAAAATCGACAGGGATTGAAATAATCAAAAGAGTGCGACTTTGTATTAGTGCGACTAGTAAACAGAATGGGACTCATTTTGAGCATTCGATAAATTAAATTTATTAGTTTTGAATTAAAAATGTTAAAATTCATGGTCTTCCTTTTATTTCTGGCACTGTGTTATTATGCAAAATTTTATCCTTATGAATAAGCCTTTCGATCGGTATGATAAAGCTACAGGGTAAATTTTTTTCTCGTGTAACGGGTTTGTGGCGTAACTACCTATACTCGGAACAAAACGCTCCGCTCATGTGTGTTTCCGCTCCGAGTATAGTTACGCCACATATTCATCACGTCGGGGTCACCAGTGTGGTAGTGAATAGGTTACCCACTACCGAAGGTCGGGAATCAAACCCGATAAGTTTAGATTTAGTTTGATTTTTTAGAAAGCAGAAATGAAGCATGAAAGAGTGATAGGTTGAGACGAAGAATGAAGTATGTTATTTATCAATTTGAAAAGGCGATTTAACCATGTGACGAGCCTTCGGGTAGCGGTGCGTGATAAGCGGAGCGGAAACACACATGAGCGGAGCGTTTTGTTCCGAGTATAGTTACGCCACAGGTTCGATTCCCGGTAATTATTTAAAAATCTATGAATGCAGTTTAATTTTTTTTAAATTAAAATAATGTCTTCTTTCAGTAAAATGTTCCAAATATTCAAGGTACTTTCTCTCCGTGTGGCATAGCCGTGGGACGCCCTGTATACAAACCTACACAAACTCGCCCTGCGGCGGCAGAGGCAGAGCATTTGCCACTTGCCACGATTCTGATAAACTACTATCGTTTCAACGACATTCATTAGTCACTGCAGACACGCCTGCCGGTTTTGGGTACTATACTATACCAAACTATAGTGGGGAACTTGCGCCTAATTTAGATTGGAGTGACATTGCTTTTATACCATAGAAGAGATATAAAAACTTAGGAATAATTAATAAATAAAACATTAAATTTTTTTTCGGTGTTTTGGGGATCACAAAACTGTAATAATAAAAAAAATATTATTACTCTTAGTTTTATTTTCTTATGTATTTTGTATTTATTTGTATTTGTATTAAATTCTAAAGTAGGTATTCTAAACGTATTCTTATGAGGGTGTATATGCATGTAACATTATTTTACGAGATAACTCAAATATTGATAAAGCTTCATACATTATAAATAAGGCGTTAGGTGCAAGTTGTGTCGGGTATATTGACTTTTCAACAAGTTATATTAGGAAAAGTATTAGTCTTAGGGGAAAAAATAGCACGTTTATTTATCTTTTAACATTCTGTCTCTCCATTCTTCTCCATTGCCCTATTTCTTACCATCTGAAAAACAAAATTAAATAAAATTTCCTTCCCACTCCTGTTTGTTTCTAGGCTCGTTCCAATCCCAACAAGGCCATTATGTATCTTATGCTATTTTGAATAAAGCCTTTTATCCTCAGTGTGTTCGATGAGTTTTACGTACCGAAACAGTTGAGTGTCGTGGTCGGAACCACCGACATTACATCGAAGAAAGGAAACGAGCCACTGTCGAAGATCATTCCCCATCCAGATTACAGGTAAGTATTGTATAGTCGGCAGTACATCAACCTTTACATTTTAGTTGCAAAGTCGCCCGTATTGCAACGGAGTAGAGTGCATGGATGTAAAGGATGATGTGCAGTCGACTGTACGATGGTTTATGATAGTAATAATAATAACTTCCACACAACGCAATCACTTGACGCCCAGTGCAGGACACAGGCCTCCCTCATGGTTTTTTTAACCATGAAGGGTTTTGCCATAATCGCCACGCCTGGCAGGCGGGTTGGCGATTGCAGTATGCTGTTGGAATCTCAGGAACACACTGCTGCCCGTCTCCTGGTAATGTATTTCCTTAGTCATCTTCTACGACGTCCACGGAAGGTAATGGAGTGACGCTATTCTTAATCCGACGCCACGCGGAACTAGGATACCCTGTGCTATAACCAGGCAAAGACGTCACAAACATGGAGATACACCCAGACTGAGGCCATTTGTACTAATGTACGGCGGCCCCGAGAGAGAATCGAACCCACGCCCTCTGTTTTGGTAGTTGAGCGCCTTAACGGCTAGACCCACGGGGCAGTTTGTTAAATGAATTCCGCGAACTCCTTATTTAGATTCGAGTTTGTGTCTCTAACGTATTCGATAGCTGTTTTTTAGGCACGTTCGATTTGCTTTGGCTTTCAAACCAGCCAAAATTAATGGTGTATTTTCAATCCACTGGACGTGACTGACATATAGCTGCAATAATTAATAGCTACAAAAAAAAAAATTACGCTGGCTGTTCGTATTCGCGTATTTGCTGAGGGTACCAAATATACCAAATATTCGTCAGAAAACCCGGATATGGATAATTACGCAAATACGAGTGGCCAAGTGAGGCGTCGGCATAACTTTTCTTAAGCATCTTTTAAGCGATTCTATTTTTATTTTAGATTCCATATTGAATCTTGATGTGATCAGTTTGTATATGAAACACAAAAAAAATGGGAATCATAAACATGCCGACGTTTCAAGCAGCTTCATACAACATCATGTCATTGTTTAAATTATGGATGTGAAAACCAGGAATCTCGCTATTTGTACGACAAAACAAAGAGTAAAGTTAGTCTATCTTTGCTTATTTAATTTTACTTTCATAGCATTAGTAGTGGGTTATACTAGGCAAGTCGATAGCATCGTTTTAGATATCAGAGAATAATCTTTCCCGATACCTGTTAAAAATAACCGGATGGTTATTTTCATAACGTTGGTTATTATGTATAGCGCCTTCATACGGATAGCGCTAAGGTATGTGTAGTATGAACTTTATAAATCGTCGAATATCTCCAAAATTACGTGTTTTCAGTTAAGTTAAGAGCAGAATTATAAAGAATTTAGGATTATTTCCTAATCAGTGATAGTACAAGTCACACGTTAAATTTAACTATTATAAAATTACTTCGGCCAGTAACTAAACAATGATTTTAATAGGATTTAAAAACTTTTACAGAATTTTAAACGTTAATAATTCAAAACAGTATATTTCGAAATATTCCAACAATGAATTCAAACGACGACATATCGAGAATGGAATGACAACACTACCCAACCCCTGATCCCCCGAACCCCTGTTCTCGCTACCAGTTTAGGAAATGGTTGAGGTCGCGAACAGAAAGCCAGCATGCTGAACTTTGGAGAACAGAAACCAAATGCAGACAGGCCACGGAGGCTCTACCAACAATCTCGAAATGTTTCACGTAGCCTGCTGCATCTGAGAAGAGATAATCTCCGCAAAGCTGCGGCAATCCTAACAGGCCACTGTTCACTGAATAGACATTTCCACAACACGGAACTAACCGACAGCCCGCTTTGCCGGAGATTCTGACTAACCGACAGCCCGCTCGATGCCTCAAACGAGAGTAAACACCCGCCCACGTGACCATTCACTGTCAAGGCGTGGAAAAGCAACGGACCACCATAACTGGGAAGCTGGGATCCCTTCATGAGGCCTGCAGTGACATCAGAACACTGCTGGCTTTCTGGAAAGAGATAGGCTGGCTGGAGTGAACTAACTAACTAACTATGGCAACATTAGTAATAAGCATGCGTAAATTAATTTCGGAACGCACTCGGTCCATCTCATTCTGGCATTTCACTCCACTAAGGATAGAGCGAGAAACTGGTTAAAATGCATTTTTTAAAATAAATTCATCAATTTTTTTGTCTATTAATATACGAATTTCGGAAATTTAGGACAAGGTTAAATCAGACCATTCCATACAGTGGAGAAGTCTCAATATCTCCCCAGGGCAAAAATGACGATGTAAGTTTAGTATGAACAGTGATGAGTATTTTGACAACAAGTATTCCGCATACTGATAACTGGTACTGTTATTATTTCATACTAAGTAAGTATCTGCTATTTTGCACAAGCATTAATTTAATGTAGCCAGCGTCCGCCAAACAATGCTGAACAATCAAGGGCTTTATTTTACTTGCAGCTGTCTCTTTCAGCACCGAGTCCCCTTTTAAGGAGATGAATGAGTTAACCGAATAAATTAAAATTCAAGCGAATTAATTACTGATTGCAAATCTACGTTGTTTGGGATTGGGAACCCCCTTAAAGCGACGATTTAGTTAACCGAAGAAATTAAAATTCAAAGGCATTAATTACTGATTGCAAATCTAAGTTGTTAGTGATCTAATGAGCTTAGAACTTGAGTAGTGATGTGACACATAACCTTAGAACGTCGGCGTGAACAGCCTGAATATAATTATACTACGCGCATGAATAAATTACATAAAAACAAAACGCAGAATATTGCGTTTAATTTTTAGGATGTTGTATCTCACAATGTCATGGTTAGAATGCCCCCCGTACAATTTTGGTTATGAATTCGATGTTGGATACTGTTATATACTAGTCTAGTTCTAGTTCGACTGGAGATTTTCGCACTTAGCCTCATAGTTGGGCCATTGTACGTAGCGAGTGCTGAGGTATGTAAATACCTCAGACACTATGGTTTCCTCACGATGTTTTCCTTCACCGTTAGCGAGCGGTATTGCTACTATAACTTCACAAATGTACGTAACTTAGAAAACAAAGTCATTGGTACATGCCGGGATTCGAACCCACGACCTCCCGAATGAGAAGCCGGCGTTCTACCGCTCCGCTACCACAGCTCTCTGTTATATACTAACTGAAAACGGAACTAATCCTTACGTTACCTCCCACAGGCCTCATATTCGGTATGACTGCCTTGTTGGTCTAGCGGTATTCCCACTGGAGGACGCCACACATGTGTGCACTTGGTCTCAGTCTGGGTGTATTTTTTCCATGGGCGTGATGTCCTTGCCTGGTTAACATAGCACAGGGTATTGGGACCAGGATAAGTGATTGTATTGTATGGAGTTATTATTATTTGTTATGTTACAGTGACCACACTGACCATTAATTTCTAACCCAAAAGGTGCAACAAGAAAACTAACGACGTAGCCCTTCTGAAAACTACTCGGCAACTCAAATGGAGCAGGAATATCAGACCAGCATGTCTGCCACAACCAGTGGCGTCTGATTACACTGGTACGATGGCCACGGTGGCTGGGTGGGGCTTTACCCATGAGGACCGGGGAGAAGGTACGTTTCTAAGTAATATATTATGTTCTATATCGTACTTGCTGACCTAGCGAATATTACATACTTAGAACATTACATACATGTAAGGCATATTAATTAGCCTACGACCTATTCTCAGACCTACATCATAAAAATCGGTGAAGCCGTTTCGGAAGAGTTCGATAACAAACACTGTGACACGAGATTTTTATATATTACTTTATTCATGGCTGTACCACAACATAATCTGTGACGGTCGCGGGGTAAAACTTGGTACTGACTGAAAATCAGCGGCGTAGGCTTGCCCATCATCGTACTGCTAAGTCAGCTGCCATTTGTAATAACAGTGAAACTCCGTGACTTTGTTGTTTTTTAGGGTTCCGTACATAAAGGGTAAGGGACTTTGTCTGTCTGTCTGTCTATCAGCAGGTTGTAGCGCATGAACCGTGACAGATAGTCAGTTGAAATTTCCACAGATGATTTATTTCTGTTGCCGCTGTAACAAAAAATACTAAAAACAGAATTAAATAAATATTTAAGTGTTGCTCCCATACAATAAACGTAATTTTTTTGGCGTTTTTTTGCTCGATATTAATAACGGCAACAGTTAGACGTTTATTCACAGATTATTTAGCTATATATTCAATTTAAAAATAAATAATGAAATTAAAATAAAATCAATATTTGTGGAGGGCTTCCATACAACAAACGTGATTTTTTTAAACGCTTGAAATATTCACAGTTTGTATAGATAATATAGTACGAAACTCTTCGTGAGCAAGCTCGACTCACACCGGTTTTTTTATGTTTGGTTTCGTTACTGTATCGTTTGTACTGTTTTTATAATAAACGTTTTCTTCTTCAAGAAGAAGGAGGAAGATTTTTCTTCTTGAAGCCAATTAGTTTTAAGAAGACAGTTTTAGGTGAAATTGACTAAGTAGCTTTCGTAAGTAGTATGCTACTGTTTGGCTGGCGCAAACTGTTCCTTGCTTTAACTCCTTGCTACTTCAAACTTATTCTTTTTATATAGATCGTCTTTCGTTTTGTTTTTCTTGTGAAAATATTTGCGCAAGCAACATATAATTGTACAATAATCTATTAAAGCTATTGTTTCTATCCAAAAGTCGTCGTATTTTTGCTGCGAGGATTTACAAAAGAGATAAATCTCTTCAACAGGGAATAAGGTATGTGGAATAGACCAAGCAGCTTTCAGTACCTACGTGTATATTAGAAGCTGCAGAGTAGGTTAATTTAGCCTTTGTTTACAATTAGAAACATACTTTTTATGTATAAGTATATAAAGAGAATCACATTTTTCGTAACAACAAAAGGGTTAACCAATAATCTATTATCCATTCTTGAGATCATCCGATTACAATTTTCACTTGTCAAATAATTGTACTGTTATTTATTTATTTATTTACAATAAATAGGTAAATGAGACCTAAGTAGGTATGCCTTATGTAGAATATGATTCGAATGTTAAGCAAAAATCTGCATATAAGTACCATTTAAGATCTTGTAATCACTACCGAAAATTGTCTCGAATGGCTAAAGTCTATTAAGCTTAGTAAAAAAGATGAGAGGTTGACGACAAACCTCCAATAATGAATAGGCACTGAAATAAGTAGTAGAATAATCACCATGTATCGGTCCATACTTTATGGTATTCCTTCTCGGTCTCTATTCCTCCGAGGAAGAAAAAGAATCAATCCATAACGTACTATCCTCGATAAGTCATAACAAGAAATGACTATGATATCGTCTGCTGCCTGTGATCGGTCTTCTCGCTTCCCTCAGGATCTCGCCCAAACATTCTCCAAAAGACCAACGTGCAAGTGGTGAGCAATGAGCAATGCAACCGGTGGTACCACTCCCAGGGAAGCAAAGTCAAGGTTGTCAACACGCAGATGTGTGCGGGACATGAGGACGGAGGCAGAGACTCTTGTTGGGTGAGTCCAGCAACTCCAATAACTGATAAATTACAAATCAAATTAAAAAAAAAATTATCAAAGTAGCACAGAAACTGCGACTTAATGACCTTGAACTTGTAACAAGTTAAACTAGATGTACATTTTAAAATCTAGATCATTTTGGAGAAAGAATGGACAAAAAACTCCAAACTTAGTCTTTTCAAGTCTTTAATTAACAGAGTTCGTATAAATATTCTAAAACCTGGAACTCATGAATTGAACTGGCTTTAATTTCAGACGTCATTATCATTTAAATAATTTTTAATGTTATAGTAGTCCTTTTGGCACAAAGTGTGCTTTACACCTTTTTTGAACCGCCTTACTGGCAAGCTTATTATTCCTCAGGAATCTTCTTGTAGAAACGCATATAATGCCCCCAAAGGATGTATTAACCTTTGCCAGCCTAAATTTTGGGAACGAAATTTGAAGCCATAAGTAGGCCTGGGGAGTAATTATCTTTTGAATCTATCATGATTTCTTTCAATTTGACGTTTGAAAGGTGCTGACGAACTTAAGCCTGCATTTATTTGACACGAGCTACCATTGAAAGGTACAAGGATTGCGACTCGTTTTTGAAGGGTATTGAATGAACTAAATCGCAAATTTGACGTTTATTTGGTATTGTGTATGGATATTATGACAGCTACGAATAGCTTTGAAAGCGGACCGAAAGGAATAACAAAACGTTTTAAAGTGACCGACAAGCGATGACTTCATTCGAGAAGATGATCGGTATTGGTAACTCATGCCCGGTTCCTATATTCAAGAACGACTCGTTTTGCTTACGGATGGTTAAGATGTCTACTCAAGTATTCCTCTTAAAATCGGTTTCGAATAACGTACCGTACGATAAATGTATGGAGATAGCAATTTGTAAGGTTCCTAACAATTTTTTAAACATCAACCAGCTATTCAAGTTACGGGACGCTTGTTAAGGACAAGTTACGGATCACCAATAACAATTCGTTAAATATAGGAACCGGGCATCAGACAATTCCATTTAAAAGTCGCTATCGCGATCATAATCCGGATACCTTCGACAGGGATCGCGATAGATTCAAAAGATACGAGTAGACAATTAGCACCCTGATGCCTGATTGTAGTGCCGATTCACGGTCGGGTAACATGACAGTTTTAGGCGTACCATTGACGCCTAAAAAGTTTGCTACAATAATTATGTAGATGTAGCATATTATGATTGAGTAGAGTTGATAATTATGACAATGAATTTGTAATCGATGCTTTCGTGTAACTGTCATTGTCCTATAATACATTGTAAACGTCTAGGTCCGGATTTTTATTTTATGCGAATACTATGCTTTCCTTTATGCAAAATTATAGTACAGGTAGGTTATTCCAGGTAAATGGTGATACCTACTAATTAGAATCATTCTCTCTATCAGCATTTATTCATTCTCAGAATCACCATACTAAAAATTACACGGTATTTTCACAAACTTAATCATTGTACGTAACGTATCTCTAAGGACAGAATCCAAGAACGAATGAAGACCACTTCTGCCGAAAATTGCTACTTCGTGCATGAAAATTGCCACTTCAGCCGAAAAGCATTGAGCGATAACCGCAACTGCTGGTCATTGTTGGCGTTAGTATACTCGCAAAATGTTCACGTATCGTTTGCACAACGGCCTTATGAAATTACTATCGTTGTGGTTAAATTTGAAAACAACCATGTAAAAATAGCTCGTCCAATTCATCATTAAATAATTTTGCTATCTTCAAATATGAATCTTGTTAGGTTGTACAGTCGACAGCACATCAAACTGTACATACGTGCACTTTAATCCGTCACGGTAAGGGTGACTTTGCAACAAAAATGTATCTAAGGGTTGACCGGCTGTCAACTTTACCTCTGAAATACACTTTAAAATTAAATAGTTTTTATAAGATCACATTATAATAAAAAACGGCCAAATGCGACTCAGACTCGCGCACGAAGAGTTCCGTACCATTATCTATACAAAATTTTAATATCTCAAGCTTCTACCTGTTGCCGTGATTAATATCGAGCAAAAAACGGCAAAAAATCACGTTTGTTTCATAGGAGCCCCCTTAGATTTTAATTTATTCGGTTTTTAGTATTTGTTGTTATAGCGACAACAGGAATACAGCATTTGTGAAAATTTAAACTAACTATCACGGTTCCTGAGCCTGGTGACAGACGGAGGAACGGACGGACGGACAGCGGAGTCTTAGTAATAGGGTCCCTAACCCTTTGGGTACGGAACCCTGAAAATGCATCGGAATTCACAAAAAAAATTTACTTTTTCCATATCTATTTACGGCAACCCCTCACCAGAATTTCCATTCCTTCGCTGACCAGGCTGACAGCGGCGGCCCTCTTATGATCCCGGCAGAAGGTCGCATGCTCCTCATCGGCGTGGTCTCCACTGGCAGTGGCTGCGCAAGAGCCCGCCAGCCTGGCATCTACACCAGGGTATCCCGGTTCAGTGACTGGATCCAGCAGGTCATTGGACAGGATGAAGCCAGAGCTGGTTTGAACTGGTTCTACAGGTCCGGGTAAAATAGCCGAGTTGTTCTGGAGTTGGTCTTCAAGCATGAGGAGCTTTACAGATGGTACATGGTTCCTTTTAGTACATACCGTCATTTAATTCAGTTAAATTATTATGGTTGACTTTGTAACCAAGCCGTGTCAAATAACTGTTTAGTTACTATCCATTTTTTTCTTTATATGATATTAAAAAAAATCAATTTAAATAGTAGCCAGGTTGACGTTTCAGAAAAAAATATTGTTTTCAGAAGGACTTATTAATAGTATGGTTACAGTTAAGGGGCTGCAGGGAGTATCACACTACCGATACCGAGGAAAAAAATCGTATCTTTTTGTGTAGATCGAATTTGCAAAAAGTGTCTGTACAATTTCTCAATCATGTTTATACTGCGAACGCCAACCCGCCTGCCAAGCGTGGCGATTATGGCAAAACCCCTCATGGTCATGAAAACCACGAAGGAGGCTTATGTCCTGCAGTGGGCGTCAAATGGCTGATGATGAGGGGATAAAGACATAAAATGTATCTAGTTTTTTTTGTATACTCGAAACCGGCGTGCGTGCGTGCAACGACTAATAAGTGTTTATGAAGCGGAAGAGACTTATCAGAATCATGGCAAGCGGCAAATCCTTGTCTCTACTCCTCCGGGATAGCGAAGTTTCTTTGTCCATTTTTTGAGACTTTTGTCCATTTTTTTCTCCAAAATTATATAGATTTTGATATGGATACCTAGTGTAGCTTGTAACGTTTATTGAGTCATAGTTTCTGTGTTATTTGAATAATAATACATTGATTCGGATAGTGAATTTATGTAATCGAATCTAACAGTAAGTCTATGCGTAAATTCTCACATTGAGAGTAGCGAATCGGTCAAAATCTTCACGCTTTAATCTCATCACCGCACAAAAATCTATTGATCATTACTAGAGACCGGATTATATGCACCAAAAAATGCCCAAAATATGCATGCAAATATGCAAGTAAAATAGCTAAAATATGCACGAAAATCCTTAAAAAGGGCCTAAATATGCATACAATTAAACAGGAAAAAATAAAAAGTCATATTTTTCAATATTTTATTTTATATTATAAAGGCTTGTACTGAAAATCGTATTCGTGACCTAGCCGGCCGTTTTTGGCGCTAAGATTAATTATTAATCCACATGCATGTAACATAATTCAGTTGGTGATAAATAATTTGGACTTGAAAAAAAAAATGCTATGTAGTCCCAGGTCCGTGATATTAGGTTCTC
This sequence comes from Yponomeuta cagnagella, assembly GCA_947310995.1. Lineage (NCBI taxonomy): Eukaryota > Metazoa > Arthropoda > Insecta > Lepidoptera > Yponomeutidae > Yponomeuta > Yponomeuta cagnagella. Next base: position 4,446,179 of record OX371284.1, read on the forward strand.
GCTCGTGTGTCCTGAAAACCGCTATTGACATGATTGCGAGATTGTACCTACAGGATACTTTTTGCAAATCCGATCTGTTAAAGAAGATACGATTTGTTTCCATTGTTTAGCCCACTGGATCCCCTTAAGTGAAATGTGCAGATAAAGGGGTGACGCGCGAGCGCGTACCCGCCAAGCGCACAGATAGTTAACACAATTCTTTTAGAGAACTTAAATTTGTATTTTCACAATTGTTATTCTTGCCAGCCAGAATAATATTTAAAATGTGAACACGAGTAAAAATAAGTGGTTGGTTGTTGCAGCTTTCCATTGCTGGGTTTATTTTAGTTTTTTTATCTTTACTCTTTGGTCGGATGAACTTTTACAACAGCAAATCTCGTGCAAATAATTCCACATTAATTTGAGGTATCCAAGAATTTTGTAAGATTAGTACAAAACTTTTATTTCATTCAATTTGTAAGGTTTCGTATTCGAAGCCAGATAAATGGAATTAAATTACGAGTTTAATAACTTCCTCTTAAGTCTTTCGGTAAGTATAAGGAAAACATGCCATTCGTTCATAATTTCTAAGACGATACATATTTTTTTGTTCATAGATAAGTATAAAATTGACTCTGTGATATTAGATTAAGATGATAAAAAAAAGAAATAGTTAGATATACTAGTAGAACAATAAACAACAAACTCACAAACACAATTTCTTTTTTTGTAAGAATTTCTCAAATACTGCATTGCTTTGCTCTATGACAGCAAAGAGTTTCTTACCAGATGTTTCGTCAATTTCATCACTTAGTGCTTTTAAAGCTTCTGCTATGGCAAATTTTGCTCTTTTCAGCAATTCTTTTGCCTCCTTTGGAGATTTTTTACTACCATTGGGATTAGGCTTTTCAGACAATAATATTAGTACAGAATGAAGTTCATGGTACAGTACTGCTAAGTATAAACTTAACCTAGCATTTCCTGGGTCTAAAATTTTAGTGATCTTTATTAAATCTTCACACATATTAATTTTCTTTTGTAAAATTTCGTAACTCATGTAATTTGGTTGCCTTCCATACAGTTGTATCAATGAGTGCTTGATCGAAAATAAATGATAATGATTCGGGTGTAAGAACGTAGATAATCTACATAGCAAGTTTTCCAGTATTTGCACCGAGCCTCCCATCATCTGGACATTCTCAACCTCTTCACCCATTTGCGTTATCAGCATACTGACTTGAGAATTGTGGACTTTGATCCCACATTTATTGCAACCCCATTCGGTATGGTCATCTAAAGGATCTTCAGGTAAATGTATTCCATCACAACTGTTATTGCCATCTCCTAGACATCGCATTGCACTCAGATAGGTTCCCAGCTCAGTAGGATCACTACATCTAGGGCATTTACAAGCAAAATATTTAGAGTCTTTCAAATGCTGTCTTCTAGCTTGTGTACCCCATAAGGCATGACTGTACATTGTCGTTATATGAGAGTCTTTGACAACTGGAATAGTTACTTTTACAGTGATTTTATATAAATCATCTTTGTAAGCATTCGAGTAGTTGAAGGTGTGTTTTGTGTTTGGGATGCAGCTGTGTTCCATAATACAGGTGTTGGTGAATAGAGCCAACAGTTCAGCACCCTGAGGGAGGCGTATTTCCAAAGCATTAGTATCGATGATTCCACACATTCGGTGAATGAGCTGGGGTGAGGCGTCTGGCAAAAGTTTGTTCCGGAGATTTTTGTCGAGCTTCGAGATAAAGTTGTTCATAAGATAATCGACGATGAACTCGTTCGCCTCTCTGTGAAGGGATTAGAAAACTTTTTAAGCATATTATTTTGGAAGAAAGTTACGGCAAAGTGAGGGCCTGGCCCTAATTTTGTTTGGTATTGAAAACTTTTAATTAGGCTTGTAAGATAAAGACATTTTTCTAACAAGAGGAACAAAATACTTTTATTATGGTAATGAAAGTCATTTTTAATCTATGTATACAGCCTATGAATGTAGCTAACCCAGGCGATATAGATATAGGGTGAATAATACAGACATGCAGAAGCAGCTAATATATTACGTCCCTCTGCAGGATACAGGGTTTCTCCCAGAGAGAGAAGGTGGATAACTTCTTACCCATCGGCCCTATTATATGTTAATGAATATAGGTTCTCGTCTCATCAGTGACTATATTTTCTCTCTCTTTCTTTGTATCTCGAAATTTTCCTCGGTTCCTTTCTAATACAGATACCAACTTTGCTGTAAGTATTCATTCCCTTTTTTTCATATACATGTATATAGTTCCAGATCACGCATAATCACACATGATCACATGCATCACGCATGATCACACATAAGTCACTATTTATGTATGGTATTTAAGTATGATGTATCTTATTATTATTGATGTTACTTTATTATTATTACGTATACGTATGTACATTAATATGCGTATCTGCACCGACTGCCCGTATCTATTTCTGCTTTCTAAAACTCTCCGATATGAGATTTCCGGAGTGTTGCCTGTTGCAGGAAGAAATTCCTATTAGCTGTTTCCGAATTTATTTTTCCTATACAATAAAGAACATTCTTATCTTATCTTATCTTATTTTACGAATGGTAGATGCTTATAGTAGTATTTGTAAACAGACTGGAGCCTAAACTGGATCACTGATCTGTATTTTAGCTATCCGGGCCTGACAGCTCAAAACATTTCATAAATATTGTGCCTTATCTCCAAGCCAATGACAAAGACAACCACACTACTTACTCATAAGCCTCAGTGCCAGGGATTCTACACTCCATGTGAGATTGCATTTCCGACAACTTCTCCCACTTTTCCGGTGCCACCGTCTGAAGAAGTATGCACCTCAAGGGTAGGAGGGCATCATGCCTGAAACATTATAGATAAATTAAATCTTCAAAAAAGTCAACAATTGCATTTAATTTGCAACAAACGTAAGAACCATGATATTACCGGTCAACAAGTGATTTAGCAACTTTTTGAAGAACCGATTATAGATAGGGTAAAAAGGCTCTCGGGTGGGAACTGAAACAGGCCGGAAAACGGGTCTTTACTTCTGTATTTGTATTTAACAACAAATATTAATTTGTACTCATCATCAGCCATTTGACGCCCACTGCAGGACATGGGCCTCCTTCGCGGTTTCCATAACCACCAGGGGTTTTGCCATAATCGCCACGCTCGGCAGACGGGTTGGCGATCGCAGTATGCGGTTGGAATCTCAGGAGGACGCTGCTGCCCGTCTTTTGGTAGTTGATTTCCTTAGTCGCCTTCTACGACATCCACGGAAGGAAATGGAGTGACGCTATTCTTAATCCGGCGCCACACGGAACGGAATTTGTACTCATTGTATTTGTATTATTTGTATTTATCACGGTGCATGAGATCCAGCCTGGTGACAGACGGACGGACGGACGGACGGACGGACGGATGGACAGCAGAGTCTTAGAAATAGGGTCCCTTACCCTTTGGGTACGGAAGTCGAAAAACTAATAATCCTATATTACTTCCAAATAAAAATTGTGTGAGTTACGTTAGGGTTCCACGCTCTCACAGTGAATAATCACGTGGACGGGTTTTTCATCTTCCTTGAGGCATCCTCGGCGTAACGGGCTGTCGGTCAGTCCATGGTGTGGATGTGTTTGTTCAATGGGCAGTGGCCCGTCATAAGTACCGCAGCGCAGATCGCATTGCTTTGGACGTATTGAATAAATTACGACTTTTAATAAAATTTGCTTTGCCATCGATACGCTAAGAAGAAGAAAAACCTCACCTGTAGTAATTAGCCATGTTGTTCAGCTCACACTCTGGCCTCGCTCTGAGGATCTCGCATTCGGTCCCGTGATGTCTCGGGTCTTTCAGGCCTGGACAGTTGCCGGAACAAACTGGCCATCCGCACCTGGAAACAGTTTGCCAAGGCAATGCGAAACTTAGGCGTCAGAGAATAGTATATTGTTACTAGCTGACTCGGAAAATGTTGTTCTGCCATATTAATTAGCATACGACCTATTCTCAGACCTACAAAATATAAACTATTTTTTTAATAAAAATCGGTGAAGCCGTTTCGGAGGAGTTTCATAATAAACACCGTGACACGAGATTTTTATATACCTAAGCTAGTAAGCTGACCCGGCAAACATTGTTTTGACATATTAAGAGCCTACGGTCTAATCTCATGCCAACCAAATATACGCAAAAAAAAAATAGAAATCGGTGAAGCCGTTTCGGAGGAGTTCGATAACAGGCACTGTGACACGAGATTTTTATATATTAGATCACACGAGTACGATATCAGAAATCCGAAATTTATTTCAACGTATATAACTTACATTCTATCTTTTGAGTGTCAATTTATTAGTTATGTTAAGGATGACTTTGCACCTAAAATGTGTAGGTTGACGTGCTATCAAGTACACATTCAGCCGCCGCGAAATAAGATGCAGTGCAGTGGTACTAGGAGAGAGAAGACAAGGAAAAGTTGGCCTCAACACTATATAAGAAGCTGGATAGAGAGAGAGAGAGAGAGAGAGAGAGAGATAGGTGGAAGAGAGAACGTGATATAGAGGGTAGATATAGGTACATAAAGAGAGAGTTAGAGGGAGGAAAATACAAGAAAAAAAGAAAGACATTTATTATAACAACGAGGCACATTACAGAATCGCTCGTAGCCCCGGCTGCCTGAGTGATCTTAAACGATCACGAAGGTTAAGCAACACAGGGTGCGTTCAGTGCATGGATGGGTCGCCGTCTATGCCTAACGCTAGTGGCATTTTTCCGAGTGGTTCCGTGCTTCGCAAGGCACGTTAAGCTGTTGGTGCCGGCTGCCGTCGATAGATGGCAGTCGTTAAGCCAAGTCAGAGGCCTTAGGGCGGCTTGACAACTTCTGACAGTAGACGAGCCACTAGTCTACAAGCCTCCACCAATCCGGACTTGGCCCCCGTGGTGGAGTATGGCCTATACCTTCCTCAGGGAAGAGACCCGTGCCTCTCGGTGGGGACATAATGGGACAGACAGACATAATTGTGATGATGACATTACAGAAAAAAAGGAAAAATAGAGCAAAAAAAGCGAGAGAGGGATAGACAGGCGGAAAAGAGACAACATGCTAATGAGAGAGAACAATATAGAAAGAGTGAAAATGAGATACAGCAAATATAGAGAATGAAAGAAAAAGAGAGGAAAGAAAGCGAGAGAGGGCTATACAGATGAGAATGAGATAAACTGCGAATAACAGAGAATAACATAGAGTGTGAAAATGAGATAGAGCAGAAATAGAACAAGATAGAGACAGAGCGAGCGAAAGAGATAAAGAGACACTTATGTCTTATTACTTGTGAGGTATATATCGGAAACTCTTTGCATTCATTAGATTCATTTGTTGATCACGTTATTCTGCTGGCTAAAATATTTTTTAGTTAATCCATAAATTTACTAGTTAATGGAATTTTTGGTGATTATTGTTACTGAACAAACAATTATTTTGCTGATAATTTAATTAGTCCTCTTTGACAAATTCATTCCGAAAAATAAAAAAAATACCTCGTGCACCGTTCCCCAGCATCCGTAAAAACTGGCTTGTAGCATCCGACGCACGGCATGCTGGCCTCAGGGTCCATCATGGCCTTGGGTCCGAAGACCAGGGGTCTCTCGGTCAGCACCAGGTCTCCTGGCGCCAGGTCTCGTGCTGCTACCAGGTAACGGCCCAGCTCCTCAGAGGTTCGCGCCTGGTAACAATGTAATTTGGTATTGTTACTACAAATTGTGAAATACACGTAACCTAACAAGAATTCCTGGGTACATGCTGGAATATAAACCCACAACTTCACGCGTGTAGGTAAGGCAAGCGTCGTAAGTGTGGGTAAATATACGTTAAGGTGGTGATATACCTAAGCATTCACCTGTAACAGAACATCCAACATTCGCCATTTCTAAATTTGTTGAACTGAATAACAAAGCGGTTGCGGGCGGCACAAGACCGGGAGGCTTGGAAAACCATGAGGGAGGCCTATGTCCTGCAGTGGGCGTCAAATGGCTGATGATGATGATGATGATAAATAACGAAGCATAGACCTAAACATCGCTACGAAAATTTTCACGATCGTTCTAGCGAACGGTGTAGTAAATGCTCGTATACTCATAGTTACTTTCTTATTTAAAAAAAATACGATTCCTTAACACTAGAACGACGGGAGCAGTGATTTGACCGCAATTGACCCTCAGAAATAGCCAGAAACTGTGATTTTCTATAATGCTATTAAGCTTGGCGGTGTAGCGAAGAACTACAGTGTCAAGGTGGTTGTGAATATGTCCTCTATAGGTTTTCTTGTATACTGGATAATGGATAATAATTATATTGATATTAGCCCAAGTAGAAATAAATTCTTTCGTTTTGAATAGTATTGTATTAGGAAAAAACATAAAATGGACTTTATACTAAGTCTAGCAAGTAAACTAATCGGCCACGTTGAAATTGGAGATAAATCTTTGCTAAAACGCTCCCGTTTATTTTGCTTTTACCTGTAAAGAATATTCACTAGAATGCTCACTACAAGTGCATGATCAAATCTATCAGCAGCTTTAGGGGTTTAGTAACTTTACCTACTTGGAATAATCTTTGTATAGTGGAATATTATTCGAGAAATTAAAGAGGTAAGCACCTCTTTTCCCAAGCGATAAATCTATTGATGCTTACTAAGTATTTATTTATTGATAGAAAGAGCATCCTATACCTAATTATCAACCCTATAATTAATCCAACTACAGTCCAAATTGCATACAACATTCCAATCTAATCGCCCAACCAAAGGCACCTTTAAATTTAGCACGAAACTCTCACTACAGGTATAAATATCAGGAGCTGGACACAAAATCATAACACAAGGTATTATAATACATACATGCTTGAAGCCGACGTTGTTCTCATCAATGAAACGGGTCATTTTCAAATAATTTATAGCGATACGCGCAGATTTCCTGGCACACGGTCGTTTGCCTCTGCGAAACTATTCTTAGACTAGAAGGAATTTTGCTACTTGTAGCGCTTCCTAGTGGAAATATTTCAAATTATCAGGCTTTAAACTTCAAGAGAATTCCCAGGAGCGCGATGTAGTTTAGCTACGCAGCGCTAGGTGGCAGTAAATTATTTTTTTTTCTTGAAATTCAGGAGCATGCTGCAGTGCAGCTACTCGGCGCTAGGTGGCAGTAAAATAAAATTTGAAGCGTTTATCAACTTTCAGGATCGCGCTATCGTTCAGTTTCGGCACTAGGTGGCATGTTCTTCATACTCGAATCATGCCCGTATCCGGAAGGGTAGGGTGGTTTTGCCACTTGCGCTTATTATCTTATGCTAACACAACCCCTATTTGGTCAATAAAGTCCAACTGGGGTGTACCTTACCCGAGGTTTCCCAATGTCACTGTTGCGTATCCCCTCATTCAGGGAAGCACAACACTTACTTCTCAAGTACAGCATTTTTACTTCTACATAATATCCTGTTTTTTTTTCTTCGTAACACATATATTGTACCAAAATAAAACTCACCTCATATGATGTATGGCTGCCGTTGTCTTGGCCCATTATTTTACTGAAACATGGACACAACCGTTGGATTATTTTTTGGGATTTTCCAATTTCTATCATGTCTGAAAATAGTCAGTATTATGTCTACTAATCTATCTATACTAATATTATAAAGAGGAAAAGTGTATGTTTTTGTATGTAGGAGGTAAAGCGCTTATCCAATTTTAAAATTCTCTAATCAGTATTGAGAATGGACCTTCAGGGTGGACATAAGCTGTAGGCTAATCCGTTAACCACGCGATCATTATCCCCGGCACTGCTATTGTCATAATAAACATGGAAAAACACCCAGAATGAGGCCGTTTGTACAAATCAAGTCGTAAACCTTCAGTGGAAATCGAACCCACGACCTTTGGCACTATAATCAAACGTGTTACCAGTCTAACGAGGCAGTCAGATGTAATTACAACACATGTAATTAAAATGCATCTATCTTCTTCTAAATATACATTTAACGATAGCGCTGGCATATATATCGGTGCATCTAAAATAAGGCCAAGGTCGGCGGCCAAGGTGCGGCTTTGAACGTAAGAACTCAGTGCAGTTAGAGGGTAAGGTGGTTAGTTTGGTCAACGCGAGATACAGTAATGCGAGTAAGTAAAGTATATTATATAGTTACGTCTACCACCTGCACTATGGTCTGATGATATTAGTGTCCACCTGGGGCGCTACCATGTAAGATCTCCACTGTATGGAGTGGTCCGTTTTGACCCGTCTTGTCAAATACATACATGTTTTGACAATTTGAAGTATGGTGACACTTCGAGTGACTAGCCGGGCCGCCGTACATTTGTACAAATGTCGCCGCAGTCTGGGTGTATTTCCATGTTTGTGATGTCCTTGCCTGGTTACCAAAGCACATGGTATCCTAGTTTGGGACCAGGTTAAGTGATTGTGTTGTGTGGAAGTTACTATTATTATAGTAATTAATCCAAGAGCTGCACTTCAACAACCGCCGACCGATTGCTATGGAGTACAGATGACGAGGTGTACATCCAACAGTGCACAAAATATTGTAAGTAAATTCTGTTTATTAAAGTCGGCGTGAATCATCATCATCATCATCAGCCATCCGACGCCCACTGCAGGACACAGACCTCCCTCGTGGTTTTTATAACCATGAGGGGTTTTGCCATAATCGCCGAGCTTGGCAGGCAGGTTGGCGATCGCAGTATGCGGTTGGATTCTCACGAAGACGCTGCTGAATATTATGAACGGCATGAATATTATGTACCTAATGTATGCCTTTCATCTTTCTAGTTCTAAGTCTTTGAGCGGACAGACAGACAGACTGACAGACGACCGGACGGACATGGCGAAACTATAAGGGTACCTTGTTGACTACAAAACCCTAAAAATGTAGTAATGCATGTTTCAGGAGCTCTTCAAGCAAAACGCTCTTTGAAACGTACAGCTGTTATGACGTATGGAGATTTTATTTTCTAATTCATGTTTTAGTAAAAACCTTATATTAAGACCATTTCAAATCTATATCAGGAGTATTACGAAGAATTTACTTTTATAAATAAGACTGTTTACCGAAACTTTTATTTATGTCGACGCTATTTAGGTTGAGGGCATAATGATAAGGTCAGAAAATATGATGCATCGCGGTTTATTGGCAACTAAATGAAAATTTTACTAAGTACCGAGTCAGTAGATGGATTTGCTTGATAGCATATCTATTTAATGAAGTTTTACAATATTGTGTGTGACACCGAACGCTAGCACAACTGTATGTTATTTTACCTCTTTCAACTTTGCTATAAATGGAATTTTCTTTCTTTCTTACCCGACTGTGAAAAAAAGTTGTTATTCGTACATACGCTTATTTGCGTGTAAAGGGCAAACGGGTGAGCCGATATGCCAAAAGAGGTTGCACTTGAAGAAAATTACGATGTGAATGACAAATCCCAAAAAAAACCGGCCAAGTGCAAGTCGGACTCGCGCACGACGGGTTCCGTTCCATTTCCATTGTCTATACAACATTAGACAAAGATCGAGACGAAATACATTAGGTACATTGAAAACAGCGCCATCTATAGAAACCCACAAGAAGCGTTTAACAATGACATTTAACGACATGACATTGTGAAAATATGTAACGTGGCCGCTAGATGGCGAGCGCTGTCTTTAGACAATTCATCATCTGCGAAAATTTCAACTGCCTAGCTATTACGGTTCACGAGATACAGCCTGGTGACAGACAGACAGACGGACAGTGAAGTCTTAGTAATAGGGTCCCGTTTGGCACCCTTCGGGTACGGAACCCTAAAAAGGGCGGGGCGCTTTCCGCAAAACTACAATTCATTGTTTATTATAAAAATTCGAATGAAAAAGGGCCCAGCTGGCATATTGTTAGTAAGAAGTCACCAACTTCAGCTGCCGGGACCGAACTAACTCACCCAAGAGAGAGGGGACGAACGATTCCGCATGCTGAGATAAAAAAAATATGGATTCATTTGTATTTTCATGTTTGTGATGTTTTTGCCTTGCCTTCCGTGTGGCGCCGGATAAGGAATAGCGTCACTCCATTTTCTTCCGTGGATGTCGTAGAGGGCGACTAAGGAAATCAACCAGGAGACGGGCAGCAGCGTCTTCCTGAGATTCCAACCGCATACTGCGATCGCCAACCCAAGCGTGGCGATCCTGGCAAAACCTCATGGTTATGACAACCACGAAGGAGGCCTATGTCCTGCAGTGGGCGTCACATGGCTGATGATGATGATGATGATGATGATGTCCTTGCCTGGATACCATAGCACAGGTATCCTAGTTTGGGACCAGGACAAGTTTAGTGATTGTGTTGTGTAGTATTTATTATTATCATTATTATTTTAGGGGTTAGTCACTAGCTAAGAATTAGATAGGAAGTTTAAAGATGAAATGAAAAGATAAAATTGTATGCGATTTTAGTAAGTAGATTCATTTAGGGTCGTGACAGCACCTAGATTTTGTTTTTCCAAGTTTGTGACATCCTAGTCTGGTTACCTATACTTGTGGCTATGAATGTTGATGAAGCGAAAGTGATCTGTCAGAATCGTGACAAGTGGCAGTTTCTGGTCTCTGGTCTCTTGTTACCGTATTACATGGTATCGTAGGTTAGGACCAGCACAAGCGATTGTGTTGTATGGACGTTATTGTCAGTCAAAACCAAGAGATTTTCGTTTCAATTTCAGTTGCGATTTGCGTCCTACTTTTTGCATGCTTTTTGTCCACTTTCGGTCGGTTAATTAGCTAATCTACCCTTATTTAGTACAAATACCCCCGGTTTCTCGTACACTAACAAGCTGTTAATTTACTGTTAACAGCTGTCAGTGGTTTTTTTTTAATGCACTTTGGTCAATTGACAGCTGTTAACACTATATTAACAGCGTGTTAGTGTACGAGAAACTGGGGGTCATCCTTTCAATCCAATAGAAAATAATACGATTTAAAATCAAACAATAACCCAAAGAAAAATGCATAGCTCCAAAAGTACTTAACCTACCTACATGTTAGATACTTACTTCATTCCAAATATTTTAACATTTAAGAGATTCCTTACCCGTTGTTGATATCTAAACTTTAAACCAACTGAGAGGGGATTTTACAAAAATTAATTTGTATCTGTTTAAAATTTACGTAGGTATATGATAACTGTGTTTAACTAAAGATGCAATAAAATCTGGTGTTTACAAAAAAAAACAATCGAGAAAAATCACACTAACCTTTTTTTTTATCCACAACAGAAAAACACTAACCACCAACGTAAATAAGCAAAAGCCTTATAAAATCCACACAATAAACGCCCAGTAGTACATAGGACCGCACGTAAAGAATGCGCGCGCGCAAAAGAAACTCCCGAAGTGCCACGGGAATGCGCGGGCTAAACGCTTACATCATCACCATGCGAAAATGGGCCAGCCCACTGTGACGTTCCAGAAACGACGTAAATAAAGAATGTATATTCAGCTTCGGAGTTCCTTTGTGAAGAAAACACACCATTTTTTTAGGTTTGAATTTCACTATTATTGTCATTAAAATTAATTAAATGAATGAAAATACTGGACAGATAGATAGACATAGAGAATGCTGAAATGATAAGTCATAACATTACATAAACTCACGCCTGTAACTCGGAGGGGTAGGCAGAGACCAGGGTTTGCCACTTGCCACGACCTTTTTCGGTGACGGCAAAAAGAGGCGATATAGTCAGAAAGTATAATAAGGTAATTCGATACTATATAAGCTTTTTAGGGTTCCGTAGTCAACAATGTCCGCTGTCGGTCTGTCTGTCCGCGGTCTATCTCAGAGATGATTAGTTTTACAGGGTGCCTTTGAATTCGCTCACCGTATTTTGAGGAATGTTATTTTCATTGCGAAAAACAGTATTATTAATTATTTTTGAAGGGCCTTAAACTTCTGCGATATCGGCCTTTCTTTATTTTACGGCCCTAGTTGTGTAATGACTATATCAGTAATGGTGCAACATATTTGTAAATTTGCGACCTTTGTCTCCAAACTGTGAATGCAAATTCAAACCAATTAGTTCGATTCAGTTCTAACAATTCGTGGTAGGAAATACCGTAACGTTGAAACAAAATGTTCTATTATGTTAATGCTGAGTGTAGGTCTCTTCTAATGCACGCCATTTACTTCAGTCTTGGGCTTTTCGCATACAGTCTTTTCCTGCCACTTTGACCAGGCCATCAGTCCATCTCGTTGGTTGCCTGCCCAGACTTCTGCGCCCATCTTGACATCAATAAATAAAAATCAATTTTCAATCTTATTTTTCTTTTCACTTAGGTGTCAACAAGATGGATTCAGCTGCTTCAGTTAGTCTACATTAGGGGCTCCAAAGAGTAACCAAGAGCCACCTTTTAAATCAAAATAATATAAACCTATGATACATTCCAATATTAGGTATCTATCACATACGGCTCAGATGTATCACAATGTCACTGAAGAGAGAAAAAGAGAGACATAAAAAACACAAACTAAAATGTCTGTCATGTAAATGTAACTTTTATATGTAATTTCTGGTGTATATACGATAAAGAATATTCTATGTCTCGACAGAGAAAGAGAAGCGAATTGCAGAGTGATTTTGAAGTCGTTAGCTGTACACGCTGATATTTGGGTGGTTCCAAGGCCGCGGTTATGTAATCAGTTATAAATAATACATAAATACGCAGCCTATATACGTCCCACTGTAGGGCACAGGCCTTCTCTCAGGTAGAGAATCACCACGCGTGCCCACCGCGGATTGGCGATTTCAAGCGCTGAGTTATGTGAATAGCTCAGACACTCAGGTTTCCTCACGATGTTTTCCTTCACAGTTAGCGAGTGGTATTCCTACTATAACTTCACAAATGTACATAACTTAGAAAACAAAGTCACAGGTACATGCCCGCACTGGGGATCGAACCTGGGTCTCCCGCTTCCGAGTCCGATGTTCTACCCACTAGGCTAGCACCGCTTCGTTGTTATTAAAAATTACTACTATTACTTTTATGTGTAGACGTAAAAAAACTGTTAGGAAATCTTGTTTCGAGTTGAGAAATCTTGTTAAAAATGCGCGAACCATTAGTACCGCCTCTCCATCTAACAAAACAATGACCCACGGACCCACGGCACGCACGCGCCGCTCTGGACGGCTACTAACGGTAATCCGAGTTTGGGGACGAGATATTTTCGAAAAGTGCGTTTTTAAAAAAACCGGCCAAGTGCGAGTCGGACTCATACACAAGGGGTTCCTTACCATTATCTATACAACGTTAGATACAAAGATCGAGAAAAAACGGCAAAATATCACGTTTGTTGCATGGGAGCCCCAATTTATCAGTAATGGTAGGTATAACATATTGGTAAGTATTGGTGATTTCCGACCTTTTGCTCGAAACTGTAAATCCAAATTCAAAGTGATACCATAACGTTGAAAAATGTTTTCTAATAAGTTAAATGTATAAGTCTCTGTCCTCCAATATGCGTATCCCGGGTTCGAATCCCGGCAGGGTACAAAAAAAACCCCCAGGTCTTGGACGTTTACATGTTTGTGATGTCGTTGTTTCTGGTTTCCACGACACAGGGTATCCTAGTGTGGGGCCAGAAGCAATGTATGTGTCTGTATGTAAATGTTAATGTTTATGTTTTAATTAAAAGAACAATTTAATTGGACGGCGACGACCATAAGACACTCGATCCACAGTTTTGTTTCGATTTTTGTAACTTTTCGTCCTGGCAATGTTTTTCTATGCTTAAAATGTTAGAAGCGCCATTTTTTTAATCAGCTCCATTTGTTTCTAAATCATGGTTAGAATGTAGGGGACATTCTAACCATGATTTAGAAACGAATTATCAATTATGAAAAAAATTGTCAAAAGAACAAGGCAAAGACAACACAAAACTAAAGGGGACGGAATACAGAACCCACTAAAGAAAAGCTTGTTGAATTTGCACGCACGACAGAGATATCTTTATCACCAATGTTAGGGTATCTGTAGACATACAATGTAGGTGCTTAGTGCAGATTTAAACTGAGTTCCTATGATTGGCCTCAGTCCAGACACCCAGGTGTATTTCCATGTCTGCGACGTCCTTGTGTGGTTACCATAGCACAGAGTATCCATTTGGGATTCAGTTATTGTGTTGTGTGGAAGTTATAAAGTCAAAGTTCGGCCTTTGCATCTACGTAATGAGATAATTTATACAGCGTCCACCTTCACTCACACCAGATGGGTGAAGGGATTACTCGGACGCTGCAGTCTGGGACACTGTTTTTTAGATTGAGTAGGCTTGCCCAGCACCTATACCATCCTGACAGCTTAGTCGGCATAGCCCACAGGAAAGACAAAAAAAGAAGAAGTCAATAAGTGCAGAGCCAACCAAGCCGCGGGTTTCCTTACGATGTTTTCCTTCAGCGTTAGCAAGTTCGCAAGCGGTGGTAGCCCAGTGGGTAAAACAATGGATTCGGAAGCGAGAGCATGTACCGGCATGTACCTATGACTTTGTTTATTTTAGACCGCCAAGTTTATACCACTACTTAGATATAAGAAACTATTTGTAATTCTTTCACCTGTTTGCGTAATAGAGTGTTCTCTATCTATCTATCTATTATCAAAGTAACGTCTTTTCGTAGTTATGAATTTACTTAGGTAAGTAAAGCAATGTAATATTGTTTTAACTTTACTTGACTTAATTAATTGCGTTGATTTTGTCGCCGTGTACAGCATTTTTATTGTTGCCTGAAAGAAATTGCTTTTAGTAATAAGGCCACCAATTGTACTATATTTCGAATTATTTAATGTCTGTTAAGTCCGCCAAAGCAGCACTAAGGTGACTGACATAGCCTATAAGGTTAGCAAGCTGAAATGGCAGTGGACTGATCACTTAAGCCGAAGAATCGGTGGCCGATGGGGTGCCATGGTTAATTCTCGAGTGGAGACTACGAGATGGCCAACGCAGCGTAGAACTATGGTACTTATTGGAAAACTTTCTAAGGAGAACAATTATTAGAAGACTATGGAAGATTACATTCTGAACCAGCTCGCTGGACCGACGATCTGAGCCAGATTGCTGGCAGTGGCTGGAGGAGGATGGCGGAGGACAGACGGAAGTGGCATGCCTTGACCTGGGCCTATGTCAATAAGCTCGCCATGTACACTTTAATTTTTCTGTGAATGTTGTGTTTTATTTATGTGTTTTATGTGTGCAATAAAGTATAAAGTGGACGAGTATGGACGGACTGATTGATTGGTCGATTGAATATTGTAGTCTCTGTCTTTCTATCATTTCACTATCGGCTATGTGGATCATAGTGCCCTTTTCGGGAAAAGCTAATTTATTATATTACTTTCACAGGATAATACTTTTCTAATACTATTGCACTAAACAAACAAAACACAAATAAACGTTACGAAAATAAGTAATATAATAAGTAATAAGTAATTTATTTGACAATACATACAGTACAAGTTTCAATATACAATGGTATTCAGATTTCTTAAAATACTACGTAATGTCCTGACTCCTAAACTAGGGCAACCTGTATCTTAGGAGTCAGTCCTTCCCTAATAGTACAATTACCACTATTTTTACCTGTCACAATTATAATTTTTTGTAATATGTACCTATGATAATGTGCTTTCATTATTTCCAAAAAAAGTTACAATGGCCGGCCAGTTATTACGATTTTATGATTTTATTAGCTTTCAATTACCCGATTGAATACTCAACAGAACTGCGATAAACACGAATAATTTTTCGGTCTGTAGAAGCCCTTAGTCTTAGATAGTACAGAATTTCTCTGTATAATCCTTTTGGCACTTTACTTTTTTTTATTACTCCACTCTACAATAAAATGTATCCGCTTGACGTCTTTAGATTCCTAATTGTTTTTTCCAAGATCTCTGTAACGAATAGGACACCAATGTCTATATTAAGATTAGTCTTGTGATTGTGCTTTTATCATAGCTTACCCAAAATACATGTTCAATGGGCGAAACACATTGTTGTTTTTGAAGCATCATATAAAGGTTCAAATAAAATTGTACCAGAATTGTTTTATCTAGTCTCACTAACAAAGTGTAAGTCATTTACTTACTAACTAATTGTTGATGTGTTATCTGAAAGAAATATATAAAAATATTTTTTTTATTTTGCTACAAAGGTAGGCAAGTATTGTTTATGTCTTAATCTAATCTTCCTAAAACCAGCTAGCCTCATTCATCATAAGCAGCCTATATACGTCCCACTATAGGGCACAGACCTTCTCTCAGAGAGAGGGTATGGGCTTAATCACCACGCGTGCCCACCGCGGATTGGCGATTTCAAGCGCTGAGGTAGGTATGTAAATAGCTCAGACACTCAGGTCTCCTCGGTTTAAGCGGTGGTAGCCTAATGGGTAGAACATTGGACTCGGAAGCGGGAGACCCAGGTTCGATTCCCAGTGCGGGCATGTACCTATGACTTTGTTTTCTAAGTTATGTACATTTGTAAAGATATAGTAGCAATACCACTCGCTAACGGTGAAGGAAAACATCGTGAGCCTCATTCAGATAGACTAAAATTAGACTCTCCATATCGACTTATCCAACACCTAGCGTCCATGCGTTGAATGGCACATTCAGGCATCAACTACTCTTGGCACCAACGCAAATTTGCTGGTCAACTTTTGTTATAATTATAATCTATCTATTTAAGTCGAGTATTGTGTTGGAAGTCGGCTGAAGCAGCCGCGTACTGCTCTGACAGTGCCAAATAAATCCGCGAAGAAAAAATTGTGATGATACAAGAGTAAAGAGAATGGACTACCAAAAACGCGAAATACCAACTTGTGAGGTTTGTCAGAAGCCAGCGAACCAAACCTGTGGAGGATGCAAACTGGTGTATTACTGTTCGAAAGGTCATCAAAAACTAGGATGGAGAGAAGGGCACAAGTTCAAATGTTGCGCTTTCAAAGTCCAGTATTCAAACACTTTAGGACGGCACATGGTGGCTACAAGAGACATCAAACAAGGAGAGATGATTTTGAAAGAGAAACCAGCGGCTTTGGGACCAAGGATGGCATCTCCTGTCCAATGTTTATCCTGCCACAAAAAATTAGAGCCATCTAAGCAGGAGGATGGCAAAACGTATGATTTTTATAAATGTTCGTCGTGCCATTGGCCAATGTGTAGCGCGAAGTGTGAGAAGGCGGAAATACATAAAGCTGAATGTAAACTCATGACAATCAAGAAATACCAGTGTACCATCAAATATGAAGCGCCGGAAAAGGTCGAGGCTGCATACTGTGTGATTGCTCCTCTAAGAGTACTCTTACTAAAAGAAACTAATCCAATGCAGTTTGAAAACATCATGGCTTTGGAGTCTCATTTAGAAGATCGCCAAAACACGCCTCTATATAAGGTCCTGAAGGCAAATTTGGTGACCTTTATTATTCAAGTTCTTGGAATGCATATCGATGAAGAAACTATATTAAAGGTAGCCTCTATATACGACACCAATGCGTTCGACGTAAGATCTCCAGACGGCAGTAAAAGGATGCGTGCTATTTATGTGACGGCTGCTATGATGAACCATAACTGCACGCCAAATACTAGACACATATTCTTGGGTGACGATTTTAATTTCGCCCTAGTTGCGACAGTGCCAATATCTAAGGGCGATCTCATTACGGCCTCGTACACGCAAAGTTTGTGGGGCACATTAGACAGGCGAAGACATTTGAGGACCACAAAATACTTCGACTGTGAATGTGAACGATGCAGAGACCCGACAGAATTTGGGACTAATGTAGGCAACATTTACTGCTCAATTTGCAATGGACCAGGAAGTGTATCTACTGGTGCTATGATGCTGTCCACTAATACCTTAGATGAAGCTGCTCCGTGGAAGTGCGAAAAATGTAACCATACAATTCAGAGCAGACAGATGTTCTGGGGAAACAATGCCCTAAAAGAGGATCTTAACAAAATTAACAAGCTACACCCTCGCGGATTTGAAGACTTCATCCAGAAATATAGTCAGACTCTGCATCCGTCTAACCATCTGGTTCTTCAAGCAAAAATAGCTTTGATTCAAATGTACGGAAATCACAAAGGATACACTCTGTCAGGTTCGTATTCTCTGGTTGAAATTTTGCGAAGTCGAATAGCAACAGCTTAGTATTACAATGACAATATTAAGATTTTTAAAGGCATGTATTTATCTAATCAGCCTATAAACAGTGCTCGCTGTTGTGCATATAAGCTTCTTCTCTTTCATGACAACCCATCCGGTCTCTTGCCAGTCTCGTCCAATGTTTCCCAGCCGCTTTCACAATGTCGTCAGCCCACCGGGATTTTAAAGGCATGACCTGCCGTTAACTTTTAAAATGTTACATTCTCAATACTTATAATTCAGAAATTATTATATTTACTCTCTCCTTGAGAGAAAGCCTTTGTCCTGCAGTGGCACATATAAAGGCTACATTAATTTTAAAAAAAATACAATAAGAATCACTTCGCTATTTTAAACTGTTCTAACTTACGTTCTTGACTTTTTAATTTGTTTTAGAGTAAAAAATGTTATTCTCTGTAAATTTAATATTACATTCTCTAATATTATATAATTCTATTTTCATACACTATATTGTGGACAAAGAAGAAGAGTTATATATTCTACGTTTCAGAAATACCCGACCATCTTCTAAGGAGGAAAATAGAGCTCTGCCACGAGCTGCTAGAAGTAGCTGATAAGATTGAACCGGGTTTGTCAAGGTTTAGAGGGACTCTATTGCTTGACTTGCAATCGGCTTTGGCTGTTCAGGCAAAGAGGGAGTTTGAGGCTGAGAGACTTACTAAAGCTGGTGCGCAGGTAATAATTCAGGATGAAGTTTTAGAGGCAACTCTAAGGGTGATTCCCTAAATATATGTTTAATAAGCATGCCAAGCTTATTAGCCTCTTAGCTGTGCCAGTTTAATTTATATTTATGTACGTGTTTCATTTATATTTTGTTTTGTGTGTGACCCTATGTTAGCTCCATCTAAAAAAAAACACTGCAGCGTCCGAGTGGTCCCTTCACTCATCTGGTGTGAGCGATGGTGTCACTGGATGCTGTATAAATCATCTTATTACGTAGATTTTACAGAACAATAGACATCACCGCCAACTTTCCCACAATTATAATAACGCTTGATTATATATATTTTTTATTTCTCTTACTATGTAAAACAATCATAATAAATTCTGAAAACGTTACGTTCTGTGGAATGTTCTATGTTCTATGGGGGATATGTAAAAGAGATTTTCTTTTTCAGGACCAGCTTATGGAAAGCATGGCGCTTCTGCACGAGGCTACAAATATTTTGCGGGTCGAACCTTATCTGCAAAGCACTCTTGATTGTAAAATCCAAGAGCTATCCAGCCAACTGGAAGACAAAATGTCCAACGAAGGCTCTGAGTTATCCGTTGATTAAGAATTGACTGTCAAAATAAGGTGGTGATAAAAGACATTAGGAATTTGGGTAATATACAATTTTGATTGTTTTTGAATAAAACTTTTTTTCTTCACCGTGTGACTTGGGACTTGGGCGACAGGAAAGAACGACCATAATAGTGTAAAACTAAAACACAGTCTGTTAGATTGTTTCTGGCCAAATCAAATTTTGGTCGCTATTTAATTCAATGGGGAACGTGCGTCAAACTCAGATTGAAGTGGCATTGCTTTTATACTATAGAATACATAGATAAACTCAAGAAAAATTTAAAAATGAAAGCAATAAAATATTTTTTTCGAGCTTTTGGGTGTGCCAAAAAAAGCGAAAAATCAAGCTACTCTAATAATAAAAAACATATTAGATTTCGTTTTTTTATTGAATTCTAAACATTTTCTATAAAGGGATGCATAAAAACATTATGTTACGAGATAACTTGAATATTTATAAACGCTTCATACATTAAAGGTGTTACGCGCAAATTGTAACGTCATAGTTTGAGTCCTATGTGTATGGCGCGTTTTCGTACCACGTGACTAGAATGACTATTCGACAGGTCACACTATGAAAAGTATTAATCTCAGAGAAAAAAAAAAACCACGCTTATTTATCTCTTAACATGGCCTCGCCGATTATATTAAAACATTTTTTTATGCAAGTTCTCCATTGGTTCTTTGATTTATACATAAAGTATCCATTAGAGATTATTTAAATTAGTAGGAATCTGAAGCATGATGGTATGTTAACAAGGAATTTCCACTAAACTCTACACAAATCAACCTAGAAGCAACTAAATATTCAACGGAGTTATCCTAGTAGCCTTACATTCTTCGCATTTTGGGATACTTAACTCCAAGGAATCCTTTTGAATATGAAGCATATTCTTGATGAGGTATCCAATTTTCTTGTGCTGCTTGGGTGTGCTCTCGACGACGAATATCTTGGTGTTCTTATCTTCTTCATCTTCTTGGATCTTCTCTTTGCTTAGCTGAGACAAAGAAAACGACAAATTTAAAAAGCCATTGCACACCAAATCCACCGGAATATCTGAGTGCCGTGTGGCGGCAGATTAAGAATAGCATCACTCCATTTCCTTCCGTGGATGTCGTAGAAGGTGACTAAGGAAATTAATTACCAGGAGACGGGCAGCAGCGTCTTCCTGAGATTCCAACCGCATACTGCGATCGCCAACCCGCCTGCCAAGCGTGGCGATTATGGCAAACCCCTTCATGGTTAGAAAACCATGAGGGAGGCCTGTGTCCTGCAGTGGGCGTCGAGTGGCTGATGATGATGATCTGAATTCCTAAATTCCTCTAAAACACGTTCGATACGGCGGCCTTAACCTCCTGAGTCCGTGTGTCCAAAATTTTGCACGAAAGCAATTTGATATTTTCAAGGTCAGAACTTGTGGTTAAAAACAGGATCTTACTAAAACAGGGTTTATAAAATAAAATCTTCATAAATAGAATCCTAAAACGCATTTCAGGGCCCAAAGAGCACCTTAAATATGTATTACTTTAGTTTTTTTTTAAATAAGACTAACCATGATTTATAACACTATCTAATGCTGTAACTACTACGATGTTGGGTAAATGAGACATATTTTTAAATTAATAAGACTAAACCACCTTATGAGCTGTTCTTTACTACTGTTCTGTTCTGTTGTATGCAGTATGTTGTATGCAATACAATGTTGTATGTACTTTTTACTACTAGTCTGTTCTGTTTTGTGCAACAAACAGTAGTGAAAGTATAAAAAATCCTTTAGCAGTGAATGTCAACGGATTGTTGATGATGAAAGGTACAATTTCTGAAAGAAGACTAATTTCTAAATTAAGGCCCGGTTTTGGTGAGAGTTTGGTCACAACCAAGAGTCAACCACCTTGCGTACTTACCACGCTACAAACGCAGCACCAAGAGCCGAACTTCCAGCAACTAACGCCTGGAGTCCTGTCCATAGCCCGCCTGAACCTTTCATTTGTAAAGCCGTAGATCAGAGGATTGATGGCACAGTTGAAGTAAATCAGAAGATTTGCCGAGTACCACATCACAGAGTATGCGCCGTCGACCTGTAAGAAAATTAAATTTAAATACAATTGACAGCTGAGTATTCAACTAGTTTTCGTTCGTGCGGTATTTCAGATATAATTTATGAATGACGTCATTTTAACAGTCTTCTACATTCATCATTGTAAAAAACTACACTACCTCAACCTAGTGTGGGGACACGGCCACTGGTGCCTAATGTGATTTAAATATTAATTTTGTTTTCAACTTAAACTAAGATTAATATTAGGGGTTAAAGTATGAAATTGCCGTTTTATTGCAATAGGTTCTTTGAATTGACATAGAATCTTCATGGTTTGAGGTTTTCGAATAAAACTTTTTTCAAATGGTTTCTATGATGTTCTTTTATTAAAAAATGTGAAACATTTCAATATCGACTTTCAATTGTTTTTGTTATTCAATTTAGACAAGAAAGATGGATACTGCGAAAATTCGAGTGATTATGAGGCACCCATTTTTCGTATTTTTTTATTTTATTGATTTGACGCAAGTGAGTCAATATTGTGGGTAAGATAACGTTAAACCATTCCGCTAATTCCTGGGTAGTTTGACTAGGGTCGGCTTCCACTATCTCTCTTAATTCATCGATATTCACCTGTGTGGGCGGTCTTCCTCGTGGCTCGTTCTTTAAGTCGAAATTTCCATCACGAAAGCGTTTAAACCAAAATCGCACGGTGCGTTCATTAGTAGACCCCTCTCCAAACGCAGCATTGATATTGCGGGCTGTTTCTGCCGCGTTAGTTCCGCATCGGAACTCGTATTCAAAAATCACTCGAATTTTCGCAGTATCCATCTTTCTTGTCTAAATTGAATAACAAAAACAATTGAAAGTCGATATTCAAATGTTTCACATTTTTTAAAAAAAGAACATCATAGAAACCATTTGAAAAAAGTTTCAT
Source organism: Yponomeuta cagnagella (assembly GCA_947310995.1). Lineage (NCBI taxonomy): Eukaryota > Metazoa > Arthropoda > Insecta > Lepidoptera > Yponomeutidae > Yponomeuta > Yponomeuta cagnagella. The sequence continues at coordinate 4,468,679 of OX371284.1, forward strand.
TCGAAAACCTCAAACCATGAAGATTCTATGTCAATTCAAAGAACCTATTGCAATAAAACGGCAATTTCATACTTTAAACCCTATTAATTATTAATCCACATGCACGTAACATAACTTATTTGGTAATAAATAATTTACTTTACTCACCTCTCTACCTGCTATTACTGCTCAAATAAAAAAAAATAGGGTAAATGTTGGATTTGTATATGTAACTACATATTATAGTTTAGTTGGACATCCGGTTTGTACCTCCAACACACCAGACACACTCTATTCTGTATAGAGAGCATTTGATATGTATGTCATGCCACTATGCCACTAGACGCGCGCAGTCAATCGCATAGCCTAGCTCAGATATTCTGTCCATTATGAGATTCTTTAAAAAGAAATTGATTTTTCAATACCCTGAAACGTTCTTTTGTTCCTTCTTTGCTAATCCTTTATTTTAATGATATTCGATTTCTGTATTTAACTTTTAAATTAACAAAATTCTAATAGCCTTGTCGATTTTGACTTAAAATTGTAACAACCGCAAATATTTTGCCGTTTTTTTTTACAGTTGACATATTTGAACTGTTCAGTATCTACCAATAAATCTTTAAAAAACCAAATAATATGATCATAATATATAAGCCTACGAGGACATTATAAGTTTTCAGCAACCACTGTTGTTTGGCGTATCTGGATCGAAGAACCTCACCATGATGAGATGGCTCTATGGCTAAGAGTCTCAACGTGACAACCTATAGGAAGAATATATCAAGAATGATGGTTGATTTCCCACCGCATTGATTTCAGCCCTCAAATTGTTCCTCCAGTATACCATCACGGTGTAGGGCAGTCGGCACAGCATAGCAGCTACCAGAACACACGCGGTGATCCTCACGGCTTTCCCTCGAGCCCGCCCGATGGTCTGTCCGCCGTGGGACTTTAGCATCTTTGCGCTGCGTTCCAGCCGCCACATTATTGCTCCGTACTGAAAACATGACATCATCATCATCAGCCGCTTGACGCCCACTGCAGGACATAGGCCTCCCTTGTGGTTTTCATAACCATGAGGGGTTTTGCCATAATCGCCACGCTTGGCAGGCGGGTTGGCGATCGCAGTATGCGGTTGGAATCTCAGGAAGACGCTGCTGCCCGTCTCCTGGTAATTAATTTCCTTAGTCGCCTTCTACGACATCCACGAAAGGAAAGGGAGTGACACTATTCTGAATCCGGCGCCACACGGAAACATGGCATTAGGGTTGAAATTGTCAATTTCAGATCAGCCGATGGGTATATGGAAGACGCTTAGCACAAATGAAATAAGTATCGTGAGAAATTAATTTTTACGACAAAATTGCTCATAAAGACTATATTGGTTTCGGTATTGATTACGAACTCATGAAATACTTCGCTCTGAACTTTTACCCGTTTTGACTATCTCACTTTTTTAAGGGCTACGTAATGGTTATTGCGTATTTGTCGTTTGTGAATTGACACCTTATATGTAGCTACAGATCCTATTTACTTCATTTTCTACCTTATTATTCAGGCCCATCTAAGATAAAAAGATATCACATAAGTGATGAGATCGCTCTTAGATACTAAATGTTTTTTTTTTTTGTATTTGCCTTTTTTGTGTACAATAAAGTGTTCTCTACTTTACTCTACAGTACCCAAAATATTTGAAAACACCGTTACGGCAAAATAAGTCCAGTCGTTATTTTCGATTTCGTACATCTATCAATATCCGGTTATATTTTATCAAACACTGATTAGGTATTTTATTTTCTCTACTTCAATGCCTACGGATGCAAAACCGGGTTGCTCTACTCTACAGTAAATTAAAATATAGGTTTTGGTACGCGGTGCGGTTACAAGTGCGACGCCTGAGCAAGTCAGTAGCTACAATGTAACGCGATGGCTACACACTGGCTACAAACCGGCCAAGTGCATGTCAGGCCATGTGCAGTGTAAGGTTCCCTAGAAAGAGGGGGTTTTATCTGCTTTAAAGAAGTAACAACTTCATCAACGTAATTTTTAATGGATTTTGTACGAAGTTTTCCTTTTATAAGTCAGTCGCCTATTACTCCTTAACTTGTAAAGCCTACTTAGCCGTGATAGTTCTCTTTTTAAGTCCATTATATATATATCATGACATATGGTGCCGAAACGTGGACACTCACGGTGGGGCTGGTCCACAAATTTAAAGTCGCTCAGCGTGCTATGGAAAGGGCTATGCTCGGGGTTTCTCTGAAAGATCGAATTCGAAACGAGGTGATCCGACAGAGAACTAAAGTCACCGACATAGCCCACCGAATTAGCATGCTGAAGTGGCAGTGGGCCGGCCATATTATCCGAAGAACTGATAACCGATGGGGTAGACGAGTTCTCGAGTGGAGACCGCGGATCGGTAAACGTAGTGTGGGACGTCCTCAGACTCGGTGGAGCGATGATCTTCGCAGGGCGGCTGGCAAGAGTTGGATGAGAGTAGCCGAGGACCGTGCTCAGTGGCGTGCTATAGGAGAGGCCTATGTCCAGCAGTGGACAAGCATAGGCTGATGATGATGATGATGATGATATATATATATATATATATGCTACTACCCTAAATGTTTTCACGTTGTTATTATCACGGGATGCCCTACTCGGACAAAAATTTGCGCATTAATGCTTAATATTTCGTAAAAGGAACCCTCAATCAAAAAATAATATTATTAAACGTTAATACATTTACAATATTTTTAAACGACCAATACAATGATACCCGTAGTATGGTGTAGGCGAGAAAAAAAATGCATCCCTAATTTAGGTGTATATTAAAATATATATTTTTTTACATTTTATTCTACCATTTTGTCGGCGTGATTAATATATATATATGTCAGATTTCTAGTTCTAATCGTCTCCGAGCTGGGCCGCGGACAGACAGATGGACGGACGTGGCAAAACTATAAGGGTTCCTTGTCGACTACGGAACCCTTAAAAGAGACAATCGAATAGGTACTTACGGTGATAAACATTAAACCAAGTGGGACCCAGACGAGAATGGTAATAATGATGTGCCAGTAGACGCTCAGGAATGTGACATCTTCCACGCAGAATGTCTCAACATAGTCCAGCCACAGACGTTCCTGAACATTACAAGTACCGGTTAGACATTTTTTTCTTCAAATTCTTCGGTCCGCCCTTGACAAAGCGATCATCATCATCAGGCATTTGACGCCCACTGCAGGACATAGGCCTCCTGCGTGGTTTTCATAACCATGAGGGGTTTTGCCATAATCGCCACTCTTGGCGTTGGGTTGGCGATCGCTGTATGTGGTTGAAATCTCACGAAGACGCTGCTGCCCGTCTCCTGGTAATTGATTTCCTTAGTCGCCATCAACGACATCCACGGAAGGAAATGGAGTGATGCTATTCTTAATCCGGCGCCACGGGATTATGGTTCTCATAAATTGGCATTGGTGGTCAATGTCAGATTTATTAGAGAGCTCACAATACTACATTGTACACCGAGGGAAGAAAATAGCCTTTTGTTTGTAATAATTAATTAGTTTAATAAACTTATGGTTTTTGTGATCCTGAACCGATCATCATCATCATCATCATCAACCCATTATGTCCCCACCGAGGGGCACGGGTCTCTTCCCTGAGGAAGGTATAGGCCATACTCCACCACGGAGGCCAAGTCCGGATTGGTGGAGGCTTGTAGACTAGTGGCTCGTCTACTGTCAGAAGTTGTCAAGCCGCCCTAAGGCCTCTGACTTGGCTTAACGACTGCCATTTATCGACGGCAGCCGGCACCAACAGCTTAACGTGCCTTGCGAAGCTCGGAACCGCTCGGAAAAATGCCACTAGCGTTAAACATAGACGGTGACCCATCCATGCACTGAACGCGCCCAGTGTTGCTTAACCTTCGTGATCGTTTAAGATCACTCAGGCAGCCGGGGCTACGAGCGGTTCCGATACCTGAACCGATAGTAAACACAATTTTCATTTTTATTATTTTTTTTCAAAACGATCGGCTTAAAGGAAACTCGAGAACAGAAATAGAACTTTCTCCCGAGTGATACTATTATACTTACTACACCTACGAGGAAAATAAAATTATTTAGAATAATTAAAAGCGTACCGTTAAATTATCAATTTAGTATAAAACTAAATTTAACAAAACACAAGAAGTTGCCACGCTTGTTTTTTTTTTCGTAGTGCAGAAAAAGGTTGCCAGCCTCCCACCTCTTTTTGCTAATTATTTGATACAAAGCCTTTTTGAGATTTGACGTTTGTATTTTTTTATCACACCTGCTCTGAAAATACATACTAATTATACCAATTAGAGGGAAGAAACGCCTTTATCCCGCCCTTCAAATCCTTTCATCCCAAGGTATGGAAGTTTGTATGAAAATCCTTCCAACCCAAGGGTGGGAAGTAGGTATGAAATTCCATTACATACCCGGTTTTTTTTTTTAATTTGTCAGCAGTCATACTGCGAAGAGACTTTAACTGTCTACTAATTAAATTTCAAGTAAATTGTTACTGGCCACATACAGTTTTTTTTTACCAGTTACCAACCTCCTTGGTGCATACAGAAAATTATATAAAACGCGCGGAATCACGGAAGAAGTGGCTGCATGACCTTATGATCTTAGCCTACTCCAGAAACGGGCGAATAAAAAAAGGAAAAGCCCGCGCATTTTCGCAAAAACTTCGATTGATTTAGCATTTATCTTTGTGTTTTTTGTAAAATATGGATACTTTTTATGTCTATAATTTTCCTCGTAGGTGTATTAAAAAGCACTATACATACCTCAGGATAAAGTACAGTTCCATACCTCAAATGGTTTGCGCCCCTCACAAGCTCGTGGCGCAAATGCCATAATCTCGGTATGGAACTGTCACTTTCTTCCCTCTGAAGTAATGTACTATTTTATGCTCGCTGCTAAAAAACAAAAGAACGCTAGCAGGGCAGAAATGAACTTTTGTACAACATTTCTGCCCTGCTACATAACTTTCCCGCCATACATTTACAGGGCAGAAATGACGAACTTTGTAACCCGTTTATGAACGAGCAATGAGACACTTTCTGAGTAGGTGTGATATTAATTAAATTTTGATAGGATCTTTACGTATTAATTGTCTTCTTCTTCTTCTACTACTTCATCTTCTTCATGCCATCATCACGCAACACAGATGGTAGGCGTCCTGCATCTCTAGCTGACCCCATTAGTCCAACACCTTTGCATGTTTTGCATGATAAAATTTTTAAATAAATTACATCTGAAAACGTAACTGAAATAATTATCCCTGTTAACAACACAACAGCACACTAGATTGCACTACGATTATTGTAAAAACACTGACCCCTAAGATACAGGCCTAAAACCTAGTTCAGGGGCCAGGTTACCAATATTGTATAAGTGTGTTATACTGAACTTGTTTTGTGTTTCGTGATTTTTTATACTTGTATTGCATTCTTTGATTTGATTAAACTTGATTGAACCTTTGCGCTTTTTAGAATGCTTGCGGTTTATCTTATTGGTTGCTTTTGTAGCGAATAACCTAACTACCTACTACATATTTAAATTATAAAAAAGCTAATCGCTTGATTCAAATGGAAGTGATTCTTAACATTTTCTTCAGGTCAGGGTTGCCTTTTGTTGCATCCTACTTATTAATAATATAAATGTGAACGTTTGTGAAGATGTTTGGATGTTTGTTACTCAATCACGCAATAACGGCTGAACGGATATACATAAAACTTGACGTACAGATAGACCGTGACCGTGAACTGTGATATAGATACTTGATATCCCAGTAATACGTTCTATTGGAATAATATTTATTTTAAGATTCAAATAGATGACGTTGTGCAAAAATCGTATAAACGGATTCGCCGGGACAGTTAGTAAAATATAAACACGTACAAAATATTCCCTCTTGAAAATCCAAGGCAGAGAGAGTCCAACTGCGATGATCCAGGTGAGGCTCATGAGCTTCGGAGCGGCATTCTTCGTGATCTTAGCTTCGGCTGTCAGTGCTGCCGCTGCCAGTCGGTCGTAGGATACTAAGATCACTGCTCCTACTCCGGCTAGAAGGAAGGTCCCTACAAGGTACCAAGGAAAAAACATAGGTATTCTAACACAACTTTAGTTTAATTTTAAATTCTATATGCATCAATTCTACATAAGGCCCGAAGGCAGTGGCTGACATAGTACATTAACATTCAACAGAATATAAATTCTTTAGGTTGAAATCAATTATTGATTTCTTGATTTCGTGATTTTTTAGAATTTAAAATATATGCTAGATCATAACCACGTCTACCAGTTTTCTGGTCTATTTGAATATGTATACCGATTACACCGATTCAACACCTTACAGTTGAAGTGGCAGCGGGCGGGGCACTTAGTACGCAGAACTGATGGCCGATTAGGCCGAAAAGTTTTCAAATGGAGACCACATATCGGCAAGCGCAGCGTGGGACGCCCACCGGCTCGCTGGACCGACGATCTAAGGCAGATCGCTGGCAGTGGCTGGATGAGGATGGCTGAGGATAGAGGGCAGTGGCGTGCCTTGGGGGAGGTCTATGTTCAGCAGTGGACGAATACGGGCTGATTTATCTATTGATTGAAATTTTACACAATTTCTATTCAATGTCTTATGCGCCATGTCAAACTTAAGGCTATTCCTTACTGTGCCCAACTATCCACTCTTAATTTATACTAAGACGTGACAGTGGGGCCCAGTAAAGATAGCCACTGCTAAAAAGAATCGCTTATTGATAAAAAAAAATCCTAAAAATACAGAAACACTTACCTTGCAAAAATCCTTCAAAGCGGCATCCGAAATTACCAAGCACATATTTCTGATAGAAGTCTCTGACGAGCCAGAACCACGGGCAAAATATCAGCGTCAACAGATCGACTAAAGCCATGTTCCCAACGAGGTAATTGCTTACTGTCCACAACCAACGGTTCCTGGTGATGATGATCAGGATGATGGAGTTCAGAACAATGCCGAACACGGCTATAGTTACCATGACACTGCTTTTTATTGCAATTTCTGTTGTGGGTTTGATGTGCCATAGTGTGTTCGGGAATGGGTATTCTGATGTGTCGAGCTAAAAAAAAAGTATTCAGTGCGGGTCAGACCAAGATGTACAAGCATCAAGAAGCTTCTAACTAATACTCGTAAACCAAACTTTTAAAAGCATATACATGTTTTTTAAGTGCTAAATTTTGTATTTTGTGCAATAAAGTGAAAAAACAAAGAAACAAACATTTAGCATCTATCGTAATCTATTCAAACAATCTATGAACATAGCTTCAAAGAGCCTACAGTCATCAAACCTGGCGTATAATTACAAGTCATTGACTACATCATTTTGTAAAACTTTATCTTAACTACACATTCTAGCATAGGGGGTATTAACATTAAAATCCTACTTTAATATTATAAATGTGAAAGTTTGTGAAGATGTTTGGATGTTTGTTACTCAATCACGCAATAACGGCAGAACGGATTTAGATGAAATGTGGTATGGAGAGAGTTTGAGTCCCAGGAATGATATAGGATACTTTTCATCCCTGAATTTACTCTTACCATGCGGGAGAAGTCGCGGGCAAAAGCTAGTATGATATAAAACAACCTACTAGGTACTCATTTAGCAAAATTGTTGCTTTTGGACAATGTATGTTAAATGCGTAAATTAACAGTTAATGCTTTCAAAAATACCGAAACATCGGAAAATTGTAAAATGAAAAAGTAAACGAATAAATATCCATTTAAATTCAGTTTTATCATGTCTAGTGCTCGTGTTAACCTTAGAAAATACTATCAATGTATGTTGTGCAATAAAGAGTATAAATCTCATCTAATGCAATCTAATTACAAGACTTGGATTCAAGTTGCAGCCGGAACTTTCACTTACATTTTCTAAGTAGTCCAAACTTGAATTATCGGAGCGTTGCTGAAGTGCAGCAAACGACGAATTATCCGCTTCATCATCCATTTCACAATGTCAACCCACAACTCTATTAAACATTACAGAAACTCTCTCTTTTGAAAATATTGGATACTACAAAATGTCTCGATAAGTACCTACTTACTTTTGATGCATACAGGCAAAAACTGAGTGTGGCCGAAAAAACCTGTGACAGTGAATATTTTTGATGATAAACTGAATCACCACTCAAGATAAGTCCATTCACGGTAGTCCATTACCGTAAAAGCTTTGTTATCAAACCTTTTTGATGAAGCAGAAAAAAATACTGTTATTGATAGTGTCATTGTCATGCCACTGCCGTTAACTTCAAAATCAAAGCTTACTGCTGAAAGTATTTTAACCCCCGACGCAACGCGATGAGGGGTGTTATAGGTTTGAAGCCTATGGCTGTGTGTCTGTACGTTCCGTCTAGCGCCTAAACCGATGAAGCGATTGCGCTGCGTTTTTTTTTTAATTGAAAGCTAGATTAATCGAAATAGTTCTTAGCCATGTTTGATGGAAATTCACTCACCCGTTTATGGACATGGACATGGTCAACTGCCAAAGTGTTTTTCGTAGAGGTGCAAATGGAGCGCCATCTATTGTAAGGGACAATGACCACTAATGCCCGTTTTAATAATACCTACCCAACTCCTAATGTCCTATTAAGGGGTTCTAGGCAGTAACACTAGCGCCATAGAGGAAAAAAAAAATCATATCTTTTTTTAATGCCATATAGTAGTGTGTTTTTCTAGATTAGATATTCACAAAAACGTTTATTTTGTAAGGTATCCGTGTTGCGTAATTAGCTTGCCGTGAAAAATGTATTCTGTGAACACTAATAAAGTCCCCAAGATACAGGCCTCGCCTAGTTTGGGGATTGCCGTTAAACTGTGTATTGTGCACCTACCCACCTCTTTTGTTAAACAAAATATTATTATGTAACAAAAATATGCTGTAACTGTGTTATTTCAATAAATCTTATTTTACTTTTACTTATTTTTTTACAAATTTGCAAAAAGTGTCCGTACAATCTCTCAATCCTATTAATAGTGATTTTTAGGACCCATGGCCGTGAACCTAAGCCAAAAAACCTACGCGATAGTTCTGGTAAGCACTAACTACTAAGCAGGCGGGACCCAACCTAGATACCTCGCAAGGATTTACAATGTTGAATTTGGGTCTCACCTGCTCAGTAGTTAATGCTTAACAGTCGGGTTGTTGGTTATTTTTTAATTTAGTTTTTTATGTTTGTCTTTTTTAATTTTTATTTATTAATTTTTTGTTTCTTTTAGGGTAACTTTAGTCGCGCAAACATGACGAACCGATTGAGATCTTATTCATCAAAATCTGACCATTGGTTGAGGAGTTCTGAGGAAACATAGTAATTGGACATACTACATAATTATTTTGGTCCGGCCTTCTTATGCTCAGCAGTCGGGTTGTTGGTTATTTTTTATTTTTGGGATTTTAGTGATTTTTTTTATTATATGCTTCGATTTATGCTGATTTCATACAGCCTATGACACTCGGGCAAACACGACGAAACGATTGAGATCTTTTGTTAATCAAAATCTGACCATATGTTAAAGAGTTAGGAGGGAACATAGAATCGGACTTACATACATACATGCATACGAACCAAACACATTACCCTCCTTTTGGGCTCCACCGCAGTTGGACAAATACTGAATACCTAACTTCCTATATTATATAACTTTCACATAGCATAATTAAGTTATTGTGCTACGTGGAAGTTAATAAGGAAGTCTCTTGGACGCAAAACTAGGATGCTCTGTGCTATGTTAACTGGGCAAGAACATCACAAACATGGAAATATATCCAGAATCGGGCCATTTCTACAACATATGTGAGGCGTCCTCAAGTGGGAATCGAATCCACGATAGAAAAATATTTTCCTCGTCTGTTTTAGTTTCATATCCAACAATTGTTTATGAAATACGTCAAATATAAACAGATTATATCATATGTAATTCCTGGGGTACATGCAATAAAGAATATTCTATCTATCTACTTTGAAATTTTTATAGGTATGTGTTTACACGTAATTATGCCGCAACAAGAAATAAAAAAAGTATGTTATTTATTGAATTTACAGCATAAAACCTGTTATGTTATGACGTAAAGTTCCAGCTAAGCAGAATAAATGATTTCACAAAACACTGCAACTACATTATGTCGTGTTTTGTGCAAACAGTTGGTAAAGAAAAAGGTAGGCTGCAAGTTGTGAGATTGTTATGACTAAACACTGCATCTACAATTAGGTACCTACCTGACATAAAAAAAAACACTGAGCTTGTTATGGCAAAACAGTGTATCTATAGAAGCAGTATTTTATCAAAACCGGTCTCTATGACATCGGGAATACAGTCTTAATTACTATGGCTAATTTCCGTAAGTCTTAATAACTTTTTCAATATTTTTTCATGGCACACCATGGACCAAAGGGCACAGAATCGAATTGTTTATATTACCGTAAAACACTGTATCTATAGAAATAGTGTTTTGTCATACCACGGCAGAGCAGCTGCTGCCGCAGTGGAACAATAAATGGTGTAATTAAAAAAGAGTGGTGTAATTATAGATGCTGAAGAAACACGTCTTAAGTTTCTTATTTTAAATGGATTGAATTGAAAATATTTATTTCAGACCTGGGTCCATATTTGATAATCAAAATACATCAGCAATAATAATAAAAATGTTAACACCACAGCAGAATTAATTAATATAAAATATATTACAATAATTACAAAATCGGTGAAAAATTGAATTATTATAAAATTAAATTAATAACACGAAGAATTTATTTTCTGCCGTATTATTAATTTTGTCGACAGTTTGCTGAGAAATCTGACACCCAATATTTATATTTTTTAAATTACATCCGCGCCATCTATTGTAAGATACAATGACCACAAAACTTCGTAGCCGAGAATAACACCACAGATCTCCTCACACCTGCCTACGCAATAACTTTCAAGTCTTGCAACCTGTTTGCGTAGTTCTATTTTTCACCGCTAGATGGCGTTGAAGTAAATTATTATTTGCCCTTTACTTTTCCCTACAGTAAAATAAGTTCGTATTGACGAGTAAACCCCCTCCCCCACCTCTTAGAATAGACGTGGGTGTTTTTAAAACCCAGTATTATAACTTAAATAAGCCTTGGAAATTACGAAGGATTGCGAAAATCCTTACTAATATAAACGCGAAAGTTTGTGTGTATGGATGAATATTTGTTACTCTTTCACGCAAAAACGGCTGAACGGATCCGGATGAAATTTTGCACAGAGATATAGTCTGGATTAGCACATAGGCTATTTTTATCCCTGAAAAATACACATCAAGATTACCACGCGAACGAAGTCGCGGGCAACAGCTAGTATTATACTATGTATTTACTTTTAAATAGATAGTAAAGTAGATATTTATGTATAATAGATTGATTCCGGATTCACTTACTTGATTTTTTGTCGCGAGAATAAGTGAATCCGGAATTAAGCTAATAATGTGTAGTGATAGGCTAGTAAAAAATATATAGAAAGGTGTTCAAAAACATATCGTTATTTTTTTTCTTCTGTGCTAATAGTACCTATGTAAATGTATACATATAAACATGGAGAAGCTGTAAGGTATAATTTATTTCTGAGTTTATTTTATGTTACTATTTTGAAACTGTAAATATTCATACTGTAAATACTTATACGTGTATTGTCACACGCACACTCCTTTATTTTTCTATTATTGTATGTAAGCATGTTTGTTTGTAGCAATAAATCATTCATTCATTCACATGAAAAATTAGATGCCCTTTGTGGCAATTTTGACATCACAGGTTAACATGATTGAAAGATTGTACAGACGCTTTTTGCAAATACGATCTGAAAGCGAAGATATGACTTTTTTTCATTAGTGGCGTGGCGCTAGTTAGCCCACTGGATCCTCATAAGGAATTTAATTTAGATTTAATTCCCCTTAATTGATATTTTTAATTTATCAATCCAAAGCTTGAGGGTAAAACTTAGCGCAGATTTCTTCAATGGTTAGAATAAGTTATATTATTTGGGTAGTTTTTAAGCTCTTTTGTGTTTTTGCTCGAAGAGCTCAACGACGTCTTAAAATGTTTCTATAAGTGGAGACTTCTAATTGGCCTTCCGTATGTTTAAAGTTTTTGTTATGTGCTGTTAATCTTCCTAATACTAAATAAATAAACAGTTTACGTTATCCATTAAACAGCGCCACTACGAGGCAGAAAAACCACGCAAAAAATATTTGTGTAAACAAATAAAAAAGTCGTAGAACAAAAGTTGTTGTAAATGAAAAAAAAAACTCTAAAAAAAAACAAACACAGGTTTAACCGCGACTATTTAATTCCCGACGTTTCGGCAACATTGCAGTTGCCGTTGTTGCCGTCTAGCTGACGTGTATTAGTAATTGTGGATTTTTGAGGTACCTGTATCATACCGGACATACATCGACCAAATAGGGGATGTATTAGCAAAGGGCAAGAAAAAAGTACCCGAAACCGGCGTGCGTGCATGCAACGACTAATGAATGTTGAGGAGGCGAAAGAAGTTATCTGTCAGGATCGTGGCAAGTGGCAGTCCCTGGTCTCTGCCTACCCCTCTGGGATACAGGCGTAAGTTTATGTATGTATTATATCGCAGGAATTCACGAGGGTAAAGCCGCAGTCATAACTAGTTAAAAATAAAATGTTTTCCATTCTACTTCCCAAGTACAGTAGCGCATCGAAATTTAACTTAAATCAACGGACATTGTAACACGCCATCCTCATCTCAATTTCATACATCAAAACACCATTTAGAGGAGCAAACCATGCGAACTTACTCACATCCATAAACAATACGGAGTCACTGTACGACAAACTGTAGAAGGTCGACTCTATCTGAATGAAGATACAAGGTTCTTTCTATTATGCGCAATTCCTTTTGTTCTCCAACTAAAATGTGCAATTACTTTTGCTCTCCAACTAAAATGCGCAATACCTTTTTTTTGTCCAACTAAAATACGCAATTCCTTTTGTTATCCAACTGAAATGCGCAATTCCTTATGTTCTCGCAACTTCTTTTATCTACGACATTTGAATTTCTTTTTTTCTGTGCCAAATTATGACCTTGAAAAGAACAATTAAAACCATTGTTATGGTGGCCCGATCGGGTCCTTTAGAATTCTACAGAATTCTACATTTTATCTTATAAACAAATGAATATACTATCTATACTATGAATATTTATAATATATATTCAAATTCTTCTGTGGAGGATAATGATTATGAAATTATAATGGAAATTCTTCTGTGTAGGATAATGATTTACTGAAGGCTGCAACATTAGTAGAGCGCGTAAAGTGCCAATTTAATAAGATTATATGAAACCCTTATATTTTGAAAAATAGGATTCTGAGAAAATAGAGGAAGTATTAGCAAAGAGCAAGATAAAAAGTACACGAAACTGGCGTGCGTGCATGCAACGCCTAATGAATGTTGAGGAAGCGAAAGTGATCTGTCAGGATCGTGCTATGTGGCAGTGCATGGTCTCTGCCTACTCTTCTGGGATACAGGCGTGTGTTTATGTATGTATGTATGTATTCTGAAAAAAACCTATAGAACAATCATTGTTACTAAGCACACTCTTGTTAGTTTGTCTCAGGAATTGTGCATTTTAGCAATAATAAATCTTACAGGGTCTTACAATGGACGATACTTTTAAGAATCTTATGATATTTTTAAGTGTAACTCCGAGAAAATAGTTTAAACTGGCTATAGGAGAGCTGAGAGGCCTAACACAGGCATCTTTTACTTTATTTGAACATTAACCCTTTCCAGGACATAATAAAGTTAAATTTTTACTGTAGTTTTGAGGGTCGAACCAAGTGAAATTTAACGATCCTCGTAGTTCGAGGGGCGAGCCAAGTGGCATTTTAAAAATCCTCTTGGTTCGCGGATCGAAACAAGTGGAATTTTAAATATCCTCATGGTCCGATGGTCTAACTAAGTGGAATAGAAAAATCCTGATAGTCCGACATGTCGGACAGCAAGGAACCAAAATTTCTCGTCGTCCGACATGTCGCGACGACGTTGTCGAACCACGGGCCGCATCTCTAGAGACTTGCTTTCAATTCTGTTTTAATCTACGGCCATCTTACAAAACAATAGTGGCATCTACATTAAAACATGCTTAAGATATGAAACTGATACTTACTCAGAGACGTGTTTTTGGGTAACTGCAGAGGTTAAATCACTGTATAATGGTATGGTGATTTGTTTGAGTAGCTGGAACATTTTGGAAATTGTGTAGATGTATGCAATTAGCCGGTGCCGGCTGCCGTCGATAGATGGCAGTCGTTAAGCCAAGTCAGAGGCCTTAGGGCGGCTTGACAACTTCTGACAGTAGACGAGCCACTAGTCTACAAGCCTCCACCAATCCGGACTTGGCCCCCGTGGTGGAGTATGGCCTATACCTTCCTCAGGGAAGAGACCCGTGCCCCTCGGTGGGGACATAATGGGTTGACGATGATGATGATGATGCAATTAGCTCGCAAAACTATGTCAAACTACGGTAAAAAAATCCTACAAGTATTGTTTCTTACCCATTCCCGCCCAAACGGGACTAATCTATCCACAGACCTGACGATGAAATCACCTTCACTCGTCTTCACCAATCAAAATAATGACTGAAAGATGTAAATCACTCTGTGACTGCTTCATACTGTGCGTTATCGAGGTAAATTTGGACTGAGGTCTCCGTTTTGATAGTCAAGCGTGCTACTGCTAGGCCAACGAGGCAGTAAAATATAATATTCTTAACGTTTTGTGACTCTTTAATTTCTAATTTAAGTAATAGTGTCTACGCCACATGCCCAACACTAGAAATACACACATCTATATTGTCTATGGTCAATCACGGAAGAAAACATGCTCGCGCGCACCGCCTAAATCTGTTACCGTGAAATCTTTGCTTTTCTCTTAAACTCAAAAATTTGTTTATTTGTTCTTTGCCTGAACAAAAGTGACAGGACTGAGAAAAACAAAGATTTCACGGTAACAGATTTAGGCCGTGCGCGCGAGCAAGTTTTCTTCCGTGATTGACCATAGACAATACAGATGTGTGTATTTCTAGTGTTGGGCATGTTGCGTAGACAAATAGTTTATTTTTATTTTTTATTCTGTTTGTATTTATGAACCCTACATCTAGATTTAGAATTAATTTAAGAATTAAAGAATCTAGATTTTTAGAAGAAAATAATCAAGATCTTAACTCGCTACTTAAAATATGCTGCAACTTGTCGAAGTCGTTTCAACTTGGATTCTCTCTTTCCTCTGAATACCCACACGCAAAATATTATTCCTACTAGCACTATAAGTGAATTAGACAAATCAATATTCGATCGTACGGTCCGCAAATCCTCAGTCCTAGACGTTTAGTCGCAGTCGGGCGGGAATATGATAAAACCCTTCATTGAACATTAATGCCTTCTGGATACGTATGAATATTTCAAATGTGCCCCGATGCGCGCGATAATATGTTGGAATATTTGTTCTTGTGAGTACGGTCAGCAAAAGAGTTGTTTCGTTAGTTTGATACCTCTAGTCCTATTTGGTTCTAGCGGATTTTGAACACTTCATGAAATCTCTCGACGACAGCTAAATGATTGAAAAGAACTATTTTCATGACAGAGTCCGGTGGAATTGAAACTTCGCACTTAATTACCATGAAATAAATAATAATAATATATAATAATAATAACTTCCACACGACACAATCACTTGACCTGGTCCCAAACTAGGATACCCGAGGTAACCGAGCAAGGACATCACAAACATGAATATTTTCCGACTAAAACTGTCATAATAATATGCTGGCGCTTCACTTGGCTTTCCGTTTTCGCGTATTTGCCGACGATTTAAATACATTGCAGGTTTTGCGAAATCAGTGCTGAAGGTTCATCAGTAAATGGTTAATATTTGGCAAATACACAAATACGAATGGCCAAGTAAGGCAATTGGTAGCTGAAGCGGTGGTAGCCTAGTGGGCAGAACAGTGGACTCGGAAGCGAGAGACCCAGGTTCGATTCCCAGTGCGGGCATGTACCTATGACTTTGTTTTCTAAGTTATGTACATTCGTGAAGTTAGTAGTAGCAATACTACTGGCTAACTGTGAAGGAAAACATCGTGAGGAAACCTGAGTGTCTGAGCTATTCACATAACTTAGCGCTTGAAATTGCCAATTTGCGGTGGGCACGCGTGGTGATTAAGCCCGTATTCTCTCTCTCTCTCTCTGAGAGAAGGCCTGTGCCCTACAGTGGGACGTATATAGGCTGCTTCTGTAAGTGAATGGTATAAATGGTATTCCAGTTAAAACTAGAGGCTTGTTAATTTGAAGGAAGAGTCCGACGAGGTTTTGCCCTTGCAGAGCTTAATCATGATGAGTAGAGACGAGGAGTCGGCAGCGAATCTGACCAGAGCCAAACCTGTGGGTTAATGCTGACCGCAGAAAACAAAAGCGAAAAATAAATATTTTCTTTCCCACCATCGTTCTTGCGTATAATAATGTTTCACACTTTCGTAGCGGAAGTATCGACCAATCACGCTGCAGCAACCTTTAGGCCGGTATTGTTAAAGCGGTCTTATTATATGCTTACTAATAATAATTTAGCATTATTTTAGATAAAACTATACCTTAAAGTTACATACTTAAAAAATAACACATAATAAGACAAATCACAAGACATATAAACAAAAAACAAACAGCCTACAAACTATAAGTCTCGATCGCTTGGATCACTCTTGAAGATCTGTACAGATCTACAAACTTCTGCACTCAAAAGCTATCTCAGAGGTAAGATCGCTTAGCTACGAGTAATACGGCCTTTATCAATCCGAACAACATAACTAACACTACATTTTTATAATGTGACATCTTTTTCTTTACATAAATATGTATGGACTAACACGTAGGTTATAAGTGTTAAATTTCAAACAATTTATAAAACAAAAGGCTACCTTTTTTGCTGACCATAGAGTCTCGAGAGACATCGTGTCTCGGCCGCATGATAAGAAGTGCACACAGAGACTCCTTCCTGCAGGTCTCTGGAGGGCGCTGCGTTCTTATTCTGCTGCTAGACTTATTTGTGCTGGGGCCTGATGTAAGCTTACACTGTGCTAAGATCCAGCATGGCTGCGAGCTGCGGCAATCGGGTAACATAACCAACCAAAAATTGGGATGCAATAAAGTATTGCAAATAAGTACATGGTTAATAATGAATGAATCGTAGACAAGAAAAGTCTTACCTTAAGTAACTCGTAATGTATTCATAAGCAGCCTATATACGTCCCACTGTAGGGCACAGGCCTTCTCTCAGAGAGAGAGTAGGCTTAATCACCACGCGTGCTTACCGTGGATTCGCGATTTCAAACGCTGAGGTATATGAAAAGCTCAGACAATCAGGTTTCCTCACGATGTTTTCCTTCACTGGGTCACCCGCTTCCGAGTCCATTAGGCTACCAGTGCTCACCGCCCACCCAGACTATAATGTGTACTTTGAATAAAAATGCTAAGACATACGTACAGTGATGTGGGTAATTTGTTCGGCGTTTGGTTTATTCTAAGTATTTTCAGCGTTCAATTACATCGACCAGTCTTCACAAATTTGGATGAATCAGCAATAATCAACTGGTCATGTTCAAATTATCCGCCCTTCTTTCCGGCCTGGTTTGCGCACATGTACTTTATACAATTTTGCAGGGATAACCAGTTTGACTGGCAAATACTCTTGTAAACACAGTTTTTAGTGAGAGTTTTTCCCCCTAACCAACTTAAAAAAAACAGGACTCTTTAGATTTCTCGAAAAAATACCTAGACACACAGATACCTTAGTATTACTTAACGGTGGTAAGTCGCTTGGTGTTTTTTGCAAAATTTAGTGCCGCAAAATCCCCATAACCATGTAAAGATGGGGGGTTTAACTCGTCAATACGAGCAGCTGTTACATAGGTAGATAGCTAAATAGAATATTCTTTATTGTATGTATACCTGGAACAACAATATATAATCTGGATCTCTGAAACGGCTCCAACGATTTTCATGAAATTTAGTATGCAGGGGGTTTTGGTTTGGGGGCGATAAACTAATCTAACTAGGTTTTATTTTTAGGAAACGTCGTTTAATCCGTGTTTTCAGGCAATGAAAAACTGCGACAATGTGATCAGAATACGAAGGTAAATTTCGCCACCAAACAGGGTTGTAAAAAAAAAATCCGGTTGGTAAAAAAAAAAACAAAGCTAACTTTGTACTGTAAAGCTAAAGCTTGTATGTATCTTTGAAGGCATTTCAAATGTTGGAGGCCTCTGTTTTGAAGTGCGCTTAAAAATAGCCCTATTATAAACTGTTAGTTACACATTTCTGAATAGAAGTATTAAAAATTAAGAATAATATTCCTTATTGTACACCAGGGCACGTAACACTCTTGTCAATTTTCGGCACTATATGTCTATTTATCTCCAATATTGTAATTTTAGTTAAGATTTCCTGTAATGACGGTTTGTTGCCAAAATAAAATGAAAAAAAAAATATTGGCGGCCTTATATGAACAGAATAAATGTGGAGTTTCTTTGTTAGCTTCTTCTCCGCATAATCTATTAATTGTAAAACTAACAGCTCTGATGTTCATTAAGTAAACATTTTGTTTTTATAGTGAATAATTTTTTTTTCTTTCACTTTGACTTTATTACTGAAAGCAATTTCTTCCAGACAACCGGGATACGGGCGTAAGTTAATGTAATGTAATGCATGTGTTCGCATTTAGGAGTATAACCTCCCATTTTGGATAGATTTACGTTTTTGTTACACCCTGTACAATTGGTACTAGCACCATACTCCCTGTATAATTGGTACAAGCTCCATACCAAACAAGTGGTGTGCCACTGTACTTACACGAGCGATTTGCAGAAACTGCTCCGCCCGTCCAGACAGACACATTTTTATAAGATTTCGTTCAGTCTGCAGATTTTCGCAGCTCATTTGCATTGTCTTCAGAATGAGTCTGACTTGAAGTGTGTTATAGGTTGGTATGTAAGAATCTTTATCTCGTTTCAGTCAGCTTGTCTAAGTGTAAACAAACAATTTTCGCGAACATGCATCATACAGAAATTGATAATAAGGGTTGGTACTTATTTAATTAATGATGAATAAAAGACCTAGCACGGGCAAACAACTTAGAGTACCTAACTTTATTGTTCGCCATTTTGGAGACCTGTGAAAGGTAAAAAAAATAATATTTTTAAATAAAGATAAAAAATAAAGTTTTAAAGCAATGTAACTCCGATGTAAGTTTGTCGCAAGTTCCTCATTTTATAATTATTGTAATCATGAAAAAGCATCCGATCATCCGGCATTTACACAAATGGGGCTCCTTCAGTGAAGATAGAGCCCACTACCCATCTTGGTAATCAAGCGTCTCACCGCTAGGCAGTCAGTTTGTAAGAAGATTCCTTGTTTTATTACGAAAAAGAGGCTTTATCATCTTTATAATTGGCAGCAATCACAACATAATTAAACTTTAATTTGTCGCAAATAAACCACGGAGCTTGCATTAAATTTTCACAATAAACATATTATTTGTAACACGACAGTCGTCGACATGTCGCGCTCACGACTTCTATTACACACCTGCCAACTTAAAATAGTTGCATTTCTGATCCTAAACGCTCAGGTAATAAGGGTTATTTGTGCCTGCTTCAGGTGAACCGTATATTTCAGCTTGAAGACGCGTGGGTTTACCTCATTTGGTAGAAAATTGCCGCCGTCGCATTGTGGTTAGCTGGAGCCGTATTCTGTTGAACACACACCAGTGAGAAATGGTTGCGATGGTTTGGACCTAGTAAGAAGATGAAGGAACAAAGTTAATGTAATAGAAAAGGCCGGTAAGCGACGCCCCAGGCAGACATGGCGACGAATCAGGGCATACACTACGAAGGGCACTATAAAAAGAACCCGGAACCATCAAGCATCTGCCTACGCAAACAGCGCCTAACAGTCCATCACATTTTTTAACTTACAGCCCGGAGAATTTTCAATTATTATATTTTTCCTTGCGCAATGAAAATCGGGAGTGTATAGTAGGCAGAATATTATTCTGTTTGATTTCTTACATTGACTGGTTTCTGGACGGTGACCGTAAGTGTCGACAATTTCGTACTAGTAATTTTGTATATTCCTTGTGGCGCCGGATTAAGAATAGCGTCACTCCATTTCCTTCCGTGGATGTCGTAGAAGGCGACTAAGGAAATCAATTACCAGGAGACGGGCAGCAGCGTCTTCCTGAGATTCCAACAGGATACTGCGATCGCCAACCCGCCTGACAAGCGTAGCGATTATGGAAAAACCCCTCATGGTTGTGAAAACCATGAGGGAGGCCTATGTCTTGCAGTGGGCGTCAAATGGCTGATGATGATGATGAATTTCGTATATTTACTAAAGCCGTTGTGCGAACGTTTCGTGAACGTTATCGCCCAATGCGAGAGACAGAATACGGCCCCGGCTAGTGTCGCAAGACAGTGCACAAGGAAAAAATTAATAAGCGCATAGTATATTAACACCATTAAACAAATGAGACAGCGGTCGTATGAGATTGCACGGCTGTCTTAAATTAACTTCGGTGCATGGAGCTACTAACCGTTCTAAAAATGAATTTGGAGTCACTGAAGTTTTGTTGTTCGAGTCGGTATAAATTCATTGCATTCACTCTGGGGGCGGGACAACTAAATGCATGATAGTTCAATAGAGTGACATTAGTACAGCAATGCGGTGGTAGCCCAGTAGGTAGAACAGCGGACTCGGAAGCGAGAGACCCAGGTTCGATGGATGGTATATGTGCTGGGCAAGCCTACTCCATCTAAAATAATATCCCAGGCACTGCAGCGTCCGAGTGGTCCCTTCACCCATCTAGTGTGGGTGAAGATGCCTCTGGACACTGCATAAATCATCTCACTACATAGATACAAAGGCCAAAGTCGAGCAATCACACAACATCATAGAAACCATTTGAAAAAAGTTTCATTCGAAAACCTCAAACCATGAAGATTCTATGTCAATTCAAAGAACTTATTGCAATAAAACGGCAATTTCATACTTTAACCCCTAATATTAAATTCCTTTCTTTGTTGGGACAAACCTATATTCATGCCTAAGTGTTAATTTTTGCATCTAGGCTAATTAATTTAATTTATGTAATTGGAAAAAAAAACAGTTACCTATATAATTATTTATATTTTTATTACGTTACAATGTTCTTGATAAGATAATAATCATTAAAAAGCCCTAATCAGGTCATGTTTTGTTTAGTTTTAGGTACTTTTTAGTTCTAGTTTTAAGTTTTTAGCAATAAGCTTTTAGGCATCCGCTGAAAATGAGCGCCGTAAGCTCTGCTACGGAAACATTTTTGGTACTTTTGTATTAATCTTAGTTTACCCAGTGTATTCCATAACTGGCTAAGTACCAAATAAAGATTTTCTATTTCTATAAAATAGTTTAAACTGGATACAGGCCTGAGTTTATGTTATGTTAAGTATGCGTATATGACTATAGTGATAGAAATCAGAAATCAATAATTTATTTCAACGTAAAGAATTTACATTCTGTTTGCTGAATGTCAATGTACTAATGTTAGTATGTTAGCCGCTGCCTTCGGGCCGTATTTGTAGTGGAGAAAAAGGCAGAAAAAAACTCCACTCTGACCATCTTTTCTCAAATCATCTTAAACTTATACATCAAAGCCTATATGATATGATTCCGTGATAGCCACTAATACCTTTAAAAGCCAAAATAACACTTCTTACAAAAGTAGGAAAAACATTAATGCTCCGACCATACAAACGAACAGCACCCGTTCACGAGCATAACGCAGGGGTCAGCCATCACCAGTCTCAACAATTTTAGAGGGAGATAGGTGACCCGGCCACCACGCCACCATTCGAATACAAATGCTTTAGCAAACCTGCAGATTGAGTTCTTGTCAGCTATAAAATGTGTGCTATCGTTATTAATGTGCAATCACGTCGTCAGTACCTACACTTTTTTAAAACTAAATACATTATAGATACTAGTAACATTATACTATGTTAAAGTAACTGATTACCTTGTGCTATTGTCAAAACACCACACACAATACGAATATCCAAAATTAACATTCACACGAAAAGCCCGCGAGATCCACGCGCTTTTCCCTTCGAAACAAAAGAGAAACGTAAATAATTTCATTCCGCGCGAAATAAGCTTAGTCATTCGTTCACATTCATTAATTAAGTTCATATGCGGAGGCCTGAACCAATCTTGAGAACAATCGGCCTGGGTTGAAGCGTGGTAGGGTGACTATGACTCTGAGGGAATTTTGCGATTTTGTTTAATTTCCTTACTGCGTCCATATCCTGTTTCCTGTAGTCTTCTTCTGCCTGTGAGTCTCCACTAACGGACGTTGGCCGTCAGCCCCATGTCCTACTTCAATTTGGCCTAGCGAGACGAAAAAGTGTATAGTCTCTCAATCGCGTTAACGGTGATTTTTAGCACCCACGATGAAGAACCTAAGATCACAAACCTGGGACTAGACAGAATTTATACCAAAAATGGCCGTTTTTGACGTAAATGCTATCTAGTCCTTGGTTTTTTGCCTTAGGTTCACGGCCATTGGTTTTAAAAATCACTGTGAACATGATTGAGAGATTGCAAATTTGATCTGTAAAAAGGACATTATTTTTTTCCTCGGTGGCGCTAGTGTTAGTACCTGGAGCCTCTTAAGGTACTTAGCTGTAAACCTATTAAAATATCAGAGGCAAATGGTAATGGCTTCGCGGTCTATTTTTTGTACTATTATTATGTCCCGCTTTCCTTATAAATATTATAGTCACCGTACAGAAAGTTTCCACCAAGACGTGTATCATTCTTGCTCCAACTTTTGTATGGAATCTGATGAGTGTATGAAAGAAAGGAGCCCGTATTACTCCGAGCGGAATTAATGATGGAGGAAGACGCTTTAAGATAAATAGGTATGTTTAATAGGAACGTGGTATTTTTATCTACTTTGTTTCAAAAAGCAATGAATAAAGATGCTTCTTTCGAAATTCAAAGCGTAGACAGTAAATGCCTCTGTCTTCGTGACCTCCATTGTCAAATTAAAGTACTTAAACCAGTCCCAAAAGCGGTGGTAGCCTAGTGAGCGATGGTAGCCTAGTGGGTAGAACATTGGACTTGGAAGCGGGATACCCAGGTTCGATTCCCAGTGCGGGCACGTACCTATGACTTTGCTTTCTAAGTTTTGTGAAGTTATAGTAGCAATACCACTCGCTAACGGTGAAGGAAAACATCGTGAGGAAACCTGGGTGTCTGAGCTATTCACATACCTCAGCGCTTGAAATCGCCAATCCGCGGTGGGCACGCGTGGTGATTAAGCCCATACTCTCTCTCTCTGCAAGAAGGCCTGTGCCCCACAGTGGGACGTATATAGGCTGCTTATGTTATGTAAACCAGTCCTAACAAAAGAAACTTAAAAAAATCGATTATTCTTAAATTTTTCAAACTATCTTGAAACTTGTCAATTTTAAAATAATATATATAGGTATTTTTTTGTTTTTGGAAGTATGTAATCATATTATAGATACCGAAGAAACGGTGAACAGATTACCCATTCTTTATATCACACCCTGTAGTTGTGTGACCATCACGAAGTGACTAGTTCAAGATATTTTTGCCGAGATATTTTTTAAAACTGCGAAAAAAATCAAACTAGCGTACTCGGTAGCTATTGTCAGGCACGTTCATTTTGCCATGTCGTTCAAACCACCCAAACTTATTGCAGTAAGTATACGTCCCACTATTACTACTATTATATAGCTTTAGAAACGTACGTAACCCATGAATTATGTTGCAACTATTAGAAAACAAAGTCATTGGTACATGCCGGGATTCGAACTCAAGACCGCCCGAAAGTGAGGCCGGCGTTTTACGGCTCCGCTACCACCGCTATAGTCTACTAATAATAGGGGTTAAAGTATGAAATTGCCGTTTTATTGCAATAGGTTCTTTGAATTGACATAGAATCTTCATGGTTTGAGGTTTTCGAATGAAACTTTTTTCAAATGGTTTCTATGATGTTCTTTTTTTAAAAAATGTGAAACATTTCAATATCGACCTTCAATTGTTTTTGTTATTCAATTTAGATAAGAAAGATGGATACTGCGAAAATTCGAGTGATTTTTGAATACGAGTTCCGACGCGGAACTAACGCGGCAGAAACAGCCCGCAATATCAATGCTGCGTTTGGAGAGGGGTCTACTAATGAACGCACCGTGCGATTTTGGTTTAAACGCTTTCGTGATGGAAATTTCGACTTAAAGAACGAGCCACGAGGAAGACCGCCCACACAGGTGAATAACGATGAATTAAGAGAGATAGTGGAAGCAGACCCTAGTCAAACTACCCAGGAATTAGCGGCATGGTTTAACGTTACCTTACCCACAATATTGACTCACTTGCGTCAAATCAATAAAATAAAAAATACGAAAAATGGGTGCCTCATGATTTGACTGATCTGTAGAAAGAAACGCGTGTTAAAACTTGTGTTGCCTTGTTGATATTCAATATTCAAATGTTTCACATTTTTTAAAAAAAGAACATCATAGAAACCATTTGAAAAAAGTTTCATTCGAAAACCTCAAACCATGAAGATTCTATGTCAATTCAAAGAACCTATTGCAATAAAACGGCAATTTCATACTTTAACCCCTAATATTTATAATTTCCCTGCAAGTAATTCAGTCGACAAGACCACAAATCCAATGTACATTCGCCACCCCTTTCCTCACACTCGAGCAAAGTTCCAAATCCGACCGGATCTCAGCGGTAATGCCTTAGCAATACATTCATTACGAAATCTTTTGTTCACAGAATATATTCGAAAAGCAAAAATTATAATAGTCGCGGAGTCGCATTGTGGCACGTCAACGCGGAATAAGTGGCGAAGAATGTTGGGTAAGGTTGTCACACAGAAAAATAAATGTTATGCTGAAACAAAAAAAAATATCTTCCCATTTTATGTAGTTACAAATACTCTAACTAGGTTAGTGCATGTACGTCATATAATATGTAATTACTAGCTAACCCGGCAAACGTTGTTACACGTTAATTAGTTTTTACATTAATTAGCCTATTAATTCGCCTATTACGACCTATTCTCAGCCTTACCAAATATACACAAAAATGTTCATAAAAATCAGTGAAGCCGTTTCGGTGGAGTTCGATAACACACTGTGACAGAAGATTAATTTTTATTTATTATATATATACTTATATTGTTACTTATTTTAAAATATATTATTCACATGTATGTATGTATAACGTTTTGGGTGCAGAAAATATACATGTGGTCCCAACTGAAAATCAGTATGGCTGATTATATAGCGGAAATACGACGAATTGATTGAGCTCTCATTTGTCAAAATCTGACCACTGGTTAATGAGTTTTGAGGGAACATAGAATCGGACATACTTACATACATACGAGCTAAACACATTACCCTCCCTTTGGGCTCCGCCGAAGTCGGGTAAAAAGTAAAATTGAAAAACTCCTTTGAAAAATTGGGCAAAACCCTTTATGGTTGTCCTGCAGAGGGCGTCAAATGGCTGATGATGATGATGATATTCTTCTATGGGAAACGCCATAGAAAACGATCACTTCATCGATCACCTGTAGGATACAGTCCAGCTCTTACAAATTCATTAAATACACAAAACCCTACGTTGTCAACCCTTACGCACATGCATGCAAGGATTTGGCAAACGCGCGCTAACGCTGAGAAAACACCTATCTACAGGGCGCTGTAAATTTACCGCACAAATGAAAATATTTCGCCGGCAAGGAAGGAAAGAAAATTGTTTATTGCTTATTTCTATTTTTCGTGCTTTCATACGTCCTCGTTTGTGGCGAATGTGATTTGTGAGGTACGTTGTAAAGTTAAGATTAAGTTGCAGAGTGTGAGTTCAGGGCGCGCATGAAAATACGTACCTGTTTATTTATATATATGCGATTGCTTGCCAATTGTACTGTATCCTTGTAAATATTTTGTGTTTGGTTTTTCTGGTGTACAATAAAGAATATCTTTTGATTACCATGACAGAGATCGTGGGTTCGATTCCCACAGGGGGCTGCCGTACTTGATTGATTTGTACACTAGCTATTGCCCGCGACTTCGTACGCGTGGAAATTTTGATGTGTATTTTTCCGGGATAAAAATAGCCTATGTGCTGATCCACACTATAATCTATTTCTGTGAAAAATTTCATCCGGATCCATTCAGCCGTTTTTGCGTGAAAGAGTAACAAACATCCATCCATACATACAAACTTTCGGGCTTATAATATTAGTAAGGATATGGTCTCACTCAGTATGATTTTCTACGTTCGTTATGTCCTTGTCCAGTCACGACATCACCTAGTATGGGATACGGCTAAGTGTTGGCGTTTGTGGATGTTGTTTATTTATTTGTTACTTTTCCGTGTATTATAAATAAATAAAAAAATATTAAATCTTTTAAATTTTATTGCTTTGCTAAACTTTATTGGAAGCGAATAAAAAGTTTTCAGATTTAGCAATTTTCATTAAATAAAAAATAATAATAATACTTTATTCATGTATTTGCTTCTTACTGAGTAAGTTACAGTGAGCCTAAAAAAACAGGTAATTAAATAAAAAATAAATAACTCGTGAATTAAAACTTCTGTGTTGGATTCTCTCTCTTTCTTGAATTCAATTACTCCTCCAAGGAGCATGGGGCCAACAAAAGTTTCTTCCATTCCTCTCCACGTTGGATTAATTAACTGAAAAACGATTTTTCTCTCATTTCGTCACTAACAGTCGAAATGAGGACACCCTTTAAGCAACTTTAAATCGGTATCCTCGAAAATTCGGGAGAGGATTTCGTTTCCCAGTATTTAAGACGGGTGAGCGCGCAAATTACCACAGCGCGCCTACTGGAGGGCTATTGTTATTGGGACGATGTGAGTGTGTCTATGTGTCTGAGTTGCGAGTGAGCCATTGTTGCTTCTCAATGGGGTGTGTGAGTGAGGCGGACTGGATTGGCTACTTGTGAAACTTTTACTGCATAACTTTTGTAACTTTTACATGACGCTGTATTTGATGATGCGAAAAGAAAATAAAAAAACTTTTTTACCTATGACCACACGACAGAAGTGTAAGCTTATATGATTTTCGCAACTCAGATGATGACTAAAACCGAGTACCAATATCCAATTCAGCGTCACCACCCCGAGCGTGGCAGTTCAGTTGAGAAAAAGTGTCGTTCATTGTTCAGAAAAAGTGCGCCTTAAAAACCTCAAATTTACACAGAATTTCCTAATTCTTTAAATACTTACATGAACAAAGCAGTCTAAATCCCAGGGCATAACTCTTGTTTCAGAGAGAGAGAGAGAGAGAGAGAGAAAGTATGGGCTTAATTATCATGCGTGCCCACCGTGGATTGGCGATTCCAATCGCTGAGGTACTTGAACACCTCAGAAACTCAGGTCTCTCCCACCTAAACGCTTAATTTGATCGTTTACATATAAAACAATGATTTCAAAACGGGCGCTAACTTTAGTCATCCATTAAAAAAAAAACCGGCCAAGTGCGAGTCGGACTCGCGCACCGAGGGTTCCGTACAAACCTGCAATGTCAACAACATTTTTTCACGGGTTAAAGGCAATTAGATCTAAGTATTTGATATGAATTTCAACTTGATAGCTCTACGCGTTCATGAGGAAAAAAGTAATAAGTTTATATTTATTAAAAATATATATTTTGTAATGTAACTAAAAATTTAAGGTTTTCGGAATTTTTCCTTTATGTGTGCTATAAAACGTTGCTTCATGCCAAATTTCAAGATTCTAGGTCGACTGGAAGTACCCTTTAGGTTTTGATTCCCTTGCGAGTACTTGCGAGTTTCAAAATACGCAGCTTAAATTGCTGTTTCTTTTGATTGCGTTGACATAGAAGTTAGATTTTGTTACAGCTTAAAGGTATTATAGACCTGAGTATTTGGTATGAATTTCAATTTAATACCTCTACGCGTTTATGAGGAAATGGGTAGTAAGTTTAAAATTATTAAAAAAAAATATATTATGTGATGTAACTAAAAATTTATGGTTTTCGTAATTTTTCCTTTATCTATGCTATAAGACGTTGCTTCGTACCAAATTTCAAGATTCTGAGTTCACGGGAAGCACCCTGTAGGTTTTGATTCCCTTGCAAGTGTCGAAAATTTGCGGCATAAACAGCTGTATCTTTTGATTGCGTTGGCTTAGAAGTTTGATTTTTTCACAGCTTCAAGGGACAGTAGACCTGAGTAATTGATATAAATTTCAGCTTCATACCTCTACGCGTTCCTGAGAAAAAGGGTCTTGACAGACGGACGGACGGACGGACAGACGGACAACAAAGTGATCCTATAAGGGTTCCGTTTTTTCCTTTTGAGGTACGGAACCCTAAAAACTTCTTATTAATATTTTGATCGTTTTTCACATTTTTCACAAGATTTTATAAGAAAATGTTGAACGATGAGACGTAGGTATTTTCCCAGGTCTTATAAAAACAGTGCAGAAATTGTATGTTCTTTTAATTTTATTTAATAGGTTCGCCAACAGCAAGCAGGCACAAACCCGATAAAACTTATGATAAATGTGAATAAAAGCGATTGTACGAAAATTAAGACATTTTAAACAGTATATAAACTTATTTAAAAGTCATCATCATCATAATCATCATCATCAGCCCACCGCTGCCCACTGCTGGGTATAGGGCTTTTCCCCCAAATGGCATCCTATACGGTGATGATGATGTTTCATAAGCAGCCTATATACGTCCCTCTGCAGGGCACTGGCCTCCTCTCAGAGAAAGAGTAGATAATACTTATAATGATAATACATGCAATTTAAGAAATTGTCGTCTTGAAGGTTTTGGGGTTTAGTAAGGTGTCACGAAAAATGTCCAAATTTAAAATATCCACTTTTAGCAGCCAATCTCCAGCGACTCCACTCTACTCACGTCACATACAAATCACGATGTATCAATGTGGCGCCGCCACACACTCGTCCCCTTCGGCTGAAAGGAGTAGCGAAGTTTCTTTTGTAAGATTCAATTATTGTGAGACGAGCGTAAGTGTTGTCTTTGCATACGCTGTTGTGAATCCTTGAGACAGTCATTTGGTTAGTCCGTGTTTTTATTTAAAATACGAATTAGACCTACTATATATTATAATTTCCGGCGAATAACTTGAGAAAAGTCCTTTGACTAAACTTGAGTCCGAAGAATTCTAAGTCACAACTTGCACCCCACGTCAATGAGACCTGAAATACGAGCTGAAAGTCATCTAGTCAAGTTATTTGTCAGGCATTATACCTCGTCGTAGGTCGTTACAACTTAAAGTTTTCTATATCTATCTATTTAATTAAAATGTAATCTAATCAGGATCGATGACAAATAACAGTGCAAACATTTCAGGTCTAACCATTTACGGATCCCTTGGCCGGTTTTTGTTCCAAAATTTGGACAATTATTATAGAGTATGCAGTAGTTGTGCTATGATAACGCTGTAGGTTAAACGCTTGCCTCTATTCAATAAGTCGTGGGTTCGAACTTCAGAATGTGACCTACCGATGAATTTCTTTTCTAAGTTACACATATTTGTGAAGATTTGGTAGCTATACCACCCGCTAACTGTGAAGGAAAATATCGCGAGGAAGCCTGAGGTGTACATAGGTATACCTCAGCGCTTGAAATTGCCAATCCGCAATTTTAGATAAGATGCATTTTTGTAAAATTGTAGAAAAGCCATAGAAAATCTTACTCGACACAATACTAATACTTATTTATAGTCTTAAAAGGAATATTTACGAGGTCAGGACGGCAGAATCGTCATTTCTCGGGTCAGTATCTACTTTCAGATTTAAAAACAAATAAGGTGAATAGTTCTGCTATTCGACACTAGATGTCGCTATTGTTGGCGAAATCGTGTATTAAAGATGTGAAATATTGTCTCTAAATTATGTAGGTATATAAAATTAAATTAAATGCTGCCCCCGTACTATCGTAATTAAATTGGGTTACGGTTGAGTGCGTTTAAAGTAAGGCAAATTTTGACAAAATTATTTAAATTTAACTAAACTTATCTTAGTCCGATGTGCATTAAAGTTTCCATACTTAAGCGCGACTGTAATACTGTTTCATATTCGTAGGACTAAAATTTCCACTACTTCCTTTTTTCTCACAAATTTAATTTAATTGCGGCGCAATTTGAAACGCAATAACGTGAAATGCACAGAGGCTATCATTTCGATTATTGAAATTTGTTTATTTGGATTTGCGGCTAATTTTTTTATTAATTTGATCTATGGGTCAACCAGTTACAGACAATTACTTGATGATAACATAAGATAAGATAAGAATATTCTTTATTGTACCAGGAAAACCACAAAATAAAATATTTATAAGCATACAGTACAATTGGCGGCCTTATTGCTAATAGCAATTTCTTCCAGACAACCGTATGAAGGAAAAATTCTGAAGGACAGAGAGACGGGTAGTCGGTGCAAGATATTTCTAGATCATAAGACAATTCTTATTTGCAGAATAATAATGTTAAATAACTGCAAATCAAAGCTAATACCAACTAACCCATTATTAACTTCATTACGGATTCACTTACAAAGAACCAAGTAACTGAATCCGTAATTAAGTTAATAATCTAGTGCTTATGAAAGTCTTAGTTTGAAAACTAGTCCATTTTATAATAAAAGTACCTACCTACCATCAACCAGTCACCGACTCCATTCTCTAAGCATGCCCAGTTAATAAGATTGTCAGCGTGTCAAAATATCATTATCATCTCTTTGTTCATAGCGGCTTATCGAAAGTCCGTCCGCGATCTTAGTGGGATGGAGCCTTGTCGATAATATGAATTCGAATTTTGGAAAGCAGGATACAAATTAATGTCTTTGTAACATGTGTAACCAATTTAAGTGATATTTCGCTGAGAGAAAGTAAAGTAAAAGTAAAAAAGTAAAGTAAAAAAAAGGTTTATTGTTCATAACTTAAAATTAGGTACATTTTCCAGCGGCACCCACACTAGGAGACCCCGTATCGTGGGTGCCCGTTTGTCATATGTTGTATTACGACAACAATACAGAACTTATCTAAGAGTTTTTCATTTGTTCGTATCACAATGCCACAAGGTTTATAGATTTGATTTCAGACTATATGATTGTAGACTATAATTATACTCTAGGTTTTGTCAATTGGAAAACACAGTTGGATAAAATTATCTCGATGGAAATTAATTCCAAAGTAAGTAGTTTTAATTTTGCGTTTGGTCGGCGCCTTTACGTACTTATATCAGCTGTGTTTTTCCCAGTGCGGGCATGTACCTTTGACTTTGTTTATTTTCAAAGTACCTAATACCACACGCTAACCGTGGAGGAAAACATCGTGAGGAAATCCGCGGCAGCTCGTACTCGTCCACTGCTGGACATAGGCCTCCCCAAGGCGCGCCACTTCCCTCTGTCTTCGGCCATACACATCCATCCTCTACCAGCAACGCACCTCAGATCGTCGGTCCAGCGAACTTTTGGGCGTCCTACGCTGCGTTTACCAGTGCATGGTCTCCACGGCCTATTTATTTGTAAAAACGATACCTACGATGCAGAAATAGTATAAAGTATACAGTGACTGTAAAACTCTTACGCGTTATCTTTTACTTACAAATTTTTGAAGTGAAAACTTATATGTTTGGACACTTCTTCTGAAAAGTCCGTCAGGTTCAGTTTCCTGAACCGCTCACACTCGGGTCGCTGACGCTGAATCTAAGGTATCTGAATACAGGTCGCTGGTATCTAAATACAGGTCATCATCTACATTTTGAGAAACCGTTATCACGCCCTATTTTTTGTGCGCAATTTCATCTGTAAGGTGATGCTACTTACCGCTAGATGGCGCTAGGTGTAACGAAAACTATTCTAAGCTACAAAAAAATCTGCCGTCAGAGACGAACCTTTAAATATTTGCAGTCTATCATAAATTTATAAAGCTTTGACACCGGTATGGTCGACAGCACATAAAGCTTTACAATTTAGATACAATCGCCCGTATCGTAATTAAGTAGAGTGCGTGCATGTAAAGGTTTATGTGCTGCCAACTGTGTAGCGGTAGATATATCAATTGTATTACTAGTGTATCTATATATGTATATATTATTGTTAAATACTCATATGTAATTCCTGGTGTACATACAATAAAGAATATTCTATCTATCTATCTATCTATCTATATTTATTTTCAGGTGTTTAGTTTATGCAGTTTATTTGTTTTTTTACGACTTCTCCGACCCGCCAAGGTTTGCTGGAAGAAATATCTTACACTTAATAAGTTCGCTTTTGTACATTGTTATTTCTTATGCAATGTCTTGTTAAAGGTTTCGTGAGCAATAAAGTATAGTTGTGTAGTAGATAGATAGATACGTGGATAGATACATAGAAAGATATATAGAATATACTTTGTTCATAATCATCATCATCAGCGATTTGACGCCCACTGCAGGACATAGGCCTCCTTCGTGGTTTTCCTAACCAGGCTTGGTTTCCTAACTAACGCTTGGCAGGCGGGTTGGCGATCGCAGTATACGGTTGGAATCTCAGGAAGACGCTGCTGCCCGTCTCCTGGTAATTGATTTCCTTAGTCGCCTTCTACGACATCCACGGAAGGAAATGGAGTGAAACTATTCTTAATCCGGCGCCACACGGCACAAAAAGCTATAAAGGTTTATGTGCTGACGACTCGGCTGAACAGTCAAGAATCTTTACGTGTATTTTTACTCTACTCAGTTACATTAGGGGTGACATTATAAAAAAATAGTTCCGTAGAATGAAGGGTTTTTCGAATGCTTTACACAACTAACAACTTCATGAAAGTAATTTTTAATGGAATTTGTACGAATTATTCCTTTTACGAGTTGATCGACGTAAATACCTACTACTTAGATTAGGTTCAATTAGAATAAAATTCTTTAAGGTACACCATAAATTACAAAATTACAAGGAAAATCTGAAATGAGGAAGAAGAAGAAGAAAGACTTTTATTGGGACAAATTACCACATCACAAGAAAAAAAAGGTATAACAAGTATCATAAACAAGTAAAAAGGAAAAACAAGTCACACAAAACAAGTAAATAGCTAAGGTACACAGTAGGTAAACAACTGGCGGTCTTACTAAGTCTTAAGCTAAGGCGGCTAAGGGCCAGTTTCTGAAATGAGAATTTCGCTAAGTAAATAGTTAACTGTAGTGTTGTCTCTTCGAATTTCTCAGAAAAGAGCGTGACAGAACGTTACTCAAGTATTTACTCAGTGAAATTCTCAATTCAGAAACCGGTCTTAGCCACACAATATATAGAGGATATATATGTGGTCTTAGCCGTGATAGTTTTCCTTTTAAATTCTCCACGTTTTTACAAACAACCGTTTGCCGGAAGACCGAGACTCTCTTAAGCTTAACATTTCACAACCGGATCCCTAATTCAAAAAATTATTTGCTGTTGTAGCCGAGAAAAATAATTATCCCAATTTTTGATTGACAATTTCAGGCGTTGAGGTGTGTGAACACCTCAGACACTCAGGTTTCCTCACCCTAATTAATTCGTAGATTTTCGACTCTTACCATTTTCGACGTAATTAAAATGAATCTATGAATCTATGGCAACTTTCACTTTTCAGTACTAATCTTCTCTTACAGTTAAATCAATATGTTTTCACCGAAATTGCGACTTAATTAATGTCACAAGTCAAACTAGATATCCATTTCAAAATTAGGATCATTTTGCAGAGAAAATGGGCAAAAAAACTCCAATAGTTAATTTTAATATTTTTTTTTCTTTCATAGCCCAATTTGTAAAAAATAAATGTAAAAAAAATAACGACTAGTTTACAGTGTTAAGAGATTTAGTTGAGCAGCAAATTTTAACTTAATTGTAAGTGGTCAGGCGTTTACACGCATTTTAGAAATTTCGTTAAGTACTTTAATACAAATAGGTACACAAAGAAACGTCCAGCGGAGTCAGCGGAATAAGTTAGTAAGGTACCCCGCCTAACTTACCTACTTACTCCCCGGGCTCTGTGACCCGAAGTGGGTCTTGGTCTCCGACACAAGGAGTCGCCATTTGTGCTATTTAGTTAAACCTGTTAAATTTTCGGTGGTGGGTAACGTAAGATTTTTCAAAACTGGTATTATAAGCAATAAGGCCGCCAATTGTACTGCATTTTTGTAAACATTTCATGTTTGTGTTTTTCCTGGTACAATAAAGAATATTCTTATCTTATCTTATCTTAATCAGTGGTATATAAGTGAAAACCTGTAATTAGCTTACAGTGATCTCTATTTTTTTTTTTTTTTTTTGCTCCTTAAACAGTTTAATTATTTCAAACATAAAATAAGAGAATTAATAATTAATATATAAATGATAAAAATATACAAATAACTAATTCTATATTTACAAATAAAACACCTGCCCCAGGTCACTGTCCCGCGGTAATGAGCCCAGAACGCTGGCGACGTTACCTCTTTGGATGGCCAGGCTTATCCTCTGGCCGAGGTACGCGCCGGCCCTCTGGTCTCCCGATGCGTCGATTAGGCGCGCCGCTAAGTCTTTGAACAGCAGGCGCGCCTCTGGGCCCCAGGTGCCTATGGTTTCGACCCCAAACGGCGCAAATATGTAATTGTTTCCTATTGAACCGTATTTGCGCCGTTTGAGGCTTTCGGCCGCGCCAGCCGCTGAACCAGCGGCTCTTCCACTCTGGGAAACATGAGAGGGTGCCAGCGTGTCAACGCATGTAGCGTCCCATACTAGCGGCCTCCCATGTTTCCAGGGGATTAATGTCATTCCATCGGGCCTTTTACCATCGTCGCGGATGATGCCTGGGGGTTCCAGCGTGGCCGGAACCCCGGCTGTGGTAAAGGCCCTCCGGATGATGTCATTGAGAGCCGCGTGGCGGGAAAGGCGGCCGGCGCTCCGCTGACACGATAGACCATGGTGGCCCAGGCGATCGACGTCGGTACCGCAGGGGCAGCGATGGGGCACAGTGATTGGGCAACCCAGTCGCAGACCGATGGCGGTGCTAAAAGAGGTGTTGTCCATCAGGGTCCCTATAGACGCTGATGGGTGGGCCTGCAACCAGTAGCCCGCCTCTCGCTCGGACACGGCCAGTAGGCGAGCGCGTTCCACGTCGCTGGTGCAAGAATGGATTAACCTGCTCTGCACCAGCTCGCAGAGGGGCCCGTCCCACTGCCTTTGGATGGTAGGATCCTTCGGCGGATCCTCATTAGGGCAGGCCAGTCTCCATGCCTCTTTGGCTTCCCCACAGTATGAGGCCTCAATGTCACCCAGAGAAGAGCTAACAATTTTCTTGTACAAGGCCTCGATACTGTGGATGGAAGACAAAAAGGCAGGCAATGCGACGCTGCTTACCTTCCTGACTCCTAGGCCTCCATATCTTATGGGGAGTGATGCCTGGAGCCAGGAACGTTCTGAAATTGGACAGTTTAGAATTTGGATTAAGGCCAAATGGATCATCGAATCGATTGGTCCTAGTAGAGCCACCTGGCTAAATAGTGGGCTGCATCTGAGGTAATAGGTAAATTTTGGCACAAAAAGGCAAAAACGTATAATTTGGAAGGCCATATGTGTGTTAATTTTGGACAGGAGGGGAATGGTATCGAAAAATTTTGTTTTTTCGTCGTCTAAAAATAGAGGAAACGCTTCTTCCATGACTGGCGCTCCTAGGAGACGAAGTGATTCGTTATTTACTACCTTTAAATTTGGGGCCAAGCAGTTAAATTCTGAAACTATTGAATTTTGGGATCTTATGTGGTCGAAAACGTACAGTTCGCATTTGCTGTGGTTAAGCTCTAGGCCTATGGATTTAAATTTGTCCGAAAGCGTCTTTAGGTCGTTTTGAACCGTATTTATGTCGCCTCCTAGGGTGCCATCGTCCAGATACCATATATTTAATTTTGACTTTAAGGACGTGATAATTTTGTGTATAGCCAGGCTGAAGATGGCCGGCCCGAGCGGGTCGCCCTGCTGGCAGCCTACAGCGGAGTCGATAAGATGATCGCGGTATACCAGGTTTGAAGGGCAGCTGTAGGCCTGCCAAAGGTATGGATATATCTCCGGGGTGATTTCTTTCACCTCTGCCAGCATGGCGCCTCTGTCGACCGAATTAAATGCATTTTTTACGTCGACCTTGAGGATGACCTCACCTCCTCTCTCTTTTATATATGTCCGCATAGCGTGTACTGCTGCCTCGCATCCCCCCTTAGACCCGAACCCAAGCTGTATAGGCTGAAAGAGGTCTTTCAGGCCAGGGAGGATGCTGCGACAGCAAAGCTTGGACGCTATGCGGCGTATGGTGCACCCCACTGCCACGGGACGGATCCCACCGTCTTTTTTTTTTAGTGCGCATAGGTTTGCCCCGTAGAGCAGTGGGGTCACTTCTGGGTTTACCTCCCCAGCCAGCATCAGGTTCACTAGGGCCGTGAGTCGGCTCAGTAGAGTTTCGCCGGCCTGGCCGGTCGCCCCGCATACCAGGTCTTTTAGGTGCTGCGGGCTGAGGCCGTCCAGGCCGCCAGCTGACCCGTTTTTGAAAGACATCACGGCTCCTAGGACGTCCTTCCCGATGACTTCTATGTGTTGATCACCGGGAAGTGGTGCTGGCGGGAGGCGGAGGGTGTCGAGGGGAGAGGGGTGTTTTCCCCTCAAGGTCGACAGTACTTCCGCGGAGTCGGGGGCGATTGCATCGCTGGAGAATAACATTTGTGCAGCGCCTTTCAGGTCCCCGTCGCTCACTTTCATTTCGACTTTTTTGAATTTATCATAGTAGGTCGTAGACTGAGCTGGGTCTGGAGAGTCGGTCTGGGGAAGATTGAATGTACAATTTTGTTTGATGAGGGACGTCAGGGATTTTTTCTTTCTGTTTGCCGAATTTATATGTAGAATTTCAGACGGAAACCTGAAGAGAGCTTCCCAAGCGCCCTTTGTGTTTTCCGAA
Organism: Yponomeuta cagnagella; assembly: GCA_947310995.1. Lineage (NCBI taxonomy): Eukaryota > Metazoa > Arthropoda > Insecta > Lepidoptera > Yponomeutidae > Yponomeuta > Yponomeuta cagnagella. Next base: position 4,505,821 of record OX371284.1, read on the forward strand.
ATGATTTTTTCTATTGTAGATGAAAGTTTGTCTGCGACGCTTATGCGAGCGCCACGGGGGATACGCTTGACGACCGGGCAGCATCTCCTCAGGGCTCCCAGCATTTTCCAAAGTGGCTCATCCTGGGAGCCCTGGCTGTTAAAAGCCCGGTCGTTGGGTAGGACATTCTGAATGGGTCTGTCAGTTGGTCTGTTTTTGTGAATTTTTCCTACATGAATGTTTAGGCCTTTTTGGTTTTTGAAGAGGCGCGCCTGGGGGCAGAGTGGGCACTGCACAAATGCTATTGGGTCACTACTGGCGGCGGGCGCATGGGACAGGCCAGCGGGCTGCGACATGTGTGATCGTAGTAAAAAGTAGGGCTTAAAACACTTACGCTAGTAATATTAAACTTATCACAAAACACTTAACAATATAACACCTAACAATAATAAATCGCCAACCTCCAAAACGAAACAGTGCACAGAGAAGAAAATGAAAATGAATGTTTGTAAATAAATATGGTGATCACAGCGATGACGTTCATAACTTCATATGACGTGGAGATGGCAGGGCCGGCGGCTTCTCTCATTGGCCGCCGCCCTGCCGTGTTGACGGGTTGCCGGGGCGTCTCAGGCAGGCCGCCGTGGCAACGCCGGGCTGTTTGTAGTTATGGGTTGTAGTGTAGTCTTGTCAGCGGGCTGTCGCCGTTACAATACTTCTTGATCTTCGTCAGCTGATTTTTGACGGAGCCCCGCGACAGCGGCTCTTGTCTACACTTGCCCGGCTACTTGGCACGCTGGCGGTGCCGCTCCAGTACTTTTAGCCCCGGCGGGAGCCTTTTTTTTATTAAAATAGTACAGTTATTATTTAGAAGTTACTAAGAAAGTTTAAAGCTGTTGGTTTTCCATGTATTCGTAAATAAATAAATGAATAAATAAATAAATAATCGAATTAAATAAAATTTAATTAATTGAATGATAGATATTAATAATCACTACTGCAATATAGTTAATTAATTGTTACTTGCTTTTTATTGACACTTATTTTATGCTCAGTTGATTATTTTACATTTACATTTATTTATACTATTGATAAAAACTATTATGTAATTTTCCAATTTTATAATGCATGAATATTTTAATGTGAAATTTATATTGTGTGAGGAAATAAAGGCTTAACTTATATTTAGTTAACTACTTGCGTAAACTAGGCGTAAGCTAGGTCTACGTAATCATTTTGCCATTTTGGCACCGCTCGGTCGCACACTCCACTAGCAATAATTAACATTTCGTTTGCTCCAACTGTTATTAACCAATCAAACGTGACAATTCGCCCGAGCAGATCCAATGGATTCTCTACTTTCAACCGCTGAAACGAAATTAGACTCTGGTTAGTCTGATAAAATTGATAACTTAGCAAAATATAGAATATAAGTATAAGAGTACAAATATAAATATAAGAACAATATAGATATTGTATGTAAATAATATATAGCGATAGAGCGCTCTACCAACAAACTGCTACGCAGCTTGGCGAAATTGTGTATTACATTAAGGTTTCTTTTTAATAAATAAAAAAAAAGAGTTTTCTTTGACTGGGATCACTCGCGCACCAGAGCTCAGTGCATAATATACAAGGTTATTACTAAAATGCACAATTCCTGAAACATATCAATTCAAGTTTGTCATTTACAGACTTTTGTTTCAAGACTTTTGTTTTTTCTTTTTGTTAAATTTTTCATTTCTCCAAAGATTTTATGATTTTTTTGAGTTTTCCTGCTTTGGAGTGGCGCTGTATGATATTTAATTTATGTGTGCACTAATGGTAGAGTACGTAAGGCGGATTAAAAAAATGTATTTTTGAAAACTCAGCTTAGGTAATTTACTCTCTAGACATTCATTTTAGGCATAAGCTTCGTAGTCGAATTGAAAGTTAGACACTCTGATCAAGAAGGCTAAACTCATAGAACAAAACTTGTTGCAAAACTATGATTTGGGATGTCTCGGGAATTGCGCACTTTAGAAATACCCCGTACGAGTATACATACATGCATAAGCAGCCTAAATACATCTCACCGTAGGGCACTGGCCTTCTCTCAGAGATTGGGTATGGACTTAATCACTACGCGTGCCCACCGCGGATTGGCGATTTCAAGCGCTGAGGTATGTGAATAGCTCAGACACTCAGGTTTCCTCACGATGTTTTGCTTAACGTCGGCGAGTGGTTTCTATTATAACTATTAAAAAATATACGAGCGAGATTGACTTTAGAGGGAAGGGAAGCCTAAAAAAGGCTTTTACGCCTGACCGTTTATGAGCAGTTTAATCTCACCTCTTCCAGTCAGTGTTTACGTGTAAAATTCCTAACAATTTCCACTGCAACAAATATCTTAAAACTGATCTTCCGGGACGCTCTCGTTGTTCCCTGCAACATTTCCTATATAAACATGGTATGGATACAAAACGTCCTCTCAATATACAAATTTAAATACAAATTATTTATTGGAAAGGGCAAGATAAAAAGTACCCGAAACCGGCGTGCGTGCATGCAACGACTAATGAATGTTGAGGAAGCGAAAGAGATCTGTTAGGATCGTGGCAAGTGGCAGTCCCTGGTCTCTGCCTATCCCTCTAGGATACAGGCGTGGGTTTATGTATGTATTTACATCAGCAGCCTATATAAGTCCCACTGTAGGGCACAGGCCTTCTCTCAGGGAGAGAGTATGGGCTTAATCACCATGCGTGCCCACCGCGGATTGGCAATTTCAAGCGCTGAGGTATGTGAATAGCTCAGACACTCAGGTTTCCTCAAGATTTTTTCCTTCACAGTTAGCGAGTGGTATTGCTACTATAATTTCACAAATGTACATAACTTAGAAAACCTACCTACCCCTCCGGGATACAGACATGATTTTATGTATGTATGATGGAATGTATCAAGTCGTAAAATCATAACTTCTACCCTAACGATTTGGCAAAGGCTTTTGACACTGTCTCTGTTTCCATCCTCCTACGAAAACTGGAAGTGGCCGGTGTGCGTGGCCAGGCGTTTGAAATTTTCAACGACTATCTAACTGATAGAACCCAATATGTTGAGGTTGAGGGAGTGCGCAGTGACGTTGAATCTATATATTTTGGTGTGCCGCAAGGTTCAGTACTTGGACCTAGTTTGTTTTTAGTATATATTAACGATTTGTGTGAGACTCAATTGAAACAGGCAAAAATAATTACCTTTGCGGACGATAGTGTACTATTGTTTGATGCTAATACCTGGGCAGAGGCTAAGGAGATTTGTGAGGATGGTTTCAGAGTGATCATGAGGTGGCTCCAGAATAATATTCTGTATAACACAACCATTTACTCTGGTCCCAAACTAGGGTAGCCTGTACTAAGGTAACCGGGCAAGGACATCACAAACATCCAAACTTAATCAATTTGTGTAAATTAATTCTTGTGGCCTCCAGCGGGAATCAAACCCACGACGTTTTTTTAGCTACTCAGTAATATTATTGTTTTGTCAACAAATTTCGAGGATCGTCTTCTGTGTTTCAATAGTTTATGCTATGCCTCTGATTGTTGTTCCCACGACTACATCAAATTTACCTTCGTTTTAAATACACCAACGTAAAATCAACAATAAACACTGAGCAATAAAAGTCAATTCGTATTAACAGTAGTTCGAATATTGAAGACACTTTTTTGCATGGAGATTATGCGGGTTTAAAAGACCGCAGTTGTATTTAGCCGAATCAATTGTAGACCTTATTAGCAGTGTACCAAAGTTAGTTTTGAGTTACTTAAGAATGCGATTTGGATAGTTTTTGGCGTAACACGTTAACCTTCACATCTGTTCACTTTACTGAAATGCAACGGTTGACTGTTGGTACTTACGAATAAAAAGTTTTCATTATTTTTCGTTCGAATTTAACAACGTTTTTCCAATGCGTATCAAAGTGGGACTTTCCAATTGACTGTCACCTTATTCGATTGGAATTAAAGAAACAACATTTTGAAAATAAAACAAAAAACAAACTATTTTTTGTTCCATTCCACTACTCGTATTAGCTACGCAATGCAAAAAAAGTTGATGTTAAATAAACTGTGCTTTATGAAAGAAATCGAAATCGTAGTCGTAGTGATACTTGCACACCTTTATAAAGCCAGATAAAAACGATTGTGTTTATCCGGCCAGCACTTGCTAATAACGGTTGCAGCAAATTTGCATTCGGCCAGTAAGTAATTTCGTTGCGATCGATCTGTGACCTCCTTAATTGGACGGAACATTCTGCTAGCCATGTTTGAATTTCGAACGTCGAATGCGGCCAGCATTTTTGTTTCACTTTTAATTCCCCGCTCGTTGTCTATAGTTTTTCATTCGAATTTCCAATTCGCAGTCAGCTTTTCACCGCTAGTCAATGCCGACCTACCCACATAGTTAATTAAAGCGTGCCAATAAAATATAGCCTAGAACATTATCGGGCACGATCGAGACGTCAAGCCAGATACTGGAACAAGTAAAACGAGTCAATACCTCATTCATATCGATTTAATAAACCGACCGGCGTAAAATAACATATGTTGCGACAAAACTGGCTAGGCCTATCTCTGTCCCTTCACTAAGCAGCGACTACGACCAAATCGGGGTGTGAGGTGTGATAATTGGGGGTCACTCTAAATTGGAGGTTCGGTATTTATTTGTGTGTGTGCCCACCTCTCACCAGTACCTATATGGGTTGTGTGTGAGTGTGTGTTGGCCATTATTTTTGTCATTTAGTGGGCGTGTCGGTTGGTCGGTTATCTGAGATTGGCCTGCCGCATTGACGGGTCCACAGGTGGTGCAAGCTTTAGGCTTGAAAACGAGAACGTGTGTGGTTTGAAGTATGTAACATTGGGTGTAGCATAAATACCTGTACCGTATGTTCACTCCGCATTGAATAGAAAAGGCGGACAGGCTCAGATTGGTCGGTTAGGTTGGCTTCTGGTTTACGGCAGGTTTCTACTAACAATTCGACTCATAACTATACCGTGCAGGTCCTTATTACGAAGCAGTGATATGTTTGGAAGAGTCGTCAACGTCGCGCTTGAGCCCGACAATTCACTCGTTGTGTTTTTGAATAGTTTCGAAATTGTGCCGGTGGCAGGAAATTTCGAAACTATTCAAAAAAATTACCGTAGGTATTTGTCATTAGATTCGAGTGAATTGTCGGGTTCAAGCGCGCCGTTGACGACCCTTCCGAACATAGCGCTGCTTCATAATAAGGGCGCAGACCTCCTTCATCTAACTATCTATTCAGATGGCAAGCCAATGGTATTTCAACCAAGCATTATGTATTTAGTTGGTTGTCCTTCGGCCTGTAGCCATCCAATGCAATCCAAATGAATGTAGGCATCCTGCATTGCGCGTCAACACTCCCGATCCAGTGCTTTCCGCATCCAAAACCTTCAAGCTATCTTGACCTGTCGTCGGTCCCCGTCATCGGCTTTCTGCTGCTATTACTAGGTTTCCATTCTAGCACGGCTTTTTGTAACCTGTTTTGAACTCTGCTGCATGTTTGACCTGCTCACTTTTGCTTCCTTAGCTATAAGTCTTTTTCAGAAATAATTTAGTTTTGGGAAAGTGGCTATACGGAGAGTTAATTTGGCATTGTTTCCATCTCAGGAGTGATAGTACACAACAATGTTTTATAGAAAAATAGTTCAAAATATATGTACTTACTTCGATTCGATGTAAATATGGCAACAGCCGCTAGCGCATCTTCCTCTCTTTTGCACATTGACCCATTAGTAACAGCCAGACTATCATTTACCACTATAGCAATTTAATTCCAGTGGCTTATAATTATTTTACTAGTAAAACAGCACACGAACAGAACTTGATTAGAGAGCTTATAATACTACCTGGACGTTTTACATTATTGTTCTGTCTTTTGCCTGGATACCAAAGAACGCCTCGTTCCTAGCTTAGGGCAAATAATGTGCAGTGTGACTGTTTAAAAACTCATATTGTTCAAAACTACCTAGACTTTTTGTCTCTTAGAACAGCGTCCACGGAATAAGGTAAACCCGTAGTTCGGGTAGACGGGCCCAGTATGCTCTTTGGTATCGTCCAATAAACATTAAACATTCCAGTGCGGAGTCACGCTGCAGTCTATCACGGCACACACATGAGAGCCGCGGGCGCACACGCACACTGACGCTGACTCACACACGTTTATGTGTGCCGTATGATAATGATAGGCAGGGAGTAGGAATTCTGGACAATTTAGTATACAGTATTTAGTATTTATTTTATTTAAATAAATAGGAAAGAAGGAAAGAAACAAAGACGTTTATTGGGACAAATTAACACATCATAAGAAAAACAGCATAACAATTAATATCAATACAAAGGAAAAACAAGTCACACAAATCCAACATCATCATCATCATCATTCAGCCACAAAAAGTCCACTGCTGGACATAGGCCTCCTCCATGGATTTCCAAAAAGACCGGTTGGAAGCGGCCTGCATCCAGCGTCTTCCTGCCACTTGGATGAGGTCATCTGTCCATCTTGTGGCTGGTCGTCCTACGCTGCGCTTGCCGATATGTGGTCTCCATTCGAGAACTTTTCGGCCCCATCGGCCATCAGTTCTGCAAATACAACATAGGGCTAGGCAAAGTCAGAGCGTCAGAGTGCGTGACGTTGCAACATAACAGTTAAATTATACTAAAGCATTACAATATTATAACTGAGCACTACCTATCCCATCCACAAACACATCTCTGGTGCTTCAGCGAGCAGGGCACAGAGTAGCCGCAGCGTACACGCGACTGGCGACTAAGTCAACCTTTACATAATGTTTTTTTTTTACATATTTAGGTACTTGCGTTAGTGAATGTGTTTATTAATAATTAAAATGCAGTCACAAAGTTGCCTTTATTATTATTATACTTTATTGCACACAAGACATTTAACAGGACATTACATAAGAAATTACATGTACAAAGGCGAGCTTTGTACATTTTAATTCTTATGTAATGTTATAAGTTTCGTGTGCAATAAAGTATAACTTAATTTTATTCATTTCAATGTGATTGTAAAATTGGAAATGTTGCATAACTGACCACTGCATAACGCTATCGCCTTCGGAAGCCCTAGTAATTAGTTTGACCTGAGATTTCCCCAATAGACCCCATAGTTATGATATATTACATGTATGTAGCAAATCTGTAAGTCTATTCCAGCTAGCCTATCACTTGCCAGAAAGCCGGTAATATTCTGATCTCACTGCAGGCCACCGGAAGCGATAGTTACTAGTAGCCGGACCCAAAAATAGGTCCGTTGCTTTTCCACAATCTCACAGTCAATGGTCACGTGGGCGGATGATTCCTCTTCTTTGTGGCATCCCCGAAATAGCGGTCGGTTCGTCCCACGGTATATAGAAAGCGTCCAATAGATTACCTACTAAGCAGGCGGGACCAACCTAGATACCCTGCAACGAGTCACAATGTTGAATCTGGGTCGCGACTGCTTAGCAGTTAAATTAACTGAACATTAAATGTTCAGCAGGCGGGTTGTTGGTGATTTTTTTTCTTTTAAGTTTTTTATTATATCAATGCTTATTTCCACAACAATCTCCCGGCCTACCGTGTCTAGTACAAGTGTCGTATGCGATGCAGCCCGCTCGTGCAGCGTGCCCGAAGCATCTCCGGCGCAATCTCTATAAGGTGGTAAAACATATATTTAACGCTAAACGCTGGCCGGCGCAGTGATGGCGAGTGTGATGTGAGGCTGCTCTTTTTGTGCTCTAGCTTAGTGTTCCGCACTTTTTCAGTGCAATTTATAAGAACACGATTCTTTATACTCCTCAACCCTGGCGTCCTATACAACATTACCTTTAACATTCTTAATTCGCACCCAATGTACTTACGGAGGGAAAACTGGAACACCTAATGTTCCAGGGCTAAACATTTTTTTAAATTTTTTTTATGTCTACGTCGTGGTTATGGAAGAATTTGAGTAATTTGACTAAGCTTAAGTTCGAAGTTACTGAATGATTGGATGTGGTAATAATCACCAAATGTATAATGGCTAAGTAAGTTACTGAGTGCCTTAAGACTTAGCATCTAGAGCTAGAATTAACGTGTATTTTCTTGAAACAACCAACATAAAATACTAAAAAAATATCTTAACTATTTCTTTGTATAGTGCTATATCTCTGAGATCGCTCTTGAGTAATTTCAAGACGAAACTAACAGCAAATTGACGGCGCCCCTAAAAGCAATCTCAGAGGTAAGAGCGTTTTATATGGACCTCATATTCAGCGCATAACAACAGCCTTGGTTTTAATTATATCCACGCAGATGTGTAGAGACAAAAGCTGATCAAACTCAATTTTTTTAACACCAGATCGTTTTTATGTACAAATTTAAGTGTAGAATATATGTAACGCATTGAATTTCTTTCTGGCAATTTTTTCGTCTTTGTGACAATCTTGCATGATACACATAATTCCTGCAAGCCATATTTTTCTCTCGCAAGCCTTCTATTCACACTTACACGCCAGTCCATCCCCGATAGATACATCCCTGACCGCCAGGCTTAACACTTTAATGCGCGGCACACACAATCAGATATTTGTTTTAAATTATGGTAATAAAACGTCGGCACCGGTCACGAGCGGGTGAGCGAGCGGCCCGCGTGCGGGGCAGAGGCGCGGAGAAATGGCCTCTAAGTACAAGATGGCACTCCAGAAGGGTGAACAGTTCCTCTGCACAAACAGCATGACATTGCCAAATACAAGCATTTATCGCCTTGAAGAGCTGTTTCGCTTGGTAAGAAATTAATAAGAATGTGGAGAGCTGACGGCTAACCTCTACTAGTGGAGCGGTGCAGGAAAGACAAGAACCTTTTTCCGCCACACAAAACGAGATTTGCACCGTCACGTTACCTACTTATGAGTATGCATATCGAGCCCGTGTTTAGAGCCCACTGGTAGGAATAAGCCTTTCTTCTCACGCCAACCCTCTCAGTCCCCTGCCAAGCTCGTCCTTTCCGATAACTGTGGTAGGGGGTTAAAGTATGAAATTGTCGTTTTATTGCAATAGGTTCTTTGAATTGACATAGAATCTTCATGGTTTGAGGTTTTCGAATGAAACTTTTTTCAAATGGTTTCTGTGATGTTCTTTTTAGGGTTCCGTACCTCAAAAGGAAAAAACGGAACCCTTATAGGATCACTTTGTTGTCCGTCTGTCCGTCCGTCCGTCCGTCTGTCAAGACCCTTTTTCTCAGGAACGCGTGGAGGTATGAAGCTGAAATTTATATCAATTACTCAAGTCTACTGTCCCTTGAAGCTGTGAAAAAATCAAACTTCTAAGCCAACGCAATCAAAAGATACAGCCGTTTATGCCGCAAATTTTCGACACTTGCAAGGGAATCAAAACCTACAGGGTGCTTCCCGTAAACTCAGAATCTTGAAATTTGGTACGAAGCAACGTCTTATAGCATAGATAAAGGAAAAATTACGAAAACCATAAATTTTTAGTTACATCACATAATATATTTTTTTTTAATAATTTTAAACTTACTACCCATTTCCTCATAAACGCGTAAAGGTATTAAATTGAAATTCATACCAAATACTCAGGTCTATAATACCTTTAAGCTGTAACAAAATCTAACTTCTATGTCAACGCAATCAAAAGAAACAGCAATTTAAGCTGCATATTTTGAAACTCGCAAGTACTCGCAAGGGAATCCAAACCTAAAGGGTACTTCCAGTCGACCTAGAATCTTGAAATTTGGCATGAAGCAACGTTTTATAGCACACATAAAGGAAAAATTCCGAAAACCTTAAAAATACCATAGTTATGACTCGATTGTCGTAATGAACGAACTTTGTAAACCTTGCAGGTTTGTACGGAACCCTCGGTGCGCGAGTCCGACTCGCACTTGGCCGGTTTTTTTTTTTTTAAATGTGAAACATTTGAATATCGACTTTCAATTGTTTTTGTTATTCAATTTAGACAAGAAAGATGGATACTGCGAAAATTTGAGTGACTTTTGAATACGAGTTCCGACGCGGAACTAACGCGGCAGAAACAGCCCGCAATATCAATGCTGCGTTTGGAGAGGGGTCTACTAATGAACGCACCGTGCGATTTTGGTTTAAACGCTTTTGTGATGGAAATGTCGACTTAAAGAACGAGCCACGAGGAAGACCGCCCACACAGGTGAATAACGATGAATTAAGAGAGATAGTGGAAGCCGACCCTAGTCAAACTACCCAGGAATTAGCGGCATGGTTTAACGTTACCTTACCCACAATATTGACTCACTTGCGTCAAATCAATAAAATAAAAAAATACGAAAAATGGGTGCCTCATGATTTGACTGATCTGCAGAAAGAAACGCGTGTTGAAACTTGTGTTGCCTTGTTGATATTCAATATTCGATATTCAAATGTTTCACATTTTTTAAAAAAAGAACATCATAGAAACCATTTGGAAAAATTTTCATTCGAAAACCTCAAACCATGAAGATTCTATGTCAATTCAAAGAACCTATTGCAATAAAACGGCAATTTCATACTTTAACCCCTAATATTATCGACCCATTGGATTCTATTCCTAGTTCCTAGTTATTATCCCAGTTACTCACATGCGCATAAATTCATGGACAAATGTCGCAAATGAATATTCAATCTGGGACTTTCAATCAGAGTAGCGTTGATCGGATGATCGACTTTAAGTAAATCCGAAACTGCATTAGTTTTACGCCGTATCTGTGGCGGTACTGAGTTAACAGTCTGTAGCGAATATTGTCAGTCTCTTCAGATGGGAGGTTCAATATGATAGTTGGGTAATGTTTTATTTGTTGGCGGTTCTTTAGTTTACCTGAGCCGCAATCTTGCACACATTAAACCAAGTACGGACATAAATACAGGGATACAGAATCGTCAGAGCATCAGCCTTCATTTGCATTTACTCTACCTACTCAATTTGCGACAAACGTGTAGATATTGATTGGCTGTCAATGGGGCATTGTTTGTGGTTCCTTCGTAAGATAGTATTCGAAAGTTCTTTGTGTAAGTCGAGAGGGTGACTGTGATCAGTGTGTCGTATCACATCAAGGCAGATGCCTTCTCTTAGAGTTTAAGTATCGCGGGTTTAATGGGCATCTCTTAATTTAATGAAATAGAGCTCCGTATCACAGTTCGCCAAATTCACAAACCTACGTAATCAAGCAAACATATTTGGTCTGTGCCTACCCCGTCGATATACAGACGTGAGTTTATGCACGTATGTTACGAATAATAAATATCCAAATATTTATGTAACGCTTTTAGATTCATTATTGTTAAACAAATATTTTTTACTGTTTTTTCATGAAAGTCAAAAACGAAATCGCTAAACCTTGGAATTTGAATACTATAACGCCTCAATCATTAAGCTCCGCGCACATTAATCTAATAACAGTCCGACGACTCCGACGTCACCAGTCCTGTGTGTGGACTGACGCATACTTGCAGCGCTGCAGTAGGAAATGCGCACTGCGAGATAAGCCGATCCGGGCGGACTTTGTGATCGCTGTCCGCGCGTCTCCGCTCACCGTTCGACTAGTGTGGATACGCACTTACTATGATTTCAATATTTAATAACCACTTATACTCCGACAGAGAACGAGTCACCGACATAGCCCACCGAATTAGCATGAAGTGGCAGTGGGCCGGCCTTATCATCCGAAGAACTGATAACCGATGGATTAGACGAGTTCTTGAGTGGAGACCGCGGATCGGTAAACGTGGTGTAGGACGTCCTCAGACTCGGTGGAGCGATGATCTTCGCAGGGCGGCTGGCAAGAGCTGGATGAGAGGAGCCGAGGACCGTGCTCAGTGCGTGCAATAGGAGAGGCGATTTCAAGCGCTGAGGTATATGAATAGCTCAGACACTCAGGTTTCCTCACGATAGGCTCATGATGATGATGATGAACCACTTATACTACGCTGTGCTAGTGTTTGTGAACATTGACCTCTATAACTCAAAAGGTACGTCATTCAAGGAGGCTCCTTACGTGCACGCTGAGAAACTTGCGAGGCTATTCTCGACGTCAAACTATGTAGCATAAGCATAAGCAGCCTATACACGTCCCACTGTAGGGCACAGGCCTTCTCTCAGGGAGAGAGTATGGGCTTAATCACCACGCGTGCCCACCGCGGATTGGCAATTTCAAGCGCTGAGGTATATGAATAGCTCAGACACTCAGGTTTCCTCACGATGTTTTCCTTCACGGTTAGCGAGTGGTATTGCAACTACAACTTCACAAATGTACATAACTCAGAAAACTTCCCGCACTGGGAATCGAACCTGGGTCTCCCGCTTCCGAGTCCAATGTTCTACCCACTAGGCTACCACCACCATGTAAGGAGGACTATGCAAGGAGCGAAAAACTCAACAAAAAATAGGGCGAGTGCGCTGCGTTAGGTTTAGGGGTGTATGACCACTTTCTAAACTGAAGCTGAGTGAGAACTGAAGTACGTGATCCAGCCTCGCCGACCGACTAGAGTCTAGCATACCCGATTCAGAACTACCGACCGACTGGAGTTGAGCATACCCAGCGTCACCAACCAGTGCATTCTAGCACGATGATAACTGCATGAACATGGCGATTTCATTTCAATGCTGCTATACGTTGACGATTATGGCAAAACCCCTCATGGTTATGAAAACCATGAAAGAGACCTATGTCCTGCAGTGGGCGTTAATGGGCTAATGATGATGATGATACTTTGACGCGCGCACACGTACATTGGACGAGACTAGCAAAGAAACGAACGGGTTGGTGCGAAAGGGAAGAGGCCTAATACCCAACAGTGGGCAGTGGGATTAGATAGATAGAAAAGGAAAGACTAACCTAAGTTGAATTTGAAGAGTGTTTTAAGCAATCGTAATCCTACTAAATTATAATTGCGAAAGTTTGTGAAGATGGTTGGTTGTTTGTTACTCAATCACGTAATAACGGCTCAACGGAATTACGTGAAACCTGGCATACAGATAGACAATGATTTGAATTGAGACACAGGATACTTGATATCCCGGTAATGTGTTCCCGTGGGATAATATTTTATTATTACCGTAACCTTTATTCAAGGCAAGCTCTAAGATATTTAATTATTGCGTAGCCATGGTAAAATAAGAATCGTATAAACAGATTCTGTGTCGGTACGAAGTTTTTTATAAATAAGACTCTATGTGTATGAGGAAAAGAGGATTATTGGAGGAAATCTGCAAGCTGTATCCACAAGGCCCTATCAGGCATCTCGTCTAGAAAATCAGAGCAGCCTAGAGTCGCATTGTTGGTCCGATTTAGAACGTAGACATCTCCAAACTAACTCCCGTCCGCATTGTTATATAAATATATTCTATTCGATTAGACTATTCGAGTCGTGATGTTGCTCGATGTATCGATTCTCCTACTCGGACCGCAGTCGGTATTGTTATGAGGGATTTGCTAGGAATTACGCCGTACCTGTGGAAACTAGATGGATGGACTTGCCAGTTTTGATGTCGGAAGTTCGCTTTTGAAACATATAATCTTGATACTCGGAATTGTGTTGTCGAATACGGTATTTGACATGATCAACGATAAATTATTTCATATGCTCGATTAAAACAAAAATTACAAAATATCTCGGAAAATGTATCTCTTTTAGTCATTACTAGTCATTACAATTTTTAAATAGATTGAACATAAAAAGAGTGCTCTGAAATGTGACGTCATAAGCAAGTACTTTGATACAAAAATTATTTCGTACCATTATTCATACAACATTTGAATATTGTTGGATTATATAAAGGAAAGCCAGGGATCGATTAGAACCGTAAGGATGCAATATATTTTCAGTTAATAACCAAGAGACCGACGGGAACAGATAGTGAACAGACATTGACATTTCAATACAAGAGTAGCCTAACATACCAAATAGTTTTTAGTTTACAAATCCTCTAACACCTGCCCTTAAACAAAAACGTCGGTTTAGGCTACAATTATAAGTACATAGCTACCTATAAATATAAAACTCACTTGAAACACAAACATATCACCTTAAATAAATTAAGCGACTACTGTAAGCTAACTCACTGCTATACATGCTTCAAGTTATACTGACTCAAAAATTTGGAAAATTTTTCACGTACTAAAGGTTTTGTGAGCAAATCAGCAATCATTTCATCAGTAGGAAGATATTTTATATCTATAAAATTCTTCTCTACAATATCCCTGACAAAATGATGTCTAATATCAATATGCTTCGTTCGAGAATGGTACATCGAGTTCTCACAAAGTTTTTGTGCAGATTGGTTGTCATTAAACAAGATTATAGCACAATCCAGATTCATGCATTCTTTCATAAATGTTCGAATGAATAAACCTTCTTTGCATGCATCGGAAAGGGCCATATACTCAGCTTCTGTGCTGGACAAAGCGACGGTTTTTTGCTTTCGAGATTCCCAGCTAACTACAGAATCACCCAGCTTATACACAAAACCTGTGTAGGACTTGCGATCTATCAGGCAAGAGCCCCAATCAGCATCGACGTATCCATGTACATCAAGATTAGCCTTTTCGTAAATAAGACTATAATCTAAGGAACCCTTAAGATATCTCAATATCCGTTTAGCTGCTTTCCAATGGATATCAGAATAACATTCGTTAAATTGACTCAAACAACTTACCGCATGTGCGATGTCCGGTCTGGTGCACACCGCAATGTACATCAAACAGCCAATAAGACTTCTGTACTCACAATTTTCCGGCTGTTTGTCACCTTTGGTAAGCTTGAGATCCACTTCCATTGGTGTAGCAATCGGCTTGCAATTCTCCATCTTGAATCTATTCAAAACACTGGATATGAAATGAGATTGATCGAGTGTAATTTTTCCTTTCTCTTTTCGAACTCTCATTCCAAGAAATTCGTGAACTTGACCCAAGTCTTTCATGTCAAATTCTTTCATCAAACATCTCTTTATCTCCGTTTTGTCTTCATCGGAACGTGTGAACACAAGTATGTCATCCACATACAAAGCAATCATAGCCAGCCTGTCTTGTTGGTATCTAAAGTACACACATGGTTCCACTGACGACTTTTTAAATTGCATTTTCTTCGTCAAAACATGCGTTATTTTATCATACCAACATCTGGCTGCTTGTTTTAAGCCATAGATGGATTTGTTTAACTTGTACACCATATTTTCCTTCCCCTTTACACCAAATCCTTCTGGTTGTTCCATTACAACATTCTCATGAAGATCACCATTCAAGAACGCCGTTTTCACATCTAGCTGGTCAATATCAAGATCTTTTGTCGCAGCTATAGCAAACAACATTCTAATCGTAGAATAGCGAACCACCGGAGCAAAGGTTTCCTGGTAATCTATACCATACTTCTGGGTAAAACCCTTCGCAACCAAACGAGCCTTGTATCTTAAGATCTTTCCATCAAGGCCTCTTTTGATTTTAAATACCCATTTGGACTTAACGGGTTTCTGTCCTGGTTCCAAATCTGTTAAAGTCCAACAATTATTTTTGGTAAATGAGTCATACTCCTCTTGCATTGCCTTTTGCCAACATTCAGCTTCTTTTCCATTCATCGCTTCTTGAACTGTCATGGGATCAAGCTCGCAGTTCAGTGCAAACTCTGAAATGTCATCCGGGCTCATGAAAGTATCCGATTCTGTAACTTCTAGCGATGACGACGGAATATAGGTTTCATCAGAACCATTGCCTGTACTAGGACCAGATGACTCTTCGTCAGTGTCAATTATGATAATTTCCTGCCTTCTGTCATTACGAACAATATTATCATTAATTGTTTCTGACACTAGGCTATCTTGGTCAGAATGCTGATCTGATACTACATTCTCAGTATCTGTGGAGATTGTGTGTGTCACAGTTTTATTTGACATACACTTGTTTTCTTTCTTTGCCAAGAATTTATTTTCAAAGAAAGATACATCTCTGGCTTTTATGCAAGTTGTTGGACAATCCGGGTCAATCAATTTATAACCTTTACTTTCTTCGCAGTAGCCAACAAATATGTACTTCTTACATTTAGGATCGAGTTTCTTCCTATTGTGTACCAAAGCATAGGCCAAGCAGCCGAAGATTCTAAAATGGCTGATGTCTACCTTTTTACCGGTCCATTTTTCTTCTGGCGTTGAACCCATAACTGCTTTTGTTGGCGTCCTGTTCTTTATGTATACCGCTGTCTGCACCGCTTCAGCCCAAAAGCGGTTATCCAGCCCTGCATCTTGCAGCATACATCGGACTTTCTCCATAATCGTTCGATTAACTCTCTCGCTTACTCCATTCTGAGCTGGTGAATAGGGAACCGTAGTCTGATGTTGGATCCCATTCTCCTCCATGAATGCCTGAAACCGATGATTAATGTACTCACCACCATTGTCAGTTCTCAGAATTTTTATCTTTCTATTTGTCTGATTTTCTGTGAATGCCTTGAACATTTTTAAGTATTTAAGAACCTCACTCTTATTTTTCAAGAAATAGACAAAAGTCTTGCGAGAGTAATCGTCGGTGAATGTCAAAAAGTATTTTGCACCACCAAGAGAACTTTGTGGCATAGGACCACACAAGTCTGAATGAACCAGACCAAGAATCTCATCCGATCTACTCTGAGATACTTTAGGAAAGGGTAGCCTAGTCTGTTTACCTTCCACACACGCTTCACATGACTGATAGTTATCACCATCATAAGTAATGCCTGCGACCATACCTGCTTTTAAAAGGTACATGCTGCGCGAATTAAGGTGTGCCAGCCTTCGATGCCAGGTTTCCTGTGAAACCTTAGTTTCTAGCGCGCCTGTTCCAGAGCTCGATGACGTAGTCGCCTCTGTCGAACACGCCGCGACACTGGCAGTGACGTCCGCAGTCACCTGTGAAACCGATAAAGAACCCACACCCGCACGCGACTGTATGGCCTTCTCCGAAACAGCATTACATGTCAACTTTACTACGTCTAGTTGATACACACTGTTAATGTGCGTGGCTGTTGCTACGACTTCATTACCGTCTTTGATTTTACAGCCTTTTGAGTCGAATAAAACCGTAAAACCTTTTTTTGTCATAGCGCTGACTGACAATAAGTTTGCCGCCAAATTGGGCACTAGGTATACACCACTTATTGTCTTTATCGGGCCTTTCAACTGCACTTTAACGCTTCCAATTCCAATCGCCGATAACTTCTCACCATTCGCTGTGGTATTGATTGGACTTATCGGAATATACTCGCCAAATGCATCTTTGTTGTTACACATGTGATTTGTTGCTCCAGAATCGATACACCAAGTATCCTCTTTGACCATGACCGAAAGCGCTGCTAACAATGCCTCTTTCCTTGATTCTATTTTCACCTTGTTTCTCAGCGGGCAATTTTTCATCGCGTGTCCGCTTTTCTTACATTTGAAACATTTAAAGGTTTTCTTAGCAATCAAGGCTGTCACTGCTTCATCCTTGCTATTACGACGCTGATGTTCTTGCAGTAGCTTTGCTTTAACAGTCTCACTTGACAACTTCTGGTTATTGTTTTCAAGCGTCATGATCAGGGGGTCATAATCAGTTGACAGTCCACTCAACATTATAACCGCAACAAAATCATCATCCAAAGGTGATCCGATGTCATTCAACTGTTGGGTTGCTTCTGTGATTCTGGATAAGTAGGTTTCCATGCTATCACACTCGTTCAGCTTCATTCCGAAGAGACTTCTCAAAAGACTCAACCGTCTGCATAGACCTTGATCCTCAAAAGCTTGTTGTAAATTTTTCCAGGCTTCAAATGCAGTTTTTGCATTTCTCACGTGAGGATACGCCGAGGTATGCACCGACAAATATATTTTTGCCAGAGCCTTCAAGTTCTTCTTATCGTCTTTCACTTCAGATTCCACATATTCCCACAAATCTTCATGCACCAGTATCATGCGCATAGAAAATTTCCAGTTATGGTAATCTTGGATTCCCTTAAGTTTTTCTATGGGAAAAGACGAAGCTGAGCTGCCGGCCATTTTCTCTTTCGGTTATTTTCAAAGTCGAATCACGTCGAATTTGTTGCTATGTGACCGTACTTTAAGAAACTGGAAATATACTTTTATTAATGCTTTTCCTGCTTCCTGGGCCCATAACCTGTTGGATTATATAAAGGAAAGCCAGGGATCGATTAGAACCGTAAGGATGCAATATATTTTCAGTTAATAACCAAGAGACCGACGGGAACAGATAGTGAACAGACATTGACATTTCAATACAAGAGTAGCCTAACATACCAAATAGTTTTTAGTTTACAAATCCTCTAACAAATATTTCAAGTGTCTACCTGTTGCCGTTATTAATGTCGAGCAAAAAACGGCAAAAAATTACGTTTATTTTTGTATTTATTATTTTTGTACTTCCGTGTGGCGCCGGATTAAGAATAGCGTCACACCATTTCCTTCCGTGGATGTCGTAGAAGGCGACTAAGGAAATCAATTACCAGGAGACGGGCAGCAGCGTCTTCCTGAGATTCCAACCACATACTGCGATCGCCCACCCGCCTGCCAAGCGTGGCGATTATGGAAAAACCCCTCATGGTTATGAAAACCACGAAGGAGGTCTTGCAGTGGGCGTCGAATGGCTGATGATGATGATGATTTTTGTACTTTGTAATTATTATAAAATTCATCAAATATTTTGCTTCGTATCCTTAACGAGAAATAGCTACTTCAAAGAGATTTTTCTTCCAGCAAACAACGCATTTTAGACAACATGTTAGAGCATTATTCAGTCACTAGTCTCATCATCAGTTATCGTCATAACCCGAACGCCTTAAGCCCCCAACTACGGGCAATACTTCAACTATCTGAAGGAGAGGTGCGAGGTTGTTTATAATTGTCCGGGAAGGGACGAAGGGTGTAGGTGGTCAGTGTTTGTGATTTGTAAATGGGCTCGGACCTCCGGCCTTTCTTGGAAGGGATAATCGCTGTGGATCTGTTTGGAGCCATAAACGCCCACCTCGGTAGGATGAATCATTAACCCGCACGTGGGAATAATTACAGTCTCGCCCTGTCCCGAAGGTTATCTGGAAGAAATTGCTGTTACCAGTAAGGCCGCCCATCACTCTCTTGGTACTCTTTTCATTGTAACTTTTATTTATGTATTTTGATTCTTGTGTGTAATAAATAACATTTTTATCTTATCTTATCCGCTCTCATCCGCTACGCGAGCACAAGATGTGGTCGTTTCCCACTTACCAGGTTAAAATTCTATTAATGCAAGGTCATGCATAAATAAAATGAATGATAGTAAAATTCGCTGAAGAAATCTCTTACAGAGTTAAGCTTACCTTGGAAAAAAAATCGTGTTAAGCCTTTCCCATTGTTTCTGTTTGACATGAAAGTACAACTATTTTATTACAGTCATAAGTTCGCTCGCATAAATGCTTCAAGTCTTCAAGTGTTATTTGATAAAAAACATTTGTGAAATTCTGTGGTATTTCATTGATTTTGAAAATGTTTCTCTTAACAAAATATTCTGGAAAGTTAGGTGGTCTTTTAATATAAAAACATCATTTTACGAAATTTAAAAAGCAGAAAAAGTACGAGTTAAAATTTATTTAATCAAATATTTATTAATTCTACTATCAATGATCGTAGATTGTCTATTCGTACAATATTCAAATTTTTAACAACTGTTTCTAACTACTTCTAGTTACCAAATCCATGGGCACACTAAAACGATTATTTGTCACACCCGAACCCGCCCACTATAAATCCCCAAACGAAAGGTTAGCCAGTACAATTATACAAGGATATCTTTAAGGGCACAAAGGCTCTCGCAAATTGCCAAAGTAAAGCCCAGTCGAACTGAAATACATTATCTCAAATGGAAGACGTTGGGCGATCGGACCTCGCTAGATTTATTACTGTTTGGCCGACGACGTAGGCATCTAAGTAGAATAAACTCCTAGAAGATCATTTTAAGGAATATAAACATATTAATCATTAACACATGTATTCAAGCTTTTGCGCCGAAACGTGTGAACGGAAGGGAACAGTTTAACTAAGTCTTTTATACAAATAAACGTTATTCTGACCAATATTTTGTATGCTAGACTATAGGCCAAAAATAATGTCTCTATGTAAATTAAATTTCCACTAAAAAAATGCATTGCAAAAATCATCATTGTGAATTTTAGAACTGTGCTTATTGCAACATTACATTGCATAAACTCACGCCTGTATCCCGGAGGGGCAGGAAGTGTCCAGGGTTTGTCACTTGCCACGATCCCGACAAACATCATTCGCTTTATCGCTTATTGCAAGTGGTTTAATTATTATCGATACTCAAGGAAGCAGTAAAGTAGCGTTGGTCTAAGCGTCGTTTTGTGTTTTCTATTTCGTGCTTCGGCTATTCTATTTCCTTTAAATTGGGTTCGATTAGGCAATGGAGACTACCTATAGGCCTATCGGGTACCTAGTAGGTACTTTAGTAAGACAAACTAGGTGGGCCGATAGTTTTGAAGCGGTTATAAATTGTAGGTAACCAATTGAATTATCTTGCTACAATATCCTTAGATAGTTTAAAACTCATTATTCAAATTTGGGTTAAGACATTACATCACAGAAACTTACGCCTGTATCGCGGAGGGGTAGGCAGAGACCAGGGTTTGCCACTTGCCACATTAAATACTTAATTGGACCGAGTTACGCAGAAACATTTCAACCTAAACTTCGTAATTTGCGAGAAAAACGCTTTTTACGGTTCTGTACCCAAAGGGTAAGGGATACTATAACTAAGACTCCGCTGTCCGCCAGTGTTAGATTTTTGTATCTCAATCACACTTAAGCAAGTGATCAGATTCGGGTAAAATTTGGCATACAGAGATAAATACATGACACGTTTTATAACATAACATAACATAAACTCACGCCTGTATCCCAGAGGGGTAGGCAGAGACCAGGGACTGCCACTTGCTACGATCCTGACAGATCTCTTTCGCCTCCTCAACACTCATTAGTCGTTGCATGCACGCACGCCGGTTTCGGGTACTTTTTATCTGGCCCGTTTTATATTAAAAGAAAAAAAGGGAAAGTAAAAAAATATTTATTGGCACCAACAATAAAGCGGTTGAAAAAAAAAAGAAAGTAAATTAACATATGTTTTTACAAGCTAATCTTAGCGAGGTAACAATTTATAGTCTCATTAGCACTTTCTAGAAGGTATATGAAAAAACAGTGACCGATGAAATCAGCCTGCTATTAATGTAGATGGTAACAAAAAGGTGTAGTTTTCAGCGTGTGCCGTCAGACCGGCGTGAGTTTACGCCCTCTAACGGCGCTGATTTTCAGCACTCACCTAAATTACAGCTAATTGCGTTAATACTAAACCTAAATAAGAATATGGTATGTATGTTAAATCATATGTATTCGCTTGGCCTCTTATAGTGTGTACATATAATATGTATTTTATAGTGGTATATAGGCCTATTGTATTTAAATATAATATTGTATTATAGGTATATGTAGTGAATCGCTCGTAGCCCCGGCTGCCTGAGTGATCTTAAACGATCACGAAGGTTAAGCAACACAGGGCGCGTTCAGTGCATGGATGGGTCGCCGTCTATGCCTAACGCTAGTGGCATTTTTCCGAGCGGTTCCGTGCTTCGCAAGGCACGTTAAGCTGTTGGTGCCGGCTGCCGTCGATAGATGGCAGTCGTTAAGCCAAGTCAGAGGCCTTAGGGCGGCTTGACAACTTCTGACAGTAGACGAGCCACTAGTCTACAAGCCTCCACCAATCCGGACTTGGCCCCCGTGGTGGAGTATGGCCTATACCTTCCTCAGGGAAGAGACCCGTGCCCCTCGGTGGGGACATAATGGGTTGATGATGATGATTATAGGTATATGTAGGTCTATATTAACGTGTAAGTTTATTTAATTACACCTTATAAATGTATATTTTTAAATTTATTTTTACTTTTTTTTGCATGCCTACCAACTCTTTCCGTCACCTCCTGCGGTTGACCGGTAGAAAATGCTTATGGCATTAAGTCCGCCGCATTGTACGATTTCTTTAAGTGCAATAAAAGTATCAATAAATAAATACGTAAAATAAGGGTAGATGGTATAAAGCATCGTCTATGCGCGGGTTGCGAGTCTTATTCATGAGTCGAGTTTATCAGACTCCTACGCGAATCAATTAACGGGCATCAAGTCGTCTGCTTCAAAGGGTGTAAAGAGATACTTTTGCAAGAATAGTAACCAATGTTCTAGAATTGCATGTTTTTAATTGCACTCACGGGATCTTGTTAGATAGTACTCACACCAACTTACGTATTAGATCTAAGAAGATTTGAGAAAAGGTGGTCAGAGTGGAGGTTTTTTCCCGCTGCCTTTTTCTCCACTACAATACGGCCCCAAGGCAGTGGCTAACATTGTTTCTTGAATGTAAAACAGAATGTAAATTCTTTACGTTGAAGCAAATTTCTGATTTCTGATATTATGACGAAATTACTCTGTAGTGCACATCATACAATGTATAACAAAATCTCCATATAATATACATTCAAAAATGGGAATTTTGTGATTCGTATTGACGTACGGACAACTTTCACTATGAGGGAAACATAAAAACCGAAAAAAAAAAAAAAAACTGTTCCAAACTAAAGTCACCGCCTGCGGCATCAAAATGTGTAATATAAATTTATGGAATAGATGATACTTTGATACGATGATACTTTTTTCGCCACATTAAATATAACGTTAATTATGTAAGCTTATGTCTATATTTATGTATAAAGTGTGTTTTTGGCAATAAATGTAGTTCACTTTCACTTTCACTTCAAAGTATACTCAAAGAAAAAAAATGTTTATGTTGACAAGAAATGTAGGTTAGCTGGAAGAACATACTACCTAGTATTAAGCTCGCCTTTATACAACATTAGTTTTTTAATGCAATAAAGATTTTTTCAGTCAATCAAGTAGAACACCCGTTTTGGTTCTACGCGGTGTTCTCTATATTAACATCATCACCCCATAAATATTATAGTAAACCACTTACTCTCGTAAACTCACGACCCTCCGTCGAAATCCCATTTGAATAAGCATTGGTCAGTAAATTCTTCAGATAGAGGCGTCGGCCATATTGCCGGCCGGCCGGAAGTCCAACTTGGGCGGGAAATTCAAACTGGACCGGAAGTCCGTGGATAGCGACATATATTTCGAATTTGGAACGCCATTGTCAGTATCGGATAGGGGCTGCAGATTTGGGCCCATTGTCTTATAGTTAGGTATCTAGCTAATGTTTGAGTGCGGATGCTTGGATGCATTTAAGATTGGAAAACAGTTTTAGGTATAATTTTTCTACATACATTTTAAAGTAACAAATAAAAAATCGTATAATCCAAGTTGGAAATTTGCGACTTCAAAAAGGAGGAGGTTTTCAGTTCGTCGGAATCTTATTTTATTTACTATTATATATATGTTCCCCTATTGCTCGAAGACGCCTGGATCGATTGAAAAAAATATTTTTTCTTTGAGTTCAGTGGGTAGAACAATGGATTCGGAAGCGGGAGACCCCGGTTCGATTCCCAGTGCAAGCATGTACCTATGACTTTGTTTATTTTCAAACTTACGTACATCTGCGAATTTGTAGTAGCAATACCACACGCTAACTGCGAAGGAAAATATCGTGAGGAAACCCTTGGCTTGGTTGGCTCCATATGTATTGACTTTTCTTTCCTGTGGGCTAGGCTGACTAAGCTGGTAAAGGTGCTGGGTAAGCCTGCTCCATCTAAAATACAATGTCCCAGGCACCCAGTGGTCCCTTCACCCATCTAGTATGAGTGAAGGTGCCACAGGACGCTGTATAAATCATCTCATTAGGAAGATGCAAAGGCCTATGGTCATCCAGTCAGAATCTGATGATGGGGTCCTGGAGAGATCAAATTTAAAAAGCCACACTCGAAGCAATTTGTTGTTTCTAAGCTTTCTAAGATTTGTCTAACCTTTTAATGCTTAAAAACCAGTCGCAAGCATTAGAAAGCTTTGGTGTAACCTCTGACAGATATGCCGCCTTACTTTTTCCTCTTGTGGAGTTCGCCTTGCCAGAAACTATACTTAGAGCATGGGAGAGGTCACAAGGTCAATGGGACAAATTAAGTCAGATAACAACATCAACAAGTTACTGCTTTTCGTCAAACGCGAATTAGAGTCAGAAGAACGCATACAGCTGGCGCTTACCGGTTTGTTGACAGATCACAACGATTATGACTGTTTAGACGACGGCGAAAGCCAACCGACAGCATTATGCCTCCTATCAACCAATGACGCATGAAAGAAGAAAGTACAAAAAATCTCTATTTGGTGCCACACAATAGCTTAGAATGCTAATAGAATAAACTTTGAAATAAAAAAGGTGCTTCTACAAAAGAAATGGTGTGCGATCTACCTAAGAACGGGACACAAAAAAAGACATTGTGTCCTGTATGCGCAAAACGCCACGTGCCCAGCGTTAAGTCGCAAAGCCTAGAGGCAGATAAGGCCGAGACGTCAGAAGCGGAAAATAACGCAGACCATGCCAAACGACTGCTCACAGAGAAATTAGATGATAACTTAATAGCCATAAAAACCAAACTCGGTTGGACGCTATAGGTACCGATCACAAGCGTTTGCAATGAGGGCTTTTCAACGACAGCTGTCAGTTGAGTTTCATTAAAAAAACTAGATGGCACTGCAAGAACAAAATGTCATCATACGTTTTTAATGTTGTACATCGTTCATCATCAATGATGATTCATCATCATCATCATCAGCCATTTGACGCCCACTGCAGGACATAGGCCTCCTTCGTGGTTTTCATAACCATGAGGGATTTTTCCATAATCGCTACGCTGGGCAGGCGGGTTGGTGATCGCAGTATGCGGTCGGAATCTTAGGAACACGCTGCTGCCCGTCTCCTGGTAATTGATTTTCTTAGTCGCCTTCTACGACATACACGGAAGGAAATGGGGTGACGCTATTCTTAATCCGGCGCCACGCGGATAGTTATTACATATACCTAACTATCCGCGATCCGGATCGTTATCACAGAGTAATAACGATCCGGATAGTACATGGTTATTACTGTGCTAATGGAAACATCTCTCCTCTCGTCAACGAAACAAGCGGGTAACGTGACAAAAAACCACATAGAAGGTACAGTGATGTCATGTCAATTTTGACATATTATGTGACG
Source organism: Yponomeuta cagnagella (assembly GCA_947310995.1). Classification (NCBI taxonomy): domain Eukaryota; kingdom Metazoa; phylum Arthropoda; class Insecta; order Lepidoptera; family Yponomeutidae; genus Yponomeuta; species Yponomeuta cagnagella. The sequence goes on from OX371284.1 coordinate 4,531,055, forward strand.
TCAACACCATCTATCGGTAACTTGTGGTACTGTATTTTTTATGACGCTTTGAAGCCGTCATTCGGTGATAGCAGGTAATCCGTTAATAGCCCATCTGAGGGGAAGAAACCACCGGAAAAGAAAGAAGAGAGAAAAGATGCAAGAAACTAAACTGCACCTCCACCACCCATCCAAAGAAAGATATGATAAAGCCTGCTGCCATGCTCAATGGAACGAAAAATAATCTGGCTAGTCCACTGGGCTTGCTTTCGGGCGGAAAGGTCATGTCATCATTTACTTTGACCGGATTCTCCAGCCGCACCGTGATTACGAGGATGTTGGGAGCGTGACCCAGTCCAGCGTCTCTACCCCCCGGAACTACGCGAAGCCGACCGGCGGACTAAATGCAGGAGTTGGCTCCGCAACCCCAGGGTCGGATAATGTTGAGAAATGAGGTCCGGGGTCTGGGATATTACAAGTAGATTTGGTTTTCATGCTTTGAAGTTTGTCACATTGTAAATACTTCTGCCATTCTTCTGCATCTGAAAGCATCTCGCTCTAAATATTAAATTTAATTCACCACGTATCACCGCGTTTTATGAATCCACAACACCCATAATGATCCGTCAATCGTTTTATATTATGTAAAGCTATTTCCAAAGCTACCTTTTCATTTTTATTATTACTATTATTCATTAATATACAAGCAGCTTTAAGCTGATGCGTGAACATCACTTCCATGCACTTGTAAAATGTTTATCAAGTTTTAATAAGGCTTTGCTCATAACAACTGCTCCCTCCACCCACCCCTTTCTCTGTACCTACCTACCGATCCTTCTAGGCTATCCAATATCCACTCGCTGAACAAAACAGATTGAAAATCAATTCCTAGAAGCTACCTGAAAGTACCTGAACGTATCGTCTTTACGGTCCAATGGAAAGGCCTCCTCAAACCGACGCCTACCCAATTAAGATATTCGCTAATTAGGCAGCTTGCTTGACCGAGAGCGTCGGTTTGAGAGGGGCTTTAGGGTGACACTCGACTGGGATCGTTTTACAGTAAACATAATATAATTACAGTAATATTTACAGTTTATAAAATATTGGTGGCGCTAGTCAACTCTTAAGGAAGTCACTTAAGACAAGGGTTTCTTTAGTTAAGAAAAATATGTCACATATAAAATAAAAAAATAAAAAATTTTGTCATACAATATCCACCAAAAGTTTCGTCAAGAATGTAGAACAAATACATGCAAAAATTGTAGTTGTAATAAGTACAATATAAAAACAACAAACAAAGACAACACATACAGTAGAAACAAAACACATATTTCCGTTAGAGGCATAGTTCCATCGCCCCAAGAGTGCCAATGCGGTGCGTGTTTTTCTTGAAGTAGGTACGCGCGTTTTCTTTGCTCAGTTGAAGTGGCAGTGGGCGGGGCACATAGCTCTGAGAACTGATGGCCGCTGCGCGCTGGGGCGAAAAAGTTCCGACCTGGCGACCGCGGACCGGACGACGCAGCGTGGGCTGGCCCCCCACCTGGGGGGCGACCTGGTTACGGAGGCGGGGAGTCGCTGGATGCGGGCGGCACAAGACCGGGAAGCTTAGAAAACCATGAGGGAGGCCAATGTCCTACAGTGAGCGTCAAATGGCTGGTTATGATGACGTTTCCTTTTGTTCGATGCTTTTTCATAGATCTCATCAATAAATCTTAATAAATCGAAGAATTATCGCTGAACCTACACAAAAAAAAATTAAAAATGGGAAATGTCACTTTTTTAAAGTGTGTTTTAAACTAAATTACACTAAAACAAGCCGGCGACGCCAATATTGAAGAAATACATATTTCATCGTTGTCATGTTTGGCATGCAGAATTTCATGTCAACTCTGTGTTGCGCATGCGTGGTGATTAAGTCCATTTTTCAGCCTCTCTCTCACTGAGAGAGATCTGTTCTATGTACAGTTACGTTATTTGCAACAAGAATGTAAAGATGGAGCTTACACCAACGATGCGTAACTTCTTTCACAGACAGACACGATTCCTAAAAACTCTCATCAGAGGTAGTCTGAATTCTCTGTGGTGAAGAGAAAGACTATTTAAACGGCCTCTGAAGAATGTCTTAGAGGAATCGTGTTTTTTATAAATAAAACCTTGAGATTATAAAAGTAAAAACCATTTTCAACTCATAAATAAGTACCCACCTCTTAAGCACGGGTTTCACCACGATATGATCCTTCACATCTTTGTCACCAAACGACTTCAATTGCTCCAGTCTACGCTCACCCCGAAAACTGTAGAGGCTAATCAATTATAACAATATTTGTGTGTAGAGGTCGAAGACGATAATATTATTATTGCGCCTCGGACCTGTGATAATAGCGTGGAAACTGCTGACCAAAAGATTTGTGGAATAGCCCCGAAGGGTCGAAACCTTGCGCTTGATATTTGCACTGGGCCAGCTTGTTTGCTTTGGGTTTGATAGAGTGGAGGTTTGGAGTGATGGTAATATCACTGGACATCTTAAGGGTCTTCGGGGAGTGCCACTAGCGCCACCGAGAACAAAAACATAAGTATCTTTTTTTTACTTTTCATGTTACTTTATATTGTATTCCCATGTTTGTGATGTCCTTTCCTGGTACATACGATAGCAAATGGTATCCTATTTTAGGACCAACAAAGAGAAACACATCTTTTGAATCAACAGACCAAACACATTAATTAAAACTTAAAACAAAACAATATGTGGACAAATGAAAATAAAAACACTTTACAAAATAATGGTCGTCAAAATCGGTGCAAATGGCGGATGACTCAGCATAGTGCTGAGGGTGTGAACCCTCAGCGCTGATTTTGAGTCAGTGCCGATAGCCCCAAGTGGTCTAGAGCCGAGTGTGGGCTGTTGCTAACTAATAAATAAAACGACATAGTAGATTCAACATAATAAACATCAATAAATTTACATTTACATTAAACACCGATATAGGTAAATATATCGCTGTTTAATCCGCTCGTTCCGTGTGGCGCCGGATTAAGAATAGCGTCACTCCATTTCCTTTCGTGGATGTCGTAGAAGGCGACTAAGGTAATCAATTACCAGGAGACGGGCAGCAACGTCTTCCTGAGATTCCGACCGCGTACTGCGATCGCCAACCCGCCTGACAAGCGTGGCGATTATGGCAAAACCCCTCATGGATATGAAAAGGAGGCCTATGTCCTGCAGTGGGCGTCAAATGGCTGATGATGATGATTATGAATCTAATCTAATCTTTTTTTGCAGATCGAATAATAATAAGTTCCACACAACGCAATCACTTGTCATGGTCCCCATAGATACCCTGTGCTATGGTAACCAGACAAGGATATCACAAACATGGAAATACAACCCGACTGAGGTCATTCGTATAAATTTACGGTGGCCCCCTGTGGGAATCGAACCCACGACCTCCGGCATGGTAGACAGACGTGATACGCTGGATCAACTAGGCGGTCTTTGTAAAAGCGTCTGTCATAAGCAGCCTATATACCTACGTCCCACCGTAGGGCACAGGCCTTCTCTCAGGGAGAGAGTATGGGCTTAATCACCACGCATGCCCACCGCGGATTGGCGATTTCCAGCGCTAAGGTATGTGAATAGCTCAGACACTCAGGTTTCCTCACGATGTTTTCCTTCACAGTTAGCGAGTGGTATTGCTACTATAACTTCACAAATGTACATAACTTAGAAAACAAAGTCATAGGTACATGCCCGCACTGGGAATCGAACCTGGGTCTCCCGCTTCCGAGCCCAATGTTCTACCCGCTAGGCTACCATCGCTACTATGCACGTTTCACGTTAAACCAACGGACGTGTGACAGTCCTATCTAGTCCTATGTTTTTTGCCCGAAGTTCACGGCCATGGGTCCTAAAAATCACCAATAACATGATTGAGAGATTGTACCACACTTTTTGCAAATACGATCTGTGAAAGAAGATATTATGTTTTTTTTTTCAATGGTGGAGTTAGCCCAGTGGATCCTCTTAAAGTTGTTCTTACGTGGAGATGTTTTGTCGCTCGCACAGTTTAACATTTTTTAATATTGGAATAATGTGAGTAAACTTTTGATTAATATAGATGTAGTCTGAGAGTTCGATAGATAATTGAATTACGGACCATATAAGTTAATTTTTTGGTTCCGTACCCGAAGGGGTGCCAAACGGGACCCTATTACTAAGACTTCACTGCCCGTCTGTCTGTCTGTCGCCAGGCTGTATCTCATGAACCGTGTTAAAATTTCAACCGGCTACCTATTACGGTTCCAAAGATAGAGATCTTTTAAAGGTCGGACGGGCAGTTGGACAGACAGCGGAGGCAGAGCATTAGGGTCCCGTTTGGTACACTTCGAGTACGGAATTTAAAAAAAGAATTTTCCAAATCGGTCCAGGCGTTTTCGAGTAATTGGGAAGCAAACATACAAAATAAAATATGCTCCGACCAACTGTGAACCTCCACCTTGTTTGAAGTCGGTAAAAAAATCGGCCAAGTGTGAGTCAGACTCGCGCACGAAAGGGTCCGTACCAATATCTATACAATATTTGAATATTTCAAGCGTCAACCTGTTGCCGTTATTAGTAACGAGCAATAAAAGACAAAAAAATCACGTTTGTTGTATGGGAGTCCCCCTTAAATATTTATGTTATTCTATTTTTAATATTTGTTGTCATATCGGCAACAGAAATACATCATCTGTGAAAATTTCAACTATGACGGTTCATGAGATACAGCCTGGTGACAGACGGACGGACGGACGAACGGACAGCGGAGGCTTAGTAATAGGGTCCCTTACCCCCAAGGGTACCCAAGTACTGAACCCTAAAAAGTAGTACCTCAATCTGTGACAAATTACAAAGTATGATACTTCACGGCGGATTTGCTCAACAAGATTACCATTTTCAAAATTTAAAATCATGGAGCAATTCCGCTTGGAACATACAATAATGTTACAATTCGCTAACAACAGCGTTATGAACTACATTGCCTGAGGCCAGAGGTTGCCTTGACGACAGGATATTGTGCTTTATGAGTAAATGAAACAATCTTGATAGTTGGTGTCATGTTTTAGTTGTTTTCTTAGCCGAATTATTCCGAGGGATATAAAAATATTCTATTATATAATAAATAGGTTTTTAAAAGTAGGTATTTCGAGGTCAAAACTGAACATAAGATTGCAAGTAGGTTAATATTTATATTCTTTTTGTTGCACTAATCCGTCATGAGGACAATTTTAAAAACCTCATCATCATCATCAGCCTTTGACGTCCACTGCAGGACATAGGCCTCCGTCATGGATTTCTAATCATGAAGGGTTTTGCCATAATCGCCACGCTCGGCAGGCGGGTTGGCGATCGCAGTATGCGGTTGGAATCTCAGGAAGATGCTGCTGCCCGTCTCCTGGTAAATTATTTCCTTATGATGCTCCCTTATGAGCTAATGGCTTATGATGCTCATTTGGGAGAGCGCTGGCACGGTTAGCCATAGGTCGCGGGTTCAAGTTCCGGCATGGCTGGGTTTTTTAGCCTCTAAATAGGTTTTTAGGCTAATAATAGGGGTTAAAGTATGAAATTGCCGTTTTATTGCAAAAGGTTCTTTGAATTGACATAGAATCTTCATGGTTTGAGGTTTTCGAATGAAACTTTTTTCAAATGGTTTCTATGATGTTCTTTTTTTTAAAAATGTGAAACATTTGAATATCGACTTTCAATTGTTTTTGTTATTCAATTTAGACAAGAAAGATGGATACTGCGAAAATTCGAGTGATTTTTGAATACGAGTTCCGACGCGGAACTAACGCGGCAGAAACAGCCCGCAATATCAATGCTGCGTTTGGAGAGGGGTCTGCTAATGAACGCACCGTGCGATTTTGGTTTAAACGCTTTCGTGATGGAAATTTCGACTTAAAGAACGAGCCACGAGGAAGACCGCCCACACAGGTGAATAACGATGAATTAAGAGAGATAGTGGAAGCCGACCCTAGTCAAACTACCCAGGAATTAGCGGCATGGTTTAACGTTACCTTACCCACAATATTGACTCACTTGCGTCAAATCAATAAAAAAAAAAATTCGAAAAATGGGTGCCTCATAATCACTCGAATTTTCGCAGTATCCATCTTTCTTGTCTAAATTGAATAACAAAAACAATTGAAAGTCGATATTCAAATGTTTCACATTTTTTAAAAAAAAGAACATCATAGAAACCATTTGAAAAAAGTTTCATTTGAAAACCTCAAACCATGAAGATTCTATGTCAATTCAAAGAACCTATTGCAATAAAACGGCAATTTCATACTTTAACCCCTAATATTTATTAACTGCCCTGTAATTGCAATATTGGCAATAGTTATAACCTACGAGTAACTCAATTTTATAGAAATAAGGCTCTAAATGTATTTGAAGGTGAATGTGTCACTTTTACTTACAAAACGTAACAAAAACTCACGCCTGTATTCCGGAGAGGTAGGCAGAGACCAGGGACTGCCACTTGCCACGATCCTTGCAGATCAATTTCTCTTCATCAACATTTATTAGTCGTTGGACGCGTCGGTTTCGGGTACTTTTTATCGTGCCTTTTGCTACTACCTCCCCTATTTGGTCCTAAGTATGTCCACCTGGCAAGTCCCTTATTTTTACTTGTAAGTGTTAAACCCTATTCTATTAAAACTTTTATACATTGATCTATAAAAAACATCACTCCAAAAAGCTTTCATATTGGCTCACACAGAAAGATATATTTTTTGGAATTCGCATTTTCCGATCTTAGTTTGTTTTACTAAAACTTATTTTGTTTGATTAAACGACAGTTTCAAAGTAACCTGAAGATTGCCGAACTACGAATGACCCCCGAACGCCCTCTGGTTTAATAGGTTTATGAGCATATTTGCATACGTCCGCGTTATCATGCCAAAGACTAGGTACCAAGGAAAATGAGACAGAATTGTCAAATCGAAGCGGACAATGTTAAAAAATATTTGTGTATTAAATGAGCATGTTTTAAGTATCAAAACTGTAAGTCAAGTTCACATTTAATAGTAGCAGCTATACTTTTCTTAGGGCCGACTTTTTCAACTGGAAATTATCTGAGCCTTGGACTTATCTGTGGTTAATTGTTCTTCTTTTACAAACAATTTCTACGAGTATACCTCATTGCGAACGTGCTAACTCATTAATGCAGCTTCAGCTAAACCGCCAAAAGTCCTTCCTTAGAATAATTATTTATTACTAGATGACCCCGTGAACTTCGTATCACCGACGTCAACCGTTTTTTTTTCTTCTCACCGTTTAAACCTTCCCTGGACTTCCACAAATATATAAAAACAACAATTAGCCAAATCGGCCCAGCCGTTCTCGAGTTTTAGTAAGACTAACGAACAGCAATTCATTTTTATATATAAAGATTAAGGTTTTTTAGAATCATAATTAAAATCATCATAAGCAGCTCATATACGCCCCCCTGCAGGGCACAGTCTCAAGTGATCATCACGTGTGTACACCTTGGATTAGTTATTTCAAACGCAACAGTACGATGGAATAAAGCGGAAATAAGTACAATGCCACACCATTTTTATAAGTAAGCCATAAATAACCACACAATCCTTGTACTGGTCCAGTAGATGTGCTTTTGCAAGCTCAGTGCATATCTGCTTGTACAGCAGAGACTTCCCTAAGCTGAACAAACTTCGCGCCGCAGACTTCACGCTACAAATGACGGCCCGGTTTCTGAATTGAAAATTACGCTATAACACTTAGGCAAGTTCTGTCACGCTCTTTTCTGAAAAATTCGAAGAGACAGCACTACATTTAACTATTAACTTAGTGAAATTTTCAATTCAGAAAGTGGCCCACGTAACGATGTGATCGCATCAAGGATACTTAACTTGATTGCGTACTTATTCTACCATACCTTTGTCTACCATAATTTTGTTATTGTACGTACATGTATGTGTATTTTTGTATGTATGTCTTTGTATATGTATATACAAAGCGTATAAGCATATAAAGAATCTACTTTGTATATGTTATATGTACCTATCATCATCATCATCAGCCATTTGACGCCCACTGCTAGACAGAGGCCTCCTTCGTGGTTTTCAAAACCATGAGAGGTTTTGCCATAATAGCCACGCTCGGCAGGCGGGTCGGCGATCGCAGTATGCGGTGGGAATTTCAGGAAAACTCTGCTGCCCGTCTCCTGGTAATTGATTTCCTTAGTCGCCTTCTACGACATCCACGAAAGGAAATGGAGTGACGCTATTCTTAATCCGGCGCCACACGGAACAAGCGGATTAAACAGCGATAACTATATCGCTGTTTAATGTAAATGTATTTGATGTTTATTATGTTGACTCTACTATGTTGTTTTATTTATTAGTTAGCAACAGCCCACACTCTTCTCTAGACCACTTGGGGCTATCGGCACTGACTGAAAATCAGCGCTGAGGGTTCACACCCTCAGCACTATGCTGAGTCAGCTGAGCCATTCGCAGCAGCAGAGACACACCGCGACAAATTTCGTAAATTAATTTTAGTATTTTCTATTGTACATATTTTGTTTTGTTTTAAGTTTTAATTAATGTGTGTTGTCTGTCTTTCTTAGTCCCAAACTAGGATACCATTTGCTATCGTAAGTACCAGGAAAGGACATCACAAACATGGGAATACAAATGAAGTACGGCGGCCTCCAGTGGGAATCAAACCAACGACCTCTCGTTTGATAACCGCTGGCTAGACCAACGAGGCAGTCATACCGTTCGCATGCGTTGTAATATTCTTTTTTTAATTTTATTTTGTTTCAAGAAATCAACGGCGATACTTACTTAAAAATATAATCAGACACAAGGCCAATTATATATTTCTACTTTTATACTATAAAAAGGGCAAGTTGGGCATAATAACTTAGGATGTGCTAGATCTGTACACCTCGACTCTATGTCCGATGCGAATGTTTGTTTTTCAAATTAGGAACGGCCGAATGACCGTCGGACAATGGTGCACGGTTTCTCGGCCAGTTAATTTAGTTTGCGCTTTGAAGAGGGTCAACCCTTGGGCCAACCCAACGTCTTAGGCCAGGTGGGGTGGTCAGTGGTCTAATATTTGGAGAACGACTATCCTGGGGAGTTTGTTATTGATGTGCTATTTTCGTAGTAATATCAGTCGGTCGGAGGTTCAATTTTTGTGAAATTAACCATACTCACTCTCAGTATGCTTTAATCGCTAATTACAGATAGTCGTTGAGAACAGCTTTTTGTTTTATTAAATATCTTTTGAAAATTCCATTCATCCATCCAGTGGCGCTGTCTGACAGAAACACTGAAAAATAAAAATCTGTGACGAAATCGTTGAGATCTTAGTAACGATGATAATAAAAAATAAGCAGTGATAAAGCTCAATTGTTATTAAAAATTCAATCTTTACTTAATTCTAATCTAATTCTAATTCTCAATGAAACCATTTTTTATTCGGAAGTAGTTTCATTACCGGCACCGAAAAAAGTCGTTTTCAGGCATTATAATATTTTACAATCTATTCCATTCTATTAAACCGGTAACTATTTTTACCCGTTGATGTTTAGAATATTCCACTCCATTCAACTCAACGTATGTCGTGACTTCATTCGCTGGCAACCACGAACTCGGGTAAATTACCACTGCGTCCCTCACCACTCTCTAGCGAAAGCAAAATAAAGCCCGGCTAATTAAACATTCAGCCGGGGTACCATACGTCAATCTTACTTCCGACCTAAGACCGATGGTCAGCGAAGACGGTCGCCGCCAAGATATGCTCGAATTAATATTCATACGCCACCGTCAGGTGGATGTCACTGGCTGAAAAGGGTGGGTTTTGCGACTGGCCAGTGGGGCAGAAGGTAGAGGGGTAGACAAGACAGAGTATAACGGTTAAGAGAGCTCGTCTCTGGGAGGCCCGAATGGTGTAAGAATAGTCTGCGTAAAAGTCTCATTTCAGAAACTACAAAACATTCCTTGCATATGCTTTTGACACAGTTTTCATTATTTAAAAATATTTTTATGTACCTATTTGACAATATTAACACACGCCAATATAGGTACAACAACGAATTATTTTTTTGTGGAAAATTTTTACGTCTGGGAAGCTATTGCAAAGTAACACATAAATTGAAAGTACATTCTTTCATTTTAAGGCTTAGTCTGAAATAGTGAAATTTCGAGCCTCTTTACAAAGCATGGCAAAATAAGAATCGGGCAGTTCATGCAATACTGGTTTCTTGTGTTGTCCACAAAATTTACTTAACCTCCTCTACTGGCATCTCTTGACACCTTTCTTTGACCGATTGTCCACTCTGCTTTTTCCACCACTTTGTCCAAAGGGTGGCAAGACGAGAAGCGACGTGGCGACGTGGTGGCGTGGCGACGTGGGGCTTAAATGCCGATATCGTCCGGCTGCTCTACACTACCGTCATCGAACCTACCATCCTCTATGCGGCTAACGTCTGGGCGCCTGTCGCGCAGCGAGTGGGGGTCAGGGCCTTGCTCGACAGGGTGACCAGGGCCTTCGCGATCCGCATCGCCAAGGCCCATCGCACCACCTCCTACACTGCCGCCGTTCTCTTGGCGAGGATCCTCCCCCTCGACCTTAGGGCCGAGGAGGCCCTTCAACTTTACGAGCTGAAGAGGGGGAGGCCCTTCGCCCCGCTGCCGGGCCGGGAGGTCGAGCGCCGCTGCAGCCCGTTCGCGCTGGCACACCCCGCTCTACGAACTCCAGTTGAGTTCGAGGAGGTGGCCAGCGCGGAGGAGCTCAGCAAGGTGCCCGACGATTGGGCCCGGGCCTATACGGACGGCAGCAAGATCGAGGGCAGGGTGGGGGGTGCGGTCACCCTGTGGAGGGATGGTGTTGAGGTCCGCACCAGGGGTTTCAGGCTGGAGGGATTCGCCTCCGTCTTCCAAGCGGAGATGGTGGCGATCTCCAAGGCTCTCGACCTCGTGGCCGGGGGTCCCGGTCCCATCAGGGCGAGCGTCCTGAGCGACTCCAGATCTGCTCTGGAGTTGCTCAGGAACCCCTCGCCCACACACCCGCTGGCCGTGAAAATACACGGCCAGCTGGGGGACATACAAGCACACGGGGGCCTGATCCGGTTTTTCTGGATCAAGGCCCACGTCGGGATCCCCGGCAACGAGCGCGCAGACGAGTTGGCCAAGAGGGCGGCGTTGTCTCGCAAAGACGCGGCAGCCTACGACCTGTATCCCGTCTCACATGCAAAGCTGCAGGTGAGACGGGAGACGGTGGCAAAGTGGCAGACCCGCTACAGCGAGTCTGCCACAGGCCGCGTCACCTCGCTGTTCTTCCCGGACGTCGCATCGGCCCATAAAGTCCTTGGCAAATTCACTATGTGCAATGCCAAGGCGCAGCTCCTGACGGGGCACGGCGGCTTTCGAGCGTACCTCCACAGGTTCAAGCTCGCGGGGAGTCCGTCCTGCATCTGTGATGACGAGACTCCCGAAACGCTGGAGCACCTGCTGGAGGAGTGCCCCCGTTTTGGAGCTGTACGGGCCGATTGCGAGATACTCCTGGGAGCGGCGGTGAGGTGCGAGGCATTCGCCGCCTTTATGGCCGACTCTAAAAGTCGAGAGGTCTTCCTGCCCTTCGCCTTGGGGGTGACGCGCGCGGCCTCAAAAGCAAATGGGGGCCGGAACTAAACTGGTCTCCCAAAACAGTCTTTCACCTCAGCATAATTTCGTCTTATACGTTGACATTTCAAACTTGGACATTTTAATAAGTTTTTAAGTTTTATGTTTAACCCCGACGCCTTGCTTGTCACTACTCTTAGGAGTAGTCAGAGACAAGGCGTCGGGGTATATATTTTTGAACTGTAATTATTGAAAAAAAAAAAAAAAAAAAAAAAAAAAAAAAAAAAAAAAAAACACATCGAGATGAAAGAGAGAAAAAAAAAAAAAAAAAAAATTAAAAAAAATTGAAAGATAAAAGGGGGAAGAAAAAAAATGTTAAGTATTTTTTTACTTTTAATATTTTACAATTGACTGTTTTACTTTTATAAGCTTTAATTTTATTGTTAACCCCGGCGCCTTGCTTATCACTACTCTTAGGAGTAGTCAGAGACAAGGCGTCGGGGTAATCAGAGCAGTGAACGCTCATTTTAACTCGTGACACTTTTAATTGATAAATTATTTGTATAATTTTTAATCTATAATTTTACATCTCTATTTTATAATTTGACATGCATAAATAATTTTAATTTATAACTGTAGACTTAAGATTTTAGCATATGACATTATTACATTTTATCAATTGTACAAAGGTCGCCACAATATCAATAGTGGCGGTACCGGCTAAGGGGGAAAACAAAAAAAAAAAAAAAAAGACGAGAAGCGGGCAGGGCGGGCAATACTGGTTCCTTGTGATGTCATTAAAATTTACTTAACTTCCTTTACTAGCATCTCTTGTCACCTTTCCTTGACCGACTGTCCACTCTACTTTTCCCACCTCTTTGCCCAAAGGGTGGCAAGACAAGAAGCGGGCAGTGCGGGCAATACGGGTCCCTTGTCTTATCTCGGCCCACGCCTCAGGAGCCGAGCTGATGGATTAACTTCATTGTTCCGTTCGCGCCGAGTGACTTGGAATTTATAATTACGTGTTGCCAACCGGTTGCTAGGGAGTTTTTCTTTCCGAATATGCGGTTAGGTGGCGGCAGGGTGGTTTTTCCCCGGGCCGTGACGAGGTGATTGAGGAGGGCTATGAAACACTTAACAGGGATGGAATGGTTAGAATCCTCGCCTTTAATGTCATTTATATCGTAACGTAAGAAATAGAAACGAATGTCAAGTGGTAATATTTGAAACATATACAACCTGTTACTGAAACGAAGAAGAAGAAAATACATTTTATTATACCAGTAAGTTACATCACAGAAACAAAATAAGCAGATAAGTAACATAATATGCACAACAACAGAAAGAAAACTAAACACACAACAGACAAAACGAATAAATAAAACAGGACCATAGATGTAGTCTGTGATGTATCTAAGTTGCCACAAAAGGCAGCTGACTCAGCATTGTGCTGAGGAAGTGATCCCTCAGCGCTGATTTTCAGTCACTGCCTACGGTAACCCACGTAAAACGTGGATACCCTATGCTGTGTTAACCAAGCAGACAAGGCCACCATAAACATGGAAACTCCTCCTAAGTATTCTTAGTCAATGAAAAATCTCGCAAAGAACGTAAACGCACCTAACCCCAAGAACCACAACTTTCTTAAGACACTCAGAAAACCCGCCAACTCACACGCACAAAGTAAAACCCTTCCGAGTAAGTGGATACAATTTCCTCAAAATACTCAAAGTCATTGCTGAGTCACACATATGTCACCCGAAATCGGCCCCTAAGTGGTTGGAAATAGGGTACTGGGTTGTGGAAAAAAACGGGACTTACGTGAGGGTGTTTTGGCCGCGTTTTATTTTAATTTCTGTTAATCGCACCATCTAACAACGACGTACCTATCTATATTTTTGTTTATGTACCTGAAAGTCTTATCTATCTATCTAAGCGCACAGATGGACACATAAGCATTAGCTTATAAAATTTCTAATGCAGTATATTGGCCTTCTTTTAGAGTAATTCCAAAATGATCTAGATTTTGAAATGGACACCTAGTTTAACATGTAACGTTCATTAGGTCGCAGTTTCTGTGCTACTTTGAATAAAGAAAAATTGATAGAGAGTTCATACCCTGCTTCACAAATAAGCAGTGTTTCCTACAAATTCGTCGGATCAGCTGGACTGATAAAGTAACCAACTTTGAAGCCCTTAAACGAATGCATAAGATTGTGGAACTTGGTCGCACCATCAAGCAGTGAAAAGTAGCCGTCTTAGTTCATGTGCTATGAAACAAAAGATACGAACTGCTGCAGACTATTATGATGGACAAGGCGGATGGAAAAAGAAGAATTTCACGGCTGTGAAACGTCAAGGAGTAAATCTATGTTTAAACCGCAGAGAGTATCCTGGTTTGGCACCAGGACAAGTGATCGTGTTGCTTGGGAGTGGAAGTTATTAAGAATTTCACCAAACAGAGAACGCTATAAGGAGCTGGCTGCCAACCTCCAATTATGGAGAGGCGCTTTAAAATAACTTTAGCATTTGCATCTACGTAATAAGATGATTTATACAGCGTCCAGTGACTCCTTCACTGACACTAGATAGGTTAAGAGGCCACTCGGACGCTGCGCTGCCTGGGACATTGTTCTTTAGATGTAGTAGGCTTGCCCAGCATCTATAACATCCTGACAGCTTAGTCGGCCTCGCCCACGGGAAAGATAAGTCAATACGTACGGAGCCAACCAAGCCGCCGGTTTCCAGACGATGAAGAAGAAGAAGAAGAAAAAGAAAGACATTTATTATACTAACAGGATACATCACAGAAACAAAATAAGCAGATAAGTAACATAATATGAGGCAAAGAGGCACTTTAAGAAGAAGAATCATAATAGCAAAAAATACACCAACTTTTCCAAAATGCAGGCCCGTGGGTCACACTCAGCCAAACAGTTAAAGGGTGGGGTGTGCCCGGGCATAAATGATCGCGGCGCGGAGTGACGAAGACAAATGACAATCGGCCGTCGAACTACCAACAAGATAAGATGGCCTCGCACAAATTAGGTGCGTTTTGATGGCAACGTTGGCAGTGCCAGAAGGTCCCCGCAGAATCATTCGCAAAAAGTATTATTCGAGAAAGTAAGAAACGAAAAAGTCATGGCCGAAATAGTGAAAAGAAGTTTACGTTTTTTCCGATTTTATTTTTATTTTGGCGCTCGATATTTTGGAAACGAAGAATGATATCAAAAATTGGAAAAAATTCCTCTGGACAATTTAGTTAGCTATAATTTGAGCCTAAAACAGAGACGATCGGGCTAAGGGTTTGCCCTGTAGCCTTTCTTTTTGAAAAAAGTCAGAACGACATTTTTCTTACGATATTTGTGACTCCATTCATTTCCAATGTGCTCGATAGTAGTGTGAGGCTCGAAAGCTGTGAATTTTGTTTTAAACAATAGCCAGCCACGTCATAGCAAATATATGAAACAAAATATCGTATCGTTTCGGTTTTCGTCCATTTGAAAACACAAACTCTGATTGACTTGTTTCAGGAATTATGCATTCTGTGCCCTTTTACACCAAAATATAATGGCTTCCTGACTAGGAAACCCTTATCAATCAATCAATCAATTCATTTTATGTCAAATATAAAAATTCATATAAAGTTGTTAGTGATCTTATTCGAGTGTTAGTACAATACATATTCTTATGTTATTCTTATATGACTTCATAAAGTATTAACTAATACCACCAATAGAAAAAACGGGTTCCGTAGCCGAAGGGTGCCAAACGGGACCCTATTACTAAGACTTCACAGTCAGTCTGTCTGTCTGTCTATCTGTCTGTCTGTCTGCCTGTTACCGGGCTGTATCTCATGAACCGTGATAGCTAGGCAGTTAAATTTTCACAGATTATGTATTTCTGTTGCTGCTATAACAACATATCATAATAAAATAAAAATTTAAGGCGGCTCCCATAAAACAAACGTATTTTTTTTGCCGTTTTTTGCTCGATATTAATAACGGCAACAGGTAGACGCTTGAAATATTCAGAGAATATTAAGTTATATATTTGCTTCAAGAGTAACTAGTTAAATTAAAATAAAATAAATATTGAAAGGGGGCTCCCATACAACAAACGTGATTTTTTGGTCGATCTTTGTATCTAATATTGCATAGATAATGGTACGGAACTCTTCAAGCGCGAGTCCGACTCGCACTTGGCCGTTTTTTCTATAATACGTTTGTATAAAAAGTGATCAACAGAAACAGGCGTGAGTTTATGGCTGTATGTATCATCAACAGAAATTTCAGATCAACAGCTATGCCTATCCAACAGCAATTTATAAAACCTACGGCCGCGAAATTAGGGCCAATGCTCCTGGGTAAGTATTAGTGAAACTGAAATAAATAAAAAATAATGAAATAATGTAATTTCGTATTGTCATATTTCCTGTACTGTTTTTCGTGTGCAAATAAAGTATAATAATAAATAGAGATAGAGCGCTTCGCCAACAAACTGCTTTGCAGTTTGGTGAAATTGTGTACTATAAATGTTTTTTTTTTTAAATAAAACCCATAAAAAAAGATTAAGTAGGCCTTACATACACACACATACCTCAGCGCTTGAAATCGCCAATCCGCGGTGGGTATGCGTGGTGATTAAGCCCATACTCTCTCTCTCTCTGAAAGAAGGCCTGTGTCCTACAGTGGGACGTATATAGGTTGCTTATGAATCGAAATTTACTATTGTAAATACCGATCCGCGGTGGGCACGCGTGGTTATTAAGCTCGTAGTCTAAACATGCTCGTTAAAAATCATGTTACTTTTGCAAGTGGACATTCTGTACTACACCTGCCTCACTTGCGTTTTAACCCTAACGTCTTGGCATATTTTTCACTGTCCGACTGCGGGTTGCGTTGAAGGGTTAAAGTTTTGAATTGAGGCCAAGACTTCGGCCTAATGGGTGGAGATTAGGCCTCCCGGTTGATTTGGGATGACGTACTTAATGAGGTTTTTAAAGGCTTTTTTTAGAGGTTTTTTAAATTAATCCAGGTATAGAGTAAGTACCTATGACTTTGTTTTCTAAGTTATGTACATTTGTGAAGTTATAGTAGCATTACCACTCGGTAACCGTAAAGGAAAATATCGTGAGGAAACCTGACTGTCTGAGCTATTCACTGACCTTAGCGCTTGAAATCGCCAATACGCGGTGGGCACGCATCGTGATTAAGCCCATACTCTCTCCCTGAGAGAAGGCCCGTGCCCTACAGTGAAACGTTTATAGGCTGCTTATGATAGGGTAATTTCTTAAATTGATTATAATATTAATATAGATACCGATTGATACTAAATTTTGACATTAGATGTATGGAAGAACTTACTAATAAGAAGTAAGTGTAGATACTAATACGACAATAACTATTGAGAAAAAGTATTTTCATAGAAATTTATGTCGGTCTTTACCGGCCGCAAGCAAGCAAGTAAAACTATGTAATTTACATGTTTAAGAAGATATGTAATCTTCTTAAACATGTAAATTACATAGTTTTACTTGCTGAATCAATTTAATTTAATCTAGGCTATAGTAGTGAGAACAATTATGTAAGCTAATAGTTTTAAATTAGGTATCTAAACAAGATTGACTCATTTTTAAGGTTCCGTAGCCAAGAAATTCCGTAGCCCTTATAGTTCTGCCATATCCATCCGTCTCTCTGTCTGTCCGCGGCTTAGCACAAAGACGAAAAGTACGAGGAAGCTGAAATTTGACACAGATATTATAGATATTAATGATGCCGACAAAATGATAGGATAAAATCTTTAAAAAAATCGTTTAGAGTAGGTAACTCCCCTATAAACCATTTTTCGATTTAGTGATCTGTTTGTGAAATATTAAGCTTTAAAGCGCAAAGTTTTATTAGAGTAGCCCCCCCCCCCCCTCACCCCGCTAAGCTGATTGTAGAAACGTTCATATTACTCAAATTTTACTTACTATTATGTTCTGATATGTGAAGGATAAGGTGAGAAGAATAAATTAATAAATTACATACTTACTTATATATATAATGAATTTAAAACGAAATTTACAAAGTAACTTTACAAATTAACGGGTAATGGGCGACCAACTTACAAAAGGAAAACTTCGTACAAATTCCATTCAAAATTACATTTATGAAGTGGTAAGTTCTATAAAGCAGGTAAAAAACCCGCCCTGCTACGGAACTCTGCACTTCCCAACGTGGCCCGCCATGCACGTAGCCAGTTCCTTTTCTATTATTTCAACATTGTAGCATTTCTGGGAAGCTTAAAATTTATTCCTCTTGACATATACTTTAAGTACCTACACAGGGTGTGCTCCACACATAAGCCATAATCCTCTGTAAACGGCCAAACCACATTAATAGGCCGAAAATTAACTCTGACCGCATATAAATACGTTAAGGCAATCCATTTTATTTTGTGGTCCAAGTTTTAGGCACTTTTTAACCTTTCGTAACTGGATTTCATTTCGTTACAAGAGACTGAAAATAGATCAAATATTAAAGAGCACGCTTTAATACATCGAATTCTGACAGTGTGTATGAAAAATATATTTTTTAGGGTTCCATAGTCTAGTCTGACTGTATCTCTGTCCGCAGCTTAGCTCGGAGACGATTAGATAGATTATGAAAGCATTTATAATATCAATAGAATTAAACATTTTTAGTCCGTCTATCTGTCTGTTTGTCTGTCTGTCTGCCGCGGCCTAGCTCAGAGACGATTAGTACTAGAAAGCTGAAACTTGGCACAAACACACATATTGTATTGTAACGCTTTGGTGTACCTAATTACTGTAATGTTGCAATATTTATGTAAAAAAAATAAATAAATAAATAAATATTAAGCACGCCTACAAAACGGTAGAATAAAACCTTTCAAAAAATTTTTTAGGTTACCTCCCCTACACATAAATTACTCATGCAATTTTTTTTTCACGTTTACACCATAGTATAGGGTATCGTTGGCTTAGTTCAAAATGGCAAATATTTAACACGGCAACTGAAATCCTTTTTAGGCGACTTTCTATTAAGTCACAAAAAAACTAACTTTTCAGTGATTAAATATCTTAGCAACTATTAAACTATACAAGCAACAAAAGGCTAGGATCAAAAAAACTAAAAAACGGCTGCTACAGTAAGGTGTCAAATATATCAAGCGGGATCAGTGTAAAACTGGTTAAGGTATTATAAAACCTAATGTGGCGACTAATTATCCCGAGGGGATATCAAATATTCTTCACTGGCAACTACTGGCAATCTAAATTTTGGGTTGGTTGTTAGGTCAGTACACATAAGCAAAAATAGGAATAGGTTCGAAGTTCCAGGATGGAGCGGAGCGCAGCGACGCTCCATCCTGAAACTTCGGGTGTTAGTTCTTTTTTTTATATAAAAGCGAAAAAAAATATTTCACTAAAAAACTTAGTTTTGAGTCAAACTTAAATCAGGTTGGTGCATGGAAAAGTCATGGGGCCTACATTATGAAAATGTAGCCAAAAGTATTTTTTTAAGATCTTGTTTGTATTTATTTAAGACCATTTTAGAATTT
This sequence comes from Yponomeuta cagnagella, assembly GCA_947310995.1. NCBI lineage: Eukaryota > Metazoa > Arthropoda > Insecta > Lepidoptera > Yponomeutidae > Yponomeuta > Yponomeuta cagnagella. Next base: position 4,550,240 of record OX371284.1, read on the forward strand.
ATGAAAGCCTATTTTAACTTTTTTATCCGCCAATAATTTGTCGCCTTAGAAGAAATTCAATTGCCACAAAAGAAAATCACTGCCAGATAAAATTTAAATAAAACCTCAAAACTCATTAAAAAGCCGCCGCTTTCTAGTTAAGATGCTACCTCAAATTAGTCGCCAAAGTAGTCTATTTACGATCCATTTTCAGTTTTTTTAAGATCCGGAATGGTATCAATTTGTCGCCGCGTTAAATACATGCCGTTTAAAATTATTGTGTATGTAGGAATATAGGGTTCCGTTTGCGATTTCGATATAGGGTTCCGTTTGCGAAATATATAAGCAGCCTATATACGTCCCACTGTGGGGCACAGGCCTTCTGTCAGGGAGAGAGTATGGGCTTAATCACCACGCGTGCCCACCGCGGATTGGCGATTTCAAGCGCTGAGCTATATGAATAGCTCAGACACTTGGGTTTCCTCACGATGTTTTCCTTCACCGTTAGCGAGTGGTATTGCTACTATAACTCCACAAATGTACATAACTTAGAAAACAAAGTCGTAGGTACACGCCCGCACTGGGAATCGAACCTGAGCTCCCGCTTCCGAGTCCAATGTTCTACCCACTAGGCTACCACCGCTTTGTTTGCGAAATATTAAGCTTTAAAGCGCAAATTAGGTAGGTAGGGCGTCCCCCCCTCTCCCGGCTAAACGGTTGATTGTAGAAACGTGAAAAAAATTGGGGCAGTCGCACGTATAATAAACTTAAAAGAAAAACTGTCACGGCTAAGTAGGCTTTACAATTTACCGACTAATAGGCGACCAATTTATAAAAGGAAAACTTCGTACAAAATCCATTGTTTACGTTGGTGAATTTGTTAGTTCAAAAGTCAAAAGTAAAAAAAAATTATTCAAAGTAACACAGAAACTGTGACTTATTGAACGTTACAAGAAAAACTAGGTGTCCGTTTGAAAGTCTAGATCATTTGGAGAAAAAACGGACATAAAAACTCCAAACTTAGTCTTTTCAAACATATTCCTTAATTAACAGAGTTTACATGTCATATCTTCTAAAAAGCTACTACTAGGATGCATTGAACTGGCTTTAATTCCACACATCTTTGTCATCTAAATAATCCTTAATGCTATAGTAGCCCTTTTGGCATGAAGTGCGCTTTACACATTTTTTGAACCGCACTTCAGGCAAGTTTATTATATCTTCAGGGATCTTATTGTAAAACGTATACAATGCCCCATAAAGGATGTATTAACCTTTGCCAGCCTAAATCTTGGGAAAGAAAGTTTATGTTTACTTCTAGTATTTACATCGTGTTGGCTACCTACGGTTTTTAAAATTACTTATATTTTTCCTGACGTACATAATATTCTCATAGATATACTAACTAGCAACTGTTAGGATGTTAGTTTCTTTAAAGAAATCGCTTAACGAATCTCCACTGCCTAACTTATAAATGAATCTGATCGCTCTCTTCTGTAAGACAAAGATGGTCTCAATGTCTGCTGCCCGACCCCACAGTAGTATGCCTTAGGACATAATACTGTGGATGTAACTAAAATAAACAAGCCTAGCAGTTGCGACGTCAGTGAATTTCCGGATTCTGTAAAGCAGATAAAACCCCGTCTTTCTACGGAACCCTACGCGCCCCGACACGCACTTGGCCGGTTTTTTTACAGATCGTATTTGCAAAAAGTGTCAGTACAATCTTTCAATCATGTTAATAGTGATTTTTTAGAACCCATGACCTATTTTCACGGACCTGGGACTAAATAGTATTACACTGACAATTTTTGCAAATGTGATCTGTAAAAGATTTTTTTTTTCCTTGGGAACGCTATTGTTACTGAATGGAGCCCCTTAACGCAGTTCGCTTAAGAACTAGCCCATACGAGCTGCGTAACCTTAAGACGGGTGGCAAAGCAAATGCTCAAGTGGGATCTGTAGGTGGGATGGAGGATGACTCGAGGGTAGTGTTTTCTGATTTGAAATGGGTTATGTCCAGTTTGCGCAGCTTTTGGCGTTTATCAGAGGTGGCTTCGTGCATGCAGTGATCGAACGTAGTTTGAACCATATATTATTTGAATAGTTTTTTGTACACCTCACGTTATTATACAGGTTTTTTCTAACATGCGCAATTTTTGAGTTCATCGTCATAAGCAGCCTGTATACGTCCCACTGTAGGGTACAGGCCTTCTCTCAGAGAGAGATTTTTGAGTTACCTCTTGTATATTTTGGTGATTATATACTTTGTTTTTGATTAAGAAAATTTGCTATTAAATTTAATCATTTCAACCTTCTCTTTATCATCATCATCATCATCATTAATCCAATGCTGGGTATAGGCCTTTCCCCCCAAATGCCATCGCTCACGCTCCCGGTCCGGTGTCGATGGTCGGTTGGTTGTCTTTATCAAACTCGTTATATCAATCAACCAATCAATTAGCCTGTGTTCCTTCACTGCTGGACATATGCCTCCCCCACGGCACGCCACTTCCTTCTGTCCTCCGCCATCCTCATCCAGCCACTGCCAGCAATCTGCCTCAGATCGTCGGTCCAGCGAGCTGGTGGGCGTCCTACGCTGCGTTTGCCAGATCGTGGTCTCCACCTTTGCAGCCCCTCAACCATCGGTTCTTCGGCATATGTGATTAGCCAGTGCCGCTTCAGTTCGCTAATCTTGTAAGATATGTCAGTCACCTTAGTTCTTTGTTCCCGTTTGCTATAAACGCTATATAGAAAACCTATATCTTAAATGTCCGTAATATCAAAGCCACAGACCACGTTTTTGTACAATAATTAAACGTGTTAGAATGTGCAACTGAGACGGATACCAGACGTAACAGCAGCCATCATGATTTGCTAGTGGAGCCAAGCAGTTGGCAGTGGAAGGAACACTGGTAAAAATATATGTTTCAATCACCTTACTATAATTCATTCATGTTAACTTTTCTCTGTCTTCCGTCCACGTCCTTGTTTTATTGTCTCGTTGATCTAGCGGTATCATGTCTGATTACCAAGCCCGAGGTCGTGGGTTCAATTCCCACTGTGGTCCACCGTACTTTTGTAAAAATGGCCCCAGTCTGAGTGTATTTGCATGTTTGTGATGTCCTTGCCTGGTTACCATAGCACCGGGTATCCTTGTTTGGGACCAGGACAAGTGATTGTGTTGTGTGGAAGTTATTTAGTTATTTTTTTCATTCTTATTTTATATATTTGACTCTAACCACATCGTAATACCGTCTCTACATAAACCTAGTCAAAACAGTGCCGCCTAGTGCTGTCTAAACATTCTCACGGCTACGTAGCTTGGGGCGGACGGTGTTCTAAATCTTAGCTCCCGCACCTCAGGGTATCGCCTCTAAAGAAGCCTCAGTCACTGTGTGCGTGGAAAAGGAGGCAACTGACTGATTTTTATTTGATGTAGATAATTGAGGTGCACTTTTTGACATTGGAAATGTCTTTCCATTCGCTCGAGTGTAGGCACCGATTTCCCGAAAAAGTGCGATTCCCTTATGTCTCGGAGAGTTGTAAAGATATGATATTTAAAAAAACTCGAAAGACGCGTATTCATAAGATCTATAAGACGCAAAAAGTATTATTCGAGAAAGTAAAAAACGCATAAACTTATGGCTGAAATAGTCCGAGTTTTTGATTTTGGCGCTCGATATTTCAGAAACGGAGAATGATATCAAAAATTTGAGAAAAAATCCTCTGGAAAATTTAATCAGCTACAATTTAAGTCTATAACAAAGACGATCGGGTTAAGGGGAAAAAAATCGAAAATCAGCACGACATTTTTCACACATTATGATTCGATTCATTTCCAATGTGCTCGATAGGCGTACGTGAGGCACGCAATCTGTGATTTTAATAATTGTTTTTTGAAAAATTCATTCAGCTGCACACTTTAAGGGTATCCATCAAGAGAGGTTGAAGACGAGAAATGAGGATACTAGTAAATTAGCCATTAAGTATGATCTAATAATTATTTTAAAAAACAAAACAAATATAATATATCTGTTCCTGGTGGCCGAACAAAAAACTACCAAACCCAACTTTTTTGTCTTTTCCTGTAGATAACCACTATTTGTGCAGCTCTGAAACAAAGAAAATATTGTTTTTGGAAAAAAAACTCCTAACGTGATTATGTGTTTCTTATTTTTAATTCAGTGGTAGGAAAGCCCATTTTTTTACATAATAAACTTATGTAAAAAAATGGACTTTCTTACCGCTAAAGAAAAGTGTAAATTTTCATGTCATTAGCAGGATATTCTTTTCGATCTTAATAATTCATTTTCTCCTAATATAAAGGTTTTTCGTCTAGCTTAGATAGAACGCAACAAGATAAAAATTGTACAATCCTAGATTTAGTTATGTATTAAAAGGGTCTAATTGCGATTACTTATTAGGTAAAATTTTAATTTTATTTTACCTAACTAATCTCAATTACACCCATTTAATATGACTATGTATGAGCATAGCGAGCTCTTAAAAAATACTAATCCTGGAACAAAATTATTATTTTCAAGCTCACTTTGACGAAATTAAATAAAAAATTTAAATTATTTTTATTTCTTATTTATTTATTATTTTTATTAGTGGGATTCTCTATTGAATATAGGAAACCATTAGGACAGAGCATGCATGTAAAAGTTGACTCGCCATTTTTTTTATGTAGTCTATATTATACGTTCCACTTCAGGGCACAGGCCTTCTCTCAGAAAGCGAGTATGGGCTTAATTCTCACGCGTGCCCACTGTGAACTGGCAATTTCAAGCGCTGAGGTATGTGAACACCTCAGTCACTCAGCGCCATTGACAGTACAATTAATTATTTTCCGTACAGAAATTGTGTCCATCTTTACAGCCCAATTCCAGTCATAGGTCCTATCACGCTAACCCCTTTAGTCTCATGCTAATCTTGTCCATTGCTAATATGTCTAAATGGATTCTGAAAATACATTAATTTATTAGATTTCATGTGAGAATTTACTAAAAGTTAACCACAAATGGTACAATTTTTTTATTAACTTTCCAAGAGGCACCTTCCCAGGTAAAAAACTTACGGTTCTATGATGTTTTACCTACAATTCATAATAAAGGTATCAGTTTACAAGCAACATTTTTCAATGTTTAATTTTACAAACTATTCGGTTCAAGTCCCGGCATGGGGGAATTTTTAGCCTCTAAATAGGTTTTTAAAGCTTGTTTGTGATTAAACTTTTAATAAATTCTCACATTCAGTTTGTTTTTCTCTGTTTGTGATGTTTTTGTGTAGTTAAAATATCGCAGGTTATCCCAGTTTGGGACTCGGTCTAGAAAATTATGGATTATTTTGAGTAGATTTTATTGTTATTATTTAATCTTCTTATCGGGTAAAACAAATTTGATTAAAAGTCTCCATCTTCTTAATTTTCAAAACAGGTTTGTTGCAGACTTTGACAATAAAACCCACAACTTTAAACTAAGATTTCTCACTTACTCCCTTCTCTGCGCCGCTGGACAATCCAACCCTTTCGACTGACCACCACCCTGAGGTCAAGGGAGGTGCCCCCCGCCAGGGGGAAGGGGGCGACTCAAGGAGTTACCAGCTCATCCTGAGTTCCAATACATTTCATATTCCGTTGACAGTGGGCACAATAACCCTGTACTAGTACAGACGGGATGGGAAGAAGCGCTGTTTGTGGTTGAAGCAAGCGCTAAATTATGAAAGAAAAAATATCAAGCATGTGTGTGGTTTTTGTGTATTGGATTAGGTTAAATTGCATCTTAAATCAGATTATTTCGTCTTCAAAGATGCCTGGAATTAAAACAAGTTCGATGCATAATTTTAGGTTTTAGAATAATATTTTAATTCTGTTACTTAACGTCCAAAGAATGGACTGTGTGAAGTTTGTTTGTCCATTTTTTCTCCAAAAAGAGCTACAATTTAAAATCGACACCTTGTTTACCTTGCAACGTACATTAACATTGATTCAATTCAATTCAATTCAATTCAATTTATTGCGATAAATTACAGTAAATAGGTCTTAAGTAGGTATTGGTATAGGTATTGACCTTGAATAATGATTTTTCCTATATACCACTAGTCAAAAATATACAGAGTGTTTTAGAAAGAGTGAAATCCACTCCGCAATATCGAAATAATATCAGCTGTTACATGCTTAATTTTGATATGTGTTCTATCGAAGATATGAAGTTACTGATATTTTTCGTTGTTCTGAAGTTGTTCCCGTGATCAAAGTTATTTGTATTGATTAGTAACCCGCTTTCAACGGACTTTTCCGAAACACCATGCATAACGTAAGCTGCAGCCTGCAGGTGTGCAGGGCACAGGCTTTGTTTCAGAAAGAGTATGGGAATCACAACGCTAAGTAGAAAAAACACCTCTGACAATAACTGGACAAAGCAGTTTACTATGGCCTTGAAATTAACCTTGATTAGCGTCCGATGTAGCCCGGGCTCCGTGTGGCGCCGTACTAAGAATAGCGTCACTCCATTTCCTTCCGTGGATATCGTAGAAGGCGACTAAGGAAATACATTACCAGGAGACTTATACGATTAGAAAAATTTTTTCACCAGTATTTAGAATGGACCTTCAGGATGGACGTGGATTATTAAAGGCTTATTAATTACTACGCAAACGAAGTCGTGGGCACTGCTAGTAATTTATATAGTAACATCCTAGCTCATCAGCTCACATATGAATAAACATATCAGTAACGGTCACTGCTCTCGGATACGAAGAGGAGCCTATCATTATCGTGTCAAAAATCAACTGTTGGTAGAATAATCTTAATTTTTTTTGTCCTTGAGACAACCTTTGTATCCGTATCTTCGGCAAATTCTCTTGCAGTACGTAATACTACGTTTGACGTTGGATGAATTTAAGATGCTAGATCTAGCGTAGAACGGGCTGAGCAAATTGTCATACCACTCCGTGTATAGATTGGATGAAGTTGAGCATAGTTGGTGCAAAGTTGGACAGCGCAGGATAACATAGTTGGACACTGGTCATTGAAGATGTCCTCGATTTACGAGTAGTTTTGACCCCATAGACATTTGTTAGGGGCTCACGTAAACGGTACGTAGCGACAGTGTTGGACGAAGATTTGGGAGTTTCATTGTCTGTTCGAGGGATACGAGTTGAGGGATATAAGTTGTCTGGTCTTAATATCTTTCGCATTTAGCTGGTATTTTAAGGTAGAATCATGTCATAGATAAGAACACAAATAGATAGCCCTTTTTCATATATTTTTGATTTGTAAAGAGGCTCGAAATTTCTTTATAAAGGTTAGGCTGGAACTTCCACACAACACGATCACTTAATCTGGTCTCGAACTAGGATACCCTATGCTAGGGTAACCAGGCAAGGACATCACAAACATGGAAACACACCCAGACTGAGGCCATTTGTACAAATGTACAGCAGCCCCCAGTGGACCACTACCTCTGTCTTGGTGGTTAAGCGCCTCAACGGCTAGTCCAACGAGGCAGTCAGTGTTGGTAGATCTTAAGGCTCACGGGTCCATAGGGACCTGGTGTTTTGAGGCATGCGTGGAGCCGAAGCCAACAGCACAAAGGTCTTTTATACCAGTTACTCTGAACGTGGGTGCCGGATCTCATCTGTGGATAAATATTACTGTCAGCGACGCTTTACGACTTAAATACCTAACTATTAATAGTGATTAAACTTGATTGTATTCATAACAACTTAAGAGCACTCAATTCACTAATTTACGAGTACTAAAATTTGCTTCGCCATCTAGATAAACATGCTGGTAGGAACCTTCATGTGATGGCGTAACTGTAAAGAAAAAAAAGAGGCGCCATCTTGGCTTGTCGTTTTCTTGGCGGGAAGGACTTAGTAGTAATTTTGTAAAGTAAATTACTCGAGTAATAATTTTGTTATCTTCTGCGGATTATTTACTGTAATAATGCTAAATAATTGACAATGGGACAAGTATAAATATAAATGTGAGTATGTCTTTGAGTATTTTATTCCAAACAGGACCCCTGCCACTATTTCCATAGAGAAACATAGAAAAATACGGGTGTGTCCCTAACATTACTATTATTATAATTAGTTTTACTGTTACTGATGCTCAATCCAGCCGGTAATGACCATTATCGAGACAAATGTGGATGAGCTTGAGTTTTACAGGCGTAAGAACGGCTACTATGGAAATCTCTTCTGTTAGTCTTATGCTCCTGCAGAATTATAACAAGGACTGATTAAGATGAATATTCTATGTAGGAGTTGTTACTGGACGTTGTATAAATCACGCATAGATAGTTTACAAAACGCACGTAAAAGGCCTTTTGACCTGATTTCGGTGGAGCTTAAAGGAGGAAAGAGTTGGCAAAAAAAAAAAAACTTAGGCCAACCTGTACCAGTTTCCAATATCTGGCTTAGACAACTTTTAACTACAACTTCATACACAAGTCGATTTAAATGGCGACTTAGGTGACATTTAAGAAGTGGTGAAAGTCGGCCCAAGCAGTTAACACTCAACGGCTTTTTTATTTCAGTTTTTTGTTTAAATTTTACATTTTGATACATTGTATTTAGGTTGGTCCCACCTGCTTAGTAGTTAATGCTCAGTAGTCGAGTTTTTTATGATAGATGCAAGTGACGACTTGTATTAGAGATCAAGATCTACTTCGGACCGCTGAGCCAGCGGAGTAAGTAAGCCAATAGCACCACACCATAACACCTAATCAAACCTTCTAACCAAACGTAATACCTAGCTAAGCAGCCGCATACCTAGCTCGCAAGAGCGGTAGCAGACGTCGAAACTCCGCTTCCGTCATACCCGCTTAATTCCCACCGCTCTCCGACTGTCTTTAACTGGAATATGTACAGATAGATTTATTAATAACCACGACTAGGGGGTATAAGGGGGCGCTGCGTGGGGTGGGCGAAACTTGGCAAACGTGAGTCCGTGTTCTGGACAGCGCTGGCCAGTACGATAGAGTTGGAAGATACAGAAATGGGGGTAGAAGCAAGAAGCGTTCACGTCCGTAGACATGCGCCAACTGTGTCTTGGATAAGATCGTCTCCGTTACCTAGAGGTATAATTTCGCCATGCGATAGATATGGTATCTTTGTATCATTGAATCACTCAGATGACCCATATTAGGGTTCTTTCTAGATACTCCAAATCCTAACTATAACTTTACTTGTCCTATCTAGATTGCAGAGTTCACTATGTCCGAGAGCGCACTCCTGCCCAAGTTAAAGTGAAAGAAAAAATAGTATTGCTTTGACTCGTATCATAAGCAGCCTATATACCTACGTCCCACTGTAGGGCACAGGCCTTCTCTCAGAGAGAGAGAGTATGGGCTTGATCACCACGCATGCCCACCGCGGATTGGCTATTTCAAGCGCTGGGGTATGCGAATAGCTCAGATACTCAGGTTTCCTTACGTTGTTTTCCTTCACTGTTAGCGAGTGGTATTGCTACTATAACTTCACAAATATACATAAATTAGAAAACAAAGTCATAGGTATATGCCCACACTAGGAATCGAACCTGGGTCTCTCGCTTCCGAGTCCAATGTTCTACCCACTAGGCTACCACTACCGGCTTGACTCGTATTTTTCATTGCATTTTATCGCGTTTTGCTCGCGCTGCCTTGAAAGTATTCGAGAGAGAAGATATCCCACAAAAACATAAATGTAAACAAAAACTGGCTAACGTCTCGTCCCAAAAAAATACTTGCCAAGTTCCTTGTCTTCGCGGAATTAACAGTGTTATGATATATAAGAAAAATTGTGTAACTTTTCAATCTACACATCAAAAACCTCCGCAAATTTTCAGTTATGTGACATAACTGCCTTCAAAGATAGAGGGGGGTCAAAAAGTGCTGGAACTGCTTCGTGTAAATATATATACACAGCGCGGGCCAGCCGAGAACTTGGCGTGCGCCTTGATGATGAGATACAATGATTACTTTGGCTTGTGAGTTGAACAACTAGTGCGTCGAGGTGAGTTGTATCACTAGATCTACATTAGCCTTCACCGACTTTCAGGTGGTGCTATGTAACTGGTGTGTTTTTCTTTTCTTAGCGTATCTTTATCGTACGAGATTTGTGATCGTAGTGAATGGATTAGGGTCAAGAGTTCGTTGATTATAACCCAGAGTGCGCTAGACGTTCATGGCCCTGTTGGTAGGTCATTCGGGGAAGCTACTTTCATATTCTATCTATATAAACTCCATTCCACGAAAGGAGCTCCTTAGGAAAATCGTCCATGTGCGCCCATTGGTTAATGAGCATGACCTTCAATAGCCCTATGAAGCGGACCGTGTTCGCTTATTGTTTCGCTTATCGAGTATTTTGTTCCCTCGGAGTTTGATTCGTGGAATGGAGTACATTTACACATATATATACCTATACATATATCCTCAACAAAAGTTATAACCGCGTCAAGAAATTCCTCATTGTCATTAGCATATCAGGACTTCTGTACATTCTCTATTAGCAGCATAACGAAGATATTTTGACCGGGCCGCAATTTCTTGGTCCTGCGGAGGTATCTTTGCAGGCACCTGACAGAGGGTGCTCCAAAGTTTATTGTTTGAAAGGATTTAGGATTTGGGTCGGACGGACGTAAGCAAGAAATTAATGCTGTGATAATATAATAGGAGGTGGATTGCTGGTCAGCGGTTACGTTTGGCTGACTTTCAGCATTAAACAGGGTGTAACAAAATCCCTATATCAATCCGAAATTTGGGTTCTACTCGTCAACACGAACGACTTTTATATGGTGACTACTTCAAAATAGCAAAAAAAATGCTGTTCCATACGAAATACAAAAATACAATAGTTATTTGTTATACAAGAGTGCAAAGTTGCTTTTTAACCGCGTGCTCAATTTTGATGACAGAGCAAGCGAAGGATTCTAAAATTGAATCACGAGAATCCTGAGCGTTAGCGAGGGAACCAAAAGAGCACGAGGTGAAAAATCTTTGCACTCGAGTGCAACACGTAACTTTTCATCCCACCTCAGCGAGGAAATGACTAAATGCAAAAAACACAAAAGAGATTCCGAGTCTGAGTTTATAACAAATTCGGCACCTTGGAGGTAGAAGTAATAGGTTTAATGATGTTTTGAATTTACAAACTTAATGCACTCGATGTTCTAAATTCAATTTACTTTATCCTCTAGTGGATAAAAACGGCTTTTGCTCTCAGATAGAAAAAAGTAAAAAGTAAAAAGTAAAAAGTTCTTTATTAATAAAAAAAGGTTACATATACAAACAGTTTACTGTGGTCGCCACGCTAGGTCTAGCCTGTGTTGTGGAAACCTTCGTATATGTTAACATAAAGAAGATTGGCGCATGTGTACGAAACATAATAGGCAAAATTTGAAAGAACTTGTTTAGAACTTGTTTAGAAGCAAAAATACTCTTTCCGAGATGGGGGGATGAATAGTTATTTGTTATGCAAGGCTGCAAAGTTAATTTTTGGCGCGAGTACCTTGTATTGAAACCTGAGCAAGCGAAGGATTCTAGGATTGAGCCACGAGCGAAGCGAGTGGTTCAAATATAGAATCCTGAGCGTAGCGAGGGTTTCAAAGGTACGAGACGCTAAATAAATTTGCTGCCGAGCGCAACACACAACTTTTCACCTCACTAAAGCGAGGAAAATGTTAGGTGCAAGAAAAACAGTTTTAATAAATATTAAATTACTGTTTATTTATTTCAAAAATTAAAAGTAAAATTACTACACTTGGTAATATTGAAAGTTAAATTTTTTTTTAAATCATATTTTCTTGCCGGTCAGTGCGATTCTTTAAATGAGGCTGGCGCATGACATGAAATAAGTATTTGCATTTCAATCATCAATGGACTGGCTGCAGAGAATATAAACTATTACGAAACCAATGAGGTTATATATATATGTAATTTATTGTACGAAACCTTTATTGAATAAAAATATTCGAATTTTAAAAACACTTTCCACGCTAGCGGATAAAGTGCGATTTTCCACGCAGATTTCGAATGATAAACAGAGCTTTTACGAGCTAGTGAGGTGAAAAAATTATTTACTTACCAAAATATTACAGAGAAAAGATCATAATCAAGAATTATACAAAAATTTTACAGCTAATACTAGGGTTCTACTACACTAAAGTTTCCGTACCATTATCTATACAACATTTGAATATTTTAAGCGTCTACCTGTTGCTGTTATTGATATCGAGCAAAAAGCAGCAAAAAATCACGTTTGTTGTATGGGAGCCCCTCTTAAATATGAATTTTATTGTGTTTTTAGTATTTTTTATTTTAGCGGCAACAGAAATACATCATCTGTGAAAATTTCAACTGTCTAACTAACACGGCTCATGAGATACAGCCTGGTGACAGACGGACGGACAGCGGAGTCTAGTAGATATATAGATAGATAGAGTATTCTTTATTGTACACAAAGATTACCCTAGTAATTACCCTTTGGGTACGGAACCCTAAAAAGGCTTTTAATTTTCTTAATTGTATTTGTGATTGATTATGTACCTACTGTATGTAATTCTTTGTAATGTTGTCAAATAAAGTTTATTCTTATTCTTCTTATTCTTCAATAGCGATATTCAGAATCATCATCATCATCATCATCATCAGCCCTTTGACGTCCACTGCAGGACATAGGCCTCCCTCATGGTATTCACAACCGTGAGGGGTTTTGCAGAATTCATGAATCCAGAATAATGAACGACAAATTTAATTCGTTATAAGTCTTCTACAATAAGTGAACCCTCCATAAATACAATATAAATAGTTGGATCCAACAAGCGCTCTTAGGAGCATACCGTAGGTAGACAATTTGACGAATACGAGCGTAGTTTGAATCCACTTGTACCCAGTTACCAACATTTGTGTATGGGTGCTATATTAAATTCCAACTGACCGTTTGCCAGGCGCGCAATCAGAATTTGCCTTGGGGATTCCTACGAGTCTGTGATAAAATTTTCGTAAACTGTAATAAGTACGTTCAAAGTAACACGACTGGAGCTCTCGTAAAAATTGTCAATCAAGTACATTATACCTAGATGCAGCGGTTTCTACTCGTATGTTTGAGCTTTTCTGCTACGGAGACCATTTAAAAATCTTAAAAAAATAGCTGCTCTCCGTTACTGAAGTTTAGCAGATAATTTGAAAGTTACCAGAATGAGATCGAAGTTCATTTCGGGGCAAAATGTTAATTTTATTTCACTTTATCTCACTCAGTTTTTGGTCTTGGCTATGAATGCTTTTGGGTCTCGGTATCGGCCGGAACAAAAAATTCAGTCTTTGTCGGACTTACCCGCCAACATAACATAACATAAACTCACGCCTGTATCCCAGAGGAGTAGGCAGAGACCAGGGACTGCCACTTGCTACGATCCTGACAGATCACTTTCGCTTCCCCAACATTCATTAGTCGTTGCACGCACGCACGCCGGTGTCGGGTACTTTTTATCTTATCATCATCATCAACCCATTATGTCCCCACCGAGGGGCACGGGTCTCTTCCCTGAGGAAGGTATAGGCCATACTCCACCACGGGGGCCAAGTCCGGATTGGTGGAGGCTTGTAGACTAGTGGCTCGTCTACTGTCCGAAGTTGTCAAGCCGCCCTAAGGCCTCTGACTTGGCTTAACGACTGCCATCTATCGACGGCAGCCGGCACCAACAGCTTAACGTGCCTTGCGAAGCACGGAACCGCTCGGAAAAATGCCACTAGCGTTAGGCATAGACGGCGACCCATCCATGCATTGAACGCGCCCTGTGTTGCTTAACCTTCGTGATCGTTTAAGATAACTCAGGCAGCCGGGGCTACGAGCGATCCCCCTTTTTATCTTGCCCTTTGTTAATACATCCCCTATTTGGTCGAAGTATGTCCGTCTGGGTCGTCCCTTACCGGCCCTTCCATCATTCGCATCAATTCGCTTGATATATTTGTTTTGTCAATCTTTCTTCCTTCATCCTCTCCACATGTCCAAACCAACGCAACATTCCTTTCTCAATTCTTGTCACTTCATCCTCTTTCAGTCCACAACGTTCTCTAATCACACTATTGCGTATCCTGTCATTCAAAGTAACGCCAGACATACTTCTCAAGGACCTCAAGGACTTACCCTCCAGTGCATTGCTACTTATTTCATGTTGGGATTCAGAGAGTCCACCTCATTTTTATTTTCAAATATTAATTCACATATCTCTTATAACTATTTAAATACTTCCGGAAACCTTTAGGTTGATCAGTGGCGAAATCTTATTTACTACTGAAAGTTTCCTAATTACGTCCCTGTAGGCAGCTGCTCGCAATCTATTGCTCGGCGTAACGAGATTTTAGTCTCATCGTAGCGTGGATTTTAGTTAGCTTTACCTTCAGGCTAATTAACATTAGGTAAATTCGGTTAGTTTGTATTGGTATTTTTCTAGCTAGTGTTCCTGGGATTGTGTAAGATGTTTGTTTGAAAACTGACTAGTGCCTGATAAGGTTCTAATTCTAATGGCGATGTTCAGGGGCCTGTTTCATAAGCTATGTCCACACTGAGTCTTTTTTTGTTCATTAAGGGCATGCGTCATAGCGCAGTCAACAGCGCACGTGAGGCATGCCCTTAACGCATGAGAGTTGAAAGCGAAGTGCGCGCTGTGATTCACGCTCTCCGGCGTCGGGTGGATTTCTGTGCATTATAGCGTTCAACAACAAGATGGCGGATGAAGAAAAAGAAAAAAAAAAGGAATTTCTTATAACCAAGTAAGCTGCACATATTCCACCAAGTAAAATATTCTCGTCGCATATGTTTCCAAAAGACAGAAGAAACTACGACTGTACTATGGTGTTCCGTTCATTAACGCATTCAATAATTGAAAGCGTCAAACGAAAGTTGAAGATGAAAATGCACAGTGTGGACATAGCTATAGAACTACTTACAATTCATGGTTTACTTTGACAAATCGATCTACTTACATTGCATTGCCGATGTACCCATAATTGTACTAATGGGCTACGCAATGTGTGTCAAAATCAAGAAATTAAAATGTTTTTAATTTAAAGTAACACAGAAACTGCCCCCCACCAGATGGTCTGTCGAGGGTTACGGCGGCGGGGAGTCGCTGGATGCGGGCGGCACAACACCGAGAAGCTTGGAAAACCATGAGGGAGGCCTATGTCCTGCAGTGGGTGTCTAATGACTGATGATGAATAGAGAAACTGTAACTCAATGAACGTCAGAAGGTAAGCTAGGTGTCCATTTTAAAAGCTACATAACTTGGGAAAAAATAAATACATTTATAACGAATTGTCATAATAAACTATGAATAGTAGTCGCTAATGGTGAAGGAAACCGGAGTGTCTGAGCTAATCACATACCTCAGCGCTTGAAATCGCCAAACCGCGGTGGGCACGCGTGGTGATTAAGCCCATACTCTCTCCCTCAGAGAAGGCCTGTGCCCTACAGTGGGACGTCCCTATATACGTATATAGGCTACTTATTGCTTATGTATGTATGTCATAGTTTTATAAAACCCAGCCCAGTAGCGACGTAATAAAAATGTATGACAAAGTTTAATTGTGAAACTACAGGATTCACGCAAAAATGTGTAAAAATTCTTGAAACTGTACAAAAAAATTCAATCGTACCCTTTTCATACTCGAGCAGGGGGTCCCCCTGTATGTTAGTCCTGATTACTCAAATTGTACCTACTATATGTTTTGATACCTCTGTGAGAAGGAAATAAACGAAATTACTTACTTACTTACTTTCATTTCATTACCAATACTCGTAGTTTACTAACCGATCCCGTGCAACTTAACTCGGCGCCTCGCGCGATTCGATCTTCTTCGCGACAGATGCCTATTTAATTTGCGCGGGTTATACCATTAGCGCTGCTATTGATTAGTTTACTACCAAATAGAGGAAAATAAGAGCTATTGTCGTACTTACGTAATTCTATTGAAAATCTAGGTGTGTATTAGACTCAACGGCTTGGTCTACTGCGCTATTAGTCTTCCCGAAACTATACGCCCAGAGAGTATGAATCTATTAGAAGATTATTTTTCTTTAAATTCACTCAAGCTGAGATTCAAGACTTTTCTGCTTAGTAATCCGCAAAATGGTGTATGGGGTGCATGGAAGAACCCTGCCCGAACTACGTACCCACTTGAGCCCGCACGCCTGGCGCACCCTGGGCGGCAATCAGCGATTTGATTTGATTTGATTGGCAAATCCTTTCACCATGATGGCAAACTCAAGTCCAGCATTGAAGCCGGTATTTTATCGATACGCTAAGAATAAAACCCTGGAGATAGGCTGCATGGTACTCACATGAAGGATGTTAGAAGTTGTCGCACAAGACCGCGAGAAGTGGAGGTTCCTTCAATAGCGAGATTTAAATATTTAGCCTCTTAAATCTTTAAATCTCACCGATTTATTCGGCTAGCCGGCCGGATGTACAAACAATTGTATTGCTAAGATTATGATGTTCTTTGATGTGCCATAATTTTCTTTTACGATCTACACATACCGTACCATTGTTAAACGCCATATCTTAAAAGACCATACAACCACGCGAAAATTACCTTTAAACAGGCTCAAATGCACTAACCTATACATTACACCGATTTGGCTTTATTGCCACAAATTCTGCTCTATTACTTTTATAGTTCTACTTCCCGAGAGTCCTGAGTACTGGCAATAAATAATTAGAGATAGAAGAATAGTTCGCTACGTCATCATCAAAAATAGGATCATTTAAATATTTTCTTTGTCAAATATTTTTCAATCTTAAAAGCCTACTGCAGGACATAGGCCTCCTTCGTGATTTTCGTACCCATGAAGGAAAGAATATGATTCTTTCATATTCTTCTTGAATATGATTCTTTCATATTTTTACGTACATTTCTGATTTCATGATCTAAAATCAGAAATCTACGTAACTTATAAAACCAAATCATTGATGCTGGAATCAATCACGACTAGGTTAGAACCTAGGACTTCCCAGATGTGAGTCAAGCGTTTTACTGATCGGTGAATTTATAACAGCAATATTTCCATAGACGACAACACAATCGAGCAGGTACAAAAGCCTGGGACAAATTATCAAACTGGGGCAAAACCCTGTAGCAGGTGAACTCGACCGTAGAATACAACTTGCATGGGCAGCCTTCGGAAAGCTCAAGGACGTGTTCCTCTCAAGAATCCTTCAAACGCCAAAGACTAGGGTCAAAGCCACGCTCCTACGCTTGCGAAACATGGACGCTCACTGTGAAGACCGTAAACCGCTTAAGAGAAGTAAGCGGTTAGACTTTTCCACCAAATATAAAAACCGGCCAAGTGCGAGTCGGACTCGCGCACGAAGGGTTTCGTACCTATACAACATTAGATACCTACAAAGATTGAGAAAATCCGCAAACAATTACGTTTGCTGTATTGGAGCCCCCCTAAAATAGTAGTTTTAGTAAGTATTTGTTGTTATAGCGACAACAGAAATACATCATCTGTGAAAATTTCAACTGCCTAGCTTTTACTGTTCATAAGATACAGCCTGGTGACAAACATAGAGACAGACAGGCGGACAGCGAAGTTTTAGTAGCCCGTTTGGCACCCTTCGGGTACGGAACCCTAAAAAAGAGAAGAAATGCATTTTAAGAAATCATTTGTAATTGTTTCTTCTGGTTGAGAATATTTGATAAAAGATGATGAGTGTAGAAATCAAAACCTTCCTTTGCAGTTAGTTTGTGGCGCTAGTAAGAATCTCCAAAGTGTAGTTAAGTGTACAAATTACTTAATTTAAGGTTAAGCTGCCGGTTCGATCACTCAAGTGTCCCTCACTTAGGCTCGTGCCGTTAAGTTCAAGAGAAGTTTTAGTTAGTTGAACTCAAGTTAGGAACAGATGTATGGGGCTACATTACCAGGTGTGGCTGATCTACTTTTGATTGTATTTTTTACGGTCCAACTGGTGAACTTATTTGTTGTCAGCAAGCTCTGTTATTCTTAGAATATAAAAGTCAAACCTCAATTGAAATAATCCTTTAATACATAGCTAAACATTTAAGAAGAATAAGAAGAAGAAGGAGAAAGACATTTATTATTCCAACAAGATACATCACAGAAACAAAATAAGCAGATAAGCAACACAATATGCACAACAACAGAAAGAAAACTAATAACACAACAGACAAAACGAATAAATGAAACAGGACCATTGATGTTGCCACAAACAGGTTACGGCTTTTGCTCACTCATTCACGTTTTGCTTGGCTTAATGTGAAATTAACTTATTTCACTGTACAATATAATAATATACTTTATTGTGTGGTCGTGTGGCGCCGGATTAAGAATAGCGTCACTCCATTTCCTTCCGTGGATGTCGTAGAAGGCGACTAAGGAAATCAATTGCCCGGAGACGGGCAGCAGCGTCTTCCTGAGATTCCAACCGTATACTGCGGTTGCCAACCCGCCTGCCAAGCGTGGCGATTATGGCAAAACTCCTCATGGTTATGAAAACCACGGACGAGGCCTATGTCCTGCAGTGGGCGTCAAATGGCTGATGATGATACTTCATTGCACACAAAACATTAAACAGGACTTTCACTTTCTTGTCAATTCACTTATTTATGACTCAATTGCAACGGTGGTAGCCTAGTGGGTAGAACATTGGACTCGGAAGCGAGAGACCCAGGTTCGATTCCCAGTGCGGGAATGTACCAATGATTTTGTTTTCTAAGTTATGTAGCAATAACACTCGCTAACGGTGAAGGAAAACATCGTGAGGAAACCTGAGTGTCTGACCTATTCATATACCTCAGCGCTTGAAATCGCCAATCCGCGGTGGGCAAGCGTGGAGATTAAGCCCATACTGTCTCTCTGAGAGAAGGCCTGTGCCCTACAGTGGGACCGCTATTTATGTATGACTCATACATAGTGACTCTTCTTTAAACATGACCGAAAGCTGAACAATGTATTTGTTCTACCAACAACAATAAATCACAGCAAACTGTCTCAGAGAGCACATCGCGTACAAAAGACAGTGAATCATGCAGCCCCATATATTGCGCAATCTAATGCACATCAAATAGTTCCTGAGCTAAAACCTCGACTGTAGTTTCCGAGTCGGTGATAAAAACAATGGAAAACAAAAAGCCTAACATACAACAACGCAAGTAAAGCCGCTATTCGATCACAGAAGGTCTAGAAATGACTCAAGATGAAGCTCGTCCCGGAGCCTTATGTGACACTCAAATTCCTGTACGATAATTTTGTTTTATTAGGGAAAACAGACAGTCACATGTCATGTATCAAACTAGCTTTTGCCCGCGACTTCGCCCGCATGGAATGAGTAATTTTCGAGATGAAACGTATCCTATATCCTTCCCCGGGATGAAAACTATCTCCATACCAAATCATCTTCATCTTTATCCGTTCAGCCGTTATTGCGTGATTGAGTAACAAACATCTTCACAAACTTTCACATTTATGATATTAATATAAAATATAGTAAGATAGTATTTAATTCAATTCAAAAATACTTTATTGCACAAAAAGGTGTTTGTACAAAGCGAGCTTAATACTAGTAAGTATTTTCTTCGAGCTGGCCAGCTAATAATTTTCCTAACTAAGTTATGTAAACACGTAACCCTTGGTGTTCTTCACATAGTATCATAAAAAGTGTTATAAATTAAATTACCGCAGTGATTAGACAATTATTTTCGTTGAACAACAAATTTTAATTGTTCTTTTCTCTGGTGTAAAATCATGTTAGAGGTTTGCTATCAGTGGATACTTTGACCAGTGCCGTTGTGGGATGCGTAAGTACTAATACTTAGTGGAAATAAAATATGGTTTCGTTGTTGAATTATGATACCTATAGTATAGAATGAAAAAGATCACCGAGTGGATGCAGCAAAAATTTTGCTTTGCAAGCGTTTTGATGGAGTAAGAAACTAACCTGTTGTAACCCACGCACTTCAAATACGTTTAGCAGTAAGAAAAAGGTTCTTGAGTGGAGATCACGAACTGGCCAATACAGCCACCAGCCCACGATCCTCATGTATTTATTTAGATTTGTCTACTTACAGCTAATGCCAAATCGCTACAAACTTAGTAGTAAATAAAGTTGAACATCGCAAGAAACAATATAAATTTATAACATTGCATTAATCCTTATACTAAACTACTAAAAACAAAAACAGAATCATCCTTCTTCAAGCATTCCCTTGCATACTTCAATCATTCTCCCAATTCCTGTGGTAAACATATCACCCTGGATGAGGATAGCCGAGGACAGAAAGAAGTTGCGTTTCCTTGGGGGGCGGGGAGGCTTATGTCTAGCAGTGGACGAATACAGATTTCAGCTGATTCCGTCCGTCTGCCTGACTGTCTGTCAAAACCCTTTATCTCCGGAACGCTTGTAGGTATCGAGATGAAATTAAAACCATAAATTCAAGTCTACAGACCCTTCAGAAAAAAATCAAACTTCTAAGTTAACGTAAAAAAAAAAGTAACGGTCGTTTGTACCACAAAAAACATATATACGATGCTCTTAAGGGAAACAAAATTTATAGGGTACTTTCCGTTGACCTACAACTAGGAAATTTCGCAACTTATATCTTCGTATGTGACAAGTACAGCGTAAAATCTGAAAACTATGCATTTGTAATTAAATTATATATATAAAAAATTCTTTGAAGTTTCGGAAAAGCTCGGAAAAGGCTGCGAGACTCGATTCCTGAACTATTTCTTATATGTAACGACCTACAAATTTGTGCGGAACCCTCGGTGGCCGAGTCCGAATCACTCTTGTCCAGTTTTTTTGTTATGACAACATTTTTTACTGCCCCTTGAACTCTTCCCAATCAATATTTAACATTTTACCTCTTAAGTTTTTTTTTATTTCCTTATTTTTTTTAATTTGCAAGTATATTATTTCGTGAAACTTAAATATACACAATATAAACCTCTTAAGTTGACCTTGTGTTTGTTCTCATCTCCGGCAAAGTTCCACGGCCGATGCTAAATTGCATCCACGAGTGAGCAGGGAGAGATAATTTATTTATTGTTGTTCTAATTCACGCAAAATCGTGTTGTTCCGAGTCGTTACCGCGCTTCGTACAGTAGATGTAAGCCCTATAGTCTGCTCAGTGGAGGATGGGAATGGATGTAAATACACCTAAAACACGATTTGGGTGTGTAAAACAACCGTGATGACGGTTAGAAAGAGAAAAACGAAACTCAATAAAGAGGTACGTGTGTTACAAACCAGATGCTTAATGTCAAAGGATTTATTTGTCGTAAGATGTTATATCTGGACTTACGTTTGGCAGAGTTTTATTGCAATCTACCTATTCTAAGCATATGTAATGTAGACGACAGTCTAATGTCAATGACAATGTATGATACACACAGGCTATCAGGTGATTAAAATTATTGTTGACTTCGAGACTATAATGTTACGAAAAACTTAGGCTTTCACATCTGTGATAGACGTGATACAACGTTTAGTGGTAACTCAGCTCCTACCTACATTAAATGAAGTGATCGCTTAGTCACTATAGCCTCTGAAATATAAATTCATAACCATAGATAGATTAAAACAGTAGCATATCAGCGAAAACTTACTCGTAACTGAACACTAATGTAGATTTCGTTTTTCGAGTTATGATTTTATTAACCATTCTACGTTACTCTTGACGTTGACGTCTTTCTGCTTGACATATATTTTTTTGGACATTCTATAAAATACACTCACGATGTCTTTGGTTAAATATCTTGTTTACATTAGATGCCTCGTTTGCGCGACAGAGTATAGCAGCGGCTATTGTGGCAGGCAGCACATCGCGGGAACAGACACATCGCGTTGCACTCTCCTCCAGTTCTATTCATAGTCAGTACTAGAGGTTTTGGCTTCAATGCACATGTAGATGTATACTTAAGACCTTTTTTACTTGACCTATCTTTTCTGTATTAATATATTGTGCTTTTGCGGTTACAATACCACTCGCTATCGCTGAAGGAAAACATCGAGAGGAAAACTGGGTTTCTGAGGTATTGACATGCCTCAACGCTTGATATCGCCACACTTGGTTAATAGGCCACCTATGTAATGTCCCTATTTTAGTGAGATTACTGCGTTACTTGTAAACAAAAAATATATAATTTTTTTTCTGAATTTCAGCATCACGCTTAGTGACTTTGAATTGATGGTTTAGTACAGCTGAAATTATCCAAGCTTCGGCTCCGTATGACCTGTGGCTATTGTCATAACTGACAGGATGCACTAGTTAAACACTTTTGTCTTTACTCTGATGAAAAAAAAACCTAGTGCATTTACCAAATGCAGGCCAAACCAGTTGAATTCTTCTCGCGCTCTACTATATCTTATAAAACATCTACAAATATTAAGAGCTAAACTCAAGGTAATTTTATATCTTTGCCGATTAATTTAATTCAATCATTTATAATTGTTAATAAAAATGAAATACTTTAATCGAAACATTGCTTCTCTAGAAGAAAGCGAGTAATTCGACAGCAAATTCCAGAATTCCATTTACTTTTCGGATCATCCTTAATGTTCCAGAAACTTATTTAGAGTCTGAAAAAGCCTATTCAGCACTATAAATACGCATCTAGCCCGCGAACCAGCCGTTTAAAGTGGCCCACTGTCAGATCTGCGAGGCACAACACGAATTTCACAAGCGCAGCAGCAGCATTAAAGAGGTGTTTGCTTGAATCATGGCGTTACATTAAACTCGTTATTATGATCAACTGCTCGCGCGTCTAAAGCTAGCTACACACGTGGAAACGGTCGTCAGGAAACGGTAAAACTGTTAAAAAGTTTAAAAACGACCAAAATTGACCTGACAACGATTGGATTGAAGTAAAATAAACATTACACACTGCAGAGCGTCGACTCATATGTATTATTTTTTCAGCTGAGAAGCTTTCTTTCTTAACTCATTATTCTTAACCTTTAATATTATTGCAAGGTTGCTAAATATAACAGTAGAATACGTGCGTATAAACGTACATGTGATGTCAACATTGTGACGTTCCTATTGGCCAAATGAATTGAAAAATTACGTCAGATATACTAACAAAATCTAACTGAAGTAGGTCGTCAACTAAATCCAAACTTGAGCAAACTGATGAAGCAAGAGTTTTTCGTGGGTTCAGCATGGTCGCGGTTAAGCTTTTGAAAATTTTGAAAGTTACCTATCCAAAAAGTGCCAACGGTACTATTGCTTCTAGTATCATCCTGTTATCTTATATGACTCCTCTTCCAAAGTGTTTGGCTGAAGTGTGAACTAGGCTTTACTATGATCAACGGCGAGCTCTTTTACCTTTACTTTTATGGTATGTAGTAGTTTACTTTAGCCTTCTCTGATTGATGGTATCTGAATAGCCCTTTAGGGGGCAAACTGTTTTGTTTGATATGCTTTTTATGGCAATTGCTCTACAGTAGTATGGCAGATGCTTTGTTATAATTTGCCTTAAATTTATCTGTGAAATACTTTTAAAGGAAGAAAGACAGGTATACTAGTTACTTACGTGAAACGGCGTATTTGACGACGACGACGACGTATTTGACGTTGTATACTTTTGACAGTGTCACTTACTCTGCAGTCTCAACTTTCAAAGTAAATACTCACAATGACGGTGCCGGGACTTATAATCATAAGATGACATATTGACACCAGTTTTCTGAGATTCTTCTAAAAAGTCCTTTATTAAATCCTGTACGTTATTTGAAGCTTTAAGCTTTAGGTAATCTCCTTTTCCGTGCCAGTCGACGCCGCTTGAACCCTAATCGTCGCACTTTGCTAGTCTGTGACACTCTACCAACCAGGATGCCTTCCGCGTAGTAATGATTTCAGAACGCGCGACGGCGATCTTGTTTGTCATTGGCATCGAATTTTCCGCTAATGACAGTCGACAAAAAATACAAATATTCTAAAAAGTGTGATATTTTCGTGCTATTGTGTATAAACAACACGACAATTGGTATATAACGGTGTTACCGTTTGTGTTATAAATATTCTGCTTCTACGAACGCAGTTTACAAAAATGCTTGAACCCCTAAAAAAATTTTCAGGTAAAATAATAGTTATCGAGTGGTTAATATCTAACACGTAAGTATTGCATTACTGATAATGTCAATTGGTGTTTTAAGACCACGTCAACAGTGAGTATCTTACATAATATATCCTACTCTTGTAGATTTTGAGGTTATAATTCCGACAATGAATATCTTTCATTTTGTTGAAACGAAAGTTATGGTGTGGTGTCGGTGCCCTCGCCGATTTTCAGTACCCATTCGATTATCGGTCAAAGGCGTGTAAATGAAGATATTTTAATCTACTGTCAATGTTGGCAAGCAGCGTTGAATAAAATATTTGCAATTTTCAGTTCGATTTTGATTCTTTAGCTTCCCACGCAGTCATGTTGCGTTACAAGAGAGGTTCGTGAGACTTGAGGTTAATGACACCTACTAATCATAATTCCAAAGATGATTGAGGCAGTACTAAAAGAACTAGTCCATGACCGATGGCTGGAAGACGAGAAGTTATCTGAAAGACATCAGTTTTGATAATCTGAACTGGCAAGGTTGTACGCCGGACCTCGCAGGTCTCTGGCAAACAATTACACACCCACGCAGGGTACATGGAGCTACATACTGTATACAACAATATTGTTTACAGTCAATATCAACCCTCGCAGGGTTATTAATTAAATTAAATACAGCTGAGTTGCCATAGAGCTGCCCACCCTCGCAGGGTGTATAGAGCTACATACTGTTTAAGAACAATATTATGTGCAGTCAATATCAACCCCCGCAGGGTTATTAAATACAACTGAGTTGCCATAGAGCTGCCTGCCCTCGCAAGGTACATGGAGTTGCATACTGTATACAAAAATATGTGCAATCGACATCAACCCTCACAGCGTTATTAAATACTGACTTGCCACAGAGCTGCCTACCCTCGCAGGGTGCCTACTATAATGGATGCATCTATGCTTGCTTTTTATCATCCCTTGCGGGTTATTGATTACAACTGAGTTACCATGGAGCTACACATACCCTCGCAGGGTACCTATTATGAAGAACATTAAGCTAAGTTGGCAAACAATCACATAGCCTTGCGGAATATCAACCCAAGCAAATCACATACCCTTGCAGGGTACTACCTATGAAGGATTTTAAGTTAAGCCAAGATGGCAAACAATCACATAGCCTCGCATGATATCAACACAAGAAAATCACATACCCTCGCATGGTACCTACTATGTGTAATGTGCCAGGCTCTACATCAACCCTCACAGAACCCTGATCAGAGTTGGCAAACAATCAAGTATCCTCGCAGGATATCATGTACAAACATGCATATATGTGTTAAGCAGCAGACCTCTTAGGGTTATAAGGTGAACAGAGTTGGCAATCAATTGTATATCAATCAATATCCCCGCTACCTTTGTACAATACACCTATAGGTACGTGGTAAGTAGCAAACAATCACGCGCCCTCGCAGGGTACAGTGTAGAATAATACTCAGATATGGTAAATACCTATCCACTGTTACAGAGTTTTACAGTTGACAAATATTCACATACCCTCGTAGGGTACTATCAACAACTATGCATGGTACCTAATATCAACCCTCGCAAGATTATAAAAAGTCAGACTTGCTAAACAATTAAGTACACCCTCGCGGGGTCTGCGTGTGTCGCCTAAGCCTGAGTGCAAAACAATTTTGGGGAATATGTAAAATGTTTATTAATTGAATTTTAATGATAAAATTACAGTATCCTTGCCAACACATGAATAAACCCTCACGGGGTTATTAGCATAACTTAGTTGGCAATCACATACTCTCGCAGAGCACTATTATTATACACAACACACTGATGTGTAGTTATTACTTCTATTATCATGCCTCGCAGGTTATATAAGAAGCAGTTCATAGCTGTTCGAAGACGTAGACACAGATAGATGGATAAGCAATAACATGTAACCCTCAAAAGGGGGGGGGGGGGGGGCGGCGGCAACAATTATCAACATATCATAACGATGGAAACTTTAGAGTACAAGCTAATTATGTAGTTCCATTTTATTTGTGAGAAAACTTCTACCTACCAAGGCTAAAGGAAGATGGCGTGCTGTAAAAGTACTGTTAAACAATGTTTCCTATCTTATGTTCCTTGTGACCAAAAGTAGCAGCAAATACAAGTTGAAGATCAACCTTTTGTTGCAAAGTAATCCGCAGCATTACTGGGTTAAGCTTACCTATTTAAGGGTCAATGGCCTTAACGGTACCATTACTGTATGGTTATCTTCTAAATAATTAATGGTTCAGAATAATAAACCAGCGAACATCCATACCATGTTGAATACACGGTTTTCGTCCGATCACCAAAGTTAAGCAACATCGGGCGTGTTCAGTACTTGGATGGGAGACCGTCTGGGAAAAGTATTTATCATTTGTTTTACAATTCATTTCTTGATTTGTCCAGTACCTCAGGTACTATATTCGACTGGTGCTTAAAAGGAAGAAGTTTCAAGTTACCCTAACTGGCTCAACTCTTTTTGAATTTGGATCCTATTTATATCCCCTGGGGGTGAATGTAACCTATAGGTATGGCTGTGGTCTATAACTATGTAAATAACTTCTATCAGAAAAGTGAACCTGCCTGGAGTATAAGCTGTACTACATAACAAAGGAACTGTCAGTATTTATGTTATCTGCTTTCTTAGGCTATGAGACGCAAGGATGGTTTTATCTTACTTAGCGAACAAAATGGGACAAAGATGAAGCCTTTGATGGATTTGCTGGACAAGCTCAGTCAGTACTACGTATACCTTGAGAAGGATGATCCTACATCACCAGCACCAGCCTTGGGCCATAAGGTCCCAAGTGGGAGCAGTATTGGAGGTATGCCCCAATCCAGTGAGGTGTACCGCGAATATGTCCTACCCGAGTAAGATATAAGCAAAGATATATCTCAAGTGGTCATCGACATGACTAACCTCGAGTAGATAATATGATGAATGGCAACAGTTTTGAAAATGGTTGTCTTGAACTGTCTAGCATATGATTTGATATTTTTGCCTTATCAAGTTTTCACTTGGGCGAAGATTTTCAAAGAAGTGGTTTGTTCCTTGTCATAAAGGGCTATTTAATGCAGTTTGTCAGCAAGTCGGTTTATATACTCTTTCCAAGGCACCCTTACTAAAAGTTCCAGTTCCCAGGCAAAAGTTCCCCTTTGCTTCACGTTAAATTGAACAATATTCTTTCTGATCGACTTCTGACTTCTAACGTTAGTAGTACTTAGATTAAATAAAGGTATTATGTTATATCCGCACTATACAGGTAATGATACTTAAGTTAAATCTAAGTCTACTCAAACAGTTTGGTCAATAGTCCTGCGCTGCCCTCCTGGACTCGGCACCATGGTGCGGCGCATCCGACCCGCCATGAAGCTGGCTCTGTATGTCTTAGCAAATACACATCCTCGGCCATAAAAATGGAATCTAGCGTCGTCACTGTAAGGCAAGCTGTATATATACGAAGAGTGGGTACCTAGTCCCAATAACTACCGCAATGCGACCGTAGTGGCAAACTATGAACCACCGCCCTTGAGGACGCAGACCATATTGAGTTTTTTGTATTTTGTTGAGCAGAGCTAAAAACAAGAACGAGTGGCTCTTTTTCCACTTTAGTTATACAATTCCTAAGCAGGTCTACATGAACCTTTAATAAACGCCTGAGAGACTTGTCGGGAGCTGGTGAATGTTAGGCTCGCATACCTTTGCCAGCAATATGTATTTAACACATTCGTGGACGTCAATCTACACTTCCTTTGCTATCGGTTGTTGAAGCAAACTCTACCCGGGAACAAAAATCCCGTCTGCAATAAGTGATTAAGTTTCTTCCACAAACAATATAGTTGTTGAAGTACATAATTAGTTAGTTAGCTATCTAAATAATTCGCCAGACACAGCTGCCTTTCTCTAAATCTGTTATGGCAGACATAGACTACACTACGGTTTCCTGTGCTACTGTGTTATGTTTGACTCAAAAGCCATAGCCCATAAGTAATCGAGTTGAATGTTATTGCCAAAGCCAAAATCTGAATCATGTCAATTTATTCAGGTCCTTTGCAGGTTCAAAGACAAACCTGTTATATAGGCTCTACCTAAACATGTTTGTAAGTATAGGAAGCCCATCAAAAGCTACCTATCATATTATTATTACAACGCAGGTTGAAGGCCTACTATTTTATCAGCAGCTGGCATAGTATTGCAGGGTCTG
Source organism: Yponomeuta cagnagella (assembly GCA_947310995.1). Lineage (NCBI taxonomy): Eukaryota > Metazoa > Arthropoda > Insecta > Lepidoptera > Yponomeutidae > Yponomeuta > Yponomeuta cagnagella. The sequence continues at coordinate 4,578,535 of OX371284.1, forward strand.
GATCAACTGTAACTTCCAAAATAGTCTGTCAAAGAATAAATGTTTACTTGTTATTAAGTTCATTAAGTTATGTCACTCTGGTCACAAGTGATATAATTATTATTCAATGTTATTACAAAACTCTAAGGATGATAAGGATGCTTATATCAGTGGAGAAACCCTGTTGACTTTTTAACAGTTCTATCATAGTAGATCGATCGCATAAGCTCCGAATCCTACTATCCCTATCCTATTTTATGGATTGATGTGTGTACACCTACCTATCTATCCTTTGTATATTTGTACGTACCTGCAAATTGTGTTATTGTCCTGATTTCAGAGAATTGGGGTAAAATTTAATTACTCGCACTATTGGGTCTGTGGATATCTATTGGAATATTTTACATTAGTACAGTACCTACCCAGCTTTGTACTATTTTGTATTACACACACACAGCTAACTGTGAATCATCTCACATTGGCATACTCTACCACCAGGCGATAACAAACACGTCTCAAACTTAAAGCTTCAAATAACGTACAGGATTTAATAGCGGCGTTTTACCTGAAATAAAACGCTTATTAAATACTTACCTTATTTGAAGCTTATATTTAATTCCTGCCTGTGGTTTTCGACACAATGACAAACAAGATCGCCGTCGCGCGTTCTGAAATCATTACTACGCGGAAGGCATCCTGGTTGGTAGAGTGTCACAGACTAGCAAAGTGCGACGATTAGGGTTCAAGCGGCGTCGACTGGCACGGAAAAGGAGATTACCTATCTCAAACTTAAAGCTTCAAATAAGGTAAGTATTTAATAAGCGTTTTATTTCAGGTAAAACGCCGCTAATAATGGTAGTATTTACCATATTTTTGTATCATTCTCAGGTAAACAGCCTTTAGATTCACACATTTCTACATTACGTTCACGTTTTTGTCATATTTTTGTACACATTATTAAATCAATGTTGGTATGAAACTTTTATTGATGAAAGCATGAATTGTAACTCACATTGACAGTGATTTCCGTACCTCCGATATACTCGTAATTGTAAAAATTGGATAAAATAGATTTGTGTAAATATTAATTACTGATACTTGTAACTTCTTTAAAATTTACTTATATACTTTTAGATAAACATTGTTCTTCATCATCAGCCATTTGACACCCACTGCAGGACATAGGCCTCCCTCAAGGTTTTCAAAACCACGAGGGGTTTTGCCATAATCGCCACGCTTGCCAGGCGGGTTGGCGATCACAGTATGCGGTGGGAATCTCAGGAAGACGCTGCTGCCCGTCTCCTGGTAATTTATTTACTTAGTCGCCTTCTACGACATCCACGGGAGGAAATGGAGAGATGCTATTCCTAATCCGGCGCCACACGGAAAACATTGTTCATATTCATTTATTCATTTAACATAACAACATCGTTAGATATAATTGGGCCTTAAATGTAAGAGCGTGTTGAATTACTAAGAAAGTAAAATATAATGGTTTACATTTTCCGAACCAAGTATGAACCATTTAGTTACCGCTCCGTTCCCATATATTACATGTGATCCAATAGATTGCAATACATTCCTTCGAACACCTAACGTCACGAACAAGGATGGGCTTTCGGGCTGTTACACACTGACTCAACAAAACTAGTACTCTGTGGAACGACATGTTATACAGGACGGATGCAGCCATGATGTTCTAAGACTACTTCTGCCATGACGTGACATAGTTTGCAAGCAAACACATAAGGGCTGGGGCATGACCATGACTATTCGAATTTTCACAAACTTAGTGATGAAAGTATCGTCACGATCATGGCGTTTTAAATCAAAAATTAAAAACAATATTTCTAAATTGAATTTCTATAGCCCTACTCTACTTATTGCAACACAAACCAACAAAAACGACAACCGTGTTACTAGTATTAGTAATAATTTAGGAGCGGGCTCAAACACAGAATCGATGGATTTAAACGGCCATCGCAGACAAAGGAAAACCCTAAGTTAGGTCTAAATTTAGTTGCACAAAACATACAGGGTTTTTCCGGCAAAGACAATTTAATTGAACTATTTTTAAAGGATTTTAATGTAGATATTTTGTGTTTAACAGAGCACTGGCTGAAACAACCTGAAATGTCTTTCACTTTAAAAGACTATTTAGCAGTAAGTACTTTTAACCGACAGCACGCAATAAGAGGAGGTTCAATGATATTTGTAAAAAGTAGTTTAAAAATGAAAGAAAGAAAAGACATTGTCAGTCTATCTGTTGAACGCTTAATTGAGATCTCGTGTGTGGAATTGGATAGGTACATAGTTATGTGTGTTTATAGGCCGCCACAATCGAATTATAATGAATTTGAATTAGTTATGGAAGACGCCTTAAAACGCCTATTTACTAGCAATAAGAGCATAGTAGTATGTGGTGACTTCAATATAGATTTGTTAGTTGATAGTTCACTGAAAACTAAACTCACTAGTCTGTTCAGGTCATTTAATTTACATTATTTATTTACTGAACCCACTAGGACAACAGCTACTAGCGCCACTTGCATAGATAACGTTTTTTGTAATTGTCAATTTATAGAAAAAAAGGTCATACATAATTTACAGTCCGATCATAGCGGGTTATGGGCAGTTCTACCGTCAGTACTAGAAGAACCTTGTAATGAAGTAATTTGTAGACCAATAACAGAAAAAAAAATTGAATTATTTAAAAGAAAATTAGGCACACAGTTAGATACATTAAATTTTGATAGCACTGATCCGAATACATTATATGAAGTGCTGTTTTCGACCATATCAAAACAATTTGAACAGATATTTAACGTAAAAAAAATTACAGGGTTAAATCGCGGTTTTTCAGAATGGGCAACGCCAGGTCTACATAGAAGTAGGAAAAGGTTTTATGAATTGTATGAAGAGAAACAATTTAATCACGATCCGACGTTCAGAGAGTATGTTAAAAAATATTCAAAAACGTTTAGGCAAACTTGTTTAGCAGCCAAATCCATTAGCATAAGTAAACAAATTATAGCATCAACTAATAAAATCAAAACAGTCTGGCAAGTAATTAGCAAAGAGACAGGCAAAACGAGACCTAGGGACCAGATATTTGCTTTAAAGGTAGAAGGGAATTTAGTCAATTCAAGGGAAGACATAGCAGAAATATTTGAAAATTTCTTTAAAAACATACCCCTCAAAATAACGGCTAGCTTAAATTCTTCCCCTCAATCAGCCGAAACTTTACTTCTGGAAAGTATAAATACATGCAAAGCTGACTTCCAATTCACCCATATAAGTCCCTTTGCTATTGTCAAAATATTTAAAGAGTTAAACTTAAAAAAAACCGAAGATTTGTGGGGATTATCGGTTAAACTTATATCCACGGTTATCCATATTCTAGCACCTTACCTTGCTACAATTTTCAATAAATGCATTGACCAGGGAACCTTTCCTAATCTATTAAAGTTAAGTAAAATAGTACCCTTATTTAAATCTGGCGATAGTGAAGATCCCAATAATTTCAGACCAATAGCAATATTGCCGGTCCTAAGTAAAGTTTTTGAAAAAGTTATTTTGCATCAATTGCAGACTCATTTTAGTATAAATAAGCTATTTCATAAGAAACAGTTTGGATTTACGAAGGGCCGCTCAACGACGGACGCAGGCATAGCATTAATAAAGCACATCTTTGATGCGTGGGAGGAGGCGCAGGATGCCATCGGGGTGTTCTGTGACCTGTCCAAGGCGTTCGATTGCGTCGACCACGAAACGCTCCTTATAAAATTACACCGATATGGTTTAAGTAATAAATCGCTAGCTCTTCTTCGATCTTACTTAACAGACAGAACCCTAAAAGTAGATATCAATAGAGTTAAATCCTCAGGATCTAATGTAAAAGTAGGAGTTCCTTAAGGTTCTATACTAGGACCGTTCCTTTTTTTGGTTTACGTAAATGATTTGCCCTACCTAGTAGAAAAACTATCGCAGATAGTACTGTTTGCTGATGATACTTCCTTAATTTTTAAAGTAAAGAGAGGTTTAGGTAATGTTGACGATGTAAACAATGCTCTATCTACAGTTCTAAACTGGTTCACGGTGAACAATTTGATGTTAAATGCGAAAAAGACAAAATGCGTCAAGTTCTCCTTGCCCAATGTTAAAAATGTTGACACGTGTCTAAAAATATCTGGTGAGAAATTAGAGCTGGTAGAGTCCACACTATTTTTAGGCATAACAATAGACTCAAAACTGCAATGGGGTCCGCATATTGAAAAACTATCGGGTAGGTTGAGTTCAGCTGCATTTGCAGTTAGAAAAATTAGGCAACTTACAGACATATCGACTGCGAGGCTGGTCTATTTTAGTTATTTTCACAGTATTATGTCATATGGGCTGTTATTATGGGGACGGGCAGCAGATATAGAAACAATATTTATTTTGCAAAAAAGAGCAGTAAGAGCAATTTACAACTTAAACAGTAGGGAATCGCTAAGGGAGCGTTTCAAAGAAATAGGAATTCTTACACTGGCTTGCCAATATATATTCGATAATATAATGTATGTTCGTAAAAATATAACCATGTTCAAATTAAATAGGGACGTCCATAACGTAAACACTAGAAATAGAAATAAGCTTGCTTATTCTAAATTTCGTTTAGCCAAGGTAAATACATCGTTCGTAGGCTATTGCGTTCGTTTTTACAACAGAATTCCAGAACATGTTCTATCCTTGTCTGAAAATAAATTTAAAACATTCATTAAAAAATCGCTATGTAAAAAAGCCTATTATAGAATAGACGAGTATATGAACGATATAAGCCCTTGGTAGTAAGCCAATTCCACTGCGATTTCATTGTTATTGAATTATTAATATTATAATTTATTTAATTTTAAAAACGTGTACTGACGACGTGATTGCACATTAATAACTATAGCACACATTTTATAGCTGACAAGAACTCAATCTGCAGGTTTGCTAAAGGTCATTCGAATGGTGGCGTGGTGGCCGGGTCACCTATCTCCCTCTAAAATGGTTGAGACTGGTGATGGCTGACCCCTGCGTTATGCTCGTGAACGGGTGCTGTTCGTGTGTCTGGCCGCAGCATTACTGTTTTTCCTACTTTTGTAAGAAGTGTTATTTTGGCTTTTAAAGTTATTAGTGGCTATCACGGAATCATATCATATAGGCTTTGATGTATAAGTTTAAGATGATTTGAGAAAAGATGGTCAGAGTGGAGTTTTTTTTCCCGCTGCCTTTTTCTCCACTACAAATACGGCCCGAAGGCAGCGGCTAACATAGTAACATAGTACATTGACATTCAGCAAACAGAATGTAAATTCTTTACGTTGAAATAAATTATTGATTTCTGATTTCTGATTGTATTTACGTTATTTATAGCAAATACTATCGTACGACAGTACCACCCAGATTTCAGCATGTAAACAGATGGATGGAGAACTTTATTGTACAACCAGAAAAAATATTGTACAACCGGATTCACTTACTTGCTTAAGTTAATAATGTGTAGTGTTAATAATAAATAATAATAAAGTTTTAGTCAGAAAAAATTATGTATACTTTCTATTCGCCAACCAAGACGAATTAATCCAGGTGTTCGGTTATGTAACCTAGACAGCCGAGAAAAAGAACAAAGGGCAGGCTTAACCGCACATTTATAGTGAATGACCGTGAGATCATACCGAGGGTTGACTGGAAAAGAATATATGCAAATTTATATTTTTGTATATTCTGTTTATCTTTTACTTGTGTTTGGATCATACTGGAGTAGCCCCGGTAAATAAGCCGCCATTTCTTGAACATTGCTATAAATCACAGCTCACATTTCTATATTATCTTTATATTTTTGTCATGATGTTTTAAATTTATACATACACATACATAAACTCACACCTGTATCCCAGAGGGGTGAGCAGAGACCAGGGACCTTTCGCTTCCTCAATATTCATTAGTCGTTGCATGCACGCACGCCGGTTTCCGGTGTATATATATAATTTTGTATTTTCCTTCTATCTTTTATGTGTGTTTGGATCAGACTGGAACAGCCCCAGCAAATGAGCCGCCATTTCTTGAGCATTATTCTAAATCACAGCAAAGGGGCGTCTAGTATCAAGATCTGTCGGTCGGAGGTCCCGCGCTGGGATGTAAGATGGTTGCTTTTTATTATTGCAAAAAAAACCAAGGTATATTTAGGGCGATTGAATTTATATGTAGAATTTTAGTAAGGATTTAATTACGATAATACATATAAATTTAGCTATATTTGAAGCATAGCACATACTTAAGCCCTATTTAAATGACCCAAGCTAGGATTGTTAATTTTTTATGCCGCAGAGTTGGGAAAAAATAATTTTAACTATTATCTCGGAACAGGATGTAATTCCAGGCATAGTCTTTATTTGTTTATAATTTTAAATCCCTCGGATCGTGACCCAGAAATTCGAATAAATTCACAAACTATCACATGCACTAACAGCGTTCGTCCAACAAACTATAACCATCCAATCCAAGATAATACCACGTATATAGATACAACATCTCTATCACACAGCCTAATCTAAGCGCTACACAATCTAGCCGGGCTAAGTCCACAACATCAAGTTGATCCAATTCAATTTCGCTACAACAAACAAGAGGGGCATATAATCACACTAGTCTGACCTGTAACCCTCTAAATAAGGCTGCATCGAGCTACGGCCTTAGGAATGTAAACATCGAGCCATCTCCTGAGGCGCCATCTATAATTTTCTAACAATCTTTGTAACATGTCTACTATAATCTGAGCCACGAGAGTCCTAGTATTCTCTCCTTGAGCGTCTTTTTCTTACGGGGCTGGGAAAGGGGTGAGGGGTCAAGGGTAAACGGTGGCACGGTCCACGCTCGATCGATCTCGGACCGATCCGTGGATATTGCATATTTATCAACCTTTGACACGACGTAACAACGTGGAAGTAACATCTTCATGGTGGACGAGCAAGGAGGATATAAAAGTGGTACAGGGTGGTCTGGACGAGTGGTAATTGTGGATATAAAATTGCGGACAAACTTAACATACCTGGTTTCTCGTCCACTGGCAATGTGTTAATCCACTGTCCACAGCTGTCAGTTGTTTATCTTTTGACGTAAAACGTATTTCAATTCGGTAGTAGGGGTTCACTTGCGAAAACCAAAACACCGACAACGAAAACATGTCGCCTCGGTGAGGACGGTATCTCTATAATTACGTGCCGTAAGGAATTCATTTATGTATCGTTAAGTAGAGCAAAGCAGTCATTACTCAGATCCTTTTGATTCGTGCCCCCAGATGGCGCCAGTGGCGCGCAGTTTGAGCTAAAAATTAACGCTTACTTATAGACGTTTCATGTTAAACCAACGGACGTGTGACCCGACACAGCCCCACGCGCCTATTTATGCACTTTGACTACCTTAAAGCTGTTACAGCTATTGCAGTAGATAAGCAGATTGTCAGTTTCGAGAAACAGGGGCTGAACATACTTGCGGGCTCTTACCCGACACCTCTTGCGGGTGCGGGTGAATGAAATGTTAACGTACCTGGCCCTAGAGTCTAATACACACGTTGTTTTTCAAGAGACAACAATAGTTGTTACATGTTTCTATTTGGTAGTCTACAAAACAATAGCAGCACAATGTCATTCTAATGGTTTTATATAAGCCGCGAAAAATAAACGGGCATCTCTCGCGAAGAAGATCGTAGTGTGCAAGGCGCCGAGTTAAGTTGCATGGGTTATAATATCATCGGAATGCAATTGTTTACTAGACGAATGAAACAACCGTACGAATATAACTCTATGGAACAACTTTATGCAATTTAGAGACTCGCCCCTCGGAAGCGCGCGATCTTCAGTACGTTTTACTGCATTCTATAAATGCGGTCATTGCGGTCAAACGCGTTTCACAACAACAACAACCGACAGCCCGCTTTGCCGGGGATGCCTCAAAGAAGAGGAAACACCCGCCCACGTGACCATTCACTGTGAAGGCGTGGAAAAGCAACGGACCGCCATCATTGGGAAGCTGGGATCCCTTCAGGAAGCCTGTAGTGACATCAGAGCACTGCTGGCCTTCTGGAAAGAGATAGGCTGGCTGGAGTGAGCTCACAGCTATGCTACGTACAATGGCCCAACCATGAGGCTAAGTGCGGAAATCTCAGGTCTAACTAACTAACTAAATGCGGTCATTTGACCGCACGGTCAGTAACCGCTACTGCATTTCAGTCCTTAATCACTTCTTTTAAATACATGCATTTTGTTAAACCAATAAAATTTTCCTGCGAAATCAAACCTATGGCCTATCAAACCTTACTTCAGCAGTATTGAGCTGGAAACTACTTTTTAAGTATTCATTCGTATTATACCAATGGTCATACCAGGTACTCGAGTAGGTACTTTGGAAAAAGCCTGCGATAAGTTAGTATTACAAAAATTAACTTAATTCCGCAATCACTTAATAAATAACATGTAGGGCTTACGAAATTCGTAGTTCAAAAATGGTATGAACAGAATTAGTTTTGAACCTAGTACATTCGACAGCACATCAACCTTTACATACGTGCACTCTAATCAGCTATGTTAAGGGCGATTTTGCAGCAAAAATCTAATGGTTGACCTGCTGTCGAACTCCACCTATGTCTCAACGTTTGTCCGTCTGATCTATAAAAATCCAGATGAAAATGCCCAACTAATAATAAAAACCAAAAGGTAAAAAAAACTGCTATAAGTACCTAAACACATATTTTAGGGTCATGTTCGCAGCACCCTGTGCGCGCGCGCATCGCTCGCGGTGTTTGTTCTCGTGCGCGTCGCGATGGGAACCGCGCGTGTGTGGCATCTTCGGGTTTGCACAGTGTACTATCCGCATTTACAATGCGAGCTGATTATGTAGTATACAAGTGAATATTATTTCTTTATTGCAAATCATAAATTAGAAAATTAATTACATGATAATATACTTACATATACATATATACTTATACCAAGACGAATACTCCTTGCTTATACGTACATAAACCTACTATCTGTGACAGGTTAGAAACATCGTGGTCTTTTAATCTCTAATATCGCCAAAGCATAGAGCGCGTGAGATGTTTGGAATCGAAAGTGGCTGAGTGCCATACATTATTGTACCCGGGTGCCTTCGGTTCTATATGCCACACATGTTTTCATCACGATCATTTTGTTTGTTTTTTGTTTTTCATTTAATTTGAATTAATTTTTCTTTCTTTCTTCTCTCATAAAAATTTAAAGTATAAGAGAGTATTTATTTGCTAAAGCATGGTAATTACAAATTATGTAGGTGGTAACTTAAAATTATGGCACAAGCATGCTCTACCCGTCAGGGTGTGCAAATATTATTTTTGTTTAAAAAAAAAACAAAGTTTGTTGAGCTAAATTAGTAGGTGGGTACAAAAATATGTAATAAATCTTTGCATAGTAATAACAATAAAAGAGAAAAAAAATGCTTAAAATTAAACTGAGATCAATGGACCATTTAAGAAGTCCTTTACACTATAATACATTTTGTCTATGAGAATTGTATATAATACCGTTTTAAATTTTGTGAGAGGTAGCTCCGAAATGTTTTGTGGCAAATGATTGAATAATTTTATTGCCATACAATATGATAGTCCGCACAGATCTTCTTGGCGGTAACGAGTACATAGTTACAGATCGTTTGCACTTCGCTTACTATCTTTAAAGTGTATGTGTGAGTAATCGACGTAGTGTGATGCGTAGTAAATTACTATTAGTCAATTACTAAAGTAGTCAATTACTCACACATATACTGTAAACACAGTAAGCGATGTGCAAACGATCTGTGACTATGTTCACGTTACCGCCAAAAAGATTTGTGCGGACTATAGCTTTGACACCAAAACACACAATGACGTAAAATTTCTACTGTCCGTCCGTCCGTCCGTCTGCCACCAGGCTGTATTTCATGAACCGTAATAGTTAGACAGTTGAAATTTTCACAGATGATGATGCCGCTATAATAAAACATACTAAAACCAGAATAAAATATTTATTTAAGGGTGGCTCCCGGGTTTTTTTTGCCGTTAAATGCTCGATATTAATAACGGCAACAGGTAGACGCTTGAAAGTTATTGCATAGATAATAGTACGGAACACTTCTTGCGTGAGTCTGACTCGCACTTGGCCGGTTTTTTTTCTACCAGTTTGCCAGCCTCGCTTCTCTGGGCTTTTCGCGCCCACACACCGGTTATCGGCAGAATACCAGCGCTGGAGTTTTCTTTTAAACTTTCAATACATGCTGAGTCTGACCAATTTGCAACGTTCTTGTATTTGCTCATTTGCCACACACACGACGTATTTTTTTTTTGTCACCAATAGCTACTTCCGGTACCGTATAATATGTCGAGTTGCTATGTATCTATAATTTATGTACACTTTTGTCTTGTCTATGTTTACTTTGTGCTGTTACTTTGTGACTTAATGTGTAAATAAATAAATAACTTCCACACAACACAATCACTTGACCTGCTTCCAAACGAGGATACCCTGTGCTATGGTAACCAGGCAAGGACGTCACAAACATGAAAATACACCCAGGCTACATTTGTACAAATATACAGCGGTCCAGTGGGAATCGAACCCACGACCTCTGTTTTGGTAGCTAAGCGCCTCAACGGCTAGACCAACGAGGTATCTTATCACATAGGTAGGTAGCAATTGATGTATTTTGCTTACAATGATTTGAGAAAAGATGGTCAGAGTGGAGTTTTTTTATTGCTGCCTTTTCCTCCGCCACAAATCGACCCGAAGGCAGCGGCTAACATTGCGTATTGACAATCACAAACAGGAAACTGCGTCGAGTTTTCTCGTCGCCTATACCGCAGTCTCTAAAGAAAAAATTCTTTAATCAATGCGTCCTACCCGCCATGACATACGGAGCCGAGACGTGGACACTCACGGTTCGACTAGTCCACCAATTTAAAGTCGCTCAGCGGGCTATGGAGAGAGCTATGCTCGGTGTTTCTCTGCGGGATCGAATCTGAAACAAAGTAATTCGCCAGAGAACTAAAGTGATCGACATAGTTGAACGGATTAGCACACTGAAGTGGCAGTGAGCTGGTCATATCTGCCGCAGGACCGATAACCGTTGGGGAAGACTGGTTCTAAAGTGGAGACCGCGAATCGGCATACGTAGCGTAGGACGCCCTGCGACCAGGTGGATCGACGACATTCGCAAAGCGGTGGGCAGTGACTGGGAAAGAAGAGCCTTAGATCGAGCTCGGTAGCGTGTCTTGGGCGAGGCCTATGTACAGCAGAGGACTAACACCGGCTGATTATGATGATGATGAATCACAAACAGAACGTAAATCCGCTTTTTAAACCAGGGGTCAGCCACTCCGTATCCCTCTACCTCTAATCCTGCGCACACATGTCGCACGATTATCTAACGAGAGCCGAGTTCCCATAGCGCACGATAGCGATCCCATCGTAATGGTAATCGGCATTCCGATTGCGATTATCGGAAATTGGCCGGTCGGGGCGCACCGTGTCACGTTCGCGAATACCAAACGAGTTTGGTTGGCCAATGTCGATGGTTAGGCTCTGAGTTCTGTGGCTCAGGACCTCAGCCCTATTTATAGAACTACAACGACAATTTTATGTGCATTGCAAAGTCTATTGACCCACCGATTGACAAGTAGGAAGACTGGGTCACGCAACTCACATCGAATTGTCATAATAGACTATAGCAGTTTTATGAACAGCAGCCATGGCGATGGCTATCGAGACTAGGGTGCTTATCGTGGGTGACGCGTTTTAAGAGTACACGGCGTTTCAGAAAACCGGGGTAGCGAAAACCGACACTGTCTAGGCACATCCTGAACAGCACATAGCTGACAAATCTATAAGCTGGTCATCATCAACCTCTCAAGTATTCGATTTTTTTATACAATAATACTGAGTATTAGGTACTTTATCTAGTATAGGGGCTGAGAATCTTGAAATTTGATCTTGGCAACAGCTGCACAAGTTAGTGTCCATCAGACATAGTCGGGCGTTTCACTAAAAAGCGTATTGAAAGCAGTCTATCAGATTGGGAGCTGTAATGCTATAGATAAGCGGTTGCCTCATATTCATGAGGACGTGGGTTCAACACTGTATCAATGAGTTTTTTTCCACGTTACGTTGTAAATTCGTGAGGAAGGCCCGAGTGTCTGAGGTACTTACATACATCGGCGCTTGAAATAGCCAATCCGCGGAGGGCACGCGTGGTCACTAAGCACATGCTCTCTCACTCGGAGAGAATACTTATGTCGTACAGTTGGACATAATATAGACTGCATTATTATATGACACAAATAGGAAACTTAGTAACACTTCTCCTTTTCCAATAAAGAGGATTAAACGGTGGCAACGGGTTCTTAGGAAAACAGCCAAACGAAGTTTTCAACAAATCCTCTATTTAAGTATCGATCTCTAGGTAACAGAAATTTACCGGGCAATACGTGAAGCGGCCAATATGCTAATAGAGATTAAGTCATTTTTCATGTCCTTATAAACGTGAATGGAGTTTTACTGCTACTCAGCTACCCGTTTTTGTAGCTAAACCACAGGTTTTCGAAAGTCTTATAGTCAAAGTGTGCATGCACTTTTCAAGCAAGCATCTTCCATATTAAGTGGCTCCGTGCAGTACCCGTAGCGCCGTCAATAGCAAAAAAATCGTATCTTTTTAGAGTTCCGTACCCGAGGGTGCCAAACGGGACCCTATTACTAAGACTTCACTGTCCGTCTGTCTGTCTGGCTGTCTGTCACATCTGAAAAAAGTGTTTATTTTATAGGCTGCAATAAGTATACATATTGTGGTCCTCGTATGGTTGTTCTTAAATCAGGAAAACAAGACTTATTACTATGTAGAAGAGCTTACGAATTGATAGTACCTACCTTCTACCACTTCCATAGAGGTAGAGGGTTCTACTGAATAAATATCTTTCAACAATCTATCTCCCCAACCACTTGATAAAGATTTTGACGTATGATACTATATTTTTCAAGAGTCGTACATCCCTAGTGACCCCCCGCGCAGCTCCCCTTTGACACCTAAAATGAGTCATTGCGCAGGAATTGGCGAACTTCACTCGACCGTCAAAAATATTTACGCGGATTATACAATGCATGTTATTGTGACTGCCTCGTTGTTCTAGTGGAAACACGCTTAACTACCAAAACAGAGGTCGTAGGTTCAATTCCCACCTGAGGCCACCGTACTTAATTTGTACCTACAAATGGCCTCAGTCTGGGTGCATTTCCATGATTATGGCGTTCTTGTACTTACCGTAGCAGGGTATCCTAGTCTAGGACCGGGGCAAGTGATTGATTTGTGTTTTTTTTTTTCATTGTATTATATCCAGTTATAATGCATGTCTAACTACTAATTATACATTCAAGTACTAGCTACTTTCAATCGAATACATCAGGAAAAAGTTACAATCTTTATATTCATACTAAATGTTCGAGATTAAAATCAATTTGAAGCTAGTGTAAGTCTTGCATGTGAAGACTCAAAATAATGAGTCTCTGATTATCATGATGACCTAATGGCAATAAAATTACCTTGTGTAAACAATGGACTATTTGAATCCATAATAAGATGACCCCTAGACGATAACTTAATGTTTCAAGACGCAATGTAGTTAAGAGATCAGAAAATAATGGTTAATTTCGAGGGGTATTGACATGAGAGTGAGTAAACTTACGATTAATTATGATGAAACTAATGTCCCACTCGTAGTTTCATATGAGGAACTTAAAACTTAGTTTACTAAACAGAGTTCAGTTGTAAGGATTACACTGAGGAAGAAGACGAAGAAGACATAACGTTTACCTGTCATCATTACAGGAATCGTAAAAAACTGACATATTTCTATTCTCGGCTATCCTCACCCAGTTGCAGTCAGCCATTATTTTAAGTGAGTGGCTACAAACAAACAACAGATTAGTTTGTTACTCCATTAAAAGGCTTGTAACGCAAAGCTTAGCACGCTTGGCGCCGCCGAACCCGCGCCTTTCATCGTATTCACACACGCTCTCACATCTGTGACATTTAACTTACAGGGTGCTCCGTATAAATGAATTTCTATTGTTTCTTTCAGTTTCATTTTATATAAGCTCATTCTTTGAGAAGGCCTTACCGACGGGTACTAAATTGATAATTTCACTAAGTAAATACTAAGGTACCGTTCTGTCTTATATTGTGACATACTGATATACCCTTAATGAAAATCAGTGCTGTAGTGGCCCATAGACCTGCAGCAGTTACTGAGCCTGAAGTCGTTTGAAGTCGTCGTCTCCCTTGCATTTTGCTGTGTCTATTTACATATTTACGGAAAGTATAAATAAATGTTGATTTCCTTGGGTGTCCAAATATACGTTCTTTTTTGTGGCATAAACGGCCGTAAGTTTTTACTTGCACTTTCATATTTTCACTTTCACTTTTTTTTACGTTAACTTAGAAGTTTGATATTTTCACAGCTTCAAGGGACTGTAGACCTGAGCATAGAATTTTAATTTCATTTTGATAGCTCCACGCGTTTCCGATATAAAGGGTCTTGACAACAAAGTGATCCTAAAAGGGTTCCGTTTTTACTTTTGAGGTACGGAACCCCAAAAACCAGAATAGAACGAATTGCACCTAATTTCATTTCGGAAAATATTCTGCTTAACACACCCTATATAAATGCAGAGCAAAGTGGAAAGTTCATAGTTGGTTATCTGGAAGCAATTCAATTGTTGGCCCGTATTTCGGCGCCCACCCGCGCTCATAAATTACATTTGCTTCCGCTATAACACGTCGGGTTTGGAATGGACACTTAATTTTATTTTCTTTCTTAGGGTGATTTTTCAATGATTGAGTATATGTGTACCTATAAACACATAGTTTATCCGCAGCTTATGCATGGGGGTTTGTGTCATTTAGTACGGAGGTTGGCTCTCTTTTTCCGCACAGCAGTTAACCAAATGTATGCTATCAAAAACACTATGATCAAAAAACTTTGGCCTTAGCATCTACGTAATGAGATGGTTTATGCAACGTCCAGTGGCACCTTCACTCACACTAGATGGGTGAAGAAACCATTCGGACGCTGCAGTGCCTGGGACATTGTTTTAGATGGACTATGATTAATGTTAGTAGAAATGCAGACTGAGGCCATTTGTACAAATGGAAGGCGGCCGCCAGTGGACATCGAACCCACGACCTCCGCATGGTAATCAGACGTGATAACGATAGACCAACGAGGCAGTCAATAGGATTACAGTCACCTTAAAGATACATTTAGCGCAACAAATAAAATTTTTCATCGTTACGGTTAATCAAACTGTAGTAGCCATTTACTCAAACACCTCAGTGTCCTCACATCTTCTTCCTGTGCCTCTCCACAAACGGAGGTTGGCAGTCAGCTCCCCATATTCTTCTTCATTTCTTGCCATGCAAAACAGGTATTTGACCTCGCTTATAAACGTAGTAATAAGTAACAAACAAGGCCTTGATATGACTTCAGTCAGTCAATAGAGACAATATTAAAGAGTTTTTTAAGTAGCCAACACATTCCATGCCCACTGCACCTGACCTAACACGCATGTAACCTCTTTGATGTGATTTTTACGTTCCGAATTAGCATAGAACGTATGTGAGCGTGCCTTTATCTTGCATCTCAGATCCGTAATCTCACGTAAGGCTACGTTCAGACTGTGTGCGAGTAGTCATTAAACTGGCGTGTGTAATTTCGCCTTTTTGTTATGATTTGGGGAAAGTAATGTGTGTTAGACTTAACTGGGGCTTAAGTAATAGTTTGGTCCGATTGTAGATTAGTAATGCTCATGATGGATTGGGGGTTTGATGCTTTGTTTTACTGTGAGAAAATTAGATAAAATAAGATAATAATGTGCTTATATGTAGTTTCTTTACTACAAATATGAATGTGACATAGAAAATCCAATTCACTTATCTACCATGAAGAAAAAAGTGCGAAAACGTGCGGAAATTTCCCTAGCATAAAATGTATACTAAATACAAATACAAACAATTTATTGGATAAAAAAATGCGGTTTACAATGAGACACTTATCCTAAAGTACAAATTGTTTCCCAATTGGCAACTGTCACCCGCACTGGCCTTTCGACCGCAGAGTGACAGTCATTTGGGGTAGATACTCGTTACTCACAAATTGCCGTAATGATAAGGTGATAAAGTTAACAAAATAATAAAAGTTTAAAAATAACTACAAAACGACACTTGTTATTATTATTATTAAATCCTTTATTGCATATAAAACAGAAAGTTTTGCACATAGGCGAGCTTAATGCTACTTAGCATTATCTACCAGCTAACCTAAGTTAGGTTAGGTTTTATAAAAGACAAAATGGTAATATTTTGTATCATGAGGTTGTAGGAAAGTTTATGTATTTGTAGTGTGAGTGAGTGTACATGTGTGAGTTTTGTGATGTGTGAGGGTGATGGGTGTGTATTACCTAGCACATATGCACTTAACAGGAGAGACAAGAAATCACAAAGAATACGTCGAATAGGTTTGGTTATAATTGAGGTTTAAGTAAGTTTTCCACTTGGTGGTAGGTTTTGTCACTAACTTAAAAAAATAGTAATTTATAGGTATTGAGGGTGGCCGAAGACAGAAGGAAGTGGCGTACCTCAGAGAGGGCTATGTCTAGCAGTGGACGAGTTTGGGCTGATTGATTGATTAATAATAATGTACTGCTCATAAATGTTGCTCGTCTCCCAGGTACCTGAAGTATTTCTAGCTGCTAGCCTCTCCAAAGATGTGGTACCATTATTACAGGTTAACAGTCAACTGTTACAATCTTATCTATGAAATTTAAGAATTTCGAAACCCGCCGACACAAAAAACTAACTCTTAAAAAGAAAAAAAAAACAACAAAATTTTTAGCGGCCATTTTTTTCCGCCATTTTGTTTTTTCCTACCTTTTAGTCCTACCTTTAGTGTCCACGTTTCGGCTCCGTGGGTCATAACTAGTAGGACTGGTTGAAAATTATAGCGGAAATCCATGCAACAAACAGTAAATTAATAACCCCACGACAATCATGCGACAATCCCCGTCCGAGCCCGAGTGAGGGTTTAAGCGTCGGGCTGCATTTTTACAAATTGATACAAATTATCTGAGCGAGGCTCCCGCTTTGTTCCGACGGCGCTTGTTACGACTGCGGAACGGCATTTTATTATTTTTGCGCGCACGACGTTCACTGGGGGAAGAAAACGTTTCAAGCTTTAACTACACTGGTCCTATGTTCGCGATATACGTGCAAACAGCCCCTATATTACGCACCCCAAATCGTGAACGATTCCAATCGTCCAACTGTCAAATTCCATACTAATTTGACAGTTAGATGATTGGAATCGCTAAGGATTTGGTGATAATTAGGTCAATGGCTGCTTAAATTTGTATGCTTAGAAAGATACTTTGCTAAGGTTTCTAATGCGACGCATTTGACGCGCCGTCCGAGTTGACTTCGTTCGCGAGGGGTTGGAAATAAGAATTAGCAGATATTCTTTCTCAGGATGCAATATATCAATAAACCAACATTGGTTAAGTAGCTCATGCAAACCTAACAAATAAGCGGACAAAATTACTTTCGCATTCGTTTGAATTCATACTGATTCAAATAGGTTTATCGTTAAACTTCCATTTAAAGGTATACTACTATAATACGTTAGCCAAAGAATCGACTTAACTCGCTTTTGCTCAGCTAACAATAGGCCACTATCAAATTTGGTGGATAAATGTTTGAGACTCTATTAATTTCTTGCGATGGTTTTGTTTACTGGTGATGGACTCACCAGAATATTGAAAAGGAAGTACTTGAAATGAAATTGTAAATTTTCCTTTTGTTGTCTGTTTTTCTGACTCTATTTCATTTCACGATTATACAACAGCTGAAATCTTAACTATAAAATTTCACAACTAGAAACTGAAATAAAAATATTATTTCATGGAATTACGTTCATTGTCGTCTTCTATTTCAATCTAGATGCATAGTGCTCAACATTACATTACATAAAATCACGCCTCAATTCCGGATGGCTGGAGAGAGATCAGGGTTTGCCACTTGCCATGATTCTAATAATCCTGTTATGCTTCATCAACAATCATTAGTCGTTGCATCCATGCACACCGGTTGTCTCGGGTAATTTTAGGGTTCCGTACACGTTGGGTGATAATCGGGACCCTATTACTAAGACTTCACTGTCCGTCCATCTGTCTGTGTGTCCGTTTGACTGTCTATCTGTCTGTCACCAAACCGTATCTCATGAACCGTCATAGGTAGGCAGTTGAAATTTTCACAGATGATGTATTTCTGTTGCCGCTATAACAACATATACTAAAAACAGAGTAAACTAAATATTTGAGGGTGGCTCCCATACAACAAACGTTGTCTAAAGACAGCGCTCGCCATCTAGCAGCCATTCATGTAACCTTCACAGCAGCGCCGATGGCCACGTCGTTAAATGTCAAAGTTAAACGCTTCTTGTTGGTTTCTATAGATGGCGCGGTTCTCAAATTCGATCTGTGTCTAATGTTGTATAGATAATGGTACGGGCTCTTCGTGCGCGAGTCTGTCGCGCAGGCCGGTTTTTTTAAGTGTACAATAATGGAGGACAACAAAAGTTTGGCGGGTTTTTCGCCCAGTGACCATCGTCGCGGTCCTATCATTCCTCAGACGGAGTCCGAAACATCTTATTCGCGCCCTCATAAAAGTAACTGCTTTGGCTCGTTTTTTATTTCTACCTCTGTACCTGTAAGGCCACAGTATTTTAATAAACCTTCCCTCTCACGGGTGAATCTCGCTCTTATCTTATTAACAATAGAACCGTTTTTGTACCGACAAGTGTTGAACCGTGCTTCGCCTACTTGTACTGACGATTTCAGTTTGAGGACATTGGAATTCCAATTACTTTACTAGTATGAGTTTAATTTTAATATGTTTGTGTGATGGACCACTACGTTTATTGTTTTTATGTATTCTATAATGTCATCTTTTCCTCTTAATGGAGAACATACACAAAATAATCTCTTGATATAATCGGAGAGGCCATGTTAGAAGTGAACTAAACGTTTTAATTATTTTTCCCCACGATTAATACTTTTCATAAAGGTAGACTAGACAAGGTAGGCCGATCACAACCGCGCGCGACTGATCGCAAGTGCGGCTGATGCGGCAATAGTCATTGTATGAAAATGTACAGCGCTGTTTCCAAAGTCTGCGACGGACGCGGACGCGTGCGGCGGACGAGAAAAACGGCGCCATACATTTTCATACAATAACTATTGTCGCGTCAGCCGCGCGCGTCAGTCGCATCGATCGGCTGCGATCGGCCGCGATGAACGGAAGTCTACCTTAATGTAACTTATCGAAAAGTCAATAAAGTCACGTGGTACAAAAACGCGACACACAAATCTCAAACTATGACGTCAGAGCTTGCACGTAACGCTTTATAATGTATGAGGCGTTTTTGAATAGGTATTTGAGTAATCTCGTAAAACAATGTTTTTATGCATCTACACTCTTATAAGAAAACGTTTAGAATTTTTTATTATAATGGTAACTTTATTTTTAGCATGTTTTAGGATCCTAAGAAACTCTGAAAACATATTTTAATGGTTTTATTTTTAAATTTTTCCTAAGTTTTTATTTGTCTTCTATGGTATAAAAGCAATGTCACTCCAATCTAAGTTAGACGCAAGTTCCCATTGAGACTTTTTAACTGATTTTAAAAACCTCAGTTGTCTTTTATATGAATTTTACTACAAACAAGGCAGCGCAAGGTAATAAAACAAAGATATACAATTTTCTTTAGTTCTATTAAAATTTAGGACCTCTCTTTGGGCTGTACTTTCTGGAATATTGTTTACTTTTTGTAGTACATTTTATTATTTATATTTTAAGCAGAAAAAAGCTAAGGAAAGAACATCATAACAAATGTGAAGACGACATTTAATATTTAGCTTAAATAAAACATTTTAGAACTTCACATAGAAAGAAAAACTCTGGGCCGAAGCGGGATTCGAACCTGCGCTTTTAGCAAATCACACCAGCGCTCTTACCAACTAAACAATCAGGCGTAACTTAGAACTCATCTTCTCCTTTCTGTACCGTCTCCTATCAGAGGTTGGCCAGCAAACCGGTAATTCAAACCAATATTGTAAGTTCTGTGGTTGTAGCCGCGATAAAACTCATGTTGAAAATCAGTTAAAAACATTGTTTCCTAGTTGATCCGCACCTCCCTATGCTATGTAGGTCGCCGGTACGCCGTGAACATTATTTAGCGATTTGTCAAAGAGCTCCTCAAGAAAGCCCGTACATTTTATTCCCAGGCTCGTGGCCGAGAATTACTCAGTGAAATTACATGGCAACTCGTTAAGGAATCCCCGGGATTAAAGAGTTAACCGAAAAAGGGTGGGGCCGCCCCGCGTCCGAACGCCCGCGCCCGCAAAATTCTTAAACGTAGTCCCAAGGAAATGGGATGATTACTTCATCAAAACACACTTTAAACGCATTACGTAAATCTAGTACCGTTCGTCTTAACCCCCCCCGTGTGGGGGAGGCGTGGGGGCTGCCTCCCCCCACCCCAGGAAGCGGTGGTAAGACGATATGGCGAACGTGAGCGCCGTCAAGAAAACCTTGATTGCTTTTTTAATTAGTTTTTTTCTTCCCCCTTTTCGCATCTCCGTATCGTGAGGGAAATATGTATTCGTGGAGGTTTGCTTTTTGTAAATGGGTGTGTTATGCTGTATTATGTACTCGGGTGTATTGATTGGTGCTTTGAATCGTTATCGACTTCTTATTTCTTTTAAGCGTGGACTCGAGATGCTTTTCACGGGATTCGTCTTGTTTCTCATTTCGATTATGAAGGTAAGGCTGGTCTAAGTAATTCTAAAACGAGTGTTCTTAGTTAACTTAATTGTGCTTTCAAGGTCAAGTTAAGTTAGTTCTACCGTTTGCTATTTATTAGCTTAATAAGAAGAAAGTAAAAAAGTGTCTACTAAGTTACGAAGATGAGGCGTTTTTCGTGTAAACAAACATTCGCAGTTAAGTGGGTTGATGACTATCAAAAATACAGATAACATAAAATTTCACTGCCTAATCTCCCTTGAAGTTTAATGACATCTCGAGGCATGTGTCTATGTGTGTGTGTGACACACGCTGCCTATACGCAAGGGGGCAAAAAACCCACGCACACATAAAAAGGCAGCGACCGTCTTAAGCCGGGCCCCACTAATTTATAAGTTCTTTCGCTTTCATTATAATTATTATTCTTGGCAATTTATTTTCGCACACGAGGGGGCCCGGGGGTGGTGGGGGCGGATTCTTCTTACAAATTCCCGCCTTTTTCGGCGGAACTTAACGCACCCTTTTCTTCTGCCCTTTTTGTTTTTCATTACATTAACTTTTGAGACCGGGCGCTAATGTGTTGTGTGTGTGTGGGTGTCATTTGTTGGTGTAATCAGCGGGTGTTGTTTCGTTTTTACTGGGCTGTGTTTTTGCCTTCGCCAAGGTAAGGAATAAATAAGATGAGATAACGTTTATTATTTGTGAATTTTTAGCAGCAATACCACTCGCTAACCGTTAAGGAAAACATCGTAAGGTAACCTGAGTTTCTGAGGTGTTCACATACCTCAGCGCTTGAAATTGCCAATTCGCGGTGTGCACGCGTGGTGATTAAGCCCATACTCTCTCTTTGAGAGAAGGGCTGTGCCAGTAAGTGGGACGTATAATAGAATACATTACTATTATCACATTGATTCGTCCATTTATCTACGACAGGAACCATTTAAGACCATAGGTAGCCAAACACAATGTAAATACTGGAAATAAACATAAACTTTCTTTCCCAAGATTTAGGCTGGCAAAGGTTAATACATCCTTTATGGGGCATTGTATACGTTTTTACAATAAGATCCCTGAAGATATAATAAGCTTGCCTGAAGCGTGGTTCAAAAAATGTGTAAAGCGCACTTTATACCAAAAGGGCTACTATAGCATTAAGGATTATTTAGATGATAAAGACGTCTGGAATTAAAGCCAGTTCAATGCATCCTAGTAATTGGTTTTAGAAGATATAACATGTAAACTCTCTTACTCGTAATTAAGAAATATGTTTAAAAAGACTAAGTTTGGAGTTTTTGTCCGTTTTTTCTCCAAATGATCTAGATTTTGAAACGGATAGCTAGTTTTTCTTCTAACGTTCAATAAGTCACAGGTTCTGTGTTACTTTGACTAAATTTTTTTTACTTTGACAACAATGAGTTACTAGTAACTTACTTTAATAGAGCATAAGACAGAGATAGGATATGAATAGCCTGGATCAAGAGATATCACAAGTTACGGTCCTTTTACTGAAACCAGAAAGTGGAGGTAAGCTCAATAGGAGTTATTCGTTTCTTAAGTAAGACCATTTAGTTATTCATATAATGGGTAATTTCTGAAATATACCGGTTAGTTTGCCATTTACACAATTTTTGTTCTACCTCTTGTGTTCTTTTTTTGTTTTATTTACCATTAGTTGAAAAATTTAATTCAGAGCGTTTCGAACTAGACCTTTCATAAGCACTATTACTTTCACTATTACACGTTATTGATTTAATTCCAGAATTACTTGATTTGTTTTCCTGTATTGTAGAGGCGTTGTTGATATGATTATGTAATGCTTAATGTTACGTAGAATGGAAAATTCTTTACTGAAGGCTGTGGCATTAGTAAGGAGCGTTCAAAGCGCGCATTTAATAGAATTATTTAAATCTAAAATTTTATAAAAAATATATACTCATAGAACCAAAGGCATTTCCGGAACTGCGTGTTGCTGAAATAACTCTGTATTGGGTTGAAATAAGTTTCATTTTGTCTTACATAGGCGGATTAGGGTCAAACAATGGCTAAAATTGCCTTATGTAATAAATGAATAGACTCACATGACAACATGAGTAATGAAAATTATCACTATTATTATCATTAAAATTATTTATTGCACCAGGTAAAGATTGTACAATAAGCAGGCTTAATACTAATTAATATTTTATTCTAGCCAACCAATAGGTGGAAAAGGTGGGGGATAGTGCCAAGCCGAGAGATTGAGGAAATACTAGTTTAAATAACATGAGTAATGAAAATTATACAAAAGTGCTTCCGCGACTCAGGATTGAACTTCCCACAGCATCGTATTAAAATCCTTAATTAACTACCTAAGTACCGACTTCACAATTCCACAGATAGTTCTCGAAATAATAAGAACTCCGCAGAAAACTTCGGCCGGGCTCCACCCAAAAAAACTTTTCAATACATAACACCTTAACTATCTCGCCGTCGTCTCCACAATTCCACTCGGAACTTTAAAGTACACAATTTACGGCGAGGTACCTCCACATGCAGCCAAGAGGAGTCTTGAGAACTTCCACGAAACAAAAGCGATTACGGCAGACTTCGACTACTCGAAAACAAAACGCAATTTTCTCTTAAGAAAATGAGGGGAACTCTTTCTCCCCATTGAAAAATCATCAACACCCCGTGTGTACCCCCAAGAAAGGGGGGCAGAGATCTACGCCGCCAACTTGCGTACGCTTTAATTAAAAATAAAACATAAGAACGATGTAACTGGATGAGCCGAGGAGAGAAGGAAAAATGAAAGAGAAAGCCGACGGCCCCGTCCCCCACCCCCTTTCCGCCCTGGGGGTGGAAACCGCGTCGCGTCAGTCGCGCGACGGCCGCCAGGGGGCGCGGAGCTCCTGGTAATGCGTCGTTCGACGGCACAAAAGTTTCGCTCCATGTAGAACAGGAAAACAAGAATTCTAAAACTTTTTAAACTATTTATGATATGATGATCAAGTTCAAACAGTATGTGAAACTGAACATATTTTTTTGTAAAGCGAGCGTATCTGCCGGTTATACGTAGCAGCCGCTCTCAAAAGTATCTCAGCCTCAATAAGATCTTTAGCCTACCACAAAAAACAATTCGTTGTTCCTACTTCCTTCTATCTGTCGCACTTTAGTACTCTACCAGGAAAACTTCCGCACTATATGAGGACTTTAGTCCACTCCAATCCATCAGCCGTCCTCATCCAGCCGCCACCGGAAATCTGCGGACTACTTCAGTGATCGCGGAAAAACTCACCAGTCTAAATGGACCTATTTATTTTATCAACATAACCAGCTTTTAAATAAAAACTTCTCATTAATCTCTAATTTCCTTTCTTCTATATTTTTATTCTTTTCTTTTTTTAGTTGATTTGCAATTCTAAACACGATCATACCTCGATTTATCAAATTTGAAGTAAGATAAGTTTATTACCAAAAACATTACATACTTTTACTCAATATACTACAAAATTTAATTTCCTTAAAAGATAGACGTTGGACCTAGCGCTAAGCAGAGTCTGTACCGTGAGGGCCAAAATTACGATTTCTAACTTAGCATAATTCCAAACTTTGACAATCGATTACTAAAATCATGAGGATTTTAGTAATCAATTATTTTTATGTAAAAAACTAATTAGAAACGAAAAAATCAGAAAAAATAATCAAAATACATATATAATACGTATTTACCGGAGATAGAAGGTGAGTATGACAGTGTGAGTGTATATTTTGTGTGTGAAAAGTTGAATGAGTAATGAGTAGAGTGAGCTAGTGTGTGTGTGTGTGTTTGTGACGCGTATACTCGTATTGTTACAAATTATTTATATTTTTACCGCGTGGCGCCGGATTAAGAATAGTGTCACTCCATTTCCTTCCGTGGATGTCGTAGAAGGCGACTAAGGAAATACATTACCAGGAGACGGGCAGCAGCGTCTTCCCGAGATTTCAACCGCATACTGCGATCGCCAACCCGCCTGCCAAGCGTGGCGATTATGGTAAAACCCCTCATGATTAGGAAAACTATGAGGGAGGCTATGTCCTGCAGTGGGCGTCAAATGGCTGATGATGATTTATATTTTTCACTTCTCATTCTTTTTTCATTTCATTCATTCTTCATTTTAATATTAACAAAAGCTTTTCCGTGGAGTTATAAGTGACGATTTTCAAATATTTAGTAAGCTCTTTTTTATAGGTAAAACGTTTCAATGACCTAATATGAAGCGATTTGTTCAATTCATTGTATAGGTAACGATTTCAAAACCAAAGGCCTCTAAGCTAAGGGAGATGACAGAAGTGACCTTCTGTCACTTCCCATTCCATGGCCCCGGTCGCACGTTGCTCTGTCACAACTGAATGATACCACTTTTCTTGTCGCTAATGAAGACGGCGTCTTGAGCGCCTTTTTCTTACTAAAGCCTTCCTTTACGTCCATACGCCTTGCCTGATGAAAACATTTAATTAGCCCGTTGGGACGCAGCCCTTTCGCGCTGATTTATTTTTCTCCTTTAGGGTGATTTGTCCCATCGGGCACTCTTACCGTGGACTAGATGCGCCAATTTCTCTACCAAAGGTCACTGAGAGTCTTGAGGAAATTCTTTGGAAGAAGCCTTTGCCCAGCCATTGGACACAGATGCTCAGAATTTCGCTACGAAATCGAAGCAGAAATGATGAGATCCGTAGACGAACAAAAGTCGTCGACATAGCCCAGCGGATTAGTAGGTCGAAGTGGCAATGGGCGGGGCACATAGCATGCAGAACTGATGGCCGATGGGGCCGAAAAGTTTTCGAATGGAGACCACTATCGGCAAGCGCAGCGTAGGACGACCAGTCACAAGATGGACAGATGACCTCATCCAAGTGGTAGGAAGAAGCTGAATGCAAGTCGCTTCCAACCGGTCTTTTTGGAAATCCATGGAGGAGGTTTATGTCCAGCAGTAGACTTCTTGTGGCTGAATGATGATGATGATAGTTATAGTTAGGTACATTTGTGAAGATAGTAGCAATACCACTCGCTAACAGTGAAAGAAAACATCGCGAGAAGACCTAAGTGACTGAGGTGTTCACATACCTCAGCGCTTGAAATTGCCAATCCACGGTGGGCACGCGTGGTGGTTAAGCCCATACTCTCTCTGTGACAGAAAGCCTGTGCCTTACAGCGAGACAGTGGGATTATTATTATGCTTACATCTGATATTTCTGCGCTTAGCTTCATAGTTATCGCATTGTACTGTACGTACGTAGCAAGCGCTCAGGTATGTACCTTAGACACCAGGGTTTCCTCACGATGTTTTCCTTCAAGTTCAGCGAGTGTTATTGCTACTACAACTTCACAAATGTACTTAACTTGATAAACAAAGTCATTGGTACATACCGGGATTCAAACCCACAACCACCGCTCTTATAGGAAAATAATTTATATATGGCATCTTTTTTTGGAAGTTATTTAATTGCGATACTGAATTAAAGATTTTGCTTTATTCCAATAACACGTTGCTTAGCATAAGCATAATCAGCCTATATGCGTCCCACTGTAGGGCACAGGCCTTCTCTCAGGGAGAGAGTATGGGCTTAATCACCACGCTTGCCCACTGCGGATTGGCGATTTCAAGCGCTGAGGTATGTGAATAGCTCAGACACTCAGGTTTCCTCACGATGTTTTCCTTCACGGTTAGCGTGTGGTATTGCTACTATAACTTCACAAATGTACATAACTTAGAAAACCAAGTCATAGGTACATGCCCGCACTGTGGATCGAACCTGGGTCTCGCTTCCGAGTCCGATGTTCTACCCACTAGGCTACCAACGCTTACACGTTGCACGTTACACGTTGATTACTGTTAATTATTTTATTTATTACTTAGCCTACGACCTATTCTCAGACCTACCAAATATACGCAAAAAATTAATAAAACCTGCTAAGTGCGTATCGGGCCATGCGCTATGTACGGTTCCGTAGAAAGAAGGTTTTTTTTATCTGCTTTACAGAACTAACAACTTCATCGAAGTCGTTTTCAATGGATTTTGTACAAAATTTTGCTATTATTAGTTGGTTGCCTATTACTCGTTAACGATAAGCCTACTTATACGTGATACGTTTCCTTTTAAATTCATTAAATGTGCTACACCCCTGAATTTTTTCGCGTTTCTACAATCAACCGTTTAGCCAGGAGAGGGGGGGGGGGGATTGCCGTACTTGGACAAAAATTGCGCTTTAAAGCTTAATATTTTGCAAAGGGTTCGTAAATTAGGGTTCCTAAATCACAAAATGGTCTTCCTACACCCACAATATATTTCGACGACCAATCCAACAATATCACACCATGCTGTAGGCGGGAAAAAAAATTGCATCCGTAATTTAGGTGTATTTATTTTTTATTTTAATTCTTTATTGCACTAATTACATTGTAAGTGTACAAGGGCGTGCTTAATGCAAGAAGCATTCTCTTCCAGCAAACCTTTGGTTTTGAAGAGACTGGCGACGGGTAGTGCAAGAAGAAGATTAAATACAATAATAAACTTACGTGGGTGTAGGGGAAACTTAGGATAAACTTGGGATAAACTTAGGTGTAGGGGAGGTACCCTAAAAAAATTTTTTTCTTGAGATTTTATTCTACCGTTTTATCGGCTTTATAAATATGTACATCTAAGCCAACTCTCAGCTCTCTAGTACTTACCGTCTCTGTGCTAAGCCGCGGACGGACTGTCAGACAGACGGACGGACATGGCGAAACTATAAGCGTTCCTTGTTCACTATGGAACCCTAAAAAGCGGTGAAGCCGTTTCGGAGGAGTTCGATAACAAACACTGTGACACAAGATTTTTATATATTAGATTAATTAAAAAGATTCTATTGGATTTTTAACCCACTCGTTATTCTATTAATAAGAGAAGAAGCGAAAGACTTTTGCCAGGATCTTGGCAAGTGGAAAAAACCGGCCAAGTTCGAGTCGGACTCGCGCACAAAGGGTTCCGTACCATTATCTATACAACATTTGAATATTCCAAATCACGTTTGTCGTATAGGACCCCCCTTAAATGTTTATTTTATTCTTTTTTTTAGTATTTGAAGAAGAAGAAAGACATATGTTATACCAGCAAGACACGTCACAGAAACAAAATAAGCAGAAAATGAACATCAGAAAGAAAACTAAATACACAACAGACAAAACAAATAAATTAAATACAGAAGCATAGATGTAGCCTGTGGTGTATCTAAGTTACCACAAAATGCAGCCGACTCAGCGTTGTGCTAAGGAAGAGATCCCGCAGCGCTGATTTTCGGTCAGTTCCTACGGTAACTCGTAATTGTACTACGGAGTGCGTGCCGTGGTACATTCAAATATTTGTTGTTATAATGGCAACAGAATATCCTCATCTGTAAAAATTTCAACAGTCTAGCTGTCACGGTTCATGAGATACAGCCTGGCAGACAGACGGACAATGGAGTCTTAGTAATCGGGTTCTGTACCCAAGGGGTAACGAACCCTAATAACCTGGTCCCTGCCTACCCCACCAGGCTACAGGCGTGAGCTTATGTTATGTTTTCTTTATGTTAACAAGAGAAGATAAAGATAGTGTCTCAGGTTTGAAAAATAAGCTCCAAGATACTAAACCGTAAACTAGACGACGCATTAGCAAAATCGGATTACGATCTCATTCCTATACTTTACAATTCATTGGAACGTATGGGAGAAGAAGAATCAATCCAATCACATCTACTTCAACACGCGAACGATGCGGGTTGTTCCCTTCTGAACTATTGTGCTGTTCCGATGTGACATTCATATTTTCAAAATTCGTAGTCAACTTTGTTATCTGTCTTGTATTACGAAGCCAGAAATTCTAGCATCGTTTGAGAGGAGTACCTTCTCCTAAGTCACCGAGAGCAATTTTCGTTGACTTGAAGACAAAACGGTTTTTTTTTTGTTTTAAAAACGCGTATAAATCACGAGTTATTGTGTCATATTAAAATTTATCTTTTGTATCGTGGAGAGAGAAGTTCGAGGGATTTTACCTTATAAGTTTCAAAAGGATTCATTTAACGATAAAGTGAGATATATAAAAATATACATGAAATTTTCCTGATATTGCCCTCTTTACAATTTCGGTTAATTTTTTTTATTCAGTTCGTTGGCGCTCGCTCAAATATTTAATGCTCATAACGAATGTACCTAGTGAATGTTTTTTTTATTGTACAATTTTCCAATAATTTAAATAAGTAATCGGCGGTCGGCACTCTTGGTAACTAAGCCCACACTATCTTTCTAAGAGAAGGCTTATGGCCTACAGTGGGACGTATATAGGTTACACACAAAAAAAAAATTGCTTTTTTTCAAAAACAAAGTTCAAAAAAGACTCAAGCATGACTGCGGCGGCAAGAATTTTTTTTTTTGCTTTATCTAAGTTCCGTTCCGTTCCGTTATTCCGTCAAATCATTTATAAAATATTCCCGGACCAGATAATAAAAACAAGTTTAGTAATCCTTATATTCTTTTTGTTGCACTAACCCATGCTGAGGACAATAGCCAGAGGTCGCGGGAAGTCCCTGCATGGGTGGAATTTTTAGCCTCTAAATAGGTTTTGAAGAAAAGTAATCCTGTTCTTTTCATATTAATGGATCATTCTTCTAAATTTGAAACGAATTCCGAATCTTATAGACAGTAAATCAATATTTACATTTTATTTTCAAAGTTGACCAAAGTTCAAATGTTTACAATATACTTTCGCATGCGTATGGTAAAAATAAAAGTACGACATAGCACATATTTTTCACAAATTACCATACCCTAATTTAAATATAATATACTCCCAATATATGCCACAGACCTTCTCTTTAGTAAAAAGATCTCAGAGAGATAGAGGATATGATATTTCTTACCACACGTAAATACCAAACGTTCAGATACTACGTAAATACCTCACTTCAAAGCGAATAATGCAAATAAGCGAGAAAAACACTAATTATGGGTCTGAGAGGAGACTCCTCAACATTCGAACGTCTTAAACAAAACAGTGGAGACAGAATCGTCCCCGCGAATGTCTAGACATTTTAATTTTCCTCTTTTGAAAGAGGATTCCTTGTCGAAGAGTCTTTTCATTAGTTCCCTCACATGTGAACGGAAAACCTTTGGCGTATCGACTCGGTTAGCTGTAAGCTTATTAGCGTTAAGGAATGCTGTGGTATTGAAATATTTCGCTGTCAGTATTGATGTTTTTTTTTTATTTTTCTCTTTGGGAATTTTTCCTTGGCTTCATTTGAGGTTGTGGGAAATATGTAAGTATAAGAATAACCTCACGCTTGACAGCTGGGTATAGTTGACAGCACATCATTCTTTACATAAGTGCACTGGTATTTAAATAATGTTAACAGGAACGATTGTATCTAGTGTGGTGTAACTTTAAGTTGAAAACTCTGTTAATTAAGCAAACCTCTTTGAAAAGAATAAATGTGGAGTTTCTTTGTTTGCTTCTTCTCCGCATCGTGTATTAATTGTGAAATTAACAGCTTTGACTTTCATTAAGTAAACATTTTGTTTTTATAGTGAATAAAAATTTTTGACTTTGACTTAATCAGTTACTTTTAGCGCGACTTTGCAACAGAAATGTCAATTAACAAAAGATTGACCTCTACTGTACGATACTGTTTTTGTAAGGAAGTCTTGTAAGGCAGATAAAATCTTACGTATTTAGGATACCAAAACTTTTACGCACCGAAATAATATTTTTTTATGATTATCTCCGAGAAGTAAAGAGAAAGAGGCAGCCTGAGCATTATCAATCCCTAACGTGATATTTTCAAGCAAACCTAATAGACATGTTTAAGGTTTCCTCATGATATTTTTCTTAACAGTCACTAGTAATAAAGCTTGGGACTACCTACTTGAAAACTTAAGGATCTTAATGTCTCTCTTCTAAGAAATATTCACTAAGTTAAGACTTCATAAAAGCACAATCTCTTCTCACCGCTCTATTATTCCTCCTACTCTGACTTTGCACAGAAAAAAACTGGTGGTCTAACCGGTAAACTAAAATGTGCAGAAACTGAGGTCTCAAGTTTAGTTGTTAAGTTATATGGCCTCCTTTGTATCCGTTACAAAACGTAAAATAGTTAAAAGGTAATTGTTATTAGTTTTTGCCTCTAGTTTTCCTTACAAACGTAGGTTCCGTAGATACAATAGGTTCATACCTACGTTATAATGTAATGCAGTGTAATTTTATGTAATGTAATTTAATGTATAGTAAGGTAATGTATCTAATGTAATGTAAGTAATTTAATATCCGTTTCATTTCTTTTTTTATGTAGAATAAAGAGTTCTCTATCTAACTACATATCTATCTAATGAACATATTTACGGTCTTTTTAGGGTTCCATACCCGAAGGGTGCCAAACGTGACCCTATTACTAATACTTCACTGTCCGTTTGTCTGTCTGCCCGTCTGTCTGTCTGTCTGTCACCAGACTGTATCTCATGAACCGTGATAGCAGTTGAAATTTTTACAGATGGTGTATTTCTGTTACTACTATAACAACAAAAATTAAAAACAGAATAAAGTAAATATTTAAGGGGGGCTCCCATACAACAAACGTTGTCTAAAGACAGCGCTAGCCATCTAGCGGCCATCACCTTCACAGCGCCAAAGTCAAAGTTTTCTTCGCTTCTTGTTGGTTTCTATAGATGGCGCTGTTCTCAAACTCGATCTTTGTCTAATGTTGTATAGATAATGGTATGGAACCCTTCGTGCGCGAGTCCGACTCGCACTTGGCCGGTTTTTAGGACCCACGACAGAGAACCTAGGATCACAGACCTGGTATTAGATAGTATTTATGCCACAAACGGCCGTTTCTGGCGTTAATGCTGTCTGTTACTCAAAATATTGAGAGATTGTACAAACACTTCTTGCAAATACGAACTTATAAACTTATATGTGTGCAATAGCGAGTTTCCAATAAATCATTCAATATAAGTGCATACAAACAAACAGGATCAAGTGCCTGTGTGTGTCAAACGAGATTTTCAAATGGGTATTCAGAGCGATCTCAGAGGTAAGAGCGCTTTATTTAAAATGGTTTACAGACAAATCAAATAGGTACGAACTGTATAGAAAATAAAGAGCAAAATGAACAGTCAGAATAATGGTAACTTGAAAATAAAATCACTTATTATCCTATGTACTTTGCCACCTCCAAATAAAAGCAAAGCATTTATCTTTTTTTTTAAACCGTAAATTTAAAATTGTTTAAATTTTAGGTGGAAAGGCCGATAAGGGGCATCCCAGGCAGACATACTTCGGCCAAATAGAAGATGTAGTAGCAAAGGGCAAGTTAAAAAGTACCTGAAACCGACGTGCGTGCATGCAACGACTAATGAATGTTAAGTAAGCGAAAGTGAGCTGTCAGGTCACTGGTCTCTGCCTACCCCTCTGGGATACAGGCGGAAGTTTATATATGTATCTAAGTGTGTTTTAAGTCGTAGTGTTACTAGGTTCGATAGGAAGAATACAATTTATCATATTATAAACTTAAGTTAACAAAATGGCATTTCATTTCTGTTGCTAAAACGTGCACCTATCGCACTCCGACAATTCAATCCAATTACTCGAAAACAGACAAGATTTACATTACAAAAAACTGGCACAACACATTTCATTGGGGCTATGAGACTTCGACGAAAAAGTTAAACAGAAATAGGGCAATGGGGAGCTAGATTGGCAACAGTTTTTTTTTCAACTCAGAGACCTTCTAAATACGTAGATATAAAAGGATACGTTTTTACGTAATTACCGTTTTCGGCTACGGCTTACGTCGAAAAAAACATAAAAAAATAAAAAATAAATAACTCACAAAATATTTGGTGCGGTCGGCCGGAGGTCGCGGGTTCGGGTCCCGGCATGGGTGGAGTTTTTGGCCTCTAAATGGGTTTTTAAAGTGTCCTCAGCACGGGTTAGTGCAACAAAAAGAATATAATCACAAAACATATCTTGATTTTTACAAAGCTTTACAGGTCCAGAAGATGAAGAATATTCAGACGCATAAGATAGTGCAGTGGCTTTACTAGTGGCAATGTATCCTGTCATTTCGATAAAGAGACGATAAAATTACTAGAATTTTAATGTTTGTAGGTAACTAAGTTTAAACCAGTCACCCATAAACAGCTGAATGGACTGAGATAAAATTTCGCACAGATTTAGACCTTTACTCTGCATAAAAATACAAGAAACTTCTATTCTTATCTCACGCGAAAGTTATGCCTAGTCAGGCAGACTCGTCACAATTTTCGCAAACGCCTGTGCGCTCTGTCTGCTTAAAACGACAGACACAATCGCGTTAACACAGCCAAATCAACTAAATTTAATCTAAATCCGTTCAGGTCTTTATCCTGTATAAAAATACAACACAATTTTATCCAAATCTCATGCGAAAATAAAGCAAAGTCAGTCAGACTCGTCATAATTCTCGCAAACGCCTGTACGCCCTGTCTGCCTAAAAAGACAGACACGATCGCGGTAACGCAGGCAAATCAACCCTCCGCCTACTTATTTCAGCATAACCCGGTTGTGGGCACACGCTCATTCAATTTTCTAACCCATTTGCGTCTTAGACTTCGTAGAGGTACAGTCACTGTGGAAATACAAAAAGCTGAAAAAGTTTAAGTGTCCTTCAGGTAGGCGTCTAAAGGCTGATGATGATGATGTTAATAATTTATATCGCGACGGATATTGCAAACGTGGCCGACCCAAGCGGAGATGGCGCATGGCGGGACGACCTCCCGCATGGCAGGAGGTGGCCATGAACAGGGAGGAGTGGAGAGCTAGAGGTGAGGCCTTTGCCCAGCAGTGGGACACAATCAAGGCTACATAAAAAATAATATATATGTGAGTGGTTGACCAAAAAGGGACCTCAAGGGAAAATGATTGATTTCGAGAAAAGTTTAAAGTTTCGTGTATAAACAGGTTTCGATCACAAAACCTAATGTACGCTGTCTGTAAGGTGTAATTTTTCCAAAACTGCCTCGGCTCACAAAAAAAATCATAAAAAAATATTCTGGTTAGACCAAAACAAAGCTAAAATAAAACAGATTAAAAAATTCAAATAAAAAAATAACGGTCTCCAATCCCTCCAGGTCCCTTTTTGGTCAACCACTCACATATAGAATTATTTATTTGTAATGATATTGACGACAAATTCTCCTTTTAAGTTTACACCTAAATTAAGAGTTATTCGCGCTTTCCACGGCAGTAGTACAGTAAGTTCATAAGCAGCCTATATACTCCCCACTGTAGGGCACAGGCCTTCTTTCAGAGAGAGAGTATGGGCTTAATCACCACGCGTGCCCACCGCGGATTGGCGATCTTAAGCGCTGAGGTATGTGAATAGCTTATACACTCAGGTTTCCTCAAGATGTTATTCCTTCACCGTTAGCGAGTGGTATTGCTACTATAACTTCACAAATGTACATAACTTAGAAATCAAAGTGCGTGCATGTTGAGGAAGCGAAAGTGATCTGTCAGGATCGTGGCAAGTGGCAGTCCCCTCTGCCTACCCTTCTGGGATACAGGCGTGAGTTTTTGTATGTATGTATGCATGCAAAGTCATACGTACATGCCCGCACGGGGAATCGAACCTGGGTCTCTCGCTTCCGAGTCCAATGTTCTACCCCCTAGGCTACCACCACTGTGGTAGTAGAAATAGTAGTTTAAGTAGTACAGTAAGTAAGTTTATGTAAACTTTGAGTGATACCTAAGGCCGCCGTCTGTACAAATACTTGTAAAGAAATATCTGTTTAGTTTCCTTGTTGTGTAAAATAAAGTGTTCTTTATCTATCCATAAACATATACAAAGCTTGTATTTGAAAATTTACCTAGTTAAATATTACTGCTTCCCGCCGCTTTCCTTGCAATGGACAATAATTCAAAAAAATATTAAGCTGAAATAAAAAAAAAACCATTTGGAGATTAAGCTTTACAGAATACAAGAAAAACACTCAAAGATTTTTCTGTAGTTTTCTTTCAGAGATAATTGAAAAATTGCAAAATAAAAAAAGCCGGTACAGCGGCCGATAGCGTGGTACCTACGTCTTTGCCATTGTCAGCCAAAAAAAAAGTCAAATGTCTACAGTGTTTTTATAGTTTGTGGTATATCGAAACGAATTTTCATCTGTGAACGAAAGGTGAAAGAAAAAATGTTCGATCTATTCGAAACAATAAACAGACATCACAGATTATTATCTTGCACAACGTGACAATGACAAGTGACACTTTTTTTTCAAGTAACGGCAAAGGTAGAGGCAAAGATTATTCTGTTTTCTTCTCAAAAAAGCAATAAAATCATAGAGCGTTATTTTTGCAGTCTCTATCGTTGGGATTAATTTAGATTAAACTTGCGCTGCTCACACATCGCCGGCCTGTGTGCGGCCATATTTGCGGTCCGCAACGCTTTCTACCGGTGACTGTACCCATACAGAGGATGAAAAAGAAAGCACGCAGAGAAAAATAAATCGACAGACTCGTAGATTTTGCGCCGGATAATTTCATAAGCGTTTCAGCTCCGGCGATGTGTGTTGCTGTTGCATCTCTCCCTCCGCCGTCTCTACTGAATTGATTAGTTCGTATTTTTGCTATGAATGGGACTTGTACAGGGTGTTTTTCTTTCTTTTCTTTTAGAGGGTCCGTAGGCAAATTAGATGCCGTTATAATTTTGTTCGTCTTTATTGGTTTTTATTTCTAGTTGGGGTAGTTTCTAAGATTGAGAATCTTTTGATATTATTTGAGTTATACTAAGATTTCCATTGCAGTATAAAAGCATAACATAAACTCACGCCTGTAATTCGGAGGGATAGGCAGAGCCAGGCTCTACCAGTTGCCACTTTCCTGACAGATGTCTTTCGTTTCATCAACATTCATTAGTCGTTGCGCACGCCGGCTTAGGATACGTTTTATCTTTCCCTTTGCTAATACATTCCCTATTTGGTTAAAGTATTTCCGTTTGGGACGTCCCTCACTGGCCCTTCCACCCACATCACCAGCCATTTGACGCCCACTGAAGGGCAGAGGCCTCTCTCATGGTTTTCATAACCATGAGGGTTTTACTCGCCACGCTTGGCAGGCGGGTTGGCGATCGCAGTATGTGGTTGGATTCTCGGAAAGATGCTGCTGCCCGTCTCCTGGTAATTTATTTCCTTAGTTGCCTTCCACGACATCCACGGAAGGGAAGACATTCACTCGATATATTTGTTTCATCAATCTTATATCATATACACTATCATAATAAAGCATAATCAAGGTGTGAATTGTGGTAATGTGGTTTGCTAATCACGGGTAAAAATACAGTGACAGTCTTATTTATACAAACTCGATTCCTTAAAACACTTCAAAAATGCTGATTAAAATAGTCCATGGTGGAGATTTCAAAAGGAAAAGATGAAGCCAGAGATTTCATAAGCAGCCTGTATGCGTCCCACTATAGGGCATGGGCCTTCTCTCAGGGAGATAGTATGGGCTTAATCACCACGCGTGCCCACCGCGGATTGGCGATTTCAAGCGCTGAGGTATGTGAATAGCTCAGTCACTCAGGTTTCCTCACGATGTTTTCCTTTACCGTTAGCGAGTGGTATTGCTACTATAATTTGACAAATGAACATAACTTAGAAAACAAAGTCATAGGTACGTGGTAGGAATCGAACCTTGATCTCTCGCTTCCGAATTCAATGTTCTACCCACTAGGCTACCACAACCAAAGATTATATAAACAGCACTTCAGATTGGTTTTAGAGGAATTGTGTTTTTATAAATGAGGCCGTAAGTTTTATCATGTTTTAAAGATCTAACAGAAGATTTTGTGGCATCTACAGTACCAACTAACGTCGAGTAAATGATTTTTAAAAATATACGAAAAACCAAAATTGGAGAGTTACTTCTCATAATAGTTACTTCACCGACGGTGCATTCAGATATTGATACTGAGCTGATTTATATTGGCTTATATTGCGTTCAGCGTTCATTCAGCGGGTAAATCTAATTTGGTGCCTGTAAATTGACGTAAAAGCTGACTCTATGTATTTTCTGCGTTTTTTTATATCACTATAAAGCTATACATCTGTGGTCTTACTCAGTTAATATAAGTTTCTAAATAGCTTATTAGCTATTCAGCAGAGATGTCACGTTGCATGTGCGAAAATTCTACAATTTAAAAGTTCTTATCAAATCAAATCAAAATGTTTTATTCAAAATAGCACAGAAACTGTGACTTGTTGAACGTTTTACGTGTTAAAACTAGGTGTCCATGTTAAAACCTATATCATTTTGAAGAAATAATGAACAATTTCAATTTTTATTGGTTAATCTCGCCACTACGGTAGATGCATGTAATTGGGTATTTGACAAAATATCAAATGAGTTACTTTTAAAACGGAATTTTGTATGAAAATACTGGCTTATTACGTCACATTTCAGAGCACTCTTTTTATGTTTAATCTATTTAAAAATTGTAATAACTAGTAATTGACTAAAAGAGATACATTTTCGGAGATATTTTGTAATTTTTGTTTTAATCGAGCATATTAAATAATTTATTGTTGATCGTGTCAAATACCGAATTATGTATACAGACGTTGCTGAAATACTGACATAGAAGTATCGCATTATAAAACGTGTTATATTTTAAAACATGTGTGTTATAAAGAAAAATCTGAAAATCGTTTTCAACCAGTTTCGAACAATAAAAGGTTAGGTGGGACGTTTAAGATTAGATTATAATAAAGCGTGTTGCAGAGAGGACCGGTAAAACCTTTTTTGGAATGTAGCCTATATCCGTCCCACTGAGGGGCACAGGCCTTCTCTCAGAAAGGGATTGTGGACTTATTGACCACGGCTTAGACACTCGGATTTCCTTGCGATGTTTTCCTTCACGGTTCAGTCCTACCAGTCCTTCACAGTGGTATTGTGACTACATATTCACAAATGTACGTAGCTTAGAAGACAGAGTAGTTGGTAAATGTCAGGATTCAAACCCACGACCTGCCGAATGTGAGGCCATTGTTCTACCGACCGTGGTGCCTATCACAGCTTAAAATCTTTCTATACATCCGAAAATGGGCGTTTTAACTCGTCAATACGAACTTTTAATTTCGGGAAATCTCCGATATGCCAATGTTTCGTAATAAAATTAACCAATATTAATATCAACAAAATTATAATTTAAATGTACGGAACTCCTGATGGTTTTTTTTTTCACGATTTGAAAGTTTTTACCATAGTAAAAATTATTGGTTGGACATTACACCTTTACGGACTTATTTATAAAATCACGATTCCTCTAAGCCAATCTGTAACTTTATTTACTGTATCTGTGGCTACATCTTTTCAGTATAAAATCTCCACCACAGACTATGTTAATCGGCATTTTTGAAGTGTTTTAAGGAATCGAACTTTTATAAATAAGACTGTTATACATCACATGGTCTGACTCTGAGTTAGGTAAATATCACTTAATAGCTGTCCAAAAATGTGGTCTCATTAATCTTGCGTCAGGAATAACATTACCATCGTGAGGATTTTTATACCCGAAAAGCGCTGCAACAGCAACTCTGGAAGGGGACCTCAAATGAATATTAAGCTTAGCTGGGCCTGCTTAATGATCCAATTCCTGTCATGTTCAGGAAAGGGTTTTACCCCTTAAAAAACTTGAAACAAACGCCGCAAAAACCGAAGACGCTTCCCAACCCCCCTAGCCACCCCGGGGGGCTTCCACCCCCTAGGGGGCGGAGGGGGGGCTCCTTGGGCAACGTGAATAATTATAAAAGAAATAAGATAGACATTGACTTCACCACGTCAAGCCGTAGATGAATAATAATGGAGCTTTGTTTACGTGTGTTGCGGACCTGTCTTTATGAAACGCGTTTTTATTAACGCTCCAAAATGGGAGGCGGTAGAAGCTTCGTTTGCGTTTAGGTTGTAAATAAACTAAGCTCAGTAAAGCCGTCTTACACCACTCTCTAAGATGGGGATGTGTGGTGACTAGAGATTTATAGTTCTTTTGTACAAATAAAATGTCTGGAGGTTGCTTTGAATAATAAAAAGTCTGTATTGGAATTACGACACATAAGTAATTTGATTTACACATGAAGATAGAATTTATAAGTAATTAGAACAACTATTCTCTGAGAGGTTCGAGGGACGACTGACTCAGTCAATCAACATTGATTTTTGACTCGACTGACGGAAAATTTTGCGTCAGTGTACCTACAGGGATTAGGTAGAATTTGACTAAAATTCTTCAAAAGCTAATTTAGATAAATGACGTTTAAGAAGTGCTGAACGTCAAATGAACAAGATGTTTCACTACGCCACTCCGAAACACGTATCACCTACCTAATTCCGTTTCATCTACGACGACTCATCGGTAGTTTGTTCGATATTTCAATTTATCCAATTCGATCTTACGCATAGCGTTTGATCGGTTCTACGTTTCACCTAAGTGCTTTAGCGCAAATACACGCATCGTCTTCAAACAATTCACCGAAGCACTATAGCTCAATGATTCATCCAAGATTTATTTTTTTTAGTTAAAATTACACAGAAACTGTGACTAATTGAACGTTACAAGGAAAACTAGGAGTCCATTTCAAAATCGAGATAATTTTGGAGAAAAAATGGACAAAAAAAACTCCAAACTTAGTCTTTTTCAAATATGTTCCTTAATTAACAGACTTTACAACCTAGTACTAATGCATTGAACTGGCTTTAATTCTAGAGATTTTTGTCACCTAAATAATCTCTAATGTTATAGTAACCCTCATCCAACCCATTTCATCCAACACTCATTTAAAATACCTAAGTACTATGAGATGGCCACGTATTTCATTTGGTGCATAGCACAAAATAGGACGACAGTGAAAATGCAGCCAAACGGAACCTTCCGTACCAACTTTGAATTTTTCAGCGCCGTTTTATGGATTGAAATATTGTTGCCGAAATAAACAGGTTATTAAAGTAACCGGTTTAATGGCGCCATTTCGCCGCTGAAGTTTGATATTAATTACGTTACAGGACTGTAACGAACCGGCGAAGGCTATAAATATAACAATGTAACGGAACGCGAAGGATTATAACACTGGATGTATTAAAAATACGCCCCGCCTCGGAGAGGTATTTGTCAAAAGTCTGAGGTGGATTTTTGAAGAGATTGTTGCTCTATTTCTTTTCAACATTTATAGATCAAGACAAACATACTTGGGAAATGGCAGAAAATACGAAATGGAGAACTTGCACATAAAAAGTTTTAATCTCTTAGGAGAGGCCATGTTAAAAGATTAATAATGTATTTAAGGATAATGAGTAAAAGTGCCATTGGAATTGAAAATGTTATTTCGTAGTTAAATATAAAAAAGGAAGTAGGTAGTTGGTGCAGCCGCACCTTTTTAGCTAAGATAGGCTACATTAGTTATATGATAGCACATGACCGACGGTCTTCCCAGTCGATCCCGGTAGGAAAAAATCATCATCATCATCATTAACCTCGCCAAGTTTCAAGATCATTATCATTAATATCATTAATATCAGCCATTTGACGCCCACTGCTGGACATAGGCCTCCCTCATGGTTTTCCTAACCATGAGGGGTTTTGCCATAATCGCCACGCTTGACAGGCGGGTTGGCGATCGCAGTATGCGGTTGGAATCTCAGAAAAACGCTGCTGTCCGTCTCCTGGTAATGTATTTCCTTAGTCGCCTTCTACAACAACCACGGAAGGAAATGGAGTGACGCTATTCTTAATCCGGCGCCACAAGATAAGAAAAATACAGACTGAGAATTTTAAACTTTTATTTATTACGATAGCAAAAAAGTCGTTTGTTCTGAAACAATTGAACTTCGATGAAACACCTGAAACCCGTTTCTTCAGAATCAACAATGAAATTTCTAGTAAGAGAAACTTTGCTTTTTTTTGCTTAGACCAAATAAGGGATGTATTAGTAAAGGGCAAGATAAAAAGTACCCGAAATCGGCGTGCGTGCATGCAACGACTAATGAATGTTAAGGAAGCGAAAGTGATCTGTCAGGTCTCTGCCTACCCCTCTGGGGTAAAGGCGTGAGTTTATGTATGTATGTAGAAACTTTAAGAGGCTCAATTTACTTCAAATTGTTTTACAGTTTATAAACTTAACGCGCTCAATGGGGAGCATGCCTCCAAAGTAGATTTGAGTTACATTTTATTTTTTACATAGAAAAACCACAACTCAGAGATATTTTTTCTTTTTTCACATGTCGCAAAAATCTTAAAAAGAAGAAGAAAATATTTAAAAAGAATTAAATTTATAAGCGGTGGTAGCCTAGTGGGTAGAATATTGGACTCGGAAGCGGGAGACCCAGGTTCGATTCCCAGTGCGGGCATGTACCTATGACTTTGTTTTCTAAGTTATGTACATTTGTGAGTTATAGTAGCAATACCACTCGCTAACGGTAAAGGAAAACATCGTGAGGAAACCTGGGTGTCTGAGCTATTCACATGCCTCAGCGCTTGAAATCGCCAATCCGCGGTGGGCACGCGTGGTGATTAAGCCCATACTCTCTCTATGAGAGAAGGCCTGTGCCCTACAGTGGGACGTATAGA
This sequence comes from Yponomeuta cagnagella, assembly GCA_947310995.1. NCBI lineage: Eukaryota > Metazoa > Arthropoda > Insecta > Lepidoptera > Yponomeutidae > Yponomeuta > Yponomeuta cagnagella. The sequence continues at coordinate 4,620,071 of OX371284.1, forward strand.
GGCTGCTTATAATGATGAAATTTTTACAAACAATCTTGCACTCCAAACGGCATTAGCCTAAAAAATTAAGTTCTCTTTTTATATATTTTTTTTTTCGAGAAAATAGGTAATTTTGAGAGCCTCGGCTGAAGATATCGATTTGGGATGTTTCAATTACATTTTAAATAAAAAAACGGCCGTGTTTGGTATAAATGCTATCTAGTCCCAGGATCGTGATTCCAGGTAGTCGGTGGTACATCCCAAAAATCACCATTAACATGATTGAGAGATTTATCTAACACTTTTCCAAAAATGATCTGTAACAAAAGATTTTTTTGTTATTGATGGTACTAGTGAACCGGATATTCACAAAAATACAATTTATCTGTAAATATTATTAATTTATCATTGTAGCATTATTTATATTATTTACTGAGCCGTATCATTTGTAAATTAAAAAAAAGTTTTTTTTTTGTGTTATTTCATTTAATTATAAGAAACACGTTTGGAATGTATGTTTGAACTGTTACATTATAGTAGTAGAATAATGGATTTTTTTTATTTTTTTTTAATTTATTTTATTATCCTTTGTAACTATTGTTAATATTTAGGCCAATGCCAATCACGCAATCCCAATCGCTATCAGAGCGGGCCCCCATAGCCAGCGCAGCCATTGCGCTGTGCACCTTGCAGGCGCGCCGGTAAATTGATTACGTGTAAAACTGTTAGCCGACACGAACGGAAAACTACTTATGTGCACCTCGGGAAGACGTTTAGAATCTAATTTGTGTGCCCGGTGGATGGAGACGCTCCGAGATTGTTTATTGAACGGCGTCTGGACAGCTCCGGCTCCACGTCTTTTGCTGTTCTATTCGAGAGGCAATTGAGAGTCAAATGTCAAGGAGCATTATAATAAGTAGAACTAACGTAAACTAGATTTTTTTTTTGTATTTTTGTCACTAGGTGACTCGGCAAACGTTGTTTTCATCATCTACCCCTTATGTCCCCACCAAGGGGCACGGGTCTCTTCCCTGAGGAAGGTATAGGCCATACTCCACCACGGGGGCCAAGTCCGGATTGGTGGAGGCTTGTAGACTAGTGGCTCGTCTACTGTCAGAAGTTGTCAAGCCGCCCTAAGGCCTCTGACTTGGCTTAACGACTGCCATCTATCGACGGCAGCCGGCACCAACAGCTTAACGTGCCTTGCGAAGCACGGAACCGCTCGGAAAAATGCCACTAGCGTTAGGCATAGACGGTGACCCATCCATGCACTGAACGCGCCCTGTGTTGCTTAACCTTCGTGATCATTTAAGATCACTCAGGCAGCCGGGGCTACGAGCGATTCGTTGTTTTGCGATTATTATATAGTCTACGACCTTTTGTCAGACCTACCAAATATGCACAAAAAAGAACATAAAAAATCGGTGAAGCCGTTTCGGAGGAGTTCGTTAACAAACACTGTAACACGAGATTTTCATATATTAGATAAAGTAAACTCACGCCTGTATCCACCAGTCTCAGTTTTTAGTCTTAATAATAGTAACAGCCATCTGAACAATTAGCCTAGAACCCAAGAACTTAAACTACGTAGCGAATTATTGTAGAAGTATAATTTGGAGCCGGTGCCATGTTACATGACCAGCACATACATTTTGGGCAAAGACTCTAAAATATATTTCTACAATACCTACATGCACCTACTGACTTCGAATTTAAAGGCCATACTCCTTTAAATATTACTATTCGTTTAAATTTTATTATTTCTGTGTTTTTAGTGCTGTAGTGTTGCTCTAATGTACCAATGACTTCGTTTTTAGGGTTCCGTAGTCAACAAGGAACCCTTATAGTTTCGGCATGGCCGTCCCTCTCTCTGTCTGTCTGTCCGTCCGCGGCTTAGCACAGAGACGATAAGTACTAGAAAACTGAAAAAAGGCATAGATATACAATATTTATTATGCCGACTATTTGTAGAATTTGGTAGAATTGTTTATTTATTTGTTACACATACATTTTACAGCTAAGTAGTAGGTTAAACTAAATAGTAAACTAAACTAATCAAATATACCGCCCCGGGACTCCTCTGCATCAGGTATGCCCCGGAACGATGATCATACCCACGACTTCTAAGGCAAAAACTGCGTTAATGCAAAAGAGTTTATTTTGTATGGGACTCACAATATACAACAAATTACCTAGTGCCCTAAGAGATCTCCATACAAATTTGTTTAAAAATAAATTGAAAAAAATATTATCCGAAAAATGCTATTACACTGTAACGGAGTACTTGTCTGAAAGATTTTAATACCTCTACATTTGACATCATAAGCCGCCTATATACGTCCCACTGTAGGGCACAGGCCTTCTCTCAGAGAGAGAGTATGGGCTTAATCACCACGCGTGCCTACAGCGGATTGGAGATTTTAACCACTGAGGTATGTGAATAGCTCAGACACCCAGGTTTCCTCACGATGTTTTCCTTCACCGCTAGCGAGTGGTATTGCTACTATAACTTCACAAATGTACCTAACTTAGAAAGAAAAGTCATAGGCACATGCCCGCACTGGGAATCGAACCTGGATCTCCCGCTTCCGACTCCAATGTTCTACCCACTAGGCTACCACCGCTCACTAGGCTACCACCGCTTTTGGGACTGGTTTAAGTACTTTAATTTGACAATGGAGGTCACGAAGACAGAGGCATTTACTGTCTACGCTTTGAATTTCGAAAGAAGTACATATCTTTATTCATTGCTTTTTGAAACAAAGTAGATAAAAATACCACGTTCCTATTAAACATACCTATTTATCTTAAAGTGTCTTCCTCCATCATTAATTCCGCTCGGAGTAATACGGGCTCCTTTCTTTCATACACTCATCAGATTCCATACAAAAGTTGGAGCAAGAATGATACACGTCTTGGTGGAAACTTTCTGTACGGTGACTATGATATTTTTAAGGAAAGCGGGACATAATAATAGTACATTTGCCTTATTGGTTTTGATATTTTAATAGGTTTACAGTTAAGTACCTTAAGGGGCTCCTTTGACATACTATACTTGATATACCTAGTTCTAATTTTGACATGCATTATCTTAGTTTTAATTACTTATAGTGATTTTGACAATTCTAATTTGCTCTGTTTTATTGTTATTATTGATCATGTAATAATAATAAATTAACAATTAACGATTTTCATAAATTTATATATTAGGGGTTAAAGTATGAAATTGCCGTTTTATTGCAATAGGTTCTTTGAATTGACATAGAATCTTCATGGTTTGAGGTTTTCGAATGAAATTTTTTTCAAATGGAATATCGACTTTCAATTGTTTGTGTTATTCAATTTAGACAAGAAAGATGGATACTGCGAAAATTCGAGTGATTATGAGGCACCCATTTTTCGTATTTTTTTATTTTATTGATTTGACGCAAGTGAGTCCATATTGTGGGTAAGGTAACGTTAAACCATGCCGCTAATTCTAATAATAATAGGCGACCAACTTATAAAAGGAAAACTTCATACAAAATCCATTGAAATCCTTTGGAAAAGTTTTAAGTTCTGTAAAGCAGATAAAAAAAACCCTTTTTTACGGAACCCTACACTTCGCATGGCCCAAGATGCACTTGGACGGTTTTTTAAGTTACATACATTTCTGAAGTCGCACTCGCTTACGGTGAACGAAAACATCGAGAGGAAACCTGAGCGTCTGAGGTATTTACATACGTTAGCGCTCGCTACCATGGCCCCACTATGAGGACAAGTGCGCAAATCTCATGTCTAACTAGAACTATGACTAAAACTACTCTATTTATATAGTACACGTAGACTTTTCGACGAAACAAAACGCCCAAATTAGCTTCAAGTCAAGCTATACTTCTGAAGAGGAAATATGCACAAAAAGAAAGGAGGTAGAGTTATTAATAACACACAATATAATGCTGGCATTGTGAAATTACAACTATGCAATGCAGATGCTAAATAAGAGCGGCACTTGAGCGACAAAGGCTCATTCCAAATTCGAAAATATTTAAAAAATGGAACCGCTGAAAAAGAAAGAAAAAAAATAAGCCCACAAAACAAAGCGGCGCGGAAGCTCCACTAAAAATTATTTTACCGAATAAAACTTTTCGTTATTAAGTATTACGAAATCTGTATGAAATTATAAAAAGTCGTAGGATTAAGAATGCAAAGTATGTATTAACATTAAACAAACTATCAAATATCGATAATGAAATAGAAATTAATGCAATATTCCACTCTCGTGAATCAGAAAAATCACTAGCTAATTGAAATTAAATGTAATAGTGCTGTTTTAGCTCTTTACTTTCTTAATTTTTCTCGCTAAGTGAAAGAAAACATTGTGAGGAAACCCGCTACTTATTTGGCTGGCACGTATTGATATGTGATCTTTTCTGAGAGTTAAGCTGAATAAGCTATGAGGGCGATATAAGTGCTGGGAAAGCCTACTCTATCTTAAAAATATGTCGCAGGCACTACAGCGTTTTCGGGGTCACTTTTCTTATCTACGCTGCATAAATTATAAAACGTAGATGTAAGAGACCTAAAGAGGGCCAAATGATGTAAGTAAATTCATCGATCATTTAATACACCCGGAAATCTGGGTGCATTGAAAGCCGCGCTTATGAAATTAGCAATTTAACATTCACTTTTAAGTATAGACGTATAATAAAAACAAAATTGAGTTGAGAAATCTTGTTTAAAAAAAAATCGCGAACAATTAGTACCGCCTTTCCGCCTATCAGAACAATGACATCTATCAGAACGGACTCTCACTAATGATACTCATAGATTCTAGTTTGTGTCGAGATATTTTTGGAAAGGGCCATTATCAAAAAAAATTACTGTGTATTCGATAGCTATTGTTAAGCACGTTCACTTTTCCAAGGCTTTCAAACCACCTTAATTTCATGGTGTTTAATATAACTCATGAGATTTTTCTTCAAGTTTCTTTCTGTACGAGCTCAACCTTTCTGACGCTAGAGATTTGTGACCGGGGGCACATGAGACGTAAAATACAAAGTGTAATTAAAGAGTTGCGGATGAATATTTAAATATTCTCGGAGAGGGCGCGCCCGACGTCACAATGACGTTTGGGGTGCCCGAATCTAGAAAGATACGCGTATTTTTGGCAAGTGGACATAAAGCTGCATTCCTATTGTGTCGTTAGTTATATGAAGCACTAAAAGGTAATTTATTCGTGCAAAACGTTTACTAGGCATGGGATTCGAATAAATCCTTATCATTTTGCAATTACAAAGCGAATTATGTGCAAAAAATACTAATTAATTTATAAAATTGTTGGTCAATCATGTCAGTCATGAAAATCATACGTTTTTCTGGGGTTAGGTTAGGTTAGGTTAGTATTTTTTATACATAGATAACTTTTTATCGCACATCAGTAATCATATTTATATATCTAATTCTTATCACTACACAATCAGCGGTCTTGTAACAATTTTTAAAAACGCATTTATGAGATATTCGTCTTTATATTCGTTCAAAGAGTGAATTTATCGAGCTATATATACTATCCTAACACGGTGTGTGTATAGGAAAAACTAAAAAAAAACTTTCCTAAGAGAAGTAGGTAAACGTAGGGACGTCCTCAGACTCGGTGGAGCGATGATCTTCGCAGGGCGGCTGGCAAGAGCTGAATGAGAGTAGCCGAGGACCGTGCTCAGTGACGTGCTATAGGAGAGGCCCATGTCCAGCAGTGGACAAGCATAGGCTGATCATGAAGAGAAGTAGGTTGTTTCTGTCATTTCGCTCACCAAAGAGGCCGTGACTAAATTGAATGCCATGTAAGAAAACAAACATTTATTTTTCTTAACATCACAGAAACTAAACTGCTAGTGTGACCACGGCCTTCCTCCCGCCGGAAGAACTCAAAGATACAGATATATGTCACAGAGTGGCGGAAACGTTTGCCAAAAATTATAATTTTAATTGCGGACTGCCTGCCCTCTAAGGGGGGCCACCCACCCCTCCTCGCTTGGTGCATAAAATATTTTTGAAATGTTTATTTATTCTAAATTGAAATGTGCGTTTACTATACAGTGAATGATGATCAGGGGAAGCTTAAAAGCAGGCTGACTGGATATTACTTAAAAAAATAAGATTACAGTGCTTGCGTAGGTATAAGTGCTGCAATTGAAAGGCTTATTCTTTTGTATCTTTTTTTTATGTTAACATTCAAAATCACATAAGATTAGATATGGATAATCTATATTGTATACACCAGAAAACAATACATAAATACTTGAAATTGCGAAAAAATTGCACCTATTTCATACATTTAAATAGCGTAATTCCGTGTGGCGCCGGATTAAGAATAGCGTTACTCCATCATTTCCTGCCGTAGATGTCGTAGAAGGCGACTAAGGAAATCAATATCCAGGAGACGGGCAGCAGCGTCTTCCTGAGATTCCAACCGCATACTGCGATCGCCAACCCGCCTGCCAAGCGTGGCCATTATGGCAAAACCCCTCATGGTTATGAAAACCACGAAGGAGGCCTATGTCCTGCAGTGGGCGTCGAATGGCTGATGATGATGAGGATGAAATAGCCTAAGTGGTAATTTTAGTATGGTTGCCAATGTTGATTTGACACCAAAGTAAATGTTATTAATATACATCGAATCCCGTAGTAGAATCCCCTACTACGGTGTCGCATTTCAGATTTTGTTTCACCTTCTAGATTTTTTTTACTCCTTTAAAATCCAATATTTACTATTTGAGTTGCAGGACTCTTCCTTCGACTTTTTTTTTTTCAATCTCTTCACCTTGTTACGTTAAAAGTTTTGGCATACGCAATGACTATTTTTTAGGTAATACAGAGGTTGTCCTTATCTAAATCCAATACGAACGAATTTGCCAGCACTATTCGGAGTCTGATAGACTTTATTATATCGCAAAAAAAAACATGTAGGCCCTAGCTTATAGCAAGAGCGACTGTCCTACAATTGTATTCTTCACTTATAAAGCCAAATCTCACAACAGTACACCAATATGAACACTTCCACGTAGTCACTAACTACGTAACCCAAAAATCGCACAAAGAAATCTCTCGAAAAGACAAAACGCAAAAAAGGAAAACAGCTCATTTCCGTCAAATGTCAAGAATTAATGACTCGCCAGCTGAAATAAAACATACACACGGGTAAAGATAAAGGGGATGACGTGCCTCCTACTCTTAACGCCAATATGGCCTTGCCGGGTTTCAATAAAAGTTGTAAAATGTTAAAAAGTTTATAAAAGTAAAAGTTTTTGAAAGAATGCTGAGAGATCATCCCGCCATCTTGGGCTTGGTCGACCCGTTTGCCATATCAGTCGAGCGAAAAAAATATATTTGTAAACTAGTTTTTACATAAAAAATGTGTCCTGTCTACCAAACTAGGATTTTGATTATAAAATAGTATAATATGTTATTCTTTCCTTATCGGTTAAGATGCAAACTAAACTAAAAGTATATCAGTATTACTTTTTGTAATTTTTTCACCTTTTCTTTTAAATCTAGTATTTGCTTTTTCTTAGTCTTTAGTTTATTTACCTGGGAATCTTTTAAATTTTTTCGTAGTTTGAAAGTTGTCCAACGGTCGCCATCTAAATATTATTATGTACTGTTTTACAAAAAAAAGTAAACGAACAAAGCTAGGTCGCACAAGTTACTCTTACCTAATTGAAACACAATGAAGCATTGACGTCGAGAGTGTATGCTTGAACTGCCGAAAATATGCAAGTAGAGAGGTACGCTAACAATTTCCTTTTACTTCATTATCCTAACTGCAAACAATAGATTTTTGCTAATATACAGGGTGCGCAAAAATCTCCATATACATCCGAAATGGGAAAGTTTACTCAGGGCGCCTTATCGAAACAAATTTTACTATGGAAAAAATATCAGCCATCCTTCTTCTTCTTCTTTAATCCATTTACTCCTCGGTGGAATCTGGGACTGACACAAGGGCTTTTCATTTATTTCTGTTCATGGCTTGGGAGGCCTCTGGCCAAGTTACTCCCTTCTCTTTCGTCTCTGAGAGAACGTATCTCTTTCACGCCTGGGATGGTCTTCCGGGTCGTCGTGAGCCTCCGGCGGGCTTAAAGTCGAGAGCCACCTTCGGGATGTGGTGCTCGGGTCTTCGCAGGTCCCAGCATGTCCCAGCCAACACCATTTGCGTTCTTTTTGTTTTGTGACCGCCGTTACGTTTTTTTTTATGTAGTCTATATATAAACGTCCCACTGCAGGGCACAAGCCTTCTCTTAGAGAGAGAGAGTATGGGCTTAATTAACACGCGTGCCCGCCGCGGATTGGTAATTTCAAGCGCTCAGGTATTAGTATACTTTATTGTACACGAAAAAGAAACGAAAAATCTGAAAATTGTTTTTAGGTAAATCAAAATTGAGATTAATTAAGATTACATTTGTACAAACAGTCTCAGTCTGGGTGTACTTCCATGTTTTTTATGTCTTTGCCTAGTTACAGGAATAGCACAGGGTATCCTAGTTTGGGACCAAGACCAGTGATTGTGTTGTGTGTAAGTTATTGATTATTATTACTATTATTTTCTTATGATTATATGTTATTTTTTTTAGTTTGTGTGTTTTGACATATTACACATAAATGGCTTTATATTATTATTGCGTTGACTTAGATGTTTCGATTAATTAATTAATTAACACAGAGGGATAATTGATTTAAGTCAAAGCTTTTGATATTAATTCTAACTTGGTAACTGATAGAAAGACGGACGGACAACAAAGATGTCCAAAAAGGGTTTCACTTTTCCGTTTGTGGTATGCAACCCAAAAAAGTAAACCTAAACAGAAAAATGTTCTTTTCACCTCACTAGCTCGTAAAAGCTCTGTTTATCATTCGAAATCTGCGTGGAAAATCGCACTTTATCCGCCAGCGTGGAAAGTGTTTTTAAAATTCGAATATTTTTATTCAATAAAGGTTTCGTACAATAAATTACATATATATAGAACCTCATTGGTTTCGTAATAGTTTATATTCTCTGCAGCCAGTCCATTGATGATTGAAATGCAAATACTTATTTCATGTCATGCGCCAGCCTCATTTAAAGAATCGCACTGGCCGGCAAGAAATTTGATTTAAAAAAAAACTTTAAAATTTTCTTCTCTTTATTGAATTCACTTTACTTCCATTATTTTGGTTTGTTTTTTGATAAAATCGAAAGAAATCATAAAATATGAGCGAAGCTAGCAGCGACGAATTTAATATTTATTAAAACTGTTTTTCTTGCACCTAACATTTTCCTCGCTTTAGTGAGGTGAAAAGTTGTGTGTTGCGCTCGGCAGCAAAGTTATTTAGCGTCTCGTACCTTTGAAACCCTCGCTACGCTCAGGATTCTATATTTGAACCACTCGCTTCGCTCGTGGCTCAAGCCTAGAATCCTTCGCTTGCTCAGGTTTCAATACAAGGTACTCGCGCCAAAAATTAACTTTGCAGCCTTGCATAACAAATAACTATTTTACTTCAATATTTCGACCATGTTAAAACAACAGCAACGCTCAGTTCTGCCATTGAGTTAAGACAGCACTTATGGTGCGTCGACGGAAAATAAAACGGCCGCGACGAACGAGCGGCCAAATTACGGCACTGAGCTAAAACGTACTCTAATCCCGAGCAACTTCGCAATGTATTTCGCTTATTACATCTTTAAGAAACTGCCGAGGCAGTACTCGGCTACTTCTGTCGTCTGAAGGAGGTGAAAGGGAAAAAAAAAACGCTCCGTGTATAAGAACACGTGGAAATCGACGGCGACGCAATTGGGTATTTGACAAAATATCAAATGAGTTACTTTTAAAACGGAATTTTGTATGAAAATACTTGCTTATGACGTCACATTTTAGAGCACTCTTTTTATCTATTTAGAAATTGTAATAACTTGTAATTGACTAAAAGAGATACATTTTCCGAGATATTTTGTAATTTTTGTTTTAATCGAGCATATGAAATAATTTATTTTGTAATGTTTAATTTACAGTAAATAATAACTTATAGTAAAGCGGATCGGTGGAATGCTTATCCCACATTGCAGAGACTATCATCATCAGCCCACCTCTGCCCACTATTGGATACAGGCCCTATCTTTCGCGGTCTCTCGCAATTGCATCCACGGGCCCTCTGCCGGCTTGACCACATCGCCAGGCGGTTGATTTATCCACTGAGCGCCATCCAGCTCTCGACCGCGAGTCAAGAGGTCGTGGATTCGAATCTCGGCTTTTCTTTCTAACATTAAAATGTGAAAATTACTTTGCTAAATTCCGCCAAAAGATAGAGAACACTTTATTGCGCAGCCAGAAAAAAAAGACGAACAAGTATTAATTATTAAATCTGATAGCTGGGCTATTGTAAGTATAAAGCAGACGCTGAGGTTGTAAACCATACACTGCGGCTTCCTCACGATCTTCTCCTTTACATTTAGCGACTGGACTATTAGATAATTTATTTATTAATAAATTAATAAAGTAACGCCTAATTCCATACAATGTTCTCTTTCTATCTATATATCAGGCTAACCTCCTGTTTCTGGTACATAAGAAGTCTGTTGGTCTAGAGTTAACAGCTGTCAGTCAATGCAAAATTAGCAGCTAAGTGTTAATCTAGGTACTGTTAAGTAGATTAACAGTGTACGAGAAACTGGAGGTTAATGCGGGAACCTCGAGGCTAACTAGGATAAGATAATATGAGACGAGACGAGATAAGATAAGTTAAGAATAAGCACATAACATACTATTCTAATAAGTGTTTTTATTATGTTGCATAATAATTGTTGTCCTTTCTTGAAACCTGAACAAAAAAAACATTATTTTCTTTGTTGACATACCTAAATACGTCACTCCAATCTAATCCTGAGGCTTTTTCCCGATTCAATTGTATACAATTTTTCACATCATAGAGAAAGTACCTACGGTCCTTGAGACAACGGCAGCAGTACCGGCAGTCTTTATGAAAACGCTCAAGTGGCAAAGCTTCCAACTCCTCAAGAAATTTCTTCCTTCCATACCTATTTAATTCCCGCCGGGGCTAGGTCGGCATAATAAGCATCAATAATTTCAAGCCAATTGTGTCTTTGTACGTATCGTAATACGTGAATCGTTACTTTGCAATGATCCCCGTAATGTTACAGTAATTTGGCTGCACTCAAACTTTCGTAACCTGTATCGTAATTGAGTATATTTTCTGTACTCAAACCTATAGGGACAACTTAGAAATCGCGAAAAAATTATCAGCGCCGAGTTTCATAAAACTACAATTTGTAGTACATTGGGTGGCCGGGTCTTCCTAATTGTTAATCTGTGGGTTTCCAATATGCATCGAATTGTCATAGTAAGCCATGAGATAATTTTCAATGGAATCCAAAACAAAAAATTATTATTTTATTTTTATCATTATTATTAATACCTTTACTGCACTTAAACTAATATACAATACGGTGGACTTATTGCCATTTTTTGCACAGTGGGCCTAGAAAGAAAGAAAGAAAGACATGTATTATACCAACAAGACACATCCCAGAAACAAAATGAACACATAAGTAACATAATGCACATGCACAACAACAGAAAGAGAACTAAATATACAACAGACAAATCAAATAAATAAAACAGGACCATAGATGACCAGCCAGCCAGTGTGTCTAAGTTGCCACAAAAGGCAGCTGACTCAGCGTTGTGCTGAGGAAGTGATCCGTCAGCGCTGATTTAGGAGATGTTTGGGTTCAAACTCGCTCCTTATTAACTTTAACAACAATATTTATTGCTTTACCAAAATTGTGGCGTTTTTTCGGTGCACAGTAGATTTCGGGTCGGGCATCAAAATTTAAAAATCACATTGTAACACAGAAACTGAACGTTACAACATTTGAACACCCTTTGTTAAATATATGAATATATCATCTATCATTCAAAATGATCAACTGGCAATGAACCTTCTTTGTCGCGTGCGGTTGCCCATTCGAAGTCCATATTCACAAGATACGCACTTATTTAACACTAACAGTTATATGATGATAAGCGATAAATATCTGTGTAGTTTCCTTTTTTATGTACAATAACGAAGAAAGAAAGAAAGAAAAATGGTGTTTATTGCCAGATATATTCTACAAACTTTATGTAATACTAACTTAGATTTTTATTTATATTGATTGACACGCTTCAATACAAAAAGTCACGCCAAGTCAAATAACATATCTACTGGCTGATAATAAAAAAGAAGTTTTTCATTTGTGAGTTTGAAAAAATAATAAAAAATAAAACACTGGCTGGCTCTCTCAATACATTTGCACGACGAAATCCAGAACGCTTTTTTAAAAATGGAAACATATTCTTCTTAAAAATATTTCGCTCGTAAAAACTAGACGGTGGCAAGCACAATGATATAGAGGAAACCTCATTCACAATGCTACAAAAGAGGCATTGTGGTTTCGTGTTTTACATCGCATGACCTGCAGTGATGTATGTAGGCCAGAAGCCGGTGGCACCTCTAATGTTAGACCCATTTTGTAGCGACAGTCGTAGCTTTACTTTTTTATTTTTATGTAGCCTATATACGTCCCACTGTAGGGCACAGGTCTTCTCTCACAGAGAGAGTACGGGCTTAATTACCACGCGTGACCACCGCAGATTGGCAAACTCAGGCGTTGAATGATGTGAATAGGTTTCCTCACGATATTTTCCTTCAAGGTTAACGAATGGTATTGGTACAATAACTTCACAAATGTACGTGATTTAGAAAACAAAGTCGTTGATAATGCCGGGATTCGAACCCACGACGTTCCGAATGTGTATAAGTATCCGAATAAGTACGTAACACAATATTAAGTCGGGCATGTACGAGGCTCTGGTTTCTATGGAGGAACTGGGTTCCACCCTGTTTCTCCATGCCAAAACGGAACCACGTGCATGTCCTAATTTTAATATTGACTATTTAATTTTTATATTATTTATTAGGGCTACAACAAGATATCATCATCATCATCATCAGCCACTTAACGCCCACTGCAGGACACAGGCCACCCTCATGGTTTTCCTAACCATGAAGGGTTTACACCAATGCATTCACAATAAACAATAAAACTGAAAATAAGCTAAGTGTTGTCTCACTGACAGGCAGCTACAACATGCGCCGTTAGTATTATGTTGCTTGAGAAACTTAATGTCTAAGTTTAGTTAACACTGGTTTGTGTTTCTTATTTTGAAGTTATATCTATGCTAAATTCTAACTCTCTTGTACTTGTCATGTCTGTGCTAAGTCGCGGACAGACAGACAGACAGACGGACGGGCGGTCATGGTGAAACTATAAGGGTTCTACAGATCCCTAAAAAGCCGGCCAAGTGCATATCTGGCCACGGGCTGTGTAGTTTCCATAAAAAAGCTCAAACTTAAACTTCACTTTACATACTTTTTTTATAAATAAAAGTCTTTCTACAAATAATTTTGTCTGAGCGCTTGTTTGAGAGTGTTTTGTTTTAGTTTTTTTTTTCTTCTTTTATTAACACTGTTATGTTAAAAAAAATAGTGTCCACTTGCAGAGCAACATCATGTAAACTAAAACTGCAATAGAACACCAGATGCCTATAGTACAGGTCCGACCTAGCTAAGACCATGTAAGATATAATTATATAAGAAACACTATTTCGTAAACATTATAGTAAACTTTTCGCTTTAATAAATTATCTTGTCTTATCTAAAAACCTATTATATTCTTTTTGTAATAGTTTTTGTACTTACATACAGCGACATCATTCCGCGATAAATTGCTTCGGCCAGATGTCGCTGCCTGTACGTAATACAGAGAAGTTTGTAAAGAAGCTCGAAATTTCGCCGATGCCTGCACTTGCCCATTAGCTCAGTTGGGCGAGCGCTGGCTGAGTCGCGGGTTCAAGTCGTGGCATGGCTGGAATTTTTAGCCTCTAAATAAGTTTATAAAATTGTCCTCAGCACGGGTTAGTACAACAAAAAGAATATAATTATCTTATCTAGTTAAACCATACTACGTAGGCCTACTATTATAGGTCCATCAGGCCCCTACCCAGTGTGTACAATGCGGCGTGTATGGAGCACTCAGTGAATTGTTTTTTGTGTTCGCCCTCCCGGGTTATGCTTTCCATTTTATTGCGTTTCCTCTCAGTGTTTCGAAGAGGACTTTTCTTGGACGCGGGGAAATCCTACACAAAGACAAGCAGATGTATGTTTTGTGTTCGTAACAATCGTTTATAAGGATTTATGTCTCTACGACCTTTGAGATAACTCAGTTTCAGAAAGCAGCCTTTTAAATCTATTTGGTTTAGTTTTGGAAACTGAGTTTTAGGTTACATATGAATTAGTTAACGGTGAAAGAAAAAACGTGAGAAGAACTTAAGTGTCTGAGGTATTCACCTTCCTCAGCGCTTGAAATTGACAATCTGCTGTGGGCACGCATGGTGATTAAGCCCATATTTTCATTCTGAGAGAAGGCATGTTCCCTGCAGTGGGATGTATATAGACTACATAAAAAAAAGAATTAGCTTACTCATTTGAGCGTTAACGCGAGAATGTATTATAAATACATTGACGGTAATTGATTTTTATTTTTTTAAGGTATTTGCTGCAGGTTGTAGTAGAGTCTCCATGTATTTTTCTTTTTCTGGGAATTAAAACACTGCTGAAAATTGGCTGCATCTGGGCTTATCAATATTAGTGTGTTGTCAATTGGCTGTGACACTACCTTTTGCCTTATTTTATGTCATCACTAAAGTCACCAAAATATAAGAAGCCCGTTTTGACAGCTACAAAAACAATAGGATCTAACCTAGTTTGAGATCAAAAACATTAAAAATCTAAACTATGAGTAACTTTTCGGGCTACGAAATCTCTTTTTTCTTTCGAGCGTTAAATAATATGCCAGAGTAGGTGTCTTTTTATGTACTTGTTCGAGTAAATTCAAAGTTAAATGCAATTTTGTGCATCTGTCAAAACGGGCTTCTTACATTTCGACGACTTTAGTTAAGCCTTACTTTGTTTGAAGTTTTTTTTCTGATGAGGCAACAAATACTTTTTTATCTTTTATCTTTTTATCATTGCCTGGTTAATCATTGATACTCTCTACTATTTGAGAGGAGTCAATATAGAACATAAAAACATAGTATAAACTCACGCTTGTATCCCTGAGGGATAGGCAGTTACCAGGGGCTGCCACTTGTCACGATCCTGATATCTTTCGCTTCATAAACATTCGTCGTTGCATGCATGCACACTGGTTTCGGGTACGTTTTATCTTTCTCTTTGCTAATACATCCCCTATTAAGTCCAAGTATGTCCGCCTGGGACCCTACCGGCCCTTCCATCCATATCTGCTCGATATATTTCTTACGTCAATCTTTCTTTCTTCATTATCTCCGTATGTCCAAACCTGTAACTTTCCTTTCTCAGTGTATACAGACTGCATTATAATTACACCTAGAACATAGAATATCCTAGTTTGGAACTAGGCCAGTCATATGAAAAAAAATAAAAAATTTAAACTGTTTATTTTATAAAGATGAACAATAACATGCCAGTCTTAACTGCTAATCTTAAACTAGAAAGATTTTATGAGTTAAGGAGTCTAGTATACAATATCTAGCATTGTAACTGGGATCCTTATTTAGTAGTTCCCTATACATAAGCAGCCTATATTCGTCCCACTGTAGGGCACGATGTTTTCCTTCACCGTTAGCGTGTGGTATTACTACTATAACTTCACAATGTACATAACTTACAAAACAAAGTCATACAAGTACATGCCCACACTGGGAATCGAACCTGGGCCTCTCGCTTCCGAGTCCAATGTTCTACCCGCTCTTCAGTTACCTATATGATGTACAATCTTATCTTCCATGTAACGTACATTCCGTACATTTGTGAATTTATTGTAGCAATGCCACTCGCTACTTGTGAAGGAAAACATCGTGAGGAAACCTGAGTGTCTTATTACCTATATTAAACCGTCAAATAAACCGTGATGTATCCTACTCTCTTTTTGTCTCCCAGGGAAGCAGTAACTCGTACAGGCTGCTTATGCTTTATGAATCAAATAATATCGATCCGACATAAACACCAGTATTTGGTAACAAATAAGGTAACCATTATTGTGTAACCTAAAGCCCGCGCCCACACTTGGCGGGCCGCAAGCAAATGTTGTTCCCTTCCATCATATTCCGCCCTTTCCGGCCATTTGGCGGTCCTTTTTCTTCGTTCTGTTTTGATTAGTGCCTATCGGCTGTCAATTCTAATAAACGACGATGTGTTTTAGGGGTTCTCGAATAAAACTGAAGCATAAAACTGATTAGACAACTTTCTACGGGCGTTTTATGTTACGACTAGCAGCGCCTGTGACTATGTTCGCGTGGTGAACGGACTAGCCTGCAGCCTATGTCCACCCTGAAGGTCCATTCTAAACACTGGTGAAAGAATTTTTTAAAATCGGATAAGTAAGTATTCGAGCGGTGGTAGCCTAGTGGGTAGAACATTGGACTCTGAAGCGGGAGACCCAGGTTCGATTCCCGGTGCGGGCATGTACCTATGACTTTTCTTTCTAAGTTATGTACATCTGTGAAGTTATAGTAGCAATACCACTCACTAGCGTTGAAGGAAAACATCGTGAGGAAACCTGGGTGTCTGAGCTATTCACATAACTCAGCGCTTGAAATCACCAATCCGCGGTGGGCACGCGTGGTGATTAAGCCCATACTCTCTCTCTGAGAGAAGGCCTGTCCCGTACAGATGGACCTATATAGGCTTATGAAGTAAGTATTTTAAGCACTGCACATTTTATAAAATTATTGGTTTAACGGTTTCACTTACTATTATTAACGTCGGGATATTCGACTATCGCAGACTCAAAAAATCGATCTTCATTATGATCAGTTGGCTTAGCTTGTCTTGACTTGGCAACAGCTTTCCTGTATACAGATATTTTGATGTCGTTGGCAAGCCAAGGGGATGGTAGGTGCTTGACTTTGATAGCTCTCATGGGTGCCCGAATGTCATAAAGGTAAATAAGAAGAGTGTTGCAAATGGCGATCTTTTCATCGACAGTATGTGCACTAGCTGCCACAGAGCAGACATTAGTTAACGATGCAGATTGCAGCGCCTAAACACGTAATGAAATAACGAATGAGTTCTCTAGGGAATATATCAAACAATGTTGGATCAGTTCATTCAGCGCATGAAAAAAGAGTTAAACATTTATAAACACAGAATGAATGAACTTTCAAGCCGCTTCATTCGAGAAATATTAGGGGTTAAAGTATGAAATTGCCGTTTTATTGCAATAGGTTCTTTGAATTGACATAGAATCTTCATGGTTTGAGGTTTTCGAATGAAACTTTTTTCAAATGGTTTCTATAATGTTCTTTTTTAAAAAAATGTGAAACATTTGAATATCGACTTTCAATTGTTTTTGTTATTCAATTTAGACAAGAAAGATGGATACTGCGAAAATTCGAGTGATTTTTGAATACGAGTTCCGACGCGGAACTAACGCGGCAGAAACAGCCCGCAATATTAATGCTGCGTTTGGAGAGGGGTCTACTAATGAACGCACCGTGCGATTTTGGTTTAAACGCTTTCGTGATGGAAATTTCGACTTAAAGAACGAGCCACGAGGAAGACCGCCCACACAGGTGAATAACGATGAATTAAGAGAGATAGTGGAAGCCGACCCTAGTCAAACTACCCAGGAATTAGCGGCATGGTTTAACGTTACCTTACCCACAATATTGACTCACTTGCGTCAAATCAATAAAATAAAAAATACGAAAAATGGGTGCCTCATAATCACTCGAATTTTCGCAGTATCCATCTTTCTTGTCTAAATTGAATAACAAAAACAATTGAAAGTCGATATTCAAATGTTTCACATTTTTTGAAAAAAGAACATCATAGAAACCATTTGAAAAAAGTTTCATTCGAAAACCTCAAACCATGAAGATTCTATGTCAATTCAAAGAACCTATTGCAATAAAACGGCAATTTCATACTTTAACCCCTATTATAACCAATAAAGGTAAGTTTTTTCGATATTTTAACTACGTAGTGTAAACGAGCAGTTAAAGATACTATGGACTTTCACTCGAATTAACGTATATCCTAGTGAATGGTCTGATACTCGTACAGCCTTAAACTAATGTGCTATTTAAGCCATCTGAATTTATCATCCTAGCTTCATAATTAACGATAATTTTAATCACTCTCATCTTCTGTTACCTGCTATCGATTGACTTCAGGCAGCGAGGAAAATAATTAATGAAACATCTCACCGCTGATTACTTGAAGCGATAACTGGATGGGACCGGATCGAGCCGGATCGCGTCAACCCACATCCCTAATGAACGTCATTGGATCACACGAGTCATGAGTGGACTCCTCTTTCTGTGCCAATGTTACTTCCGTTGGGACGTTTGCAATGTGTATCATAAAAAAGTTGTTATTTATAATAAAATCTCAGGAAGGGAACTCATCACCACGCTACGATTTTCTTAAACATTTTCGGAATTATTTACAGAAACACGATTCCCCTGAAACACCCCTTCCTGAGATTTTAAAACTGCCCAGCGCGGGCTATCACATTCGTGTTTGAGATGTTCATGTCTGATTACAGACAATCTTAGTCGGGTGATTGTCAGTTTTTGCGTGGAAGTTATTTATTTGCACATTGTAATCGTTTGTTTACTTATTTGTAACTAGAGTTAATTGTAAAAACCCTGCATCTACTTTCGAGGGTATTGTGTTCCAAATTGCGCCACAAATTAGAGCAATTTATGTTAGACATAATGACTTAGAAAAAGATAGAAATATATAAACTTTTTGGGTTTAAAAAGTAACAACAAAATTTTGTCCTTAGAGCGCATCTGAAAATTAGGATATATTAGTACATTATGATACAAGTGTGGTATGTTGGTCATTACACTCGAGTCGGTTTTTAAGCCTGAGCCGAAGGCGAAGGCTTAATGGAGACGAGAAGTGTAATGACCAATGCTCACGTGTTTCATACGACGTTTTTCAACACACTTGCGAGGAAAAGTAAATAAAAGTTCACATTTATTTAAACTTAACAAACAGAAACCCATTTAAAAGATGGCGGCCGTAATTTTATTTTTTCGCGCGCTCAGCGCTGCATGCGCGCGCAAGTCTGAGATAAGGGCACCGGCAAAGTAGCTAATCAGCCACATATTTATAAATTTTGAAATTGGGTATTTATAGGTAAAAATACACCGTCAAAATATAAATACCAACAAGCTAACAAGCAGTTTCATGAAATTCTTTAATTATTTATCACATTTTGAATTGAATTTTATATTTACGCAAATAACTACTTAGCTGTTTTCGAAACATTAATACTTCTTGCTAATATTTAAAAAGATATGTAATGAAAAGGCACTAGTGCGATAATGTAATGTAAAAGGCACGGCATGGGTAATATTCTGCATTATCAGTGTAAATACGCTGTAATAAGACCTACTTTACGAGCAGGTGTGTTGAAATAGTAGATTGTACAACAAGTGCATAAAACGCACCATTTTACTCGAGACGTTTATCCATCCGAGCGAGCTTGCGAGCGAGGATAGATATAAAGTCGAGTGTAAAATGGGTTTTATGGACGAGTTGTACACTCTACTTTTCACTTCGATTGTGAGGAAATGAAACAGCAACATGTAAATATAGTAAATGCTAATTTAATTAAAATTGAAAGTTACATTAGAGCAATGAGAAATATTTAAAGTAATCGTTTTTTCTGGCATATTTAATGTTGTATTAGATTGTATTTGTGATGCGATATTTGGCATATTGTCAACTTCAGATGAAGTTAAAGATGTTCGTGTGGCTGTTGCAGCGATTGCCTTGGTCTTCGACGAAGATTTTACTTTATGCTCTAGAGCATAAAAAGCGACTTTATGTCGCCTACGCACGACATAAAGACGAACTTTTAGAGCATGAGAAGTGAAAAATATATTATCTAACTGATTAAATAAACGTACTCAATTGATGGAACATTTTCGAAAATATTGAAAGTGCTCTAAAATATTGCCAATATGCCCTGAAAGTGAGGTGAGTAGTTGAAATTAACGTCGTGAGTTCGGTGGCTGATTGAACCAAAATCATAGAATAAGGTCGAATTCAGTGGCTTAATTGAGAACACACTACCCGCGAGGTGTTAATTGGAGCGACATGGATAACGAAGATGTTGACACGGTGACGTGTGGCCTTTCATTCCCACACGTCACCGACACGGATCATTGAAAATAATGCCTTTAGTTCTATTCATATGGCCGAGTAAACATCCAATATAGTAACATGACATAAACTCACGCCTGTATCCCGGAGGGATATGTAGAGACCAGGGTCTGCCACTTTCGCTTCATCGACATTAGTTAGTCGTTACATGCATGCGCGCCGGTTTCGGGTGCTTTATATCTTGCTCTTTGC
This sequence comes from Yponomeuta cagnagella, assembly GCA_947310995.1. NCBI lineage: Eukaryota > Metazoa > Arthropoda > Insecta > Lepidoptera > Yponomeutidae > Yponomeuta > Yponomeuta cagnagella. The sequence goes on from OX371284.1 coordinate 4,640,543, forward strand.
TAATACATCCCTTATTTGTTCGAAGTATGTCCGGCTGGGACGTCCTTTACCACATTCGCTCGATATATTTCCTCTATCTTTTTCCCTTAATCCTGTCCATAATACTTGCGAATTGAAGCTGTTGTAGTGTCATATGATCGATCCCAAATATAATATTTTGTGAGTGCAACTCCGAAATATTGAAAACAATTATCAGATGTTCCATATTAAATTTTGATATTTACTCTTAGCGAATGTATGAAACAGTTGCTTCCGGTTGCTTGACGGAATCGTCCATCGATCTACAGTGTTCTTTGTTGCGATTTTACTATGAGGCCGTCTCTTAACACCTTCTTGTACATACTTAAAGCTATTATTGACGACTAAAGTCTAGAAATTCATTATTCGTTGCATGCATGCACGCCGGTTTCGGATACTTTTTATCTTGCCCTTTTATCTTTGTTGAGGATGCGAAAGTGATCTGTCAGGATCGTGGCAAGTGGCAGTCCCTGGTCCCTGCCTACCCCTTTGGGATACAGGCGTGAGTTTATTTATGTATATCTGTAAAATCTACAAAGTTGGGGTCAATGATTTAGCTAAGGCTTAGTCACGACTCTTGCATAACTCTTTTGCTTCGCTTTTATTTAAATTTGCTCTACTTATACTCACACGCCTCGTTCCTCAAATTCTATTAGGTCTGAAACTAAAATAGACTCACGTCTGAATATAACTTGAGCAAAAGAACGATACAGACAGACACTCAAGAGTATTTTCTTAATGAGATTCTGAATTCAAAAACTGACGAATAGCCTCGCAGTCAAATATCAAACTGAAACTAGTGACTTGTACTGTGGTCGAGTAAAAACATTAGTTCCCGCTTACCTTTGCCATTTCTTTCCTCGTATTTTTTTTCAATCAAAATAATGACCTAAGTAACTGGCCACATGCAAAAGGTCACGGGTGTGGCAATCGATATCCAATGAAGATATTTCGATTGCATTCGTAATTCGAATCGTGTTCGAAAATTGAAACAGCAGGTAGCGATGTACGGAGCTAATGTAAGGCGTTCACATCGCGGTAAGGTCATCTATAATTGTCTGTCTGTGGGGCAATTTTGAAATTAGAACACTTACTTTTTAAGGACAATTAGAAATTTGGAATAAAGAAAGAAAACTTTGTACATGTCTACATTAATTAAAGAACAGACTGGCAGGCAAAGACAATCCATTTTCAAACGTAGTCACGTGAACCAACTTCGGTGGCAGGCATTCCAAATTCAAATGTTAATTTGAAATGCAAGGGTGTGACCGCGCGTGGAATACAATCGAACCAATTTATGATGAACCTCGACATTACACTGTTTGGCCCTCATATTATGGCTTTCCTTAAGTTGAGAGGTATGAGAAAGGTCTTTATTATTGGTTTCGATGTAGTGGCTTAATACATGTTTGATCATTAATAACAGGACTGGTGATATTCGATATTGCAAGTGGCTGCACATTAACGTTTAAATATTGAATTGTGAAAATTGGTTAAGGTGCATTACAACTTCATAATTATTCGGTTTAAAGGTAACATACACAGTACTTATGTCCTTCGGTACACACACAGAAGTACCTACTATCAGATGTAAAGTATTTGAACAAAACAAAAAGTTTTTTTTATGCAAATTGCTTGCTATTTGTTACGTTGCTGAAAACAAATATGTAAGTTGTTTATCCTTCACAATGATTTAAAGTCTAATAGTTTTTTTTTTTAAACACAATCCCTTAAAACACTCCTGACAGGCAGTTTAAATTGTTCATGTTAAAGGGAAAAACGTAACCGCAGATAAACTGCCTCTGAGGAGTGTTTTAGAGGATTTTCTTTTTTATAAAGAACACCGTAAGTTTGTGCATCCTTATAATCCTTGTGCATTCTTAGCTCACTCAGCAAACGTTGTATTACCATATTAAATAGCTTACGCCCTATTGTCAGACATACCCGACATACACAAAAAAAATCATAAAAATCGGTGCAAGCGGTACGTAACCGCAGATAAACTGCCTCTGAGGAGTGTTTTAGAGGATTTTCTTTTTTATAAAGAACACCGTAAGTTTGTGCATACTTATAATCCTTGTGCATTCTTAGCTCACTCAGCAAACGTTCATAATTCATAATTCATAATTCATTTATTTGTGGATCATAGGTAATTATTTTTTACATAATTGGTGTTCAGTCTTAAATTAGAGATCACTATGGTCCTACCTGTACATAGGCATACAAATATAATTAAGTTAATAAGGCAAAACAAGTTACAATGTGTCATTTAGAAAGTCGTCGATATTATAATAACATTTGTCAATAAGTAGATTTTTTAATGTCTTTCGAAATAAGTCTACATTTAATTCTTTGTACAGTGTTGGTATCTTGTTAAAAATTATAGGCGCCATGCACAGAATGCTTTTTCGCATCAAAGTAGTTTGAGATGGATAAAGGCGTAGTCTATTTTCATTGCGGCGGTTCCTACGTACCGTGTCGCCTAGAGAGGGAAACAGATGAGGGTTGTTTCGTACAAACATGGCTACCTCAAATATATATAAACACGGAAGTGTCAGAATCCGGTGGGTATGAAAAGTGGGCTTGCAACTTTCTATGGACTTCATGCGAAACATGGATCGTATACATCTTTTTTGAGTTTTGAAAGCTAGCTCTTTATTAGTGGAATTGCCCCAGAATATTATACCGAACCTGAGAGTTGATTCAGCTAGACCGTAATAGGCAGTAAGGAGTGTCTCTGTACTTACTGTTGTGGATAGTTTATGTAGTACAAACGCTGTAGAGCTTAGTTTTTTGCATAAGTTATCTATATGAATTTTGTATTAATTTTGTATTACGTTGTATTACCATATTAAATAGCTTACGACCTATTGTCAGACATACCCGACATACACAAAAAAAATCATAAAAATCGGTGCAAGCGGTACGAAGGAGTTCGATAACAAACACTGTGACACGCAATTTTTACATATTAGATAATTGGTTTAGTTATAAGTATAATATATTGTATATTAAGTATTTTTGTAAGGATTAAATGGCTGAACGGATTTGAATTAAAATTGTGTTTGACAGAGCTACAAACGGTTAGGGCAAGTGTTACCACCTTAGAAAAATATGCTTACAAAAATCCTGTGCAAACAAAGTCAGAGACACAGCTTGTTAATACATAGAGTAGCGGAAACTTAGTGGAACGCAAATTATTTTCGCCCGCATCCAAAAAGACATAAAGAAGGCCAGAGTGGCACCACTCCATGCAATTTGCGATTTTCAGTTCAAAGTCGCTAAAACAACGCTCGAGGAATCACGGGAGCCTCTGAAACGCGGGAATATACTAAAATAATCATGGAGAAAAGGAGAATTGCGAACAAAATATTATGGTAGAGCACCACACAAGCTGCAATCCGAAACATTGTGGATTGCCCTCGAAAGATAGGTACGGGTTGAGATGTTGGGCCACAAAACAAGCGATACGACGATACCCATACAAAGAAGCGGTGGTAGCGGAGCGGTTATTATTGCGGCAATATTATTGTACTTTTAAGTTGATTGAACGTATTTTTCACATTTTACAATATAGTACATTATATTTGCTACGCCGTTATCAGTAAAAGTACACAAGCAATATTATCTCTAAATAAAATCTAATCATACTGTAATATAATAATATGTCAATAAAAGATTGAATTTAGTTATGTAAGAGTTATTTATTAGTGATAGTCTTCAACTGTATCGTGGAGTTTTCTTTTTTATGTATCTGTTTTGTAAACAAAATACTGCCTATTTTTAGAGTTCCGTACCAGAAGGGTGCCAAACGGGACCCTATTACTAAAACTTCACTGTCCGTCTGTTTGTCTGTCTGTCTGTCCGTCTGTCTGTCTGTCTGTCTGTCTGTCTGTCTGTCTGTCACCAGGCTGTCTCTTATGAACCGTGATAGCTAGGCAGTTGAAACTTTCACAAATGATATATTTCTGTTGCCGCTATAACAACAAATAATAAGAACAGAAAAAATAAAAATTTTAGGGGTCTCCCATACAACAAACGTATTTTTTTTGCCGTTTTTTGCTCGATATTAATAACGGCAGCAGGTAGACCCCTGAAATTTTCACAGAATATGTAGTTCTCTTTTCACTTCCAAAGATTAATAATTAAATTAAAAGAAATATTTAAGGGCGGCAAACATGATTTTTTGCTGTTTTTTTCTCGATTCGTTGTGTCTAATGTTATATAGGTAATGGTACGGAGTCCTTCGTTTGCGAATCCGACTCGCACTTGGTCGGTTTTTTATATTTACCACAGTAAATAGATATTTAGAGGATACTTAGCATCTCGATACTTCTTTCTTTTTTATCTTTATTGAAGGGCTTGGTCACATAGTGATCATGTCACCCTAATAGAACACATTGTGGCTCTCGATACTTGTAGCTTATACAATCCGCTCATACATTTCGCAGCCCCAATAGTACTAACGATACGACCGAGACTCCGCGCGGTTCTTTTTTTTCGTATTCCTCTTCTTTACCGGGAAATGACTTTCTGACTCATAATCTCTGCGGCGATCTCATTAAAAATTCATAACTCAAAACTGCGCTAAAATGAGAAATTGCTATAGATTGCCGCGCTCCGTTTAGTGGGCGCATTTTATTTATTTCTGTTTACCTGCTGAGTATTTCGTGGGAGGATTTTTACACGTAAGTTTTCTGCGGTTAGAGCCTTATTTAAAGACTAGCTGTTGCCCGCGACTTCCTTCGCGTGGTAATTCTGATATGTATTTTTCCGGGATAAAAATAGTTTGTGTGCTAATACAGACTATAATCTATCTTTGTGCAAAATTTCATCCGGATCCGTTCAGCCGTTTTTGCGTGAAAGAGTTTATAATATTAGTAAGGATTCGTTTTGTAGTGCTTAAGCCATGACATCTGCAACCATGGTTTGTCCGCCTATGGTCAAGGGTGCGATTCGTCAAAATGCAACCACACAACATACAAAACGGGCGCAACAAAAGAAGACACTGTTTTGTGAAGGAAAACAGTGCATACAAAAATGTATGCTGATCGCACTGTTTTATTAATGGCAAAAAACAGCATAGCATCAAGTTGAATGAGTCTAACCGAAGGCGAGTCGTTGCGTACTCGGTCTCTACAATTTACAATTTAGCTGTGCGAATCGGGGCGAAATCTGGCCTTAAGTGAATCCATAATAAAATTTAAATAACCGTACAGCTTGGTCTTCACTCAGGGTCAATCGGAAGCGGCATTATTAATTTTTCAACAAAAAAACTACTGAACGTTTAAGCTCGGAAATGTATCAGAGTATAACCAGCTTTTATCTCATTTATTGGATGCTGCTATGCTGTTCAACAGAAAACATCAAAAAAATCCGCGTACCTAATGAAATTCTAGGTAATTCTTCATAAGACATTCCTAAAGTTGCCGCGATATTTTAATATTTGAAAAACTAATGCCCCAAATTATATTCTTTTTTTGTTGCATTAACCCGTGCTGATGTCCCGGCATGGGTGGAATTTTTAGCCTCAAAATAGGTTTTTAAAATACCCCAAAACCAAATTCCGTAATTTCATAATTATATTCTTCTGTACGACTTCTCCAAGAAATAGGCATTTGGATACGTGTGGGTAGGCTCAACCATTACTGTCCGAGACCCTCAAGGCTTACGCGATTATTTTTAGAGCCTATCAGCAGCACATACCATCAGCGATCTAATTAACCCGAACGATTACGTTAAGGCTGCGGCAGACCACGCGGATGAGTGGGCGAGACGGTAACAGTATAGGCCATTAATAAGACAATCGGTTCCGCGCCATTGCATGCGTCGCTCTGGGGTACACCTGTTGCCAGAAGGGCTTAAGCATGTAAATACGACAAAATAAACTGGGTTGGTACACAGGCGGTGGTAGCCTAGGGGGGAGAACATTGGAGTCGGAAGCGGGGGACCCAGGTTCGATTCCCAGTGCGGTCATGTATCTATGACTTTGTTTTCTAAGTTATGTACATTTGTGAAGTTATAGTAGCAATACCACTCGCTAACGGTGAAGGAAAACATCGTGAGGAAACCTGAGTGTCTGAGTTATTCATATACCTCAGCGCTTGAAATCGCCAATCCGCGGTTAGCACGCGTGGTGATTAGGCCCATACTCTTTCCCTGAGAGAAGGCCTGTGCTCTACAAGAACGTGCACTTATGTAATTTCTTGGGTTTGAGAAATTTTTAAGGTTAGTAAGCTGAAGTAAGCGCAGGCCAAATCTGCTGAAGCACCATTAACTTCCTCAGTTAAAGAGGTTAAGTAAATAAAAAGGTTCTTGGGAGGAAGCAAGAAAAAGTACCCCGGTTTATTTTTACTAAACCAAAGCGTTCTCCACTCGCCAGTACAGTACAGCATAAACATGCCAGACTCGCCTCTGTCTCTTAATTGAAGCCACTGTCGTGTGCGCCGGCTCTAATCTAGCATCGAGCGTGCCAAATTGGGAACCCACCTCATGTGTGCCACCAGCCTTACGGGCGTGCCGCCGTTAGACTTTATGATATGTTTTAATTATAGAGAGGTGATCGTATGGGCGCTTAAACTGGATAGAGGTGAGGTTCAAATTGCCTGCGCTGCAGAGATTTTGCGGAAGCTGGTGCATAGGTTTTGTCTTGATGGTGATTTGGGCCGAGGTGTTTAGTGTTTTAGCGGGTCATATCTCTTAATTTTTGAGGCTGTGATGTTAATGAAGAGGGAACGTTCCTGTTAATCGGTACGTCAAGATATCTTTCACTATTGGGCTTAATGCTGAAAGTTTAGTTCCGCGAGGGCGCCCTCTTTATCGCGCGCGATTCAAAGAAATTTCTCTGCGAGCAAAGATTCTCTGTGGCAGGGAGACGCTGGATGCAAACCGCTTCCAACCGTTCCTTTTGGAAATCCATAGACGAGGCCAATGTTCAGAAGTGGACTTATTGAGGCTGAATGATGATGATGATGATGAAAGATTCTCTGTCGCATTGTAAAGGCTGAGCTCCCGGACATACAGCGAGATTTTATATAGTGGTGCTGTCAAAAACGTATTCGTGTGAATTCCATTGTCAATAACATACTTGATAATGTGGCAGTAAGATGCACTAACGTTAACTCGTAGCTTGTGAAAAAAATGGGAATGCTGAAACTGAGGTGACTTCACTGCATAAGCAGCCTATATACGTCCCGTTGTAGGGCACAGGCCTTCTCTCAGGGAGAGAGTATGGGCTTAATCACCACGCGTGCCCACCGTGGATTGGCGAGGTGACTTCACTGGTGTTAACTAAAATAGTACTTACCCGAAACCGGCGTGCGTGCATGCAACGACTAACGTATGTTGATGAAGCTAAACAATACATTAGTCTATTAGGTACATTAATACTGGCAGATTTATATATGTATATATATGTATATAAATAATATTTATATACATAATATATACACACACATCCATAATTTATTTACTAAAATAATATAATTTTTCAAATGAGGGGCTTACATCACTAGAGTCGATAGTACATCCTTACTAATATTATAAACGCGAAAGTTCGTATGTATAGATGGATGTTTGTTACTCTTTCACGCAAAAACTGAACGGATCCTGATGAAATTTTGCACAGAGATAGATTATAGTCTGGATTAGCACATAGGCAATTTTTTACCCCAGAAAAATACACATCAAAATTACCACGCGAACGAAGTCGATTTTTCCCTTCACAGCCAGCGTGTAATATTGCTACTACAAATTCGCAGATGTACGTAACTTTAAAAATAAACAAAATCACATGCCCGCACTGGGAATCGAGCCTGGGTCTCTCGCTTCCGAGCCAATTGTTCTACCCACTGTGCTACCACCGCAATAAAAAGAAGAATCAACGAAGGAAACCTATAAAAGTTCTAAACTCTCCATCACAAACTCGGACTATTGACAAATCAACACCGAATATATCAACGTACACACTCAAAAAACACACACACATACTGTAACCACAAATCATGTCAGTCGCACCACCTCTCGGACAATCTCAAATTCGCGCCGCGCCGTCATTTGTTTAGCTAACATTTGCATGTGTATGCGCATTGCACTTTGGTTAGGCGGTAGGTTAGTGTAGCGCTGAAACCATCGCTCTATTGCTGAGCTTTTATGCTTACACTTCCTCTTTTCTACAATAACAATGTGTGTGTGTGTGTGTGTGTGTGTGTTTGTGTGTGTGTGTGTGTGTGTGTGTGTGTGTGTGTGTGTGTGTGTGTGTGTGTGCGCGTGTGTGCGTGTGTGTGTGTATGCGTGTGTAGATTAAAAGGACCAAATTATTTACAGACTGTAGGTAGTACACAACTCCTGAGTCTTTTCGCTCATTCTCTTTCTCTTCAGAAGGCCATTCTGAATGTGTAGGAGCACACAGGAGCCTTGTTATTAAATACCTTCAACTCTTCAAGCGACTATTATCGCTGTAGCGCTACAAACCAACGCATAGACCTAATCCTACAATGCGTAGGCGTCCGTGTCCGCGATGCGTGGTGCCAGATTAGGCTGCATTAGAGCATTAGCGGGTCTACGTACTGCGGACGCTTTGTTGGCGCAAGGAATTCAACGGGTTGCGAAATGTGGCACGTGTGTCTAACATTACATTACATAAACTAACGTCTGAATACCGGAGGGTTGACAGAGACCAAGGTTCGCCAGTTGCTACTATACTGAAAAACTTCTTTCGCTTGATAAACATTCGATTTCCGTTGCATGCACGCAGGCCGGTTTCGGATAATTTTTATCTTGTTTATTAATAACCACACATAAAATATCAAAATATTAAAATTACATATCTTGCCCCTGTATCTGAATTGAAATTAACTCAAGCTTGGAGCAACACTTAAACGTTAGCGAGGATGACATGGTGCTGAAATTTGTCTTAAGTAGCTCCTCTTTCTTTGGTAGGATACAATAGGAAGGGTCGATTTGGACTTCCAGTTTTGACTTCTGACGTACACACATCATCATAGATACGTCACCGGTTCCTGAATTGACACTTTCACAAAGGCGGACAGTGACGGAAATGTCTATTTCATAGTCAATTCTCTTAGCCTTAATCACAAAGAGATCTTTTAAGGTTGCTTTACGATTGTCGAAGGCAAAAAAATAATCTGTCGAAGAGTACCGGGCCAGTATTTATCGTGCTGTGTTGGGTCAAACCATAACAAATCGAAAGTAGTGAGAGCAAGGGGTTTCATGTAAAAGACCACTTCTAAGTATTGATCCGAAATAAAAGTTGAAATAGGGACTTATTGATGTTGATATCGATAGACAGCGCATTATTGTACAGCCAGAACAAATAAAGAAAATTAAACATACATTTATTATTCTATTACATACATATTTTAACAAAAACCAGCCAAGTGCGTGTCGGGCCACGCATGTACTGTTCCATAGAAAGAGGGCATTTTTATCTGCTTTACAGAACTAGCAACTTCATCGAAGTCATTTTCAATGGATTTTGTTCGAAATTTTACTTTTATAAGTTGGTTGCCCATTACTCGTTAACTAGTAAAGCCTACTTACTTGTGATATGTAGTTTTCCTTTTAAGTTTATTATTTGTGCTACTTTTCACGTTTCTACAATCAACCGTTTGGCCACGAGAGGAGGGAGAGAAACCCTACTCGGTCAACAACTTGCGCTTTAAGGCTTAATATTTCGCAAACGGAACCTTGACTCAAAAAATGGTCTTCCTACACCCACAATATTTTTCCAAAACCAATCTAACGCTATTCCACACTATTGTGGAGCCGAGAAAAAAAATTGCAATCTAATTTAGGTGTAGTGGAGGTACCCTAAAAGAAAATTTTATTAGAGGTTTTATTCTACCGTTTTGTCGGCGTTATAAATATATACATCTAAGCTAACTTTTAGCTCTCTAGTACTTACAGTCTCTGTGGACGGACAGACAGACAGACGGACGGACATGGCGAAACTATAAGGGTTCCTTGTCCACTACGGAAACCTAAAAAATATGTTGAGATGATGCAGTTTGCACAAAATGTTGTGAGGCCGGCTGTTGATGGTCAAACTAAATTTTTATTACAAAATTGCCAGTAACGAAGTAGAGTTCCTAAAGTGTATACAAAAAGTTGGCCACGCTGTCAACAATACCAAAAATAATGAACCAAACAGCAGCTAAATCCACTGAAAAAGCTCACAAACCAAACGCTAATCTAATTCATGCCCACTAGAATATTTAACGGTCGTCCGATATTACAATTTCTCAAAAACCCGATTACCGTTCAATCGGAAAACTACTTACAGTATTTTACGATAATACCGCTAACCCACAAAGGTGCGATCACACCGTGCCTTTTGCGGGCACTCAGGCGTATGCGTTGCAAAATCTGAGCGTTCCGACCATTGTTAAGGCACTGCGTGACATCAAGGCTCGCGTTAACTGCTCATTTATTTGAATTAACACATCGTTAGCAACTCGGAACTCACGAGAGGGCGTTAGTGTGAATGCGCCTTTAGCGAATAAACATGCTACGGAGTGTCGTGTCGTGGCCTTTATGGTCGTTGGGTTATTTAAATGAAATTGTAGTTAGGATTTGAATCTTATGTGGGCGCTAGTGTGTGATAGGGTTTATTCCTTGTTTGTTTTTGTGAAAAAGCGAGTGATTTATTCCTTCTTTTGTAAACGTATGTATAGTACACACAATAGAGTACATAGTAGGCAAGTCATTTGTCCAATTGATTCGTAATTGTTTTTTACTCTACTGTTTCAGTTTTTGTGCATGATCGAAGGTTCTTGTGTGTATATTTCTACTACTTGTAAATATAATTTCTATCTATATTTTCTCACTGAAAACACGGGATTTGAGAGAAAGCTCTCGTCAAAACTTAAATCTTAATATTGAATTTGTTTGAGTTTTTGTGATATCACACAGGCTGTCCAAAATGTAAAGGATGACCAGCTGCTGTAGTTGACAGCCGATCAGTCGTCCATTAGGTTTCAGGTCAAATTCAGCAAAAAATAAATCAAAATACATAAGCAGCCTATATACGTCCCACTGTAGGGCACAGGCCTTCTCTCAGAGAGAGTATGGGCTTAATCACCACGCGTGCCCACCGCGGATTGGCGATTTCAAGCGCTGAGGTATGAGGTTAGCTCAGACACCCAGGTTTCCTCACGATGTTTTGTTGCATCGGAACGTGTCAAATGGTCTGTGGTAAAGGAAATATACGTAACCACAGATTATTGAGACTGTCTCTCCACTAACACACTACTCGTGTCTTAGAGGAATCGTATATTTATTTATAAAAAAGACCGTAGGTGTGGACAATTTTACAACTTAAACTTTCGTGAGCACTGCACATTTTATATATTGTTTAACGGTTTCACTTACTTTTATTTATGTTGGGATAGCCGACTAAGTGAAACCGTTAACCCAATATATAAAAAGGCCGTAAGTATTTTCTTAAATAATTATTCCCAAATTATTCTAATTGTTCAACTAGGTGTTTCCGAATTTTTATGTATTTTAATCAGTAATCTGACACACATTTGTACGTACATAAGCAGCCTTTTGTAGGTATTTCGACCATATAGGGGATGTATTAGCGAAAGGCAAGATAAAGACTACCTGAAATCGGCGTGCGTGCGTGCAGCTACTAATGAATGTTGATGAAGCGAAATAAATTTCTCAGGATCGTAGCAGGTAAAAAAAAAGACTGTTTATTTTATAAAGATGAACAATAACATGCCAGTCTTAACTGCTAATCTTAAACTAGAAAGATTTTATGAGTTAAGGAGTCTGTTATACAATAAACAACAAACCATAGGCACTTGGGGCCCAGAGGCGCGCCTGCTGTTCAAAGACTTAGCGGCGCGCCTAATCGACGCATCGGGAGACCAGAGGGCCGGCGCGTACCTCGGCCAGAGGATAAGCCTGGCCATCCAAAGAGGTAACGTCGCCAGCGTTCTGGGCTCATTACCACGGGACAGTGACCTGGGACAGGTGTTTTATTTGTAAATATAGAATTAGTTATTTGTATATTTTTATCATTTATATATTAATTAAGTCTCTTATTTTGTTTGAAATAATTAAAATCTTAATGCTATTAATTAAAATTATTTAATAATTATTATTTATTACTTACAAACCCTGGTCTCTGCCCACCCCTCCGGGACACCGGTGTGAGTTTATGTAACGTAATATTTAATTTTACCAAAGTTTATTTTTCCTAGCACTCATCGTTCCGTCGTTTCGAGTCAATGTAGCCTTTCTCAAGGAGCGAATGCATCTCGGAATTGCCGTGACAACCTGCTTTAGCTGTTCGTCTATTCCGGCAATTCTCTAGTCACCCTTACGCAACGCGTCGCATATGTAATATTACAATTTACGACGTGCTCGTCCGATCGAGTACTGACTTCGTCCTGCATTCCATCTATCGACATCCGGGCGGATTGGAAGTTATCCTGTGGAGTCCGAGCCGCGTCTAGCCTGTTTGTCTTAGTTTGGCTAAGTATCTCTGCAATGTTTGTATGTTGTATTATAATCTAGTGTAAAGTATTGGTCATTGAATTAATTGAAAGAATTCGTAATGCAGGGTGTGCCCTGCAAGCCTATACTTTGAAGGCACGTATCTCAGTGACAGATGCCGCCACGGATCGTGCGGCAATTGAATTGACATCAGAACCTCCGAAAAATACAGAACATATCTGTTGTTTCATACTTTCTACAGAACAAATATCAAACTTTGCGGCTGATATTTTATCATGTCGGAGTTGGTCCCTTATCGGAACTTTATAAAACTAGCTGTAAAGTATAGTGTTGTTTAATTGCACCGACTACTTACTATTACTCACCATACTTTATTGCACATATAAAAAGACATAAATAAAACACAACATAACACAAGAAAACATCCACAATTTAGCTTATCATTTTTTCCGTCAATTGTGGTCTGGAAGAAATTAATTTTAGTAATAAGGCCGCCAATTTTACTGTACAATATTACTGTTTCCAACCGCATACTGCGATCGCCATTATGGCAAAACCCTTCATGGTTATGAAAACCAAGGAGGAGGCCTGCAGTGGGTGATGAAGGTGATGGCTGATGAAGATGATGATGATATTATTGTTTAATCCTCACTTGTAATTCCTGGTGTACATACAATAAATACTCTATCTATCTATCTAAAGAGGATAAAGTACAGTACAGACAGCATATCAATATACGTGCACTCTAATCAGTTACGTTAAGGGTGACTTTGCAACCAAAATCCGAATATTGAACTGCTGTCGACTGTACCACGTAGGCAGCGCTTGAAATTTTGGTTTGAACCAAATAGGTTTTCCAAGTACCTACCTTAGTATCTACATAGCTGAATTAGTCGGATCTACGAAGATACGTGCGGCAACTTTACATAAAACCTATACAATTAAACTGTGCACATGGGGCTACATGTGATGTAAATTGTTTCAGTCAGATGTCGCTGCCTGTACGTAATACAGAGAATTTTATAAGGATTCTCAAAGTTTCGCCGATGCCTGCACTTGCCCATTAGCTCAGTTGGGAGAGCGCTGGCACGGTTTTTTTTTTTTTGTTTTTAAGCCGGTTCCGCCACTATTTATACTATGGCGACCTTTAGTCTTTGTTTATAAAATGATAAAAGTTATACAATAAAAGGTCTAATGTCTAAATTTAAAAAGTTAAAATTATATAATAAAAAAAAAGTCACAGTTAAAATACAATTGATAAAAGATTCCCTTTTCTAAAATAAAAAATAAATAAAATTACGTAATAAAAATGTCATAAAAGTATGAATAAAACTGTTAGAGATAAAATCGTACAATTGGTAAAAGATAAAACAGAGAGAATGTCATGGTATAAACCAAAATAAAAAATAAAAAATAAAAGTGAGAAAGTAATTCTCTGTATGCCCCGACGCCTTGTCTCTGACTATTCCTACGAGTAGTGACAAGCAAGACGCCGGGGTTAAAAATAGAAGTTAAAAACGTAGAAAAATAAAAATGTCAAGAATTTAAAATGTTAAAATGTAAAAATAACGAAAGTCAAGTGTAAAGTAAAATATAAAAGTAAAAATATTACAATTTTAAAATCTTGTACGACAGTTAAAACGCCCTCCTCTCGTCCGGCCTATCTGAAAGTAAGACTTTAGAAATGATTATGGAGTAAAGTAAAAGATGAAAATAAAAAGAAGTTTAAAAGTAAAATGAAAATAAAAGCATGGTCAAATCCGGCCCCCATTAGCCTTAGAGGCCGCGCGCGTCACCCCCAGGGCGAAGGGCAGGAAGACGTCTCGACTCTTGGAGTCGGCCATAAAGGCGGCTCACCGCCGCTCCCAGGAGTATCTCGCAATCGGCCCGAGCAGCTCCGAAACGGGGGCACTCCGCTCGAAAGCCACCGTGCCCCGTCAGGAGCTGCGCCTTGGCATTACACATGGTGAATTTGCCAAGGACTTTGTGGGCCGATGCGACGTCCGGGAAGAACAGTGAGGTGACGCGGCCTGTGACAGACTCGCTGTAGCGGGTCTGCCACTTTGCCACTGTCTCCCGTCTCACCTGCAATTTTACGTGTGAGACGGGGTACAGGTCGTAGGCTGCCGCGTCTTTGCGAGACAACGCCGCCCTCTTGGCCAACTCGTCTGCGCGCTCGTTGCCGGGGATCCCGACGTGGGCCTTGATCCAGAAGAACCGGATCAGGCCCCCGTTTTCCTCGATGTCGGCCAGCTGGCCGTGAATTTTCACGGCCAGTGGGTGTGTGGGCGAGGCGTTCCTGAGCAACTCCAGAGCAGATCTGGAGTCGCTCAGGACGCCCGCCCTGATGGGACCGGGACCCCCGGCCACGAAGTCGAGAGCCTTGGAGATCGCCACCATCTCCGCTTGGAAGACGGAGGCGAATCCCTCCAGCCTAAACCCCTTGGTGCGGACCTCAACGCCATCTCTCCACAGAGTGACCGCTCCCCCCACCTTGCCCTCAATTTTGCTGCCGTCCGTATAGGCCCGGGCCCAATCGTCGGGCACCTTGCCGAGCTCCTCCACGCTGGCCACCTCCTCAAACTCAACTGGAGTTCTCAGAGCGGGGTGTGCCAGCGTGAACGGGCTGCAGCAGCGCTCGACCTCCCGACCCGGGAGCGGGGCGAAGGGCCTCCCCCTCTTCAGCTCGTAGAGTTGAAGGGCCTCCTCGGCCCTAAAGTCGAGGGGGAGGATCCTCGCCAAGAGGACGGCAGCTGTGAAGGAGGTGGTGCGATGGGCCTTCGCAATGCGGATCGCGAAGGCCCTGGTCACCCTGTCGAGCAAGGCCCTGACCCCCGCTCGCTGCGCGACAGGCACCCAGACGTTGGCCGCGTAGAGGATGGTAGGCTCGATGACGGTAGTGTAAAGCAGCCGGACGATATCGGCATTTAAGCCCCAAGTCGCCTTGGCCGCTCTAGACACCATCTGGAATCTAGCCATAAAGGTCGCGGGTTCAAGTAACGAGATGGGTGGAATTTTAAGCCTCTAAATAGGTTTTTAAAATTTTCCTCAGCACGGGTTAGTGCAACAAAAAGAATATAATTAAACTGTGGTCACAAAACCCTCCTATGAAAACTATAACGTCGTTCGTTCTTATAACTTATAATTATGCACTTTTTTACTAAGTCACCGGCAAGCGTGCATGAAACGACTACCTAATGACTGTTGAGGAAGCGAAAGTGAGCGGTTAGGAACATGGCAAGTGGCAGTCCCTGGTCTCTGCATTCCCCTCTGGGATACAGGCGTGAGTTTATATATGCATGTATGTTGTCTAAGTTCAGTCTAGTTCTATCGTCTTTTGTAGCCCTTAACGTGAAAATATTAAAATCCCAACAAGTAAAATGTAATACAAGACAAGAGTGGCTAACAGCATCAGCGTTTCTCCAGTGTGCGGAAATTGAATCCATCTAATATGTTTTCTACGTGGAGCTAAGAAGAAGGAAAGGATTTGAAGCGATGTGGCAGTTGATGCAAATCGATATTAAACACACACATGCTATACACACCTGTATCTCGCAGGGGTAGGCAGAGACCATGTTTTGCCACGTTCAACAATACAATTTAAGTACATGTTTCGTTCATACAATTTAAGTATATGTTTCATACTGTATACATAATACGTATCCTATTATCATCATCATCATCATCATTCAGCCACAAGAAGTCCACTGCTGCCTGCTGCTGGACATAGGCCTCCTCCATGGATTTCCAAAAAGACCGGTTGGAAGCGGCCTGCATCCAGCGCCTTCCTGCCACTTGGATGAGGTCATCTGTCCATCTTGTGGCTGGTCGTCCTACGCTGCGCTTGCCGATATGTGGTCTCCATTCGAGACCTATTATATATATTTATTATTCTGTATAACATAGTATTCTACTCTGTGTTCACGGTTGTACCACACCCCGGTATGTGACGCTCGTGGGGTAGCTCCCGGCACTGGCTGAAAATCAGCGCTGAAGGCTTGACCCTCAGCATACTGCTGAGTCAGTTGCCATTTATAGCAGCAGTGACACGCCGTGGCCTTTCGTTTTCCTTTCTTTTTTTTTATAAAATTTCTGTTGTAATATTTTCTTGGTTGTTTTTTTTGTTTTTTCATTGTGGCGTGTGCACTGTTTTTATGATAAATGTTTTTTCTTCTTCTTCTTTTTTTACGTTCCTGTAAAACCTGTCTTCGCTTCATAAACATTAATTATGTACGGTTCTGGGTACTTCTTCTTACTCTTTGCTTAAACATTCCCTATTTAAGAATAAGGGTAAATATTTTATTTATAAGCCATAAAACCAGCTATACAATACAAATCAAGAAAACCTTAATAATAGAAAAATACCGGACAAGTGTGAGTCGGACTCGCCCACCGAGGGTTCCGTACAAATTATTAGGTACTTAAATATTATAGATAGAGAACACTTTATAGACAGTTCAGGAATCGGGTCACGCAGTTTTTTTCGAGCTTTACCCGAACTTAGAAGACTAATTTTCTTATGATTTAATTAAAAATGTATAGTTTTTAGATTTTTCCCTATACTTGCAGTACAAGATGATATTACTTGCCAGATTTCACAGTTCTAGATCAACGGAAAATTCCTTATACATTTTTAGTGAAAGTGATTCTATAAGGTTTCCGTTTTTTTCCTTTTGAGGTACGGAACTCTAAAAACACCTTTTAATTAAAAAAATATGATTTAATCGATACGTATCCTCCCGGGGCGTTTTTAACTCTTTCTTCTCTCCGTAATATGTCCACACCAACTCAATATTCCTTTCTCGATTCTTTAACTTTAATGACAAAAAGATTTTTAGTCAAAAAGGTATAGAGCTTAGATCTTATATATCTAAAAAGTTGTGGTATCTTTCTTAATAATAAGCAAATAGAGAGAATTTTGCAAGTGAAACAGCTAATTAGATGATTGCTCCACTCTCATAGAGAAAGTATGTAAATTAAAGCGCTGAGATATGTGAATACTTAGAGGTCTCCTCACGATGATAGACTTCGGGATAAAATAAAAACGGCCAAGTACGTGTCGGGCCACGCGCAGTGTAGGGTTCCGTAGAAAAAGGGGGTTTTATCTGCTTTACAGAACTAACAACTTCATCAACGTCATTTTCAATGGATTTTGTACGAAGTTTTCCTTTCATAAGTTGGTCGCCTATTACTCGTTAACTTGTAAAGCCTACTTAGCCGTGACACTTTTCCTTTCAAGTTCTTTATATGTGCTACTACCTTGAAAGTGTTCTCAGTGTACAAAAGCGTTAGAGTTCTACACTGGAATTCTATACACAGAGTGTTCTCAATATATATAATCGCTGCAGTTCTAGAACATGATATTTTCTCATTTTCTCAACTTCACGTCCTATAACGACATCACACGTAACAAGTTACATTCGCACACCGTTCCGAAGATTATTAATTTGGATACGAGCGCGCGATGATATCTCCGCCCCGGGCTCATTCCGTATCGTATCAGCTGATACGGATCGAATTCCGATTTGGTCCAACTCCCCCTATGAGTGTATTGCTTACTCGCTCTAGGCGCTTTTTTGTGGTTGAAAAAAAAATTAGGCACGGAGGTAATTTGATTGCCACGTTGGTCTAGAGGATTGAGATCCAAAACTGAGGTTCGATTCACACTGGAGGCTAACATATTTTAGTTGTACTTTTACCCCTTACCTTACGTACCCTTTATTTCTACTTGTTGTATTTTTAGGGTTTCGTGCCCCAAAAAGAAAAACGGAACCGTTATAGAATCACCTCCTTGTATTGTCTGTCTGTCTGTCTGCCTGTCAAGACCTGTTTTCTCAGGAACGCGTAAAGTAACAACTGCTAAGCAATCAAATATAAGTCCATGGGGTTCCGTAGTCAACAAGGGACTGTCTGTCCGTCTGTCTGTCTGCGGCAATAGCGCAGAGATAACAAGTGCTAGAGAGCTGAAATTTGGCATAGATATACATATTTAGTACGCCGACAAAATATTTAAAAAAAAAAAATTAAAAAAAAAATTTGGGTACCTACCTACCCTACACTACTAAATTAGGAATGCCATTTCTTTTTCTCGCTTACAGTACAGTTGAATCGGTCGTTTAAAAATATTGTGGCTGTAGGAAGACCATTTTTCGATTTAGAGTTTCATTTGCGAAATATTAAGCTTTAAAGCGCAAAGTCTACATAAAAAAAAATCCATAGGATGTCCAAATGTTAATACAAATAAATTTAAATAACACACAAAGTTTCGGCGTTCACGAGTCCGTCCGTTGCATTAACATCAGTCAAATCTCTGCGAACGTTTCTCTGCACAAACTTGTAATGTAAACTAATGGGCAGAGCCTGTGTGATATGGAAATGTATGATAATAACTTTGGTGCGAACTTACAACCTCTGACCGGCATGACCGAAAACTTTGTTCTTACATACATAACCAACACTCGCTGAGGGCGAATGAACATTGTGAGGAAACCCGCAAATACCATGCTCATCACTAAATACTGACAACTCTCAAGGATCATACACAGCAACGCGGTGGCGGTGGCGGTTCATACCTACGGCATTTACTGCAGTAGTATTTATACGGACCTAGCCCTACTCCATCTAAAAAACATTGCTCCAGGCACTGCAACGTCCGAGTGGTCCGTTTACCCATCAGTGCTGCGCTGCCTAAATCGTCTCATTACGTAGATGCAAAGGCCAACGTTTTGTACGGGGACCGGGGATTTGGATTGAAGAACATTTTATTTTAACTGCGAAGTTAAGTTTACAATCGTCTGTTCGGAACCCATTAGCAGGAGGACTCCACCCCGCCCTTGTCCGTTTTTTAGCACTCGGTTACCACTGTGCATGAAAGCATTCATTAATATCATATTTTATAGATGCCCCCCTCTTTATAATACATTAGGTACTTATAAGTATGTTTATCACTTTCTTTTTGCACGCCTACCTCAATTTTTGCCTCTCCTGTACCTCCTGCAGGTTGACTGGTAGAAAATGCCATTAGCATTAAGTCCACCTTTTTTGTACACTGTCTTTGTGCAATAAAGAATTAATAATAATAATAATAATAATACACTACAAACACAACTTCACAGAATAAACCAGACGGCATCGAAAACATAATCGCGTCTCCTGACGCAAATGCTAATATTT
Organism: Yponomeuta cagnagella; assembly: GCA_947310995.1. Lineage (NCBI taxonomy): Eukaryota > Metazoa > Arthropoda > Insecta > Lepidoptera > Yponomeutidae > Yponomeuta > Yponomeuta cagnagella. Next base: position 4,660,223 of record OX371284.1, read on the forward strand.
GCAAATGTATCCCACAATAACCCTGGGATTACCGGCGTACGTGTGTGTTCCTGCTTATAGGGATTAGTTCTCAAATTGTACACTTTGCCACTACTATAAGTTTTTATTTATGGCCTTTAGAACATGTCTCTTTTTTCACCGTGGAAAAATTTGTTATTGTATTGGTTTGGATATATGGACAGCCTTGGAGAGGGTGAATTTAATTTTTTTATTTTGTTCATGTAGGAAACCCACCAGCTTTAAAAATTAACTTACTTCTTAAAGTAGATAAGCTTAATAGCGAATTATAGGTTACCTCAGAACTCGGAACACAAAATGTTCTGTGCCCCAGAAGATACAATAAGAGAAAAAGGATTGACGAAACAAATATATAGAGCGGATATAAATCGTAGGACTTGTAGAGATTGTCGCAGGTGGACGGACGTCGGCCAAATAGGAGATAAATTAGCGAAGGGCAAGATAAATAGTACCCTAAACATATAACTTTAATAAAATAGTTTCCATAAGCTCGTCTACGAGTATATTTATTCCTATAAGGGAATTAATTCCCAAACCATGCCGGCAACATTACATCATACCAATATTTGCCATCGATGACAATTCTGGCCATCACCCGTAGCACGAATATTATGAACACGTGGGTCACCAGGAAGTCTAAGATTGCAAACTAATAACATGCTACCCTTGTTGCGGATTAATCTCGAATGGAATCGGTGGTGTGGTATTTGCCTTACGTGTGAGGATTTGCGAATTGTTTCGTTTATTGAGTGTTAAATTGGCAAGTTCGCGTTAATTTTATTTTCATGGTGGACTATCATGTCATGTGTGGGTCGGGGAAAATTTCTACTGTCCACTGTAGAAATAACTTCCACACAACACAATCAATTGTCCGGGTCCTAAATTTAGGGTACCCTGTGCTATGGTAACCAGGCAAGGTCATCACAAACATAGAAATACACCCAGTCTGGGCCATTTTTTCAAGCACGGGAGCTCCCAGTGGAAACCGAATCCACGACATCTGTTTTGGTAATCAAACGTGTTAACCGCTAGACTAACGAGGCAATCAACTGAGAGAGAACATTGCGAGAAAAAAATCTTTATTATTTATACTTTTATTGCATTTGCTACTACAAATTCGCACGTAATTTGTACGTAACTTTGAAAATAAACAAAGTCATAGGTAATAAATAAAGGAAAACATCGCGAGGAAACCCGCGGCTTGGTTGGCTCCGAACGTATTGACTTGCCTTTCCTGTGGGCTACGCCGACTAAGCTGTCAGGATGATATATAAAAAACAGTCCCAGGCACTGCAGCGTCCGAGTGGTCCCTTCACCCATCTAGTATGAGTGAAGGTGCCTCTGGACACTGCATAAATCATCTCACTACGAAGATGCAAAGGCCAAACATGTATTTATTGCATTTACATTAAAAAAAATCGTATGATGCGGTGAACTTTAGTAGGCTTCTGAAGGATTTATTTATCCGTATAAATTATTCTTAAAATTTTGGCGAGTGTTGAATCTATCTGATCTATCTATCTATCTAATCAGCCCATAAACAGAGCCCACTGTTGGGCATAGGCTCAGGGCATAGGCCACTTCTCTTTCACGCCAATCCATCCGGTCCTTTGCTAATCTCGTTCAATGTTACCCAGCCGCTGACACAATGACTAATAGTGTTGAATTGGTTTCATAATATATTGTTAAAGTCTATAATACTTATGGCTGTGAATAAATGTATTTACTAGATACTCTAAATTAAGCTGTAATAAAACTTTGACCATAGGTGATATCCATCACAAGTTTTGCTCAATCAGTATCAAGATAAGGCCTGTAAAACCAGCAATGGATATTACCTGAGATTCTACGTGGCATTAGCCAGTGTAGGTGTAGGTTATATCGCCCTTAGATAATACATGCTGCTTAGTAATCGTTAGTGATTGGTTGACTCCGAGGATATATCTTATCCCGTCATTATGATGCAGCCTATAATACACGTCCCTCTGAAGGGCACAGGTCTTCTCTCAGAGAGTATATACGCTTAATCATCACCCATACTCACCGCCGATTGGCTATTCCAAGCGCTGAGATATGTAAACACCTCGGACACTCAGGTTTCCTCACGAGAGGTATTGCTTTATTTACTTTGAAAAAAAACTCATTGGTACACACACGGTGACGTAGGACGTAGGGACGTAGGATGACCAGCCACAAGATGGACAGATGAGCTCATCCAAGTGGCAGGAAGATGCTGGATGCATGCCGCTTCCAACCGTTCTTTTTGGAAATCCATGGAGGAGGCCTATGACCAGCAGTGGACTTCTTGTGGCTGAATGATGATGATGATGATGATGATGATGACACACGAGGAGCAAATATCCCGTCATTATGGAAATTGACGTTATGGGGCTTTAAAGTCTTTAAAAAGCGTCAAGAAAACTCCGAAGTCCAAATCCGGTAAGTTAGGGTAAACAATAGAATGGGCAAGACAGCAGTGTAAGAAGCACGATTAATCAGTGGACAGACTAATGAGCGTATATTTCAACGTCCAACCCGCTCGCGATATGAGAGCCATGCTAGGGTTGCCATGGTAACGGTGGAGTGCCCCTCAACACTGGAGATTTCAATTTGGAATCCTTGACAGAGTTGATACATTTTTCTTTGCTTATGGCGGCCAGAATTGCTGTGATCTGAAAGAGAAAACATCGTTATCATACTTTTTAGATGTACAAATCATAAACATACTTGATACGGAAAATTAAATTTCGAGCTGAGCGGGATTCGAACCTGGGGCTTATAGCATTTAGAAATAACCTTATACACGTCCCCTGTGGGAAATACGCTCCTATCAGAGAGAGACATACATAAATACATACATAAAGTCAGGCCTGTATCCCAGAGGGGTAGGCAGAGACCACTGCTACTTGCCACGAGAGAGAGAGAGAGAGATGCTTAACCGCCACCTCGAATTAGCATTTTCAAGCACTAAGGTATAGGAATACCTCAGGTATTCAGGTTTTCTTACGTTAAATGAACATAAATTCACGTAACTTAGAAAACAAAGTCTTGCAAAAGTTCGAACCCACAACCTTTTGAATGTGAGGCAAGCATTTTACCGACGGTCCTTTCATCGTACTAAGAGTTATAGGTACCTGTTTATGTATATCCGCACTGTCATATCCACAAACATATGTCACCGAAAACTAATATAGCCACCATCCGCCCGATCCCCAAGAAACTATTTAAATTAGCTCTCATTGAAGTCTCAGAGTCGGAATAGCATGAATAATTCCTTCAGACGTCCGTACGACAATTCCATCCTGAATATTATTATATTAAGGCCGAGTTATGTGTGTGTTGGACAGCCCTAAGACTGTGGTGGAATCTTGAGACGACCGTGGTAGGCCAGGAGCTTGCTGGGGAAGATATCACTTTCACACCCGGTGTCTTAGTAGTTATCTGTGTATAAACTTTTATTGGTTGTCTGTTAGTATGTATGCAAAAAAAAAATTAATACGCTAAGAAAATTACGGCAAAAAATCCAAAACTGCACCAAATTAAATAAATTTATCAAAAAAAAATTCAAATTCTCAACAATATAAAATAAATTCTCACCAAACTGTGTTTGTAAAAAAAGTCCTGACCAAATAAGTGCTTACCATTAATTTTGATGAGGATTAATTTATTTTGTTCGTTTAGTGTATGCGCGAGGTCTAGACTCGAATGAAAGTATTCACGTATAGACTCCACGGGTAGCCCTGAATCTGAATAAATGTTTCTTTGATTAAAAAAAAACACGAAGCACCTCCTAAAATTGTATGCAAAATTCTAACCCCCTGTTTCTCGTACACTAACAATCTCTTAATCTACTGTTAACAGCACCAGTTAACCCAAGTGCATACAAAACACCACTGACAGCTGTAAACAGAACATTAACAGATTGGTAATGTATGAGAAACTGGATGTAAGTTTTTCAGCTACCGCCTCCCGGCCTACAATAGCCGTCTTAATCGAAATATATCAGCCGCAATGAGGGTTATTCCAGCCATACGCTGCACAGTCACATGGCTCACTCGATAATGCCGGGTGTACGGACAGACAAAACATTTCTCTCCGCCTGCAGATTGGGTAGAGGTATGTTAGACCCGCTACGATAACTTGAGGGTTGAGTCGGCGCGAATAGTTTTGATATTTTAGTGTGCGCGGACGGCGGGCGGTGGTGTTTTGATACTTTTAGGGTTCCGTGCCCAAAGAGTAAGGAGCCTATTACTAAAACTCCACTGTCCGTCTGTCTATCCGTGTGTCACCAGGCTGTATCTCATGAACCGTGATAGCTAGAGAGTTGAAAATTTTCACAGACGATGTTGCCGCTATAACAAGAAATACTAGAAACAGAATAAAGTAAATATTTAATTGGGGCTCCCATGCACAAACGCGATTTTTGCCGTTTTTTTCTCGTTCTTTGTGTCTAATTCTGTATAGATAATAGTGCGGAACCCTTCGTGTACGAGTCTAACTCGCACTTGGCCGGTTTTTCTTGTTCGTGTCAGTTCGCTCTCACTGATGAATAGAATAATAGGGTTGAAGGATGTGAAAGAAAACATCGTGATGTAAACCTGAGTGACTTTCCCTTACAGTTTAACACATTGTGTTTCTTACACTAGGTTCTAAATCAATTGTCAGATCGTATAAAACAATTCTAAATATAAATTGTCTCTTGTGTTTTATTTTCCGCAATCCCAACGGCAAGTATCAAAACCTCGCGGGCGCACCACAGTAATGACCACAACCAGGAGGAGGTACAAATCTACATATTGGGGTGCGGGCATTTCTTGCATCCCTGCCTGAGATATGTGTCTTACACCCTCCCCGTGTCCGAGTCAAGCCTAGGGGGGCACAGGCCCGGACTTGGGACTGTCATTTAAATGAGAATGGCGTATTTAGCCAGCTGGAGATGGAAGTTAGTGTACTGTGTTGATTATTAAGACGTTAGATTTTTGTTAAGACGACAAGTTTTCAATGACCAATTTCACTACTGCTATCATTTACATAGAGCGGTGGTAGCCTAGTGGATAGAACATTGGACTCAGAAGCGAGAGACCCAGGTTCGATTCCCAGTGCGGGCATGTACTATGACTTTGTTTTCTAAGTTATGTACATTTGTGAACTTATAGTAGCAATACCACCCGCCAACGGTGAAGGAAAACAATTCCTCCCAAGACGTTTATTCCTCGCAATGACCACACAGTTTGGCCGGAAGTGCTTTCTAGAAATACTTGTCCTTGGTAGTTTGGCCAAAGTCAGCGAGTTGAGCCAGCAACTACGAACAAGCAACAAGCAAAACGAAACCATGTATTTTATGTTTTTTTTTCTGGTGTTTTGTATTTGTATTCGACCTATATAGGCTATAAGTCCCACTGTAGGACACAGGGCTTCTCTCAGGGAGAGAGTGTACAATAAGCAATATTATCTATCTATCTATTTTTTGTAGTGGTAAACCTTGGTCGCCGCCTAAACCTCCGGGATACAGGTGTGAGTTTACGTAATGTGATGTATTCGAAATGTTTTCTGAATACGCGAATAAGAGTGGCCAAGCCTTAATCAATTTCCTATCAGCTCAAGTCCATCCCCGGTCCATAAATGTTTAAGATATGCAGATGCCAGTGCTGCCGTGATAAGTTAATTCCTGCTGGCCGGCCTACCCTTCCCTGCCCTTCCCTAGCTTTCCCTACCTCCCCGTATCAAAATTGTAATGCCGCCAGACCGTCGGGGTAAAATAGTGTGTGTGGACGGCCCTTATTGAAAACTTAATGGTAGTACGATTCAAGATTTGCGCTTTCAACTGTGCTCTGCGTCAATAGATGGTGGACCACTCGTGGTTTTGAAATCGTATTCTTCCTCTTCGATCCTTTAACTCCATGGTATGTATAGCGTCAACCACAGGTTTCCAAGTGGAAACAAGTGTGACGGAAATATTAAAAGCTCTTTGAAAAAATCCGGTCGTTTTTTAGCTTCTTCTCCGCATAATATATTACTAATTGTGAAATTAACAAATTTGACGTTCATTAAGTAGTTTTTAATGTAATCTCTGTGTACAATAAAGAATATTCTATCTGTCTATCTATCTATCTATCTATCTATCTATCTATCTATCTATCATCATCATCATCATCATCATCATCATCAGCAATTTGAAGCCCACTGCAGGACATAGGCGTCCCTCACCGTTATTGTTCTTATCATGAATGAAAATATTTTAATTGAATTGTTGTTCAAGCCAATAGTTACACTAAACATTTTAGCTCATTTAATGAGCTTTAGACAGACGTCTTTACATTCGATAAATGAAGAAATAAGTATGCATCCAAATATACGTTCAGATATCACCATGCATAGCAATACAATACCTTTCGAGGCGAACTTTCGAACAATAGTTTGTACAAGAATCGTTCATTGGAAATACGTTGTTAGCACTGTTTTGTAGAACAATCGTGCGTAGAACGTCATCAGCCCCTTGACGCCCACTGCAGGATACAGGCCCCCCTCATGGTTTTCATAACCATGAGGGGTTTTGCCATAATCGCCACGCTTGGCAGGCGGGTTGGCGATCGTAGTATGCGGTTGGAATGTCAGGTAGACGCTGCTGCCCGTCTCCTGGTAATTTATTTCCTTAGTCGCCTTCTACGACATCCACGGAAGGAAATGGAGTGACGGTATTCTTAATCCGGCGCCACACGGCGTAGAACATGCGTCGGTCGAACAAAAGTCTCGGACCCATTCTACTTAGTCACGTTACGGGCGACTTCGCGACTAATATGTAACGAACCCTTCTTTTTAGTGTGCATTTTAACCGAAGTCGGTTTTGTCTACAAAAATAAGTTTTCTTATCAACATAAATTGACTCTTTACTCTACCTGAAGTTGGTTTTTCTTTACTAAAAAGAGTTTTCTTATACTTAGTCAGTGTCAGTTCTCGGGATTGATTGGCAAATCCTAGAACCCTCTCGTTCAAATCTCTATGGACCCATAGGTCACAGGAGTGAGTTCGCACTTCGAATAGCTCAGTTACCTAACTAGGCTTCTACATCATAACTGGCTGCAAAATTGCGGCCTCAGCCCAATTCCCAAGGGCTTTTGCAACGCGGAAGTGTTCGCTGTTTACTTATTGCGGTCGCTTCATGTATGGACATCATTCTAACGCCCTTAGTGCTGTAAATATACGCAGCGGTGACGTTCGGCTGTGAGCTTAGTGGACTGTTGATTGTTTGGAACTATATTGCTTTAGTAAGTCAAACGATACAGTGTGTATTCCCAAATATATCCGAAAATCAGGGGCTCTGGGGAAAAATCAGCTGCATTTCCTTCCGCGGATGTCGTAGAAGGCGACTAAGGAAATCAATTACCAGGAGTCGGGCAGCAGCGTCTTCTTGAGATTCCAACCGTATACTGCGATCGCCGACCCGCCTGCCGAGCGTGGCGATTATGGCAAAACCCCTCATGGTTATGAAAACCATGAAGGAGGCTTGTGTCCTGCAGAAGGCGTCAAATGACTGATGATGATGGTTTATAGGAACAGTAATTAATATAATATATATTTTCTCGATTTCGAAGTTGTTTTTATCGACACGGATAAAAGTCCCCATTTTCGGAGTAGATGAAATAGTTTGGGCACAAGATAAATTGACTCTTTATTCTACATGAATTTCAAGGGTAAGTTGATGTGCCACTTTTTTACTTGTACTCTGTTTACGTACCTCAGTAAGTGACGTCATCTGTAGAAGGCAATGGTACTTAGAGGAGCTACGACAGTCGCCTCTAAAAAAACGTTTTTCAAAGAAAATATTTTGGTTAATAAGCAAACTAGACGGTTGGATAACATTCACATAAAAATATTGTAATAAGAACATCGCAGTCCACGTGCGACATAAACTCCTTTCTTCAAACCCCTCTAAGGCATCGGCTGAACCGCTCAACCTAGCACTAAGCCCTCCCCACTAGCCTCACTCACATAGTCCTGTAGGCGGTGCGTGGGTGCCGCGAAAGTTCTATACTTATTGCTGATACTGAATCTAGTCCCGCATCAACCAGTCTAGCCTGACCCTTCACCCCTCCTGCGACCTTTGACGCAGAAGACGTTACAAAGGCAGGTGTGGGAAGGTCAGCAGGTCAAGTTACACTGGCATGTGTAAGCAACGTGCGTTGATTTGATCCGACACGCTTGCCTCTACTCCGGAGCTCGGATTAATGATGATATAGTAGGTGTGTTGGTCGTGTTTGGTTAACGATGTCTGGTTTCCCGGTTCCGGGAAATGGAGTGGTCTCTTTTGGTGTTTCACTTATGGTTTCACTTATTCATTAAGAGTTTTTAGATTTTCAAAGACGCATCGAGACAGTGCAGTGTCTGTGAACAATCAATTTCACGCGAACGAACGAATTTGTTTTTACATTGAGAAATCATTGTAAAAAAAATCGGCCAAGTGCGAGTCAGACTCGTGCACGAAGGGTTCCGTACCCATTGTCTATAAGCAGCCTATATAAGTCCCACTGTAGGGCACAGGCCTTCTCTCAGGGAGAGAGTATGGGCTTAATCACCACGCGTGCCCACCGCGGATTGGCGATTTGAAGCGCTGAGCAATATGAATAGCTCAGACACTCAGGTTTCCTCACGATGTTTTCCTTCACCGTTAGCGAGTGGTATTGCTACTTTAACTTCACAAATGTACATAACTTAGAAAACAAAGTCATAGGTACATGCCCGCACTGGGAATCGAAATTGGGTCTCCCGCTTCCGAGTTCAATGTTCTACCCACTAGGCTACCACCCATTGTCTATACAACATTAGAAAAAAAAAATATGGGAGCCCCCCCTTCAATATTTATTTTATTTTAATTTAATTATTTATTTTTGAAGCGAATATAGAACTAAACACTCTGTGAATATTTCAACCGTCTACCTGTTGCCGTTATTAACATCAAGCAAAAAACGGCAAAAAAGTCACGTTGGTTGTTATTTTATTTTATTCTGTTTTTAGTATTGTTGTTATAGCGGCAACAGAAATGCATCATCTGTGAAAATGTCAACTGCCTAGCTATCACGGTTCATGAGATACGGCCTGGTCTGGCCTGACAGACAGACAGACAGTCAGATAGACAGACAGACGGACTGTGAAGTCTTAGTAATAGGGTCCCGTTTGGCACTCTTCGGGTACGGAGCCCTAAAAAGACCTGTAAAAAAGGATTTTTTCCAAACCCCCAAAAGATGAAAAAAAATAATGAAAAAAATTTTATTTGGAAAAGGGTTAAAAGAGTGGTGGTGGTAGTGGTGGTGAGTGATCTCTTAATAACAAAAAAATATATCAATATCAAGTCAATCAAGTGATTATATTGTGTGGAAGTTAATTAATATTATTATTATTATCAGCCAGTACTCGTCCACTGCTGGACTTAGGCCTCCCCGAAGGCACTTCACTTCTTCAAAGGAAAGATATATTTGCATCTTCATGGGATTCCATACTTTTTCACTGCATTTATAAGCGTTCGTCTAGAACCGTAACGGCGAAAGTTCAACTCCCAATTGTACGGTTGTTGTTTTGTCAATTAGACTCGCCGTAGTATTTGGTATGTGATCATCATCATCATCATCATCATCATCAGCCATTTGACGCCCACTGCAGGACATAGGCCTCCTTCGTGGTTTTCGTAACCATGAGGGGTTTAGCCATAATCGCCACGCTTGGCAGGCGGGTTGGCGATCGCAGTATGCGGTTGGAATCTCAGGAAGACACTGCTGCCCGTCTCCTGGTAATTGATTTCCTTAGCCGCCTTAGTCGCTTTATTTGGTATGTGATGTAAGTATAAATTGTTGTTCTATCGTAACGGATTCACCTACTTTCTTACCTGAAGCATTTGTGAAGAATAAGAAAACTCGACGCTCGCAAGCAAGTCATAAACAATAATACATGCATACATAAATACACTCACGCCTGTATCCCAGAGGGATAGGTAAAGACCAGGGACCGCCACCTGCCACGATCCTAACAGATCACTTTCGCTTCCTCAACATTCATTAGTCGTTGCATGCAAGCATGTCGGTTTCGGGTACTTTCCCGAAATCACTTCAACTTGCTAATGTTATAGGCTATGTCAATCACCTTGGTTCTTTGGCGAATTGTCTAATAATATTTATCGAGGAAGGTATTCTAATTTCACAATCCAATTAATAACGGACACACCTAGGACCCGAAATAACCACACGAAGCAGAATGGAATGCAAATCCACGCATACGAAATTCAAAATTAGAGCCATAACTATCCTTGTGTCCGAATTCTGCGAGCAGTGATACAAAAATCAACAGAAAGTCATTCTGCGGAAACGTTTTCAAGTCCTCCGCCCAGTCAGAGACAGGCCATTTAAGTAAATAAATACAAGATTGTTTTGAACTACGCCATTTAATCTTCGTCCGTAAATTACAGTTTCTGTTTTACAACAACTTTTGTTCTACGAATTTGTTCCTTTTTTTTTCAAATTTTATGTATAACAATTTGTTTAAGTGATTTTGCTGCGCATTTAAAAATAATATTTCGACTGGTTTAGCATCCGCAAGAGTGTGAGACGAGGATGTGTCGCATCCCCGTGGTCGTTCAACTTATTCATGGACAGTTGCCTGACTGATTTGAAAGAGAATGACTTTGGGATAAGGACGGGTGAGCTACTGGTCAAATGCTTGTTATACGCCGATGATCAGATTTTGTTCGCATCTTCGGTTGAAGATCTGTGGCTCAATTATGCGCACCAAATCCTGAGCGATTCCAATCGCTTAACTGTCAAATTCCATACAAATTTGACAGTTAGACGATTGGAATCGCTCAGGTTTTGGTGCGCGCAATATAGGGGCAGCAGACACAAGTGATAGTCATGGATGAGGCATTTTAAAGGAAAAGAAAAGGAAAGGAATGAACAATGATGTGAGTAAGACGAAAGTGTTCGAAAAACACGATGAAATGACTGAGTGCAAGATAAGGATTAGAGGTGAAAGGGTGGAACAAGTAAAATAATTTGGATATTTGAGGAGGGATGGAAGGTGTGAAGGTGACAGAAAGAAGAGTAAAAGCAGGAAATTGTGTAAACGGTGCCTAACACTCCTTCTGAGTGGCTAAAACATCTCCAAAAGAGCTGGTTTGGCTATCCATAATAGAGGGCTGGTCTCGACACTTACGTATGGCTGCGAGACTTGGGTATGGCAAAAGAAGCAAAAAAAAAAAAAAATAGGATTAATGCAGAAGAAATGACGTCCTTGAGAAGTATGTCTGGTGGTACTTTGAATGACAGGATACGCAATAGTTTGATTAGAGAACGTTGTGGACTGAAAGAGGATGTAGTGACTAGAATTGTGAAAGGAATTTTGCGTTGGTTTGGACGTGTGGAAAGGGTGAAGGATTGACGAGACAAATATATCGAGCGAATGTGGGTGGAAGAGCCGGTAAGGGACGACCCAGTTGGACATACTTCGACCAAATAGGAGATGTATTAGCAGAGGGCAAGATAAAAAGTACCCGAAACAGGCGTGCGTGCATGCAACGACTAATGAATGTTGAGGAAGCGAAAGTGATCTGTTAGAATCGTGGCAAGTGGCAGTCCCTGGTCTCTGCCTACCCACGCTTTTTGGATACAGGCGTAAGTCTATGTATGTATTTAAAAATAATATTTGGTGGCACTCTGCGAGACTACAGATTTAAAAAAATGTTTAACCTCATCAGACGGGACCTCTTATTTAATTCCTTATAAGCACGTTCCTTTGGTCCTGCATGCTGAAATTGACAGACTTTTCTATGCCTTGTTTAACTAAGACTTTTTTTCGCGACCTTAAATAACCAGTGACACTCAAGTCGTCAATAATTTCCATTTGATAAAATCGGTCAAGCAGTTTACACTCTAGTTATGTATCGTAGTTGGACGTACACAAAAAAATACAAAATGCCTCCTTGGCCATAAATATAAATTATAAAAATACTATACTTCCACTTTTCGCCCTAGTAGGTAGTAAAAATTTGTACAATAAAATTTATTAAGTATAAGTATGTATTTTTCGTATTTCCACCAACTACCCGTCTCTTTCTTCTTCGGTAACATTTCCGTCACAAGGTTTTTGAAGAAATTGGTGTTAGCAATCAAATAAAGCAGCCCATTGCAATTTTTTCATTGTAAGTTTTATTTATGTGTTTCGTTTTTTGTGTGCAATAATAGTACATTGCTACCCCAGGGGTGAAAGTAACCTCGCTGTGCTCGGGCACCAAACCCCGTCTTGGGACTAAATAAGTCTTACCCCGAGGTAAACACTGTGCTTTTCACTACGATTATAAGGAAAGTAAAAATTAAAACATGAATTAGCTAAAGAACTCTACAACTCGAAACAACAAATTAAGAACTGATTGGCGCTTTCCCGCCTATTTATTCGAAAAAACAAATCAACACCGGATCGCCACTTTCCCGCTTATTTTTTTTTCTGTGGCCGGCCAGCTATGTATGTAGCCATCGTTTTTAGTTTTCATCATTGAAAAAAAGGCTAAATAAAACATGGCCCAAACATATGTTATTTTAAAGAAATAGTTAAAAGTAAATTATAATAAAGTCATTTAAAAAAATATATTCTTTAACTAATACTTAACTTTATGTTATTTCAACTTTACACGGCGCTGCAATTGAGTGTTTGTATAGAAATGTGAAAAAAGAACTAGGTTTTTTTTTAAAGTTCACAGCTGTCAATTGAAAACAATCCTCTCTAGGGCTCAAAAGTATTACTTTTAACCCGTTCCTCAGGCCACTTTAGACCTACTTTCCGAATATGCGTAATAAAAAGAACACTCCTATCTTATCTTATCTTACAAAACGCTTGATTTTTGTACAAACATGTCCGTCCCCTTGTTTCTCATACACTGACAGTTTGTCGCAGTTTATTAGTTTGTCTACTGTTAACAGCTGTCAGTTGGACAAAGTGCGTAGGAAAAAAACAACTGACAGATTAAACAACAGATTAAAGTTAGTGGTAGGTACCTCCTAACCCTCCTGTGATTTCGCAGTCGCGTAAAAAATCTAAGCCCCGCTTAAACACTGCAGTCACGTTCGACTTCTGTTACAATCGCTTCACGGTCACAGGTCGGGAGGCTGACCCTTTCTCCTCTCCTCCCTAAGAGGGTAAGGGTAGGGTACAGTGGGCAACTTCGGGCCACATGTGCTTCTAATATCCGGCATTTGTCAGTCTGTAATTGCGAAGTGATTCTGATCCCGTCTTGGTCTTACTTAAATGTTACTTGTGCTGGAGTTTCGGTGCAGCTGTGTATAAGGGACATGATTTGTTGAGGTCGCTTTACGGATTCTTGTGTGGAGATGTTATATTATGATCAATCCGACACTTGTGAATCCTTAGGTAGAGTCAATTAATTTGAAGGATCGTAGTACGAATGAAGGAATTAATCCGGAAATCGTTAATTTGTACATCTATACATAATAATATAACAGTAACGTTACTGACTGATTGACAGAAAAAGATGAAAGGCCAAACCAATGTACCTAGAGATTTGAAATTTAGAAGTAGTATTTCTTGTTTATCCTAGGGATGCACACATACGTAAAATAGAGCACGCTGCTTACCTACAAACCAGTACTTACTGGTCCGGAAGTCAGGATTAAAACCAGTGTGTGACAAACAAATCAATTTGATTTCAAAATTTATTTCATTTCAATTTTCTTAGGTATGAATAGGGATAGTAATTTCATCATGACGCCATTTTTCACGGTATCTTTTCATCCTCATCCTTGAACCCTCTGCCAGCCTCGCCAAATGTCCTACCCATCACTCCTTCAGATTCGAAATTTAGTCACCGATATCGTCGACCTTAGTCCAACATACGGCATTCTATAGTTATTTCTATAATGTGTGAATGACAGTCACACCGATACTGATAACAACTTTCGATTTTTCTGCAACAAACGAAGCACTGAAATAACAAACAAAGCAAATAGACGCCAGTTTAAGCAAATAAGTGTGTTCCCAAAACCGCTGACGCGCGGCCAAACAAACCGTTGGGCGTTTTTCCCTCGCATCAAAAATGGCGCTTATTTCGAATTTCGAACAAATCTGCACAATATGACAGAATTGTAAAAGCAAAACAGAAGAACAACTAAGGAAAAATTCCACAATTTATATTATTATCAAATTATGCCCTGGTTTCATATTGTTAACACATCGCTCATCCGAAATAGCAACGACGTAATTACATTTAATTTTGTTCACATTTAACAGGAGAACACGTCGACGATGGTTTTACAGAAACTAAAATGTATGGATCGCTTCCTCAGCACAACGCTGAGTCAGCTGCCTTTTGTGGCAACTTAGATACACCACAGGCTACATCACTATGGTCCTGTTTTATTTATTCGTTTTGTTTGTTGTGTAGTTAGTTTTCTTTCTGTTGTTGTGCATATTATTTTACTTATCTGCTTATTTTGTTTCTGTGATGTATCTTTTTGGTATAATAAATGTCTTTCTTTTTCTTCTTCTTCAGTATATAATGTTATTTGACTGAAATTAATAGAAATTCAATTGTGTGGACATTACCTCGTGTTAAACTTCCCTTTCAGATATTATAACAGGTAGCCCATTTTTCAAAAGTGTGATTCCGTCGTTGTTGTTCAAATGAGGGACATGCTGTGAACTAGTTGTCAATTTAATAAAAAAACCGGATAATTCGGTATTTGACACGATCAACAATAAATTATTTCATATGCTCGATTAAAACAAAAATTACAAAATATCTCGGAAAATGTATCTCTTTTAGTCAATTACTAGTTATTACAATTTTTAAATAGATTAAACATTGAAAGAGTGCTCTGAAATGTGACGTCATAAGCCAGTATTTTAATACAAAATTCCGTTTTAAAAGTAACTCATTTGATATTTTGGCAAAAACCCAATGGGCGTTGTTCACCCCTATTTTTTATTCTATAAATCGAAAATATAGACTAATATAATAAACTAATTGGAGTATTTTCATAATTTTCGATGCCATTATTTTTTTTTACTAATTATTTAAAATTTCTAATAGCTTAGTAAGCATGACGTCACCACTGGCATAATGATGTACGTTCGTTTGACTTTTTTCATGCTTTTTAAAAATAAAAATACTTTGACGTTTGACAATGACAAAGAAATGTCAGTCAGTGTCAACTACTTACCGAGTTTTTCTATTCTAATCATAATATTGCCAATAACCAAGAATTGTATTGAATTGATCTTTTCATGTAAATACCAAGCTCGCGTCTTGTTCGTAATACTTATTCAAATTACTTGGATATTTGTGAGAATTGAGGTTGTCTTCAGTGTACCTAATAATTTGACACTTTTGACAGTTGTTGAACGAACGAATATTTGAAGATAATGGAACTATCGCATTAGAGCCAACGATGACGTATAGTCTATTCATCCTTACTTGTCCATTTTAGTAAACAAGATTCTACCCGCAAAGTATGACTTTTTAGTCGAAAACTGCCATATTCCCATAAATGAAGTAACCTGGGACACCATTTTGGATAACACGCTGCTATGTTTAAAAACAAAGTGCACGAACTTGCAAGAAAATATCTAGTTTCGGCATCAAATGTCAATTTTGAGGTTAGAATATTGTTTACTAAATTGGACAAGTAAGGATGAACAGACTGTAATTGAAAGACGAATGAAGGTTATACATTTTTTGCGATAAATATTAATAATCCGTCTTTATTTTACTTATTTAAACCTCTAATAGTAATCAGTATCCCTATTCCTCGAAATGATTTTCACTTTACGACAGTCGATGCCTCCCTGAACAATGCCTATTGTGAGTCAGAGCCACTCATCAAGAGTTCCGTACAAATTTGTAGGTACTTACATATTATAAACAGTTCAGGAATCGAGACTAGCAGTTTTTTTCTGAGCTTTTCCCGAACTTCAAAGACTATGTTTTTATGATTTAATTACAAATGTATAGTTTTCAGATTTTTCCCTGCATTTGTACTATAAGACAATATTACTTCCTAAATTTCATAGTCCTAGGTCAACGGAAGGACCCTATAAATTTTGATTCCCTCGAATGTCGAAATATACGTTTTTGCGGCATCTTTCGCATCTTTTTTTACGTTAACTTAAAAGTTTTATTTTTTCACAGCTTCAAGGGACTTCAGACTTGAGCATATGGTTTTAATTTCGACTTGATACCTCCACACGTTCCCGAGAGAAAAGGTCTTGACTCACAGACAGACGGACGGACAACAAAGTGATCCTATAAGGGTTCCTTTTTTCTTTTGAGGCACGGAACCCAAAAACAACAGAACTCATAACCTTCAACCTACCAACCTCCTATAATATACACCCTCCAAAATTGTGTTTTATGTGACTGTAGGAGAAAACTTCGATGAAATGCAGAATAAACAGGATAAAAGATAATTTGCGAGTAGGTAAAAGTTGTCAATAGTACTGTTTTGTCAAAAGGTGAAGAAGTAATGAAAATCCGAAAGAAATCTGGAGTGGGTGACGTAATTTTAAATTTTGATTTAAAAATTATAGGACAGAATGTTCTTTCATTCATAAGTATATTCATATCAAAAGTATTTTTAATATTCAAGCATTCATATGTAGGTAGGTAGTAATCTCCCAAAGCACTTTCCGATTTTAAATTTTTTTTCATTAGTGTTTAAAATGAACCTCCAGGGTGGACATCATAAGCAGCCTATACCTATACGTCCCACTGTAGGGCTCAGGCCTTCCATCAGAGAGAGAGTATGGGCTTAATCACCACGCGTGCCCAACGTGGATTGGCGATTTCAAGCGCTGAGGTATGTGAATAGTTCAGACACTCAGGTTTCCTCACGATGTTTTCCTTCACCGTTAACGAGTGGTATTGCTACTATAACTTCACAAATGTACATAACTTAGAAAGAAAAGTCATGGGTACATGCCCGCACTGGGAATCGAACCTGGATGGACATAGGCCGTCCTAATCCGTTAAGCACGCGAACGAAGTTGAGTTATTGTATATGAACAATCTATCCTGGGTAGGCGTGGCGACACAGCATGGGCATGGTCCCCCCCCCGGATGGTCGGACGCCCTCGTTACGGTGGCGGGGAGTCGCTGGATGCGGGCGGCACAAGACCGGGAAGCTTGGAAAACCATGAGGGAGGCCCATGCCCTGCAGTGGGCGTCAAGTGGCTGATGATGATCCTGGGTAGTACGATAGCACAAATCATGCATTTTGTGGCGCCAAAATGTCAGAATATGACCATTATTCGCCGTACTACCCATGTATAAGTATATATATATATCTATCTAGACCATGAGTCTGTGAACTTTCCCTGTAAGTATACTGTTGACAAAACTGAGTGTTTTTAAAAAATAGAACTGCCAAGAAAAATCACAAATTCTTACTCCATATTTTTCTATCAAAAACTAATAATAAACTAAAATATATGTTTAAAACGTCGCAAATTTTATTTTTCGATCTCCCTTAGGCCAGTTTTGTCATAAAACACCCCCGGTTTTACCTACATTAACAATTGTAATTTAGTAATTCAGCACAACTAAGACCTTCTATTGCAATTTATTCTAAGCTACGTCAGCAGTTTATGATGTTTGATTTTGCACACATAAGTCTAGTTGCAAAACGTGTGCTGAGTTTTCATTTGTCTTTACCGTTTCATAATTTGAATCCTTCTAATAAACAGCCAGTATTTTTGCAGCAAAAAACGAAACAATTGAAATTCAAATACGAATTCCAAAAAAATAAACTTCACGTCGTCGTTAACGACAAAATCTGAATAATGTCAAATTAAAAACTTTCAAGGAGTGTTCGTTCGGAATTTTCGCAGCGAACAGTTCGTAAAGTGCATTGATTGGTTTATGAACGGCCCGGTGAAACAAAAAAAAAGCTAAAACTTTTCGCGCACATTCATTAGCCAAAACGAGTTATAAGGAAATCGCTGCTGAAAATAATTTCAGCAATTATAAGAGATGATAAGATATTTTTTTTATAATTCAGTGCTTTTTAGGGTTCCGTACCCGAAGGTAGCTCCAAAAATTAATAATAATTAAAAACATAAATAAAAATAAATATTTAAGGGGGGCTTCCACACACCAAACGTGATTTTTTGCCGTTTTTTCTCGATCTTTGTGTCTTATGTTGTATAAATAATGGTACGGAACCTTTGTGCGCGAGTCCGACTCGCACTTGACCGATTTTTTTAGCACGTATGTAGAACAATAGATTCACCTATGGAGCACTTTAATGTTAGGGAAATAATAGATACTTAGTCGTCAATTGAGTTACCTTCTAACATAGTTGAAACAATGAAGGAAATCTAATGGCAATAATACCAACTTAACGACATTAAAATATAGGGACAGAAGAAGACAGTACGGTACCGTCCTCTATAAAATCATTAAAGGGGGCGTACCATCGATTCCATCCGGATCACGGGACCATCTTCATGACCGCATGAAGAAATAAACTGTCTGCAACAGTAATAGCTACTCTATTCTAGAGCTTATTGTGCTTGGTATAAATGCGAATATGAAACAGAGGGCATCATGAGGTATTTCTGGCTGTATACGTAACGTGTCATTGTGCCGGAGTCGATATTGCCCTTAATGTATCATTGATAGTTCGTCTCGCGTGCCGCTCTATTACTGCGTAGGGACGGGCTGGTGAGGTATCAACGGCTATGTTATCGATAAAATGTTACTACTTATTTTTTTAGTTACTAATTTATGTAATCAGTACAATTCAAAACGGTGGTAGCCTAGTAAGTAGAACATTGGACTTGGAAGCGAGAGACCCAGGCCAGTGCCAACCAGTGCCAACCTATGACTTTGTTTTCTAATTTATGTATATTTGTGAAAATATAGTAGCAATACCACTTACTTACGAATGAAAACATCGTAAGAAAACCTGAGTGTCTGAGCTGTTCACGTACCTCAGAGCTTAAAATCGCCAATCCGCGGTCGGCACGCGTGGAGATTAATCACCAACTGTGCCCTACAGTGGGATGTATTTAGGCTATTTCTATTTTTGTTAAACAGATATCAAGTTAATGTTTAATTTAATACTAACTGTAAAAACGCAAAATCACACTTCATTTCACCAAGCCGTGCAAATGTTAGCATTTGAAGGTAGCCCATCTTCAATACCTTGTACATAGCATCTCACCTGAATATCGCATTGCAGGGTGCGATTTCTGCTATTTCTGTCTGAATTATTCTTCAAGAATAGTATACGGTATTTCTACATCTTAATGACATATTTTTTACTCCGGAGCCTTTTTTGCTACTACTTTGTCCAATGCGATATTTTTTTTAGTCGATAGAAGTAGCGATGGCCAGCCAGCACTAAACGATCACCGCGCTGCGCCACAATACATTACAGTCTCATCATTGTAGCTGCATCGGGGAAGCACCAACATGTGTTTAACTTAATGCTTATAATTAAGCTTCGACTAAGCATTAGCTCGACTTGAATGGAAAATCTTCGGCACGCGACTAGACCGTCCCTGGACGTATTTCCTGGTGATCTCTAGTTTCGTACATTTATTTGGAAGCTTCAGCGACCAGAAGAATCAGGAGTACGTGGAGTACAATACGGGTTATGCTTGGTAATTTCGTACTAATGTCGTATTGTGTTGTGGAACCTTAAATTGTTTGTGTGATGGTGTTTGGAACCTACTTTGTTTCTGGCACCTAAATAAGGTGCCAGTACCCAATTGTGATTCGTATATAATTTGACACAATGGCGACCTTAACTTGGAGAAGCGAATACAGAATAGATATTCAGTTCTCACCCCCTTATCAAGAGAGAAGTCCTTAGGTACTAACTGACTGCCCCATTATTTTATAAGTTCAGTTTTCTGGTTCATAAAATAAACTATTGTAGGTATGGTCAACTTGCAATCCCACAATGATTGCAGAATTTCACCCGTAGTAGTCTGACCTTCCGCTCTCGTAATCACACACGAAATTTGGCTCCAATATAACTGGCGCAGTGCATCCACACAATGGGCAGACAGTAGGTTGTGGTGATATCCATCAAGGTCCAGCATGATTTTGTGGTCGTCTTTGCTTTTTATTCTGCTGTAACGTCTCTCGTACTATCTCACTCGCACAATCTAATATAAAATACACAATCTAAAATATAATACTTAATAAATGTGGTCTCAGGGTTTGATAGTAAAATTATGGACATTTTTAATAAATATTTTTTGTCCAAAATTATTAGTTTTAGAATCAAATTTTCTCAGTCAAAAACTAGAAACAGGATAAGAAAAATTATTTCCTTAATATCTTTATAATAACTTTATGTATGTTTATAATTGTTATACCTATAGTATGTAAAGGTTTATGTTTCCGTGTGCAATATTAAGTATAATTATGTATATCAATATTCATATTTGCACCCGTCTCACTTTTCCTTCAGCAACTCTCCATCGTCGGTTGTCTGGAAGAAATTGCTATAATTGTAAACACTTTACGTTTGTATTTTCCTGATGTACAATAAAGAATAATCTTATAGTACCTTATTTTTTGATTATCCGCATTTTTTTTTCAACAAATCCTCAGACCACATTTATCAAAGTATGCTCTTTTTATTACAATCGTTAAAAAATTTAAAATATGAGATGGTTAACGTTGCTTAACTTAAGCTCTATTTTAAATGTATTTAAAGTCTGAATGCCTTGCCTGGTTAACATAGCACAGGGTGTCCTAGTTTGGGACCGAAACAAGTAATTTTGTTGTGTGGAAGTTATTTATTTCTTTATTTAATAGGAAAATAACATGTCACCAATTACGCCGAGTAGATTGGTGTAATAGAGCCCGCTGCTGGGCATATGCACCTTATGCCCAGCAGTGAGCTCTATTCGTGAGCTGGATACATAGATAAACGTCAAATGCCGTTCTCAGCTTCTGAGTGTATTAGAAACACGTATGATGGCCTATTGTATTGAGCCAACGTGCGTATGCCACATAACAGGGCAACGATGCCCACAATCGAGCCGCAGCGATGTTATCGGGAATTATTTATAACGTTAATAGGATCGACTCATTTGGGCATGACTTGCGGAATCGCCTGCATGTGGGGTCTGGAGAGGCAACTTGCCTATTTACGGAGAATAGGAGCTCTTATTGTTCAAGATTTGGGGTCGCTTTTGCCAAAGGTGAACTTTCGATTTGAGTTTCGAGACTTGTCAGTGGAAAATTGACCCTGTGAGTGGATATGAACGGCGAAGAGCAGGCTGTCTATAGCGAATTTAAGATCAAACTGCTAAATAGTAAGGATTTATTTGTATTCAGCAAGCCTGCCACCTATTTATGTGCACCAAATCTTGAGCGATTCCTAACCATTTGACTGTTAATTCCCTGATTGTTGAGATATCAAACGTCAGGAATCAGTCAAGAGCACCAAGCGCATAATATGAGGACAGTAATAGCAAAATATTTCGTGGCAAATTCAACAGTCATGTTGGCAAGTAGTGCGTACGCATATAAAGACGGACGTAGCCCAATGTACCTACCTTTAGCTGTGAAATAGGAGTAAATTTACGAGTAGAAAAAAGTTATATTAACGAACAAAATAAAAATACCGTAGATGTACTTAGTGGAAAGTAGAGTTAGACAATTTTCATTTTGCTCGTTAAGACTGTTCTTAGGTGGAGCATCTCGCTCGCAAAATTAAATATTTTTTATTATTGTAAGAAAATGAGTATATTTTTGATGAATGTGGTTTGAGGGTATGATGGATAATTAAATTGCGTATATTCAAAGTATCTTTTTCTTATCCTGTACCTATTAAGATTTGGCTGAGAAAATTTGATTGAAAAATTAATAATTTTGGAAACAACTTTTATTTATTCAAAATTACTTATAAAAAAACACAAATATATTTAAAACTAGCTGTTGCCCGCGACTTCGTTCACGTGGTAATTTCGAAGTGTATATAGCCCAGACTATAATCTATCTCTGTGCAAAATTTCATCCGGATCCGTTCAGCCGTTTTTGCGTGAAAGAGTAAAAAACATCCAACCATACATACAAACTTTCGCGTTTATAATATTAGTAAGGATATCCGTAATTTAATTATGCAACCAACCCTCAAACCACTTTTTTCCGGTAGGCAATAATAGTAGATTTTACAACAAGTGCACACAACGAACCATTTTTATCCGAGACTTTTAGCAATGTCAAAGATAAAATGGTTTTGTGGACGAGTTATAAACTCTGCTTTTCACTTCAATTGCGAGGAAATAAAACATTGTATAATTTAGCAAATTGAAGAAATTAATAAACGCACGAAAAACCAAAAGCTGTTTCCCGCCGCTTTATTTTTTTAATATCTTACGACATTGTTATTAGGCTTAGGCTGCAGACCTATACAGCCTACTTTTAAATTAATTTTGTAATAATAATTTTCTTAAATTTATTAAATAACCTACAGTACTTGAATTTAAATTTTAATATCTTTTATGTCTTAAAAAACACATAAGGTAAATAAACTAAAGTAAATATTATAAAATCACTCACGGTGGGGCTGTTCCACAAATTTAAAGTCGCTCAGCGTGCTATGGAAAGGGCTATGCTCGGGGTTTCTCTGAAAGATCGAATTCGAAACGAGGTGATCCGACAGAGAACCAAAGTCACCGACATAGCCCACCGAATTAGCGTGCTGAAGTGGCAGTGGGCCGGCCATATTATCCGAAGAACTGATAACCGATGGGGTAGACGAGTTATCGAGTGGAGACCGCGGATCGGTAAACGTAGTGTGGGACGTCCTCAGACTCGGTGGAGCGATGATCTTCGCAGGGCGGCTGGCAAGAGTTGGATGAGAGTAGCCGAGGACCGTGCTCAGTGGCGTGCTATAGGAGAGGCCTATGTCCAGCAGTGGACAAGCATAGGCTGATGATGATGATGATGATGATTATAAAATAACAAATTCTTTCTATGAACTTCTAACTGTGTTTGGCTGTATGGCTCATTTTCTTTGCCTTAATACAGATGTATCTATGAGTAGATACGTTAATGCACTTGTGCATAAAATTCGATTTTGTGCAGGCTATATCCTGCGGTGAGCCGTGGTAGCCTAGTGGGTAGAACCTCGGACTCGGAAGTGGGAGACCCAGGTTCGATACCCGGTGCGGGCATGTACCTATGACTTGGTTTTCTAAGTTATGTACATTTGTGAAATTATAGTAGCAATACCACTCGCTAACGGCGAAGGAAAACATCGTGAGGAAACCTGAATGTCTGAGCTATTCACATACCTCAGCGCTTGAAATCGCCAATCCGCGGTGGGCACGCGTGGTGATTAAGCCCATACTCTCTCCCTGAGAGAAGACCTGTGCCCTACAGTGGGACGTATATAGGCTGCTTATGTATATCCTGCACAAATAAGCACTTTCAGAGCATGAGAATTGAAAAGAATATTCTTATCTTCTTATCTTTATCAAAAGTTTTCTCATTTCATCACAATAATTAGAATGTTAAATTGTACGAGCAATGCAGCATGCTCCACGTCAGAATAGTCTTAAAGAGCTCCTAAAGAGGTGATAGATCCAAAACAAAGGATACTAGCATTTGTACTGTACCTATATCCATTACTTCGTCGATACCAAATCAATTAGAGCAAGTTGATAAGCTAGCGGTGGTCGAGTCTTTCAATAATGAAATTGTATTAGTGAAAGAGGATTGTTAGATGATTATTAGATGGATTCGTTGCTTCAGATGGGTATCTGTGTTGAATTATGTAGATAAATATTAGGTATTACTGAAGATTGTTGATGCCTCTTCCGGGCGTTTTTATTGTGCGTATATCGAGGAAAAAGCACTTTATATTCTTTTTGTTGCACTAAACCGTGCTGAGGACAATTTTAAGAGCCTATTTAGAGGCTAAAAATTCCACCCACTAAATAGGTTTTTAAATAATACTTTTTTGATATTAATATTGCAAACATACATACACATACATAAACTCACGCCTGTATCCCAGAGGGGTAGGCAAAGACCAGGCACTGCCACTTGCCACGATCCTGACGGATCACTTTCGCTTTCTCAACATTCATTAGTCGTTGCATGCATGCACGCCAGTTTTGGGTACTTTTTATCTCCCTCATCCTCTCCACATGTCCAAAGCAACGCAACATTCCTTTCTCAATTCTAGTCACTATAAACACTACATCATCTTTCAGTCCACAACGTTCTCTGATCAAACTATTGCGAATCCTGTCATTCAAAGTGACACCAGACATATTTCTCAAGGACCTCAATTCTACTGCCATACATAGTCTCGCTACCATACATAGGTGTTGGAACCAGCACTCCATTATGTATAGCCAATCTAGCTCTTTTGGAGATGTTTTGGCCACTCACTAAGGAGTGCAAGGCACCGTTTACACAATTGATATTGCAATAGTAGGTATATTAATGTTGCAGTTTTATTTTATTTGAATTCGTGTGTTTACTCACTTCTTTCGTGTCGAAAGTGTCGACTCCTCCTCAGAAATCTCGCTTCCAAAACCGTGCCACTGCAATTGAATCGTGTGATTTTAAAACAACACAAGTCACATCTGTTGTTAAAATAACACTTGTCCATTTTTTTTGGTATTAAATTATTTACACCTACCTATTGATTTACATTAGAAAAAAATTGTAGTTCATTCATACAGAAATTAACATAATATGCTAAAATATTGCTGTTGTAGATATTAGTATTTGAATAAAACAGTTTTTTCTATTTCCTGACAAGTTGTAATGAAAGGACATGTGTTGTTTTAAAATCACACGATTCAATTACGCTGGGTGATCATCATCATCAGCCATTTGACGCCCACCGCAGGACATAGACCTCCTTCGTGGTGTTCATAACCATGAGGGGTTTTGCCATAATCGCTACGCTTGGCAATCGCGTTGGCGATCGCAGTATGCGGTTGGAATCTCAGGAAGACGCTGCTGCCCGTCTCCTGGTAATTGATTTCCTTAGTCGCCTTCTACGACATCCGCATGCCACGCTGGGTGATGCCAGATCCTAATTCATAGAAGACAACACTCGACATCTCTCCACGAAAATATCAAATCGAACAATAAGAGCGTTCAGAATCATACCGAATCCCGTTCGAAAACCGCCACGAAAGCTCGCTGCGCACGCGCATGTTCCCACGTGCCTCCTTTGTCGGCGCACGACAAAGAAACGCCGACGACATGCTCCCACCCTGTATACTCTCGCTACTGAGGTACTACAAACGAAAATACTACTTAATCTCGCTAAGCTTAACGTTCAATTTCGTCTACACTTGAAGGACGGAAAAATCTCCCAGTGAAATCTGACAAAAAGGCCCTATGATTGCTTAATTTTCATCGGAAACTGAAGCGTGTATGAGAGCGACATAAGGGTGAGATTTCTATATTAGTTTTGGAAGTTAAGTTACTGAGTTTCGTGGTATGCGCTAGTAGGAAAGACTCACCGCAGTTGACCCCTCATTTAAGGTAGGGCAATTGTTTATCAATATGTCTATGATTAATGTATCTGATTGTCCGTATCGTGATCGTCTGCTCACCGAGATCTCAGCGGCAATTAGCGGGGATCACGAATGGAGATGATATGTTAGAGGCCAGTTTGGGACCGATAATTTGTTGGTAAGGAGACGGCCGGTTGGTTGGATGATGGTTTGTTTGTGCGCGTGTGTGGTATTGTGAGAAAGTTTTGTTGCGATACGTTGGATTTACTTTGGGAGTCTCATTCAAAAGTTTATTTTAACTTAAACGATTTACATTCTGTTTTGTAACCGACTTCAAAAAAGGAGGAGGTTATCAATTCGACGCTTTCTTTTTTTGGTTATGTTTTCGCATAACTCCGTCAAATCTTAACCGATTCGAAGTCGGTTTTTATGTTTTATTTAAATTTTTTTATGATTACACTGATGACGCTACTAAAATGGTATAATAAATTATAAATATAAATTAAATGAGGTACACTAAAAATTCTAAATTTGACTTTACTAGGCGTGTTTGGGTTTGCCTGATCTACATATTAACCTTATGACTTTCTACTTCTTTCTATCTCTTTGCGACAAAAAGTGCGCTATATAGGCTGATTCAATCAATGAATCAATCAGCCCGTACCCGTGCCCTGTTGAACATAGGCCTCCCCCTCCTCCCCGGCATGCCACTTCATTTGTCCAGATTGCTGAGGCAGCGGCTGAATGAGGATGGCCCAGGACAGATAAAAGTAGGATGAATACCAAATCAAAATCCCTCTCAACAAAGCCTTCGACCAAGCCAGCCCACGTCTTGTTGGCGTCAAAAATAGCCTTAGTAATTCCTGCAGGCTACACTGCGCAGGCTAGTCTCTACACGCCTCAAGTGCCGTGACTGCCAAGCGACACTATCTCACACGTTAGCGCGGCGACAATATACGTGGGCTCGAATTTTCGTGCGCACGCCATACTTGGATGGTGTGGTCTTGGTACTCGAGTGTATTTGAATTACGGACGACTTTATTATCATCATTGTCCTTATCAGCCCACCGCCGCTTATTGCTGGGTATAGTTTTCTTACTCCAAATGTCATTCCTGACGGTCCCTTACCATACGCATCCACGGACCTCCCACCGAAGTCAACTAAATCAAAACTGTACCTATTACTATAGCTATTACAAAAATTATTTATAATAATAATTCTTGACTTGTAACTTGAACAAAAATCCACGCAGTCGGACCATGTAAGAGCAATAAAAAAATTGTTTATTTTATTTTATTTTTATTTCACTAAAAAGTGTGAAGAATTCTATGTCACATCCCGCGTCCGCTGTCAATAAGACCGGAAATACCAGCGAAGTAGAAGTCATTTGCACAAGTTATTGCTTGGCCTGGTTACCCTGTGCTATGGTAACCCATTTAGATTTGCTCAAGATCTATTGACGGAATCCTTGAGAAAATTACAAACTCTTAAACTTGCAAACTCCGCGGTATTATGGACACAACAATACCGGGATAAAGAGTACCATCAGCGCTACCTAGTGTTACAATTAGCGACCTATATTTTCTATGTAGTTGGTATTTTAAAGGGGTCATGATGTGATTTTTTTTTATACATCACTAATAGTTATTTGGTGCACTTTTGCGATCTATGTTGCGAATTAGAATCTAATATTTAAGACCATACAATATACCACATGACGCACATAAACAAAAGTATCAAAACCATTTGGAGCGAATCTAGTCCTAATTAACGGCGCCATTTGGCTAATATACAATGCTTAACACTCAACAGGTATTTAACGATACAGTAGGTACCTACCTGATTAGAGTTACAGATTAACTATCCCTTTGTTATGTAGGCTTATGTGTATGTCTGCATTTGAATCATGCAAATTAAACCTGAGTCCCTGTGTTACAAAATCTTTCATAAATGACCTAGTTATTTGTCTAAAGTGATTATTTTAATGATTTTTTTGACACCTGTGTATAAATATCGTCAGATATCAACTGAGGCAAGATCAAAAGTACCGGTGTAAAATAAAATCGGCGAGCGTTTTATTTTACACCGGCAGAATCGTGGCAAGTGGCAAACCCTGGTCGCTGGCTACCCCTCCGGGATTCAGGCATGAGCTTATAGTATGTTGTTTCAAGTAAGTTTTAACTTCGACAGTGCGAAAAAAACACGGTGGCAGGTTTCCACAAATGTTTCAAGGTGACTCTATAAAATTAATTAACAATAATTGTCAATTTGTGACTGTTTAGCGTGAAAAAGTACCCGAACCGGGTGTGCGTGCATGCAACGACTAATGAATGTCGAGGAAGCGAAATTGATCTGTCAGGATCGTGGCAAGTGGCAGACTTTGCTCTCTGCCTACCCCTCTGTGATACAGGCGTGAGTTTATGTACATATGTGTATGTATGTTTAGCGCGACAGAACGTGCGACCGCACGAAGAATTTAATTTTGATAATCGACTGTATTGTAATGTTACACCTATTTTATAAAAGGCTAGACGCCTATAGCAAACAACGTGTCTTACAGGCCTACAAGTGCCCATCGAAACAAAATACAGCGCGAAATAAAGTCGGAAACAAACGATCACACACACTTGATACAGGTCTGGTACCGTTACCGCACAACAACTCTTTGGCACTAAGGCTGAGACCATGTTGAGACAAAAGGCGCGCCTCCTCATGAAATTATTACGTCAAATTGTTTTAAATGTGCAAAACTTTTTGGTTGATATTGTTGTAAAAAAGTAAAATATTTTGTACATTGAAAACTGATTTTTGTGTCTAATAAACCGTAGGAATTGCATTTATGTGTATCATTTCTTTGTTCGTTCTATATTTACTTTGGTTTCTTGAATGAATGTTTCTTTTTTATTGTATTCTCCTCATTTTTCACGAAAAAAAAATTCTGCTGCCAAATTACAGTTGATAGCTGATCACCAAGCCACTCGTAATATAACTGCGTAAAGGGCGCAGACAAAACTTTGTCTTAAATATTAGTAATTTTATTGTCTCGCAAAGCCTCAGACCACATTTATCAAAAGTGTACTATTTTTTTTTAAATCATTTAAAACATTAGAACGTGTGAGCTAGACTGCATGTCAGACGTAATGCAGCTTTAGCCGAATACGATCCGCTCTCGCTACCGCTTATCCCAAGCCACGACCCCAACCCGCCCAGCACAATGTGTCGACAACTCGCCTTAAATCAGTAACCCGATACGGTAGTGTCTGCGCGGTCCCGGCTTCGATTCCCGCCGTGTAGCGAGTGACGTATCTGTTAACATAGGACTTTAGTAACGCGTTGTTCTAGGTTATACTCTCGGGCTCTTGTATAAAGGCTAAGCTTGACTTCAATGTGAAACTAATTCCGTCACTAAATTGCACATAACATTTACCTTATTAAAATGCAATATTTCTATATTGACGTCGCGAATCCCGAGCATCATCCCCATAAGCCCACCTCTAGCCACTAGTGGGTACGGGCGTTTACCCCATCACGCCGTCTTTCGCACTCTCTGACCATTTCCATTTGCTCTGACGTCTTGACCACATTCTGCGAAAATCGGGCTGCTGGTCTACCCACTGACCGCCACCCGGTTCTCGGCTGCGCGGCTCTGGTCCACCTGCCCCCTTCCCGCCTCGCCAGGTGTCCCGCCCATCGCCACTTCAGATTCCAGTTTTGGTTACTAATATTGTCGACCTTCGTTCAATGTCGGATAGCGACATTTGGAGTGGTTTATTTTTGGATTTAGATAGACTAATAGCCACTAGTCTGAGGACTAGCATGGCTCGCTCCCTAGCCGTTTGTGCAACTTTGACTCGGTGCATATTCTGCTTCGAGAGCATCCATGTTTCGGCCGCTCACGTGATAATGGGTAGAACACACTGGTTGAAAGTTAATCTTCAAACTTTGCGGGATTGGCCACTAAAATTATAAACATCTTACGTCTAGTTTATCTTTCTAAACAAAGTAAATATATACAAAATAAATAATATTTTAGAATGTGCAAGCGGGACAGATCCTTGAGCGAAAAACAGCCTTAAAAATTATTAATATCTATGTCGTGATGTTTATATCTACCATACTAATCCAATCCAAACCCACCAAACCACATTCATCTACCCCGATTATTGAAAAAATATATATTCCTCCATGCAACTTATGCCAAAAATCTACTAATGTCGTTAGACTTATCTATCGAACGATCTATTATAGAGAACGGCTCTTAATCTATTAAGGACAAATTCAGCAATAACACACCAACAATTGCTCCGTTACAGGCTTTATCGATAACCATTAAACTTTATTGGCATTGGACATGTGAGTTTAACGAGATATCGTATTTTACGCCGGCGAAATACGGCGTCTAGCTTTAAAAGGTAGCTAGACTTGGATCGATCTTTTAAAAAAAAAGTGTCCAAGAACACAACTTTCACTGAATAATAAGACAATATACGTATGTATTATGTGTTAGAACAGAACCCTCTATGCCCAAGTCCGACTCGCACTTGGTCGGTTTTTAAGTAGGTAGGTATGGACATTATGTAAATTTTTAGTGAAGCTAATTGTGAAGTAAAAAATTGTTAGGAAACATGAATGTCTGAGGCTATACAATCTAAGTGATTGCCGCCATTCTCTGTCTCTGAGAGAAGGCATATGCCCTGCAGTGCAACGTTTATAGACAAATAAATGTTTTTGAAGCTAAATGTTTCAGGTATTCGGGGCCTAAAGAAGAGTAAAAGCAGGAAATTGTGTAAACGGTGCATTGCACTCCTTTGTGAGTGGCCAAAACATCTCCAAAAGAGCTAGATTGGCTATCTATAATGGAGTGTTGGTCCCAACACTTATGTATGCTAGCGACTTGGGTATGGCAAAAGAAGCAAGAAAGTAGGATTAATGCAGTAGAAATGAGGTCCTTGAGAAGTATGTCTGGGGTTACTTTGAATGACAGGATACGCAATAGTGTGATTAGAGAACGTTGTGGACTGAAAGAGGACGTAGTGACTAGAATTAAGAAAGGAATGTTGCGTTGGTTTGGACATGTGGAGAGGATGAAGGAAGAAAGATTGACGAAACCAATATATCTAGCGAATGTGGGTGGAAGGGCCGGTAAGGTACGACCCAGACGGACATACTTCGACCAAATAGGGGATGTATTAGCAAAGGGCAAGATAAAAAGTACCCGAAACCGGCGTGCGTGCATGCAACGACTAATGAATGTTGAGGAAGCGAAAGTGATCTGTCAGGATCGTAGCAAGTGGCAGTCCCTGGTCTCTGACTACCCCTGTGGGATACAGGCGTGAGTTTATGTTATGTTTGTAAGATATATAAGATGAACGTCAATAATTGTGATAGCAATGACTGCAAAATGCTAACATTAATAGAAACGCATGCCTGACACAGAAAAATGATTGATAAAAGGATACTCCGATACTAAGGCATACTCAGCACAAGCTGCACGTAATGCTTGCAGACTTATGTCGACACTAACTTTCAGCCTTTTCCCGTTTCTCTCGAAGCTTATACAAATCGAACACACATTCACTTGAGCGTAATAAAGCCGTTGCAAGGCCTCGCTCGATAAGATTATCTGTCTCATAAAGTCAGTTATCTGTCCGGCTGAACCAGCAATACGGTGTGTCTGCCACACTGGACTAGGCAGGGGTAAAATCACTTATATAACGACACGGTTGCCCAACATGGCGATGTCGATATTTTTTCAAAAACCTTACGTCTTTAAAAAAGAACCTCCTAAGAATCCTCAAATGAAGAGCAAACTGAACTCATTATCATCATTATCATAATTGTTGTTTACTTCATTTAGTTTTACTATGTTATTCCTGCATGCTAGTTTTATTGCAAATTTGAACAACATTTTCCTTTTCGTAACCTAAAATCATGCTGTGCGCATAAGTTTAGAGTTATGGACCAGATCAAGGTAAATTGTTTCTTTGTTTTTTAACCGCTTGGGGTAGCGATAACCTGGTCAAGTTCAATGCCACTAAAACACAGGCGTGTCTCTTTACCTCTAAACGGAGTCCCTTCACTCAGACTCTGACTCTCGAGAATACACCTAAAGATACCTCTGACTATTTAGAGCTCTTGGGTATGAACCTTACCTCCAATCTTAAGCAATCCAGCAGATCCATCGATTCCAAAACCAAAAATGCTGCCAAAAAACTAGGGATACTTAATAAGTAAGACAAACTCTCTTACTTCACGCCAAGGCAGCTTGGCGTGAAGTAAGATCGCCGACCTATGTGGCTAATTGGAGATTGAATTGACGAGGGCGAGATTACGGCCTCTGAAGCACCGTCGTAAGGTCGTTTGCCTTTCCGTCTTCTACAAGATGTATTTCGGAGAGTGTACGGGGTGCACATTTCTTCCATCGGACAACCAGACGGCTGGCTCATGTGCATGCATTTGTCGTGGAAATTCCGCAAATTCGCACAACGGCAAAGATGTGTGACGCATTACCGTTGTCTGTCTTTCCAGAGATATAGGACCTGGATGTCTTTAAAACTAGAGTCAACCGACATATAACACATAAACACGTAACATCTTAGATTCCGTCTTCGTTTACAATCAAGCGACACTGGGGTCAATTGTCAATCTGTCCTAATAAAAAAAATGTTTTAGATTGAAAGCGTGCCATCCACATGAATGAAAAGAATAATCATTCTGGTTTTACTCGACTACAAAAGCAAAAGTGGTTACTTCAGACGTTTTACCAACCTTTAAGCTTAGTCGACCTAATACAGAGAAAAACACTGACCTCCCGTTTAAACGAATTTATGAAAATCTATTGCCCCTTTCACAAATCCCACAATGGTAAACTCCTCCTAAAGTCCGTCCACATGAGTTAATATCAAATCAGCGCACACTGGTTTGACTGGTGATCTCCGATGTCATGTTAAATGTACGGAACGTTAGCCCAGCAAATGAGACTAAACACGACGAGTTTAGTCTCGTGCATTAGTGCACACGATAGGCAACTATCTCAATGATACCGCAACATTGTGAAGAAATACAGATGGCTCTTTTAAGAGGAAAACTAAGGTGTATTGCATTTTATTCAGCTTTAGTCTCTGTATGTAAACCAACCGTATTCAATTCAATTCCAATATTTTTATTTTTATTCATTATAAAAACAAAATGTTTTGTTTACTTACTGAACGTCAAAGTAGGTAAATTTACAATAGAAGACATGAGTTTATGAAGGTGTTAAATTACAAATTTTCAGTTACTTTTTTGCAAAAATTATCGTTACCTATTTGTCCTCAGCTTTATACTCCCTTTTCCTGTATATCAGAAAAATGCCTAAAAACAAACAAACCCAGTTCATGAAGCGTTGTGTACCTAAATCTGAATTATTTTAAACGAAAGAAAGTGTCGACCTAACAATGCTTCAAAAGAAAAATAAAGCTATCCACGGCAACTATCAGACTGAAAGAAAGCGTTAAGAGTACTTAGCATGTTATTTACAAAAAAATAAAAAGAAAAAATCAGTGCATGGAGGTGATATGAGTGTAGAAAACACCTTCATTCGCGAAAATAAGTTCCTGCACACTGTTACTGAATGATTGAATTGAGTTATGTTGCGCTCATATTATCACCTTCATGCACGGTCAGCACTGTTTGTTTTTATTAGCGTGGCGGGAGAAAACTTGCATTTCTTACATGTTTCATATATTTTTCACGAAATTTTGCGATAATTAAGTAAAAAACTTGTTGAAAAATGTCAAGGGCAAGAAGAATAGTAGAGGCAGCAATAAATTTCATACATTGTGATGTGTTCAACGAAAACGACGATAATTCTAACTTATAATCAGATTTTATAACCCATAAATATATAACATGTATGTATTCCTGGGTTATAAAAACAGTTTAAACGTTTATTTTATCTGGGAGCACGGCACTGCCCCGCCAAGTCGAGCGGAAAAGCGGCACGACCGGCCGTACTAACCTTTTCTAAAAGCAGTTCAGGCCATTTTCTACCCCCTATAACTTCGTTGTGGATAAAACTAGAAGCCGGAATTTTCAAACATTTCAAATTCTATTCAATTTGAACCAGTAGTTTAAAAATTACAACTAGTCAAATTTCTTAATTTTGTTTAATTTTGTCACTCACTGACTGACCGATCATCAAAACTCTAAGGCACCTCTAGCAGTACAATTAGTGTTTAGTGTATAAATCAAGGAAGAACTAAAACATTTTGTAATTTCGGTCCAGTTTTCTAGATACACCAACTGCATAAATAATATATAGGATATAAATATAACGTTGTAATCCTAATTATAAATATAATTAGGATTACAACGTTACATTTGCTGTGAATGTATCAGTGCACCAGTATATGTATAATATAATGAAATAATAGGTGTAGATAGGTACCTAGATATAATTGTGTTCAAAGGTAACTTGTAAAATGGTCAATAGAATTAAAAAACCAGAATGGGACATGTCTTATGAAGTTGTACCAAAATCTCGCAAAGTATTAAGTAGACTAAATTGCCCGAAATTGCCATGCATGAACATTAACTAAAAGAAATGAGATGCCATTAAAAACATGACTTGAAAAAAACTAAGTAACGCAACTCAGTTCTTCTACCGTAAAAAGTTGTGAAATCCACGTAATACCAAGTCGGTTAGTTTATTCAATAAGTAGATTGACTTGGCAATCGCCCTAAACAATCTAATGGAAAACCTTTGGTCTTCATTGGGTAAAAGGAAACTATGGCACCATAAGTGACAAAAAACGGGATAACGTAAGGGAACAGTAAAAATTTGTGCAGCCGGAAATCGTTACGGAATCCATACTAACTTCTCAGTAGATTTTGGTTTTTTGTAGAGTAAGAAGGTGTTCTGTTTAGTTTTTTGTAGGTTAAGAAGGTGTTATATTCATGGCTCAAGAATTTTCAAAGGGACTTTTTTTACGTTTTTAGGGTTCCGTAGTCCGACAAGGAACCTAGGGCAAAGACCGGTGCTACTAGAAAGCTGTAATTTGGTATGTTTATCACGCCAACGAAGTTAAAGAATAAAATGTTGGTTTTTTTTTTTACATTAGCTTCCCTAACATGAAAAGTGAGGATGATATTTTTTCTCGTCTACCCCATCATGTAGGGGTTAATATTGCGGGTTTAAGAAGACCATTTTTTGATTTAGAGTTTTGTTTGCGAAATATTAAGCTTGAAATCGAAAATTTTTGTCCGAGTAGGGCGCTAAAAGTATTTAGGGCTCATTTCTGTAAAATTTGATTACTTAACACCAAAAAATTGGTTATTTTATTACCTACTTAACACCTAAATAAACTCAGGTTAATAGACATGAGGGCGGCTGGCAAGAGCTGGATGAGAGTAACCGAGGACCATGCTCAGTGGCGTGTATTGCGTGTATCTTCTATTGAGAGGCCTATGTACAGCAGTGGACAAGCATCGGCTGATGATGATGATAATAGACATGGAGCAAAAACTAGCAAAGAAACCGTACATTTATTTTGTTCAAAAAAGAAAAAAACTCAATTGACAGAGTAATTTTCAATTAATACGGGAAGCAATAATATCTGTCAACTTGTTTGCTCGTCCTCATTTATCCACATTCATCAAATTTATTCAAGAAATATTAATAACTCCTATTAAAAATTTCTTGGCATTGACAGTATTAAAAAAAATAAATGTGTCTTAAGTTTTCGTACAAACAGAACAGGTAATTAACCCTCAGATACTTTTATTGCAAATGAAAAGGAAACGTAAACAGAAAAAAAAGAGACTGAGATAGATTTGTTAATAACTTTATTTTACACTGCGTGCCGTTTTTCTCAATTGAGAGAAAAAGAGAAAGAATATTATATTATCGAAAAGAGATATAGTGAATCCACTATACGCATGAACAGCTTACACTTAGCGGAATTAGCCTTCTGCTTGTTGTAATTCGTGCCAGCTCTAATCCTCTGAAACAGTAAAGTTGTAAACTAAGTCTAGATTGTAAAACTTTTAGTACGGACAATTTCATACCAGTTTTGTACCAATAAGTGTAAATTGGTGATCCCTGGTTCCTTACTGCATAGTAACTCCATAAAGGTAACCAGATTAAAAATATTTTTACTGATTTGTAGTGCGCATTTCGCTAATGGAGAAATGCTCTGCCATATTGTTACCATATCACCAAACTAGTGACAATTAGAGCTCTTCTGATACTTATGACAATTTCAGTATGCTTGTGTGTAATTTTAGTGTTAGCGATACAAAAAATGCTAGTTATCCTTTTAAAATATTCAAGAAAAAGGTTACGATACGTTTATGTTAAATACTCGTACTTACCACGCTCTACTAAATGCCACATAAATCGCCATGAAAATATTACAAGCGCAAGGACGAAAACTCTCCCTCTATTTTCCTTTTAAAACGTATGAGGCACTATTTTACCTGCAGTGCAGTGAAATGACGTCATAATACGTCATAATGGCCGCGTAATGGCCTCTCTGAACTGAGTACTCGAGGTGTTACGTGTGCTCGCACCTTAATAGCCGTGTATGAATGGACTGCCTTAAAAGCTGAAGTAAAAAAGTTGAGTTTGAAAATAGAACGGTCTTTTTTTCCATGAAAAGAATTTATGAAGCTGCCAGTCTTTTTTGCTTTTTTAGTGGTTTTTATTCTTGTACCATTACAGTATGTAATCAGCCAGTATCCGAAGAACTAAAACAAAACTAAATGTGAACATTCATGTCTAGAAGTCTATTTTCTTAAGTCTCTGATCTTTGAGTGCTTTTTGTATGTACTATACCCGATTTGAATCCATAAGAGTAAATGATTCTTAAACTATTTCATAAATTACTTCAAACCTTTATGAAATCTTCTCAATCCTCTAGCGAGCAAAACTTTTTTCAGAAAAATCTCTTTCTTTCCCCTTGAATGGACCATTGGGAGACGGCTGAGAAATATGTGTGAAAAAGAGAGAGAGCGAGAGTCCGTCCCGTCTTCAGTTCAGTTCTCAACTCCTCTCTTTTACGTCCGTAGAAACAAGAATTAGAAACGTGGACTGTATTATAGGTATAGGGCCAGTCGAGCGCCCGTTCAGTTCGATGTCACGTCGATCCGCCGCAGCAGTCTCGTCGCTCGTCGCCTCGTCGCCTCGTCGCTCACGCTGCCTCTCCTCCGGTGGATTCTTATCGCCGCTCGTTCTGCGGCTAGCTGCACAGCCTGGGTTCAGCTTCGGTTCGGGGGGTAGACTGCCGCAAAGAAAACACCTTGTTCTCGAGAGTATCTTCAGCTTCCAGCTCGCTCGTCCGTTCGCGGGAATCCTCTTGTGTTGACTGAGTCCGAATGAATCCGAATGAGTGCCGATCGTCGGAGATCGGCCGCCTTTTATATCAAATTGCCCTAGTTCCGAGGCGGGGGCGGCGCGAGGGAGTGCGTGAGCGAGCGAGATAGATAGCCTACTTATCTTTATTTACTTTCCTAGCGAATTTACATGGAATTACGCATTAATTTATATTAAATTAATGTTTTCTCATTGGAATAAGTGACATTCTAATAAGTTTCTAGCATTCTAATAAGTTTCTTATAGGATTTTGTACAGATTTACTGAGGAAAATAGACTGAACTTTTCTATTGAAATAACTCTGAAGAATATTAATAAATCTTATTAGTGAGAATAAAAATGGTTAGATATTAGTAAAAACTACCTGCTGTGCAAATTTCATCAAGATCGGTTGAGCCAATCGAAAGTTATTGCTTTCGGAAACATAAGATTTTGTTAGCTAATTTTGGCTCAATGTCACCATTCTATAGAGTGCTATGTGTTGTATTTCGACAGATTTTAGGCTGATCTATGTGGTTTTACCAGTTTTATCCTAATCCGTGACGTGCTTCTAATGTGGTTTACGAGATAAAATTCTACATAGAAAATCTGTTCTGCAGATTTAATACACTAGTAATTGTGGTGCAAGAGGTATTCTATCTAGTTTACAATCGCTTACAAAGTAAATAACATAATATGCATCGTACTGGCTATGAAAACAAATGAAAGGTAAGTGAAATCATCCTAAAACTAAATAATGTAAAATTATTATTGAATACTGACTCTTAAGCCTAAGGAAATAAGACACAAGGTGATAAAATTATTTAATAAAAATGTGACTTAAATCTAAACAAACGTATTCTTACAACTAAGGTACCTATCTACTAACTACCTATCTAATGTCTATCTAATCGCTAAGGAACTTAAATCTAAATAGTCGTCGATCGCCGACAGTCTCCCCCCTGTGTGCCAACACCATAAAGTCGAAGGCGATCTTGCAGTGTTGCTGAAGAGGAGGTTGCGATCGGGCCAGGTCAGGTCAGGATGATTAAGCGCGATGTTGGTCTTCGCAGGATGCCGGTTCTAGTCCGCACTTCCACCACTCGTATTTTCGAGTCTGAACCTGGGTTGACGTTTATTACTTCGCCTCGTTGCCACAGTCCTCTGGGCGTTGTGCCATCGGAAATAAGTACTATATCCCCGATCTTTGGCTCACGGTGGTGCTGTGACTTGGGTGGTCGTCTTGGTAGTAAGAGTGGTAGGTATTCTTTGGTCCATCTTCGCCAGAATTGATCGGCTAAGTGTTGAGCCGCTTTCCATGTATGACCATCTGCGTCTCGGGCGTTAAAGTGGCCTGTTGGTGTAACTCCACAAGAACGTCCGATGAGAAAGTGGTTTGGCGTTAACGCTTCTTTATTCAGGTCTGGCTGGACTGGTGTTAACGGTCGTGAGTTAACGATGTGTTCGACTTCCAGTAGTAATGTGTGAAGAGTTTCTTCTCTGGGCGCTCGCTCTTTTAGAACTGCAGATAGTGATGTTTTTACAGTCCTTATCATGCGTTCCCACGCACCTCCCATGTGTGGTGCTCCTGGTGGTATGAACTTCCATACGATTCCTCGCGCTGTCGCGTAATCTTTAACTTCGTCTGCTGCGTCCATTAGTTCTTTGTTCGCCTTTACGAAGTTGGTTCCGTTGTCAGAGTAGATTACGCTCGGTGTTCCTCGTCGTGCCATGAAGCGTCGTAATGCCATAATAGCGGATGATGGCGTCAAGCTAGCGGCGAGTTCAATGTGTATGGCGCGGGTGGTAAGGCAAGTTATCAAGGCTCCCCATCTCTTCTCCGTACGTCGGCCGATTGTGACTGTCATTGGGCCGAAGTAGTCGATAGCAGAGCAGTTAAAAGGAGGAGATTCGCTGTTCATTCTCTCTGGTGGTAGCGCGCCTTCTTGTGGCTTTGTAGGTTTTAGTTTGCGCAGCTTACACCACTGACAGTTGTAGATCAGTTTTCTAACGGCGCTTCGTAGACCGAGTATGAAGTACTTCTGTCGCAGCTCATTGATGACGGTGTCGTGATTCCCATGCATGAATGCCTCGTGCGTGTGCTGAATCAACAATCTTGTGATTGCGTTTCTCGCATTGAGGATGGCGGGTCGCTTCTTAGTCTCGTCTAGATTTGTATAGAGGTCTAGACGGCCAGTCACACGCAATAGACCATGTTCATCTAGTTCGACGCATAGCTTTCGTAGTGGAGAAGACTTCGGTAGTTGTTGCTTCGATTTTATTCGGGCTATCTCGTCTGCAAAGTCTGCTCTTTGCGCTTTCTGTATAATCAGGTTTTCAGCGGCTTGTAGGTAATTTACGGTTAGTGGATACAATTCTCCGCTTTTAGCAGTTTCGTCGGGTCGGTATCTACGGCGTAGGATTTCCACGCACTGGATAACACGGGCAGTGGCTCTAACGTACCTACCCCAATTGCTAAACCTATCAACCGCGGGCAACGGATCGCGTTTGTGTTCGGTGGCGATCGTTGTGTGAACACTCGGGCGTCTCAGCTCTGAGTCGTCGACGATGGCTTTTTCCTTAGGTTTTTCCTGTGGCCACTCACTCGGTGGCAACTGTAAGAAAGGCGGTCCGGTGAACCATCTGTGGGCCGTCGAAAACTCTGCTGGCGAACTTCTTGTAGCGTCGTCTGCTACGTTCAATTTGGTCGGAATCCATCTCCACTGCAGGGGTGTTGAACTTTCTTCAATTTCGGCCAGCCTGTGTGCAACGAATGGCTTGAACTGTCGCGGATCTGACTTTATCCATGCCAGTACTGTCTTGCTGTCCGTCCAATATACAGTGGTCGTCGTTTCGCTGTTCAACTCCTTCTTGACGGAAGCAGCTAATCTGCAGCCTAAGACCGCTGCCTGCAATTCCAGTCTAGGAATGGATACGGGCTTCAATGGCGTCACCTTGGCCTTCGCTGCGATCAACGATACTTCTCTTGTCTTCTCGTCCAGCCAGTACGCGGCGCACGCGTACGCTTGTTCGCTTGCATCAACGAAGACATGCACCTCCCCCCTGTGTGGGCTCGGGGTGATGCTCCTTGGTATCTCTAGGCCTTCCAGTTTTCCTAGGTCCTTCAGCCATTTGTTCCATTCTTCTTTTAATTCTTCTGTCACTTGTGTGTCCCAGTCTATGCCGCTTCGCCAAATGTTCTGTATAAGTTTCTTGCCTTGTATCGTGATAGGTGATGCGAGCCCCAGCGGGTCGAAGACTGACATGACCGCGCTCGTGACCTCCCGCTTGGTGGGAGGTCGTTGTCCCTCTAAGACCTCCTTTGGTGTGTTACGTAGATTTAGCGCGAAGCTAAGCGTGTCGGCCTTTATCTTCCATATGAGACCTAATGTTCGTTCTTCCTTGTCGGCCAGTATGGCTGTACTCGACGACGCGCTTGTTTCTTCTACGCCTTTCAGTGCATGGGGATCGTTGCTAGCCCATCCTCTAAGCTCGAATTTGGCGTTCTCGTGGATGCGTATCATCTCATTTACGGCTTTGCTTGCTGCTTCGGCATTTTTAAACGCTTGCAAGTAGTCATCCATGTAGAATTGTCGTTCTACTGCGGCCGCTGTCTCGGGATACACATCTCTGAAGTTCTCGGCGTTCTTATTCTTCACATAGATCGCCGTGCACGGTGAGGATGCTGCGCCGAAAATCAAGGACGTCATTCTGTATTCCTTGACGGGTTCGTTCTTGTTAGCTCGCCATAGAAATCGCAGGCTGTCTCGGTCTTCCTCTCTTATCTTCACTTGAAGAAACATCTCCTTGATGTCCGCAATAACCGCCACTTTTCCTTCTCTGAATCTCGCTAGTACCCCGAATAGGCTCTGCAACAAGTCGGGTCCTGGCAGTAATGCGTCGTTCAAGCTGCGGCCTCCCACTCTTGCTGCAGCGTCGAATACCAGTCGCATCTTTCCCTTTTGCGGATGGTGGACAGCGAAGTGAGGTAAATACCATGTTCTTTGCGAGACAGGCGCGTTCGTAGCTTCCTCAGCGTATTCCTTTATCAACAGATTTTCTATCTGTGTACTGTACTCTTCTTTCATATCGTCATTTCTCTCTAGCTTCCGTTCGATTGAGTACAGTCTGCGTTCTGCGTGTTGTCTGTTTTCTGGCATGATTTCTTCGTCCGTTCGCCAGATAAGACCGGTTTCATATCGTCCATTAGACAGCTGCTTCGTTGTGCTTTCTAGAACGTTGAGTGCGCGCTGATTGATGTCGTTCGATGGTTTCTTTGGTTCGACACCAAGGTTCTCTATGCTGAAGTGTTCCTTGATCATAGCGTCCAGTGGATCACTGCCCTTCTCTCTCGTTAGGTGGTTGATGATGGCGCGTCCTCTTCCGCAGTTCTTCTCGCGCCCATGTAGCACCCATCCCAACGAAGTGTACGACGCGACTGGTTGATCGATGTCTCCCTCCTTTATTTCACGCGTAGTGATCAAATGCCAGTTGTCTTGTCCTATTAGTACAGTAGGGCGGACGCGTTCATAAGTCAGCTGCTCCTCGATATCCTTCAGGTGAGCGCACTTTGCCACTAGTCCCCGTGGCACTGCCTGCGTCGTAAGGTTCAATGGCCCTATGGTGTAGGCCGTCATGCTTTCTAGCTTCCTTTCGAATCGACCTTTTACTTTTAATGTCAACTTGAATGATTGCTTGAAGTCGGTGCGCTTTCCGCCGATTCCCTCTATGCTGAGCGGCTCTGCTTTTCCTCTAGGTGCCACGGCTAATGCTGTCTCTTCTTCTATCAGCGTGAGGGTGGACCCCTCGTCCAACAGAGCGAACGTTTCCACCTTGCCTCGCGAGCCGTATAGTTCGATCGGCACTATTTTCAGGTACGTAGTGTGTTCGCCGACAACAGCGTTAACTGTCGAAGAGACCGTGGCCCTCGTTTCCTCTTCTTTGTGCAGAAGTTCATGGTGGCCCATTCTACACCCGCCTTTCCCGCACGGTTTAGCTCTGCAGTTGAAACGGCGGTGCGTCGTGCTCAAACACCGAAAACACACGCGTAGTTCTCTTGCTTTGTTCCATTTTTCATCGTATGAGAACCCGCGGAACTTTTCGCAGTCTCGTAGGCCGTGCGTGTTGCTGCATAAGGGGCAAGTAGTCTTCGTAACTTGCCGCGGTGTGGACGGTCCTGGTTCCCTCTTGAACTTCTTAGCCGGCTTGTTTATCGCTGCAATCATTCTAGTCGACTCTTCTCGTTCGCTATCTTCGTCACTCGACTCGCACGATTCCGAATCTTCGCTTTCATATAATCGTGTCGAATGTACAGGTCGTCGTTTCCTTCCAAGGCGCAAATCTTTTTTCTCTTTCTTTTCTTCTTTCCGCGTCTCGTAAGCTGCCATCGCGCCGCATTGCTCCGTCATTTCGTTCAAAAACTCGCTCATCTTTTCTAGTTCTGGTTCGTCTGGATTTCTGTTCGAATACTCGCTCCACTTGAACTTCAATATGAGATTGAGCTTCTCGGCAATGCGGCTGGTGAGCTCCGGTGAGTACAAATACTGCGGTTTCCCCAGCGCCTTAATAGAAGCTACGCAATTTGCAACCTTATTTGCAAACGAGGCGATATTTCTTCCATCCTCTTGCAAACGCGGCATCTTCTTTATAATATCCATCTCGTTCATAATTAATATCTCGGGCCGCCCAAACCTTCGTTCCAATGATTCCATT
The DNA here is from genome assembly GCA_947310995.1 of Yponomeuta cagnagella. Classification (NCBI taxonomy): domain Eukaryota; kingdom Metazoa; phylum Arthropoda; class Insecta; order Lepidoptera; family Yponomeutidae; genus Yponomeuta; species Yponomeuta cagnagella. The sequence continues at coordinate 4,702,789 of OX371284.1, forward strand.
ATTTCTGCCGTATGTGAACCCGAGTATAGCAATGCTTTAACTGATTCGCGCGCGACGCCTTTGAGTGATTTTCGTAGTCTGGCTACGTTCTGCGTCTCACTAAATAGGCGCCGGGTATCATCAAAGACAGTTTTGAATGCTATCCACTCGCTTATTTCCCCATCAAACATCGGCAGATCAAGTAGGTATTTAGGCGGCGGCGCTCTGCTTTCTGATTCCGTTTCCATCTTCAAATACTTCAGCGCGTTCGATAACGCGTGAGTAAGCTCGTTCACGCTGCTATCCGCTTGAGCTTCGTTACGGCGATGCCCGTATGGCATATCTTCTATCTCTCTCCTCCCCGCGCAGCGCCCGCCCCTGTTGGTCGCTGCCGTAGCGCTGCACCGCGCGTCGACGCTGAATGTCGTTTCTGAGCGAGTATGTTGTATAGCCAACTCGTACTCGGTCTGAGCTAACTGTAGCTCCCTCTCGGCTTCAAGTCTTTTGGCTTCCATGAATCTTATCTTCGCTTGGAGTGTCCTCGCTCTCTGCTCGCTGTCCGCAGTGCCCGCTCGGGAGTCGTCCCTAGTGACGTTTTCCATAACCGTAACGTTGTGTTGCTCGCCCTCAGTTAGCGTGGTGTCCTCATCCCCGGTGCGATTCGTGCCACTGCTCGTGCCGCCAGCGGCGGATAACCCTGTGCCCGCCGACCATGTGTTAGTCTCCGTGCCCGATGATGCTTTCGATGTCGCAACGCTCGAACTTTCCCTCGTAGAGACTTCCTGTTCTTCTTCTTCCTCGTGGGTCCTCAGCGCACCCTCAGTCGGCGTTGTGGTCCTGCCCGATCGCAACCTCAGTCCTCCGTCGTCGCCGCCGTGGCTCCCTCTCGTAGCGGTGGGCTTCATCGTGGCTTCTTTCTTCGGACGTCTTCTTTCTTCCTGCCTACCGTCTGTCAGTGAGTCGGTCGTGCGTACGTCACGGATGTCCCTACTAATCGTCCAGTCAGTGGGTCGGTCACGTTCCTACCGGGCCCTACCCCTACGCCCTACCTACTTCCTACGGGGTGACGTCCTACCGGTGTACGCCACCCAAGAGCGAAATAGGGGGGAACTGGACCGCAAGTGGTGTCTGCAATGCCGATACGGCTCCACTTCGGGACAGCCGGACTGTTTCTATCCCGCTTGTGGGATAGGTGATATACGTCCGAATATACCACACCGCTAGTCTTGGCCACGGCTGGCTTCCGACCGGCGTGCTACGCTTTTGGGTCTTGTTGTCACCGTTATACGTATTCCCGACCCGCGTAGCTCGTACCGGATGGTACTATGGTCTTTCCCTCAGTTGGCTGGCTTCTGTACTCGACGTGGCCTCTTGATGTGACTTGCTCGACGTGGCTTGCTCGACGTGGCTTGCTCGACGTGGCCCAACTGCTTCCAGTGATCCGGCTCGAAGGACCATGAAAAAGAGAGAGAGCGAGAGTCCGTCCCGTCTTCAGTTCAGTTCTCAACTCCTCTCTTTTACGTCCGTAGAAACAAGAATTAGAAACGTGGACTGTATTATAGGTATAGGGCCAGTCGAGCGCCCGTTCAGTTCGATGTCACGTCGATCCGCCGCAGCAGTCTCGTCGCTCGTCGCCTCGTCGCCTCGTCGCTCACGCTGCCTCTCCTCCGGTGGATTCTTATCGCCGCTCGTTCTGCGGCTAGCTGCACAGCCTGGGTTCAGCTTCGGTTCGGGGGGTAGACTGCCGCAAAGAAAACACCTTGTTCTCGAGAGTATCTTCAGCTTCCAGCTCGCTCGTCCGTTCGCGGGAATCCTCTTGTGTTGACTGAGTCCGAATGAATCCGAATGAGTGCCGATCGTCGGAGATCGGCCGCCTTTTATATCAAATTGCCCTAGTTCCGAGGCGGGGGCGGCGCGAGGGAGTGCGTGAGCGAGCGAGATAGATAGCCTACTTATCTTTATTTACTTTCCTAGCGAATTTACATGGAATTACGCATTAATTTATATTAAATTAATGTTTTCTCATTGGAATAAGTGACATTCTAATAAGTTTCTAGCATTCTAATAAGTTTCTTATAGGATTTTGTACAGATTTACTGAGGAAAATAGACTGAACTTTTCTATTGAAATAACTCTGAAGAATATTAATAAATCTTATTAGTGAGAATAAAAATGGTTAGATATTAGTAAAAACTACCTGCTGTGCAAATTTCATCAAGATCGGTTGAGCCAATCGAAAGTTATTGCTTTCGGAAACATAAGATTTTGTTAGCTAATTTTGGCTCAATGTCACCATTCTATAGAGTGCTATGTGTTGTATTTCGACAGATTTTAGGCTGATCTATGTGGTTTTACCAGTTTTATCCTAATCCGTGACGTGCTTCTAATGTGGTTTACGAGATAAAATTCTACATAGAAAATCTGTTCTGCAGATTTAATACACTAGTAATTGTGGTGCAAGAGGTATTCTATCTAGTTTACAATCGCTTACAAAGTAAATAACATAATATGCATCGTACTGGCTATGAAAACAAATGAAAGGTAAGTGAAATCATCCTAAAACTAAATAATGTAAAATTATTATTGAATACTGACTCTTAAGCCTAAGGAAATAAGACACAAGGTGATAAAATTATTTAATAAAAATGTGACTTAAATCTAAACAAACGTATTCTTACAACTAAGGTACCTATCTACTAACTACCTATCTAATGTCTATCTAATCGCTAAGGAACTTAAATCTAAATAGTCGTCGATCGCCGACAGTCTCCCCCCTGTGTGCCAACACCATAAAGTCGAAGGCGATCTTGCAGTGTTGCTGAAGAGGAGGTTGCGATCGGGCCAGGTCAGGTCAGGATGATTAAGCGCGATGTTGGTCTTCGCAGGATGCCGGTTCTAGTCCGCACTTCCACCACTCGTATTTTCGAGTCTGAACCTGGGTTGACGTTTATTACTTCGCCTCGTTGCCACAGTCCTCTGGGCGTTGTGCCATCGGAAATAAGTACTATATCCCCGATCTTTGGCTCACGGTGGTGCTGTGACTTGGGTGGTCGTCTTGGTAGTAAGAGTGGTAGGTATTCTTTGGTCCATCTTCGCCAGAATTGATCGGCTAAGTGTTGAGCCGCTTTCCATGTATGACCATCTGCGTCTCGGGCGTTAAAGTGGCCTGTTGGTGTAACTCCACAAGAACGTCCGATGAGAAAGTGGTTTGGCGTTAACGCTTCTTTATTCAGGTCTGGCTGGACTGGTGTTAACGGTCGTGAGTTAACGATGTGTTCGACTTCCAGTAGTAATGTGTGAAGAGTTTCTTCTCTGGGCGCTCGCTCTTTTAGAACTGCAGATAGTGATGTTTTTACAGTCCTTATCATGCGTTCCCACGCACCTCCCATGTGTGGTGCTCCTGGTGGTATGAACTTCCATACGATTCCTCGCGCTGTCGCGTAATCTTTAACTTCGTCTGCTGCGTCCATTAGTTCTTTGTTCGCCTTTACGAAGTTGGTTCCGTTGTCAGAGTAGATTACGCTCGGTGTTCCTCGTCGTGCCATGAAGCGTCGTAATGCCATAATAGCGGATGATGGCGTCAAGCTAGCGGCGAGTTCAATGTGTATGGCGCGGGTGGTAAGGCAAGTTATCAAGGCTCCCCATCTCTTCTCCGTACGTCGGCCGATTGTGACTGTCATTGGGCCGAAGTAGTCGATAGCAGAGCAGTTAAAAGGAGGAGATTCGCTGTTCATTCTCTCTGGTGGTAGCGCGCCTTCTTGTGGCTTTGTAGGTTTTAGTTTGCGCAGCTTACACCACTGACAGTTGTAGATCAGTTTTCTAACGGCGCTTCGTAGACCGAGTATGAAGTACTTCTGTCGCAGCTCATTGATGACGGTGTCGTGATTCCCATGCATGAATGCCTCGTGCGTGTGCTGAATCAACAATCTTGTGATTGCGTTTCTCGCATTGAGGATGGCGGGTCGCTTCTTAGTCTCGTCTAGATTTGTATAGAGGTCTAGACGGCCAGTCACACGCAATAGACCATGTTCATCTAGTTCGACGCATAGCTTTCGTAGTGGAGAAGACTTCGGTAGTTGTTGCTTCGATTTTATTCGGGCTATCTCGTCTGCAAAGTCTGCTCTTTGCGCTTTCTGTATAATCAGGTTTTCAGCGGCTTGTAGGTAATTTACGGTTAGTGGATACAATTCTCCGCTTTTAGCAGTTTCGTCGGGTCGGTATCTACGGCGTAGGATTTCCACGCACTGGATAACACGGGCAGTGGCTCTAACGTACCTACCCCAATTGCTAAACCTATCAACCGCGGGCAACGGATCGCGTTTGTGTTCGGTGGCGATCGTTGTGTGAACACTCGGGCGTCTCAGCTCTGAGTCGTCGACGATGGCTTTTTCCTTAGGTTTTTCCTGTGGCCACTCACTCGGTGGCAACTGTAAGAAAGGCGGTCCGGTGAACCATCTGTGGGCCGTCGAAAACTCTGCTGGCGAACTTCTTGTAGCGTCGTCTGCTACGTTCAATTTGGTCGGAATCCATCTCCACTGCAGGGGTGTTGAACTTTCTTCAATTTCGGCCAGCCTGTGTGCAACGAATGGCTTGAACTGTCGCGGATCTGACTTTATCCATGCCAGTACTGTCTTGCTGTCCGTCCAATATACAGTGGTCGTCGTTTCGCTGTTCAACTCCTTCTTGACGGAAGCAGCTAATCTGCAGCCTAAGACCGCTGCCTGCAATTCCAGTCTAGGAATGGATACGGGCTTCAATGGCGTCACCTTGGCCTTCGCTGCGATCAACGATACTTCTCTTGTCTTCTCGTCCAGCCAGTACGCGGCGCACGCGTACGCTTGTTCGCTTGCATCAACGAAGACATGCACCTCCCCCCTGTGTGGGCTCGGGGTGATGCTCCTTGGTATCTCTAGGCCTTCCAGTTTTCCTAGGTCCTTCAGCCATTTGTTCCATTCTTCTTTTAATTCTTCTGTCACTTGTGTGTCCCAGTCTATGCCGCTTCGCCAAATGTTCTGTATAAGTTTCTTGCCTTGTATCGTGATAGGTGATGCGAGCCCCAGCGGGTCGAAGACTGACATGACCGCGCTCGTGACCTCCCGCTTGGTGGGAGGTCGTTGTCCCTCTAAGACCTCCTTTGGTGTGTTACGTAGATTTAGCGCGAAGCTAAGCGTGTCGGCCTTTATCTTCCATATGAGACCTAATGTTCGTTCTTCCTTGTCGGCCAGTATGGCTGTACTCGACGACGCGCTTGTTTCTTCTACGCCTTTCAGTGCATGGGGATCGTTGCTAGCCCATCCTCTAAGCTCGAATTTGGCGTTCTCGTGGATGCGTATCATCTCATTTACGGCTTTGCTTGCTGCTTCGGCATTTTTAAACGCTTGCAAGTAGTCATCCATGTAGAATTGTCGTTCTACTGCGGCCGCTGTCTCGGGATACACATCTCTGAAGTTCTCGGCGTTCTTATTCTTCACATAGATCGCCGTGCACGGTGAGGATGCTGCGCCGAAAATCAAGGACGTCATTCTGTATTCCTTGACGGGTTCGTTCTTGTTAGCTCGCCATAGAAATCGCAGGCTGTCTCGGTCTTCCTCTCTTATCTTCACTTGAAGAAACATCTCCTTGATGTCCGCAATAACCGCCACTTTTCCTTCTCTGAATCTCGCTAGTACCCCGAATAGGCTCTGCAACAAGTCGGGTCCTGGCAGTAATGCGTCGTTCAAGCTGCGGCCTCCCACTCTTGCTGCAGCGTCGAATACCAGTCGCATCTTTCCCTTTTGCGGATGGTGGACAGCGAAGTGAGGTAAATACCATGTTCTTTGCGAGACAGGCGCGTTCGTAGCTTCCTCAGCGTATTCCTTTATCAACAGATTTTCTATCTGTGTACTGTACTCTTCTTTCATATCGTCATTTCTCTCTAGCTTCCGTTCGATTGAGTACAGTCTGCGTTCTGCGTGTTGTCTGTTTTCTGGCATGATTTCTTCGTCCGTTCGCCAGATAAGACCGGTTTCATATCGTCCATTAGACAGCTGCTTCGTTGTGCTTTCTAGAACGTTGAGTGCGCGCTGATTGATGTCGTTCGATGGTTTCTTTGGTTCGACACCAAGGTTCTCTATGCTGAAGTGTTCCTTGATCATAGCGTCCAGTGGATCACTGCCCTTCTCTCTCGTTAGGTGGTTGATGATGGCGCGTCCTCTTCCGCAGTTCTTCTCGCGCCCATGTAGCACCCATCCCAACGAAGTGTACGACGCGACTGGTTGATCGATGTCTCCCTCCTTTATTTCACGCGTAGTGATCAAATGCCAGTTGTCTTGTCCTATTAGTACAGTAGGGCGGACGCGTTCATAAGTCAGCTGCTCCTCGATATCCTTCAGGTGAGCGCACTTTGCCACTAGTCCCCGTGGCACTGCCTGCGTCGTAAGGTTCAATGGCCCTATGGTGTAGGCCGTCATGCTTTCTAGCTTCCTTTCGAATCGACCTTTTACTTTTAATGTCAACTTGAATGATTGCTTGAAGTCGGTGCGCTTTCCGCCGATTCCCTCTATGCTGAGCGGCTCTGCTTTTCCTCTAGGTGCCACGGCTAATGCTGTCTCTTCTTCTATCAGCGTGAGGGTGGACCCCTCGTCCAACAGAGCGAACGTTTCCACCTTGCCTCGCGAGCCGTATAGTTCGATCGGCACTATTTTCAGGTACGTAGTGTGTTCGCCGACAACAGCGTTAACTGTCGAAGAGACCGTGGCCCTCGTTTCCTCTTCTTTGTGCAGAAGTTCATGGTGGCCCATTCTACACCCGCCTTTCCCGCACGGTTTAGCTCTGCAGTTGAAACGGCGGTGCGTCGTGCTCAAACACCGAAAACACACGCGTAGTTCTCTTGCTTTGTTCCATTTTTCATCGTATGAGAACCCGCGGAACTTTTCGCAGTCTCGTAGGCCGTGCGTGTTGCTGCATAAGGGGCAAGTAGTCTTCGTAACTTGCCGCGGTGTGGACGGTCCTGGTTCCCTCTTGAACTTCTTAGCCGGCTTGTTTATCGCTGCAATCATTCTAGTCGACTCTTCTCGTTCGCTATCTTCGTCACTCGACTCGCACGATTCCGAATCTTCGCTTTCATATAATCGTGTCGAATGTACAGGTCGTCGTTTCCTTCCAAGGCGCAAATCTTTTTTCTCTTTCTTTTCTTCTTTCCGCGTCTCGTAAGCTGCCATCGCGCCGCATTGCTCCGTCATTTCGTTCAAAAACTCGCTCATCTTTTCTAGTTCTGGTTCGTCTGGATTTCTGTTCGAATACTCGCTCCACTTGAACTTCAATATGAGATTGAGCTTCTCGGCAATGCGGCTGGTGAGCTCCGGTGAGTACAAATACTGCGGTTTCCCCAGCGCCTTAATAGAAGCTACGCAATTTGCAACCTTATTTGCAAACGAGGCGATATTTCTTCCATCCTCTTGCAAACGCGGCATCTTCTTTATAATATCCATCTCGTTCATAATTAATATCTCGGGCCGCCCAAACCTTCGTTCCAATGATTCCATTATTTCTGCCGTATGTGAACCCGAGTATAGCAATGCTTTAACTGATTCGCGCGCGACGCCTTTGAGTGATTTTCGTAGTCTGGCTACGTTCTGCGTCTCACTAAATAGGCGCCGGGTATCATCAAAGACAGTTTTGAATGCTATCCACTCGCTTATTTCCCCATCAAACATCGGCAGATCAAGTAGGTATTTAGGCGGCGGCGCTCTGCTTTCTGATTCCGTTTCCATCTTCAAATACTTCAGCGCGTTCGATAACGCGTGAGTAAGCTCGTTCACGCTGCTATCCGCTTGAGCTTCGTTACGGCGATGCCCGTATGGCATATCTTCTATCTCTCTCCTCCCCGCGCAGCGCCCGCCCCTGTTGGTCGCTGCCGTAGCGCTGCACCGCGCGTCGACGCTGAATGTCGTTTCTGAGCGAGTATGTTGTATAGCCAACTCGTACTCGGTCTGAGCTAACTGTAGCTCCCTCTCGGCTTCAAGTCTTTTGGCTTCCATGAATCTTATCTTCGCTTGGAGTGTCCTCGCTCTCTGCTCGCTGTCCGCAGTGCCCGCTCGGGAGTCGTCCCTAGTGACGTTTTCCATAACCGTAACGTTGTGTTGCTCGCCCTCAGTTAGCGTGGTGTCCTCATCCCCGGTGCGATTCGTGCCACTGCTCATGCCGCCAGCGGCGGATAACCCTGTGCCCGCCGACCATGTGTTAGTCTCCGTGCCCGATGATGCTTTCGATGTCGCAACGCTCGAACTTTCCCTCGTAGAGACTTCCTGTTCTTCTTCTTCCTCGTGGGTCCTCAGCGCACCCTCAGTCGGCGTTGTGGTCCTGCCCGATCGCAACCTCAGTCCTCCGTCGTCGCCGCCGTGGCTCCCTCTCGTAGCGGTGGGCTTCATCGTGGCTTCTTTCTTCGGACGTCTTCTTTCTTCCTGCCTACCGTCTGTCAGTGAGTCGGTCGTGCGTACGTCACGGATGTCCCTACTAATCGTCCAGTCAGTGGGTCGGTCACGTTCCTACCGGGCCCTACCCCTACGCCCTACCTACTTCCTACGGGGTGACGTCCTACCGGTGTACGCCACCCAAGAGCGAAATAGGGGGGAACTGGACCGCAAGTGGTGTCTGCAATGCCGATACGGCTCCACTTCGGGACAGCCGGACTGTTTCTATCCCGCTTGTGGGATAGGTGATATACGTCCGAATATACCACACCGCTAGTCTTGGCCACGGCTGGCTTCCGACCGGCGTGCTACGCTTTTGGGTCTTGTTGTCACCGTTATACGTATTCCCGACCCGCGTAGCTCGTACCGGATGGTACTATGGTCTTTCCCTCAGTTGGCTGGCTTCTGTACTCGACGTGGCCTCTTGATGTGACTTGCTCGACGTGGCTTGCTCGACGTGGCTTGCTCGACGTGGCCCAACTGCTTCCAGTGATCCGGCTCGAAGGACCATGAAAAAGAGAGAGAGCGAGAGTCCGTCCCGTCTTCAGTTCAGTTCTCAACTCCTCTCTTTTACGTCCGTAGAAACAAGAATTAGAAACGTGGACTGTATTATAGGTATAGGGCCAGTCGAGCGCCCGTTCAGTTCGATGTCACGTCGATCCGCCGCAGCAGTCTCGTCGCTCGTCGCCTCGTCGCCTCGTCGCTCACGCTGCCTCTCCTCCGGTGGATTCTTATCGCCGCTCGTTCTGCGGCTAGCTGCACAGCCTGGGTTCAGCTTCGGTTCGGGGGGTAGACTGCCGCAAAGAAAACACCTTGTTCTCGAGAGTATCTTCAGCTTCCAGCTCGCTCGTCCGTTCGCGGGAATCCTCTTGTGTTGACTGAGTCCGAATGAATCCGAATGAGTGCCGATCGTCGGAGATCGGCCGCCTTTTATATCAAATTGCCCTAGTTCCGAGGCGGGGGCGGCGCGAGGGAGTGCGTGAGCGAGCGAGATAGATAGCCTACTTATCTTTATTTACTTTCCTAGCGAATTTACATGGAATTACGCATTAATTTATATTAAATTAATGTTTTCTCATTGGAATAAGTGACATTCTAATAAGTTTCTAGCATTCTAATAAGTTTCTTATAGGATTTTGTACAGATTTACTGAGGAAAATAGACTGAACTTTTCTATTGAAATAACTCTGAAGAATATTAATAAATCTTATTAGTGAGAATAAAAATGGTTAGATATTAGTAAAAACTACCTGCTGTGCAAATTTCATCAAGATCGGTTGAGCCAATCGAAAGTTATTGCTTTCGGAAACATAAGATTTTGTTAGCTAATTTTGGCTCAATGTCACCATTCTATAGAGTGCTATGTGTTGTATTTCGACAGATTTTAGGCTGATCTATGTGGTTTTACCAGTTTTATCCTAATCCGTGACGTGCTTCTAATGTGGTTTACGAGATAAAATTCTACATAGAAAATCTGTTCTGCAGATTTAATACACTAGTAATTGTGGTGCAAGAGGTATTCTATCTAGTTTACAATCGCTTACAAAGTAAATAACATAATATGCATCGTACTGGCTATGAAAACAAATGAAAGGTAAGTGAAATCATCCTAAAACTAAATAATGTAAAATTATTATTGAATACTGACTCTTAAGCCTAAGGAAATAAGACACAAGGTGATAAAATTATTTAATAAAAATGTGACTTAAATCTAAACAAACGTATTCTTACAACTAAGGTACCTATCTACTAACTACCTATCTAATGTCTATCTAATCGCTAAGGAACTTAAATCTAAATAGTCGTCGATCGCCGACAATGTGTAATGTTTTAATATTCCCATCGCAAAGTGTCGTCAGTTGCTAAAAAATGTACAGTATTATACCTTCTGCATTGAGCCAATAATTTTCAGGAAAAATCACTTTTCCTCGAGTCTCAGATATCTGCCAGAATTTAACAATATTTTTGCAGCCAAAATATTCCGTGGTCGACAAGGAACCCTTATAGCTTGGCCATGTCCGTCCGTTTGTCTGTCTGTCTGTAGGGATGCTTTTGTTATTCAATTTAGACAAGAAAGATGGATACTGCGAAAATTCGAGTGATTTTTGAATACGAGTTCCGACGCGGAACTAACGCGGCAGAAACAGCCCGCAATATAAAAAAAGAACATCATAGAAACCATTTGAAAAAAATTTCATTCGAAGACCTCAAACCATGAAGATTCTATGTCAATTCAAAGAACCTATTGCAATAAAACGGCAATTTCATACTTTAACCCCTATTATTAACGATAATTTAGATAACAAAGATGTCTGTTATTAAAGGCAGTTCAATGCATGCGTTCGAAGTTTTAAAATAAAGTTAACTAAAGACCAAAAACCTATTTAGAGGCTAAAAATTCCACCCATGCCGGGACTTGAACCCGCGACCTCTGGCTCACCGTGCCAGCGCTTCTCTGTATTACGTACAGGCAGCGACATCTGACCGAGGACGCGGGGCTGCAAGTGATGTAAATTGTTATTTGGTTTGTAAAGAGGCTCGAAATGTCATCGATGCTTGCACTTGCCCATTAGCTCAGTTGGGAGAGCGCTGGCACGGTGAGCCAGAGGTCGCGGGTTCAAGTCCCGGCATGGGTGGAATTTTTAGCCTCTAAATAGGTTTTTAAAATTGTCCTCAGCACGGGTTAGAGCAACAAAAAGAATATAAAGACCAAAGTTAAAAAGAATATGTTTCGCATTTTTTTTTCTCCAAAACTATCTTGAAATGCAGGTAGCCATTTTAAAATCTAGATCGTTTTGTACAGTACACAGTCGCTACACTGTCCTGCTGACTGAGTGCGAAACAGGGACGTGTCATTAGTCCGTGATGAATACGGGCGTCTTAGCGCGCGGCCCATTCAGACGTGCGTTTAACTCCGCTCACTCACCGAGCACGGACGAGGAAAACTGCTCCGAGGGTGGATTCTGAACATTTCGGATAAAACGATAATCTTTGACGGATCAAATCAGAAATGAGACAATTCGCCTAAAAACCAAGGTGAATGGCCTATATCCTATAATATTAGCAAGTTGAAGCGGCAGTGGGCCGGTCACATAATATGCCGCAGACCCGTTGGTCGATGGGGTGCAAGGGTTGTCAAGTGGAGACCACGAACTGGCATACCCAGTGTAGGGCCCACCAGCTCTCCAGGCCGCGATCTGAGGCAGATTGCTGGCAGCGACTGGATGAGGATGGCCGAGAAGTGGTGTGCTATGGGGAAGGCTTATGTTGTGGTACGGTATCGGTGGATTCTAATACCGGTTCGGCCCGGTTTTTTCGTCTTACTTGAAGTTTGTTTTTTAGACCTAACACGGGACTGAAGTTTAAAATCAAGTAAAAAAACACAGCACACAACACAGGCTTGACCTAACGTTGTGACCTTTTTATTAATAAAAACTTTTTCACTTTTACTTCACTCTCATGGACCTGAGAGATTAAATCGTTGTTCTAGCGGTACCGCTTTATTATTAACACAAAGATCGTGGGTTCGATTTCCACTATAGGCGATATACTTTATATAAATGGCTGACATCCATGTTTGTGACGTTCTTTCCTGGTTACTGAAGCACAGAGTATTGTAGTTTGGGATAAGCACAAGTGATTCTGACGGGATAACATTATTAATACTATTTAATTTACAGGTATGGTATTACAGTTGACAGTGACAAGCGGTGGCAGCGTGGTCGGTAGTACGCCTCACATTCTAGAGGTCGTGGCTTCGAACGCCGCGCATGTACCAATGACTTTTTTTCGACGTTACTTACGTTTGGGAATTAGTACAAGCAATACCACTCGCTAACTGTGAAGGAAAACATCGTAAGAAAACCTGAGTGCCAGAGGTGTTTATTTGCCTTAGCGCTTGAAATCTCCAATCAGCACGGGCACGCGTGGTGATTAAGCCCATACTCTCTCAGGAGAAGGCCTGTGCCCTACAGTGGGACCTATTTAGGCTGCATTATTATAATTGAGAGTTCAATTTCATTCACTGTTCAAAAAATGCGAGCGTAAAATGATTTTAATGAAAAAAATTACGAAAAATGCATAGTCGTGATTTTTAGGACAGTGAAATTTTACGATTTTACCAGAATACGTCCGCCGAAACGGACCGGTGGATATGATTTAAAAAGATATTCATTTTTGTTTTAAAGCGCATTAACGCGCTCCATGGGAGAGTGAACTAAAATGTTTGTTCACTACGAGCCCTGTTCGGCTTTAGGGTCAATGGTTACTGTGAAATGTAAGAGACTGACTTTAACAAGATGAGATGATGGAGAAAGATGGAGTCGCAAACTACTAGAGTGGCACCGAGAGGGCCGGACATTGAAGTGTAGGCCGACCCCCCGCCAGGTGATGCGAATACATCGACAAGGCAGTGGGAAGAATCGGAGAAGAACAGCGCAAAACAGAAGCGACTGGCGCTTACACGAAGAGGCCCTTGTCCAAAAGTGGATATTGACCCTGACACATGACATGAACATAAATTCAACAGTCGGGTTGGGTTTGCGATGGACAATACATGGACAGTCAATACATTTATGAAAATATAATGTATGTTAGAAAAAACATCAGCAATTTCGAAAATGTTGGTAGCCATCACAATATTGATACTAGGAATAAACATAAATTGTCATTTCCACGTTTTAGACTTACAAAAGTTAATACATCCTTTATGGGGCACTGTGTACGGTTCTACAATAACATTCCTCAAGATATATTAGAGTTACCACCGACGCGGTTTAAAAAGTGTATTAACTCCTGAACTGCCCTCGCAGAACGCAACGTATACATGGCCCATACTAAGTTGGACACAGATCTGTGTCGCGGCAGACGAGTGGTTAAGCATAACATTAAGGATTATTTGGAAGACAAGGATGTCTGGTATTTAAATAATGTTAACAGGAACGATTGTATCTAATGTAGTGTAACTTTAAGTTGAAAACTCTGTTAATTAAGCAAACCTGTTTTGAAAAGAATAAATGTGGAGTTTCTTTGTTATCTTCTTCTCCGCATAATCTATTAATTGTGAAACTAACAGCTTTGACGTTCATTAAGTAAACATTTTGTTTTTATAGTGAATAAAAATTTTTGACTTGACTTGACTTGACACGTGCAATTTTGTTTCCGAACAATCCCAAGGCGATTACCGCCCTGCAGTGCGCTCCGTCACGTAGCGCGGGGCTGCATATTTTAACATTGTATGCAAGTATCTCAGCTCGTTAATGAGTAGTTACTTATTTGTGCCTCTAGCCATTGAGACTACTGGGGTATGGGGAGTCCAGGGAAGAGCCTTTATAAAGGAGTTAGTCCGTCGCTTGAGGAACCGCGACATGGACTACCGCTCTGGGGCATACTTGATGCAGAGGATATATCTCGCTGTGCAGCGGGGTAATGCTGCCAGCGTTATGGGAATCTTTGGCTCGAGTATGTCTCGGGGCGGTTTGCATGACAGTTAATTTATCGTTTGTATTCTTGTATGTGTATATTTGTAAAGAAAACACGCCTAGGACAACACACTTGACGCGTCACCGCGCGGAAACGCGTCCCTCGCGCAGATTGTCCCGCGGGGTAATAACACACTGGCTCCGCAGTAGTGCGCGTGTTTTTGTGCATAAAGGCCGATCCGTTTTAGTTCTCGACCATAAATAGGGATGGATCCCAAATCTTCTATGGACACGGCATCTCCTGATTCGAGTATACAAAAACCCACGCCCACATGATTGTGGTGAAACCCAGGATCAGCCTACGTAGAGCAAGTGAAACGCAGAAGCGTGATATAACGTTGACTTTATTTTCGGGAAACTCACGCTTTTTTACAAAATACCAAAAAGACGTCCGTTGTGAGTGCGTGCTCCAGCAAAATAGGCCCGACAAATAATTTGACAGCAGTTTTATACTCAATTAGTGACTTCCCACTGTCAGTGTTGCTACAATTAAATAAATAATAGAATTGTTTATTTCGAATCGAATAACAAAACTTGAAAAATCGATAATTTAAGTAAAATAAACCTAACACGAGGTCAAAGTCATATGTTTAAATTATTTGTCTGGCATTATACCAGAGGCGAATCAGAGCGAAACCTGGTCGGACTATTTCGACAATATTTCAATGATTGTGACAAGTGTGTAACATAACCTTTTATATTAATAAATACAATCAAATACATTTTAATTTAATCGACTCGTTTTAGTTAATCGTACGCCAATACGCACAAGGCAGATATAATTATTTCAATAATTAACAACAATAGTCGAAATTCTAACAGTTCAGTTTTGTTTTTAAGTTAAGTTTTTAAGTCTTTAAGCAAGGCCAAAATCTGGTCAAAGGAAAGTTTTGGCTACACAAACAATAGCTTTGTTTGACCAAGTTCCTTAAGCTATCGCAATTTGTAGGTACATATCTCACTTCAACTACCGGGCTTAATTACCTCGCATACACGTCGCCGATTGACAATTTCACGCGCTGATTTTTGCTTGAACACCTCAGCCAGTCAGGTTTTCTCACGATGTATTCCAATTAGCGAGTGGTATTGCCACTACAAATTCACAAATACTCCATGTATCCTTACCCTTAATTTTATTATCATTGACCGCTTTTAAGGAGCAGTGCTGCTATTCGAGAGCAGTCCCAACTTAATGCTCGAAACGTGTCCATGCAGTAAACACTTGAGGTTGAATGCACATTCTGAGCTCTTAATTGCCGCCAGATAATTATTTGTCTGGATGCTGAGATAAGCCTTTAATATACACTTACAGGCTATTGCCTGAACTAGCTATAGGTATAGTGAAAAGCCGATATTTTTAGAATTCAATGGAATAGAATATTAATTATTGTAAGCAGCGAGTGAAATTAAATAATGCATTTATTCAATAATATTTTTAATGTAAAGAAATAAAGACATTCATTCATTTATTTATTTATTATTTTAATTAATGTCTTTAATTTCCGGTGCGCTCTCATATTTCAATAAATATATTGCTTTGTCTTATGACTAAAACATTTATTTTTGTCATATTGCATTTAACTCTGGAGCAATTTTGAATCCAATAAAGTCAAAAGTAGAAAAAACTGAAATAAAAAATAACCAACAACAGCATTAGCATTAGCTGCTAAGCGGGCGGGACCAACCTAAGGAGTTACGTTGGTGAATTTGGGTCTCGCCTGCTTAGTAGTTAATGCTCAGCAGTCGGGTGGTTGGTTATTTTTATTACAGTTTTTTTATGTTTGCCTTTTTAGTAATTTCTTCTTAGATTTATTAAATGCTGATTTTGTAACGTGCGACTCGCGCAAGCACGACAAATCGCTTGAAATCTTATTTGTCAAATTCTGACCAACGGAACACAGAATCGGACACACTTACATGCATATATACATAAATACATACGAGCCAAGCACCCTTCTTTTGGGCTCCGCCGCAGTCGGGTTAAAAACAAGCCATCAATCGGACAGTTCGCGATTACAAACACTTCTGAAACTGAGGTATCCTCACGATGTAATCAGCTATTTATTCGCTTATCTATGGACCAGAATTTATCTCATTACTTAGCTATTTATCCAGCGACTTGGCACAAGTCGCCTTGAGGTCCCAATCACATCTGACACTATAAAAAACCCGGCCAAATGCATGTCAGGCCACGCGCAGTGGCCTGACATGCATTTGACAGTTTTCCTTTTAAGTTCATCATGTGTGCTACTACCCTGGATTTTTTCACGTTTCTACAATCAACCGTTTAGCCGGGAGAGGGGGGGGCTAATCGGGCAAAAAATTTGCGCTTTAACCTAAATATTTCGCAAACGGAGCCTTACATAAGTCTGCCTACACCTACAATATTTTCCAATATTGTAGGTATAGTTGTAAGCGATACTCCGAACGATACTCCACACTATGGTGTAAGAGAGAGAAAAAAATCATCCCTAGTTTCGGTGTAGGGGAGGTACCTTAATTTTTTTTAAAGATTTTATTGTGTCGGTATGTCGGCCCTATAAATATGTATAACATAACATAAGCAGCCTGTATACGTCCCACTGTAGGGCACCGGCCTTCTCTCAGGGACAAAGTACAAATATGTATATCTATGCCAAATTTCAACTCCCTGTACTTATCGTCTCTGTGCTAGTCCGTGGACAGACAGGCAGACAGACGAATGGACACGGCGAAACCATAAGGCTTCCTTGTCGACTACGTAACCCCCAAAACGTAAAAAGGTACTTTTGAAAATTCTTGACCCTACTGTCAAATCTCGAACCTAAAATCCGTACTTCATCCAACATTCAGCCCACTCGATTCAGAATAATTTTTCACGCGTATCTCCAACGACTTGCGGCCTGCACAATGGCACATTCCCACCGGATCTCACCAGATTCGAGTCCTTGGCTGTTTAAAGTAAACATTAGGGCTTGAATCAGTTATTATTTAATGTCGCCTGTATTTATGCGGCTCCAGATATGGCCTAATTGTAATGTGCGCGCGCTTGTGCCGATTTATCAGTAGCCTTGCGAGGAAACGGAGTGGAATGGAGGTGTCTGCCGCCTGTAACGCAACCAGCAAAAGGTCACGACTGAAAACCAGCGCTACAGGCTATTGCTTCGCAATAACTGAAGCATATGCTGAATTCGGGTATCTTTTTTTATTGCCATAGCACATAATACGCAGCTAATAACAGCCAAATTACAGGTGTGCATGTACCTACTTCCTTACAGGGCAAATCCCCTCCTTATTTGGATTTATTATAAGTGTTGTTTTATTGTTATTTGCATAGACTGTAAGCATGCTTTGCCTGTCAATTGTAATATCTTTGTGTGTTGTGGCAATTTAATAAATAATTATCTTATCTTATCTTATCTATCGAAAGGTTGTCTGAAAGAAACTACCTACTTTTAGTGGTAAGACCGACGTATGTTCGTGGCTGCTGACAACCATGGACTATAATCGCCAGGCGGTCCAGCAGCCCGAAGGTCGGACGACATCGTTGAGTCGGCGAAAGGTCGGTGGATACGGATGGCAAGGGACCGTGAGAGACCGCTGACCAGTAGTGGGCAGAGGTGTGCTGATGATAATTATAATGTTAGATACAAAAATATTTACCATTACTTTTTTGTGTGCAGTAAGAAGTTCTCTATCTTCTTCGTATTAATGAGTGTCACACATATAGGTACTTATGGTATGGAATCAATAATAAACACCGGACAAGTGAAAAAAAGAAAGAAAACATTTACTTAAATTGTCACAGAAACACAAAGTAAACACGAAGGTGCACAAACAAAATACACGAACGTCAGCAAAACAAAAATAAAAACAAAACAAACGTGAAGAGAACATGTGAGGCATGTGGAGTCGAAGCCAGCCGGGTACCGTACAGGCACCCAGCCACCTCGGACTCCAGACACCTCAGGTGTTTCCCTGGCAACTAAAAAAGGGCTCCAACTCAGCATACCTTACTGGTGTGTGCTAAAGATAGCATAACACATATCTTTTTTTACGTTAATTTAAAAAAAATATTTTTTTACACCTTCAAGGAATTATAGACTAGAGTATTATGGTTTTAATTTCAATTCGATACCTTCGATAATTCCAATTCCCGAGATAAAGGGTCTTGCTTGACAGACAGACGAACCGACGGACGGACGGACGGACGGACAAAAAAGTGATCCTATAAGGGTTCCGTTTTTTTTTCTTTTAAGCTACGGAACCCTAAAATCTGAGTTTTGGCACTACATTTTATCAGCTGTTACATACTAGGGTTACCACTTGCGCCATTAAAATGTATGGAATAGCTGATATTTTTTACGCGATTTTCAAGTAAAATTTGTTTGTATTGACAAGTTGATAACATAAATATATGCTGTGAACTTCTTCAACTAGCTACCCATTATAGTTCAAGAGAAAAAGGCTTTGTAACTCAGTCGGACAGAATTTGTTGGAATATTGATAGGGTCTCTTCGGCTATGGAACCTAAAAAAATTATAGATATACGAGATACCTTTGAATATTCCGAGTGCAATGAAAATTATAGCAATCATATTAAATATAGAGTTTCCATGCCATTTTTAACCCTCGCATTGTCCAGTCATCTTGATTGTGACTGGTGTGCGCATTACTTTACTTTTCTGACACGATTTCCAAAGAAAAACCGTCCTTATTCCCCGGTACTAAGTATCTTTGCGACTGAACAATTAACTTAGTCGTAAATACACATGCAGAAATATGACAACTTCTCTTATACCTCCGGGCTATTCGACTTTAGAACATATTTAATGTGCGATAAGGTCTACATGGATGTTCTAAGTATTTTTGCGCAGGTATTTCAATGTGGCACGAGTCGGTGCCATTAGTTTTATTTATTTTATCGTTATTAGACTCTCGGGAGGATATTTAGGTGGTGTATTAAGACCGCCATTTTGAAATTATTGAGCACGCGTGAATGTGAAATGTATGATACTCAGTTACAGTAAAACTACAAAAATACCGTCTGCATGTTCTTAATGAACAAAATTAAAAATAAAATCAGATCTCAGTGCAGAATTCAGAATTTAGTGTGCATTCTGAAGTGACGACAGGAGTAGTTCACCAATTCAAAGTCACCCAGCATGGTATGGAACGGGCTATGCTCGCCGTCTCTTTGATGTATCCGATTAGAAATGAGACAATCCGCCAAAGAACTAAGGTGCCTATAAGATTAGCAAGCTGAAGTGGCTGTGGACTGGTCACATATGGCCGAAGAATCGATGGTCTGTTTTATTCCTACAAAAATATGGAAAGAAAAGTAGGCTATGCCGGATCCGAATCTGCACACCTTGCCAAAAGTTACCCAACATGATTTTTGTTAATGACCATTTATTAAGCGGGACGTTGATAGGTTGGATTATATTTTAGTTGCACTGTACGTAGTTGCGAGTGGAGAGTAATTTTATGAAATAGACTCGCTTTGTTGGCTTATTGGAAGATATTGCTTAGGGCTGTCACTTTGTTTGTTGTACCTAGTCTATCCATTTGCTGGTACAAATGTTTGCTTACGACTACGACCAATTCCGGTTGGCTCGCGCATGAAGGGTTTCGTACCATTATCTATACAATATTAGACACAAAGATCGAGAAAAAACGGCAAAAACATTACGTTTGTTGTATGTGAGCCCCCCCTTAAATATTTATTTTAAACTGTTTTTAGTATTTGTTGTTGTATAAATACATCATCGGCGAAAATTTCAACTGCCTAGCTATCACGGTTCATGACAGACAGACAGACGAACAAACAGACTGACAGACGGACAGTGAAGTCTTAGTCTTTGGCACCCTTCGGGTATGGAACCCTAAAAATGAATAATTAAACGATACGAATCCAATGACAAAATGAATTAAATTTGTGATATTGTAGTATCAACACCACTGGCTAACGTGAAGGAAAACATTGTGAGGAAACCTGAGTGTCTGAGGTGTTCACATATCTAAGCGCTTTGAGCACGCGTGGCAATTAAACCCACTCTCTCTCTGAGAGATGTTTATTAATTTATCTCTCAGAGAGAGAGTGGGCTAATAAGCAGATCATTCAAGAAAATGGTGCAATTCGTTTAGACGTTAAAATGAAACATTTATAATGTGCCGTGTGGCGCCGGATTAAGAATAGCGTCAGTCCATTTCCTTCCGTGGATGTTGTAGATGGCGACTAAGGAAATAAATTACCAGGAGACAGGCAGCAGGGTCTTCCTGGGATTCCAACCGCATACTGCGATCGCCAACCCGCCTGCCGAGCGTGGCGATTATGGCAAAACCCTTCATGGTTAAAAACCATGAGGTAGGCCTGTATCCTGCAGTGGGCGTCAAATGGCTGATGATGATGATGATGATGTTCTCGTTCGATCGTAACTAAACACGAATTACAATCTGCAACATTTTTTCTCAATTCACAATCTACGCCGCATTTAATAAAATAACCATTCATAGGTTATTATATCAATTTGATGTACATTAGGTACGAAGCCCATCAGTCCAATCTACAATCAAACTTTGTTTTTTATTGTGTGCAAGAAAATAAATAAGTACATTATACATTAAGGCTGACTTGCACCACTAGGCATGGTTTGAATAGCATTTAACTAAAATACTTTATACCACATTCGATTTCAATGGCGACTTGCGACGTCTGGGTGGCGCGGGTCGGGCCTGGTTAAAATAGTAAGTGTGATTGTAAACGAATGATTGTAAACCATAAGTTATAGGAGCGCAAAGCTAACAAACTGCACCGCAGTTTGGCGAAATTGGCGTAAAAAAAATGTAAAGGTCTCTATTAAAATAATAATAAAAAGAACAAGCAGTTTTCCTCCTTAACCTTAATCTTTGGATTAATCGGCTATTCGTATATGCAATGTACATCGAATTGTCACGGTAAACCATGCAGTTCTGCGAAATTATCCAGCTCTACCCAGTCGACATACTGGTCCGACATCGGCGACAATCAATATTGATACGGTCAGCAACAGCCGCGTATGGAGGTAGCGTCAGCAGAGCCGGCGCGGCTTAAAAGGTACTGATAGCAAAGGCAGGCGCGCAAATAACTCGCGAGGCCAGATTAGACAAGCGCGCATTCGCGACCTGCATGCCTAGCACGGACTCGTTACTGATATATTACTTGTACAATGGGCGCGTGAAGGAAATCATCATGAGAAAACTGAAGTGCCTGAGGTGGTCACATATCTCTACTATGGAAATCGCCAACCCATAGTGGGCATGCGTGGTTAAACCTATACTCTTCCTAAGGCCTGTGTATGATACTTGTATTTTTCAACCAATATTACAGCCAGACGCGGTTGACTTGCACGGAAAATAGAAAATGAAAATTGTAAATTTAAAATTTTAGTTTATAAAGTGGTTTAATTATCGATATTGGAGAAATGTTTTTGATTTGCGATACGTTGTGTGCGTACTTATGATAGTCTGCATATTAAATTATGAATATAAATAACATTAAGAATGGGTATATATTATATTTCAGTTCTAAGTACTAAAGCTCACCCAAAAACCCAACCATGTGTGTTAAATTGCTTATGTATTTTTGAATAAGCATATGGTATAATTATGTTGTATGATGCATATTCTGTAATTATTTATCTAATATGTGACATATCTTTCTGTAGAATTCTAAATGACCCGATCGGGTCACCATAACAATGGTTATTAGTTCCATACCCAAAGGGTAAAGGACCCTATTACTAAGACTCCACTATCCATCTGTCTGTCTGTCACCAGGCTAAATCTCATGAACCGTGATAGGTAAATAGTTAAAATTTTCAGAGATGATGTTCTTTTGCGGCCGCTATAACAAATAATACTAAAATGGAATAAAATAAGTATTTAAGTGGGGCTCCTATACAATAAACGTGATTTTTTTTGGCATTTTTTGCTCGATATTAATAGCGGCAACAGGTAGACGCTTGAAAGACGCTAACAACTTTGACGTTCATTAAGTAAACATTCTGTTTTTACAATGAATAAAAATATTTGAATTGAATTGAATTGAATTGAAATATTCAAATGTTGTATAGATAATGGTGCGAAACCCTTCATGCGCGAGTCCGACTCGCACTTGGTCAGTTTCTAAATGTTCTTTTCAAGATTAAATAAATTGATAATTTTTACTCTAAGATAGTTAAAAAAAGGTAAACTAACCATAACCTTCCTTTTGTGTATACAATAATGTTAATCTAACTACATATCGAAAAAACTTTAATTAACGAAAAAATTGGGTTATCAGCAAAAAAGTGGCGTTTCTCGCAATCATTTGTTTTTACCGCGCCCATCGACTTTTGCTTCGCGTGCTAGGCGTACTACTCTTGGTGGTGCTGGCCTAACAATAAAGTTTTGTCAAAATATGTGTGTTTCAGATGTTGATATTTTATTATGTTGTTCAGAACTGGTAAATTGGTTTGATTTCTCAATTGCGCTGGTGTTGATGGGAGATAGCTGACAAAGTTGTTGGTGACTAAAACCCTAATCAAAATCATTTCATGTTGTTTCTGAATCAGTTTTCTGATATTTAACTTAAGATACTTAACTGTCTTACACAGTTTATATACATCCTACTGCAGGGCACAGGCCTTCTCTCAAAGAGAGAGTGTGTGGGTTTAACCTCCATGCGTCCTCATCGCAGAGCGAAGATTTTAAGCGCTGAGGTATATTAAAACCTTAGACTCTTAGGTTTCCTTACGATGTTTTTCTTCAACGCTACCATCTCTCTCTCTCTCTCTCTCTCTAAAAAAAGCAATGCCTTGCAGTGAACCTATACAGGGTGTAACAAATCCTTACATTTATTTATTTATTTATTACAATAAGAACTTACAGTTAAAACCAAAACGCTCTTAATGTTACTTAAATATTGCACACAAAAATTAATTACATAAGTGTAATCTTAAATGTACTACAATATTTTGAATGGAATCAACAAAAATATCGACAAGTACATACATCCGAAAAGGGGATACTACTGGTCAACACGAACCTCTTTTCCCATCTCTGTTTATCTAATCAGCCCATAAAAGGAGCCCAGTGTTGGGCATAGGCCTCTTCTCTTGACGTCAACCCATCCGGTCCCTCGCCAGTCTCGTCCAATGTTTCCCAGCTGCCGGCTACCCACCACCGGTGGTCAGCCCAGCGACCGTGGACCCGTTCTTGGGCACCATTCAGTAGCTACCTTAGTCTACCGGCATACATACATACATAAACTCACGCCTGTATCCCGGAAGGGTAGGCAGAGACCAGGGTTTGCCACAGCCCACGATCCTGACAAACCACTTTCGCTTCATCAACACTAACTACCTAGTTGCTGCAACCCCTTGTGTATCCATGAGGAGCAGAATAATAAATAAAAAAAAACATCAAAAGAACCCTGGATATGAGGAAAAAAAATATATATATATATATTAATAAGAACGTAGCTTTAATGTTAAGTTAAGGATTAGATAAGATACGTGTGTCGCACAACAAGATCTGTGCAAAAATGTAAGCAAAACTGCTATACATATGGAGTATAGAGAGAGAGGGAAAATTAAAACAAAACTAAACAACACAAAAATGGCACGGACCCCGCGTCTGTGGAAACACGATGTATTTATTAAAAAAAAAAAAAAACTAGTTGCTGCATGCGCGTACGCCGGTTTCGGACACTTTTCATCTTGCTCTTTGCTAATACATCCCATATTTGGTCAAAGTATATCCGCCTGAGACGTCCCTTACCGGCCTTTCCTCCTACATTCGCTCGATATATTTATTTCATCAATCTTTCTTCCTTTATCATCCCCACATAACCAGACCAAGGCAACATAGCGTCTTTACTAATCCTTGAATTGAACCAATATCGCTAACATAACCTCATTCTTAATTAACATACTTACGCCACCCCCATTCACAGCTAATAACCTCAGTGTAAGCTTTGCATTAACTCCGACACGTCTCTACCCATTAGAAGTAATATGATCACTTTATAAAGAGGGTTGCCTACAGTTTTCTTTGCTTCTACACCTTAGCTTGGCTTTTAGTTAGTTAGGTGCGGGAGATAATTATAATGGGTGTCATTATTTGTTTAGCACAGCATCTTCTTCTTAAATGCCCTTTCATCACTGGAGTTTGGCAGTCAGCTCTTTACGACGGTCTCTGCTCATTGCAATTCTCAACAGCACATCCACGGTTTTAACACCGGTCCACTCTTTGATGTTGCACAACTATGACATCTTTCTCCTGCCCGGCCTTCTCTTTCCTTCCATCTCGCCCATCATAGATAACGTCTGCAGCAATTGGTATCTCTTGCTTCGTAGCACATGGCCTAAGTAGGCTATTTTCCGCTGCCTCTTAGCGTAGCAAAACGGTGTTATTTATAAAAAACAAGATTATCTTAAAGCACTCCATCATCATTATTATCAGCCCAACACTGCCCACTGCTGAGTACAGGCCTTCTCCCTCAAATGTCTCTCGTGGTCCCTTGCCATCCGTATCCACATACTCTTAAACGCAGTGAAAAGTCTTTTCCTCGTAATGTCTTTACCAAAGACTCTGTATACGGCGTGTATGGAGTATTTTAAGTGATCGTGTTGCTTTTATGACACCGTTTGTTAATAATAACAATAACAGAAATGACACCGTCCGTTTCTTTTACTTATTAAGTTCACTTTTTGCAAAAACGTGTTATCAAAGAAGATATGATTTTGTCCATTGGTGGCTCTAGTCAGCTCCGGGTAATCTTTTAAAGCTTCGTACAAATTTTGCTGCTCTATAAAATCTTCGTGGATAAGACTAGATTTCCCTATAAAAGTAGTAACAGCCTCCAGTACGTGTAGCATTAATATTCAGTGAGTCTACAGCAGTAGGCTCGTAAAACAAAGTGGCGGCTAACCCCGACCCGCCACGCGTTAGCTTCGGGATTTTCCGCCATCATGTATGAGAAAACATTTTTCCTGTAGGCGGACCGCAAAAAACGTTGCTCTACTCGGGCATTTAATTGTTGTGTGGTGTTTGTGGAAGTTCTGGTTAATCTTGTCACAAGGTTTTTATTTTTTATTTTGTATTATTACTAAGGTACATGAACAGGGTCGCACCGTAATACCTTATTTTTAGTTTCAAGTATTATTTCGTTGAATAAGTGAATAGTTTTTGTAAATAAACTTTTTCTTACTACATTGTCCAAGTAGTCACTTCACCCATCTAGTATAGGTCGCAGCTACTACTAGACGTTTCACCTATATAAGTCATTCAATTAAGCACAGATATAAAATACCTAACTTTTTTTCTTTCTAATAAAAATGGATGAAAGTAGCAGGCAAATCGAGTACCATGTGAGTGATAAGTCGTTATCGATCTTAAAAAAGTAAAAATTCCTTTTCACGTTACCGAGGGTTGTGTGAAGGCACAACCTTTGGTAACGGAAGCTAAAGAAATAAAAAGAGAGATTTAGAAATGTAAAAATGTAATCATCAAAACCCCCTAACCTATAATTAAACTAAAAACTTATAATAATAAAAAAAACATCAAAAATATGTACAAAAGCAACCTTAAGTCCCAGAAGGGTAAGCAGATCGGAGAGGCAGGCCGTGGAGTCAGGTCGTGGAGGCGGACAGGCAAGTTGCGAAGGCAGGCCGTGGAGACGAGCAGGCAAGTTGCGAAGGCAGGCCGTGGAGACGGACAGGTAAGTTGCGAAGGCAGGCCGTGGAGACGGACAGGTAAGTTGCGAAGGCAGGCCGTGGAGACGGACAGGTAAGTGGCGGAGACAGGCCGTGGAGAGGTAAACAGGAATTCAGGTAATTCAGGTAAGATTCTTGAAGTATGACTCTGGTAAGACTCTTCGAGTAGGACTCAGGTAACTCTTCAAATAGTATTCAGGTAACTCTTCAAGTAGGACTGAAGTGAGACTCAAGTAGGGCTCAAGTAAGACTCTCAAGTAGAACTGAAGTGAGACTCAAGTAGGGCTCAAGTAAGACTCTCAAGTAGAACTGAAGTGAGACTGACTCGGAAAGCCTTCTTGAGCGGCTTTTATACCCCAAAAATAGTTCGATTCTAATATTCAAATTTGATCTGAATCTGCGTCAGAATTCTTCTGGAAGTTTCTGGATCCTGTTCCAAATCCATAATTTCAAATTCTAGATCTTCTTTCTCTTTCTTGCATTAAATTCATAATTTCGATTTAGAATGCGAGTAGTCTTCTAGAAGTCTCCATAGGCCAGAAGTTTCCTTATTCGACCTTCTTAGTATGACGATTATTTGACATAATTTAGAAAAATAAAGAACAATATTCAAATAAAAGAATTATCTGACTACCAGTTGAATCGTTGACAGTAAAGCAAATTACAATATTTACAATGTTAAAAGTGGAAAAATAATTAGAAATACGTATTAGCTTTGAAATAATAGTGAACCAATCTTATGTTTTTGTTCGTGATAACATGAAAGCGTTGTGAAATTGGATTTCAGTGGTTCAGCTTGGACAAAACGTAAGTCTTTTTTTGCATTGATATAAAGAGTAGGGTGCTAGGCAATAGAATCGCGCTAGACGCGTAAGCTAATCCCTACAATACCCCAAAAACCCCGGAAAAAAAAATTTTTTTTTTTTTGTAATGATAAAATATTTACATTTTATTTGTCCTAATTTGATAAAGAACAAATAATTAGATAATAACTATCTCTACACATTCAACGCATCTATCATAGTTCTATCATTCATACATCTCGCAAACGTACGTTGGGGTAGGGTTCACATTCAATGACACAAACTCCAGAGAAGTTATTATTGAGTCACACTCTCATGACATTGGCTTATTTTCAGAGTCGTCATCCGCTCTATCTGAAGACTCGAGCTACAATTAAGAGGAATCAACCTCAAGAGAAAAGAAACACCAAAGTGTTTAGAGTAGAATACGAGTTTTCTCTAGTATAGGGAGGACTAGGAGTATGTAGTTAACTTTAGATGTTAACTACTAAGTTTTAAGATAAGGAGCTTTAAATAGCTAAAGAGCTTATTTAAAGAAATAAACTAATATTAAAAATTGAATAAAGCTACTATTTACACTTTAATGTCTTTTATATGCCAACGGCTTTGAGTACCATCGGGGTTTTCTAATATGTACACTAAAGGAGATAATTTTTGTACAACTTTACATTTTATGTATTTAGGGGCAAGTTTGGCACTGAAGTAATTGCCTGCATTGCTAAGTACATAATTTTTCCGCCAGATCGTATCACCGACGTCAAATTCTTTAAAGGAATGTCTCAAATTATAGCGAGCCGCATTTTTAGTATGGGCTGCGTGAAGAGCTACCTGGACTTTGTCGTATATTGAGGCAAGTAGTCCAATATTATTTGCATATATGTCTCTAGGCATGAAAGTAATTTCATTTAGATCATATGCTTGTGAAAAGAATGTACCGGAAGTTACTGGTTCGCGACCAAAAACGAGAAAGGAGGGAGTAAAACCTGTTACGGCATTTACCGAATTGTTCATAGCGGACTGTATTACGGGTAAATGTAAGTCCCAAGATCTATGATCTTCACCAACAAGAGAAGCTAAGGCTGTGAGTATTGTTTTGTTATATCTTTCAGTAGGATTGACTTGCGGGCAGTAGTTAGGATTAAAGTTAGCAAAAGGAATGCTATATTTTCTTATCAGGTTGTGAAATTCCCTGGATTGGAACTGTGGACCATTATCCATGATTATAGTTTGTGGTACACCATGTACAAGAAAGACAAAGTTTTCTAAGTAGAAGATAATGTTAGAAGCTGTAGCTCTTTTTATAGGAAAGATTAGAGAGTACTTTGAAAAACAACAATTCACTACAAGGATATGTTGGTTTCTTTTTCTGGTCATCGGTAAAGGGCCTATTAAGTCTAGAGATATACATTGGAATGGTCTGGAACAGATTTTGGGTTTGCCCATAGGGCCGTAAGGGGAATGATTGGAGTGTTTGTAAGCTAAACACTGTTCGCAGCTAGATATAGAGTTAGATATATCTTTAAACATCCCTGACCAGTAGTATCGTAAGGATAACTTCTTATAAGTTTTGAAAATTCCTAAATGAGGTTCTGATGGTGAACCATGATGTTCTCTAATAAGTGCCTCTCTTTCAGATGGAGGAGGAACTTCTTTCCAAATAAAATCGTCAGTAAGAGAGTAAGGAGAGTGAGTGCAGCGAAGTAATTTATTATCTCTGACGGTATAATTTGGATAACTGTCCGGGTTATTCCGACAATTTAGAAGAAGTCTTTCGTAGTAATCTTCAGGAGAAGAAGCATCATCTAGTGAAATTGGGGCAATCGATTTAAGTGGAGAATTAGAATTATTAGCACGTGAGAGTAAGTCTGGAACAACATTTTCCTTCCCACGCTTATGTTTAAGATCAATATTGAAGGCTGAGAGACGAATAGCCCATCTAGCTAATCTTCCGGAAGGATTAGATAAGTTGAGAAACCATTTCAAGGCAGCATGATCAGTGAAGACAGTGAATTTTTTGCCATTATCGAGATAACATCGCCAATGTTCAAGGGCAGTGATGACAGCTAGAGTCTCCTTTTCGGTAGTGGAGTAGTTTTGTTCATGTTTATTAAGAGTTTTACTCATGTAAGCAATAACAACTTCTTTACCATTTTGCATCTGAGTTAGCATTGCGCCTATGCCGTAGTTAGATGCGTCACAGTGAACAGCGAAAGGTAAATTAAAGTCTGGGCAGGCGAGAACTGGAGTAGTTACTAACAACTCCTTTAGTTTTAAGAAAGAAGCGTTAGCTTCAGGAGTCCAACAAAATTTTGGGGCATTCTTTCCAGTTGCCGAGAGTTTATTAAGAGGAGCGGCTAAGGTGCTGAAGTTAGGAATGAAGCGTCTGAACCAACTACAGGTGCCATGGAATCGTCTGACTTCTTTTTTTGAGGTTGGAGTTGGGAAATCGAGTATAGCACGGATTTTATCGGGGTCGGCACGTAAACCGTATTCATCGACTACGTAGCCAAGATATTTAAGTTCTTTTTTGAAGAATTGACTTTTTTCAAAGTTAATTGTGAGTTTAGCATGAGTTAGTTTCTCGAGGACTTTGAGTAAGAGAGAGATATGTTCTTCAAAAGTTGAACTAACGATAATTATATCGTCTAAATAGCAGAACACCTTGTATTCAAATTCAGGTGTGAACAAAGTATCCATGAGTCTTTGTTGAGTAGCAGGAGCATTCGTCAGACCAAAGGGCATGACTGTAAATCTGTACATTCCTCTACCGGGAACATAAAAGGCAGTTTTATCCTTATCAGCGGCATTTAAAGGAACTTCCCAGAAGGCTTTAGCAATATCAATGCTAGAAAGATATTTAGCATTTTTTAAGTGGTCTAATATTTCATTCATAAAAGGGAGGCTATAGGCATCGCGGCGAGTAATAGAATTTAGTTTTCTGCTATCTACGCAAAAACGCCATTCTCCATTTTTCTTTGGAGTTATGAGGACAGGAGATAGCCAAGGGCTTTCACATTGTTCGATGACCTTCCAGCTCACCATTTTATCAACTTCGTTAATAAGTGCCTTTTGTTTTTCAGGAGAAAGTCTATAACATCGTTGTTTGATTGGAAGATTGTCACCAGTATCGATTTTATGACAAATCAGATCAGTACGTCCAAGTTCGCCCATTTGTTCGAATGAAATTAATTTAAATCGAGCAATAATATCGTCAGCGATATTTTTTTGTTCAGCAGTTAAGAAATTGTAAGGTAAAACTTTCTTATCTACAGAAGTAACTACATTGCACTGTAGTTGTTGGGAGAAGGCGTGGTTGTTAAAATTGTTGGAGACCAGAACTTTCTTACTTTCCGAACTGATAGTTGATCATACTATATTTAGTTCTATATTACTGATAGATTATACAACAAAAAATCATCTCTCAGGCATTCAATCAGAGAAGGTACAGAAATAACATAAAGAAAACCTTTTACCTTTTTCTTCCCCAACAACAAGTAGAGCACCACTCCCGCCAGTTCAACTGCACCGTTTAACCCTACGGGCCACCACCTGTTGCTCGCATACGACACCATGCATCTACGCGGCTACATATACACGTCTACGTTCAGGGTTAACCCCATGTGAAGTCCCCATCCGGGCCTCCTTGCCCCGGAAAATGCCGCCAGAATTGCGTGGGAAACGTCTGGGAAAACTGTGTGTGACTTTATTCGCGTGGCGTTTTCGTGGTTAGGAAGCTTGTTAGGGGGCTGGGTAGATTTATTTTGTGACGAATTCTCGTGTGCTTTATTTAGGAATTTAGGGAAAGCTTGGGATGTAGAACTTTTCTGCATTCGCGGTTTGGTTGGGCCGCAGTCTGGACTCTTAGGATAAGTTATGTATTACTTTTTGGGGACCTACAGTCGACAGCGCATCAATCTTTATACACAAGTAATTTGTTCCGTTACGTGACGGGTGACATTGTAACTAAATGTAAAGATTGACCTGCCCTTCACCATATTATAAAGGGCTACCTGTTCATCTATTTTTCTTTAGATAAAATGAATGGTAAATAGATACTGCCTTGTGGTAACACGCTTGACTACTTAAACGAAGGTCACGGGCCCCAGTCTGGGTGTATTTCCATGCTTATGATGTGCCTGCCTCGTTACTTACTATGCACGCTAATTTATGGGTGGTTTGTGTGGCGGTTGTGTATTTAGTAATTAAAATGGCATCTATTTAGACTTTTAGTTTAAGTATAGACGTGAATAAAAAAAAAATCGAGAATTATTGTTTAGAGTTGAGAAATCTATTTTTAAAAAATGTGCGAAGAGTTAGTACCGCGTCTCCATCTAACAGAACAATGACGCGCGGACCCGCGGTACGGTCGCACTGCTCTGGGGCCTAAATATCTAAATAAATCCCGAACAATTCCAATCGTCTGACTGTCAAATTAGTATGGAATTTGACTGTTAGACAATTGGAGTCGTACAGGATTTGATGCGCGTAATATTGGGGCTGGATGGCTTCTAATGGTTTTATCTAATAGATTCGAGTTTGTGTCGAGAAATTTTTGAAGTGCGTTTTTTAAAACATTCGTATTCGATAGCTATTGTCAGGCACATTCATTTTGCTATGGCTTTCAAACCACCCAAAAATAATGCAGTATGCTGGCGTGGATGTTTTTACTTGTAGTAAGTATATTTTTTTATATAAATAAAAAATAATAACCTACTTCAAAATTACACTACAATACCTACATCGAATTCTCAAACCGCCATTAACGTTACTTACATTGACTTGAATG
Source organism: Yponomeuta cagnagella (assembly GCA_947310995.1). Classification (NCBI taxonomy): domain Eukaryota; kingdom Metazoa; phylum Arthropoda; class Insecta; order Lepidoptera; family Yponomeutidae; genus Yponomeuta; species Yponomeuta cagnagella. Next base: position 4,734,004 of record OX371284.1, read on the forward strand.
CAACAAAAATGTGAAGGTGGATGAACAGCGCTGCTGACCGTACAGATAACAACGGAGGCTGTTTCCCACACCCACTTTTAAATGCTCAAATAAATCACGCTCAAGTGTGTATAGAAAATAGATCGTTATTAATTTGTCCTGTATCTAGTTAAAAGACAATGGGACGGGTGACGCGCACATCCTAGTAGGTACGTGGAGCGGATTAACGGTTTCCACGTACGGAGTGTTCCAATGCGGTAGTTGACTCAAAAATTTATTGAGACAAAATTGTAGTTATGCAGTATTTTGCATGGTTACAATTTGGCCCAATATTTTGCTAATATTTTTTTGTTATATGGATGACAAAAAAAATTATAATAGAAAAAGTACAGTATGGAAACGCTTTCAGTTTCAATGCCAAAATCTGTCGACTCGATGCTATTGTTAAAAACAAGAATTTATCGTGCATTACATACATACACACACACATAAACTGACGCCTGTGTCCCAGAGGGGTAGGCAGAACTGCCGCTTGCTGATCACTTTCGCTTCCTCGACATTCATTAGTCGTTGAATGCACGCACGCCGGTTTCAGGTACTTTTTATCTTAGTCTTTGCTAATACATCCCCTATTTGGCCGGATTATGTCCGCCTGGGTCGTCCCTTACCGGCCTTTCCACCCACATTCACTCGATATATTTGTTTCCTCCTTCATCCTCTCCACATATCCAAACCATCTTGCAGCAATAATATAAATACACGTACTTTAAAAATGGTTTACACTAGCATAATCGGGCAGGAATTTCCTCTTAAGTATGGAAATACCTATCAGGAAGTTTCGCTCTTCCACACCTAGATTTCTCTAGTTATCTTCTGATAATACCTTTTGTATCGAGTACAATTATTTGAGGCTAAGTATGGCATACACTTACGTGTTTGTGTAAAAGAAAAGTTCAGTGTATAAAAATTAGGCATTTCTATAGTAATTTTCATGAGTCAAGTACGAACTTTGAACTTTTCGGTCCCCACATTCGGTCCACCCTGTAGAGGCTGGATGTTGTATCCCACTATCAGCATCTAAACGCGTCGTGTCACCCGTCAGCTGCCAGCTACCACCGCGACGAGTATAATTGATGCCACGCCAATGATTTCCAGCTTTATCTTGTGGTCCAAGATAAGAACTGCGAGCGTCCAGGGCCAGGTTATGCTGAATTAATCATCATCAGCCATTTGACGCCCACTGCAGGACATAGGCCTCCTTCATGGTTTTCCTAACCACGAAGGGTTTTGCCATAATTGCCACGCTTGGCAGGCGGGTTGGCGATCGCAGTATGCTGCTGAAATCTCAGTAAGACGCTGCTGCCGAATTAATGCAATTTTCTAATTTTTTATTTTTTTTTGATGTAGCGCTGTATTTGTTTTGGAGCATCTTGTATTGAACGCTATCTCACGGTGAAGTTAAGTCATACTTAAGTTAATCTTAAAACAGTTTTTTTTGGGAAACCTGCAAAGAGAACATCCGAACAGAAACAACATTATCAGGTCAATCTTTATTCCTAAATTATTATACAAAATAATTAAATACGTATACTTCCTTAAGGAATCGTATAAATTTGTTGGAAAATAATTCAAACAAACTCGCTCGGTTTCTAGAAGAGCGATCAAGCTAATTTCAGCCAATCACGTGCCGGTATTTTGAATTAATCTTTGATTAATCTCTTGTTACGTTTGAACACTCTTTCAGAAACTGAGGCTCAGACTCTTAAAAGGAAAGTCTTCATAGCGCGTTATGTATGCCGTATAACAACCCAAAAGTAGAACACCCGAAAGTCACGCTATGGTGACATTTTGTTATTTTTGGTAATAGGGTGGGAACGCTTAGTGGCACAGTCTGTATCCATCATATTACTCTTCAAAAACTTGCTAGTTTTCTTGCAAAATGCAGTCAAATTAAGTATTATTTTAAAAGTAGCTATCTTAAATTATACTATATTGGAAACTCATTCCTGTAAACGTAAATATAATTTACACAAAAAAATGTTGCAACTTAAAAATGTTGAGGAAGTGAAAGTGATCTGTCAGGGTCGTGCCAAGTGGCAGTCCCTGGTCTCTGCCTACCCCTCTGGAATACAGGCATGAGTTTATGTATGTATGTATAATTTACAATAAGAGCGATTAGTAAACAGAATTTCTTTCTTGAAGAATTTTTCTTCAACCACATAGCGTTGTTTGCAGATGGACTACTGTTATAACGTAGATATTGGCTTTTTGCTTGCCGTAGATTATGCCTACTAAGCTGAAAGAATGCTACTTAAACCATCCTTGTCCAGCACCTAATCCGGACAAGCCTACTCCATCTAAAACATATCCCAGGTACTACATCGTCTGGGTGGTCACTTGGGTTATCTGGCAAATGTCCGAGTTTCCACTGGATGCTGTATAAACCGTCTATAATATATGTAAACATCCTATTATAAAGCTTATGACTTGTAGCACACCCAAGCTGTCCTATTATAAGAGCGAACAAAAGTCACACGTTGACACCCAGTCCTATAATGCGGGGATTAGACCTACTGTTTTGTAATGTTTGTTATCATCAAGCTTATCGTTTCGTCTTGTTTATTGATTTGCTTTATGAGTGATCAGAGGCAGCGAAATATCACGGAAGAATGGTTTCAATATAGGCACTTAGTATATTCCTTAGAGGACCTAGGACTGAATGAAAATCTGCTGCTACAGTATACAGCTTGTTATTTTAATAATACAAAACCCGGAAAACCTTCCCTTCTAACCTGTAACGCTCTTTAAGTAACGTTCATTAAGTTTCTGTGTTACATTGAGAAAAGCACTTAGATTTTGGTTTTTTTTTTTTTGCTATTTATGAGACAAAGGGTGTAAAGAAAACCTCAAATCTGACCGATTTAGCTTAGGTAGACAAGACAAAAGATGAGGTGTAAAAATTCTAGCCTGGAGATCTAGTGATGGGCAGGCAACCAGTGAGATGGACTAACGACGTGGTCAAAGTGGCAGGAAAAGACTGGGTGCGAAAAGCCCAAGACCGAAGTAAAAAGCGTGCATTAGAAGAGACCTACACTCAGCATTGGGTGGCTATAGGTTGAAGAAGAAGTTAAGAAACTAACAACCGACCCGACCGCTACACATTCTGGACACCAAGGGTTCAATGTACAAAAGTATTCGATTGGAGACCATAAAGTGGCAAACGCAGCGTTAGATGCCCATCAGCTCGCTGGACCGACCGATCTGAGGCAGACTGCAGATTGAAAGGAAGAAAAACCGGCCAAGTGCCAGTCGGACTCATGACTCACGCACGAAGGGTTTCGTACCACTATCTATACATCATTAGACACAAAATCGAGAAAAACGGCAAAACATCACGTTTGTTGTATGGGAACCCCCCTTAAATATTTTTTTTATTTTAATTTAATTATTTCTTTTTGAAGCGTATACAGAACTATATATTCTGGGAATATTTCAAGCGTCTACCTGTTGACGTTATTAATATCGAGCAAAGAACGGCAAAAAAATTACGTTTCTTGTATGGGAGCTCCCTTAAATATTTATTTTATTCTGTTTTTTGTATTTATTGTTATGGCGGCAACAGAAATACACCATCAGTGAAAATTGCATGCCTAGGTTCATGAGATACAGCCTGGTGACAGGCAGCCAGACCGACAGTGAAGTCTTAGTAATAGGGTCCCGTTTGGCACCCTTCGGGTACGAAACCCTAAAAAGTGGTTTGCCTTGGTCAGTGAAGGACTTTGTACAGCAGTGAACGAGTACGGGATGATTGACCGAACATAAAATACTGCTGGGAATCTTCTAGTACGCTATGAAGATGTCTATCTAAATAGGAGACGCAAATATCTGCTTTAAAAAAAATTGGCCTTTGCATCTAATGAGATGATTTACCTATACAGCGTCATCCGAAGAACTGATAACCGATGGGGTAGACGAGTTCTTGAGTGAAGACCGCGGATCGGTAAACGTAGTGTAGGACGTCCTCAGACTCGGTGGAGCGATGATCTCCGCAGGGCGGCTGGCAAGAGCTGGATGAGAGTAGCCGAGGACCGTGCTCAGTGGCGTGCTATAGGAGAGGCCTATGTCTAGCAGTAGACAAGCGTAGGCCGATGATGATGATGATGATGAGACAGCGTCCAGTAGCACCATTAGTCACACTAGATGGGTCAAGGGACCACACGGACGCTGCAGTGCCTGGGACATTGTTTTATTTTGCCCAGCACCTATACCATCCTGACAATTTTGGCCTAGCCCACAGTCAATACGTGCGGAGCCAACCAAGCCGCAGGTTTCCTCACGATGTTTTCCTTCACAGTTAGCAAAGTCGCTGATTTACGTAACTTTGAAAATAAAAAAGGTCTTAGGTACATTCCCGCACTGGGAATCGAACCTGGGTCGGCCGCTTCCGAGTCCATTGTTCTACCCACCGGGCTACCACCGCTTTCTACTTTCTACATCTACTTCAGACATGTATCTAAATAAGAGAAACAAACACCTACTTTCCGTAGTTTGAACAATGTGTACCTCTGAACCAGTTTGAGCTCAAATCAAAATTGGCACTAAGCGACCACTAACTCCGTCCACAGTATCAGTACCCGATGACAGTGCATCAACCTACATAGATCATCTCAGCCACTCACATACACTTAAACAGCACAAAGAAGTCCAAACCACCGTTGCTCGGTCCCGGAACAAAACAAAGGGCGTCCAAAAAAGACCATTAAAAATCTATTAATGTGCCTATCGTACAATAAACAGCTCATCGCTTCTCAGATAACGCCCAAAGTGAGCGAGATACTGTGATCGATTGTGGGAATCGTCAAGATGGCCGGTGACAGTAAGTTACATTTAAGTTGGAGCTAAGTAGACTAGAGTGAGCGTGTGAGATAGCATCGCCATATGCCAGCCGAATGATGTTGATACTTTTTGAAGATTGAAAGGGTATAATTTATAATACCTACCTATATACAGACATGTCACTATAGGCAGCTGCATTTTGCTCCAGATTTGTCGCAGCGTAGAAAATCACGCTTGAGTAATGTCAATCTTCAGTATAGTTGGTCTTGCGTACGGTCGGGCTAAACACCGTCGCGTTTAAGTTATTCATAATTCGATAGCATACAAATTAAATTAAATCAACATAATAATAATATTTTTTCAATAAAATAAGAAGAAATTGAGTGTATTACCACTAACAACTGTCTTAGTGAATTAGTGAATAGTTTTTAGTGATTATTAGAGGACGAGAATGGTCGTAATCAGGTTAAATAGTCTTATTTAGGCTGTTTATCTACAAACCTGGATGCAAACCGCTTCCAACCGGTCTTTTTGGAAATCCATGGCGGAGGCCTATGCTCAGTAGTGGACTTCTTATGGCTTAATGATGATGATGATCTACAAAAAAAGACAAGGCGAGTTCTGCAACGTTTTTCAAAAAAGTCTTGTACAGCTCAAGGAGTAATTTACTTTTATTACGTCGAGTCTTATGAACCTTAGCGGATTTTGTTTTTAAGTCTTTCTTCCTGGATTTTTTTTCAAGCATCAAGACTTCGCCATCCCACTCCACGTGTCGACACAAACAACCGAACCTCCTCACTCATACATTACGCGGCTGACATACATTACCCCGCATAATATAATCCATATAATCACATTTCTCATAATAACGTCATTAGAATTAGAGCGTCGTGTGCGGTCTTTAGCCTAGCGACTGTGCTGTCACGATTGCTTTACGTGTGTTGGGGGCTTAATGCCTATTTATGTGTGGTTTTAAGTATGTGATGCGTATGCGAAGTTGGTAGGAGGTTTTGGGTAAGGCTTTTTTATCTCATCAACTAAGGATAGGCTGTCTCTTGTGATTAGACTGGGGCACGTTTTTTTTGTATCTATTTTCGGTGGCGCATTCTATTTTTCATTACTTATATTTACCCGCACTAACAATTGGCTTAGGCGTCAACCCTGCCAATAAACTCTGCCATAACTGAGTTTACTACTTGTAAAACTTGAAGACGTCTTTTCGGCCTTGTCTCGCTCTCCATTGTGGTATTAGGAAATTCGGCAAATCCAGCACATTAATTACTGGCACATTGTTCGAAATACAGTACTATTAGGCTATTAAAAAAAAACTACAAAAAAATATTAACCACAAAAAAACGTCACTGCTAAAAATCGGCCAAGTGTGAGTCCGATTCGCACACGAAGGGTTCTGTATCTATCCAACATTAGACACAAAGATTGAGAAAAAACGTCAAAAATCGCGATTTTTGTATGGGAGCCACCCTTAAATACTTATTTTATTGTAGTTTAATTATTTATCTTTGAAGCGAACATAATAACTAAATATTATGCGAATATTTCAATGTCTACCTGTTTCCGTTTTTAATATCGAGCAAAAAACGGCAAAAAACGTTTGTTGTATGGGAGCCCCCCTTAAGTATTTATTTTACGGAACCCTAAAAAGGTCAACAAATAAGGTTGACATTGTTCCCTGTTGGCGTTCCTGAATGAATGAATGAATGAATGAGTGAGTGAGTGAGTGAGTGAGAGGTGGAAAGGGGGGAAAGAGAAGTAGGGAGGGAGACATGTGGACAACAACAAAGTTTTCTTAAATAGCCCGAATTATCTAGCTCTACTGGGCAGAGGATTTCCTTCGCATCATTTCGTATTTAAGTAACCCGGGTGTCTTTAAAACTAAAATAAACAGGCATTTAACACGTAAACATGTAACATTTTAGACCCCGTCTTCGTTCACCACCATTAGGTACTTACCTAATACCTACGTTGTGTCTTAGGACCGTATTTATTAATAAAATGCTCTTACATAAATCGCTATTACACCAAGTTGCTGTTTCCTTGAAATGCATCTTGCATCATCTTGAAATGGACAATCAAGAGCTAAGAGTAGTTTTCTGTAGAAAAATGAGTTTTTTAACTGCGTTACAGAACTAACAGCATCATCAAAGTAGTTTTCAACGGAATTTTTACGAAGTTGCCCTTCTATAAGTTGGTCGACTATTAATCGTTAACTTGTAAAGCCTACGTAGGTGTGATAGTTTTTCTTTTAATTTATTTATATGTGCTCCTGCCCTGAAGTTTTTCACGTTTCTACAATCAACCGTTTAGCCGGGAGAGGGGGACGCCCTACTCTGACACAAAAAAGCGCTTTAACCACTCGTCTGCCGCGACACAGATCCGTGTCCAACTTAGTATGGTCCACCTATACGTTGCGTTCCGCGAGGACAGTTCAGGAGTTAAAGCTTAATATTTCGCAAACGGAACCCTAATATTTCGAAAAATGGTCTTCCTACACTCACAATATTTTCAAACGACCAATGCGATGATTCCTCACGCTTTAGGAGTGTAATTTAGGAGGTACCCCAGAACAAAAATATCGAGTATTTATTCTCCCGTTTTGTCGGTGTAATAAATATGTATATCTACGTATTATTTCTGCTCTCTAGTACGTATAATTTCGTCTCTGTGCTAAGCCGCGGAAAGACAGACGGACATGGTGAAACTAGAAGGGTTCCTTGTTAGTCAACAACTTTCACATTTATAATATTTATCATCAGCCATTTAACGCCCACTGCAGGACATAGGCCTCCTTTGTGGTTTTTATAACCATGAGGGGTTTTGCCATAATCGCTACGCTAGGTAGGCGGGTTGGCGATCGCAGTATACGGTTGGAATCTCAGGAAGACGCTGCTGCCCGTCTCCTGGTAATTGATTTCCTTAGTCGCCTTCTACGACATCCACGGAAGGAAATGGAGTGACGCTATTCTTAACCCGGTGACACACGGACACATTTATAATAACTTAACATAAACTCACGCCGGTATCCCAGAGGGGTAGGCAGAGACCAGGGACTGCCACTTGCTACGATCCTGACAGATCACTTTCGCTTCCTCAACATTCATTAGTCGTTGCATGCACGCACGCCGGTTTCGGGTACTTTTTATCTTAATATTATACACCTCAAAAAGGTGACTCGTGACGTGACACAAACATAGACTCATGTCATTCCGCTCTAATCCGCTGCGTGAGCGGAAAGGGTGATTCCTGTCTATAGAAGAGCCGTACTCAAGACTTGCAGACTGGTAATAAACCGTTTCTTTTAATAGCATTTCTGAGGTTAACACGAGCACTAGACATAATAAAACTGAATTTTAACGGATAGGTACTTACTCATTTACTATTCACTTTTCTTTTAATGCCAATTCTGCCAAACTCGACTATTGCCTTTGTTTACCTAACTTACTTGATACTTACAACAACTTGACTGCCTAGTTAGTCTAGCGGTTAACACGCTTGACTGCCAGAACAGTGGTCGCGGGTTCAATTCCCGCTGGAGGCCGCCGAACTTGATTTGTACAAATGACCTCAGTCTGGGTCTATTTCGATTATGTTTGAGACGTCCTTGCCTGGTTATCATAGCACAGGGAATCCTTATTTGGGACTACAAGTGATTGTGTTCTGTGGAGGTTATTATTATTATTACATTGAGAAATGTTGAATTGAATTGAAAAATTCTTCATTGGTATAAAAAAAAAAACATTTTGTACAAAGGCGAGCTTAATACTAGGTAGAAATTTCTTCCAGCATATGTTGATGTGGAGTGTCGATGGGGTAGTGGCAGAAGAAAATTATGGGAGTAAGACAAAAATAAATAAATAGTATATTATTATATTATATTATCGTTATAGTATTACATATTTATATTTTCAAGAAAAAAAACTTTACCGTACATCTGGAGATAAAATCGATATTATTATCTGGCTCCGAATCACAATAGACCTCCAAGGGCCTTCATGTAATACGTGTCAAAGCGTAAATAGTGAAAAGTCGAAATAATCTCCTATCATTTATCATTTTGTTTACACAAAACGGTCATTTCGAATGGCCACCGATACGATCTCAACGTTGGCTAATAACTTTAGCTGTTCACTTGATTTATTTGTCTTATTATAAATGCAAGTAGGTATGCTAATTTCAACACTGTTTTCTAAAGCCCTTTAATGATACTAATGACCTCACGGAGTTGTAAAACAGTAGACAGATAGATAGAAAGTTTATTTGGTACCGTTAAAAAAATAAACACTTATCATCTAAACATTTAAAAACTAGAAATTGGCACCAAAATGGCCGCTCCGCTCAGCTTCATGCCGTGTCCGATAGCGACCACGTAGTGATTATATTCTCTGTGATAGCGACCACGACGCTGCCTTTAAGCGGATACCACAAAATAAAATAAAACATAATCACTGTAACACAGAAATTCGTTAAGCCCATTATAACATAATACTTAAAATCCAATACATAGTACCAGTACCTACTTTACTTATACTTTATTGCACACATAAAACATATAATTAAAACACAACATTTACATTTCTGTGTTATTGTTTCTTATTTCTATGTTATTACAAAAAAATATGTTATTGGGTATCACTGGTATCAGAGGACGATTGCGTCTAGTGATCACCACATTCATGACTTTTAATTTTTAAGTTAGCTCTGTTAATCTGTTAACTTCACATTACATAAATACATTAAATCACGCCTGTATCTTAGAGGGGTAGGCAAAGACCAGGGACTGTCACTTGCCACCTTTCGGGTACTTTTTACCTTGCCATTTGCTAATACATCCTCTATTTCTTTTTAATTGTGAAACTAACAACTTTGATGTTTATCAAGAAACATTTTGTTGTTTTAATGCATGAAAATGAAAAACCTATGTAACCCGCGACCTCTGGCTAACCGTGTCAGCGCTCTCCCAACTGAGCTAATGGGCAAGTGCAGGCATCAGTGAAATTTCGAGCCTCTTTACAAACTTCTCTGTATTACTTGCAGGCAGCGACATCTGGCCGAAGCAATCTGCATCACTTGCAGCCCCGAGTAACCCACTTTGCAGATAGGTTTTACATCGGAATGATATCGCTGTACCTACATGATTATATTCTTTTTATTGCACTAACCCGTGCTGAGGATAATTTGAAAAACCTATTTAGAGGCTAAAAATTCCACCCATGCCGGGACTTGAACCTGCGACCTCTGGCTAACCGCGCCAGCGCTCTCCCAACTGAGCTAATGGGCAAGTGCAGGCATCAGTGAAATTTCGATCCTCTTTACAAACTTCTCTGTATTATTACATATGAAAATGTTTTTAGAAACATTTTATGATTGAAAACGCTATAAGTTAGTTGCAAAATGCATGATTCATAGCTGTGATATTTAACCTAGTTCACACACAACATGACATACCTAATAAACTCTCCATACTTGTAGACCACGGCTCAATACACATTAACCTATACCAATAGAGGGGTACACATACTCAAATATCACTAGACAAATTACTGGCACATTGTTGCAATTTCAACACGACGCCATACGACAATGTTCTTTACTGTAAACGTGATTATTCAGCCATGTTAGACTCTGGGTAGAGGGAACAAAGACTATTTTGCGTTGCTCAATGTAGGTCGGTTTGTGAAAACGATTAGCTGTCGTAAGTGGCCATATCAGTAACAACGTAGCAACAACGTATAAGGTGCATAATTATTGGTAAAGGTCCTTCTTGTTTGGAATTTAACGCACTGACCGATATTGCGGGCATAATGTCATGCGCCTGCGCCGCCGTTCATACACAAGACATCAACGATGACTTCGAGCGACAACGGCACGAGCTTATATTTTACTTGTAGTTCGGTGATTTTTTGAAATAAAGACTTTTTTCTTTCAATTTTCTTTGTGAGAACCATAGATAATTTACACAGCAATTAAAATTGAGACAGACTAGCCCTATTATGTAGTCTGACAGAGCTGAAGTAAATTCTAAAAAATTACGGATACTCAATTTTAATAAATAACTGATAAACTGAACGCCGATAAACTGCTGCGCAGTTTGGCAAATCTGTCAACCAATTTGTTATTTTCTTTCTTTAATAAAATCTTTAAATACGTCTTTGCGTAATAACCTATACCAAGATTACACCAAAGTGTATTAGGTAATATATTATATCATACCACGTCACGTTCTTACAAATATCGAAGGAATTAATTGCATATATTATGATTACGTATTCTCTATATTATTATGATATCCCTATTAATACTTTTCTCTTAATCAAGTTTAGTCTTTTTTTAGAAGTCTGTCAGGATCTATGGAAAGGGCTATGCTTGGAATTTCTCTACGAGGTCGAATCAGAAATGATGAGATCCGTAGACGAACGAAAATCGCCGACATAGCCCAGCGGATTAGTAACTTGAAGTGGCAGTGGGCGGGGCACATAGCACGCAGAACTGATGGCCGATGGGGCAGAAAAGTTCTTGAATGGAGACCACATATGGGCAAGCGCAGCGTAGGATGACCAGCCACAAGATGGACAGATTACCTCATCCAAGTAGCAGTAAGACGCTGGATGCAAGCCGCTTCCGACCGGTCTTTTTTGGACATCCGTGGAGGAGGCCTATATCCAGCAGTGGATTTCTTGTGGCTAAATGATGATGATACGTAGGGATCTTGGCAAGCAACCCGTAGCCTCTGCCTAAATCGCCGTCTTTTTTATCCGACTGCGGCTAAGCCCAACAGGAAGGTAAGGTGTTTGGCTCGTATTTATGTACCTATGTATTTATGAGAGTATGTGTGTATGTACGTCCGACACTCGCGCAAACACGACAAATCGATTGAGATTTTATGTCAAAACCTGACCATTGGTTAATGAGTTAGGAGGGAACATAAAAACGGGCATACTTACGTACTCGTACATACGAGCCAAACACATTAACCTCCTTTTAGGATCCGCCGCAGTCGGGTAAACACAAAAATTATACAATTAACTTTTTAGTTTACGCACTTGTCGGTATTAGGTATATTTGTATGTAGTTATTCTTATAATTAAATAGCATAATAACTTAGTCCTTATTACTCTCCGATATCAAAGTTAAGAAGTGTTTGCATTGTTGGCAACGAAGCGTTACTGTGTATTATGACAGTGGCAACACTGTCTTAAAAAGAAATTAAGTCTTCCCTTCACAATAAGAGTCTCGAGCGGGGATAGGAAACTAAAGTTATAAAAGGCAGAACCAACAGTTCGCTCGCCCTACCTTTGCCTCGTGTCTACCGCCGCTCAGAGACCTCCTTCTATATTACGCGCTCCAAATCCTGAGCGATTTCAATCGTCTTACTGTCAAATTGGTATGGAATTTGCCAGTTAGACGATTGGAATTGGTGCGCGTAATTAGGCCCCTGTTCAATGATAAGTGTCTATTTCTATTTTGTAACAATATGTGTATGTTTCCATCATCTTTATCAAAACAGCTAATCTAATACATTGAAACGAGCAATTCTTGTATCTAATATATAATCTGAATCTCGGAAACGGCTCAAATATTTTCATGTAAAGTACGCAGAGGGTTTCGGGGGCGATAATAATAATTAATCTATTTGTCTTTTTTGATTAGTTGGTTTTTTAGAAAAGCGGCCAGTGATAGGTACATCGATCTAGTTAGGTTTCATTTTTAGAAAACGTCGTTTTATGCGTATTGTTAAGCAATGTAAAAGTGTGCTGTCGCGCTACCACATGACGCCGGTTCGAGCCTGTCTCCAGTAAATTATTTTTTTGATTTTTTTCCCCTTTTTCATTCATCGTATCTAAATATTATTTCAAAAAACACTATGAACCAAAAAAATATACCGAGTAAAGCTCGGTCATCCAGGTACTATAAAAACATGAAATATTAGTTTCCTGTGAAACTAAAAAATCAGATAGATAGATAGAGAACACTTTTTTGTACATGAAAAAGGAAATCGCACAGATATTAAAAATTGAAGTAAATTTGGCGTATTATTATCTATTCGTGGAAGTGCAGAAAATAATCCATTTCCAATAAAATAAATTAATGTTGACAAATATTTGTCTGTTCTATGATTCCCTATATATACTATTATACAGGGCGTCCCAAAATTATGGGCCATGAAGGGAAAGTACCTTTAATATCGTAGATAGGGTATTTTGCTGAAAGAAGACTTTATATTATTTTTAAAAGTTGGTAATTCTGCATTCAAAGATTTTCTAAAAATTACTTGCCTCGTCTGGGAATCGAACCGACTTAAATGTAAAAAAACACCCCTACTTTTATGATGCCAATCGAAAGTATGGCCAAAAACTAAGAACTCTTCTTAAGTAACATAGTATTTTAAAAGAAAGGAACAGCGTGAAATTAATAATTTTAATCAAATTAAAAACATACATGAAACTGCCGTAGTCAATTAAGTGGCTATTTTTTGTAAATTAATTAATTAAATGCTCAAAATGTGATCCCTCTTGTCTTACACAAATCGCCTATCTTTTAATGTTTGTTGATTTTCTTATCTTTTTATGGTGAATACTCGATATAATATGGCACAATTCTGTTTGTAACTCGCCCACGTTTTCGTATGGCTTTTTGTATAGCATATCTTTCTCTAGGAGTTGGAAAATCTCGTCAAGATTCTATCCCAAAAGATTTGAACATTGATTTATTAAATCAACATTTTTCCTCTGCGTCTGCCTTCGATGGTGCTATAAAATCTGAAACACTGAATCGTATTTCTTCAATTCCATCTCCTGATCTCTGTTCCTTTAGTCTGAGTCAATTTTCGGATTGTGATGTTAAGAAAAGCATCATCTCCATTACATCGAACGCTGTTGGTTGTGATAATATCAGCCGTAACATGTTAATACCGATCCTCGATATAATTACTCCCATTATCACCAAAATCCTCAACAATTCCATAACCTCTGGGTCATTCCCGACTGCGTGGAAGGAAGCCCAAATCACCCCCCTACCCAAAAATGCCAATCCTTCATCATTCGCTGAGTATCGCCCCATATCCATCCTGCCATTCCTGTCCAAAGTCCTTGAACGTCTTGTTCATTCCCAGTTAAGTTATTTCCTTATAAAAAATAATCTCCTCAATCCTCTCCAGTCTGGTTTCCGTCCCGCCCATAGCACTGTTACGGCTCTTATTAAAATAACGGACGACATGCGTCTGGGGATGGAGGAAGGGCAGTTGACAGTTTTGTCGCTGCTCGACTTCAGCAACGCCTTCAATGCAGTCGATTTCGACATTTTGTTGGCGTTGCTTTGTTCTCTTAACATATCGCTTGTTTGCGACAAGGTAGTCATAACTAAAAAAAGACGAATTTGCAGAAAATGAATTTAAAAGTTTCAGATGTAAGTAACTTGGTAACTATCAGCTATTGAAGAACTTTAGTTTGGAAGAAATGTTGCCTGATTCGTATATAAATGTTATTATCTAAGTTTTTTTAGCTAATTTATACCTATAATAACTTATTGACAAGTAAATGTGACGAGGAATCACTTATGACGTTGTTGCTGATAGCAATTTATATATTTTTGTACTATTATGACATATGTCGTTGTACAAGTAATTCTTTTTCATAGTTTGAATAAATAAAACAAGAAAAGTCATTACTGAAACAAAACTTTTATCAAAATAAAATTTAATATGGAAACCAAAATAGACGTAACTGCTTTTTCTAATTACAAAAAAAAAAATCTAAAAGAAAACAAATCAACAAACGCACAACTTAAGTGGCATAATCTTAGTACACAGTTAGTATTAATATGGCACATAGTCTTAAGTTTAATTTAGGAACTAGAAACGAGATCAACTTATTTACTTAGTTAACTAGAGCCGAAATAAACTTGCTCACTTAGGTTTTGTACCTAAATAAACAAGTTTATCTTGTTTCTTGTTACTGAAACAAAACTTGTACAACAATAAAAAATAGAAACTACTACAGTCATTATTCAATACTTACTCTCATCACAAAAACAATCTAAATTAAAATCAATCAACAACCTTATCTTAATAAACAGTCAGCATTGTTAAGGCACATAGTCTTAATTTTAGTTTAGGAACTAGAAACGAGACCAACTTGTTCACTTATGTATAGAAATACAGCCTTTTGTTTTAATAATATATCTTTGTAAAATTTCTAGAAAAAATAGGTAAATGTATCTTGTAGAATACTTAAAGAGTAATATAAAATGGAGCGTAGAATCTCGGGATCAGGTTTTTATTTAGTAAATCTAACAAATCCGCCTTCTTTCTTTCTGATATTCCGGGTTTCTGGTCTTAAGCTTTCTTAACTTCCATACCCAAAATTCTCGTCTTTCTTATAACTTCAGCTTTATTGAATTCTGCGTCACCATAAGAAGTCTTGAAGGACATTGTTCTGGGTTTGTCCTTTTCAATTCTTAAAATTTTTATATCTGCAATTTTATGTTTTGCTTTTGCACACCTAGAAAATTTTGCACACCCTTATTGTTTTGTTCGGTAATTTCAGATGGAATGCAGTATTGTTTTGTCGCGGTTTTCTCGTTCCACCTTCACGGACATATCGGTATTTTCGAGTAATAACCGTCATGCTCCTTGAAATATCTTCCCATTGTTTTTTATTGTCACCCAATGCCCAAAAGTTTTCAAACAATGTTTTTCTTTGTTCTTCCGTGAATTTAGACCCACATTTCAGTCTACATTTTTCTCCACAAGGTTCTTTCATTTTTCTCTCTTCTCTGACCTTCATTTTTGTAGTCTGATAAGCTTTTCCTGTGTTTCGTAATCTATTGGAAATATTTTTCTTCCAATTTTCTTCATCACGCTTGCGTTTTCTTCCTCTCTTTTTGTCAGGACTCACAGCAGGGCTCGTTGGGATTCTCCCTTCTGTGAAAGTAGACGGCCTTCTTAACAGAGTCGTCGCTATCTGAAAAAATATATAATTTGGCATTTACCTAAGTTACATCACGTACAATTATTCAACAGGTAGGTAATAGGTAAATAAAGCTTACGTTCACAAAAGGATTCCGAATCAGATGATGATGAGTCTGAAGAATCAGTTGATGAGTTGCTAGAACTGCTACTGACATGAGATTGAGTAGAATCACCATAGCCTGCAATAATAAAATTATAAATGAAGTTAAATCAGCAAACAAGGTTAGCAATACAACAATACTGGCACTCATAACATGCCGGTTTCATTCAATGAAGGTGTTGTTACATCTGTTTCTTCGCTGTTTTCTTTGGGTGTCTGTGTAACTCCGTTTGAACCTGAAAGATAAGACATAAATTAAAACAATAATTAAGCATCTTACACAAAAGGTAGGTAGATCAGTACTACTAATACGACTGCTATCAGCCGAAGTAAATTGTTCCTCGCTGGTGCCCACAGTATCATTTTTATTCCGTTCTAATAAGGCTAGCATCTTCCTACCCCTGGACTCCATCATAACATGACCTGAAAATGTAACAAATTAGTTAGTTGATTTTTATCATACATAACGTTCTAAAACAACTTGTTGAAAAATAAAGTAAATAATTATTGTCACTGTTTACTTTTAAAATGGCATAAGCAAAAATAAAATTTTAGGCAATCAAAGTTTGACACTTAGCTTAACATCAATATCGTCTTTATTCAAAGTTTGACTTCAACAAGAACCGCTTTTTTCTACGATATAATAATAACTCGAAATATTTGAATAGTTTAACTTCGACATTTTTTAAGCAACATCGTCACATTTTGCAATAAGACATTACAAGAAAAAAGTATTAATGAACATTCAACTTACCTTTATCATCAACAACGTTTCAATTCGAACTATGTCGGTCTTGACAAAAACACGCACATCCACACAGTGTCCCTGCCGCGGCGCAAATGAGTAGTGACGATGTCCTAGCAAAGGACCAAAACAAGCGAGATAGCGATATATCGTCACAACTTTTGTCTCGCTCTCCCATGAACGTTCGCGAGAAATGTCGTTTTTGAAGCAAATTCTACCCTTTTCGCTGATTATAACTGTATTATTAACTAAAAATGTCGGTTTTTTGAGTTATGACTACCTTGTCGCAAACAAGCGATATCTCCAACGCTTATTGACTGGTTTCGTAGTTATCTACACGGGCGCCGGCAACGCATTCGTATTGATGATTCCTTCTCCGAATGGTGTAGAATATCTGCCGGTGTCCCGCAAGGTGGCGTGTTGTCACCCCTTCTTTTTGCAATCTTCATTAATAGTATCTCCCTCAAGTTATCTTCTTCCTACCACCTTTATGCAGACGATCTTCAAATATATACGCAAGCTCCAGTGGACCAACTGCACACAGCAATAAATATGACCAACAATGATCTGGTGCATATTTTGGATTGGAGTGTGTCACACGGACTAAAAGTAAACCCTAATAAAACTCAAGTTATCATTATTGGCAGTCCCCGATTTATCTCCAGAGTTGACGTGAGTTCCCTTCCACCTATCTTGTTTGATAGTATACCCATACCGTTCAGCTCGGTTGTCAAAAATCTAGGGGTCTTGATTGACAGTACTCTATCCTGGGTTCCTCAGTTGGAAATGGTAAGTCGGAAGATGTTTGCATCAGCAGGTTCTGTAAGACGCCTCAGCAATTTCCTTCCTACGGCTACCAAGGTTGCGTTGGCTCAGTCTCTCCTTCTACCGATTCTCGACTACGCTGACATCTGTTACCTGGACCTCACTGAGGAGCAACTAAATAAGCTTGAGCGTCTCCAAAATTTCTGCATCCGATTCATATTTGGTTTACGCAAATATGACCATATTTCTGAATATCGAACTAAACTCAAGTGGCTCCCAATCCGACTCCGCCGGAATACACATATTCTTTCTCTCCTCTATTGCATTCTGTTCAATCCAGCTACCCCATCTTATCTCAAAGAGCGTTTCGAGTTTCTCCATTCTGGCCACAGTCTGACTCTTCGCTCATCGCAAAACCTTCTCCTTAAAACTCCATCCCACAGTACCAAATTCTATGGCACCTCCTTCACGGTTCAGGCAGTCCATTTATGGAATAACCTGCCCGTGGAGGTTAGAAAAGCAAAGTCCTTGTCTTGTTTTAAGGCATTGGTGAAATCTCACTACCTCACTGTTTGAACTGTGTAAACTGTTGCTTATATATATTTAATTATGTATTTATTTTGTAGGTATTCATGTATATTATATACATGTAAACTGCTGCTTATATATATTTAATGTAGTAGCTATTTTTTTTTTTTTTAGGTATTCATCTAAGTATATTATTGGTACAATATGTAATTATAAGTACTTATATTCTTGTAATCTCTCGCTGTACATCCATCTACCGACTGTATTCTTGGTGCATTCCTCTCCATCCAAAGGTTGTCTGGAAGAGATCGCTCTAAGCGATAAGACCGCCAATTGTATACCACTACTTAGATATAAGAAACTATTTGTAATATCTTTCACCTGGTTGTGCAATAAAGTGTTCTCTATCTATCTATCTATCTATCTTTCACGTATCCCCAAAAGAAGAAATCTAATGGTGTAAGGTCCGGGGATCTGGCCGGCCATCTAATCGGTCCATTCGTACCAATCCAAGTAGGAAAACATTAATTTAGAAAATCTTAAGAAGAGTTATTAGTTTTTGGCCATTCTTTCGATGGGCATCATAAAAGTGGGGGTGTTTTTTTTTTACATTTAAGTCGGTTCGATTCCCAGACGAAGCAAGTAAGTTTTAGAAAATCTTTGAATGCAGAATTACTAACTTTTAAAAATAACATAAAGTCTTCTTTCAGCAAAATACCCTATCTACGATATTTAAGGTACTTTCCCGTCATGTTCCATAACTTTGGAACGCCCTGTATTATAGGCTTACTAGCCTAGTACTCTAGTATCAATAAATTAGTACGTGCCTACAATATACTAGTATCTATTTTCAATAACATAAAGTAAACGACAAGAAATAATATTTGTGTTAGTTTAATTTGGTACCTAGTGTAAAATAAATATTTCAGGTTATGAAAAATAAAAGACGCCAAATGTATTTTCTTTTGGCTTTAATTTTGATTTTACGAAATCAAAATTAAAGTTAGTTAAATATTCAACATCATCATCATCATCATCAGCCATTTGACGCCCACTGCATGGCATAGGCCTCCTTCATGGTTTTCCAAGCTTCCCGGTCTTGTGCCGCCCGCATCCAGCGACTCCCCGCCACCGTAGCCAGGTCGTCAGACCATCTGGTGGGGGGCCTTCCCTTCCCTACCCTTCCCAATATTCAACATAACCTTGGTAGAAAGTAAAACGCCATCCTGATAAACAAACATTATTTTGAGATCACACCAGTAAATCTACTACCTACAACGCTGCCCTTCATTTCAAATCTAACACACTCACATAATATGAAACAGTTTCAGCCTAATCAATGGGTTTTTATTCCACAGGGTTTAGTCACAAACCACTCATTTCTCGCCTACGTGACCCATGATTTTATTACAGAAGACAGATGGAAAACAAAATAAGAACAAAAAACGCTCGATTTTTTTCGGCTGATCACGTACGAACGTAGCGTTGATTCCTTAATTGATGCTGTCTCTGGTCACTCACTAGTCCTACAAACTGGTTACAATCACAGCTCACCAGTTTGGCGACGTTACTGCTACAGTTCGATCGTTCGATACAAAATGCTGACCTTTTGACTTCGACATACGAGAGGTTAATTTGATTTCGGAACAACTGTTCTGCGGTGACTCGGTTTTACGTCCAGAGACGTGGTACAGTCGGTGTTAAAATGTAACGATGCTATTTATTAAAACTCGATTTCTCTAAGACACTACTGAAATACAGCTGCTATAAAGCTGCCGTCTGTACTCTTAGGTTAAGAAATATCTGTGTAATTTTCTTTTTTATGTACAATAAAGTGTCTCTATCTATATATGTAACTAGCTATCTAACTGCTTGACTATTTAAACAGCATTCGAAGAGCGTTTTAAGAATGGAGTTTTTATAAATAAGATTGTATGCTTTTTAATGAGGTTGGAGAAATGTTGGCTGTGTTAAGGATTTTGATACATACATTACACAAACCCACGCCTGTATCCCGGAGGGGCAGGCAGAGACCAGAGTTTGCCACTTGACACGATCCTGGCAAATCGCTTTCGCTCCATCAACATTCATTAGTCACTGCATGCTCGCATGCCGGATTCGGGTATTTTTACTTTGCCATTTGCTTTCCTTATTTGGATTTGAATAATCGAATTATAACCTGACCGAAAAGTAAGTCTTATTTATCAACAGTCGATTCCATTAAAATACTCTTACGACGGAGTTGAAGCAGGTTTGTAGCAGTATTTCCTCTTATAAACCGACTTTAACTCAATCTGAAGAATGTTTTAGTGAAATATTTTTTTTATAAATAAGACTTTATGAAGCCCAATAATTGGTAACCATGTGAGACCTTGTTCACAATTCGCTCACAAGACCTTTTTGTCAAAAATACTCTTTCTTCTTCTTCTAACGAGACCTTAAGAACCTTCTTTTCGTCATGGAAGGTCCTACACCTCGACTTTCTTACCCAACTATACTCTAGTCGCAACTCCAATTAGTAATGCCCTCACACTATTGTTGTAAGCTCGCTCGTAACGTACAAAATGTCAACCAGATACAAGCAAGCTCTTAGCACTTTACTAATTAGCTTAACTGCTGGTTAGACAATAGGAACGTATGGGCATTTAGTTAACTAGGGCATGGTATGTTGCGTCGCTTAGAAATATCTCTTATTTTTACGGCATAAGTCAGAGTATTGAATGGAAGAAGGATTATCCGGGTGTTAGGGTTGGTGTTGAGTCTGGGTGATAGTTTTATTCGAATGTCAACGAGAGTTGGATTGATATTGTATCTATTCTCATAATATTATGGAGAATATAAGTGACACGTGTAATGGTGAATGGACTACAAGTCATAAGGGTATCCCCTACATAAGCTCACGATAAATTTACAAATTTGAAATTCAAGATGTAGTCAAGAATAGTCGTTAAAAATACTATGGCCACCTTGCATTATATTCTTTAAGGGGCTCAATTAGCATTTCATCTAAATGGCTGGTTAAGTCACATTTGAGAAGCAGTGCATATCGGCGAGGGCCGTTTCATAGAACTACAATTCAATGTTTAATATGACAGTTCGATTACATTAACAAGCGGGGAGACAATTTTTTCATACATTGCATTAAATAAACTCACGCCTGTATTCCGGAGGGGTAGGCAGAGAACAGGGCCTACCACTTGCCACGATTCTGACAGACCTCTTTCGTTTCATCAACATTCATTAGTCGTTGCAAACACGCACGCCGATTTCGGACACTTGACAAATTTTACTGAAAATATAACACTCCTTTTTGAGATAGTTGTGAGCAAATAGCAAAACCTACATTAATTTGTTCTAGATCTTTTGTATTAGCAAAGGGCAAGATAAAAAGTACCCGAAACCGGCGTGCGTGCATGCAACGACTAATGAATGTTGAGGAAGCGAAAGTGATCTGTCAGGATCGCAGCAAGTGGCAGTCCCTGGTCTCTGCCTACCCCTCTGGGATACAGGCGTGAGTTTATGTTATGTTATCTTTTGTTAACGTAGGTTTTGCTATTTTTTCGCAGTGTGAAACCGAAAAATGTGCAATGTGAAAAATCTCCACTCCGTAGACTCTTTAGTCCACGGAGTTCATTCATTCTCTAACTCTAGAAAAGGGCATCGAGAATAGGAATCGAGACTCATACTGTCGGCCTCTTTGTAGGTAACTATGCCACATTACAGGCCATTACAATACGGACTGGTAAAGCGGTGTACAGAGACAATGCCGTGTCATTATGCGACATAGCCCTCGTATCTGATCCGTGCGTTTTGTCCGCGAGTATGTGCATAGTTATTTTATGGATTATCTTCGATTTGATATACACAACACACAATAGCGCTCCGATCTTTGTGATGACAGGCAGAATTGTACTCTATGCTTTTACGATAAGAACTGATACCTGAGACATCGCCCTCGGGTAAAAACATTAGTATAAGCAGTGGTACTTTAGTCTTTTAAAGATACAGACCATGTCTATCAAGCTACCTAAAATAATTATAACTTCCACACAACACAACCACAACCCTGGTCCCAAACTAGGATACCCTGTGCTATGGCAACCAGGCAAGGACATCACAAACATGGAGAGAATGTATGGCGGCCAGTGGGAATCGAATCCACAACCTCCGCCAACTACTAAATCAGACATGATACACCGGTAGACCAACAAGTCAGTCAACCTACTTAAACTAACACATGTTTAGGTCAGCATTTAACTTGCGTTTAACCATTTCACCATTGGAATGACATCGTAATCCTATTGCTAAGTAGACCACGAAATGGAGGCAAATATTCTATTAGGCTGTGGTAGTCTAGTGGGTGTTCTAATTGGACTCGGAAGCGGGAGACCCAGGTTCGATTCCCAGCGTGGGCATGTACCTATGACTTTTCTTTCTAAGTTATGTACATTTGTGAAGTTATAGTAGCAATACCACTCGCTAACGGTGAAGGAAAACATCGTGAGGAAACCTGGGCGTCTGAGCTATTCACATACCTCAGCGCTTGAAATCGCCAATTCGCGGTGGGCACGCGTGGTGATTAAGCCCAAACTCTCTCTCTGAGAGAAGGCCTGTACCCTACAGTGGGACGTATATCGGCTGCTTATGTATTCTATTGAACACCTATTAGACTCTAGGCCCAGATCTATAATACTATTTCATGTACGCCGAAGGTCAAAGATATACCCAGGCCCGACCCGCCACAGCTGCGCTGGGGTCTTTATTTTTTTACAGACCTTATTTGCAAAAAGTTTCTGTACAATCTCTCAATGATGTAACTAATGATTTTTAGCGTTCCGTACTCAAAGAGGTAAGGGACCCAATTACTAAGACTCCACTGTCCGTCTGTCTGTCTGGCTGGCTGTCTGTCACCAGGATGTACCCTCATGAACCGTGATAGCTAGACAGTTGAAATATTTACCATAACAGACGATGTATTTCTGTTGCCGCTATTATATAACAAGCTTCATAGGATGGTTTCCTACAACTTTCTCATACATAATTTTCACGTACCTCTTACCGTTTCCGTGGAAACCTATATATGATCAGTCAGTCAGTGGGTGTGTGTACCGGATTGTAGCTATATCATAAGCAGCCTATATACGTCCCACTGTAGGGCAAAGGCCTTCTCTCAGAGAGAGAGTTGGGCTTAATCACCACGCGTGCCCACCGCGGATTGGCGATTTTAAGCGCTGAGGTGAATAGCTCAGACACTCAGGTTTCCTCACGATGTTTTCCTTCACGGTTAGCGAGTGGTATTGCTACAATAACTTCACAAATGTACATAACTTAGAAAACAAAGTCATAGGTACATGCCCGCACTGGGAATTGAACATGGATCTCCCGCTTCCGAGTCCAATGTTCTACCCACCAATGGCTACCACCACCGCCATTGTAGCTATATATATAGTAAAGTGATAGTAAAGTAATACTAGCTAAAGGTACTTGTTCATTTTCTATGCATTCGCGGTGTTTATCTGTAATTAGTTGTACATCTAGTTTAAAACAATTCTCATTTAGCATGTAAGGATGTCGCAACTGTTGATAAACCAAATAAATAAATAAAAAAAACAACAAATACAAAAGTCAGAATAAAATAAATACCTATTTAAGGGGCTCCCTGCCATATCCACTTCAACTGAGGAATTCTTCGAGCTATGTCAGTAACTCTGCTTCTTCTGCGGATCTCCTCGTTCCTGATTCGATCACGCAGTAAAACTCCTAACATAGCTCTCTCCATTGCTCGTCGGGCGACCTTGAGCCGTCTTATGAGGCCCATAGTCAGCGACCAGGTCTCACATTCATAAGTCATCACTGGTAACACACACTTGTTATACATGTTTGTCTTGAGACACTGAGGTATTTTGGACGCGAAAATGGGTTTTAGTTTCTCGAACGCGGGCAGCGTTGAATCCGAGTTGGATTCGACGGGTGACCTCTTTCTCGAAGTTGGACTTGCCTAACTGGACTGTTTGTCCCAGGTATACATAGTGGTCGACAACTTCAAGCTCAGAGCCGTTAACGTGGATAGGAGTGGGTGCTACATGGGAGTGAGCTACTCTTCAGTATACTTATTGTCAACTTATGACGTTTCAGCGCCACAAAACGCGTGACTCACGCCGCCGTACTTCCTATGCAGCACGGGTAGTACGATCGCACGAGTGACCCGTTTTGTGGCGCTGAAATGTCAGAATTTGACAATTTGGTAATGTACTGCCGCGACTTATGACATTTAAACGCGCGACTGACGTCGTCGTCCTACCCATGCGGGTCGACTGTTTCATGTACGCCGTAGGTCAAAGATGACCCCAGGCTCGAACCGCCACAGGTGCGCTGCGGCCCACCATACCTCTCTGTCGCCATGATGTATGTGTTCTATTACAATACTAATAACGAGAGCGCACATGCGCCGCGCGAACAGTGGGGGTCGGGCAAGATGTGGCCGCGTTTGTTCGGAAATTGTGGAATAGGCTCAGGTACCTTCGCAGCGAAATTGAGATCTTTTATACATTAATCTAGTTCTAGTTAGACCTGACATTTCCGCACTTAGCGTCATAGTTGGGCCATTGTACGTAACAAGCGCTGGGGTATGTAAATACCTCAAACAATAGGGTTTTCTCACGATGTTTTCCTTCACAGTTAGCGTGCGGTGTTGCTACAACAAGTTCACAAATGTACTTAAGCTAGAAAACAAAGTCATTGGTACAAGCCGGGTTTAGAACCCACGACCTCTCAAATGAGAAGCCGGTGTTCTACTGCTCCGCTACCACCGCTGGTGTACAATAATCTTTTTGGAATCGTGGCAAGTAGGAAACCTTGATTTCTGCATATACCTCAGATAAAGGCGTAAGTTTATGTATGAGTATATAACATTCCTTAAAACAAAGGTTTGTTTATTATGGAAAAACAACAGAATCTTATATCAATTTGGATATTGCTTCCAAGTGGTAAAATATTGCAATTGGAACTGTGTATAGCGAATAGCTCCAATATTTTTTTATCTTAGGTTTGAAATGTGGCTATTTGAATCATTCAATTAAAAAAAAAAAACACCAAACTTCTTTTGCACACAATCTTATTGGGAAAGTATGAAAAAAGTGGTGGACTTCCTGGCTACTTGAATTTAAAAAGTTTCGTCAACGACAAGACGTGAGGAAAGAAAACTTAAGAAAATAAAACATTAACTTGAATAGAAACGTTCTTGATTGAATTTCAGTATTTAAAAACCGGCCAAGTGCGAGTCGGACTCGCGCACGAAGGGTTCCGTACCATTATCTATACAATATAAGATACAAAGATAAAAAAATCACGTTTATTGCATGGGAGCCCCCTTAAATAATTATTTTATTTTGTTTTTAGTATTTTTTGTCATATCGGCAACAGAAATACATAATCTGTGAAAATTTCAACTCTCTAGCTGTCACGGTTCTTGAGATACAGCCTGATGGACGGATAGGGAGATAGATGGACGGACGGACGGACAGACAGACAGACAGACAGACAGCGAAGTCCTAGTAATTTGGGTACGGAACCGTAAAAACAGACCCTTTATTGCTTATTTGAGAATTTGGGAATAAATTACACGTAATTTAATCTTGCAACAGATTTTTGCATACAAAGAACTTATAAGTATTTGATAACTGAAATTTTAAATGAAAGAAACGAGGCATTATCGTTCTTGTCGAAGTCTGAATGGACAAGAATCTATAGTTAGATGGATAGTTTTTGTACGCAGTAAAGGAAAGATGGATTTCTACCACAGTCGATAACTTTACATTGACATACATGGTCCGTGAACCTTGTAGCACCGGATGAAGAATAGCGTCACTCCATTTTCTTCCGTGGATGTCGTAGAAGGCGACTAAGGAAATCAATTACCAGGAGACGGGCAGGAGCGTCTTCCTGAGACTCCAACGGTATACTGCGATCGCCAATCCGCATGCCAAGCGTGGCGATTATGGCAAAATCCCTCATCGTCATGAAAACCACGAAGGAGGCCTACGTCCTGCGGTGGGCGTCAAATGGCTGATGACACGACATAGTCCCTTACTGTAAAGGTGTAGATTTGATTTGAAGCCTACGTTCTGCCGACTGTACCTCCTAGCTATTCGAGCAATTGGAGTGCGGTAACGTGTTAATTTGTACCTTTCTCTGGCCGACACGATGGGCGTATGTTATGATTGTTTATTGAAATGAATTTGTTTTCGCTTCCACGGCCGCTTGTAGATGTAAATTGCTACATGCTAACAATATTACTGACACATTATGTCTTGTTGTGGGCTAGACGCGACTTGAGGCCTGCGACCTGCAACTAGACAAAATGAGACATAAAAGTCGATTAAAATTATTTGAAAACAAAGGGTTCTGCTAATAGATATAAGATAACGTCTTGAAATACATTCTTAAGATAGTACGACCCATATTACTCATATTGCAAATTAATTAAAATGGGTAAGGAGTCACTACAAAAGTAAATATAGTTCGAATGTTAATGAATGAATGTTTGAATGTCCATCCAAAGGTTGTCTGGAAGAGATCACTTTTTGTGATAAGTACACAATCCGTAGGTACTCTTAGGTTAAGAAATATCTGTGTGCTTCGCAGTTTGGCGAAATTGAATACATAAAACAAAAAAAAACATTACCTAACGTTGTTACAAAGGTGAACTTATCTGTTAGAGAGATCTCTTCCAGCCAAGCCTAGCATAGGGTGTTTAAACTAAGATAACGGGAAGAAGAGAGAGCGGTGGTAGCCTAGTGGGTAGAACATTGGACTCGGAAGCGAGAGACCCAGATTCGATTCCCAGTGCGGACATGTACCTATGGCTTTGTTTTCTAAGTTATGTATATTTGTGAGGTTATATTAGCAACACCACTCCCTAACTGTGAAAGAAAACATCGTGAGGGAACCTGAGTGTTTGAGCTATATACATACCTCAGCTCTTGAAGTCGCCAATCCTCGGTGGGCACGCGAGGTGATTCATTAAACTTGAATATTTACATACAGGCACATACATTGCTTCTGGCCCTACACTAGGATACCCTGTGTCGTGGGAACCAGAAACAACGACATCACAAACATGTAACCTGGGGGTGTTTTTTTGTCCCCAGCCGGGATTCGAACCCGGGACCTCTCGCATGGTATGCAGATGCACTACCGCTGCGCCACGAGGTCGTCAATTCGTTGGTAATACTCTCTCCCTGAGAGAAGGTATGTGACCTACAGTGGGATGTATGTAGGCTGCTTATGAACGGGAAGAAGCGATAAATATCAATAACCATAGTTACATAAATAAGTAAGAATGAGATACATAATATACTTACACTAGCTGACTCGGAAAACCTTGTTCTTCAATATTAATTAGCCTACGACCTATTCTCCAGCTGAGGCTAAGTCTGTACTTGATTTAGTTAAGGTCGCCCTGAGATTAAGAAGAGATAATTTAGTTTAATTTTATGTTTTGTTATTTCTATTGATGTGTTGGTATCACAATGTGTTCTATTAGGGTGACATGATCACTATGTGACCAAGCCCTTCAATAAAGATTTAAAAAAAAAGACCTATTCTCAGACCTACCAAATATACACAACAAATTTCAGAAAAATCGGTGAAGCCGTTTCGAAGGGGTTCGATGACAAACACTGTGACACGAGATTTTCATATATTAGATATACGTATACGTGCATAAACCTATTTACTATGACAGGTTAGAAATATTATTATTATAGCCGTTTATTTTCCCAAACAAGTCGACATAATAAAGACACATTGAACGATTAAAGAAAATACGTGCATTAATAAAATAATAAAATAAAATTTATAAATTAGGTAACACAGTCGATCATGCAACTTCAGCTTCAACTAGTACATTAGAGGATTTCGTAAAATTAATAATACTTAGAATAGGTTAGAAACATAGTGCTCTTTTAATCTCTTCTTGTCAAATGTTATAGAAGATCATATACTTCTCAAATGAGGAATGAAGAGATCCGCAGAAGAACCCGAGTTACTGATAGGTATAGCTCGAAGAATTGCTCAGTTGAAGTGGCAGTGTGCGGGGCACATAGCTCGAAGGACTGATGGCCGTTGGGGCGAAAAAGTTCTGACCTGGAGACCGCGGACTGGACGACGCAGTGTGGGAAGGCCCCCCGCCAGATGGTCTGATGACCTGGTTACGGTGGCGGGGAGTCGCTGGATGCGGGCGGCACAAGACCGGGAAGCTTGGAAAACCATGAGGGAGGCCTATGGGCTGGTTTACATTTGCTATATTTGAATACGTTTTTAGCATGCTATTTCAAAGCATACTATAAAAAGGCACGCATTTAGCAAATGTGAATGTGCTATGCTTTTTAGCACGCTAAAAAATCTGACTGACGGTCAGATTTTTTATCGTTATCTGTGGTTTTAAAAAAGTACTCGTATCTAATAAAATGGCGTCGCAAGTGAAGTGGACACGGGATTTAACAATTAAATTGTTAACAGAATACCAACAGAATACGAACAACATGCTTGCTTGTGGGATTCGTGCAGCGAAACTTACCAAAATAATATTTTATCATAGCCAATAACTATGATAAAATTTCAACCGCTTGCAAATTAATTAGTGATTCCATATTTTCCACTTGCGATACGTGTGCTGTCTTCGTTTTTTGATACAACTTGTGTTGAAACCAGCATAGCAAATGTATAGCATGCTAAAAAGCAGTGCTAAATAGCACGGAATTTATAGCAAATCGAGTAGCTGATGATGATGATGATGATACTTCTAAAGGACTAGGTTATGCGTTGGGGATTATGTTGTATCTGAGGCAGATACGGATAATCGAGCATAAAAAGAAGTGGCGTGCCTACTGCCTATGTCCAGCAGTGCTGATGCTCATGG
This sequence comes from Yponomeuta cagnagella, assembly GCA_947310995.1. Lineage (NCBI taxonomy): Eukaryota > Metazoa > Arthropoda > Insecta > Lepidoptera > Yponomeutidae > Yponomeuta > Yponomeuta cagnagella. The sequence goes on from OX371284.1 coordinate 4,762,862, forward strand.
ATTAGACTATGACTATGGCCCTTGGCTGGCTATGCACGTATAGCAGTGAAATCGATTTTTCTCGACGCTTTCTAAGCAATTTCGTGCGTTGGCGAAATCATTTGACTTCCCTTACCCTATTGAGGTGTAATAAATATTCTCGTGAAATGTAGAACAACCGTACCGTCATGCTATGTACATATAGTTTGATTAAACGCTCAGCTTTAGCTGTGGCTTTAGTCTGGGTGCGTTTCTCAGTTTGCAAGACTCTGGTAAAGGAATGAAAGTCAGTATGTAGGTACTATATATTTCAGCGGTCTTTTATTTCATCTATTAACAGTACATGTTGCAAGACAATAGGCTTTTTTTTGTATACCTACTCGATTGATATATCTACAAATATAAAAAAACCTGAATATTGACACTGGAATTAGAACGGCCCAGAGGAAAAGATAAAGCTTCTCCGTTTATAATATTGACTCTTACCCAAATCCAAACGGTAGACCTCCGAGCCCTTTACGTCAAAATAAGTCAGTCAACCTCTTACACATCCCATATCCGACCCCAGTACAAGGGTACCTTATCAAACTTGCTTGATAGGCAGTTAAGCACACCGTTCAATCACCCAATAATGCCCAATACACTGTGTAACAATGTCACCCGCCTTCCCCTAACCTAAATAAACGGCCTAAAGCCCTGAAAGTGAGCGTACGAGGTGATTCCGACCGAACCCCTCTATGTACAAGCTTCAATTTTGGTTGTAACAGTGAGTGGTTTTGGAAAAAATACGTGCGTTTTTCTTTTCTATTTCATGAGGATTAGAAAGAAGTTTCTGTGTGAAACGACACAAGGTTTGGTTTTGAATAACATGTGTTTCGTGTTAGGCCTTTCTGGGGCTGAACATGTATGCAGCAAAGGGGAGAATAGGGCAAATACCGTCATATTAAGTGAGCACATGAGAGGGTAACGCGAAAATGCGTGGGAAAATCGGATAAAGACATCTATCCCTGGATTTCGCGCCTGGTTTGGGACAGGACAAATCTGCTACCAGTTTACCTTGGTCTCTTCGAGCGAGTCTTTACGCTTTACTCGATTAGAATTGTAGGTTTCATTGGGGGTCTATAGAAAGTGGTTTTCGAGTTGAAAAAGTGACTTGTTGACATAACACCGTGTTGCATTGGTTAAGGTTATTTTTCAATCTCTTTTGGTACTCAATTTAGTTCGATCGTATGTGATTGCCGTTTTGTGCATTCGCTATTTTGACATTTTGATTTAGGCATTTTTTTTTTTTTTTAAATAATTGGAACACGATTGGCTAATTGATATGGCTGTAAATTTATTATTTAAATCTATAGTCCGAGCGGAAGGAACTAGAAATAGGCACTCAAGAGCAATCTCAGACGTAAGAGTACTTTATTAATACTGCCCTTAGAATATCAGGTTCATTCAAATAGGCAAAACGTAAGGCAGTACCTAAAAATACGACCTATACAAGGTGATTTAGAAAGGTCCGGTAAAAACTCAGGGACTTAATTTTTTTGTATTTCGTAGTTGGTCTCATAAGAAAAGTTGTTTGCATTGATGAGTAGAATCATCATTATCATCATCATCATTCAGCCACAAGAAGTCCACTGCTGGACATAGGCCTCCTCCATGGATTTCCAAAAAGACCGGTTGGAAGCGGCCTGCATCCAGCGCCGATGAGTAGAATAAAACTTATAAATTTCACTGGACCTTTCTAAGACACCGAGTATGTGACAATTGGACAATTGCGAGTAGGAATCCCCCACCGAGGGTGCCGTACAAATTTTTAGGTACTTGTATATTATAAATAATTCAAGAATCGAGTCTAACAGTTTTTTCCGAGCTTTTCCCGAACTTCAAAAATCATTTTTTTTTATGATTCAATTACGAATGTATAGTTTTCAGGTTTTTCCCTGTACGTGTAGTATAAGCCGATTTTACTTGCCAAATTTCATAGTTCTAGGTCAACGGAAAGTACCCTATAAATTTTGATTCCCTTGAGTGTCGAAATATACGTTTTTGCGGCATAAACGGTTTTTACTTTAAGATAGATATATAGATAGAATATTATTTACCGTACACAGAAAAGCTTGATTTTTTTCACAGCTTTGAGAGACTGTAGACTTGAGTGTATGGTTTTAATTTCAACTCAATATCTCCACGCATTTCTGAGTCTTGACACGTACACGGACGGACAACAAAGCTGTCCTATAAGGGTTCCGTTTTTTCCCTTTGAGGTACGGAACCCTAAAAAACACTAAAAAGAGAAGAATAAAAAATAACCAACAACCCCACTGCTGAGCATTAACAACTAAGCAGGCGGGACCCAAATTTTTTTCGTTAACTTAGAAGTTTGATTTTTTTTTTTACTGCTTCAAGGGACTGTAGACTTAAAGTAAGTATATGGTTTGAATTTCAAATCGATACCTCCATTCGTTCCCGAGATAAAGAATAAGCGTCTTGACAGACAGACATACCGACAGACGGACGGACGGACCAAAAAGTGATCCTATAAAGGTTCCGTTTTTTTGCCTTTTAAGGTACGGAACCCTAAAAAACTATATCAGTACAAGTTAATCCCAAATCAGTCAGTAATTACAGCAATATTTTTAACAAATCTACTCCGCTTACGAATATAATTCCACATCTTCCAATATTGATGAATGGCTTCCTTTAGGCGCTCCCTAATAGCACAGATTAATAAATAATTACCAACTAATACGACAAATGGACAAACGACGACACTAACCGGCGCACGGTTCGGGGCCACAATTAGGCTCCGATGCATGATCTATTAACATGGGTGGCGCCCACGGGGCGCTATTTGTCAGTGTTGGGGACAAGGTTGAAGCGGATAGCGGACGAACGCTCACCAAGCCGAGCCAGACGCGTCGAACGAGAGATACGAAACAAAAAAATAACAATTATATAAAATCGTATGAGACATTTCCGTGAGACGCCGGATTAAGAATAGCGTCTCTCCATTTCCTCACGTGGATGTCGTAGAAGGTGACTAAGGAAATAAATTACCAGGAGACGGGCAGCAGCGTCTTCCTGAGATTCCAACCGCATACTGCGATCGCCAACCCGCCTACCAAGCGTGTCGATTATGGCAATATGGCAGAGGCCTATGTCCTGCAGTGGGCGTCGAGTGGCTGATGATGATGATGATGTATGAGACATAACTCATCCGAGCTAAACGCGTTAAATGAGTGAGATAAAACAAATAAAATTTATTGCATAAAATCCTATTAGATAGAAAGAAGCGGGTGTCTATAGTGGCCTTTGCCTAGAAGTGGGATACATAATCGGCTAATTAAGAAATCTATGAAACCTTGCTCACAGACCCCCGCCGCATACGTAAAACGCTAAAAAATGCGGAAGGCACCCAATTTTCAGACGAATACAGGTGACGTCGTCTGATTTATTGTGAATTTGCGGACGAAATGATCATACGACCGACGAATGTGACTGAAGCACCCAGTTACGCTCTGTCACATTACGTGGGCAACGCGATTGATGAAATCATTACCATGTTTTTCCTGTATGCAGCGAAATATGACAAAAACTTTTCCAATTTCTTTATGTATCGTAGTTTTCATTGATCATCTGCCTTATTTCATGTTAACTGGAGAGAAGTTTCCCAAAGTGTGCGCCGTGGTGGACTGAGGCACCATGGAAAGTAAACAGAGGCTCCATGAGGTGCTCTTGTCTTCGGATACTAAACTAATTTTTTACACTGTTTTCGATTCTGTGTCTAAAATAATTTTATAATTATTAGGACTTAAATACAATGCTAAACCTGTAAGTGAGCCGCGAACTGAAATCGTTTGGGAACAAAAAGTTTCAATAATAGAACTCCACTCTTAATCGCTCTTAATTTTGGTTTCTTCTGTACCTCCTGCGGGTCGACTGGTAGAAAATGTCATTAGCATTAAGTCCACCTTTTTACACTTATTTTTGTCCAATAAAAAAAATTAAAATAATCACCATAAGCTACCTATATTCGTGCCACTGTAGGACACAAGGACACAGGCTTTCTCAGAGAGAGAGAGAGAGAGAGAGAGAGAGAGATGGACTTAATCACTCATCTATCCTTCCTTTCATCTATCCTTAGTTTCCTTCACCGTTAGCGACACCAGGGGCCAGTTTCTGAATTGAGAATTTCGCTAAGTAAATAGTTAACTGTAGTGCTGTTTCCTCGAATTTCTCAGAAAAGAGCGTGACAGAACGCTACTTAAGTATTTACTTAGTGATATTCTCAATTCAGAAACCGGCCCTAAGTCATCGTAGTCCGAAGTTACTCTGGGCCTGATATCGTACCGGAGAACAATCGCTACCGCTTCAGCTTATGGCATAGATCGCTATCACATGTTCTGGACAGCGCTGCGCCTGCGTCCATAACTGGGTCCAATAGTTTCGCGCGGCGGCCATTACGTCGATATTAGGCCTTCGCTAAATGCCTCCAAACCAGTGGTACGGTGTGCAGAAGTGGGGGTAATTATTGGATCATTTGTCAAAGTCAAAAAGAATTATTCAAAGGGACACAGACAACTGTGACTTATTGAACGTTACAAGTAAAACTAGATGTCCGTTTCAAAATCTAGATCATTTGGAAAAATAACGGACAAAAAAACTCCAAACTTAGTCTTTACCACCGCACAGATTTACGTCTAGTGTGGTAATCAACGCAAACCATGCTTGCAATGTCTTCCTTTTTAATAAAACATTTTGTATTTTGTATCCTATTTTGTATTTCAAATATGTTCCTTAAGAGTTTACAGAGTTTACGTGTCATACAGTTATACAATACCATGTTTGGAACTAGCTTACGTGATTTGAGATTAATTTGGCGAGAATTATAGGGATAAAGAAAGTAAAAAGGAGTCCACGTCTTTTTCATATCTACACCATAAGAGTCAGAGACAGAATTCATCATTCTCAGCAAAGAAGGATGCTAGGTAAAATTTAAAATATCATACATTCCACAGAGCAAGTTTGTAGAAAAGGTTTGCATGGAACAGCTGATATTTTTGTCGTGATTTCAGAGTTGCTCTTATAATAAAAGTTCAGTATTCACGAGTACAACAAACCATGAATACTGAACTTTTATTATAAGAGTGCATCAATTTTATTTATTGAAGCGGTTTATATAATAAACTTACAATCATTGTTCTATTTCGATGAATTGGCGTCACCCACTATCTGGGCCTCTTTTTTGTTTTCCTTACCTTTTTAATCACAGGATTATAGTGAGCTCTTGCTCACAGCACCAAAGCAGCTGCACTACCAAAGTCGTCCATTTCCATGCCAAATAACGACGAGAACACACCTCGGGATTGTGGCTGCTTACTGAGTTCGCAAAAAGTCTTTTTATCATTTAATGTAACGCTGGCACTGTCAGGTGTTCTATTATAAGTAACATTGTGCATAAACTTATCAATCAACCTTTTCTGTTAACCATACACGCATTTCAATAGTCAGCCCCGCGGCAGCCAATCGTAACTGTAAACAATGGAGTACGGGCAATATTAATTGCATATGCTGAGGCAATAAAATTATATGCGCCCGATCATACTCCGAAGGACCACCGAGACTCTATATGGGCCGCGCAAGAAAGCGCCTCGTGAAACGGAACGGTAAAATTTTGAAAATAGAACGATTTTAGAAATTTATTATTTTTCTATTTTGTTCGCTTTTTTTCATCCAGCGAAGAAGAAAGAAAGCATTCGTAGCGTTGTGTAATTAGAAGGTCTGGCTGAAAAAGATTGCGCATTAAGTTTTTGAAAATGGAATTGGTGGTAGAGAAGCAAATAGTTTTGTTTAAATTTTATAAATTGAACTCTTGTAGTTTCGCTACAATTTTTTACCATCCAGATTTTCAGGATCAAGTCTCAATGCTGTACGAACGCGTTATGTACAAATTCCATACATAGGTTTCAATATAACATAACGTAAACTCACGCCTGTATCCCGAAGGGATAGGCTGAGATTGGGGTTTGTTTGTTAATTGGTTTTAATTTCTAAAGACAAGCAGTATTGAAATGTAATTCGATCAAACGTATGACGTTTTGCCGCTATAGAGGGCTCAGCGCGAGGCGATATCCATAAAAATGAAGTTACGTTTAAACGTATGACTTTCCAGAACGCTATAAACCTTTGTTATAAGTATAGGGTCTAAATTAATTTTTGATTAATTTTAGTGTTCCGTACCTCAAAAGTAAAAAACAAAACCTTTATAGGATCACTTTCTTATCCATCTGTCCGCCCGTCCGTCTGTCTGTCAAGACCCTTTATCTCGAGAACGCGTGAAGGTATCGAGTTGAAATTAAAACCATCTACTCAGGTATTCAGTCCCTTGAAGCTGTAAAGAAATAAAACTTCTAAGTTAACTGTAAAAAAAGATACGACCGTTTAAGCCACAAAAACGTATATTTCGACACACAGAGAAACAAAATTTATAGGGTACTTTCCGTTGACCTAGACCGGTAAAATGTGGCAAGTAGTATCGTCTCATACTACAAGTAAGGGAAAATCTGAAACTAAATATTTTTTATTATATTGTAAAAAAATTGTCGTTGAAGTTCGGGAAAATCTCGAAAAAAGTGCGAGACTCGATTCCTGAACTATTTATAATTAACTAGCTGTCCCGGCAAACTTCGTACTGCCACAGAGTCCGATTATACGATTCTTGCACAACGCCATCTATTTTTAAAACACAAGGTTCGCTCGCACAACATCATCTATTTTAAACTTAGAATAAATATTATCCCGCGGGAACGCATTACCGGGACATCAAGTATACTATGTCTCAATCCAGGTCTTTGTCTATCTGTACTCAAGTTTGATGTAAATCCGTTCAGCCGTTATTGCGTGATTGAGTAACAAACATCCAAACTTCCAAACATCCAAACATCTTCAAAAACTTTCACATTTATGATATTAGTATAATTTGTACGGAACCCTCGGTGGGCGAGTCCGACTCGCACTTGTCCGGTTTTTATTCAAATTAAACCTTGATTTGTGTTTTCTAAGCATGTTGATGAAGTTATTGAGGTCTAGCATGTCGTTTGTAAATTAAAACTAAATTGCGTTGGTGTGGGAATCTCCTTCCGTCATAAGTCTTTCAAGTGGTTCTAAGCATACTCACAATCCAAAGTAACACGCAATGAACTCTACCACCTACGACTTAGTATTTACGTTTTCTACAAATCTCTCCCAACAATATCAAACCAGCCTGCCCAACCATCGATTCAATATAATGGCCTATTTGGTTCGCATGCAAAATGTTGATCCTTTGTGTCGGATAAGATCCATCTATCTTCGCGACGCGCGCCGTGTGCGTCCGCGCATGCATTATATAGGGTATAACAAAATTCCCTTATAGGTAAATGAGAATCAATACATTATACATTTAAAAATGGAGCGGTTCTATTCGTCAGCACAAATATTAACTGTAACTGTAGGAAAACTTCGAAACCCTAAAAAAATATCGGCTTTTCCATATTTTAATACCGCTAGTGGTTTAGTAATTTTACTTTGAAATAGCTGATATTTTTGTCGTGATTTTGAATTTTTCCTCATAGTTATATGTTGTTATTAAACCATCTATTTTTGGATAGATATGAGAATTTTTCACCCGGTAGAATCAGATAAGAAATTGGGATTTATACTAACTTCGAAGTTGAAGGAACTGGTCCAATGAAAAATACTTTTCATTCTTAGCAAAATACCTTTGGGACACAAAACATGCTTATGCGAGAAATTGCTCAATTGTTGCCCATACCCAGCTGCTACGTACCCAGCATTAAATGTAAGGAAATTTTTTCGGACGTATATTTTCGGATATCAAGGTATCGTGTACTAGGTCATCTTTCGAGTTTGGTATTAAGGCTCCTGACCCATAGGATACCGAAAAACTCAAAAATTTCAGTCGGGCACCCGACAAGTTCAACATAAAGTACAAAGTTCTGCTCATTGAACCTCAAGACACATAATATTAGCCGGCTTCACTACGATATGCAGGGAAACTCAATCGGCATTCAGCAATAGGCTCATTAGTTAGAGCAAACGTGAATGCAATGGCAGGCATCTGGGGCTCAAATTAACAACGGCCGTTTTGCCTGGCGATTTACATTTGCACCGGGCATTAGTTGTGTTCGGTATTCGGTTACACATGTAAACAAGTAAGGCGCTAGTCTAGAAGTTTATTCTCTTTCTTGAAAGGTAAAACCAACTTTCTGGTCTTACCTACTATTCCAAGAATTGAAGAAAGAGCTTTCATTTTTCAACTTAGATACACCACAGGCTACATATGTGGTCCTGTTTTATATATTTGTTTTGTCTGCTGTGTGTTTGGTTTTCTTTCTGTGATGTGTCTGGTCGGTATAATAAATGTCTTTTTTCTTCTTCTTCTTCTTCATTTGTTTCATGACTGCAACGTTGGTCTAGTAGTAACACGCCTTGCTAACAAAGCAAGCGTCGTGGATTCGATAAGCGCTGAAGACGGCCGTTCTTCATTTGTACAAATGGCTGCAGTCTAAGTGGATTTTCATGTTTGTGATGTCCTTGTCTGGTTACCATAGCACCATAGCATAGCACCATAGGTTACCATAGTTTGAGACTAGGACAAATTATGAAGTTCGTTTTATTTTCAATATAATTCAGATCATTCCCTCGGGACAAGTTTACCTTATATTTCCAGTTTGCCTGACAAAACCACTCTAAATACCCTAACGCCTTCAAATTACGCACTGAATAGAAACTATACTTCGCTAATTTTGATACTAGGTGGCGCTGACGGGATTCTTTATTGCGGTATAGTTGTGTCTGTAAAGCCGTGAAGATGCCCTTGCAAATTGAAGAGTTTGATGATTTTCTCATAGATTTGCTTGTCAACAGATCTTGACCAAATTTATTATATGGGACTATAACTGAGACCCCCTTTTCAACATAATAATAATTAATAAACTTCGCTTAACATACATGAACAATTATAGAAATGAACTGAGAACCCCCTTCTTTTTCTTAAAGTTGTTCAAAAATAGTTCGAAACAAAAGAAACGAAGCAGAGGTCGTGATGTGATACACGAGCACTGAACATTGAACACCATCCTGGACCACAATGTATCGAGAGTGAGGTACTTGAGCAAATAAGCAACCATTACCGTCGCAGTGTCCGATTCCGGAAGACGGACGGATCGACAGATCCACGGCGCAGGTGAAGAACAGAAGGTCTGGGGGCGAGTCCATAACCAAATCAAAATGTTTTTATTCAAAAGTAATACAGAGATGACGCATGCATGCAACGACAAATTAATGTTGATGAAGCAAAAGAGATCTGTCAGGATCATGGCAAGTGGCAGACCCTGGTCTCTGCCTACCCCTCCGGAATACAGGGGTGAGTTATGCTATGTTATATCTTTTAAACTGCGACCGTTGCAATTTAACTAGGTGACTATTTCAAAATCTAGATCATTTCGGAGAAAAAATTAAAAATAAACTCCATTCTTAGTCTTTTTAAATTTAGTCACATTACAGAGTTTTCGTATTATTCTGAAACCTAATGCATTCCACTGGCTTTAATTTCAGACATCTTGATCATCTGAATAATATTTAATGTACATAAAGTGCAAAATAAAATATTAAATATTAAAAGCTTTTAAAATGCTAGGATTTATTTTACGTCTTTCAAAAGAGTTCAAAAATTTGTCAACCCTAAAAATGTTGTTTTATGCTTACGTGCGAAGCCAACTTGAGTATTGTTCCTTGATCTGGAATCCTATCTACAGTATTCATTCGTCTAGGATTGAAAGCATTCAAAAAAAAATCTCACGCCATTTAAACTATCGCCAAAGAGTTGTCGATAACAATTATGACAGTACCATTAAACGGTTTGGCATGGTTTCTCTGAGTAACAGACGTACAATCACAGATGTTATGTTTCTTTACGGACTAGTGAATGGACTGATTGATTGCCCTAGGTTACTATCGTTGTTATCATTCAGGGTCCCAAGAGCGTCAACCAGAATAAAGTTACTTTTTCAAGTTCTATTCAGCCGCAGCAATTATGGGCAAAATAGCGTAATTCATCGAATCATGAGCACGTACAATAAGTACTTTAATGATATTGATTTATTTTATTTAAGTAAGGAATCTTTTAGGCATCACGTCTACAAAGAGATAAAAGCATGATCACCTATATGTATACTATCTTTTTTTTTCATTCTTTTTGCGTGTCAGACTTTTATAAAGTCTTTTAATGTTAACCTATAATTGGGCCTTATATTTAACTTTTATTATGTATTTTTTATGTTTTATCGTGTCTGTTGGTTTTCTAATAAATAAATAAATAAATAAATAAATGCATGGTTGTTCAATAGAGTCATATCAGAACGGTGATGTTTTTTTTCTTTGATACTTCTGGTAGTCTAGTTATAAAGCGTATTCCAATCAACCCATAACCCATGCAACATAACTCAGCGCCTCGCGTGATTCCATCTTCTTCGAGAGAGATGCCTAATTAGACTCTTCTTTGTAGACTACCAAATAGAGGCAAAAATCTACTATAGTCGTGCTTATATCATTATATTAAAAAACGTGTCTATGTATGTATTAGACTATATAAGGCCTGACCTGTTGACTGGCCATACTAATCTAACCTAGACAAACAAATAGCGCCGAGCCAAATCCGACCCAAAAGTCCCCATAACACTGGCTGCGATACTTTGCTGCTCAGCGAGAGAAATCCTTTGGCCAAAAAAAAAACTTTGAAATAAACTTTAGACTTTCGGGAACTCTGACCTTCTGTACGTTTTCTTCCAGGGCGATGGACAACGGAACAAAGGTTGCAGTTCAAGCATACGTCTCGTCTCGCGATGGCCAGTAACAACGGTCGACTTCAAACGACGACTGACGTGACGGTAGTGATGGGATGCGCTCAATATCGATAAAAAAATTATTAGATAGAGAGAGAAAGATAGGAAAACTTTTTTATACCTAAAAAGAAAATTACACGAATATTACTTATTTATTTAAAAAAATTGTTTGTAAATTAGCTGTATACGTCCCACTGTAGGGCACATAGGCCGTTTCTCAGAGAGAGAGTATGGGTTTAATCACCACGCGTGCCCACCGGTGGTGCCGTGGTAGCGCGGTTGGTAGAACACTTGCCTCTCAATCAAGAGGTCGTGGGTGATTTTTTCCCATTTCCCATTTTTTTTAAAAATAACATCATAGAAACCATTTGAAAAAAGTTTCATTCGAAAACCTCAAACCATGAAGATTCTTTGTCAATTCAAAGAACCTATTGCAATAAAACGGCAATTTCATACTTTAACCCCTAATATTTATGTATTATTTACTATGTATTTTATTTATTTTTACTGGTATGCCATCATCAGCAGCCATTTCACGCCCATTGCAGGACATAAGCCTCCCTCTTGGTTTTCGTCACCACGTGGGGGTTTTGCCATAATCGCCACGCTTCGCAGGCGGGTTGGCGATCGAAGTCGGTATGCGGTTGGAATCTCAGGAAGACGCTGCTGACCGTCTCCTGGTAATTTATTTCCTTAGTCGCCTTCTACGACATCCACGGAAGGAAATGGAGTGACACTATTCTTAATCCGGCGCCACACGGTCAGGTAGGTATAGGTAGGTACTTACCTATTTACTCTATGTAGTGTATTTATTTTCAGCTTAATGTAGGTTATGGTTAAGGATTTTTGTAGTTTATATAGTCTATTTTGTACACGTATTTAGACCCGCTTTTTACCGCTGTCCCGTCTCTCCAAGGTTTGCTGGAAGAAATCTCTTACAGAGACAAGTTCGCCTTTGTACATGCTATTTCTTATGTAATGTCCTGTTCAATCTTTCGTGTGCAATAAAGTGTATTCTAATACCTCAGGGCACCTCTAAGAGGTTGCCCATGTCCTCGGATCGGGTATACTCCCGGATAGTTAACCTTTGGTACGTCGATTCTCATCCCAGTCTGGTAATTATCTTGGCGAAGCTCCAGGGAACCCTACTCTGTTTGTTGAGGAAAATTAATATATTGTTGTGATACTTAATTGCACCCGAAATATGTGACAGGAAATTAGGTCATTTGTAATACCTACTCATAATTTTTTATTTATGTTTTATTGTGAATTATCTATTTCCGAGTTATTTGTAATAATGATTTGCATTTGTATTTGCATATAGGTCCCTATGCCTGAAATACTTACTCCGCTAGCTCAGTAACCCGAAGTGGGTCTTGGCCTTCAACATAAGAAGTCGCCACTTGTCTCTGCACTGAAATAAATAACTATTATTCTATTGCCTACGTTAATTAATGACTATATTACTACGAATGAGCATCGCGAGTCATTAAAAAATACTATTAATTAGCATATAGTTCTACCCAATGTTTACCGATATATGGTGGTAGCCTAGTGGGTAGAACATTGGATTCGGAAACGAGAGACCCAGGTTCGATTCCCAGTGCGGGCATGTACCTATGACTTTGTTTTATAAGTTATGTAGGTACATTTGTAACGTTATAGTAGCAATACCACTCGCTAAGTGAAGGAAAACATCGTGAGGAAACCTAAGTGCCTGAGCTATTCACATAAGTGCGGTAGGCACGTGTGATGATTAAGCCCATACTCTCTCCCTGAGAGAAGACCTGTCCCGTACAGTGGGACGTATATAGGCTGCTTATGTATTAATTAACGATTTATTTGAGGCAACTGAGCCCATACAATAAATACCTTAACCTAAATATACTTACACTATAATTAAATTATTATTTATAAATATTTTGACTACGCCTGAGTACCAGAGTAGAGGCCAAGTGTCGCGCTCATTTCAATTAGCTCTTTTAAATATTCAATGTCTTTAAAATAGGCTGCGCGATTGCACGTCTCCTTCAGGATTAGTTCGGAAGTTTCATTACATCCTCTGGGTTAATTGTTGACTCCGGAGATGGGGAATGGGATGAGGTTATTCCTTCGGGAGCGAGAGAGACACATAGCGCGCCTTAAGAAGATCCATGGGGCTAACATTTAGAAAAAAAAAAACATTTCTTCTTTTACAGACTGTTTTTGCAAAAACTGTCAGATCAATCTCTCAATTATGCTAATAGTCATATTTAGGACCATTGTGGCGAACCTAAAACGGTAATTTGTTGGCATAAATGCTATCAAGTTCCTGATCGTTGGTTCACGGTGGTGGGTCCTAAAAAATACTATTAACATTATTGAGAGATAGATCTGACACTTTTTGCAAAAACGATTTGTAAAAAAACATTATTGATTTTTTTTCATTGCTGGTGCTACTGACAGAGCCGTCGCTCACGACGACTTTTGTGCGCGCTTCTGAGCGTTTTTTGTGACATTTTTGAGAAGCGATGCAAACGCGCTGGGGCATGGCATATGTTTTGATTCCATTTTCATTTTTACGGAGGCGCCGCCGTGCCCGCGTGGGTACGGCGCTTTCGAATCGCGTTCGAAAGTGGCCGTGGGCGATGGCTCTAAAGATTCATAGATTCAGCCTTCACATGTAGTTTAAGTTGGTCTTTTACTTTATCACACACTAGTTAACTGCATTTGGGGAGGGTTTTACAGGAATAGGGCTTTTATAAATAAGACCGGTGCCCCGGTTTCCCGTACACTAACAATCTGCCAGGTCGTAGGTTTGCACCTACTTAACAAGAAATAATTTGTACTAAGAATATGTTACAATTTAAAAAAGTAAAGTTTTAATTTTCGAACGCGGCCTGTAATATCGTTCCGCAGCGCTGGCCACAAGGACGCAACGTCCGAAGGGTTTAAAAATAAAATGTTTTATTGTTTAAAGTACATACTGGGAAGAGTTTGCCGTGTTTTGTGCACATCCTACGGTCTCTAGTAAGAACGTCCGGGATGGCCCCCATTTTATTTTTACGACCACACCGAGAGTGGTTTTATTATGGACTTTTGGAAGTCGAAAAGTCGGATTTTGTCTCTGATTTTGATATAAAATTAATGTGTTAGGAAGTTTTGTGTTTTAAGTGACAGTTTGAATTGTCTTCGTCTGGAGACGGAACTATTTTAGGTCGGGTAATTTTGGTTATTAAAAAAATGTTTTACCTAAGTAGTATTAAGTAATTAGTTGGCTACCTGTCTGGTTAGAACTTTGTTCGCAGCAAACAAAAAAAATTATGATAATTCAAGAACATGACTGTTACTAAAGTTTCGGTATCCAATATTACTCAGTATGACATGATCCTCACCATGCACACATGCATACGGCATGCACCTCAAACTCTGTTCAAGAGTTTAAAGTTATGGTAACATAAAGTAACGAACCCCTAGACCAGTGGCTTCTAAACTTTTTGGGCCATGGAACACTAACAAACTTTTATCTTACGGAACCCCATATCAAAATATCAAAAGCAAGATTTGACTAAATTTCAGCTTCTTAAGGTACCGCCACTGTCCAATTACATTAATCCAAAATAATATTTGTAGCTGCGGAATTATTCAGCAGTCAAAACAATCTAACGATTCAGTAAAAAATTTTATTCACGGAACCCCAGTGACTTTTCCACGGAGCCCTTGGGTTCCACGGAACCCACTTTAGGAATCGCTAAGTGGTATAGTGAGCACCACGGGTCCCACAACAACATATTTCTGTGTTTACAAATGTTTTGGTTGGCAAGGGAGGGTTTTGGAGTGCATTTAAAAAATTATTATTTCTAAAACGGACTGAGTTGAGTCACAGGGCACCTTTTGACAACCGCGTTAGGGTTGATCCCAAACTAGGAAAATTCTTATTTCTACAATTTACTGAGTTTAGTCACAGGGCACCTTTTGACAACCGCGTTAGGGTTGATCCCAAACTAGGAAAATTCTTATTTCTACAATTTACTGAGTTTAGTCACACGGCACCTTTTGACAACCCTAACGCAAGTAATCGAAACGGACCCCAAAGAATGCGCAGTGTCACAGCCCTAGACGCATGCAAACTGATGATCATTGCCCGCGCATGCTCTCTATAAATAATATGTTGTAAAACGATTTTCGATAGATTAATCTGAATCGTGCGCCGGTCGTGCGCCGCCGAGGGATAAGAGGGATCTATTGTAGATCGCCATAGAGCGCGGAAGCGGCATAGGTGGCCTAGTATTTTCTGAGGTTAACACGAGCACTAGACATAATAAAAACTGAATTTGAATAGATAGGTATTTACTCCTTTACTTTTCCATTTTGCAATTTTCCGACGTTTCGGTACTTTTTCAAGTGCCGTAGTCTCGGTAGACTGAGGTGAAGGCGTCTTTCTGAACGCATTAACTGTTAGTTTATTACCCTCGGCAAAAAATATAAAGTTACGTTCCAAAAATATTTTGGCAAATTTTTAAATCTAAATCGGCACTACAATAATGTTATATAAACTCAAAAATACTGATTATTAGTTATTGAAATTAAAATTTAATCTAAAAAACAATTATTTTATATAAACTCGAAAATATTGATTGTTAGTTATTGAAATTCAAATTAAATCTACAGTCACACTTCTAGCAAGGGAGACACCCTTGCTTGTAGGTGGCCTGTTATCCTATTATCTGCTATTGTTCTGAGTAACTTTCTTACTTCTCTGACTCAGCGACCCGAAGTGGGTCCTGGCCTCCGATACAAGAAGTCTCTTACCAGTCGCCCGCCTGGAGCTCACGCAGGTCCTGGACCATTGTTCTGAGTAACTCAATAGCATTTGCATTTATTGCAGATAATTAACGCAGCGTTTTTTTTGACCATTTACACTCATGACTAAAAAGTTCTATTTGGAAGAGGACTCCCCGTCCGCATACACGACATGCGTAGGTGGCAGGCTCTGCAGGAGCCTATCCCATAGAACTATAATAAATTTGATTCAGGGCTTACTGTGACAATTGGATGTTCATTGCACAGTTGTTGATTAACCCACAGATTAACGAGCAGAGTTACTATACATACATCGAATTGTCATAATAAACTTAGAATTGTAGTTCTATGAATCGCAGCCCTGGTTAAAGTTTAAGGCCCGCGGATTCCTCTTCGCCCTTATATCAGCTTGATGACGGAACTAAGCTCAGTGATAAAATGTCTCCACTTGTTGTAATCTTTCGCCAACTCCTCCCCTCGCCTTTTATTCTACATAGTCATGTTAATAGTGATGTTTAGAACCCACGACCTAGGATGAATGATCCGAGATCAGATAGCACTTTAGTACTGTCTAGTCCTATGTTTTCGGCTTTAGATTCTCGGTCACTTTTAACTGATTGATAGAACAGAAAGACTCTTTTTTCAAAAATTATCTAATTTTTCGCCAACCCGCCTGCCAAGCGTGGCGATTATGGCAAAACCCTTCCTGATTAGGAAAACCATGAGGGAGGCCTGTGCCTGAGGCTATGCGTTAAGTGGCTGATGATGATGATGATCTAACTATATGTGAGATTTTTTTTATTCACTACTGGCACTAGTGAGCCTCATGTAGCCCTTAAACTCGGGCCCTCGCCAGCTCTAATCCTTTTCCCAGCTCTGCGCAGAAGGCACGCACGCGTGCTCGTACGTAGTAATAGTAAATGACCGCAGCTTGTGGGAATGTCCAGCAATCCCCGCCGGGAAGATCTGGACATTGTTCTCGGAGACCGGGAGATTGATGCTGGCGAAACTATCAGAACTTATCCTGCCAGTATGCAAAGTAGGCGGGCGTGTTTTTTTTAAACTACTCGTAGACAAAAAGGAGGTAGTATGGTCAACAGCAGGTCAAACTTTATGTGCTGTCGACTACATTAAAACATACATACACGTACATAAATAAACTCACGCCTGTATTCCAGAGGTGTAAGCAGAGACCAGGGACTACCACTTGCCCCTTTTCTTCTTCTTAAAACAATACATAAAAAAGTTGCACATTAAAAAAATATGAGATTCGGACGGATCTGGTAGGTTAGAAGAAATTTTTAAACTCAAACTCAAACATTTTTATTCACTATAAAAACAAAATCGTTTACTTAATGAACGTTAAAGCTGTTAGTTTCACAATAAATTGATTTTGTGGAGAAGAAGCTAATAAAGAAACTCTTATTTATATATAAGCTCTATAAAAAGGTCACCAATACGCACCTTTGTACTCTATATGTATAAATAAGCTCACCTATGTACTCCTTAAGCCCCGGTTTCTCGTACTTCTGTTAACAGCTCTCAGTTGGCTAAAGTGCATACAAAAAAATCAACTGACACCTGTTACTGTGTGACAAACTGGGGGTAAGTCTTGTGTAAGCATCTCTTTCTTGTATACAATAAAGTATGCAAAGTAAGTTGAAGATGATCTGGATACATTTAAAGTAAAACAGCTAGGAAAGCTAATAAAACTTATCACATCTTAAGAAAATATAATATGAACTTCAATCGCGGAGTAACTCTAGACTCAAGCTTAAACCACAACATAACACTACAAAAGGATAGCTTAGTTAAATTCTCATATGTAATTCCTGGTGTACATACAATAAAGAATATTCTATCTATCTATCTTAGTTTCTTTGAATTTACTTTGTTTGCATTTGCTACGAAAGTTAAAGTAGTCACAAGTCTTCTGCTGCTGTGCGACTGCTGTATTTATTCTGTGATAGACGTGCTCAATGTAATAAGGGATATTCCACAAGCAGCCTTTTTACGTCCCACTGTAGGGCACAGGCCTTCTCTCAGAGCGAGAGTTGGGCTTAATCACCACGCGTGCCCACCGCGGACTGGCGATTTCAAGCGCTGAGGTATGTGAATAGCTCAGACACTCAGGTTTCCTTACGATGTTTTCCTTTACCGTTAGCGAGTGATATTGCTACTATAACTTCACAAAAATGTACATTACATACCTAACTTAGTAAACAAAGTCATAGGTACATGCCCGCACTAGAAATCGAACCTGCGTCTCCCGCTTCCGAGTCCAATGTTCTACCCACTAGACTACCACCGCTCCTCTAAAGGATAATCCAATCCAATAAAGGATATTTACCTCCATCTAATCACTACAATAATATAGGTTATAGAGTGAGTCTAAATATAACAGGTGTTTCATACAAAAAGGATATTCTTTAATTATAAACATTAGTGCCCTACTGAGTTTAACCCTCCGTGTGGCGCCGGATAAAGAATAGCGTCACTCCATTTCCTTCCATGAATGTCGTAGAAGGCGACTAAGAAAATCAATTACCAGGAGACGGGCAGCAGCGTCTTCCTGAGATTCCAACCGCATACTGCGATCGCCAACCCGCCAAGCGTGGCGATTATGGCAAAACCCCTCATGGTTATGAAAACCACGAAGGAGGCCTATGTCCTGTAGTGGGCGTCAAATGGCTGATGATGATGATGAGTTTAACCCGGAACATGTGTAACCCTGTTCCCCTCGCTAGGATACTCTGTGTGGAGGAAACTAGTGAAGCGGACTTAATAATTTTAGTTGTGGATGTGAAGTTCCGAGGACAAAGAGAAACAAAAATCGCAATATTAGAAGAAGAAAGAAGAGTGAATGAAATATTCTATGACATATCGACCCTGCGGCGACTTAACCTGGACAACTCGACCCGGAAAACTCGTCCCGGACAACTCGACCCTGACAACTCGACCTGGATAATTCGACCCGAACAACTCGAAAGTCGAATAACGCGACTCGTCGAGTTGTACGGTTTAAGTTAGCCGGCTCAACTGTCCGGGTTGATTTCTTCTGGTCGAGTTGTCTTGCTACTTAATAGAAGAGTGGTAACTCTGTGTTTACCGCATGAGTATAGCTTAAGGGGCTCTGGGGAGTAACACTAGGAACGCACACCAAGGCAAAAAAAATCAATATCTATCTTAACCACACCTCAAAGCTTGTAGTCACCACCCTACCCATCCTCGGTGGGCTTGGTGTCCTGCAGTGGGACGTATACAAGCCTCTTAAGGGAACCCAGTGGGCGACTAGCGGCATCAATGAAAAAAATATCATATCTTCTTTTACAGATGGTATCTGCAAAAAGTGTCCGTACAATCTCTCAAACATATCAATAGTGATTTTAGGACCCGTGGCCATGAACCTAAGGCAAAAAACCTAGGACTAGTTAGCTGTCCAGTCCCAGATTCATGATCTGAGATTCTCTGTCGTCTGTCCTAAAAATCACTGTTAACATGATTGAGAGATTGTACAGACACTTTTTGCAGAAATCCATCTGTAAAAGAAGATATGATATTTTTTTCATTGATGCCGCTAGTCGCCCACTGGGTTCCCTTAAGAGGCTTGTATACGTCCCACTGCAGGACACCAAGCCCACCGAGGATGGGTAGGGTGGTGACTACAAGCTTTGAGGTGTGGTTAAGATAGATATTGCTTACAAACATAATATGTGTTAAATAGAATAGAGATTCTTCTACGCAGAAAAATAATTTACTGAATGCCACGACACCGGTAGACCGCGCAAAGCATGAATTTCATAAAATAACTAGCTGACGGAAACGTGGTTTTGCCTACAACCTATTCTCACACCTGTGAAATATACACAAAATATTCGGTAAAATCGGTGATGCCGTTCAATTCAAAAGTGTTTTATTCAAAGTAGCACAGAAACTGCGACTTAACCACTCGTCTGCCGCGACACAGATCTGTGTCCAACTTAGTATGGGCCACCTATACGTGCGTTCCGCGAGGGCAGTTCAGGAGTTAATGAACGCTACAAGTCAAACTAGGTGTCCATTTCAAAATCTAGATCATTTTGTAGAAAAATGGACAAAATTTAGTCTTTTCAGAGTCCTTAATTAACAGAGTTTACAAAATTAATCAAAAACCTGGAACTCATGCATTGAAATGGCTTTAATTCCAGACATCATTGTCATCTAAATAATATTTAATGTAAAAGTAGACCTGTTGGCACAAAGTAGAGCACACACATTTTTTGAACCGCGTGTCTGGCAAGTTTATTATATCCTCGGGGATCTTATTATATCCGTTTCGGAGGAGTTCAATAACAAACACTATGTCACGAGATTTTAATATACTATATATAAACCGAAAAATAAATATCTGAATCTTAATCATACACAAAAGTTGTTGCCAAACGCCAACTCCAATTTGGGTGTCTCAGGAATTGCACATTTTAGAAATCACCCTTGAGGGCCATTATTTCAGTAGCCTTATCTCTACTAAAAGACGAGCTGTACTTTCGCCCTACTCATTGTGTGGCCAGGCTTCAGCCACAATTTCTTAACTGGAAACTTAAAGCTCCATAAAACTTTTGAGCCGTGCTCCACATAAGTTTAACTCCTCCGTCCGATACTAAAATAGTGTAAAATGCAATCTTGCTTTCTTGCACGAGGGTATAATCGTAAACTGCACCTCAGCGCGAGTGTGCAGTCAACTTTATGTGCTTCAAGGCTCTTTATTTGAGTTTTATGATAAGCGCGCGTGTGTATACTCGTTTTATATGAGTCTGGGACTTATGAGCAATGTTCGTAACGTAGTATGGAGGTAAGAGATGCAAGCATAAGTTAAATTAAGGACCATCGTAACGTCCCCAAAGGTGGCACCCTTTGAAAATAAACCTGTACTTAACTATCTTTTACAAATCGGTTTTGTAAAAAAATTACGTCATAAATCTTGTGTGTACTTATAGCGACTAATTAATTTTGATCCAGTGAAAGAGGTTTGTCAAGATCATGAAAAACGACAAGCTCTGGTATCTGCCTACCCCTTCGGAATACACGCGTGAGTTTATGGATGTAAGTATGAACATCATAAATCTCAATAAGTAATCTTTAGACAAAACGGGTAAATCATGAGCAATAATTTTTAAATAAAGAAAAATTTGGTCATCAACTCAAAAAGAAACGGTTCTTATACTGAGCATAGATTTCTCTTTCACGTCATGATCAAATTATCCAACTAAACCACTTAAAAAAACCGGCCAAGGGTTCCGTACCATTACACAACATTTGAATATTTCAATAGGTAGACCTATTGCCGTTTTTAATATCGAGCAAAAAACGGCCAGAAAATTTACTTTTGTTGTTTCGGAGCCCCCCTTAAATATTAATTTTATTCTGTTTTTAGTATGTGTTATTTAGCGGCAAAATACATCATCTGTGAAAATTTCAACTGTCTAACTATAATGGTTCATGAGATACAGCCTGGTGACGGACGAACGGACAGCAGAGTCTTAGTTATAGTGTCTCTTACCCTTTGGGTGTGAAACTTTAAAAACGTGGTTGTATTTATTTAAATTTGGCTAATTTGAAAAGGTCTCGTTCAAAAAACATAACTGCTACTGCCTCAGATATTGCACTCGCATATCCGACCAGATCGGCCGAAATTGATAGCTGACAGCGTGCGGTGCGCATGCGCAAGCGTAAAATGACAAGGCGATCACAATTAGCGATAAAAACCGCGAGCAAATGCATCGGGTCCGGCTAATGGGCTGGCGGACAAAGCTCTTATAGGTTAGGGGGTTATTCTGAAAGACGTTATATAGGTAGGTATATTAACCTCCTGAGACCCGACTTGAAAATAACAATCGAAAATCCTTTAGGAGGTTAAAAGTTAACCTGTAGATTTCTGTAGATGAATGGACGGAGTGGTCTTTATATCTATCAGATTTACCCCCAGTTTCTCGTACACAAAGTTTTTTGGAGGCAACGGCCTCCCACATGGTATTTCATTCCTCTCTGTAGAAGCCATCCTCTCCCATCCGCCAAAAAGGTTGAGAGATCGTACACTAAATAAATATACATAAATATTTTGTATGCTCGCTCCTAATATCAAAATATGTTAATGTATTGGTAACAGCTGACAAAGTGCGTACAAAAACAGTCTGTTTTTTAACAGTTAGTTTATGTCCATATATTTCAAATCCCGCCAATGACTTTGTTTTCTAAGCTACGTGCATATGTGAAGTTATAGTAGCAATACGGTATTTTTATTGCCAATACCACTCGCTAACTGTGAAGGAAAACATCGTGAGTATCTGTTCACATACCTCTGCACTTGAAATTGCCAATCCGCGGTGAGCACGCGTTGTTAAGCCCATACTCTCTCTCCCTGAGAGAAGGCCTTTCATGTACACCTACCTACTCTCTCTTTCTTTCAGTTCTATCCATTCTAAGGTTGTCTGGAAGACATCGCTTTTAGTGATAATACTGCCAATTGTATACGGAAAAACTTAGATATGCCTTTTAATGTATTTTGTTTTACGGCGTGTACAATAAAGAGTTCTAATCTAATCTAATTATAATTTTCTAACCAACATAGTAAAATCCATCATTGGCTGCATGTAAAAATTTTTAAGAACCTATTGTTTACTGTAATAATATGTATTGCTGTGGATTTCTATTAAATAAATAAAATAAAATAAATAAAATAACCTTAACCTAGATAAACAGACTGTTAGCATACGAGAGACCGGGGGTCAAGCATACAAATTAGTGGCAGATGGTAATTAATATTTACAATGTACAGGTTATTGCAAAAGGCCCGCTACAACAACCGATGTTTTTTGCTTCGCTTACAGGTTTTCCACAAAAGTCTTGACGTGCTTGTGCGCCCAAACTTGAAGTAGTAGTGCAATGGAATCATCTGCCAAAGACAATGGTTTCTTGTACTTTTGCGCTAACAGAATGTAGTGTGCTGCCATCATTATGTATGTTATTACGTAAAAACGCAGCAGTCACGGCCTTAGAGAATAAGACCCGTAACACACGTGTGTGACAAAATCTCATTGTAGCGAACGCGGGCCGATGGCGGCCGACGATTGTCCAGAGAACGCAAAATGGCAAACATGCTACGGCTATTGCAGCGATTACAGTAATATTTGAATAATGAACTCGGCTTATATTGTCTAATCGTTCAGGAAAGGGTAGAGGGTAATGTTTGGCATTTGGACGTAAAAAGTATTAGAGCCATAGGAAGCCGGTAAGATTTTTTTATTTCCATGTGTTTATCTACATTCAGGTTCTACTTTTTAATTATTTCTTGGGCAACATATAGAAGCTAGAAAATGGTCTTTTTTTAATTAAATTTTTGGTTATTTTAGAATACTGACAATCACTAAGAATAATAATAATAACTTCCATGCAACACAATCACTTGTCCTGGTCCCAAACTAGGACATCTTTCGCTACGGTAACAAGGCAATGACAACGCAATCATCCAAAAACACCCCTTAAACTGCACAGACTGAGGCCATTTGTACAAACCAAGTACGGCGGCCTCGAACAACGAGGCAGTCAATGCCGGAAAAAGTAACAACCGAATGTAACTGGTAGCCAATCTAAATTCCAGTGCTAACCGTAACATATTGGCTCTAAAAGCCAATCCGATCGAAATACACCGTTCGAGCCAGCACCATTACTCAACAATAGCATAAAATCTCATGTTAAGCTACCTACATGCGTGTTCAGGCGTAAAATGACACCTAATTGCTTTAACCGTGGCAAAATAAAAGCAATACCTTCGCTTTGGGAAGTGTACATTTACAAACATAAGAACTTCCCACAAATTACACAAAACTAAAGCTTATCTCATAAAGCTTAAGAGTCATGTATAGACAACAAGAAAATGGCTAAGGCTGTAACTAGCAAAGTGTTTCGAGTCACACCCGTGACAGAACCACTGGAGTGTAAACATTGTGTTGCTTGAATGTAGAGATAATGTTTTTTTTTTTGTTTTGACATCATTCCGATCAACCAGCCAGCGCGATGAAAGAGCCGACGATGTGGAAGAAAAATAAAACGAAAAAAATACTGTTTCCAGGAAAAAACCGGCCAGTCTCCTCAATGCGACTCATTTTATGAATGAAATAGGATTTTTTTCCTACTGGACCGAGTCAAATACGTGCTTTCCTCTACCGTCTGCTGAGACGTGCATTCATTTTCGATTGCGTTCCAATTTTGAATCGATTCAACTCCTTCTTCACTGTTCAATCCGAAGTCGCCCATAAGGCGTACAAATTTCGGTTCAATTTTGCGTAGAGCATTTTTCCAGTAAAGGTGTTGATAGACTATGGGTAAGTTTCTTTGAGGAGAACCTGTAACTGCGAGGGAGATGGTGAGACGTATTGGACGTCTTTGAGCAGACCAGATGCGGTTTAAGTAACGAGATTCTATATTCTAAAGGGTGTTGCCGGGATGATTAAATTTTAAATGAGGAACGTCCTTGTTGCTTCCTTGGTTGCGATGTAGATGGAGAGAATTATATTAATAGATGTAGGTGCATTTTTGTTGACTAGTTTCCTCTAGCGTAACTGAGTGGAGAGCATGCATGTAAAGTTTGATAATATGTTTTTCACTCCATCTGCTCGAAATGATGCATTTTGATGCCCAAATTTAGGATCCAAAACATGCTATTGTTGTTCAAGCTAAGATGCATCAAAGTAAATAGACTCAAAATTGGGTTTTGAATCTATTTACCTTTAGGTACCTTTAAATAAATAGACTCAAAATCCAGTTTTGAATTTATATACTAATGCACTCATTTACTAAGAAGTCAGACTTCTCTTTCACTCTTGAGGATTCGTCCTATATCTATTTCGCTGCAACCTAATTGTCAAATATTTGAAATTAGAACGCAAGTTTTTTTCTCTATGAAAAAATTAATAACATTGGCGCGCTTTTTTGTCTATTTTCACTTTTTTGTCTAATTTCTCGGCAAAATGTCGTCAAGCGATGATGATAGCGTCTTCTTAACACCAGAATATATAAAAAAACTGACAACACAAGCAATTCAAAACCTCCCGCCAGACGTTACATTTGAGTGGTATGTAAGTGTTATCCTTTATTTCATTCCTCTCAGATGGTAGTGAAAAGCAGTGTTCTACACGGGCGTAAATCATTTTTGGTCTCGGTAGTGTTGTATCCCTCGCTCCTTCGGCTATTCTTAGTTAAAGCCCTCGCTTCGCTCGGGCTTTAATGCAAGAATCGCCTCAGTTCGCTCTGGATTCAATATCACAACCTGGACGCAAAAATTTTGTTTGCGCCCTTGGTGAACAATCTACTATTCGACTCTAGCTGGCTGGCTAGATACGGTAGAGTCGGCAACATATCAAACTTTACATGCATGCTTTTCTTGCTAGATGAGTTGGCGCAGGTATCCAAACTCTATGGTCTACCTTAAAGTAAACATTAAAGACGAAATTTCTCGGTTTCGTTATTATCTTTTAACGAAACCTGGCTGGTACAATTTTTTAATAATTTTTTTATACAAATTTTAGGTTCGATTTAAACTTTACTATTATCCCATTGGATTTCCAAAAAGACCGGTTGGAAGCGGCCTGCATCCAGCGCCTTCCTGCCACTTGGATGAGGTCATCTGTCCATCTTGTGGCTGGTCGTCCTACGCTGGAAATCCATGGAGGAGGCATATGTCCAGCAGTAGACCTCTTGTGGCTAAATGATGATGATGATGATTATCCCATTAATTTAGGTCGATGTTGTTGGTTTTTTATTATTATTTTTATTATAGGTTATTTTTTCCACCTCTAATCAACGTGTTATTTAGATACTTATTTAGACAAAATTGTTTTTTACATTGATGAAGTGAGAGAGATCTATCAGGATCGTAGCGAGTGGCAGACCCTGGTCTCTGCCTAGCCCTCCGAGATGCAGGCGTGAGTTTATGTTACATTATGTTTTATTTTTTACTATTCACTAACTCCCTAACAACATAAACCTAATAAAACAATAATAATGTTTTATACGCACTTATACACAGAACAGAGAAAATAAGTTCTGTGCACCTATAAGACCGAACGTGACTGTCTGACAAATACTAGATCACACACAGACTAAATAAGTAGAACTAGAGATTGTAAATTTAGAGGCAAGAGTTCTTAAGAGCGAATTATTGAAAATCCAACCCCTAAAAGGTTGAAAAAGGGCTGTAAAATTTGTATGAATAATTCATCATCTACGCGTACGAAGTCGCAGTTAAAAGCAATCGATACCTCTTTGCTTGACGTCGAATTAAATCTTATTCTATTTTTAAAAGACGCGGGAAATCACCGACTTGCACCTCCCTAACAAGAAATATTATACTAAGAATAGGTTAGAATTTAAAAAAGTAGAGTTTTAATGTTCAAACACAGCCTGTAACATCGTTCCGCAGCGCTGGCCACAAAGACGCAACGACCGAAGGTTTTAAAAGAAAAAAAAAACAAGATTCCCCATGGGAAGTCAATTACACGATTACTGCCCTTTGCTATACGCATCTTCCTTCGCAAACTATAATAGCTTTTACCACGAAGGTTTAACAGCTATAATCGAGTGGAACTCTATGCGACTATGTGGACTCAGTACTTATGGTGGTTCATTCAGTTCTGAGATTTGAATGAGTAATTCCGGATTTTTCACGCTGGCAGCTGAAACGGTAGCTTACGATATGATTGGAGCATTTTGTAGGTAAGTGAAATCAGCTGTGGGTACGGTTTACTTTGGCTTAGGTACTTAACTACGTTGAGTTCATCGGAAATAGTTATTTTAAGTTACAGAAAATTTATACTACGTGTAACTACAATTTTATGAAAATTACATGAATGGTTGGTACAGATGGTATGGTATCGTTACAAGTTGTACACTAATATAATTATCGATGCTTAAGTTTTGAGTATTTTTCTATTAAAAAAACCACTAGTGTTATACCACGTAGGTAATACGCAATACAATGTGCCAAGTCTTAATAAAAACGAGTGATCCAATTCGATTCGGCTTGACACGATTAATCGATTACTAACAATTAGTTCGATTGCAATATAACGGCTTTGGAAACGATTACCTAAACAGTTAGGCGTTTGGCTAAGCGATTGAAGCAAAGCGCTGAAGTACTTATTTTTTAGACTGAAATGTATGTCACGTCCCTTGATCTAGATAGATATACTCCATTCCACGAGTCGAACTCCTAGGGAACAAAATACTCGCTTCTCATTGGTCAATGCGCGCGGCTAGTGATGAGCGAAACAATAAGTGATGACGGTCCGCTTCATAGGCTATGTTTAGGTACATGTATTGAAAGCCACGCGCTTAAACCATAGGGCGCAAATGGACGATTTTCTTTGGGAGCTCGTTTCGTGGAATAGAGTATAGATAGATAGGTTAACTCATACTCGTACCACAAATGCCTGTGCCTACTGTGGGACGTATATAGGCTGATTGACATTGATAGATAGATTGATAACTCTTTATTGCACACCAGTAATTTACACAGACAAGGTACTTAATAACTAGTTATTAATAGTATACAATCGGCGGTCTTATCGCTAAAAGCGATCTCTTCCAAACAACCTTATGGTGAAGAGTACTGAAAGAAGATGAGAGTGGGTAGGTAGGTGTACTACATAACACAGAACACATCAATAAATTCACTTACCTGTAAGTAAATATAATAAGTGATCTCAAAATAATAACACAATCACTTGACAGTCCCAAACTACGATGGTACCCAGGCAAGGACATCACAAACATGGAAATCCAACCAGACTGAGGTCATGTGTACAAATGTACGGCGCGCGGCCCAAAAGTGCGAATCGAACCCACGACCTCCGGCAAGGTAATCAGACGTGATGCCGCTAGACCAACGATGCAGTCATACACAGAAATACTGAAGGTAGGTATAGTCAGCCTACAGCATCCCACTTCAAGGCACAGACCTTCTCTCAGCGAAAGAGAGTGAGTACTGCCCATTACTTAAATAAAAATAACTTTATTTAAGTTTTAAGAATTTTCGTTGATGTTCAGGAAAAGTATTTTTCTACGTGAGTCATTTTTTTGTACCGTTTTTTTTTAAACATTATTCCAGTAATAACAATTTAGCTTTAAATATTAAGATTAGAAGTTAAGTTCATGCCATGTAATGTATATAATTTTTCTTTGAAATAAACAGCTTAAATTTAAAAAAATTTTTTTTTTTTTTAGCTATTGAAAACTAGATAAATCATCGGACTTGAGGCAACTTTTTTTTTTCGAGTTAACCCTCTTTACACGGCCCGTCAGACAAAATTTTGCATACATACAATATAAAGGGAAAGCCCAAAACCATTTCGAGAATTTAGCTTTCCGTACAATTTCTATTTATCAGATTTGTAAATAAGTAAGTCTATATTTTTTAAGATATTCAATGAAAAGCTTTGACCTTAAATGACTTCTGTGTGACGTCAGCAAAGGCAGTTCGAGTATTAATCCTTTGCCTTAAAAAAAAAAGAAAAACGAAATGTCAACGTGTTGAAGTATATTAAACCGAGATATCTGAAGGTATTAAATAATGTGAGTTTAGCCCACAGAATACATAGTTAGCCGACCAAATCAACTGATGTTAATGACATTTGTTTTTTTTTTTTATGTAGGCAAAGACTATCTCTTTAATCATGCTCTGATGACGCCACACACCACAAAAGTTTGGAAAAATATTATAAATAGAAATAATGAATAAAATTCAAACATAACGAAATTAGTTTCTTAAAATGGTCCATATTTTCGAAATAAATTAGAAAAAACGTATATCAAAAATAAGTAGCATGGCCAATTGAAGAGTTCGATATTTTTTTATGGATCCCATCAAGAAATCTTAACTGAATGATGTAGGACTAATAAAATATAATTAATGACATCGGACAACCTGGTAAAGATGTATCACTCAACATACATAGAATGACTAGCTGACCCGGCAAACGCTGTTTAGCCATATTAATTAGCTTACAACCTATTCAGACCTATCAAATGTACACAAAAAAATCTAAAAAATTTAATTTAAAAAATTTGCAAATAGATTTATAAACTGACAACCGAAGTATGTCAAAAAAACTTACAAACAAACACACATAAATCCCAAAACACCACCTCCGTTTTTGTTCGAGTTTTGACCGAGTAAAAAGTGAATAGACAGACATCCGAGCGACAGAGTGATGCGTAACACGGTAGAAGCTCATTTCACGCTCATTGTCAAGCTGTGAAAGCAATCACGGCCCGATGGTGCGGTTTTTGTGTTAAATAATTACTTATTGAAGCGTTTATGTTCTACTAGATAGTTCTTAAGGGGTTCTTTGTAGCGGCTATTCGTTTAAACGGCCCGCTGGCCTCACATGCTTGGATTTGATCCCACGGACGTAAAGTCAACCTTTACAGGCGTGCACTCTATACGGTTATGTCAAGGGTTACTTTGCAACTAAATTGTATGGGTGGATCTGCTGTTGACTGCGTAGTGGACTTTTACGTTATTTTTTAAAAGGCAGAGAGCACATTAAATCTATGTACGTCACAGATTCAATTCTTGACATTTTTTTTTTGGTTCCGTATCCAAAGGGTAAGAGACCCTATTACTAAGACTCCACTGTCCGTCCGTCTGACACCAGGCTGTATCTCCTGAATCGTGATTTTTTCTCTAATTATTGAGCTTTATTTGCCTTCTTCCGCTCTCTGTTTTATCATTCAGAACCTCTCTTAGGCTGGCTGGAAGAAATATCTTTTGCAATAAGTCCGCCTTTTTACATCTACATTTATCTGTTATTTAAGTTTTATTTTTTTATTTTTGTGCAATAGAGCGTACTAACATACAGTTAAGACAGGTAAAATTTTTGCATTTCTGTTGCCGCTATAACAGCAAATAGGTACTAAAAACAGAATAAAATGAATATTTAAGGGGGGCTCCTATACAACAGACGTGATTTTTTGCCGTTTTTTACTCAATATTAATAAGGCCAACAGGTAGACGCTTACAATGTTGTATAGATGCATTCAATCGTCTACGCTGCCTTAGCTTAATTGTATTTGTATGTAATTATTCATATAAAAAGAACATTTTACATTTGTATAGGCACCACAAAACCAACTGCTTGGCTTGACTGTGGGAGCAGTCTCGTTTACAATAGTTTTACCACAGATTGACATAGCATTTTTATTTATATAAGCAGCCTATACACGTCCAACTGTAGGGCACAGGCCTTCTCTCAGGGAGAGAGTATGGCCTTAATTACCACGCGTGCCCACCGCGGATTGGCGATTTCAAGCGCTGTGTGAATAGCTCAGACACTCAGGTTTCCTCCCGATGTTTTCCTTCACCGTTAGCGAGTGGTATTGCTACTATAACGGCATTTTTATTTGATACAATCTAAACACAATTTAAAACGCCTGAAGACGTTTCAAATTGCATTAAAAAAAATGCTTTTTATATGCTAGTCTTACTTTGGCCTTGGCATCTACGTAATGAGATGATTTGTGCAGCGTCCAGTGGCACCTTCACTCACACTAGATGGGCGAAGGGACCACTCGGACGCTGCAGTCTGGCCTGGGACATTGTTTTAGATGGAGTAGGCTTGCTCAGCACCTATACCATCCTGACAGCTTATTCAGCTTAGCCCACAGGAGTGACAAGTCAATACGTGCGGAGGTTTCCTCACGATGTTTTCCTTCACCGTCAGCGTGTGGTGTTGCTACTACAATTTCGCAGATTTGAAAATAAACAAAGTCGTAGGTGCATGGCCACACTGGGAATCGAACCTGGGTCTCTCGCTTCCGAGTCCATTGTTCTACCTGCTACCACCGCGGTATGCTAATCTAAAGAGTGCATAATTATCTTGTCTTACTGAAGATATCTCTCGACTAGCATCCAGGGGCCTGTTTCATAGGACTACAATTCATGGTTATGAGAGTTCGATGTACATTGCAAAGTCGATCAACTCACAGATTAACTCACTTCTTTTGTACCTATAGCGTTTTTAATCAATAAGATAAAAATTTAGTATTTCAAGTTAGTAAATAGCAGTAGCTTGTATTTTTACCAAAAGTTCATTTATGCATGTTGTGTTCACATTCAGTAGAGCGTACATTGTCCCTTGAGACTATTGTATATTTAAAGTGTTTTGCCGATGTAGCGCTCAGTTTTGTGAATCCACAAATCCTTACTAATATTATAAACGCGAAAGTTTGTATGTATGGATGGATGTTTGTTACTCTTTCACGCAAAAACGGCTGAACGGAGCCGGATGAAATTTTGCACAGAGATAGACTATAGTCAGGATTAGCACATAGGCTATTTTTGATCCCGGAAAAGTACACATCAAAATTACCGCGCGAACGAAGTCGCGCGCAACAGCTAGTAAAAAATAAAAAAAATAAAACAGATAGGAAGACCCGGCTACACCATGTACATCGATGTTCTTGTTCATTATCATAATGTAGTTTTATGAAACAGGCCCCTGGTGTCGCCGTGCTGGTTGACACAGATCCTTTTGTAATTGTAGCAATTTACATCCGAACCCCAAGTGTTGGTACCCGACATGTCTAAACATATCGACAGGTATCTGTCAATACGATATCCGAGCACAGTAAGTCTGCTACATATTAGTTAAAAAAACTTTGGCCGTTGCAATGAGATGATTTTTACAGCGTCCAGTGGAACACTCACACTAGATAGGCGAAGGAACCACTCGGACGCTGCAGTGCCTGGGACTTTATTTTTTATATTAGTTAGCGCAGAGAAAGAATCGATTTTAATAGTTTTTTATGTGGCTATTGATTGATTGTGTTATTGTTTGCCCAGTAGTTTCCCTTTAGAATTCTTATCCTCCTGTTCCTGGGCCAACTTTTGCTAAGCAGAAAATAATATATATTATGGTGAAGTAGTCACGACGTATTCGCCTCGAAGTTATACTTCGAAGTTATACGCTAGCTGTGAAGCAAAACATCGTGAGTAAAATCTGAGTGTCTGAGCTATTCACATACCTCAGCGATTGAAATCGCCAACCCGTGTGGGCACTCGTAGTGATTGAGCCCATACTCTCTCTCTCTGAGAGACGGCCTGTGCCCTACAGTGGGACATAAATAGGTTGCTTATTTATTCACCTCGATGGCCTCGTGGCCATCGCACCGCACCCAATTGGTGAAATAAATAATTAAATAATGTTAATTTTATACTGAAAACACTATTGGACCTTTTTGCCCGAAATCTATATATATAAAAATCAATTGCTGTTCGTTAGTCTCACTAAAACTCGAGAACGGCTGAATGGATTTATCTTATCTTAGTCTTGAAATTTTCGTGGAGGTCTAGGGAAGGTTTAAAAGCCAATAAAAAATCGAATAATTTCCGGGAAAACCCTAAAAACAGCCCTTTTCTATTTCCCATACAAACGTTTTCTGTGGCGTTACGAAGTTCGCCGGGACAGCTAGTAAATAAATAATAATAAAATTGTTTGAAGTTTTCAGGTGGAGACCAGCCATTAGTAGAGCCATAGGTTACCGATCAGCTCGACAAAAGGTCGGCTGAATGAGGATGACTGAGGACAAAAAAATGCATTGCGTATGAGTGGAGCCCATCCTTTAATGGTCTTTGCATTAGTTTTATATACGCATGCTATTTTCATCTTACTACAAAAAGATCAGCACATACAAAAAAAATGCTATCAAATTTAGACGACCTCGTGGCGCAGCGGTAGTGCATCTGCATACCATGCGAGAGGTCCCGGGTTCGAATCCCGGCTGGGGACAAAAAAAACCCAGGTCTTGGATTTTTACATGTTTGTGATGTCGTTGTTTCTGGTTCCCACGACACAGGGTATCCTAGTGTGGGGCCAGAAGCAATGTATGTGCCTGTATGTAAATGTTTATGTTTATGTTTAAAAAATACTTAACATTTAGTCTCCTGACTGTCCTACTCACCAACCTCGGCCGAGTCCTTGCGCAAGAGTTGATTGAGCCATTCACATATAATCAGCGCCGTATTTATGCCAACTTCACTCACGGTGAGCTAACTTACGAGTGACGCGATGGATACGTTCAACAAACGTCACTTCTAATTATTGTCCGCCAGTGGACTCGGTAGATTCAAACAGTACAGTTGAAAGCCATCGCGCAGTACGACATAAAAACCGCAATTCACAAGCGCGGGCGCAGCGCTTCCTCAAAAATGGAAGCAAAACATATGCTATGCTGCAACGCGTTTTCTTTGCTTTTTAAAAAGGCACAAAACCCGATTAGAAGCGCGAACAAAAGTCGTCACGGGTATGTCAAACAGCCTGCAAAATGACCCATAACAAAATTGATAGATAGATTGGCTAAGCAGTAGGACGATGGACTAAGACGGTTACAGAGCGGCGGCCAAGATTGGGCAAACAATTGGTAGGCAGACCAGCGGCCCAAAGGAGAGCTTGCATTAAAAAATGTTACACTAGGAGAGGCCATATTAAAAGATAAATAAACGTTATTTTGTGTTTTCTCTACGACTAATTACTTTTTATAATATAACCCATCGAAAAGTCAATATAGTCACGTGGTACAAAAACGTGCCATACAAATCGGGCTTAAATTATGACGTCACAACTTGCACGTAACGCCTTATAATGTATGAAGCGTTTATCGATATTTGAGTTATCTCGTAAAATTATGTTTGCATTTACACCCTTATGAGAAAACGTTCAGAATTCTAAATAAAAAACTAAATGTAAAAACTATTTATTATTAGAGTAACTTGATTTTTCGCATTTTTTGGCACCGCGAAGACCCTAAAAAAATATATTTTTGTAGTTTTATTTTTTAATTTTCCTAGAGTTTTTCTATGTCTTCTGTAGTACAAAAGCAACGCCCCTTCAATCTAAGTTTGTCGCAAGTTCCCCATTGATCGATGACATTATTAAAGCTGTCTGATAAAAATAAACGGGATTGGCAGGGGACAGCCTTTTCACAAATTGCCTACTCTATTACGTGAAAGGCTTTGTCTCTTTTAACAATAATAAATATACTTTAAACTTAAATTAATAATTTGATTTACTTACTTCTTTAATGAAATTGTCAATAAAATTACAAAAGTTTTCAATGGAATAATTTTAAGTGATGTGTATATAAGTATAACACAGAAACTGTAACTTAATGAACGTTACAAGTATACATAGGTGTCCATTTGAAAGTCCAGATCATTTTGAAGAAAAAATGGACAAATAAACTTAGTCTTTTTAAATTGGTCCTTAACCTCGGTTAATGGATCAATAAACAAATCAAATCAAAGTGTAATTATTACGTACGAAAAGCTTTACTTCTGGTATGTCGCTACCAGCCTAGCCAAGAGAGCAAACTGCCAACAAAATAGCAATTTATTTCTGCGCTAAAAAATAAGAGCATAATCCAAGGATCAGACTCCGCTAGCCTCCGGGCCGCATGTGGTCTACACGTCTATCATTATGTTACTGCAAAGGGATAAACAGTAGTAAATATTCGATAAGCCCAAATGTAAAAAAAAATATTAAACCAAATCTAACATTTACTAGTGCTTCTGTGTATAAAATAACATCAGTAATAAAAATTATCGTAATATTTACGATAAATATTCCTTATATTTATAAAAGATTGTCTCTAGACAGCTGCCGTTGGGGAGAGTTCCCAAGATACTGGCAGCATTACCCCTCTGAATGGCCAGGCTGATGCGCTGACTTCTTTGTTAACTTAATATTGTCAACTCTTCACGCAAACAATACTGAACAGATTCCAATATTTGGCACATAGATAGACCATAATCTGAAATAAAATTAAATATTGCTTAGAAACAACAACGAGGTTTTTAAAGGGCTCGATCGATTTTAATAAATGAGATTCTAAAAAAAGGTATTGCTAGCGTTACTGGTTTTATGACGTCACGAAAAAAACAAAAGTACGGGCACTAAGAGGTTTCAAAGGAAGCCAAAAATGAGTCCATCGAATTTTAAACATCACTTGAAGTGGGGAACAAACTAATCTATCCGGAAGAAATTGAATGCAAATTCCCACCTGTTGACGTTGAAAACTCAGAGGACTGACTTTTCGCAGCAAGAGATTTTTTTTAGTAAGGTTATTTATCCTTTATACTTATTAAAAGAAAGAACGAAAAATTATTGAGATAAGCTGGATTTTGTACATGCTATTTCTTATGTAATGTCCTGTTCAATGTTTCTTGTGCAATAAAGTACCTATATTTAATTAACTTAATGTGTAATTAATTATTCGAATGTCGTTATTTCCTTAAAGTTACTGTACGTTGAAACCGCAAATGGTAATGGTACCAAATTAAAATAACATAATATCTTGTAATATTCTTTCTTTTGGTAATCCAATAAAGTGTTCTCTATCTATCTATATTATATCGACACACCACAATCACGCTCCAAATTGGGACCCTGTGCTGTGGTAACCAGGCAAAGACATCACAAACATAGAAATACACCCAGACTGAGGCCATTTGTGCAAATGAAGTACGGTGGCATCCAAACATTAAACGCTAGCCAAAGAGGCAGCAAATATCACAAAAATGGAAAAAAAAACACCCAGACTGAGCTCATTTGTATAAATTTAAGTACGTCATTCCCCAGCGGGAATGATACCCATGACATTTACAAATTACAGATCAATTCGAACTTTCAGCGATATCACTCGGAGAAATTATCTAGCAGGCCAATTTTAGGATTTACTGTGCTGAAGACTTTTGCGGTAACAGTTACATTTAAACCTTACACCGGCATTTACTGATTACATATTGTGGACGTGTGGCCGCAGCAGCCAACTGCTTTTTACCTCACGAGTAACACGTAGGGTCGACACACGGTAATTACAAGGTAAGAAGCCTAGTTTCTTAGATAATGTAGGTGCAGTCGACACCTTTTCAACCTTTATATTTTTATTACAAAGTCATCCTTAACGTAACTGATTAGAGTGCATGTATTAGGGGTTAAAGTATGAAATTGCCGTTTTATTGCAATAGGTTCTTTGAATTGACATAGAATCTTCATGGTTTGAGGTTTTCGAATGAAACTTTTTTCAAATGGTTTCTATGATGTTCTTGTTTTAAAAAATGTGAAACATTTGAATATCGACTTGCAATTGTTTTTGTTATTCAATTTAGACAAGAATGATGGATACTGCGAAAATTCGAGTGATTTTTGAATACGAGTTCCGACGCGGAACTTACGCGGCAGAAACAGCCCGCAATATCAATGCTGCGTTTGGAGAGGGGTCTACTAATGAACGCACCGTGCGATTTTGGTTTAAACGCTTTCGTGATGGAAATTTCGACTTAAAGAACGAGCCACGAGGTAGACCGCCCACACAGGTGAATAACGATGAATTAAGAGAGATAGTGGAAGCCGACCCTAGTCAAACTACCCAGGAATTAGCGGCATGGTTTAACGTTACCTTACCCACAATATTGACTCACTTGCGTCAAATCAATAAAATAAAAAAATACGAAAAATGGATGCCTCATAATCACTCGAATTTTCGCTGTATCCATCTTTCTTGTCTAAATTGAATAACAAAAACAATTGAAAGTCGATATTCAAATGTTTCACATTTTTCAAAAAAAGAACATCATAGAAACCATTTGAAAAAAGTTTCATTCGAAAACCTCAAACCATGAAGATTATATGTCAATTCAAAGAACCTATTGCAATAAAACGGCAATTTCATACTTTAACCCCTATTATTTAAGGTTGATATGCTGTCGACGCTTTTCGGCGCTTGAAATTGCTAATCCGCGGAGGGCACGCGTGGTAATTAACCCCATACTCTCTCTCTCTCTCTCTCTCTCTCTCTCTCTCTCTCTCTCTCTCTCTCTGAGAGATGCCTAGTGCCCTGCAGTGGGACGTATCTATAATAGACTACATAAGAAAAATGTTCTCGACTGTGCAGTCGACGGTGGTTTCCGCTTTGTAGAAATTAATTTTTGTATGTCACTGCACCAATACATTTACACGACTGTAAAAGGGGTTCGTTACTCGTAAATATACAAAGCACCCATTTACACTCAGTAATTATGCCGTCTAGAGATTGAGATTGAATGGCATGCACACATACATACATAAACTCTCGCCTGTATCCCAGAGGCGCAGGCAGAGACCAGGGACTCCCAGTAGCCAGAATCGTGACAGATCACTTTCGCTTCCTCAACATTCATTCGTCGTTGCATAGACGCACGCCGGTTTCGGGTACTTTTTATTTTACCCTTTGCTAATAAATCCCATATTTGGTAGAATTATGTCGCCTGGGACGTCTCTTACCGGCCCTTCCACCCAAATTCGCTCGATATATTTGCTTCGTGAATTGTTCTTCCGTCGTCCTCTCCACATGTCCATGTTTCACATTCAAGGTTTGGGCTACAAATCAGTGCAGTGGGCAAAAACGCAGCATAATATTATTATATTGAGCTCGAGGTCATTTTATCGCTGCATGGGCAATGGGCATACCCTGACCCCTCACGTTTTGGTGATATTCCTCTAGTGTCATTGTTTTGCTTGTTTCGTGTCACCTGTAACATTTATGTCCTTGTGGAGTTAAATAAATGCTTTTCTCTTTCTTCATTCAGATTCAAAGGGCTAAGTTTATTTCTTCACCTCAATAAAAAAGTCACCAAGCTAAAACACAAAGACTTATTTAAAGGCCTTCGTCATAAGCGTGAACAAATAAGATGAATTTTTGGCCGTGAAACACCCAAAGATTCACATAATTTATTAGTAGAAAATTTAGTGCGGGTCCGGATATTATTATACCTGAATGTAAAGTCCACGACAACACACTCAGAATAGCCTTCAACAATCGCACGCAACAAATCAATGCGCGGACGCAATCTCGATCGGAAGATTCATAAATAAGCGAGGGCGATGCGCGTGCCCATATCCGACGACCAATCGCGGCATTGCATCAACCACTGTCATTGGTCGGTGACAAATTGGCATCTATCCGTGTGACGACTGTATTTTACACGTCTACTGAGACATTTTTAAGAATTTTGAGCAGTAAAAAGTCGATCTGCTAATATTACTTATTAATGTGAAAGTGTGTTAGTGTCTATTTATTGCATTACAACTTAGCAACAGATTGGGCGTGAATTTTGGCATAAAAATATATTTGAGACCGTGAAGTGAATAGGCTATATGTTATCTATATCTAACTCGAACACAGACATTGTTGCTTATGTTTTTGAGACTTCAGGACTTGATATATCAATGTTCAGCTGTTTACGCGTGATTACCTGATAAAAACCCATATTGCAAACAAACGTTTCACTTTTAAGGAATGGGATTTGCGATGATCATATATACCTAGGTATAGTTAATTTAACGGATCTAGTCAAGTTAACTTCTTCTTATAAATCTAATCGTGATATGGATACAAAAATGATGTGGAAAGACCTTCTTAGCTTAACTATTAAATAGAAGGCAGAAAGAAGAATTGCGGTGTACCTAATGTTCATGTTAGTCGTTATCCTTTTCATCATTGAACTCGTAATCTTCCAGAAAACGACTTTTGAAGACTTGTGCCTATTACCTACCTAAAAACATTACGGATTGAAGCTATAACAAAGAGCAAGCCTGCTCATTCGATTGTTTCGAAATAGAATTCGGCGAACTCGAGTGACCTACCTCGAAATCCTAATCACTCATTACAATACCATTCTCCCATCACCAGCGGGTACACGCTAGTCATGTCTCACGATATCGATCCGATACTACCACCCGATGAAGACCCTGGTTTCCTATACAATTGTTAGCAAGCTGAAGTCACCATAAGCTCAAGTTTTGCCGTATCGATTCTAAAAGACTTCCAAAAATCTGAAGCTTCAGCCGGTCTAGCATTCAAAGCAACAGCAAGAATCGAAAGATCGCCAGAGAGTCTGTATTTTCGTATCGATTCTAAACAGAGCATCGATCTGATTGCTTCGTGATCAAATAGGCTTGAGCTGAACAGATATGACGCGAGTTATGAGTTTGTTAGCAGCGGATATCGTGGAGATGGTGTCTTATAAATTGTGGAAACATAGAAAAGGATACGCTTTGTACCTAATACCGATTTTATCTGGTTTGGATGTAAATAACGTAAAATAAAGTGCCGTACATGAAGGTAATTATGCATGAGATAGTTAATTTGACTATTTTTGCTTACAAGATTGGTTGATGATCTAAAAACAGACCGGTGAATTCATGGGTCGATGAAATGAAATGAAATGAAATGAAATAGTTTATTTGCCTGAAATGTCGTACAATTGGTGGTCAGTATAATAAATAACGATCTACAAATTTCACCCGTCCAGGTATGCAAAAATTATGTCCAGAACTAATGTATAAAATAGTCCAATTATTTACATATCAGCTTATATTCTTTTTTACACCTATATATATTACGTGATGCTCGAATATTATTTCTTAGTGCATATTTATTCTATTTAAAGAGAGATGATATTTTTTAAGCGGTTTGAAGGAAATGGACGAATTTGAACATTGGAATTGGTATCGAGAAGGTCAGTATGAAAGGGAACAGGTCCTTGTCCATCAGTAATATAACGTAACATAAACGCATGACAACTACTTGTGTCCTGATCCCAAAATAGGGTACTCTCTGATATTATGGTAAGCCG
The DNA here is from genome assembly GCA_947310995.1 of Yponomeuta cagnagella. NCBI lineage: Eukaryota > Metazoa > Arthropoda > Insecta > Lepidoptera > Yponomeutidae > Yponomeuta > Yponomeuta cagnagella. The sequence continues at coordinate 4,802,231 of OX371284.1, forward strand.
ACAAGAGCATCGCGCACATAGGAACACAAAAAGTAAGGACATTTGTAAAGTATGGTGGCTCACAGCAAAAAAACGTGCCCAAGGTGTGACCAGCCCACTGCCACTTGCTGAAGGTTGCAAACATTTAATGCTAGCTATATCACCTTAATACAATAAGGCACTTTTTCCAGCAACAGACAATTCTGGTCAGACCGTTCCTCTTTGCCACAGCAAGCGTGGCTGACTACCGTTTCGTTATTGTTCAATATGTTTTCTAATAAGCCGCCAATAGCTTTGGTAGCCGTGAAAGGCGCTTCGCACGGACTGGTCTAGGAAAGTGGATCGTGCGTGCTGTGATCTCTATAGGGCTTTGTTTCCGGGACTGTCTCGGCATTTAGACACTAGATGGCGCTCACTTCCTCCTTAGTCTTTGTGAATACTTTCTTTCTGTTTTCTTTACGTACATTAGCTTCAGTATAACCTCCCGGATATCAAAAGGTCAGCGTTTTGTATCGATCGATCGACTGTAGCAGGTCGGTTGCCAAACTGGAGATCTGTGGTTGTAAGTAGTTGGTAAGACTAGTGGATGTCCAGGTGAGGCATCATTTAAGATGTCTGGTCTGCACAGGGGGCATGACCACTGCATCAAGCGCGACAGCGTGATAAAACATTGCGCCCTCTTGCTTTTCCTCGTCACATAAAGCAAGATGGCGCTATTATGGTCCACTATTGGGCCAATTAAAATACCTAATTTTTTCTAAATTAATGCACTGCGACTGATGTATTTTTGAATAGGATAACATCGTGATCTAGTGGTTAACACGCTTGACTATCAAAACAGAGGTCGTGTGAAGCCGCCGTACTGCATATACAAATGACCTTAGTCTGTGTGTATTGCCATGATTGTAATGTCCTTTCTCGGTTACAATTGCACAGGGTATCCTAGTTTGGGACCAGGACAAGTGATTGTGTTGTGTGGATAAATTATTAATTTTTAAGTCTGTCCCCAGTACTATAATTTGAGATCCTGTCAAAATATTGTCCACGGCACAATTTGGATACTTCACACTCCTAGAGCTATTATTTGCAACTCGCTTGATACAACCCAATTATTAATCTGTTATGTATTTCCCAACCAGAAGTCCCAAAGGAAGTAGGCACATTATAATTCCCTAGCTTTCACTCATACGGCCATGCATTACGCGTAACCACGTATTCACACGACACGTTAATAGTAGATAATCTGGCGTCCGACTGGACATAAACCACAGCCTCCTCATTATAGAGCAAAGGGGCAAATTATCCACCTATCGAATGTTCTTTTACCTACTGTAGAGCTTTCTGGGTCGTTCCACGTAGGTGCCAACTTTATTGTTCCTAAATGTAATGTAGAAAACTTTTGAAAAAACGTGTTTATATTGAACAAATTCAGTGTCGAAATTTTAAAATACCACTCATAACAGCTTGTGATGTCAGTTTGCACCGGACTTTTTGTTTTTGTACCACGTAACAAGAACTAATATATGACAGGTCATGTTATTAAAAGTCTTTGTTGGAGCATTGAACTTTAAGGTTCCGCATAAAAAATGAACACGTTATTTTATCATTTTTGAAACAGACTCTCGAATTAGAGCAAAAAAATGTCAACTAGCGTATTTCATAGACATAAATGGTACAGGACAACTATTTTTTTATTTATTTATGTTAGGAAGATTAACAGCCGCACAACAGTCATACATAAAATAAATTAATAGGCCAGTCATATATATCCACTTCTAAAAACAACAATGACAAAAAAGAAAGAAACTTCCTTTGATTACATAACAAACACAGAGTATTTTACATAAGACATAGAAACATTTTTTTTTTCTTACAGAAATACATAAAACTAATTGGTATCCTCTTATTAAGAAATAATTAATTTAACGACAGAGGTATGCATAGTTGCTGATTTACCTTTATATTTTGGACTCTCCATTACTTGTATGTTAAAAGCAGTCAAATTCGGATTGGGAATAAAACTAAATTATTAGTTATCTCTAGTATCATAGAATAACTTTTAGTTATATACATAAATTTTTTTTTTAGCGTTATAACATTATAATTCTGGTTCTTTTTGTTTATTTATTCAATATGAAAAACCTGGGTGATATTTATAAAAACATAATTATACTAAGATACTCCTCAACCGCAGTTTAAAGAGTGTTTTAAGGAATCATGTTTTTATAACTAAATTTGTAAGACTTTATAGGAGTAACCCGCAAACTGGACTACCTATTCTATGGTGCTTAGATGATTAATCGGGCATTTTAGTAGTACCGCCGACCATGAATCAAAGATGGTCCTCAGGCGATTTGACGAATGTAGTGTAGTAGTTGATTCCTTTTTTTATGCAGCACTATTCTGGGAAGGCAGGATGGTTTGAATACACTGTGAAACAATCAAATGCTTATAAAAAAATCGCGAACTATAAGAATATATTCGCTAGGCGGCTGGCAACAGCTGGATGGGAGTAGCCGAGGCCCAGCAGTGGACAAGCGTAGGCCGATCACGATGATGATAATGATTGGAACATATAGATGAAATTGGGCATCTATTAGTTGCACTACTCTTATTTATTTATTTAGATTTGTAACTTACAGCTAATGCCACATTGCTACAAACTTAGTAATTACAAAAATCAAACATGGCAATATAATAAACAATATAAAAGACATAACATTGCATTAATCATTATACTTTACTACTAAAAACAAAACAGCATCATCCTTCTTCAAGCATTCCCTTGCATTCTTCAATGATTTTCCCAATTCCTGTGGTAAACATATCACACCGCGGCGGCGGCGCCGCCCTGAGCAGGGACTTGATCTAGTTGATCTACACATTAATCTATGCACATAATATATAAAATCTATTTAGAGGCTAAAACGACCTGTGGCTAAATTTCGAACCTCTTTACGAGGCTGCAGCTAAGTTGGGAGAGCGCTGGCGTTAGCCAAAGGTCGCGGGTTCAAGTCCCGGCATGGGTCGGAATTATAAGACTCTAAATATTTTTTTTAAATCGTCCTCAGCATGGATTAGTGCAACAAAGAATATAATCACTTAATACACTCTTATCTTCACAGTAGTACATTTTATGGGTCTAATCACGATTATTTTGTTATTCAAAAAGTACAAAATAAACTTAATTACCTAAACTCCCGACGTACATAAAATAAAAATAAATACTATTATTATGCATAACTCACTGTATCCTAAAGGAGTAGGCAGAGACCTGGATTTAGTTCTAGCCTGACAAACTTCAAACGTTATTTTCATCGTTAATTCGCAAATAAATTGCACAGTAATAAAACAGGCCAGCAAAGTACACAGTACTTACAATAAATGTCAATCAAAAATTTTATTCGTTTGCCACCAATTATTACACCCTAAGTAATTACTTTTAGACGGGCCGCATACTATTAAATAAAATTTACTGCCACATATTAAAACTATACACTTATAAAGACCCTGACATATTGATACGCATTGCGAGGTGAACATAAATTAAAAAGATTCTACCTAATTGGGTATTTGACAAAATATCAAATGAGATCCTTTTAAAACGGAATTTTGTATGAAAATACTTGCTTATGACGTTACATTTCAGCGCACTCTTTTTATGTTTAATCTATTTAAAAATTGTAATAACTAATAATTGACTAAAAGAGATACATTTTACGAGATATTTTGTAATTTTTGTTTTAATCGAGCATTATGAAATAATTTATTGTTGATCGTGTCAAATACCGTATTCTAGAATTATTATAAGGTAGAACCGCAGTCAGCGCCCGAAATTGTCAATCCCCGGTGGGCACGCGTGGTGTTGTCTCTCTGAGAGAAGGCCTTTGACCCGCAGTCGGACGTATATAGGCTAAATAAACCGTTTAAGTACGAGTCCGACTCGCGCACCGAGGGTTCCGTAATAGAGGTCGTGGGTTCGATTCCCACTGGAGGCCGCCGGACTTAATTTGTACAAATAGAACACTTAAATTTAAGAGTTACATTCTTCAAATACGTAGGACAATGTTTTCTTGACGTCTGCGACATTGGTAAAATAGGCAGCATGATTTTTTTTGTTGTCTCAAGAATTTTAGGAATTTTATAAATAACCCTACAATTACATGAAGTTATAGATTTCACTTCATTGCCGCTTCAACTCTACGTAAGCATTATCAAACCTTCTAGGCGTCAACACTAAGTCACGTGACTCGACCACAAATCTTTCAATGTACAGTCGACAGCAGGTCAGACTTTACATTGTTGTTGGAATATAAAACGAAACGGAAAGAGAATAGCCCTTCTATTGAACCACATAATTAATCTAACACATGACTCCTGTACTCCGCGCATGAATAAGCCTCTATCGGACTAGTGCTGTCCTGTCATTATCGAATAAATCAGTGCCGATTCGACCGGTAATTGCACCGATACCGGCTCGATATGTATCGATATTATCGCTACACGGATGGGGGACTTGGCCTCGTTCTTAACCGATTACTTTTTATTTGATCCCCGCAACGGACATAACGTAACATTCATAGTTACAAAATTAGCACTATTAGCTTAACTATGTTTTCGCGTTCCTGTCCGATCTATAAGAAACAAACGTGTTTTTTCACAGGGTGTCTCTAGAACCAATGCTGGCAAAAGAGCACCTCTCGACAGAATGTGCGATAGCTATAATATAGCATTTACGGAAGTTGATTTGTTTCATAAGTCAAAGCAGTGCTGCAAGCAATTGTTCACAAGAATCCTGTCAAATTCATGAGCTGTACCGATTTGTTGCGTTTACTTCTTCCAATGTAAAATATTAATTATTGTTTGTATATGTATCTCTTTCTAAAACAGTTGCTTTATTGTTTGTTCATTTTAATCTTAGAACTAAATCTAGAGTCCTGTATTGCGCCCCTTACTTATTTATTATATTAAGTATTACCTATCTGTGGGAAATGCTGAGGAATTGGCAAAATGTACTATATTGACTCTAATATTTTTTATGCTATAAGCTTGTCAATTCTGTTTTTTCTCCTTAAATAAATAAATAAATAAAATAGTCGATTGGCCCGGGGTGTGACCACGTAAGTCCTCCAGTGTATGGAATTGTCTCATTTAGCCTACCCGAACTGTCAAATACATACATATTTTGACGCTTTAGAGTCGTCCAAATGCTTAACCCCATAGATTGGAAAGTTACGTGATACAAGAGCTGGTCCCAAACTATGATATCCTGTGCTATAAACATCACAATCACAAAAAAAATACCAACACCGAGGCTATTTGAATGCACAAATTAAAGCGATGGCCCCCAGCGAGAATCAAACCAACGACACTCTACGGGTTAAGATTCCTGTTGCGTCTGGCATTCCGTCTCGTTCACACATTCTAACATATTTAATGATTATAAAAGAAAGTATACGTTTTGGAATATTTTTAATTATTGTATCAGGGAATCCTAGTTTGGGACCAGGACAAAATGACTGTGTTGTGCGGAATTTATTTATTGTAAAAAAGTAGCTTTTTTTTATAGATTTTAGTCTGTGGTTATAGGTACCAGCTCCATTTATTATCTTGGTGACATCGGCCAATTTTCAACTACACGTCACATCCCTATGGCGGCAAATGCACAAGCCCATCCCGACCCAACTCTTCAATTATGAATAATTACCAACTACACGAAGCAGATAATTTTTTTTCTATTACCTTCTTCTTAACCTTAACCTCTGCTTTAAACGACCAGCATAATGGGCGATTTTGGTCACCTTTAGCCATGTGAAGTGCTGCGGACACTCTGATGATGAGAAAATAGGTGATATTAGAGCCAAGGAAAAGTCTTTCATGCAAACAAAACCCTGTATATACAACACATTTTCTCTGAAATAATTGCATTTTGGCGCCAAATCGATGTCGAGAGTACAGGGACAGATCGGAACGTGCCCCCTATTCAGAGCCGGCCAGTAAATTAAAGGTGGTATCAATATAATTTAGCTCAAGTGTGTGTGACGCTTAATAAATCGCTGCAGAACTAGTAGTTCTCGTGTTACGCCGGTAAATTACAGCGTATTCAAGTTGTAAACTGCGTATGTTATTCAGGAGGCAGTTTGTTAGGTACATGGATAAGTCATGTAGGAAGTACCTCTGTAGGATCAAAGACCTAATGTAAGGACGCATTGGCTGATCAGATCGAATTAAATGTTAATGTATGTGCTTTGCAGGTTCTTTTCGAGGCAAGGATAAGTATTAAATTAACAAATGGCTCATTGTATTAGTCAACTATTTTTACACCGGCAACAGCGTGTTTAATTCAACCTGAGATTTTTTGAAGGTATACTTAAATTTTAAATCAGACCTAGTTAAAAGATTTGCTATCGTACGCCCATACGACATCATAATGACTATCTGGGCTATATTTCATGGAACTACAGTTCATGGTTTACTATGATAGTTTGATGTACATTGCAAGTCGGTTAAACCATATAATAACAAATATGAAGACTGGACTGCGCCATGTACGTCATCATCATCATCATCATCATCATCAGTCATTTGACGCCCAAAGCAGGACATAGACCTCCCTCATGGTTTTCCAAGCTTCCCGATCTTGTGCCGCCCGCATCCAGAGACTCCCCGCCACCGGGGAGCGGCGGGGAGTCGCTGGATGTGTAAACATAAACTATGAATTGTAGTTTTGTGAAACACGGCCCAGAAATCAACTCTGTGCTTTTGTGATAAGGACGGATCAAAGAACAAAATGTAACGTATGCTATCATGCGTACCTACACTGCACTATCAACAGCAGAGGCACCCAACGTCGCGGATATTCACCCCCAATCAATAACCCAGCCCATAAACTGTGTTTACCCAGTGAGCTGGTTAGCTCGAGTTTATGCCGCCGAGCCCCGGGGAGACGATCAGGAGCCATAAATTACACCCTGTATGACAAGGAGTGGCATGTAATTGCTGCCCAGAGGTCTACCGACGACATATCCCTTCACAGCGCAGTTTCCGTGATTGAGCAAGGGTTACATGGGTTCCAGTGCAGATAGTTGACCGAGATTTAGATTTTTTGTTCCGAAGTCACCCGTAATGTAACTGAGTAGAATGCATATTTTAATAACCCTTTTCACTTCTCATGCTCTGAAAGTGCTTATTTGTGCAGGATACAGGCTGCACCAAATCAAATTTTGTGCACAAGTGCATTAACGTGTAGAGAGCGGAGTAGGCGCTCTGGTTTAAGGGGTCATTCGGGGGTGAAGTCAATCAGAACACATGTTTCTTGGACCATGGTCGTGTATTGAATGCCGTAAAAACTATTAGAAAGGTGCTATGTTCTAACTTACTGACTAAGCGTTATTCCAAATTTACACGTGTGGCCTAATTACTTGGCCGATGCGCGGAAGCGTATGTCGCAACGCTACAAACGTATCTACTCATAGATACATCTGTATTAAGGCAAAGAAAATGAGCCATACAGCCAAACACAATAAGAAGTTCATAAGTAGAATTTTTTATTTTGTAATATTTACTGTAATTTATTTGCCTTATGTGTTTTTTAACACATACAAGATATTAAAATTTAAATTCAAGTACGGTAGCTTATTTAATTAATTTAAGAAAAATATTATTGCAAAATTAACTTAATAGTAGGCTGTATGGGTATGCAGCTCAAGCCTAATATTAATGACATAAGATTTAAAAAAAATAAAGCGGCGAGGAACAGCTCTTGTCTTTTCGTGCGTTTATTAATTTCTTCAAATTGCTAAATTATACTACTGTTTTATTTCCTCGCAATCGAAGTGAAAAGCAGAGTTTATAACTCGTCCACAAAACCATTTTATCCTCGACATTACTATCAGCCCTCGCCTTCGGCTCGGCCTGCTAAAAGTCTCGGATAAAAATGGTTCGTTTTGTGCACTTGTTGTAAAATCTACTATTATACTGAGGTTTGCTATAGCAATTAATATGGAATTTAACAGACGATTGGAACCGTCCAGAATTTGGTGCGCCTAATATAGGAGTAAGACTTGGGCCTTTGCATCTACGTAATGAGATGATTTATACAGCTTCCAGTGGCACCTTCCACTAGATGGGTGAAGGGACCACTCGAACGCTGCCTGGGATATTGTTTTTTATATAGAGTAGGCTTGCCCAGCACCTATACCGTCCTGACAGCTTAGTCGGCCTATCCCACAGGAAAGACAAGTCGATACGTGCGGAGCCAACCAAGCCGCGGGTTTCCTCACGATGTTTTCCTTCACGGGTAGCGTGAGGTATTACTTCTACAAATTTGCAGATGTACGTAACTTTGATAATAAACAAAGAAAATAAACAATACATGCCCGCACTGGGAATCGAACCTGTGTCTCCCTCATCCAAGTCCATTGTTCTACCCACTGGGCTACCACCGCTATAATATAGGAGTAGGACCCACAAATTACACTCTGTATAGCAGGAAGCGGCAGCAATATGCTGCCCAAAGGTCTGCTGCTGACATGTCTTTTGATAGCGCAGATTCCCTGAATGAGATTCACATGGCTTTGTACTAGATAAAGACAAAAGTGCATTTTTTTTAAATCGCAACGCGAATAAACTGTTGTTTGCAGAAATTATCAAATTAATGTATCATAAGTAGTTAACTTACGGTGTCACGGAAAGAAAGGTATTTATTATCTCCGAGTAAGTCACGTCACGTTAAAAAGGATTCGTTAAAAATTAACTGTGAAATGCCTTTTCAAATTTCTAGGGCGATTTCAATCAATGTCTTATTTCTTTCTTATTTCATTTTTTTATTTTTTTTTATAAATTACTTCATTTCCTTAGTACTAAGCACGTACAAAGTAGTGTAGGTATCTTGGATCACGATTGCTTAATTTTCAGACACAGACTTTATTGTGAACGATTCCTCTTGAAAGTCAAAATAGACAGTAAATGATTCTTTCTTTATTGCACTATAACTAGATCTTATTAAAATTCAACGATTTGCGATTTGTCGCATTTATTCACAACAAACTACTTTCAAAATAAATTAAAAAAACACTTCAATGAAAACACGAAACAAAAATAATGAGAATCTCATAGGACCTCATCAACGGGTTTTGAAAAAATATATATATGGGACTACCCTTGAGGTAAAAGGCTTTTCTAACAAGAAAAGAATGAATAAAATCAGACAGCGTGGAATTATTATTGTTGAACATACATAAAAAAATATGTTGAATTGAGAACCTTGTTTTTTTTTTAGTCGGTTATAACACTACAAAAAAAGAAAAAAATCTACACTGTTTTAACCGGACTAGTTATCTCCTGCTCAATTGCTGTGCCATGTGAACGTACCTTGTTAATTTAATATGTCATTGTAAAAAGCGTATCGCTTCAAGAAAAGCGAGTCGCTAAGGAAATTGCACCCGTATGTTTCACTACTGTTTGTTCGTGTCTTTGCTTACAGTTATTCTTTCTCCGAATATACCTAGAGGTAGGTAGGTGGAGAACATTTAATTGTGCAACCAAAAAGAAGAATTCCAAAGAACAATTAAAGGAATGGTTTCTAACTTTAGACTACGACAGCACAGAAAAGCTATTGACAAGCGGCACCTCACCAATAGCGTAACATACACACACACACACACACACACACACACTCACACGAACACACTCTTCATCTACACACCCTCTGCTCAGTGGCTGAAACCCGAACCTAAGACTAACGGTCGTAGGGCGAAGCAGAACACACACACACACACATGCACTTATACTCTCCAAAACACAAACACACACATACGTAGGTACTCACACACACAAGCATGATTATTAGTGATCTAAATCATTTTATTTAATAACTATGCGTAAACATTATTCTCCATACTTTTATTTTGTTATTCTTATGAAATTGATAAGAATTAATTTATTAATACTATAAGTTCCTATTCTGTTATTGTCATCCATTAAGCGGAAGGGACTAGTTTCCACAACACAGGGTATCCTTATGTGGGAGTTAGGGCTTCATCATTATTGGAACAAATAAACATTTTTTCATTTTTAATTTTAATTTTTCAATTGTTCGAAGAAGAAAAGAAGAGTTTTGGCGTTAATTCAGTTAGTTCCGAAGGGTCAGAAGTTAATACAAACAAAGAGGAAGACTATTCATTAAGCCTTCAATCTGAATAAGAATTGTGTTAATTTCCTCATAGATAAGGATTTGATATTCCGTGTGGCGCCGAGTTAAGAATAGCGTCACTCGATTTTCTTCCGTGGATGTCGTTGAAGGCGACTAAGGAAATCAAATACCGGGAGACGGCCAGCAGCGTCTTTCTGAGATTCCAAACGCATACTGCGATCACCAACCCGCCTGCCAAGCATGGCGATTATGGCAAAACCCTTCATGGTTAGAGAACCTTGAGGAAGGCATATGTCCTGCAGTGGGCGTCAAATGGCTTTGAGATGAGATTTGACAGATTTTATATTACTCTCAAATATCCAAATTACGTTTGATTCCAAAAAAGTAAATTTTCAATATAATTACGTATGTTAAATTTTATACTAACCGCCTCGGTATAAATATTCCGCATAGTCTATTTTTCGTCCTAGTTTTTCTTCCATTTCGACTCTTTATTTGAAGAGTCTGAGTTTGAGAGACTTTATTTTATGGTACATATTTTTTATAATATTTTTTATCGTAAATTTCAATCTCATGTATTTTTACTATATATTCGTGTGCAGTGGATAATTTTAATCTAATTCCGCTACCTAATAGTGTAACATTACTCGACATATTTTACAGACTTACCAACTTCGCTGTATTAGTATATATGAGTATTTTACATATGGAAGGGGTTACAACCCTGAGGACACAGAATCGATTATAATCGATTACCATTAGTAATAGCACCGCGATCTCAAAAGCATCTAGCGGTTGGGGATGCTCCTAACTGACCCAAAATTCCCACCATCGGTCCAAAATAACTTCAAGAAGATTCTAACAAAATAAAAATAAATATAGGAGCTCATTTGGATTTGTTTGCAGTACTTAAGCCGAAAATTGGAAGAAAGAAAGAAAAAAAAACCTTTCTTTGGAGGCTTCATTACTGGTAACAAGAAATCTGGAAGCACTTTCTATGTGTCCCTTACAATTACCGAATGACAAAATCACCTCTCACATAATGATAATTCGTGGCAGTTTTTTTTTTCAAAGTCAAGTGTATTTTTTCATCGTTTTGGCTATTGTATAATTGACAGCAAGTACAGTTTATTATCAGTGTTACGTTAAGTACTATCTACTTCACAAGCAAAATACAAAGGTTGACGTCCTGTCAACTGTACATTGACATAGATTTAATAGAGAACATTCTGACTCCTCAAGGCAAGATAAAATGTATGTTATTATGTCGTATTTTCTATATTTATTTTGGTTTTCGTGTGCAATATATAATAGAACATTCTTACTTCGTACGAGATT